>CM077670.1:293025984-294310984 GCA_039707655.1 Elymus sibiricus
CCTCTTTTTTAGGGAATCCCGATGCCTCATGTATTTATCTCTCTCTCTTTTTGGTTCCTAGTGCATAACCAAAGAAGAACAAGATCAGGCCCGCTTGATCATGGCTACCCTATAGTGAAGGACGAAGCGAACTGTGCGTATATATAGTTCACCCAAGGCAATGTATAAATAGAACGAAACCTGGAGGTTTTCACAAGTTTTTTTTTCAAAAACCACATGTTCATCATATAAAGTTGTAAGTTACAACACACACGGTTCACACTCGACGACACCAAAGAGGACAACCATCATGGCAGAACCACAAAATACACACCACAAAAAGGAAATTTATCGATTGCCGAACCAAATCGTCACCGTCCACCGTTCACCAGCAACGTCACCGAAGTAGCCGCCGGAGGAGTAGGAGACAGACAACACAAGCTAAAGAGACGTCGGAGCACCATCACATCAATGCTTTGTGCGCTGAAGAAAGGACCGCCGCGGACGACACATCACATATCGCTGTGGCGCGTCGGCCGGGGTTCAACCCCATCCTCCTTGGGCCTAAGATCCATCGACTCCTATCGATGCAGTTCCACCAACCTGCAGCCCGCAAACCGATGCCAAAATAGTAACTACTCTGAGAATGCCATCGTCACTACACGAAGCACCAGTCGACGACGACATTATTACAAAGACGCTTTCCATAAGCTCCTCATAACATTTTGAAGAAGAAGCCCTGTGACGGGGCTTGCGCGAGGAACACATTATTCTCCATGGTGACGCAACCGCCATCAAGACACCACCATATAGAAAAACTAACCCTAATCTACCTACCAGCCGGGCACAGAGCACCGGGATTCCCCACCGCATCCGCTTGTGCCGGAGCAGCAGACAAATGGATGAGGAATCCACGGGCCGTCTGGCCGTGGATGATGGGATGATCTCCCTCTTCTCCTTGGAAGGGGAACGAAAGCACAACCGCCTGGGAAGAGAATGGTTAATGCTGACTTCACAAGAAACGTTAGGTAGCTTAGCTGGTTACCAAGGTTAGATTGATTCATTGGGTTGGGAGTTTGAGTCCCAACGTATGCACTTATTTTTTGCGAGTCGTGATCGATCGTGTGTCCGAGTTAGGAACAATGGAAAGATAGATCGATCATAAACCGAGCAAAGAATTGTAATAGTCACATGGAAAATTTGCGAACATGTGTGTAGAACATGACAAGTAGTGAATGTGTTTGGACTGACCACATGACAATTTTTAGAAGAAAAGTGTGTCTGTACAACATGGAATTTTTTAATTGTTTTGTACAGATCACATGGTAAATTTTAGAAAAAAATGTTTCACGGCAGTTTACTTGGAATATTTGGCATAAAGGAACACCTGCACGAATGAATTGCCAGAAAGGACCACCTTCGAACGCTATTGACAAAACCACCGTGACGGCAGGCCCGACAGCCGACACGTGCCACCTCGTTTACTTGTATAGTTGCCATTATCTAAAATCATGGCAACTACATATATGTGTATAAGAAAATCCTAAAAACAACACGGGAAATTTTGCAACTTTTAGAAATTTTAATTTTGTTTCACGAGTTTTGTTCTCTCATACATGGCAATTTATCATGGCTAATTTAATTTCAGAGCCATGGCAAATTACTTTCCCCGCACTTTTTTTTTAACTTTCCTGAGCCATGTCAAATTACATTCTGAACCATAGAACTTCGGTTGTAAAAGCTCTTTGTTCAATTTCTACAATCGAAGTTAAGTGCAAAGTACCTTGATCCAAAAGTTCTTCAGATTGTCGCTTTAGTGGTTAGTAGGCGGTAGTCATCAAAGGTGAAATATTCTTTGTGGCAAGAGCATCAAAACCAGCTAGCCCAGGAGTGCAACACTGCAAATGGGAGAAGCCACCTGAACACATGGTCAAGATCAATACTGACGCGGCGTTCTCGGAACGATCAGGAGCTGGGGGATGGGGAGTGATTTGCAGAGATGCAGATTCGGCTATCCGTTTTGCAGCGGCTGGTGGAAAGCATGACTTCTCTGATGCGTTGCATGCTGAAGCTTTTGCCCTGTACCAGGCTGTTTCCTTAGCAGACAGGCTTGGTGTGGGGAGGGCAATTTTTGAAACAGACTCCCTGGTCCTCAAGCAAGCCACCTCCTCTAAAGCCTATGACCTAGCACCGGTTGGGGTCATGTTCTCTGAAATTAGGTTCAAGCTTTGTACTCAATTCATAGAGGCCCATGTGGTTTATGTACCCAGATCATGTAATAAGCCGGCGCATGTGTTGGCTAGTGTGGGTGCAGGCTTAGCAAATGGTGAACATCAAGAGTGGTTCACCAACTATCCTGATGATGTAATCAGTGCTGTGACCGGCGATCAGGCCGTGTCGTAATGGAATACGAGTGTTCCATTTCAAAAAAAAAAAAAGAAGAGCTTCAGTAGTTAACTACTTTCAGTATGTAACGAGTGCTTTTAATATTTGCATCACAGTAGATATTTTTTAAACGAGGCAACGGTTTGTCATTTTCATTAAGTATAAAAGAATTGCTAGGTTAACTGAAATCAGGTGAAAATCATGATTACATCATAATCTTCTTAGACAACTAACTGATGGGCAAAATCTGGAGCAGCTATCTTAGAACATCCTGATCGACTGATTTTGGTAAAGAACCTGACATCCAAACGATATAGTAATATTTCTCTCTACCACAATCTATACCCGAAACCATGATGACTGGATAACCAGTGCCCCAATTCGATTGGTGCACGTCAGCAGTACACATCATCAGAAGTTCTACATCTCCTCAGGGCTCAGGACAATATACCCTCAAACGAAACTGCGACTCTGAACTTCTGAAGAAGAGATCACTGCCCGTTCCTGCTCTTGAGCGCCTTGGAGACCGCCCGAATGGTCGACGGCGTCGTGCGGCAGCACCCTCTCACGAGGCTGGCGCCGGCCTCCTGCCACCTTCTCGCCATCACGTCGAAGCTCTTGCGGCCGAAGCACTCCACCGGCTGTGTCATTTTCACATCACAAATGGTATCAGCCACTCGTTAACGAACATCATGTACCAGTAACCAGAACGAAGAGACGTAGCGTCAGTCGTCTACTCACCAGCCACCTCTTGGCTCTCCCGTCCCAGACCTCGCCGCTGTTGGGGTACACCGCGATCGCCTTCTCCGTTTGCTGCCGGAGAATCATGAGCAACATACATTATTTGGAGATTCTAAGATGTGTTGTGGAGAAAAAGGTGACCGGATATAAAACTGCTGAACAAACAGGGAAGAAGCTGCGGACCTTCTTGAAGTCGCGTATGATGCCCTCGACGAACTGAGGCGGCGTGCACTTCACCCCCACTATGGCGACCTTCTCGCTGGCGTTGAGGATCTCGAGGCAGTCCCCGAAGCTCTCGCCTGAGCAGAGGTGCTTGCCGTCCACGGAGCTGAAGCAGATCCAAGAAGGCACCTGGATGTCCTCTTCCTCCAGAAGCTCAACCAGAGCCTACAAAATGTGTTAGTTCCTTTCAGCAAACGAACTTGACAGGCCTTTTTAAACCAGTACTCTTCATCAGGATCACATCAGCACAAAGCCTACCTGAGCCTCCTTCTTATTGGGAATGGCCTCGAACGCGATCAGGTCGGGGCCAGCTCTCGCGAGGACCTGCAGCCGGCGCCGGTGGAAGTCCTTGAGCTTCCCCGCCGTGACGTCGTCTCCGTACGACCCACTGCAAAACAAATTACACGATGAATGTAAAACGCGTGTGCTTCTCAAGATGTTTCAGACTTCATCAATTTGCAGTTCCTGCAACGGCGCTCGATCGTGTGTTATTTACCTGTACTCTGATCCATCGGCGAGGTAGGCTCCGTAGCTCCCGATGGACGCGGCGACGAGGGCGCGGTTGTAGACGGGCTTCGACTTCCTCAGCGTCGACTTCCAGAACTCGTCTCGGGCCTCCAGTGCCAGCTGGACGCTGGTTCGCAGTAATCCTTCTGCCAGGGCCGGCCCTGGCATTCCAGAGGCCCTTGTGCGAACTGAGAATATGGGCCCTTACACTATACAATAGAAAAAAAAAAACTTTTACGCTTATCATGTACAGCGAAAAGTCATATAAAAGCAATTATAAATTTCATTAGCAAATTTCGTCTTAATACACCATGGTCCATGGATATATCATATGATTACATGATTAGGATACACACTCCAACAACCCAGGTTTTAACTCTTACCTAAACATATATATGACATTGCTCTCAATTCTTGATCCAATTCATAGAAACTACAACTCCAACTCTAGCAGTCCAACGACAAATGTGCATCAGCAAATAGCAGGAGCCTTTTGTCTTTCACCTGAAATGTCGCAACTAGCAAAATCTATTTGCCTGCAATGTCGTACAACAAGTGAGGAATCAAGCAGAAACAAGTCAAACACTATTACATCAATTCATCATAACAGAAACAAATAGCCAAGGGTAAAAAATGAGATCCAAAAAATTACAAGTAACTACCTGGACTGAACTCCACGTCTCCAAATTAAGGCCTGCCCTCGGACGATCAGACCCTGACCACGGCTGCGGGCAGCTGCTCTCCGCTGCTCCGTGTTCCTGCCGGGGCACTTGGGTTATTTATAAGATGCAAAGAAAACCATTGGATTGTGACAACGAAAAATCCATTGATTAGAGCTTCGGGAGTTGGGGTCCTAGCCTCTTCGGAACTCGGGACAATTAATTGGATTTGGGAAAGATGGAGAACGGGAGGGAGACGATGAGATGGCGGCATGTTTATGTGATTGGGCATGTTTCTGTGATCGGGCATGTTTCGTGCATGTGCGTGACTTGCTCGCTTCTTAATGGGCCTGACCTTCTTCTCTGCGTACTATTTTTTTTTTCTATTAATACATACAGTACACATACATGCAGAGGGTAGGGGCCCCTTGTTCGGGCTGGGCCCTAGGCCGTCGCACTCGCCGCCATGGCCAAGTGCCGGCCCTGCCTTCTGCCTCCTCGAGGAGCAGTCCTCTGGCCAAGAAACCTGGGATAGTTGCCTGCACAAAAGTAGTATGGAAATGGAAGGCATGATGACATTTCTCTCTTATTCGTTGATGGGATTCATCTGTGTTTGAAGCCACAGCAGGCTTGCAGCGGAGGAATAACAACGATGATGATAGTACCTGGTAGGACGAGGAGATGATGACGTCGGCGCCGGCTTCAAGATACTGCATATGGACCTGCACATGTAAAAAAGAAGGTGTTTATGTTCAAACCCACACTGAAATTATACGCACAAGGACCTTTTCCTGTAAAAAGTTTTTTCCTCCTACTGTCTATTGTGGATTCAGTGTTTGCTGTTTTCTTTAGACTAAGTACAGGTCGAATTGTTCCGTTAGTTTCTTTTACACGTTTACTGTATGTCATTGATTGCAATTTTCGTTGATAGCTTACCAAGCGGACCACTAGGTACATTTACTTTTTTCGACAAAGGAAATATATTAATATCGCGAAGATACCAATTACACCCGGCCTCTGTACCAGCAAGATGTCCAAACACATCAAGGATACACACAGCCAAAAAAGAAAATAAAAAGAGCAGAAAAAAAAGATCCCGCCACGGTGATCAATCACTAGCAACAGTAGCACTCTAACCACCACCGAAGACAACACCCGTATTACAAAAGAGGTTCTCCAAAAGCAACGCCTCCAAGAAGGAAACAATGCACAAGCGTTGTCGTTGCCCGATCGAAGATCTTGAGTTTTCACCCTGAAGAAAGTCCGAAATCACCCAAAAAACAATGCCTTCAACAAGGCCATTGCCAGGTACAACCAATAAAGGCCAAACCTTGGGTTTTCACCCTGGGAATCGAGACTCGGTACTCGAGGAGTACCACCAAAATTGCAGTCCTTCGGTGCTGCCGCCTCCGCTTGCCGAGGCCGCTGTTGCAAGTCATCAAACACCTAGCACGCAGTCTTCATCGCATCCAATACCCCTTTCCGTCAATGCTTCAAGATCTCCAATTGCAGCCGCCATGACTTCCTCCGCCTCTATCGATGCCTTGGGAATCTTTACTTAGACATGTACCATGACTCCGATAAGAAAGCGAAGTTTCGTGCCGCGCCCTCTTGAAGTCGTGTTGGCTAATAACGTGAGCGCGCGCGACCGGAGCCTTTCCGATCAAGATATCCAGGGGCGACATCCGCCGATCCGTATAGATCTCTGATGGAAAAGACCGGAGAAATCTTGTCGCCTCAGCCTGCAGCACTCCCGGCGGCGGCACCACACCCGAGACCAGTTTGTACGTCGATCGGGAGGCACCAAACCACGGAAGAGGATCACCAACGGCACACCCATGCCCGGTGTCAGCACGGGGGCGTGGTCCGCCGGCAGGCTAGCCGGCCACTGATCTTCTCCACGCTCTTGTGCTCAACCCAGGCACATCGTGCATGTGCATGTGCATGCCCCTGGTAGTGCAGCCACATACATCCAGCCCAGCAATGGCACATGCGTTGGTTGCTTGGCATGCACGAGGCGTGGACTTGAAAGATCTTGCCAAACGCATCTTGCTTGACGCAGCCGATCCGCGGAGACGACTGCAGATCCAAAGGCCGGCAGCCTGCCAGATCGGGAGGCTACTGGCGGCCAGATCGCGAAGCCGCCGACGTAGGACGGCCGCAGCCAGATCGGGAGGCCGGGGATGCAAAATAGCGACGGCCAGATCGGAAGAAATCTTGGTTGGATTGAGTTGAAGACCACCAGACTAGAGAAAGAAAAAAAGATGAACGGACATGCCCCGCCGCCGCCGTCCGCCGTGGGACGGCCTCCTCCGGCGGCGGCGTGGTGAACGGGGAGCTGGGGAAGGGCCTTCTAAGGTCCCGGCGGCGGCGCCTCCGGAGTCGCCCTAAGCGACCCGGGAGGCAGTTACCCTTTCAGCCTTTCTTGAACAGGTTCATAAGAATATTTTTTTACTAGGTACGTTTACTGTATGTCACTGTTACAGTTCGGTCAAGGCTGTTTTTTTTTTCTTTTTTGCGAATGACGGTCAAGGCTGTTTGAAAATGTAGAATCATGCAAAAGTACGAAAACACCCTCAGTACGGCCTTTGTTTCATGCAGCAGAAATATGATTTCCACATGAAGCTCTGCTCATCACATGAAAATGTTGCCCAAATTCGTTTCGCGCAAATACATGCTTGTCCTGTGAAGCTTAAAAAAAAATTCATGTTTCAAATCGGCCAAATATTTATGTATTTTCTTGTGGGTAATTTTCCTCAATATTTTTGACACACTTTTCGTTTTTAAATCATCAATCAAAAAGTGCACATGAGGGTATTTTAGTACTTCCACGGGCCCAGTTGCAGCGGCCATTGACCTGACCATGCCAGTGCAAAAGATGTGAAAAGTGTAAACGAAACTAACAGAATAGTACTACAAAAGCAATGCCTGAAGTTGAGTTAGCTTCGAGACTCGTCTGAAGTCGACGTTTTGCAATTTAGGAGTAGTAGTTTGCAACACAATTCAGGTGTAGGCCCTATAAGAGTCATGTGACGAAGAAGTCGAGTCAAATTGATCGATGTACTTAGGTCTAAATCTGAACGCTAGGACACTCAATCGTTAGAAAGTGGGTGATCTCTTTTCCCCTTAAAACCTCTGCCCGTCAAAAAAGTAGGTGATCTCCTCTTCAATTTCTTTTTTAAATGCTGAAAGGTAGGTTATCTCCTCTTCAATTCTTTTTAAAATGCTATAAAAGGTTGGTGAGAAATTGGCAACATTGTCATTGCCCTGGTCATCACCAAGATTTGTTCTACTCCCTCCGTCCCAAAATAAGTGACTCAAAAATGACTCAACTTTGTACTATACTTTTGATCTGCACATCTGTACATATTAGCTGTAGAGATAGAGTTGACCAGTGGCTAATCTATAATCTTAAAGCCCCGACCACGTGCCAAACCGCGTCAAAGACGATACTAGGTATGCATTATATTCCACTGTTGCCGCGAGCACGACGAGAGACAGATCATAGATATCAGTGGCGGAGCGCCCCGGTGGGCAAGGTATGGCAGCTGCCATACCTTGATTGAATGCACAATTTTTTTTATAGGTATACTCTGTACCGTATACATCTCGCTGGGAAAGCTAGCTAGCCAAATTGATGGTTTAGTTTAATTGGGCCAACCGGCCAGGTACACAAGTTGAGCCAACCACCCACGCTAGCACGCAGAGGACGCACGCACCGAGACCAGACTACAGCCGTACAACGAGACGCAAAGCACTCGCCAAACCTAACGCCGCGGCGGCGGCTGGCCAGAAGGACGCCGGAGGCCGAACACGGAGTCGCGGACAAGAGGACGCAGAGCGGCGGACGACGGAGTCGTCGAGCAAGCCGGTGGCTGGGGCCTAGACATCGACCTCCACGAGAATCGACTAGTCCGGCCGTTCGGGGCACCGACCTCCAGGCACTCTGGCGCTGGGTGCCCAGCGAGGGGCGGCTGAGCAGAGCAGTGCGGCTAGCGTGCGGCAGTGAGCGACAGCACAGCGAGGCGACGAGCTTTGGTCCTTTTGGTCGACCGGCAGGCAGCAACCAGCAGCAGCCCGCGGAAGTGTCAATATTTTGGCACATTCCATTCATCATGATCAAGTGAATTCCATGAAAATAGAGCATGAAAATTTTGTGCCAACGGAACAAGTGGAAGAACAAACTACAAATTCTGTTGAGGCTATAGTGAAAGAGAATGTTGAGGCTCATGGAGTTGAAGGTATAACTGTTTTTAGTGCAGATTACATAAATGGTGATCCATGACTTCGCATATCACTTGATAGATTTGTCCCCAACATTAAAGATGATGTTAGATTTGCTTACCTACGAATAGGTTCAAGTCGACCAACTAATCACAATTTCCAACCAAATAGAGATGAAAGATGCTTCATGACTTGATCGTATGTCTACATTTTCATCGTATTTGGTCTTCTTATGTATTGTTACTTTTTAGTGTGTATTCACTCTTTTGGTTTGCATAAAAAAATTACTTAAGATTTCGCCACACATTAATTTTTTTTTCGTCCTCCGCCTCTGGATATGCTGGTCATGAACTTATGATAATACGAGGAGGCATTGTGCACGCCGGTCGCCGGCACGTCGGCCGGTTGAGTGAATGGGTCGGGTTGCGGGCGTTACCTCCTTGATGAGGTGCGGCTTGGTGATGAGGCAGGCGGCGCTCCAGAGCGGGTCGTTGATGTCGGCGCCGAGCGCCTCCAGCTGCGTGGCGAAGCCGCCGTCGATCACCGCGCACCCGCCGGCCTTCTTCACCAGCTCCTCCACCACCCCGGCCATCGCAAACCAAACCAAGGATCGATTACACGCTTGCACAAGCACAGCTCGATCTCAGCACCAACCGCAGGCCAGGACTCGAGGAGCGCGAAGTCGAACAAATGGGCACGAGAAACGGGGAGGGAGACGGAGCGGTATATATAGCGGCGGGCGAACGGCGGTAGCTAGTAGGCTGGCTGGCCGGGTGGAGACGGGGATGGAGGGAGGGAGGGATTGAAAGGAAGGTTAGGTGAGGGGCGACTTAATTTGGGAAGAAGCAAAGCAGCAGATCGCGCCATCGCCGGCCCAACGTACGCGGACCGGTTCGTGGGGTAGGTGCAGTCGCGGGTCGGTTGACGTCCAGGTTACTCCCAAGCGTTGTTGGGTGTTTGAACCGAACCGCGCCCGACGCGACAGGACACGTTAGGCGTTACGCATGCATGGTGCGGAGTTAACGCCCGCAGCATGAAACCAGCTGTGCGGCCGAGTTAAGGCATGCATGAAAGCTGGCTGGCGAGCTCCACGCCGCTGTGGTGCAAGAGTTAAAGGCCTGCATGAAACCGGCACGCTGCTTGCAGTGCAGGCGCCAAGGACCACGCCAAGTAATCTTGTCCTTGGTCTAGCAGTCTTGTACATTAGTTTATGAAATTTCCCTTTCATTGTGCTAGTCTACTCCAAAAGGAAATTTCGTAAAAATACCTCTAGTCTATATAGTGCAAAAGGTGTTTCGGTGCAGTACTTGGCCAGGAACCACAGTTGCTCATGGACGACCACACCGACACGGGGAAATGTTGGGCAGGCCCGAGTATGACTAATTTTGGTGGAGGTGCCACCAACTCACTCACCAAGAATCTGCTTATTTGTCAATAAGTACGTACGTACACCGTGTGAAGATGGGAAAGAATCTGTTTTAGTATTTGTCAACAATCCACGGTCCAAGCTTGAATCGGTTCACTTTTGACACAGACTAATTAACCAATCAGTCAGGGCGCCACACTAGGTACTTGGGAGAGTTTTCATGGGAACCTGATCCCGGAAAAAGACTTTACCGATTGTGGTGCGTTTGGTCGTCGAGGAACAGCTAAGTGGACTCTCTGAGTTGAATGGAGGATAAGTCAGTCTGTCAGTGGATTTCTTTTATCAACGAACCATGGCACCCTGGAGTTGCCGGTACCAACATGGGTTGCCAACGAGGGCTCCGAGGAATGCGCCTTCGGCGATGGAGGGTTTCCAGCCGGGACGAGAGTTGTTGGTCAGGGGCACACGAACGGTAAGCAGACTTTGTCTTTGTTTACGATGCGGCAAACCGCGCATGCCTGGCGTAGGGCTTTGCGATGTGTGGTAGTACTACATTTTTTTTTTTGAGGGGTGGTAGTACTAGGTTTTTTTTTTTAGGGGTGGTAGTACTACGTTTGGTCGTCGAGGAATATGTGGACTCATGATGACAGAGGGGCCGGCCTTAAACGAAGTATGTGTCGGCTGATTTTATCAAAGGAAACCATGGTGGCTCGCCGACCCTGGAGTTGCCGGTTAGTCCTGGCCATGGGCAGCCCGGCCCGGACGGCCCGACCCGGCCCGGTCAGAAAAGGCCCGGCCCGACCTTGCCCACGGGCCGGGCCTGGGCCTGGGCCCGCCATATTTGCTGTTTACTGAAGAGGCCCGGCCCGAGGCCCGAGGCCCGGCGGTTTTTTTTGCTGATGGGTCGGGCTTGGACCTGGATTCTAGGCCCGATGGTCGGGCCGGGCTGGGCCCGGGCCTAGCTTTTCTGCGTCAGGCTTAGTCAGGCCCGGCCCGAGTTTTGCCCAGGTAGATTGCCGGTACAACGTGGGTTGCAACTTGCAACCAGGGCTTCGAGTATTGCACCCTGGTGGAGGCCAGCTGTATGCTATAGTACTATATTACAGTAGGTTCCTACTTCCTCCGTCCTTAAAAGAGTGTACTTCCAACTTTGTTGGAAAGTCAAACTTTTTTATGTTTGACTATATTTATACAATAATACATCAACATTTATGTCATCAAATTAGTAGCATTAGATTCATGATAAAATATATTTAATCGTATACCTATTTGGTTTCATAAACATTGATATATTTTTGTACAAACTCAGTCAAACTTTGAGATAGTTTGACCCTCCAACAAAGTTCGAAGTACACTCAAGGACGGAGGGAGTATGCTATAGGGTCCAGGTAAAACAGTAAAAATGAACGTACTTACTTCGTCTGTTTAAATTTGCAGTACATATTTTTTAAAAGAATCACATGTCCTTACAAATACATTCATACAGAAAAATATATATTTAAATCCTTAGGGTGCCGAAGTCTTCTTCCTCCTGCATCCATCGTCGGCGCGCCATGAGCATAGCTCGATGCCACCTCCGGGTCTTCGTCTCGGCGGAGCAAACTTTATTAAACCCAGGAGATTGTAAAAGCAACGGCGGAGAAGTAGCCGATGTAGACTAGGAGACGCCGGCGACTATGATCTGCGAAAGAAATCGGCGCCCCGAAGAACAGAACGTCGATAAGGGCATGTAGAAACTTATAGACATGAAGGATGCCCCTCCTCTAATTCCCTCAACTCTCAACCGTTTGAAGTTCTGAAGTTATCTAGACATGCTCCACGATCTCCTCTTCCAACCCCATCACTTTTCATACCCTCTCCCTTCCTCCTCTCTCCAAGAAATCTCCATGAACTTTCGAAGCTCCATGGACGCCAGTGCTCGTTCCCGGTGACTCTAAGCATCTCCATCCGTGCCCTTGCGCCAGAAGGTTCCCCTAGACGCCATGAATCCATTCAGGAAAGAAGGAACGCGTTCCGTTGACCGCACGCGAACAATTTTACATGTCCGTCCACACTGTTCGTCGAGTTCATCGCACCGTTCTGTCAAACTCGGTGAGCCTCTGTCAAATTCCTCTTACACGCCTTCTTAACATCACTCGTACTATTTCCTAGACATCATGTTTCTATCTATCTATGTCGTTGGACGCGCGCACGCACGAGCAGCCACACCGTCGCCTCTCGGCCTTCTCTATACCGTGCTCCGAGGGCATGCTCGTGAACCGACCGCGTCATCTTCTTCACCTCGCATCCAGGACCACGCCAATGTCTTCTTCCACAACGGGGATCGACCACACGCGAGCAATTTTGCATTTCCTTCGACTCCATTCAATCGAGTTCATCGCATTTGTTCCATCACGTTTGGTGAGTGTTTATCCAATTCCTTTCGCAACCATGTTCCATCTAATCTTTATCATCCACTAGACATCATGTTTCAACCTATCTATGTCGTTGGCCGCGCGTGTCCAAACCGATTTCGATTTGATGGCATCGGCTTGTCTTTTTATTTTCGGTCCGGCGAATAATCTTGTCGTCAACATATGAATTGTTTCCCATGGCCATAGTAACCCCATGGTGGAGTAGATTGTTGGTTTGGTCAACCGTGTTTTAGTATACACTTTATCTTAGTCATTTTTTATAGAATCCAAGTGTGTTTTGTGTTCGGTAGAACTTTTTATTGATATGTTATTTATCATATGCACATGATATGCCTAGGAGCGCGTGCTATTTGTCTTATAATTTTTGATGTGGCAAGCGACTTGTTAGATTTATCTTTTTACCGGTTATAGTTATTTGAAAATTGTTGAACATGTTGTTTCATGTGTTATTTTCTTTCGTGCGGCGGTAGGCATATGATATGCCTATGTACAAGTTTTTGCGTATTATTACCATGTGTAGGTTTACGTAGGATTATCTTAAGCTTTGCATGATTATGGAATATTTCATGTTTTGATTATGTTCATATTTTTATTTTGCATGAATATATCTTAGATGTGCTTTATCTAGTCATTTACATCCTTGTATCATGGTTTTTTTTGTGCATTTGAAATCATGTCATGCCTTTGATGGTTGTTTAACAATCTATTATATTTTTGGTTTAGATCCTTATACTTGTTTTCATGAATTATTATGTTATATTAGAACATATTCATGCTTGTGATGAATTACTTCTTGTAGTCATTCTATTAACATTTTTATTATCTGTCGCATCATGGATCAAGATCACTTTCTCACTTTGCTAAGTTGTGTGACATGACATGTTTCATGTGTTATTTTAGTAGCAACTTTTGAGAATTGTTAGCACGGTTTTGTAGATGTTTATTGCGCAGTGTCGCATGGTGTCATTATCGTATTTGCATTTCTATATAGAATTTGTTCTTGTGAAATAGAACTTAGTTTATTTCATCTTATGATCTCATTTTTTTAATAAGTAGGTTTCCTTCATGCTTGATCAATACCATGCCTTGAGGTTGTGGTTGTATAACTTGAATGCATAACGTGTGTGTGTACCAATCCGTGTGTTGTACGATGCTTAGTTGTGTACCTTTATATATTTGCAAGTGTAGGATGATTAAATAGAAATGCATGTCATCTTGTTATTCATGCTTCTATAATACATGTTGATTTGGTTGATGAGGTGATCTAGTTGTTTACTTTCCTACATGCTTAGTATGCTTCCATGTGCTTATTTATCATAACTAGCATGGTATAGTGTTGTATGCTAGCATCGTGTTTGATCTTTAGGTTAGTTGTTATGAACTAGGTTATCTCATAGTTATGAGTTGTATTCTATTAGTAGCATATTGTGGCATCTCGTGTGATGATCATCCATGCTTAGCATCATATCTGGTTTATCTTACTGTTGCATTTGTGTTATGCCTAAGTCTAGACATCAAGTCATACTAGTGATCTTTCATGTGTTATTATATTCCATGTGTTATAGTTGTACTTGTGTTGCTCATGTATGCTTGACTTGTCTCATGTTAGTATTATGAGTGTTTTATATGTGATGCAATAGTTCATCTCATACTTAAGATAGTTTACCTTTCAGGTTATTTGAGTTGTGCCTTCCTCATAGGCTTAGCGTGCACAAATAGTCGTGTTATTACAAACATGTGGTGGTAATCTTTTTTCTAGTGGTTATTTGGATATTGTTGTTTTTCATTACAAAGAGCATGTCCTAGTTGTGGGATCGAGGAGATATGTCTAGAGGGGCGGGTGAATAGACTCCTAACCAGCCAAAGGTGCAGTTTTTAATTTCTCTTGGAATTTAGGCAGATTTTGGCACAAGTTAAGATCACTCCAATACTTTCTACACATGCATATCTAGAGATTGAGCAGCGGAAATAGTAAAGCATGCAAGAGTACGGAAAGTAAAGGGGTAGAGTATGGAAGATCAAACGCAATGAAGACACGGTGGTTTTTGGCGTGGTTCCGATAGATGGTGCTATCGTACGTCCACGTTGATGGAGACTTCAACCCACGAAGGGTAACGGCTGCGCGAGTCCACGGAGGGCTCCACCCACGAAGGGTCCATGAAGAAGGAACCTTGTGTATTCCACCATGGCTTACGTCCACGAAGGACTAGCCTCACTCGGGGTAGATCTTCACGAAGTAGGCGATCTCCTTGCCCTTACAAACTTCTTGATTCAACTCCACATCATGTTGGAGGCTCCCAAATGACACCTAACCAATCTAGGAGACACCACTCTCCAAAAGGTAATAGATGGTGTGTTGTTGATGAACTCCTTGCTCTTGTGCTTCAAATGATAGTCTTCCCAGCACTCAAACAACTCTTCACAGATTTGGCTATGGTGGAAGAGGGATTTGAGTGGAAGGCAACTTGGGAAAGGCTAGAAATCAAGATTCAAATGGTAGGAATGGAATGGCTTGATCTCAACACATGAGTAGGTGGTTCTCTCTCAGAAAATGTATGGTGGAAGTGTAGGCACGTTCTGATGGCTCTCCTTTCCTGAGAAGGAGGTGGTGGAGGGGTATATATAGCCTCCACACAAAATCCAACCGTTACACACTTTTGATCCAACTCGGTGGCACCGAAACGATAATCTCGGTAGCACCGAACTGTGTAAAAGATATGAACTTTAGGAATCTCGGTGGGACCGATACGAACAACTCGGATGGATCGAAGTGCAATGGCTAGGGCAAACCTCATCTCGGTGGCACCGATTGCATCAACTCGGTAGGACCGAAGTGAAGCAATAAGGCAACAGAGAGTTGGCAAGCCATCTCGGTGAGACCGATTTGCAAAACCCGGTGAGACCGAAGTGAGTGCAAGCGATTACAGAGAGTTGGCAAGGCCATCTCGGTGAGACCGAGATCCATATCGGTGGATCCGATTTGTTAGGGTTTTGGCAATGGCTAAGTCTCGGATGAACTCGGTGGGGCCGGATAGAGAATTTCGGTGGGGCCGAGTTGGAATGTAGGTTTTGGACATATTTGGTTAGAGAGAGTGGTTGAGGGTTTAGGAGTACTGTCACTAAGCACTTGAGCAAAAAGACCATTAAGCAACACCTCATCCATTTTTAATAGTATTGGCTTTCCTATGGACTCAATGTGATCTTGGATGACTAAACCAAAAATGTAGAGTCTTGATCTTTTGCCAATCCTTGTCCTTAGCATTTTGAAGGGGTTCCACGTCCTCTTGTCCCTGCCACGCCATTGTTGAACTTGTCTGAAATTCACTAGATAAAAGCATTAGTCCAACACATGTATGTTGGCATAAATTACCAAAACCACCAAGGGAGCAAATGTGCTTTCAATCTCCCCCTTTTTGGTAATTGATGACAACATACATCAAAGCTTCAAATGAAGATTTAGCAGAAGTATGTATGAAAGCTTTGAAGGAAACATGTAACATGTATGAGCTCCCCTGAACTCCCCCTGAAGATGTGCATATAAAATGATGATATCACATGGGAGATATACATGCAACATGTATGTTGGCTATATGCATCAGAGCAATATATATGGCATTTAGGTATCCATGTGTCCATGATTTTCTTCTTGCAAACAATATATACTAGCAAGAGGTCAATCATGTACATGAGTGTGATGCATATACTTACCTTGAAGTTCTTGATCAAGTACCTAAAGAAATCACTTGAGAAAACAAGGTTAGATAACACAAGATAATTTCTTCAAGAAAAGACACAAGATCAACAAGAAACCAAGATTGGGATGACATGTAGAGAGAGTATCACTAGGTGAATACTTCTTTGAAGCAGACAGGTCCCCAAAAGAAATAGTTGTCTCCCCTTAAAGAACTTCCTCTCCCCCTGAATCTAACATTGGATATTGGGAGTAGGTAAGGTGAGAAAACTAGAACAGCCAAAGAACAAACTAATCATGTTTCTCCCCTCTTAGAAACATGTAACATTCTCTCCTCTTGGAAGGTGCATCTCTTTTGTAGGGATAAGCTTTGATGTATTCCTCTCTCCCCCTATGACATCAATTTCCAAGAAGGGACTTCAAGGTTATTGATCAAGTGGGTTTGGTCCTTGAGAAACGCATGTAGCTATAGAGTGGCTCTAGATGCAAGTAGAGGATAAGAATCATTGAGTGGAGCTGGAGCAGAAAAACTCAGGAAATATTTGTCAGAAATTTTCTTAGAGCAGCAAAGTCGGTGACACCGAGTTGAGTCAATTCGGTGGAACCGAGTTTGGTGCAATGGAACAATTTGTCAACTCAGCTCACTTGGCAAAGGAATTCTCATAAAGATTTGCAATGAATTAACTGTGAAAATAGCGAAAAGAAAATAAACACAGAAAAGACGCAAAGTCTAGATGAAGTTTTTTTTAAAGAGACACTCTAGCAAGAATAAACACAAGGAATACTAGAGAACTTCATCTAGATGGGCCGGCGACTAGGTCACCTATGTTAGAGTATATTGACTTAGGAGTCAAGTGAGAGCACTTGATCATAGGTCATACTCATCGTTTAAGCTCAAAATGGGGCCATTTTTCCTTTAAGCATTTCAATGTATTCACATCTTATTGAGTTGCTTTAGCTCATGTCTTTGAGTAAAGCTTCTCTAAGATGTGAGAACTTACATTGGGATTTTGTGGTGATGTCCATCATGTAGTTGAACTTGATGTAGATGCTCATAAGTTGAAGTTGGGAGTGATCCTATCTTTTATAGTTCATCTTCCTACATGGGTTAGCTTTGCAAGGAACAACTTGTATTTCCAAAATGACAAGAATGAAGCATAACTCAAAAGTTTGTCAAAGGATATGTTTAGGTTGTCTTGTTCCTTGTTCCACCATCAATTGTCGATACTTGGGTTATACAAGATTGCTTATGATAAGAGTGTGTCGCAACCTTGTGACATGAAGCTTGTCCAAGTACCTACAAAAGGTTAGATACCATACAAGGGAGCAAAATATCCAAGATATAATATGATCATGAAAATATCATGGATTAGTCAAGAATGCTCATGCCCTTGTATGCATCCACGTGAATCTCTAGTTCACGTTTGAAGCATCAATGATGTTCAACTCACTTCTCAAGTGACAGAACACTTTCTCATCAAGGGGTTTGGTAAAGATGTCCGCCAATTGTTTGTCGGTACGAACATGTTTAAGGTCAATGTCACCTTTCTCAACATGATCTCGAATGAAGTGGTAACGAACCTCAATATGCTTTGTTCGAGAATGTTGCACGGGATTGTGTGCTATCTTAATAGCACTCTCATTGTCACATAGTAATGGTACATGTCTCACATGCACACCATAGTCTTTAAGAGTTTGTGTCATCCATAGTAATTGAGCACAACATGATCCCGCGGCAATGTATTCCGCTTCGGCAGTAGATAGAGATACGGAATTTTGTTTCTTGGAGGACCAAGACACAGGAGATCTACCAAGAAATTGACATGTTCCCGAAGTGGATTTTCTGTCAACCTTGTCTCCGGCATAGTCCGAATCGGAGTAGCCAACAAGATTGAAAGAAGATCCTTTGGGATACCATATGCCAAAGTTTGGTGTATGTATCAAGTATCTCACAATTCTTTTCACCGCCTTAAGATGACACTCTTTTGGTGCCACTTGGTATCGTGCACACATGCACACACTTAGCATAATGTCGGGACGGGAGGCACATAGATATAGTAATGAACCAATCATAGATCGATAAACCTTTTGATCAACAGGTTTGCCATCCTTGGCCAAGTCAAGATGTCCACTCGTGGGAATGGGAGTTTTCATACCTTTACTCTCTTGCATGTTGAACTTCTTGAATAAGTCCTTGGTATACTTTGTTTGAGAGACAAAGGTACCTTCCCTAGTTTGCTTGATTTGCAAACCAAGAAAGAATTTGAGTTCACACATCATAGACATCTCAAACTTTTCCGACATCAACCTTCCAAACTTTTCACTAAAAGAGGGGTTAGTAGATCCAAAGATAATATCATCAACATAAATTTGGCATACAAATAATTCTCCATTAACCCTCTTAGTGAACAAAGTTGAATCAATCTTCCCAATCTCAAAACCTTTTTCAAGAAGAAACTTTGTTAAGCATTTGTACCAAGCTCTAGGGGCTTGTTTAAGACCATAAAGAGCTTTACGAAGTTTGTACACATGATTAGGTTTCTTGGGATTCTTAAAGCCGGGAGGTTGTTTAACATACACTTCCTCCTCAATTTCCCCATTCAAGAAGACACTTTTTATATCCATTTGATAAAGGGTGATATCATGGTGATTGGCATAAGCAAGTAAAATGCGAATGGATTCAAGTCTTGCAACGGGGGCGTAGGTCTCACCATAGTCCATACCTTCGACTTGTGTGTAACCTTGTGCTACGAGACGAGCCTTGTTGCATACCACTTGTCCATCTTCATCTTGCTTATTCCGAAACACCCATTTGGTTCCAATGATGTTTTGCTCTTCCTTAGGCTTCTCAACCAATGTCCACACTTGGTTCCTCTCAAAGTTGTGTAGCTCTTCGTGCATTGCATTCACCCAATCGGGGTCCTTGAGAGCATCTTCTACCTTCAAGGGTTCAACACTAGAGATAAATGAGTAATGCTCACAAAAGTTAGCTAAGCGAGATTTAGAGCGAGTGATTCTCCCGGATTGGATATCTCCAAGTATTTGTTCGACGGGATGATCCTTGTCGATTCTTGCTCTAACTCGAGGTAGCTTTTTCTTGGGTTGTGGTGAGGCTTCCTCATCATCATCATCTTCTTCTTCTTCGTTGATGTTGTCGTTGTTCGCTTGTGGAGGTGGAGAAGGAGGTTGAGGTGGATCATCTTGTTGCACTTCCTCATTCCCATCGTCTTGACGTGTTCCACTTGTGGATGCCTCCATATCAACTTGTCGTTCACCTTGATGTGAAGTTGGGGCTTCCACTTGAATAGACGAGGTACTCTCCTTTACTTCCACAGGGCAAATCTTGCCAATGGGCAAGTCTTTGATTGCTTCCGATGGTTCTTGATCTCCTACATCAAGTGGCAATTGCTCGACTTGCGAGCCGTTAGTCTCATCAAACTTCACATCTACCGTCTCTTCAACTTTTTGAGTGAAGTTGTTGTAGACACGGTAAGTGTGAGAGTTCGATCCATAACCGAGTAGAAAATCTTCATGAGATTTAGGAGCAAATTTTGAACGACGATGCTTATCAAGAATGTAACATTTTGAGCCAAATACTCGAAAGTATCCAACTTGTGGTTTGTTACCGGTGAGCAGTTCATACGCCGTTTTACCAAGAAGCTTGTGAAGGTAAAGTCGATTTGTTGCATGACAAGCTGTTTCAACCGCTTCCGCCCAAAAATGTCTTGGCGTCTTGTATTCATCAAGCATTGTTCTTGCCATCTCAATAAGTGTCATGTTCTTCCTCTCAACAACTCTATTTTGTTGAGGTGTGTACGTAGCCGAGAACTCATGTGAAATACCCTCCTCATCAAGAAAGGTGTCCACATTTGTGTTCTTAAACTCCGTTCCGTTGTCACTTCGAACCTTCTTGATCTTCACTTTAAATTGGTTTTGAGCCTTTCTTGCAAAGTTCCTGAAGATCTTTTGTACCTGCGATTTGTCATCAAGAAAAAATACCCACGTAAATCTGAAAAATCGTCAACAATGACCAAACTGAAAGAGTTACCACCAAGACTCTTATAGGAGTTGGGACCAAAAAGATCCATATGAAGTAGCTCGAGTGGTCTCCTCGTGGTCATAATGTTCTTCACGGGATGGCTTCCTCCAACTTGTTTTCCTGCTTGGCAAGCACTACAAAGTCGATCTTTGTCAAATATAACATCTTTCACTCCAAGAATGTGATCTCCTTTAACAACTTTATCAAGGTTATGCATGCCAACATGTCCAAGTCTTCTATGCCATAACCATCCTTTAGAAGATTTAGCAATTAAGCATGTACGAGGTTGAGCTCTCTTAGTGAAATCAACGATGTATAGATCACCTCTACGAATGCCGGTAAAGACCATATTATGATTATCTTGGCGAAACACTTGGCAATCTACTTTGGTAAATAGAACATTAAAACCAAAATCGGCTAGTCTAGATACGGAAAGAATATTGTAACCAAGAGATTCAACAAGCATAACATTTTGTATGGAGCTATCATTGGATATGGCCACCTTACCAAGGCCAAGTACCTTACCCTTGGAGTTGTCTCCAAAAGTCACATACTTGCGTGGACCATCATTTTTAGCAAGCTCACGAAACATGTCTCTATCTCTGGTCATGTGATCGGTACAACCGCTATCAAGAATCCACTCTTTTCCTCCGGCCATATAATCTCGAAGATTTGCCATAAGACTGAGATTCCTCATGGACTTCTCAAATTCAATATCAAAGTCTTCGTATTCATCATAATAGCCATGCTCAACGTCATCATCATCATGCATGTGATCCTCACAATGGGCAGCAGATTCATTAGTTTCATGATCATGACAATGTTCAAGTTTATGGATTCTAATAGTTTCCATGATAATGTTGCTAATAGACATCTCCTTTGGCACGCATGAGATCACGAAGCTCAAACAAGCAATCATCAAACTTAGGATCACTAGGACTCATCTTGTGAAAGGCAACAGCCTTATGAAGAATCTTATCGAGACTTTTTAAGGAGTAATCAGGATATCACTTTTCTAAATCATGCCATAGAGTATAAGCGCATGCAAAGTTTCGCATACAACCAAGCACAACCTTAGGTAATCCTCTAATGATAAGATTGACGGTTCTAAGATTACGAAGCATGTCAATTTCCTCTTCATGGGTAGGATGCAAGGGATCAATAGGGGGCACATAAGGATTATGAATATACTTGCTTAAGTTAAATTCATCAAAGATATCAAGCATTTCATCCTTTCAAAATTTGTTATACTCCCCATCGAGAATAGGCACTCTACGTCTAAGACTCCCCAACGTAGACACATCCATCTCCCTCCAATGGTGATGAAACCAAGGCAAAGGAGACCAAGGCTCTGATACCAATTGTGGGATCGAGGAGATAGGTCTAGAGGGGGGGTGAATAGACTCCTAACCAACCAAAGGTGCAGTTTTTAATTTCTCTTGAAATTTAGGCAGATTTTGGCACAAGTTAAGATCACTCCAATACTTTCTACACATGCATATCTAGAGATTGAGCAGCGGAAATAGTAAAGCATGCAAGAGTACGGAAAGTAAAGGGGTAGAGTATGGAAGATCAAACGCAATGAAGACACGGTGGTTTTTAGCGTGGTTCCGATAGGTGGTGCTATCGTACGTCCACATTGATGGAGACTTCAACCCACGAAGGGTAACGGCTGCGCAAGTCCACGGAGGGCTCCACCCACGAAGGGTCCACGAAGAAGCAACCTTGTGTATTCCACCATGGCTTACGTCCACGAAGGACTAGCCTCACTCGGGGTAGATCTTCACGAAGTAGGCGATCTCCTTGCCCTTACAAACTTCTTGGTTCAACTCCACATCATGTTGGAGGCTCCCAAGTGACACCTAACCAATCTAGGAGACACCACTCTCCAAAAGGTAATAGACGGTGTGTTGTTGATGAACTCCTTGCTCTTGTGCTTCAAATGATAGTCTTCCCAGCACTCAAACAACTCTTCACAGATTTGGATATGGTGGAAGAGGGATTTGAGTGGAAGGCAACTTGGGAAAGGCTAGAAATCAAGATTCAAATGGTAGGAATGGAATGGCTTGATCTCAACACATGAGTAGGTGGTTCTCTCTCAGAAAATGTATGGTGGAAGTGTAGGCACGTTCTGATGGCTCTCCTTTCCTGAGAAGGAGGTGGTGGAGGGGTATATATAGCCTCCACACAAAATCCAACCGTTACACACTTTTGACCCAACTCGGTGGCACCGAAACGATAATCTCGGTAGCACCGAACTGTGTAAAAGATATGAACTTTATGAATCTCGGTGGGACCGATACGAACAACTCGGATGGACCGAAGTGCAATGGCTAGGGCAAACCTCATCTTGGTGGCACCGATTGCATCAACTCGGTAGGACCGAAGTGAAGCAATAAGGCAACAGAGAGTTGGCAAGCCATCTCGGTGAGACCGATTTGCAAAACCCGGTGAGACCGAAGTGAGTGCAAATGATTACAGAGAGTTGGCAAGGTCATCTCGGTGAGACCGAGATCCATATCGGTGGATCCGATTTGTTAGGGTTTTGGCAGTGGCTAAGTCTCAGATGAACTCGGTGGGGCCGGATAGAGAATTTCGGTGGGGCCGAGTTGGAATGTAGGTTTTGGACATATTTGGTTAGAGAGAGTGGTTGAGGGTTTAGGAGTACTGTCACTAAGCACTTGAGCAAAAAGACCATTAAGCAACACCTCATCCCCTTTTAATAGTATTGTCTTTCCTATGGACTCAATGTGATTTTGGATCACTAAACCAAAAATGTAGAGTCTTGATCTTTTGCCAATCCTTGTCCTTAGCATTTTGAAGGGATTCCACGTCCTCTTGTCCCTGCCACGCCATTGTTGAACTTGTCTGAAATTCACTAGATAAAAGCATTAGTCCAACACATGTATGTTGGCATAAATTACCAAAACCACCAAGGGAGCAAATGTGCTTTCTATAGTTTAGTATCTTCTCATGATCACTTGTATTTTTGAAGCTTGTGTATTAGTAAGACATATTTGTGATTCCATACTCACATGCCTTGTTTAATATGTGTTTTGCTAGTTAATTGTTTTGCTTTCTCCATAGTATTGTGTTGGCCCTTGATATAGAAATGTTTCTTAATAGTTTTATGTTTGGTGTTTATTCTTTGCTTGTTGCCAACCATTATAAATATTTGGATCCATCCAAATTTTTATTTGTGGTTGATAGTACTCTTAATCATATCATGTATAGGATAGGTGTTCATCCATTTTATTTTAATTGTTTGACAATTGAATTGGTTTGGTACAAAGGAGTTGATCCTATTTTCTTTTAATATTGTTTTAAGGTTAAACCTAGATCCAACTCAATTCTTGTTGATTGAATGATGTTTGACTGCTTAACTAGTATGGTTTATAATGTTGGTTTGGTTATATTATAGAATGCTTGCTTTTGAATTATTATATAGTTGATGTGTATGTTTGGCTGCTATTGACCATTATAAATATTTAGATTCTATCTAAATATTTATTTGTGGTTATCTTTTACCTTTATCATGCCATGTTGTGATTGTGTAGTTAAAATGCATACGTTGGTTCCATTCCATGAGTGTTGATGTCATTGTGTTTGCTATATGGTAGTTTCCTATTTAGCTGAGATGTGTAGTGGGAACTACTAGTGGTTAGTAACATAGTTCATATCGAAACGTTAGTCTTGACGCCAAGCCTACCTTAGTCATGTGAAAACCTAAACCCTGTTACTTTGTTGAATCATCTCTTACCTTCCTATCGTGCTACCTCGTTCTGGAATCCATCTTGATCAATATCTTGATATCCATCCACTCTTAATTTGCTTTTGGATGTTATTTGGATTTACTGTTGCTTTGGTGTTTATTTGATTTTCATTTGCTATCGTTACGACGAGTAGGGAGTGACGACGATGTTGGACATGGACAGAACCAGGTTACCAAAGAAGGACTCAACAATGAAGGCATGCCTCCTTATTTTATCATGCTTATCTTATGTTTAACAAAATTGCATTGTGTTTATGGTTACTATATGCATGCTATTTTAGTTCTCGTAGTTAGCATGTCGATTGACACATTACCTTGATCTGCTTGTCGCCTATTCACTTGACACCTGAGTAGAATTATATATTATTCTTGTAGAGTAGAAATGCTTAGCCATGCTCATTATTCTATAGGTCCTTATCTGAATGATCTTCGGATCATTGACACTTGAAACTTGTTGCTGAGCTCGCTGAGCTAGGCCGGTTGAACCTTGTTGACTTCCTCTATCCTCTTCTACTATGGGTGAAACTTACCATCTGAATACTGGCACGGGCGACAGCTGAATCAAGGGTTGAAGGAGCGATTGGCTGCCCTTCATAAGCTGAAGGGGGGCAATCAGTCGTCCATGCCACATGAGGCCTAGTAAGTCTTGGATTTGAAGATTGTGATAACAGTACAACCACATGCTATATGGGCAATGGCTTGGTCAAGTAAGCTAGTAAGCCTTAGGTGTCGATGTCGCCATACCGCAGATGGGATAGCTGCACTGCAGGGATTATCCTCGGCACTGATGGGGGGACCGGTTTGAGGACGTACTCTCAGTTCCGTGCACCAGACCCGGTGGGCATGTCACATCTTTGGGGGATCTAGTCCAAAGACCTCGTCATAATCTCCCTGCCGGTATACCGAATGGTGTACTACGCTAGCGACGGCTAGTGGCAACAAGTCAGGACTGTGTTGTGTGGGAAAAGTGTACAACCTCTGCAGAGTGTAAAACTATTCGAATAGCCGTGTCCACGGTCAAGGACAACACATGAATCTTTCATGACATACAGGACCTGTCTTGCTTATTCCCTCTTTGCCCTATTCTTGGAACCTATGAAGAGTGTGATTTGATCAAGGATCATCACTTTGATGAAAGTTATTCTGGAGATAAAACATGTTTTCATCTAAAACTGGTTGGGGAACGTTGCATGGGAAACAAAAATTTTCCTACGCACACACAAGATCTATCCATGGTGATGAGCATCTATGAGAGGGAGAGTGAATCTACATACCCTTGTAGACCGCTAAGCGGAAGCGTTTAAAAAACGCGGTTGATGTAGTCGAACGTCTCCGCGATCCAAATCGCAAGTCGTCCCTCGATCCGATCACGAACTAGTGCCGAACGGACGGCACCTCCGCGTTCAACACACGTACGGCTTGATGACGCCTTCACCTCCTCGATCCAGCGAGCGATGGTGAAGTAGTAGATGAGTTCCGGCAGCACGACGGCGTGGTGATGGTGGTGAGGAACAATCTCTGCAGGGCTTCGCCAAGCACTACGGAGATTATGATGGAGGAACTAGAGGGTTAGGGTTGCCGCACACGGCTTGGGGAAATCTTGATGTATTCCGGGTGCTAGCCCTGCCCCTCTATTTATATGTTGAGCCCTGGGGTCGAAACTTGGAGAAAGAGCCTCCTCAAAGTCGGTTTGGCCCGCAAGGCAAGAGTCCTGCTCGGACTCCAGGACCAGACGCCAGGGTCCTCGGCGTCTGGCCCCAGACGCCAGGGTCCCTGGCGTCTGGCCCCTGGCCTCCGCAAAACTTCCTTTTGCACCTTCCTAAAGCCTCGTGGGCTTTACCCCTTGGCCCAAATAAAGTGTTCTCGTACCCGAACATTTCGGGAAACATCCGGAACCCCTTCCGGTGAATTCCGGAACCCTTCCGGAGACCAAACACTATTATCCCATATATCAATCTTTACCTCCGGACTATTCCAGAGCTCCTCGTCATGTCCGGGATCTCATCCGGGACTCCAAACAACTTTCGGTCACCAACATAACAACTCAACTATACTTATATCGTCACCAAACGTTAAGTGTGTAGACCCTGCGGGTTCGAGAACTATGTAGACATGACCGAGACACCTCTACGGTCAATAACCAATAGCGGGACCTGGATACCCATATTGGCTCCTACATATTCTACGAAGATCTTTATCGGTTGAACCTCTATGTCAAGGATTCAGTTAATCCCGTATGATGTTCCCTTTGTTTATCGGTATGTTACTTGCCCGAGATTCGATCGTCGGTATCTCTATACCTAGTTCAATCTCATTACCGGCAAGTCTCTTTACTCGTTCCGTAATACAAGATACCGTGGCTAACACTTTAGTCACATTGCTTGCAAGGCTTATAGTGATGTTGTATTACCGAGTGGGCCCTGAGATACCTCTCCGTCACACGGAGTAACAAATCCCAGTCTTGATCCATGCCAATTCAACAGACACCCTCGGAGATACCTGTAGAGCATCTTTATAGTCACCCAGTTACGTTGCGACGTTTGATACACACAAGGTATTCCTCCGGTGTCAGTGAGTTGCATGATCTTATGGTCAAAGGAACAGATACTTGACATGCAGAAAACAATAGCAATAAACTGACATGATCATATGCTACGTTTACAGTTTGGGTCTTGTCCATCACATCATTCTCCTAATGATGTGATCCCGTTATCAAATGACATCTCATGTCCATGGCTAGGAAACCTTCACCATCTTTTGATTAACGAGCTAGTCAACTAGAGGCTTACTAGGGACACAGTGTTGTCTATGTACCCACACATGTATTTGAGTTTCCAATCAATACAATTATAGCATGGATAATAAACGATTATCATGAACAAGGAAATATAATAATAACCAATTTATTATTGCCTCTAGGGCATATTTCCAACAGTCTCCCATTTGCACTAGAGTCAATAATCTAGTTCACATCACTATGTGATTTACATTGTAATGAATCGAACACCCATACAGTTCTGGTGTTGTTCACGTTTAGCCCTTGGAAGAGGTTTAGTCATCGGATCTGCAACATTCAGATCCGTGTGTACTTTGCAAATATTTATGTCGTCCTCCTTGATGTAATCGCGGATGGAATTGAAGCGTCGCTTTATGTGTCTGGTCCTCTTGTGAAATCTTGGTTCCTTGGCTAGAGCAATGGCACCAGTGTTATCACAAAACAGAGTCATTGGGTTAAGCGCACTAGGCACTACTCCAAGATCTGTCATGAACTCCTTCATCCAGACACCTTCCTTCGCCGCCTCCGAGGCAGCGATGTACTCCGTTTCGCATGTAGAATCAGCTACCACGCTCTGCTTGGAACTGCACCAGCTAACCGCACCCCCATTAAGAATAAATACGTATCCGGTTTGTGACTTAGAGTCATCCGGATCAGTGTCAAAGCTTGCATCGACGTAACCCTTTACGACGAGCTCTTGATCACCTCCATAAACGAGAAACATGTCCTTAGTCCTTTTCAGGTACTTCAGGATATTCTTGACCGCCGTCCAGTGTTCCATTCCTGGATCACTTTGAAACCTACCGACCATACTTATGGCAAGGCTGACATCGGGTCTTGTGCACAGCATTGCATACATGATAGAGCCTATGGCTGAAGCATAGGGGATGACACTCATCTTTTCTCTATCTTCTGCAGTCACTGGGCATTGAGTCTTACTCAACTTCACACCTTGCAATACAGGCAAGAACCCCTTCTTGGACTGATCCATTTTGAACTTCTTCAAAACTTTGTCAAGGTATGTGCTTTGTGAAAGTCCTATCAAGCGTCGTGATCTATCTCTATAGATCTTGATGCCTAATATGAAAGCAGCTTCTCCTAGGTCCTTCATTGAAAAACTCTTGTTCAAATATTCCTTCACGCTTTCCAACATTTCTATATTGTTTCCAATCAGTAATATGTCATCCACATATAATATTAGAAACGCTATAGAGCTCCCACTCACTTTCTTGTAAATACAAGCTTCTCCGTAAACTTGTATAAACTCGAACGCTTTGATCACCTCATCAAAGCGAAGATTCCAACTCCGAGATGCTTGCACCAGTCCATAAATGGATCGCTGGAGTTTGCAAACTTTGTCAGCATTCTCTGGATCGACAAAACCTTCTGGTTGCATCATATACAACTCTTCCTTAAGGAAACCGTTAAGGAACGCTGTTTTGACATCCATCTGCCAAATTTCATAATCGAAAAAGGCAGCTATTGCTAACATGATTCTGACGGACTTAAGCATCGCTACGGGTGAGAAGGTCTCATCGTAGTCAACTCCTTGAACTTGTGAAAAACCCTTTGCCACAAGTCGAGCTTTATAGACGGTGACATTACCGTCCGCGTCCGTCTTCCTCTTAAAGATCCATTTGTTCTGAATGGCCTTACGCCCTTCAGGTAATTCTTCCAAAGTCCACACTTTGTTTTCATACATCGATCCCATCTCGGATTTCATGGCCTCTAACCACTTCTCGGAATCCGGGCCCATCATCGCTTCTCCATAGCTCGTAGGTTCATCATTGTCCAACAACATGACTTCTAAGACAGGGTTGCCGTACCACTCAGGAGCAGTACGCGTCCTTGTCGACCTACGAGGTTCGATAGCAACTTGATCCAAAGCTTCATGATCATCATCATTAACTTCCTCTTCAGCTGATGTAGGCTCTACAGAAACATCTTTCTGTGCTGCGCTACTCTCAGGTTGAAGTAAAGGTTCAACAACCTCATCAAGTTCTATCTTCCTCCCACTCAATTCTTTCGAGAGAAACTCTTTCTCAAGAAACGTTCCGTTTTTAGCGACAAACACTTTGCCTTCGGATCTGAGGTAGAAGGTATACCCAACTGTCTCTTTTGGGTATCCTATGAAGACGCATTTCTCCGCTTTGGGTTCTAGCTTTTCAGGCTGAAGCTTTTTGACATAAGCATCACATCCCCAAACTTTAAGAAACGACAGCTTTGGCTTCTTGCCAAACCAAAGTTCATATGGCATCGTCTCAACGGATTTCGATGGTGCCCTATTTAAAGTGAATGCAGCTGTCTCTAATGCATAACCCCAAAACGATAGTGGCAAATCGGCAAGAGACATCATAGATCGCACCATATCCAATAAGGTTCGATTACGACGTTCGGACACACCATTACGATGTGGTGTTCCAGGCGGTGTTAGTTGTGAAACAATTCCACATTGTCTTAAGTGACTGCCAAACTCATAACTCAGATATTCTCCTCCTCGATCAGATCGTAGGAATTTAATCTTCTTGCTACGATGATTCTCAACTTCACTCTGAAATTGTTTGAACTTTTCAAACGTTTCAGACTTGTGTTTCATTAAGTAAATATACCCATATCTACTTAAGTCATCAGTGAAGGTGAGAAAGTAACGATAACCACCGCGCGCCTCAATGCTCATCGGACCGCACACATCAGTATGTATGATTTCCAATAAGTCACTTGCCCGTTCCATTGTTCCAGAGAACGGCATTTTAGTCATCTTGCCCATGAGGCATGGCTCACATGTGTCAAGTGATTCAAAATCAAGTGACTCCAAAAGTCCATCAGCATGGAGCTTCCTCATGCGTTTTACGCCAATATGACCTAAACGGCAGTGCCACAAGAAAGTGGTATTATCATTATCAATCCTACATCTTTTGGCATCAATGTTATGAACATGTGTATCATTACTATCGAGATTCAATAAGAATAAACCCCTTACATTGGGTGCATGACCATAAAAGATATTACTCATATAAATAGAACAACCATTATTCTCTGATTTAAATGAGTAACCGTCTCGCAATAAACAAGATCCAGATATAATGTTCATGCTTAACGCAGGCACTAAATAACAATTATTCAGGTTCATCTCTAATCCCGATGGTAATCGAAGAGCGAGCGTGCCGACGGCGATCACATCAACCTTGGAACCATTTCCCACGCGCATCGTCACTTCGTCCTTTGCCAGCCTCCGTCTATTCCGCAGTTCCTGTTTTGAGTTGCAAATATGAGCAACCGCACCGGTATCAAATACCCAGGCACTACAACGAGAGTTGGTAAGGTACACATCAATAACATGTATATCATATATACCTTGTTTGTTGTTGGCCGCCTTCTTGTCAGCCAAATACTTGGGGCAGTTCCGCTTCCAGTGTCCAGTTCCCTTGCAATGAAAACACACAGTTTCTGGTTTGGGCCCAGCCTTGGGTTTCTTCACGAGAGGAGCAACTGCTTTGCCACTCTTCTTGGAGTTACCCTTCTTACCCTTGCCATTTTCTTGAAACTAGTGGTTTTATTGACCATCAACACTTGATGCTCCTTCTGAATTTCAGACTCAGCGGCTTTCAGCATCGCAAACAGCTCAGCGACTGACTTGTTTATCCCGTGCATGTTATAGTTCAACACGAAGCTCTTGTAGCTAGGTGGCAATGATTGAAGAACTCTGTCAGTGATAGCCTCTGGCGGAAGGGGCATCCCCAATTCAGCCAGACGGGTGGAGTACCCAGACATTCTGAGTACGTGATCACTGATAGACCCGTTCTCCTCCATCTTGCAAGCATAGAACTTATCGGAGATCTCATATCTCTCGATCCGGGCATTCTTCTGAAAGATAAACTTCAACTCTTGGAACATCTCATATGCTCCATGACGTTCAAAACGTCTTTGAAGTCCCGGTTCTAAGCCATACAATATTGCACATTGAACTATTGAGTAATCTTCAGAACGAGCCTGCCAGGCGTTCACAACGTCTAGAGACTCAACTGGAGCGGGTGGATCACCAAGCGGTGCATCAAGGACATAAGCCTTCTGGGCAGCCGTAAGGATAATCCTTAGATTACGGCCCAGTCCACAAAGTTACTTCCATCATCTTTCAACTTAGCTTTCTCTAGGAACGCATTAAAATTCAGGGGTGCTACTGCGCGAGCCATGATCTACAACATAAATATAGCAAAGACAACTTAGACTATTGTTCTAGATAATGAGTTTAGTTAATCATATTACTTAAAAAACTCCCACTCAAATTGACATCCCTCCGGTCATTTGAGCGTAACATGATCCAAATCCACCAACTCAAGTCCGATCATCACGTGAGTTGAGGTGGTTTCAATGGTGAACATCTTCATGTTGATCATATCTACTATATGACTCATGTTCGACCTTTCGGTCTCTTGTGTTCCGAGGCCATGTCTGTACATGCTAGGCTCGTCAAGTTTAACCCGAGTGTTCCGCACGTGCAACATGGCTTACACCCGTTGTATGTGAACGTAGAGTCTATCACACCCGATCATCACGGCGTGTCTCGAAACGACGAACTTTTGCAACGGTGCACACTCGGGGAGAACACAATTTATCTTGAAATTTAAGTGAGGGATCACCTTATAATGCTACCGTCGTCCTAAGCAAAATAAGATGCATAAAAGGATTAACATCACATGCAAATCATAAGTGACATGATATGGCCATGAACTCGTGCTTTTGATCTCCATCTCCAAAGCACCGGCATGATCTCCATCGTCACCGGCATGACACCATGATCTCCATCATCTTGATCTCCATCAACGTGTCGCCATGAGGTTGTCGCGCCGACTATTGCTTCCACGACTATTGCTAACGTTTAGCGATAAAGTAAAGCATTACATAGCGCTTAATGATTGACACGTAGGTCATACAATAATTAAAGACAACTCTATGGCTCCTGCCAGTTGCCGTACTCATCGACATGCAAGTCGTGATATTCTATACAACACATGATCATTTCATACATCACATATATCTCATCATGTAATTGGCCATATCACATCACAACATACCCTGCAAAAACAAGTTAGACGTCCTCTAATTGTTGTTGCAAATTTTACGTGGCTGCTACGGGTTTGCAAGAACCGTTCTTACCTACGCAAAACCACAACGTGGTGTAGTGATTGCTTTTTGATCTTCTAAAAGAACCCTCTTCATTGAAATTGATTCAACTAAAGTGAGAGAGACAGACACCCGCTAGCCATCTTTATGCAACAAAGTTACATGTCAGTTGAAGGAACCTGTCTCGCGTAAGCGTACGCGTAATGTCGGTCCGGGCCGCTTCATCTCACAATACCGCCGAATCAAGTATCAACTAGTAACGGCAAGCAATATGTATACACCCACGCCCACAACTCGTTTGTGTTCTACTCGAGATCTCATCTACGCATAAACCTGGCTCTGATACCACTGTTGGGGAACGTTGCATGGGAAACAAAAAATTTCCTACGCACACACAAGATCTATCCATGGTGATGAGCATCTACGAGAGGGAGAGTGAATCTACATACCCTTGTAGATCGCTAAGCGGAAGCGTTTAAGAAACGCGGTTGATGTAGTCGAACGTCTCCGCGATCCAAATCGCAGGTCGTCCCTCGATCCGATCACGAACTAGTGCCGAACGGATGGCACCTCCGCGTTCAACACACGTACGGCTTGATGACGCCTTCACCTCCTCGATCCAGCGAGCGATGGTGAAGTAGTAGATGAGTTCCGGCAGCACGACGGCGTGGTGATGGTGGTGAGGAACAATCTCTGCAGGGCTTCGCCAAGCACTACGGAGATTATGACGGAGGAACTAGAGGGTTAGGGTTGCCGCACACGGCTTGGGGAAATCTTGATGTATTCCGGGTGCTAGCCCTGCCCCTCTATTTATATGTTGAGCCCTGGGGTCGAAACTTGGAGAAAGAGCCTCCTCAAAGTCGGTTTGGCCCGCAAGGCAAGAGTCCTGCTCGGACTCCAGGACCAGACGCCAGGGTCCTCGGCGTCTGGCCCCAGACGCCAGGGTCCCTGGCGTCTGGCCCCTGGCCTCCGCAAAACTTCCTTTTGCACCTTCTTAAAGCCTTGTGGGCTTTACCCCTTGGCCCAAATAAAGTGTTCTCGTACCCGAACATTTCGGGAAACATCCGGAACCCCTTCCGGTGAATTCCGGAACCCTTCCGGAGACCAAACACTATTATCCCATATATCAATCTTTACCTCCGGACTATTCCAGAGCTCCTCGTCATGTCCGGGATCTCATCCGGGACTCCAAACAACTTTCGGTCACCAACATAACAACTCAACTATACTTATATCGTCACCAAACGTTAAGTGTGTAGACCCTGCGGGTTCGAGAACTATGTAGACATGACCGAGACACCTCTACGGTCAATAACCAATAGCGGGACCTGGATACCCATATTGGCTCCTACATATTCTACGAAGATCTTTATCGGTTGAACCTCTATGTCAAGGATTCAGTTAATCCCGTATGATGTTCCCTTTGTTTATCGGTATGTTACTTGCCCGAGATTCGATCGTCGGTATCTCTATACCTAGTTCAATCTCATTACCGGCAAGTCTCTTTACTCGTTCCGTAATACAAGATACCGTGGCTAACACTTTAGTCACATTGCTTGCAAGGCTTATAGTGATGTTGTATTACCGAGTGGGCCCTGAGATACCTCTCCGTCACACGGAGTAACAAATCCCAGTCTTGATCCATGCCAATTCAACAGACACCCTCGGAGATACCTGTAGAGCATCTTTATAGTCACCCAGTTACGTTGCGACGTTTGATACACACAAGGTATTCCTCCGGTGTCAGTGAGTTGCATGATCTTATGGTCAAAGGAACAGATACTTGACATGCAGAAAACAATAGCAATCAACTGACACGATCATATGCTACATTTACAGTTTGGGTCTTGTCCATCACATCATTCTCCTAATGATGTGATCCCGTTATCAAATGACATCTCATGTCCATGGCTAGGAAACCTTCACCATCTTTTGATTAACGAGCTAGTCAACTAGAGGCTTACTAGGGACACAGTGTTGTCTATGTACCCACACATGTATTTGAGTTTCCAATCAATACAATTATAGCATGGATAATAAACGATTATCATGAACAAGGAAATATAATAATAACCAATTTATTATTGCCTCTAGGGCATATTTCCAACATGTCAATGTCGCCATACCGCAGATGGGATAGCTGCCCTGCAGGGATTATCCTCGGCACTGATGGGGGGACCGGTTTGAGGACGTACTCTCAGTTCCGTGCACCAGACTTGGTGGGCATGTCACATCTTTGGGGGATCTAGTCCAAAGACCTCGTCATAATCTCCCTGCCGGTATACCGAATGGTGTACTATGCTAGCGACGGCTAGTGGCAACAAGTCAGGATTGTGTTGTGTGGGAAAAGTGTACAACCTCTGCAGAGTGTAAAACTATTCGAATAGCCGTGTCCACGGTCAAGGACAACACATGAATCTTTCATGACATACATGACCTGTCTTGCTTATTCCCTCTTTGCTCTATTCTTGGAACCTATGAAGAGTGTGAGTTGATCAAGGATCCTCACTTTGATGAAAGTTATTCTGGAGATAAAACATGTTTTCATCTAAAACTGCTATTATCCAAGTACTATGTTATTTCAAAAAAAAATAGCTTTTATGCAAATGAGCCATACATCCTTTCTTTGAAGCCACATGTAGCTGTTAGGTCCTTCCCCGAGGGAGGCATGTTGAGTACGTAATGTACTCATGGCAATAATTTTGTTGAACAACAGAGTTCCATGAAGACGAAGGTGATGACTACGACTACTATGGCGATCCGTAGGAGTGAGGTCACGTGGACTACATCGACTGCCTATGGCTGAGATGGAGTCGCTACGCATTTTTACTTTCCGCTGTTTTCTGAATGTAATAAAAGTCATGAGACATTTCCCTATGTATGCCTTGTGTCAAGACTTATTAAACTTGTAATACATTTACATATTGTGCAATGATACCATTTCACTGTGTTGTCAACAATGATCCTGGGGTTGACAAATGTACACAGGAGGGTCTGGAAGTTAATTCCGGGTTCTCACACGCACCGTCTTCTTCGGGTTGCTATCATTCATCATCGACCGCTACGGCGACCTTCGCTTATGCGTTCCGCGGCCGCAATAGATCGCATACACGGCCTCATCGGAATCTACGTCGTCCACACCGCCGACCCCCGACTCAGAGGATGGAGGTCTCGAGCCAACGGGCCTGGTTGCCAAAGCCCGGGCCCTACCCTCAAGATTGGATCACTGCGCCAACCTCATGAACTACCACCAGCCCGCCCCGATGTCACACTTGTTCACTATGGTATGCGACAATTGCTTCATCGACCACATATCAGATGACTGCAACATGGATGGGTACATCACGGAGTATAGCCTTAGCTCGGCTAGTCTCGTCTCGCTGCCACGAATGGAGGACGATGAAGCAAGCATCATATCCATCTCGGAGACAGAAGACGATGAGGTCGGTTTCATGTCCATCACTGAGACCAGCATCAGCGAGGCCACCCTCGCACCAGTGCCGGATGACGAGGCAACCCCACAGGCTATTGTTGGAAATTGCCATAGAGGCAATAATATTGTATTGTTATATTTCCATGTTTATAATTAAGAGTTTATATTCTATGATATAACTGCTATGATCCTGGAATATGTGATTCAGTGGAAAACTCATATGCACGTGTAGAATGATAAACGGTAAAACCTGATTCCTAATCTCGCCTTTAAGACTAGCTCAAGTGTTGTTAGTGATCATGTTTTCTGGATCTTAGGATATCGTTAAGTGTAACGATAGTCCTAAAACAACTTTGAGAATATGACGTTGGAAGAATGATCATATTGAATCGACCCAAACTTGTTTGTTATACTTTGAGATATAATCGTCACAAGTCAATTGTTATAACACGAAGAGTTAACGTGTGATTTAGTTACTTAGACCATGAGAGTATCATAGTCACTTCTTGCCGTACGATGAACTTTGGGGTTGCTCAAACGTCATCTGTAACAAAGTGGTCATAATGACAACTTACAGGTTCATCGGAAAGTTTGACAAGGGGCTAGATAGCTCAAGAGTGAGATTTGCTCCTCCGACGATGGAGAGATATTCTTAGTGCCCTCTCGGTGTGACGGCTGATGGAAATATGCCCTAGAGGCAATAATAAAGTTGTTATTATTTTATATTTCCTTGTTCATGATAACGGTTTATTATTCATGCTAGAATTGTATTGACCGGAAACTTAAATACATGTGTGAATACATAAACAAATACCGTGTCCCTAGTGAGCCTCTACTAGACTAGCTCGTTGATCAAAGATGGTTAAGGTTTCCTAACCATAGACATGAGTTGTCATTTGATAACGGGATCACATCATTAGGAGAATGATGTGATGGACAAGACCCATCCGTTAGCTTAGCATATGATCGTTCTGTTTATTGCTACTGCTTTCTTGAATGTCAAATACATGTTCCTCAGACCATGAGATCATGCAACTCCTGGATACCGGAGGAATACCTTGTGTGCTATCAAACGTCACAACATAACTGGGTGATCATAAATATACTCTACAGTTATCTCCGAAGGTGTCCGTTGAGTTGGCATGGATCGAGACTGGGATTTGTCACTCCGTGTTTCGGAGAGGTATCTCTGGGCCCTCTCGGTAATGCACATCATAAGAAGCTTGCAAGCAAAGTGACTAAGGAGTTAGTTACGGGATGATGTATTACAGAATGAGTAAAGAGACTTGCCGGTAACGAGATTGAACTAGGTATGGAGATACCGACGATCGAATCTTGGGCAAGTAACATACCGATGGACAAAGGGAATTACGTATGTTGTCATTGCGGTTCGACTGATAAGATCTTCGTGGAATATGTAGGAACCAATATGAGCATCCAGGTTCCGCTATTGGTTATTGACCGGAGAGGCGTCTCAGTCATGTCTACATCATTCCCGAACCCGTAGGGTCCGCACGCTTAACGTTCGTTGACGATATAGTGTTATATGAGTTATGTGAATTGGTAACCGAATGTTGTTCGGAGTCCCGGATGAGATCCCGGACATCACGAGGAGTCTCGGAATGGTCGAGAGGTAAAGATTTATATATGGGAAGTCATATTTTGGGTTCCGGAAAAAGGTGCAGTTTTTTCGGTATTGTACCGGGAAGCTTCCAGAAGGTTCCGGAGCATTCCGGAGGAGTACGGAAGTCCACAAGTGGGTCCACCACGTCCCAAGGGCTGGCATGGGCTAAGGGAAGGCGCCCTGGCCTTATTGGGCTAGGCGCACCAAGTCCTCAAAAGCCCAGGCAGCTAGGGAAGGAAAAAAGGGAGAGTCCTAGTAGGAATAGGTTGGACTTTGGAGTCCAAGTCCACGTGTGTACTATTCACGGTTACTGTTCACGTGGCACTATTCCTTCTACTCCAAGCCCCTACACATATATAAATAGAGGAGAGGGGGCGCCCCAAAGGAGACAACATTGTCTTAGCCGTGTGCGGCGCCCTCCTCCACAGTTCCGTCCCTCGGTCATATTTTCGCAGTGCTTGGGCGAAGCCCTGCGGAGATAGCATCACCATCACCGTCACCACGCCATCGTGCTGCCGGAACTCATCCACTACCTCGCCGTCTTGCTGGATCAAGAAGTCGAGGACGTCACCGAGCTGAACGTGTGCTGAACGCGGAGGTGCCGTACGTTCGGTGCTCGGTCGGTTGGATCGTGAAGTTGTTCGACGACATCAACCGCGTTGTTCTAACGCTTCCGCTTATGGTCTACGAGGGTACGTAGACACACTCCCCCTCTCGTAGCTATGCATCTCCATGGATAGATCTTGCGTGTGCGTAGAAATTTTTTGTTTTCCATGCAACGTTCTCCAACAACGGCATCCATCATCGTATGGTTAGACACAGGTGACTAGGTCACAGGGATGCCGGAACATGTCAATGAGAAAGAAGAACAAAACCGGTAACGAGAAGACCGATATAGTGGGCATGAGAATGACTCAAGAGGTTCCGATATATCTCACCTCGGGTTTTGTAAAGGATCGCGAAGCAAAGGGAATAGCACATGATAACCAAAGGTTCACTCGAATGTGATTAGTGTATTCGTAGGGATTGATATGGATGTCCACGGTTTCGCTATCGGTCATTGACCGAACACTGGTGCAGAGACGTCCTCTACAAACGGTTTTTACCCCCTTTCCACGACAGAGTTTTAAACCGTCGCCTTGCCTGTGTGTGTGATAGGGGGGGGGGGGTCCTTCCCACACGACCCAGAAACCGTCGGCGATAGGGCCTCCGGTCACAAACGCGGGGCAAAAAGAGCTCGTGTGCGATCGGGCGAGCCATCGCACACAATTATACAGGCCCAATCGTTTCAGTTCGTATGTACATCCCACACAGTGAATCCCAGACAAATGTTTCCGTTCGTATGTACATCACACACAATTTTTATGTGGAAACGTTTGTGCAAGGTGGCCTAACGCAAACATTTGTTGGGCGGAAGTCGTGTGTGATTGTTCATTGATCCAACACACCTACTTTCTAGAAACTGTGTGGGTTGTGTGAGTTCATCGCCCATGGTGTTGTCTGAGAAACCGTCTGCAATAGAAAAACCCAATAAGTAGGCTAATTGGCCAATTATTGATAATCCATTTAGTAATCAAATTGACATTTCATATCAAACACACCATATATTTCATATCCGTATTACGGCAATCAGGATTTCATAATTGAATTACATCGGATAGCTTCAGCACTCAGTTACACCATATAGGCATATAGCTACCTACGACATTACACAACAACACCAAGTTTGACATGCAACATCTAAAAGCTTTGAAAAGTAGCATCATACATGGTAAATAGACAGATGAATCTCATCTGGAAAACTGCTGAAGCGGAAGGCGAATATTGAGCCTTCAGTGATGTTGAATGTCCTTGCAACTGTAGGCCAGTGGCTGTGGATCATTGCCTACCCAACCTTCATCCTCTTGAGGAAGACTTCAATATTGTACCATGGGTGTTGAATGAATACCTTCCTCGCCTCTTGACCATGCAGGTGGTCTAAGAGGTAATCATTGGTGAACTGCTTTGGAAAGGACAGAAAACAAAGATATGCATAAATATTTGTTCTAAATTTTGAAATGGCGCAAAGGAAAAAAAACAAGGTAAAATAGTTAGTACCATCCTATAGTTGACTGATGTCTTCTTCATTGTGCAAACAAAGATCTTGCTATTATTCGTCGCTAGTTTCTTTATCCTAACAATCTTGCTGAGTTTCTTGACTTGACTGATATTCATGGACATCTCATTTTCCCATATGCAAAATGGGTCGAACAGTGGGTCTAAACCTCTGACAGTAGGACCTACATGTGCAAGACCAAATTGTTAAAAACCTAAATATTAGAATGGTTCCTGCAATTGCACAATAATGTGCTATTGGACAAAGGACCATGCATGTGCAAACCTCGATGGTAAACCTCAGTGCCTCCCATTGTTTCCCTGTAACACATATAAGGCAGTTATTGATCAGGTTAAGTGAGAGTTGGCATACTATCAGTAGAATATGTTAATGAAAAATAAACAAATTGCAGATCCAACAGATTAATTCAAGCTGCATGGAAAAGCTAGTTAACCAAACCAAGCATGCTTAAGAACTTGGAAATATAGCAATTGTATATGTTTCTCATGTACTATGTATTTTGTACAGCCAAATTCGATTTATTTCTCACATGGATAACAATACAAAATTGTACCCACAATAAATGAGCATCACATTGCAAAATTGAACCAAACAGTTAACTGGACAACACAACAAATGAACCAAACAGTTAACTGAGCACCGTATTGCAGAATAGAACGTATACTAGAAGATCAGACAGTTAACCAAACCAAGCATGCTTAAGAACTACTGGAAAATATAGCAATTGTTGAACCAAACTGTTAACTGAACATCACATTTCAGAAGATCAGATTACACATTAACATTACAGAGGACAATTCACTAGAAGGCACCGGCGGTGGCCTCGAGAAAACACCACGAACTGTCATTTAAAGCAGCCAACCGCGTGGCGGCGTCCGCGCGCCAGGCATCGACGGTGGCCTCGATGGCGAGGTGCTCCTCCAAGATCTGGCGGTTGTCACGCATGGCAGCCATCGCGACCTCATCCGCACGTGCGGCCGCGATTTGCTTCTCTGCTGCCAGATGCTCCTTGAGCTCCTGGCTATACTGCGTGCAAAATGGCTATGGGCGGCGCTTATTTGGAGGATGGGGCAGTGATTTGGGTGGAAGGTGTCGCGCCGGCGGTCGGGGCATGTGGGATGGAGAAGGAGGAGGAGGATGGGGGTGGGATGTGGATTACCTGACTATATCGACGAGGCCGTGCAGCAGGAAGGAGCATCGTCGGCGAGCAGGCGGCGCTGCAAGCAAGCAGTGAAGGTTTGAACTTGTAAAGGAAGGAGGAAACGGTGGAAATGTGGCTTTTGGTCGAGGGGAAGAGGCGGGGAGTTAGATATTTCCGCGGTTGCCAATTTTTCGCTCGGTGCGGCGAAAAACTGGCGCGCAAGTGTGGTTGACGCGCTGGCGGTGGACTGTAGCCGACGAAATTTCGGCATAAGCCATACATGAGGGTGCCCCAAGATACTTTATACTCAATCGCACACGATTCTTGCTAATAAACTGTTTGTGGTATACTTGATTTTTTAATTATGATTTGAAAAACAAAATGGGGCTACGGCGGGAAAGGACGATGTTTGAATTGCTAGAACATTTATCTACTGTGAACATGCAACTATAGGAGTTTCGTGTTACAATTTGGAATTATTCAGGGTTCGTTTGGCCTTTTTTATACATTAATTGAGTTTCTAGGCATTTAATGTGCATAATTCAAATTTGAACTACAGGCACTTGCTCCAGGGCACCAAAATGGGTTGAAAAATCATATATGTGTCCTTGGGTGAATGTTTAGGTCCCATTCAAGAAATGGGAATGAATTTCAAACATCTGGGCGTCGTGGCTCAGCCATAAACATTGAGAAACTTGGTTTAAAAATTCCTGTAAATCCAAAACTCGCCTGAAAATCATAAAACTTGGCATGGTGTCATGACATGGCACCAACATGCCGTGGTAAAAAAATTGGCCGATTTGGGACAAGTTTTGGTATAAACTTCTCACAAACCGGAGCTTCTCTCAAGAAGCAACTTGGTTCCGAGAGGGAACGTGTCACCTCTGTGTGCGAAACGACATACGCTGCCTCTTCCCGCGTTGATTTATTTTACAGAGGCAACATGCAACTATAGGATTGTCGTGTTACAATTTGGAATTATTTAGGGTTCGTTTGGCCTGTTTTATACATTAACTGAGTTTCTAGGCATTTAATGTGCATAATTCAAATCTGAACTACAGGCACATGCCACAGTGCACCAGAACGGGTTGAAAAATCATATATGTGTCCTTGGGTGAATGTTTAGGTCCCATGCAAGAAATGGGAATGAATTTCAAACATCTGGGTGTCGTTGCTCGGTCGTAAACATTGAGAAACTTGGTTAAAAAATTCCTGTAAATCCAAAACTCGCCTGAAAATCATGAAACTTGGCATGGTGTTATGACATGGCACCAACATGCTGTGGTAAAAAAATTGGCCTATTTGGGACAAGTTTTGGTATAAGCTTCTTACAAACCGTAGCTTCTCTCGAGAAGCCTCATGGTTCCGAGAGGGAACGTGACACCTCTGTGTGCGAAATGGCATACGCCGCCTCTTCACGCGTTGATTTATTTTACAGAGGCAACATGCAACTATAGGAGTTTCGTGTTACAATTTGGAATTATTCAGGGTTCGTTTGGCCTTTTTTATACATTAATTGAGTTTCTAGGCATTTAATGTGCATAATTCAAATTTGAACTACAAGCACATGCTCCAGTGCACCAAAATGGGTTGAAAAATCATATATGTGTCCTTGGGTGAATGTTTAGGTCCCATGCAAGAAATGAGAATGAATTTTAAACATCTGGGCGTCGTGGCTCGGCCGTAAACATTGAGAAACTTAGTTAAAAAATTCCTGTAAATCCAAAACTCGCCTGAAAATCATGAAACTTGGCATGGTGTCATGACATGGCACCAACGTGTTGTGGTAATTTTTTTCTCTGATTTGGGACAAGTTTTGGTATAAGCTTCTTACAAACAGTAACTTCTCTCAAGAAGCCTCATGGTTCCGAGAGGGAACGTGTCACCTCTGTGTCCGAAACGACATACATTGACTCTTCCCACCTTGATTTAGTTTACATAGGCAACATGCCACTATAGGAGTGTCGTGCTAAAATATGAAATTATTCAGCATTCGTTTTGCCTTCCTTATACATTATTTGAGTTTTCTAGGCATTTTGGAACAAATAGCTGCCACGTTATTATCGCAAACGGTTGTATTATTCCAACCGTGGGCGTTCCACTAACCATTTACTATCGCGAGCAGCTATTTGGTTAGACGGGACGCGTGCGAGCTGTCCGCCGTGCAGGCTCGATGGGACACGTGCGAGCAGTTTGCCGCGTAGGCTCACCAGGAAGCAAGCCCTTTGACCTGCCAGCGAGCAAAATTTGTTGATGGTTTTGGTTTCGGCCGCCTTGGGAAGGTACATAGAACAGTTTCCAGTGCTCCTCCTACTCCTCTGTTCTTATCTATAAGCGCCGCCACCAAGGATCGCCGCCTGCTGCGATGGAGGATGAGCCGGCCAACAAGCAGGGGTGGGTCGAGCCAGAACCGCAAGAGCCTCCAGCGAGCGTGGACTTCATCAGCAGCCTCCCCGACGAGATGTTGGTAACCATCATATTCCTCCTCCCCATCAAATCTGGCGTGTGGACCACTGTCCTCTCCCGGCGGTGGCGCCTCCTCTGGCACTCCACCCCCTTGGACCTCATCGAGGACGACAAGTTCTGCAGCGGGGAGCGCAAATGCTTGGACGCATTGTCCCACATCCTTGCCACGCACCCTGGGCCGGTCAGACGCCTTGCCATCGGCAAGTTCCGTTCCAACTGTAAGGCCAAACGCAAGTTTCATGAGTGGTTCCTATCCCTCGCCCTAGATCGGCTCGAGGAGCTCAGCTTTCATGCCGGATATCCGCGCTCTCCGCCACCGTCCGCTCTCCGCCTCGTGCCCACGCTACGCCGCGCGACGTTCAGGCAGTGCTTTTTCCTCCAGATTAATGCCGCGCCCACTCTTCATCTTCCTAAACTGAAGGATCTTGAGCTCATTGGCGTCGGCATCTTGAAGGAGGAATTGGAGTGCCTGCTCGGCGGCTGTACAACGCTCGAGTACCTTCGTTTTCAGGTGATGGATGGGTTCAGTAGCCTCCACATCGCCTCGACGAATGCCCGTACGATTTATGTGCATTGCTGGTGCCGCAACAGGCAATCATTTGAGGTGTTTCACGATATGGTCATTGAGAATGCGCCTTTCCTTGAGAGATTGTTTGTACTTGATAAAGAAGGTCCAACAAGAATCAGGGTCATTGACGCACCGAAATTGGCAGTGTTGGGCTATTCATGTGCTGAATTCTCCCAACTTGTTACTGGATCATTATCCGTTTAGGTACAACAGTCTTCTTCTCCTTCTTCTTATTGGACATCACATTTTATCTAATTTTTGTTGATCTATGTTCGGCTTTCATCCAGAAAATGATCCCCACAAGCTTGACCCCGTCTCTGCGCACAGTGAAGATCTTAGCACTACAATCTGTCGGCCCCGATCTGGATGAAGTTGTTAGATTCCTTAGATGCTTTCCGTGCACGGAGAAGCTATACATCGAGGTGAGGCTCCTTTCCTGTTAATTGTTAACCACAACGGAGTTCAATTTGTTGTTACTTTTACCCATGATTACAATGACAAATGTAGTATGATTTCTAAAGGAAATTTGGAGGATTTCAATACATATATTTTTTGAGATGTTAATCATGAACGATTGAAGATGGCATGCCAATCTATTTGTGTATTTTAGAAATCCTACAAATCAAAGAGGCCCGAAGTGTTCAAAACTGCAGCTAGGCACTAATATGTTGTCTACGTTTGCAGATACAAGCGGGCCCGAAAGTGGAAAATGTGGCGCATTATAACAATCCCATTGAATGCCTTGATCTTCATCTCACAAAAATTACTTTGAACCACTACCGAGGCACCACACCAGAGATTAAATTCGCCAGGTTCTTTGTTCAGAGAGCAAGTGTGCTCAAGGTAATGAGGTTTGCCCTATATTTAGTGCGCAGAAGTGAATGGTTTGCTGATCAGCGCATGCGTCTACAACTGAATGGAAAATGCTCTACAGAAGCTGAATTTCAGTTTGGAACTACAAATGACAGATTATTCGGAAGTCACACTATCAAACCGATATATGACTTCTCGGTGACTGATCCATTCACAGAAATAGTGCATGGCTCAGATTCTGAAGAAGATGAATTTGATTTGTAAGAACAGTTTGAACCTTGTAATCTTTGAATTTGGGCCTTGTAATGCTGGAATTTGAACCTTGCAATTTTTCTGGTATTTGTGATATAACGTAATTGGATGTTTCATTTGGTTATGCAATCATGTTCTTATAAGTATATATGTTGTTGTTCTGTAGACAGAGCATAGATGTTGTGCAGACTGAGCAAATCACATCGCATACGGATTAAACTACGGAACCCGTCGGTGATTATTTCATCAATCGTTAACAATTGTTTACCACCAACCGTTTGCCCACAACACACATAGCTTATTTGGAGCAATCATCTGTGTTATTATCGGTCTTCCCACACATTTCTGATTACTGACCTGTTTGCCGCGTATCACACACATTTTGTTAAGTTGAATCGTTTCTATTGTTTTGGCTCATCGCAAACAGTTCATTCGAGTGAACTGTATGCTGTCTATCGCACACACCTTGATCTGGCTGACTGTTTCTTTTGTGTTGGGTAATCGCAAACAGTTCATCTGAGTGAACTGTATGTCGTATATCGCACACACCTTGATCTGGCGGACTATTTTTTGTTGTTCTGGCTCATCGCAAACAGTTCGTATCGATGAACTATATGCCACGTATCGCACACGCGTCTCTAATCTGAATTGTGCTTGATGTCTCCTGCATCGCACATAGTTCGTCTTATTGGTGACGGTTTTATTACGTTACCGTTTGTGATTCATGCATCGCACATAGTTTGGTCGGGGGGGGGGGGGGTCTCTGATTCATGTCTCGCGTTAGCGGTCGCCTGCAGTAGTGGAAAGGGGTTTTGTTCATGTCTATGTTTTACCGAACCTACAGGGTCACAAGCTTAAGGTAATCACGATCTGCTGAGCATTAGTGGAGTAATATTTATGAGGAAATATTTATGAAATAGTTTCATTAATATTCGAAATAGTTCAAGAGGAACCGGAAGCGTTTCGGGGCCACCGGAAGGGTTTCGGGATATACCGATAAATAATATATAGGTGGAAAATGTTTCCGGAGTTGTTAAATTAATAATAAAAGGCTCTAATAGTTAGGAGGATTTTATATTAAAATATCAACGGGCCTTAAAATGCCAAGTGGTGGAAAGGATATTGGGGCACATAGGCCCAATAGGAGGTGGCACCCCCTTTGCTTCTTGGAGAAGCAAAGGGAGGCCGAATTGGAGGGGGACTCCCCCTCCTATGGCCGGCGCAAGGAAGGGGGGTTTCCTTCCCCTTGTGTGGCACCCCCTCCCCTCCCTCCAACCTATATATACTCGGGGATTTGGCCCTTGTAAAACACAAGTTTTGGAGCCTCGCCTCTAGTTCTCTAGTTCTAGTTTGTTGCAATTAGAGCTAGATCTTATCCTCTATAGTCCTCATAATTAGAAGCCCAGTGTGGTTCTAATATTGTCCCTCTAATTCTCTGGTAATGATTAGCTCTAGACGGCGAAGCGCTGCCAGATCGTGAAGACCGTACGCTTGCAAACTGTGGAGAGGCTGTGCTTTCGGTCTTCTGTTTGAGGGATCGTTCGTGAACGGTTCGAGGGACTTCAGGTATGATCTAGACCGACTCGTCTTCTTCCGCTGCAACTCAGAGTTGGTAATGATCTGATCTAAAACGTTATAGCATCTTCATAGTGTTCCTGGTTGATCTTAGGACGATTTTTTTCTACTACGTTTCCTAACAGTGGCATCATGGCGGTTCTATGAGTAGATGCAGGTTTCGATCTAGACCACATGTGGATGTGAGGGTTTGATGTTCTTGTTTTGCTTCCCTCGAGTGTTGCTTCGGTTCAGTTTATTGACGGCATGATGTAGCTTTGTACAAAGTTCTGACAATCGATCGGCTCTGGCTGTCGACGATCTGCTAATAATTCTTTGGGCTTCATCATAGTCAAGAACAATGAACTGTCGGAAACAAGAGAGGGCAGTGAAGATGTTTGATCTTCTAGGGGGTCATGCGTATTGACGAAGTTTACTATGGGGCTAGATATTTTTAATTAAGTCTCTTCCCTCACACACCCCGAAAGTTAATCTAGCAACAAGAATTATCGCCTTAATGGTGGACATAGGTAGCTAGAGTTTTCCAGAAACCCTAGTAGCCACGTAACTAAAATTTCCCAAACCGATTAGAGGACGCCTAACTTGGTTTTGCAGGATGCATGTGATGTGGTATAGCCTTCGTCATGATAATAAGTTTATGTATGAGATGATTATATTGTGTAACGTTAAGTGACCTGCGCATCACAGTACGGCATGATGGTTGGAGCCAAAGGATTGTCACTTTCATGACCTGTGTGTCAACCCCGTTATTTTTATCGATGGACATGAGTGACTTGCTACGGAGGACCCCGGCGCAAGGAGGCTTCAGCGGGCGTGGAGAAGTATGGGCTGAAATTTTTGTGCCACGACAGCATTTTTGAAACAGCTGCCACGGCAGCGATTTCTGAAATTGGTGCCACGGCAGCATTTTTGAAATGGTTGCCACGACAGCGATTTCTAAAATAGCTACCACAGCAGTGTTTTTTGAAACGGCTGTCATGGCAACAATTTTTCTGCCGCCACGGTGACATTTCAACTGAAGATTTAAGAAGATTGTGAAGGCTTCCCGGCACCAAGGGCTATATCATATCATGTTATTATGAATTGCCTGAGATGTTTATCCCTTTTTGTTTGCACCCTTTGATTGCATAGTAGTCATTTATTAGGGTGATCTCTCACTGAAAATATCAAGTTGTTAGTGCTCTTCCCAGTGTAGCAACCGTCTATAACACATAGCTTTTCGGGGTATGTCATGTCCACATGAGTATGAATGGATCGTGAGTTGTAAGGCGGGTGAAGGTCAGACCTGAATTCAAGAAGAATCGTTCTGAGCTCGGAGCACAAAGCATTGAAAGATGAACAAGAGTCACATGGAGATGTGATCGGCAAGTTGGCCTACCAATTGAAGTACATGTCATCAGTGATGTCCACATCAATGGCAGTGAATTATATATGGGTCTTGAATCACTTAAAATCAATTATGAGAGATATTGGTTTGAGTGGGAGCACAATTATGAATTAATTAAGTTCGTGCAATTAATTATGAACATTATCTATGTATTGTTTGCATTATAGTTGTAGAATAATGGCTCGCGAATCAACCGTTCCTATTGAAATTGATTAGTTGTTATTATCTGGTTGAATCTTAACGATTGGTAAATGTAATGAGAGGACCCTCTAGAGTGCCAAGAAAGATTTTGTCCTATTGCATGCTTACAATACTTTCCCGCAGATGCCGTGGATGATGAGACTCACGTCCATCGATCCAAAAGGCTAGAATCTTATTACGGTTTGTTTGCTTCCACGAAACCCGAACTTCAAATGTTTGGGATAGTCATGTGATATTCTTGGAACTGAAAATTGTTTTCAGAAATAGACAAAGGCTAAAAGATATGTGATATCTAAAGAAGTGTTTGTTTGCAAATTCTAGTGAAGCGTTCAACTATGTTTAAGACTGAATTGCATAGGATCCGGAAGAACACCAGTCATGAGTTGATGGTGAGAACTTAAAGAGAAAGAACAAATCCGAAGGATGTAGTGAGACTTACATGCCTAGAAAAGTTTGGGGCTCACGCCACTCTTAAAAGCTGGATGCTTCTTCTGTGAGTGGGACAAAAAACGGAAGTAAAACTATAAAAAGTTAAAAGGCAGAAAGAAAGAAGGCTGGAATGTCCAGCTCAGGTATGAAGGTCATACAAGTTATAGATGTAAAGAAAGTTGGTCAAGAAATTGTAATTCTTCAGAATTGTGGTAAAAATTGTTAATCGCTAATTTTTCGGCTGATCACAAAGGATACCGACTCGATCGCATGTTGTTGCGAATCAATGCAAGAACCACTATGACCTAAATGACCAACAAATAATGAGGTTAAAATACGTGATGGAAACTTTGTAAAAGTTACACTGATTCCCATCAGTGTATTACCTCTATGTTTATTTTTCATAATTCATTTTAGAGTTTTGTATACTCTAGCCTATTGTGAATTGCAAAAGGGGTAGTTCATAAAAGAATAGTTATTTGTTCATTGTTATGAATGACTAAAAGTCCATACTCCTATTGTGAATAGGATGTATGTTATGAATATTGATGATAAAATTGAATATCCATAACACTGACGCTAAATGTCGCAAGACTAAAAGAATACCACATATGTGTGGCACTGCATTTAGTCACATTGGAGAAACCCGCAAGGAGAAATTTCATAGTGATGGATTTTGAAGTCATCTGATTATGAATCATCTGACACTTGCAACTTTCACCCGAATAGGGAAGTAAACTAGAATACCATTCACGGGCCATAAAGAACGAGCAACAAAATAATTGGAAACATGAATATTGATGTGTGTAGTCTAATAAGTGTTGTTGCAAGCAGTGGATTTATCTATCTTCAAGGATGACTCAAGTAGATATTTATACCTACTTAATGAGGCATAAATCTGGATTCTTTGAAATGTTTTCAAAAGTTTTCAGAATGGAGTAGAAATTATTGTGACAAGAAAATTATGTTTCTACAATGGATTGCAGAAAGGAATATTTGAGTTACAAGTTTAGCGATTATCTGATGAGTTGTGAAAAGAGTTTCTTAACTTACACCTCTTGGAACACCACTGTGAGTGGTGTGTCTGAGTAGATGTAATCGAACCATGTATGACATAGTGAGATCAAAGATGACATTAAAACTATTTGCCATTATACTTTTTAATGTGATGCTTTAGAGACTATAGCTTTTACATTGAAAAGAGCGCCATCAAATATGTTGAAATGACGCGATATAAGATATGGTATGGTATGCCAAACCATTTGGTCTTTTCTTAACATGTGGGAATATAAGAAACAAGTAAAAGTGTTTATGAGTTTATGTCCCAAGTCAGATAAGTGCTACTTTGTAGGTTATCCCAAATAGTTGGGTATTCCTCTATCACTACGCCGAGGCAAAGTGTTTTGCCACAGAGCGCGGTAAATTTTTGAAGAAAATGTTTTCTGCAAAAGGTGAGTGGGAGGACAGTGCAAATCGACGAGATTACAGAATCTTTGTAATCAGGTCAAAGAAAAGAGATGCTAGAAGTGGTTCTAGAATTTCCTACTGCGACTGATACAGAAGCCTCTACATGAGATATAGAGACTTCGGTCGAACTTGCAGCTGAACTATATAGGTTGGGAAACCTCGTGCAAACCTTCATGGTGTGCAGACGAGATATTGTTGAACAAACAATTTACCTGTAATACACAAAGAAGCGTTGATGGGCCCAGACTCCAGAATTGGCTAAATGCCAAAGCAATCCGAGATAGTATCCATGATTCAAGTTTAGAACTTGATAAACCCTCTGAAAGACTTAGAGTCTAACGTATAATAATGGATCTATAAACTGGCAGAGATAGAAATGTTTTATGAAGCTTTACTTGGTGAAAATAGTTTATGACAAGATCAAGGAATTGACAATGACGAGATTGTCTCGTCATAACAATGCTTAAAGCCAGTTCGGGTTAAACTAGCAATTACTACATATTTCAGTTATGACATATAATAGTTGGATGTCAAAAGGATTTCCATGAGATGGAAACAGAACCAGGGTTGTATATATGATATGGTCCAAAGGTAATTTTGTCAATCCAGAGGATGCTAGTAAGTGTGCAAACTTCAAGAGATCCTATAATGGATTGAAGCAAGCATAGTGGAGTTGGAATCTTTGTTCTGATGAAATGGACAAATAATTTGATTTCATCGAGGAAATCAAAGATACTTGTATTTACAAGAAAGTAAGTGGGAGCATGATAATATTTCTAAACACTATTTGTGCATGACACACTCTTGATTGAAAAATATATAATTTCTTGACAAGAATTAGGATTTTAAAGAAACTGGTTTTTTAGTAAAGTACTTAAGCAATATAGCCTTGGTATTTGGCATAATGTATGGAGATAGTAGTGCCTGATAGCGCTGAGCCAAAATACATATTGACAAGATACTAAATGGTTTAGTATGATAAACGCCAAGAAGAGTTTCTTGTCGAAAGTCACATGGAAGGATTTTTAAGCAAGATTTGGTATCCTGAAATACTGATGAGCAAAATACACTTGTGTTAATCATATTCCATGGTATGTAAATAACCAGATATGTCCAGTACTCCAAGTAAGTTGTGAGTAAAGTTACCAGATTGATCAAAGTGTCGATCATAGGACAACAGAGAAAATGCCATTGAGTACCAGAGTAAGAAAGACGGCATGTTTCTCGCATACGGGGAAAATGAAGAGATTGATGTAAAGAGTTACGTCAATACAAGATTCATTGTAAGTAGTTACATCGATGAAGTCTTCATCGGTGCTCCAAGTGATTTTTGAGTTCAATTAAATGATATATGTCGGCAGAGTGCGAGGGAGGCGAAGGGAGTAGAGGGAAGCAATGATGGTGCCGCGCCCCGCGTGGGTCAGCTTTATGGAAGCGCGGGCGGTTACCCCGACGTAGTGGGGGAAGCGGGGGCGTCCCATGTTCCATCATGCGCCACGTGTCCCTGCCTGGGCTAGGCAGTCTACTTAGGCCCCGCGTCGTTTCGCTCCCAATGGGCGGAAGCGTGCGCGTCGTGGGCCCGGGGGCTACTGTTGGCCCAGTGGGAACCAGGGTACCACGGGCCATCTGCCTGCGGCCCAGGAAGCAATGCCTGGCAAAGGCCCAAGGGGCGGCCCAGCCGTGGGCACCGCGAAGCAAGATGCCTCGCGAGGCACCGGCCTCATGAAGACCTCCTCCTCGAGGGGCGAACCCACCGAAGACCACCAGCAGCGGCAGGCAGCCTCGTGAGGCCCCTCTCGCGAGGCGGCCTCCCGAGGCCACCCGCGCGAGGAGCCGCTTGGCGCTGGTTGTGCGGTCAGGTGCCCACAATGTGGGTGACGCGCCTGCACAGGACAATGACAGCGATAGGAGCCGTACCAGCAGGTGCGGTCAGGGAAGATTTTCTCTTTGGTGATAAAGGGGCAGCGCCAGCTGCCCTCCCACAAGGCAAGTCCCAAAGCTTGCCTGTTTGGTGCAAGGAGACCATGGTGACCAAGCGCGCCAGGGTAGATGTCATCGCCGAGCCCACCAGCGCGTCATGGACGGCTTCTTTGCAGGCGAAGACTACCTTATGTCAGGATTAGCCTGGGCGCCCGTCCCCCTTTGAATTGCCGTTGTGTGGAAACCCTTCCTGCCAATATTTTCGGGGGAAGAGGACCAAGGCAGCTATAAAAGGGGCAGTGCTGCCACCTTAGAGGGGGGTCGACCATTTTTCCACCTTCTTCTACCTTGTACTCGAAAGCACTATACTCACAGCAATCCCACCAAGCAGGAGTAGGGTTTTACGCCACACGGTGGCCCGAACCTGGGTAGCTCCTCGTGTCCCTGCCGTGCCCTGTGTGTGTGTGCACTCCCATCGTGCTCCACTCGCCGTAGCCTCGCCACGGTCACCGTCTAGTCAAGAGGTAGTAAGCAGGCCCCCAGTGTTCGAACCAGGGTCCCCACAGCCCCTGTTCCGACAATGGGCCATATAGGTTAGCACCCCTTAGTCCAGGACACCGTCAATCTACGCGACTGCTCAAGTTCGTCATCACGGGTCGTCTTCCGTCCAAGTCGGGCGGTGCTACTCATCGTCATCTCCAACGCCGTCAGCAGCAGATCGTCACCAACATCGTCATCAACAACGTCGCTCCCACAGCAGCTCCAGCTATTAACAAACAGTATGTTCATCGTGACCTGTTCATGTCTCTTTTTGTAGTTGCTGTTACATGTGCGATGTTGTTGTGCATGTTCTACTGTTCGTCTAGTATGCTAGATTGTTGCATCATACTTTCTGTTGTAGTCATGAATTATTTACTGGAATTAATCATGAATTTCCCTAAAATTACAACACTCCATTTGTCTTTGAAAAGAAGCCATATAAGTTATGTCTGAAGTCAAACGTTGTATAGTATTTTTATTATGTATCTAATGATATTAATTGGGTATTGTAGTTCTTGATAGTCCTTCCTATAAATTTGATGAAACTTTACACTGTTTGACTTCATTAGAAAATTTGGTTTGGCCGTTTGCTCTTGTCTGAGTGTAGTTGCATATGAAATTACATATATGTACAATATACATTCTGAAAAAATTACTAGTATGGGAAAATGCACATGCACAATTTTTTTTGTGTGGGGTAAATACACGGTTGATAGTATCGAGAAAGTGCTCGTGATTTCGGCCGCCTCATCAAATGACGTGCAACAACAACGGTGAGCTTGCTACTCAGAAGTATAATAATACCAGAGAAAAGTCGAGATGCAACATGACCACCATTTTTTTTCTTGGGTATTTTTTAATGTTAACAATTTAATGTTGGAGCAAACTCCCCATTTTGAAATTTGTAGACCAACGACTTATTATTTAAAATTCAATTATGTTTTCCACACTGCTTACACAAATTATTTGTTCTCATTGGTACATGTTTATGACATCGAAGTACTATGCACCTAGTTGGTCGCGGCTTAGTTCGCTGGTCCGAAGGAGATGAGGGTGCGCTCATTGTCCCTGACCTCCTCGAGTAAAATCGCTCTGTAGGCACCAGGTTGGTTGTTGTTGTTCAATGCTTCGATGTCGAGGCGATATTTCACACCGACGGCATTTGCCTCCGCACCGCTCACCACCTTGATGTATTTGAGCCCATCGTGTGCCTGCTTGACGTGCTCCGCCACTGCCCACCCATCGAGCTCCTGGACATGTGGTTCATTCTCGGGGTTCCCAATAGGATACCACTCTTCCTCGACAGACGTTGCAAAGGGGTAAGCCATGGCAACAGTGGTGAAAATGATGAGGAGGAGGCTACCGGTCCTCATGGCTGACTATTTTGTGGTCGTGCGGGTTTGGCTTAACGTATGCGCTTATGCAGCTTTGAGACTAATCCCGATGCTTGTTGTGGTGTTGGTTGAAGATGAATGAGGTGCAGGCATCTAAATAGGCACGACCATTGCAAAGTAGATATTAATTGCATACATATCTGTCATATGCCATTTATTAGTATCAATCAGGTAGATGTATATCCAGATTATTATATTAAAGTACTTCCTAAATAGTAATCATGTACATGCAACGCACATTAATATTAGGCAATATATTAATTGCATTACAAATTAATATAAGTGCTAAAAATACCATCGTTTCATGAAATGCTTGCTCAAAAATGTCATTAGATACCTCAAAAAATGCCATCGTTCCATTAGATATTTGCTAAAAATGTCATTAGACACCGTTACTGTCAGGTCAAAACCATTGATCATGTTAAATGACCAAAATACCCCAAAACCCACATGTCTCAACCCGGCAATCTTGCCCATGGGCACGGGCGCCCATGGGCACCCGACCCAAATGGGTAGGGTATGGGTCGCTGACCTTGCCCATGGGTCTTACCCATGGGTCTTACCCATGGGTAACCCGATTAATCGTGGGTAGGGTATGGGCACAAGTTTATGCCCACGGGTTACCCGACGGGTCGCCCATTTAAGGTTATTAATAAAATAAATTATTTATCATGTACTATTACATTTGGTCATTTATCTAAAGGGATTTCTATTTTCGTGCCCCTGGTTCCTTAGTTCTCCTCAGTTTTGCCCCGCCAACTAAACGTTCCTCACTTTTCCCCTCCTCCCTTGGCCCCATCCTCTCAAATGCCCAAACGAAGCATTCCATTGGGTCAAAGCCCATCATTGACCGTTACTTGGATGACGACCTGACAAGTGGGACCTCAAAAGTGCGCCATCGACGACGTTGCATCCCAGCCCATGGGCTGAGCCCGTGCGGCACGTGGGTCGCCATTTTCTAAAAAAAAATAAAGGTCCTAGGTCGGCCTGTTCAACCTACCTGAATAGTGTCAAAAACCTTTTTCCATTTCTAGTCAAACTTAGAAATTCATAGAACATTCATTTCAAATCCAGTTGAGTTGATTCAAGTTCCTAAATTCATCATATCTGTGGGCCTATGTAATAGCTAATTTTCACAATTATACACGAAGTTTTTCTATGTATTTTTGATTTAAATCTATATTTAATATATATAGGACTTGATTACAAATTCCTAATCAATTCCCTGTTGGTCCAACTCGAGTACCAAAATTTCTATAAATCCTTATTTGACCTGATTAATTTGCGTCACGGTTTTCAAAAAATTGTATTTAAAAATTAACACTAAAAATATAGCTTCCAAAAGAGGCAATTTCCAAATTTTTGTTACAATAAAAATAATTTCTCAACTGCCAAAAAGAGGGGTTCTTGTGTGAAGCGAGTGGAACAAATAAGATGCAATAAAATGTACTTGTGCAATTTTTATCATATTTCTGTTACTTGCTTCGCAGAAAACCCTAGAAATAGTGAAGGGTTTGGCAATAAAATACAGCATAGTTGCAGTTTAAATTTGAATTACTTTATGTAAATCTCTAGAAATAGTAAATGATTTGGCACAAGTTCTAATTTGGCCATCTACTGGGCTGCCAGGTGTGTAGATTGTTCTTTTCTTTTCTCTTTTTTTTCTTTCTATTTTCCAATATTTGTTGCAACATTTAAATTTTATGGTTCAAATGAATGCCAGATATTCTAAAAAAATTAAAGTTTTGATTTTTTTTTTTCAAACGGACTGAGCTCATGTTTTGGTGTGTGATTTATTAATTACTGGATTGGTTTGGTTTGACCAAAACAAATCGGTCTCAAACCCTTTTTGTTCAAGACAAAAATGGAGACGCTCGAGCTGCCGCTATCCTAATGTTTGCAATGGTCAGCACAAATCTCAATCGCATGAACGACTACTTGCAAGCAATAGAAAACACACATTACGTAGATAGATATATTAATATTAAGCACATTGCACAAACAGAACATCCCTTGATATATTCCCTTATATATAGGGAAGACACACATTACATAAATATATATTAATATTAAATATTAGGGCTTATAGTAGCGCCCTTACAAATAGCTTAGCCCTACATTGGGCAACACTTAACATCTCCTGCCTCCCCCGCCATGTTCACTCCTCGTCCTCGGTGTTGTAGGGGAGAGTGTGTGAAAGCACATTTGCTCCCTTGGTGGTTTTGGTAATTCATAACAACATATATCTCATTGAACTAATGTCCATTCAAGATTAAGATTTCAGGATTTTCAATGATTGGCATGGCATGGAGTAGAGATGTGGACCCCTCAAAATGCTAAGGACAAGGATTGGCAAAAGATCAAGACTCCACATTTTTGGTTTAGTGATCCAAGATCACATTGAGTCCATAGGAAAGCCAATACTATTAAAAGGGGATGAGGTGTTGCTTAATGGTCTTTTTGCTCAAGTGCTTAGTGACAGTACTCCTAAACCCTCAACCACTCTCTCTAACCAAATATGTCCTAAACCTACATTCCAACTCGGCCCCACCGATATTTCCTATCCGGCCCCACCGAGTTCACCGAAGACTTAGCCACTGCCAAAACCCTAACAAATCGGATCCACCGAAATGGATCTCGGTCCCACCGAGATGGCCTTGCCAACTCTCTGTAATCGTTTGCACTTACTTCGGTCTCACCAAGTTTTGCAAATCAGTCTCACCGAGATGGCTTGCCAACTCTTTGTTGCCTTATTGCTTCACTTCGGTCCTACCGGGTTGATGCAATCGGTGCCACCGAGATGAGGTTTGCCCTAGCCATTGCACTTCGGTCCATCCGAGTTGTTCGTATCGGTCCCACCGAGATTCCTAAAGTTCATATCTTTTACACAGTTCGGTGCTACCGAGATTATCATTTCGGTGCCACCGAGTTGGGTCAAAAGTGTGTAACGGTTGGATTTTGTGTGTAGGCTATATATACCCCTCCACCACATCCTTCTCAGTAAGGAGAGCCATCAGACCGTGCCTACACTTCCACCATACATTTTCTGAGAGAGAACCACCTACTCATGTGTTGAGATCAAGCTATTCCATTCCTACCATTTGAAACTTGATCTCTAGCCTTTCCCAAGTTGCTTTCCACTCAAATCCCTCTTCCACCATAGCCAAATTTGTGAGGAGTTGTTTGAGTTCTGGGAAGACTATCATTTGAAGCACAAGAGCAAGGAGTTCATCAACAACACACCGTCTATTACCTTTTGGAGAGTGGTGTCTCCTAGATTGGTTAGGTGTCACTTGGGAGCCTCCAACATGATGTGGAGTTGAACCAAGGAGTTTGTAAGGGCAAGGAGATCGCCTACTTCGTGAAGATCTACCCCGAGTGAGGCTAGTCCTTCGTGGACGTAAGCCATGGTGGAATAGACAAGGTTGCTTCTTCGTGGACCCTTCATGGGTGGAGCCCTCCGTGGACTCGCGCAGCCGTTACCCTTCATGGGTTGAAGTCTCCATCAACGTGGACGTACGATAGCACCACCTATCGGAACCATGCCAAAAACCACCGTGTCTTCATTGCGTTTGAAATCTCCGATCCCCTCCTTTACTTACATATGCAATTGTTTACTTTCCGCTGCTATACTCTTAGAATTGCATGTGTAGGGTGATGCTTGACATGTACTATTGCTAAAATCTGCCCATAACTAAAATTGGGAAAAGGTTAGGTTTTATTTGGTCAAGTAGTCTAATCACCCCGCCTCTAGACATACTTTCGATCCTACAAGTGGTATCAGAGCTTTGGTCTCCGTAAAGCCTTGATTTCCATTGCTTTGGTGATCATAGCCTTGGTTTCATAACCTAGGAGAGTATGGCGTCTAGTGAGGGTAACTATCACCGTAGAGGTTCATATTTTGATGGTACAAACTTTGCTAGTTGGAAACATAAGATGAAAATGCATATTCTTGGTCATAACCCCGCCGTTTGGGCTGTTGTTCGTGTTGGCTTGCAAGGTGACTTCTTTGAGGATGGCAAGGAACCGGATCGTGAAGCAACCTCGGAAGAATTGAAGATGTTGCAAGACAAGGCTCAAGCTTGTGACATTCTATTCAATGGTCTATGTCCCGAAGAATTCAACAAAATCAGCCACCTCAAGAATGCAAAGGAAATTTGGGATACTTTGGTTGATATGCATGAGGGTACCGAGTCCGTCAAGAAATCTAAGTTGGATGTGCTTCAAAGTCAACTTGACAAGTTCAAGATGAAGGATGGTGAAGGAGTCGCTGAGATGTACTCTAGGCTTGCTCTCATCACAAATGAGATTGCCGGCTTAGGAAGTGAAGAGATGACCGACAAATTCATCATCAAGAAGATACTTAGAGCTTTGGATGGAAAATATGATACCGTCTGCACATTGATCCAAATGATGCCAAATTACAAAGATCTCAAGCCCACGGAAGTCATTGGAAGGATTGTTGCTCATGAAATGTCACTCAAGGACAAAGAGGAGCTGCATAACAAATCAAGTGGTGCTTACAAAGTCTCAACCGATGCTCCAACAACTTCAAGTGACAAGCTAGTATCCAATGAAGAGATTAGCCTAATGATGAAAAGGTTCAACAAGTTCTACAAGAACAAAGGGAAACAGAGAAGCTCTAGCTCAAGACATTATGAGAGAAGATCATCAAGTCGTGACCGTAATTGTTACAATTGTGGGAAGCCCGGACACTACTCCAATGAGTGTACGGCTCCCTACAAGAAAAGAGACAAATCACCAAGAGGAAGACATAGAAGAGATGAATCACCTCATAAGGAGAGAAGGAGTAGAGATGATCGTTATGAACGAAGACACTCTCGAAGAAGCAAGGATTCGGAGAGGAAGGACAAGTCATCAAGGAGCTACACAATAAGAAGACATCAAGCTCATGTTGGTGAATGGGTTTCCGGCTCCGACTCCGACAACCACTCCGAGAGAAGTTATCACTCCAACTCCGACTATAGTCAAGATGAAGGTGTTGCCGGACTTGCACTAGTGTCATCCAACTCCTATGATCTATTTGACTCACCAAATGAAGGAATTGGAAGATGCTTCATGGCAAAAGGCCCCAATGTATCACACCCCGAGTATCTTGATTTCAATAGTGATGAAGATGATTTGCTTGGTGATGATGATTTACTTGTTGACAAGGATAGTAATGTGAGCTATAATGAAAATGCTAGTAATCATGATAGTCAAGAGGAAACGAGTGACAATGCTATGAAGGAGATTGAGCGTCTAACTAAAGAACTAAATGCTCTTAAGTTAGCTCATGAAACAACTCAAGAGGATCATAGAGAACTTCTAAGAACTCATGAGAAGCTACGCTTCGAGAAGCTAAATTTAGAGCAAGAGCATGAGTTTCTTAAAGCTATCAATGACGATCTTCGAAAGAAGAGTTCTTCATATCTTGCTAAGCGTTTACTCTTGTCGACCTTTATGCCACAAGTTAAACCTAAGCAAACTAACAACAAGGGTAAAAATGGTTCTACCTCTAGTAGTAACAATAACAATGCTAAATCCAATATTGTTGCTTCTAGTAGTTCTATTGATTCCACTAACGATTCTCTTATTCAAGTTACACTTGAGCAAGAAAATATGCTATTGAAAGGAATTATAGAAAAAGGTGTCTACAAGAGTCTTGCCGGGAGTAAGCAATTTGAGGAAATTGTACGCAAGCAAGGAAGGCACCAGAAGAACCAAGGTGTTGGTTTTGAACAAAAGTTCAATGCCAATGGAGTTGAGTGGGAAGAAGATCAATACCCCAAGACGAAGTTTGTTCCTCAACAAGAGAAGTATGATCCTACTTCCTTCAAGGGAACACAAGCTCAAGAAGATCTTCCACCACAAGACCACAAGCTAAAAGGGAAGGACAAGCTTCAAGAAGAGATTGACTAATTTGAAGAAGCTCCTCAATCCATGGTCAAGTGGGTTCCCAAGACTTCATCAAGTTCTACTTCATCAAGTGCTACTACAACTCCAAGGATTCCCATCAAGTTGATGTGGGTCCAAAAGAAGAAGAACTAGAGAGTTCTTGAGGGTGACTCCGCCAACAAACTTCACTCATATTATTTATGGCAAGGACTTGTGCAACCAACTTCCATATTTTGCACTAATTCATGGAGTCACAAACCCTCTTGTTGGTAAGGCAAGGGACAAGGTATTCAATGCATTCATGGACATCATCATATGTGAATTTCACTCTATGTCTATGGATATCCTAGTATGTTCCTTGTGTGGGACTAACCCATGTAGGTATTGAAAGTACAAAACTCCAAAGGATTGCTCCCAACTCTTGATGGTCTACATCAACATTGAGCATCCACATCTTCAACATCTACATGAAGTCATCATCGACAAAACCCAAGGTTAGTTCATCCCTCTTAGGGGGGATATCACATCTAGGGGGAGCTTTGCTCTAAACAATTGAGCTAATGCAACTCTAATGGTGTGAACACATCAATGCTTTATGTAAAAGTGGTAACCCCACTTGTGCTTAAACGATGAGTATGACCTATGATCAAATGTTATCATTTGGCTCCTAAGTCAATATACTCATATATAGATGACCTAGTCATTGCCATTGCTTGATAGATGCTAGAATTGGTTGTGCATGTTTGACACATATTTCATTTGCTATCTTATTGTGTGAGCATGTTGGTTTGCATGTTTTCATCATTCGAGGACATCCATTTGTTGTTTTGATTGTCTTGGTTTTTCTGGCCAAGTGGATGTACAAGAATGCCTAAGTACCTTCTCTAGCTATCTATGCTTTCTTGTCTCAAATTCTATTCTTGCTGCATCACAAAAATTTGAACAAGTCATTTTCGGACCCTCCGGGTGAGAAGACCCTCCGGGTGAGGAGCACTCGGAGCCACCGATCTGAAAGGGCTGAACCTCCAAAACCTTCTAAATGATTTCGGCCGAACCAATTCACTCAAACTCGGTCCAACCGAAATCACTTAGATTGATCTAGGTTTTCCATCTCGGTGCTACCGAATTGAACCATTTCGGAGCCACCGATGTGCTAAACTGCGTGCAGTTACACATATCGGTGCCACCGAGTTGTTCAACTCGGCGCCGCCGACAGCGTACGGGTATATATATCGCGCGGACCAAACGGTTGAAATTTCTCGACCCCACTCGCTCCCGCTCCCCGTTGCTGCCGTCGCCCTTCGTCTTCGGACTTCGCCGTCGTCTCCAGCGCGCTCTCGCCGCCGGATTCCGCCGCCGTCAACGGCAATCTGCCCCGCCGTTGCCGCCGTAGAGGATCTCCACCAAGTTAGGGTGAGATTCGATCCCTCTCATCCTCCCATTTCCGATTCAATGCACGATTGGACTGCCTGAATTCATGCCACGGATTGAGAACTCCTGTTACACTACAAACTCCGTAGATTAGATGCGAGTAAAATTTTTAGGTTTAAGTTTCCGCCGAATGCATCTCGGACCGACCGATTCGAAATTTTCGGTCCTACCGATTTGGCCTCTGGCCATAGCACTAGTACATCTCGGTGCCACCGAGTTGTATGTATCGGTGAGACCGAAAGTAAATCTCAGTGAAACCCTAGCAACTCGGAGTCACCGAAACCCATCTCGGTCTGACCGAAATGGTGTGCAAGGTTTCTGTAGTGTGCTTCGGTATCACCAAGATGATCAACTCGGTCCATTCGAAATGCATCCTGTGAAAACTTGAAACTAAGAGTTGAACTCAAATTTTATGAAAAATCTCTGCTTTTTGTGATGACTCATCTACTCTGCCCATACCTATCTATTCACAGGGTCAGCTCAGCAAGATGTCAGACATCAGTGACAGTCAGAACAGATCTGAACAACATGCAGAAATGAGTGAAGGGCGAAGTCCAGCAGAAAGTTTCTATGAGGGAAAGAGGAGCTCTCCAGATCTTCCTAAAGCTGCAACCAGAACAAGGAAGAAGAAAACCTCAGACAGTGAGGATGAAGATTTTGTTGCAAGTGAAGCTGCAACTAAGAAAAAGAGAATAGTGCTTGCTAAGGAGTACAGCACCAAACCATCAACTGCCAAAGAAAGCAGTGCTATGAGGAAAGTGCCAAAGCAGACTATGCAATTCACTCTTGAAGAGCCTAGTGACACAGAACCAGCTGCAGGTGGCAAGAAGAAGAGAATAAGGAAAACTACTGCCCGTGGTATTGGTAGACCCTCCATGATGATTGAAGAGGAGGAAGAGCCAGAACCCACTGCACCTCCAGTCAAGTCTCAGAAACTTATGTCTGATGCAATCAAGACTTCTGCCCCCAAGTCCAAGCCTAAGGTGTCAACACCAAAGAGATCAACCAGAAACATATCAGCTGCCGAGAAGAACAAGGCCCCAGTGCCAGAGTCAAATGTTGATGAAGAGCCACTAGTGCTCAGAAAATTGAAGCCAAAGATACCAGACCATGACAACGCACACCCAGTTGCAGAGAACATGATGCTGAGGAAGGATAAAGGACTGCGTCAGTGGAGACAGTCAGATCCTTATGCTATAAGGAGAAGGACAGCATGTGATTACCGCTTTCACACTCGTGAACAACAGGATTTTTATGAGACAATATTGCTTGACAAGAAGCCCATAGTCAGTGACATGAAATGGGTGGACTGGAAATATATTGATGCAAATGAAGACTATTTTCCCCATGTCCATGAGAGCTTCAGGATTCCAGGAGTTGACGAGTTTGTTGGACAGAAGTTAACCAAGTGGAATGACGAAATGGTCATGCAATTCTACTCTACAACACACTTCTATCCAGATGGCCGCATTATATGGATGACTAAGGGTATAAGATACCAGTCTACCATCTCTGAGTGGGCAAGTCTTCTTGGTGCTCCCAAGGAAGAGGATGATGACATAAACATTTATGCAAAGCTCAAGATGGATCACAACTCCATGGCCAACATGTACACTGCAATTCCTCAGAAGGACCTTGAGACTCATAAACTTGGATCAGTGAAGCATCTGCTCCCAGGATTAGCCACAACGAACACCATCTTGCGGTACACTCTGCTACCCAAGTCAGGAGATGACAAAATGATTCGTGGCCACTCCATCAATTTTCTGCATTTGTTTGATACACCTCAGAAATTCAAGGTGATGATCCTGATAGTAGAGACTATCAAGAAGACTGCAGCAGATCAGAAGAGATCGTGCGGATATGCTCCACATATTCAGATATTGATCAATTCCAAGGTTGGAACCAGCACATATCTTCTTGATCGAGAGCACTTGCCACTCCGTCCAGAGTTTGAGGACAATGTGATGGTGATGGATCCTTCGCATCCCACTTCAGCACAAGCCCAAGAGAAGATTCGCAAAGCCGAAGAAGCAAAAGCAGCTCAGGAGGCATCAGCTCCAAATGCTCCAATTGCCAATCTCAAGACACCCAAGGACCAAATGACATATCTGCTTGAAGCCACTCTGAGGGTTGAGCGAAGTTTGGCCAACCTCACCCAGACCCAGGCTAGTTTTGAGCGGATTATTGAGACTAAATTTCATGATCTAGATGTCAAGGTGACAGAGATTCAGACTACAGTGGAGCAGCTGCAGAATGATGTAGATGCTGTCAAGACAGCCCCATCAGATGACAGTGGAGATGATAGACCAACCACAGAGCGTTTTCAGACAGTGCCCAGAGCAGCCAAGTCTGCTGCAATACCAGTTGTGGATCCACGGACCACAGTATCTGCACCAGCTGCTACTGCCACAGTGCCACCCCAGGTCTCTACTCCACCAGTCCCATAGACATCTGCAGAAGCCTTCGCGGATGCCCTTCTCTCAACGCCATCTACGCACACCGGAGCTGCCAGCAGGAGATCGCCTTCAGGAGCTTCGGAGGACCGTGCCTAGAGTGCCGATTAGTCCTATACCTCTTCGATCTTTTTGGTACTTGTTGCCAAAGGGGGAGAATTTGTATAGATCATAGGATTCGAGAGAGAGTGTTCTGCTTTGATTTGCTCGAGTTCTTTTGCTACTTATTTGCTTGTCTGTACTTTGTTTTATGTGTGTGCTTGCTACAGTGCTTGTGAGATACTATGTTGATTGATCATACTATGCTTACTGTGATGATCTATGTTTATCTTTACCTTTATCTTGTATGATCATTCATTTGTGTTGGTGATGCGTGCCTATTATTCCAATCATATCTTTTTGCGCGCTCCACCAAGATGTATGTGACATGGAAGAGTGACCCATGAGCCTAATCGATTGTGTATTTGCATTCAAACGCAAATCTTTAATCACAAATTTAGGGGGAGCTCTTGCTTATCACATACTTCTCAAAGCGACGATGTATTTCATTCATTTAATCATTTGTCGAAGCTTTGATCTATATGTTGTCATCAATTACCAAAAAGGGGGAGATTGAAAGCACATTTGCTCCCTTGGTGGTTTTGGTAATTCATAACAACATATATCTCATTGAACTAATGTCCATTCAAGATTAAGATTTCAGGATGTTCAATGATTGGCATGGCATGGACTAGAGATGTGGACCCCTCAAAATGCTAAGGACAAGGATTGGCAAAAGATCAAGACTCTACATTTTTGGTTTAGTGATCCAAGATCACATTGAGTCCATAGGAAAGCCAATACTATTAAAAGGGGATGAGGTGTTGCTTAATGGTATTTTTGCTCAAGTGCTTAGTGACAGTACTCCTAAACCCTCAACCACTCTCTCTAACCAAATATGTCCTAAACCTACATTCCAACTCGGCCCCACCGATATTTCCTATCCGGCCCCACCGAGTTCATCCAAGACTTAGCCACTGCCAAAACCCTACAAAATCGGATCCACAGAAATGGATCTTGGTCCCACCGAGATGGCCTTGCCAACTCTCTGTAATCGTTTGCACTTACTTCGGTCTCACCGAGTTTTGCAAATCGGTCTCACCGAGATGGCTTGCCAACTCTCTGTTGCCTTATTGCTTCACTTCGGTCCTACCGAGTTGATGCAATCGGTGCCACTGAGATGAGGTTTGCCCTAGCCATTGCACTTCGGTCCATCCGAGTTGTTCGTATCGGTCCCACCGAGAATCCTAAAGTTCATATCTTTTACACAGTTCGGTGCTACCGAGATTATCGTTTCGGTGCCACCAAGTTGGGTCAAAAGTGTGTAACGGTTGGATTTTGTGTGTAGGCTATATATACCCCTCCACCACATCCTTCTCAGTAAGGAGAGCCATCAGAACGTGCCTACACTTCCACCATACATTTTCTGAGAGAGAACCACCTACTCATGTGTTGAGATCACGCTATTCCATTCCTACCATTTGAACCTTGATCTCTAGCCTTTCCCAAGTTGCTTTCCACTCAAATCCCTCTTCCACCATAGCCAAATCTGTGAGGAGTTGTTTGAGTTCTGGGAAGACTAACATTTGAAGCACAAGAGCAAGGAGTTCATCAACAACACACCGTCTATTACCTTTTGGAGAGTGGTGTCTCCTAGATTGGTTAGGTGTCACTTGGGAGCCTCCAACATGATGTGGAGTTGAACCAAGGAGTTTGTAAGGGCAAGGAGATCGCCTACTTCATGAAGATCTACCCCGAGTGAGGCTAGTCCTTTGTGGACGTAAGCCATGGTGGAATAGACAAGGTTGCTTCTTCGTGGACCCTTCGTGGGTGGAGCCCTCCATGGACTCGCGCAGCCGTTACCCTTCGTGGGTTGAAGTCTCCATCAACGTGGACGTACGATAGCACCACCTATCGGAACCACGCCAAAAACCACCGTGTCTTCATTGCATTTGAAATCTTCGATCCCCTCCTTTACTTACATATGCAATTGTTTACTTTCCGCTGCTATACTCTTAGAATTGCATGTGTAGGGTGATGCTTGACATGTACTATTGCTAAAATCTGCCCACAACTAAAATTGGGAAAAGGTTAGGTTTTATTTGGTCAAGTAGTCTAATCACCCCCCTCTAGACATACTTTCGATCCTACAGTGTGCATGTCGTTGGCGGTGGGGAAGATGTGGTCGAAGTTGGTGAAGATGTTGTACGTGGTGAAGGCGATGAACTCGCACCCACACCAGAAGACATTGCCAAGGAGGAAGTAGGCATCGAAGCGGTTGGTGAAGCGAGCAATGAGGCCAATCACAAGGCCTCCATTGGCCCGAACCTCTTCCACGTGGAACATGACCGGAGAGCCGCGTGGGAGGTGGCGGTAGCCGGCAGCGAGGAAGAAGTTCGCCAGCTCCGTCGGGCCTCTCCACCTTGAGATGGCCCACACGCGTAGGGTGTCCTCCACGACGACTCCGGTGGGGTACTGCACCTCTGGTACGGTGGCCGACAGACGGTAGGTTGGGCTGTAGTATTGCATCTTGTCTTGGGCAGGATCTGGCTTTTACTTTGGCTTTTGGAGAAGAAGAAGAAGAAGGGGGCGCAGATGGATGTGAGACCGAGTTGAGACGAGGATGTAGACGGGGGGGGGGGTGTTTAAATAGCCGCGGTGCCACGCGCCCGTTTGAATGCGTTCATCGGTGCGATGCGCCCATTTGAATGCGTTCATCGGAGCACGGCCTCTGCTGATAATGGCAATAATAGTACACCGGAGCCCTATGCGTTTTTCACACTGAATCGAGGCGTGTTGATTGGTAAAGCTACGTCCCTAGGCGGCACTAATTGCCCTGATGCGACGAATCTGCGTCGGGTGGCTGCGCGCGCATGCATGCCAACGGGGTGGCTGCGCACATGCATGGTAGGCTGAGACTTTGGCCTTCCTATGACGGCCCATCGGTCCGACGAGCATGCCGCCACGAATGAATGCGTTTCAGAAAAGGTGTCCAGCCCGCGGCCCGTGGCCGCTGTCGCTTGTGCCTGTGCTGCAATTGCCAGGTGGGCCACTCACGTCCGCTCCGGCCAATCAGGTCTCCTCTCACGGATTGACCATGGCATACCCTAGTGCCTTATCCAGACCGTCCCCAACCAGCGATCCAACAGCCCTGATGGTGTGGGGTTTTGAGAGGTTTTGAGAGGGTTTCAAAGGTTAGGGTTGAGCATAACTAATTCAAAAAAAATTCAAAAAATATGAAACCTCTGCAAATCATCGTTTTATGTTACTAAGTTGCTAGGAAAAATAATAAATCATGACTACGGATATTTTCATGAAATTCCCTTCACATAACTTAGCTATCACGGACAAGGTTGTATGGTTTTCAAGGGGAATGAGCTAGGGTTTAGGGTTAACAATGGCATAGTTTGTCCAAATGATCCCATATTGGGCATGGGCCCTATATTTGCGCACTAGATGCTAAGGATTTTTTTGAGCTCATTTTAAGATGTTCGAAAAAAAGCTTAGAAATAGGGCTGTTTACCCTAGCTTTGGAGCTCATTTGGAGCTCATTTTTCATGAATATGTGTTTTACTTCACAAAAGTGCTTGGATTGATCACCTAACATGCATAAAAGTTGAGAATGCACTAGAACATCAATACACATCAAAGTACAAATTTGAAATGTGACTCAAATTTGAAAGTCGGTTCAAATTTGAAATTTGGCTCAAATTTGGAACATGGCACATAGTTTTCAAAGTACTTCACACATCAAAATACAAGTAGCATTACATCACACAAAATGAGACTCATAGACCAATAGTTTTCACTTCTTCTTCTTATGACAGCTTGCTTTTGATTTCACAGCACAAAGCTCAGTAATGCTCTTGGTTTTCTTCACTGGACTAGCTGTAATAGGTTTTGTTTCCAGCACAACAGCTGGATTAGCTTTAGTTTGCAATGTTTCAGCAACCAGGGGCTGGCCTGCACGCTTCCTCCTGACAAACAAAGCATGTCATTTGGTTAGTAATTGAAAAAAACAACCAAATCTAAAAACATCACAAACATGAACATACTTTGGCCTTTCAGGAGTGTAACGGCAATTTGGAGATCCTTTTCGGTGCCCAAGTTCCTGGCACAGCTTGCATCTATTTTTGTTACCTTTTTGGGACCTTTTAGGCTTCAGATCTTTCTCTCCCTTCTTACTAATCTCACCTTTCTCAAACGATGCCTTGAATGCACTCTCCTTAGGCCTGCAAGCCTTTCTTTTCGTTAAGGGAGGACACATGGAAAATTTGATTTCCACTTCAGGTCACTGAGACTGATCTGTAAGTGCTGGAATTGGAGCTGCATACGCAGCCTTGAATCTTGCCACTGAGTAATATTCATGGAAATATTGGTGCATGTTTATATTCGGGCGGGACGCCAAGAAAAGCATGGCATGCTCACATGGTTTCCCAGTGTGTTGCCACTCTAGGCAAGTGTAGTCATGCATTTCTGTGTTAACAACATGCCGCCTTCTAGACTTTGTATCTCTAACTTCAGCACCCCACACTGTAGATTTTTCAACAGAAAAATGTGTAACATTTCTGCTCCTGTTGACCACCTGTTGTACCACTACAGGAAGCTTATCCCCTTGCAGAAAATCACCAATCCTTCTTCTCAATTCCCACAAATGCATGATCATGATCCTTATTTGGTCAACCATGTCATGCACAGGCAAGTTCATAAACTGCTTTTTCTTGTTGTTAAAACTCTCTGCCAAGTTGTTGTTGATATAATCACACTTGATGGCAGTGTTAAATCCTGACCTGTACCATAAGAGAGAATGGTAGGTGTTCATCCATGGAACAAACTCACTGCATGCTGCCATTATCTTACCAAGATGATATGAATGTGTCTGAGTAGTGTAAGATCTTGTTGCTGGCCACATGTGCTCAAAATTTTCCCCACTGGATATTTTGATCAAATTCATACACATATGGCCGAAGCACTCCCTCTGCTCAGCATGGGGAAAACATTCTTGACTGCAAGCTCTTTACATGCATCTGTGTGGAATGCCAAAGGTGACACTGGCCCTATGCATCTTTTCAACTGCATCATGAACCATGTCCATGAAACCTCTGTCTTTGATTGAAACAAGCCAATAGCAACAGGGAACATCCAATTGTGGCCATCTAGAGCATTGCATGCTGCCAATTGACCATTCCACTTGCCAGTTAAAGAAGAAGAGCCTATGCTCAAATATGGACGGCACCCTGCTTTGAAGTCATCGATGCAAGGCTTTAAAGCCATAAAGAACTTAGAGAAAATGACTTTGCCATCCTCTATTACCTCTGTATCTATCTCAACAACACTGCCAGGTGACCTCTTCTCCACCTCTGCTTTGAAGTTATAACGCATCATAAAGGTATTTGCCCAATCACCATATAATTGTTTCATTGCCCTTTGTTTTGCCTTCCACAATGTGGTATATTTCAGCTTAATGGGGTACTGATTTTCTAAGTCTACTAAAAGTTTCTTTGCAGTAGTGCTTGGTTTCTTAGCTAAAATAGGAGTTATCTTTTCTGCAACCCAAATGTGTGATGTCATGGTTGATACTCTCTGTGAACTTGTAATACAAGTATGTTGATGTGGAATTTGATTAACCTTGATGGTACTTCCATCAGGTTGGCGTCTAGCAGATATGTACCACTTGCAAGGCTTGGCGTTTTCATCAAAACCTCTGCACATCGCATAAAACTTCTTTCTATCAGTCCACTTAGTCTTGGCATCAAACTCATGCTTGACCGCATATGTCTTGAAACACATCCTAAACTCATCCATGTTTGGCCACAACTTCCCCACTTCAATAACAGGGTTTTCTTTGTCATAGACATTTACCATCTCATCATCATGTGCATCATCAACACAATCTGCAACATCTTCCATCAACTGTCCATCCACATCTTCGGATGAATCTCTGTTAGCATCAGCAGGCAAACTAGATTCACCCCTTGCCTCATTATCTCTATCATCTACTGGAATGCCAAAAAAAATTGCCATCTCAGTGTCGGCCATTGGTGAAGTGAACAAATCTGTAGGGTCTTCTAATTCTACTGAATTCCAATCAACGGTAGCAACCCTTGCAGCACCATCCCCCCTATTTGTCAATGCCGGTTCCATCTTGTTCAGCCCACCAGCGCCCCCCACAATCTAGATTACAAAGCATCCGAAAACAGAGGCGCCGCAGTCAGATCTAAATCGACATGGAGTAGGGTTCCGAATTCACTCACCTCATCCACCGCAGCCGAGAACGATAGCTGCGCCGCCCGCCGCCGAGAAAGAACAGGGGAGCAGGGAGGGTTCAGTCTGGCACGGGGGACCCACCTGCCTTAACATAAGCTCATTCCGTTGAAGATCGTTTATCGCCTTGTAACACCCCCTTGTAATATGCTACAGTGGTCCATCATGATCAATGCCAAGTCAGCATTTTTTATAAAGCACAAGTGCCACTTGTCTTAGAATTCAAACTCAAAATCCAATTTGAATTGCAAGTCAAATATTTACATTTTCAAACATGCAAACAAAATAGTTCATAATGTTGCAAATAATCCCAAAGCATTTATAAAAATAAAATCAACATTATTTGGATTTCAAAATTTACCCTAACGTCCAAAAACAGTGAACAAAACAGCCCCATTAATCCATTTTCATTTTTTCAAAATTCAAATAAAATCATATTGCCTCCAAACTTTTTGTGGCAGTGCCAGACATTACCTAGTATTTGATTTGGCAAGTCATGCATTTTACAAAACTCATTTGCTAGCTAAAAGAAAATGCTACATAAAAGAATAAAAGAAAACTGGAAAAAGAAAAAGAGAAAAGAAAGGAACAAAACTGAACCTACTGTGCACTAAGGCCCATGCTGAACAGAGCCCAGCCGGCCCAGCTCGTCATGCCATCGTCTTCCTCCTCGCTGTCAGCACGCCGAGCGCCCGAGCTCGATCCAGCCGATGGATTAGCGACACGGCTTCCCTTCTCGACGCCTGGATGACTACATAGCTGCCCCCACCGCGCCAGAAACCCTAGCCTCCTTCTTTCCCCCTCCTCGCCCCTCTCTCTCGATCTGTAGCTCGTCCGAGCGTAGCCATCGCCGTGCCGTCGCCGTGCACGTGGCTACCGGCCACCGTTCGCCGCACCGACGAGTCCAGGACGACCGCCACCGTCGACTTCGTCCATCCAGAGCATCAAATCGAGCGGAGCCGTCCCGTGCGCTCGCCATCGAGCGCATCTTCACCGCGTACATCGCCGGTCGCCGACGTCGATTGCAGCTGCTCCGGTTCGTCTCCGGCCTCCCCGTCACCTCCGTGGGAACCGTCTTGAGCTCCTCTTCAAAAACCCCCTCTTCCCCTCTCGATTTCGTCGTCGTAGCCATCGTCCCCAAGCTCGTGGCCGCCATGGCCGGAGCTCATCCAAGTTGCCGCGGCTGCTGCTCTGCTGCTGCGCTACTCTGGATGCTGCTCTTGCTGCAGCTGCCGCCCTCTGCCACCTGTGCGCGCGCGTGCTCGTCTGCTGCCGCGCCCGCCTGCATACGCCGCCCGCTGCTGCCGAGCTGTGCTACTGCTAGCCATGGCTGTTCGGGTGTGTGTGTGTGCGTGCTCTGTGAGTGTGTGTTGTGTGTGTGCTAGTGTGTAGGGCCGGCTCTATTAGCTTAGTACTAACTAGTATTTAGTTAGATTAATTAGGCCCCAATTAGCCTAATTAGTAGATGACATGTGGGTCCCCCCTAATTTAGATTAAAGAAAATCATTATTGGAAATTATTAAAACACTGACAACTGGGGCCCACATTTACTGTTCACTGTTGACCCGGTCAACGGTCAACTGCTGAGTCAGCACTTGACCTGGCCCACCTGTCAGCCCCTGTGCCACATTGCTAGGTACACTTCAGTGTACCCATAGAAATTTAAGTATTTAATTTTTCGAATTAAAAATAATCCAGAAATTCATTAAATTTTAGAAAATCATAGAAAATAAACCGTAGCTCAGATGAAAATAATTTATATATGAAAAATGATCAGAAAAATAAGACAAATCCGAATATGTGATCAAAATGCTTGACCATCACTCCTAACTAGATGAACATGGAACCTTCCCCTCCGGAACATATGTGTTGCATTTGTTTGCCGTGTATTTATTGTTGCATTTGTTTGCCGTGTATTTATTGTTCCCCTCTGGAACATATGTGTTGCATTTGTTTACCATCACTCCTAACTAGATGAGCACGTAATCAACCCCTACTGCCATGCCATGCATATGTGTTGCATTTGTTTGCCGTGTATTTATTGTTTCTTCCCCTCTTCTCTCCGGTAGACTCCGAGACCGCTGTTGATCTGGTGATCGACTACTTCACCGTCGAGGATCCGTATCTGTCTACAGAGCAACCAGGCAAGCAAACCCCCCTTGATCATTCCTATATCACCTATTCCTTCTCCCCCGTGCTTGCATTAGAATTTGCTACCATATTTGATTGCTCCTATTCTGATGTATAGCCTGATTTTGTAACTGCTGTTGATACTTTACCTGTTGTCCTAAATGCTTAGTTTAGGTTGGTTACCGATCCATCAGTGGCCCCACACCCTTGTCCGTGTTGCCAGGCTTTACTACCGGATGCTTCGATCAATGGGATCGATGTGCAGAGACCGAACACCGCACTGCACACCCCTTAGTTGTACGACTCTACAGAGCAACTATCGAGTGCCGAGGGTGATACCTCCTACCTCACTCCTGATGATATCTCTGTAGCGTAGCTAGTCGGTTGTGGGTTACTGAGGGTGATTCCTCTTTCACCACCTCCGACGATGCCTCTGTCGTGCAACCCCCTCAAGTGTGAACCCATCGAGGGTGATTCCTCCAAGTTCACCTTGACGGATACATCAAGTGGGAATCCATCGAGGGTGATTCCTCGGATTTCCCCCTTGATGTCGTGGCCACACGGTTACCTTGACATTTACCCCAGACCCTTGCTAAAGACGGGTCGACCCCGAGGGGTACCCGCGAGAGGTGTGAAGTCGGGTTGGCCAGGAGGGCACCCGCGAGAGATTATTGTGGCGGAACGACAGGGCAGGCGGAGACTACCTAGGAGAGAGGTGGGCCTGGTCCCTGGTCATTGGTCCGTGGGTTACCAAGTCGGTGCGGCAGGGTGTCGGAGGTGAGCGTTGAGCCATGTTTGTGTCCGCGAGATACTAATAACACGCTTAACGGATTTGGGTATTTGATCTGAGTTGGCCACTGGCCTATACGCACTACCACCACGTGGGATAATGGTTTAATGGGGGCCCTTGGCGCCGTATGTATCAGCTGAAAGTTCTGTCAGACGTCCAGTTCAGCTTTGCGGCACGACTGACAGCAGATACCCATAGGCACAATGTGGTGAGGCTGGCCCTGCACGCAACGACCCGGAGTGCAAAGGGCGATGGGCCCAAGACCCCTGAGCGTTTAGGATGTAGACCGGCGGGGACCTCTCTGCGGAGCCTAGGTAGGACTACATCGTGTCGATCAGCCGAGGCCGGGCATTACCCGGAAAAGTGTGTCCGGCCAGAGTTAATGGAGCGTGTTGGGTAACAGTAGTGCACCCCTACAGGGAAGTTATCTATTCGAATAACCGTGTCCACGGTAACAGGACGCTCAGTGTTGTATCCCGATCTACTACAACTTAAACTGGATACTTGTGATGTTTAACTAATATGATAGCTCCGGGATTGCTTTCTCGCGGGGAGTCGAGGAAGGATCCCTGAGCATTGCTACTATTAATTATTACTTACTATTATGCTGCTAATCTACACTCTTCTAATGCTGCAAGACGCTGCAAGATGCTAGTCTTCGATAGGCTAGGCCTTCCCCTCTATTTTGGCATTTCTGCAGTATAGTCCACAGATACAGCCCCTTCCCTTTGATACCGATGCATACTTAGCATAGATCTGATGTATGTCTTGCGAGTACTTTGGATGAGTACTCACGGTTGCTTTGCTACCTCTTTTTCCCCATACCCGATTGTTGCGATCAGATGACGGAGCCCCGGAGCCAGCTGATCCCGTCGATGACATCTACTACCCCGACGGAGCCTACTACTACGTGAAGACCGACGACCAGGAGTTGTTTAGGAGGCTCCCAGGCAGGAGGCCTGCGCCTTTTCGATCTAGTTGTCGTTGTTTTGCTCAGCCTTCTTAAGGTAATCTTGTTTAGTTTTATCTGTACTCAGATATTGTTGCTTCCGCTGATGCTTGTGTAACTCGAGCCTATGTATTCGAGCCCTCGAGGCCCCTGGCTTGTAATATAAAGCTTGTATTAATTTATTTTGTGTCTAGAGTTGTGTTGTGATATCTTCCCGTGAGTCCCTGGGCTTGATCGTGCGCATTTGCGTGTATGATTAGTGCACGGTCGAGTCAGGGGTGTCACACACCTGGTCGTTACTTAATTATTTCTGCCTTAAAACGTCGCACAACATCTTTTTTTATTACCAACTACGTCTCTCTCCTTCTATTACGCGTTAAAAAATGTCGCGTAGGACATACGTTGCCCCACCTGTCAGGATATCACGCCGGCCAACTAGTCAGGAGGTAACGGTCAATGGCGTTGACTGGACGGCAGTGCTGCGTTTGGCCTTCTGTGAGCAAGTGGTGGAGTGGGGAGGGGAAAAGTGAGCAAAGTTAGTTGCCTTGGACAAAACTGAGCACAACTAAGGAACATGGGGCACGAAAATAGAAATCCCTACATTAAATGGTGGCGTGGTAAGTTGGAATTGGTCCAAGAAGGTTACCGTGGCGAATTCTATGACAAAGGCTAAGTATGTTGTCGCTTTAGAAGCAACAATGGAGGGTAATGGATCAAGTAGTTCATTTATGAACTTGGTATGATTCCATAGCTCATTCTAAGGGATCAAAGGTTCTACCAGTGATTCGAGACATACAAAGCAAGTTCCACGTAAATTATGAATTTTGTGGAAGTGATAATCCCCAAGTGCAAGGAATCATCGTAGCACTTTCCAAAGATGGAAGTGGTAATTATGGAGTGACGAACCCACAAGGAGCTAAAGGTAAGATCAATATTCTCTCAGGTCTTATCTGCCTCTGATACAACCCAACGTACACCGAGCGTTTGCTTTTATCTAGAAACGAGAAATAAAACTACATTGTGGGTATAAAGAGGATGGCTTTGCATGATAACGGAGAACTAAAACATAAAAATAGGTGCTGCCTAAATAAAGTTAGATTATATTACAATATAATACAAGTAGCGAGTGTGGAATAATGGTGGTAGGGTGTGTGGAATTGTCCCTAGGCAATTGGCTAAGTCACTCGATTGATAACAAGTTCTTATGTGGGAGAGGCCTTTGCTAGCATATCATCCCTTACTCGGAAGTCTATGCACTTATGATTGGAACTATTGGCAAGCATCCACAACTACCAAAGTTCATTAGGGTAAAACCCAACCATAGCTTTAAGATATATTGGTCCCCCTTCAATCCCGTATGCATCAATTTCTATGGTAGGAAGAAGCTTTTGTCACTCTTGCCCTCCAATGCATAGTCCTATCAACATAAAACTAACCCTATGGTGTGATCCACGCGCGATGATGGGCACCAAAGGACAGTAACATAACCACAAGCAATTTAAACCAATCATAGCAATTCACCAATTGACTCATAGGACAACAAACATCTACTCAAACACAATAGTGATGACCCAAGTCATTGGATAATAATTCATAGCACAAATACACCATGTTCAAGTAGGGGATTATAGCGGGGTGTGGGAGAGTGGACCACTGAAAAGAGATGAGGGGGTGATGAAGATGGCGATGTTGATGAAGACGATCACCGCGGCGATGGTTCCCCCGGCGGCACTCCGGCGCCACCGGGAGAGAGGGGAAGAGAGTCTCCCCCACCGGCTTGCTCCTCCATGGCCTCCCCCTAGATGGGGAGAGGTTCTCCATCTGGTCATTGGCCTCCATGGTGCCCGGAGGGGCGAGAGCCCGTCCGAGGTTGGATCTCTCTCTCTCTCTCTCTCTCTCTCTCTCTCTCTCTCTCTCTCTCTCTCTCTGTTTGTTTTCTTCTCTAGTTCGCGTCTGTTTTCTGGCCTTTCAACGTTTCTTTTATATCCGGAGATCCGTAACTCCGATTGGGCTATAATTTTAAGGGGTTTTTCACTGGAAATTAGCTTTATTGCGGTGAAAGAAGGGCTCCAACCGACCTAAGGGCTGCCCACAAGGCACCCCGGCGTGCCCTGGGGGGTAGGGTGCACTGGCCTGCCTTGTGGGGCCCTCGGGTATCATCTTGCGTTGATTCTTCTTCCCAAAAATCAAATATATTTCATAAAAAATCTCCGTAAATTTTCATCGTGTTTGGACCTTCCTAGATATGGATTTTCTGCGAAACACAAAAATGCACAAAACAGGAACTGGCACTGGGCACTAGATTAATAAGTTAGTCCATAAAAATAATGTAAAAGTGCACCAAAACAATATATAATTGATGTAAATATAGCATGAATACTTCATAAATTATAGATACGTTGGAGACGTATCAGTATCCCCAAGCTTAATTCCTGCTCATCCTCGAGTAGGTAAATGATAAAAGAAATAATTTATGAAGTGTGAATGCTAGAATAGAACAAACCTTTGATCATGCAGGCAATTATAATTATAATAACAAGTAACATCATTTCATTAAGTTTAGCATATCATAAAGTGGTAATCAAGTATCTCGCTAGCCCTTTCTGAGACCGCAAAACATAAATGCAGAGCACTTCTGAAGTTCAAGTGGTGACTAAAGATTGTAATTCAGGGTAGAAAACATTTAGTCATGCTCACACCCAACATTAATTTGACCAAATGCATGTTACACTAAGATTGACAATAATGCTCTTAGGATTGGTGCTTGAATAAGAAGATGATGACTCAACAATAAAAATTAACTAACATCAAAGTAAAAGAATGACCCTTTGTAGAGGGAAGAAGAGATTTGCAGCGGTGCCAGAGCTCATTGCTTAAAACAGAGATAATTCATTTGAGAGGTGTACTTTTCCTGTCAACAGTTTACGACAAAGGTTCCAATATCTTCCATGCTAAACACGTTAATGGCGGTTCCCATGCAAAAGATTTTCTCCTTTCCACCATACTAACACAAACCATGGCTAGCCGAATCCACGGGTGCCTACCAATTTTCAACTTTCCGGGGGAGAGTTTTTATAAATAGTTTAGGACTAGGCATCCATTTTCCCAGCCTCCCTCAAATTTGACGAGTGAATAAACTCTCGTGGGCGAGTAAAACACACTTAGCATGGAAGATATTGACTACCCCATCACTCCATGAGCGGTACGGGCACACAAAACAGATGTTCACTTGAAGATTCAGAGGTGGCACATGCAAATTTACTTGGAATGGCAGGTTAATACCATATATGTAGGTAGATATGGTGGACTCTTATGGCATAACTTGGTTTCAGGATTTTGGTTGCACAAGCAGTATTTCCGCTTAGTACAGGTGAAGGCTAGTAATAAGATTGAGAAGCGACCAACTAGAGAGCGACAATGGTCAAAATCATGCATTTTGATTAAGTAACATTGAACGAGAGCATGATGAGGATATAAACACTTTGAACATAAATATCATGAAGGCAATATTGCGTTTGAATCAATTACATGTGTGAACATGTGCCAAGTCAAACCGCTTGAGTTTTTCAGAGGAGGATACCTATTACCACAACATGATAGGTTCAACTTAATAAAACTAATGCTCATTGTCATTATAATATAACTCCCTTACTTGATTAAAGACATGCACTATCATAGTCTCACTTCTATTTCAACAGATTAAACAGAGGATGCATGTTTACTACTCAAAATACATATAATAAATGAAGGACATGACATTCAATATTCATTCATAATTTTTTTACTCTAAATATATAAGTGAAGCACATGAGTAAATGATAATACTTATTCAATGAGGGATTCTCCAAGATAGTGGGATCAATGCTAATGATTAAAGTTTGACCTCTTCCAACCCACTTTAAATGATAATTTAATCCACATAAAATGTGTCACCCTCCAAAATAGTGGGATCAATAATATCTAAAGTCGACCTCTTCAAACCCACTTTCAATGATAATTTCATTCATACTCTAAAAGATATAAGTGAAGTTCATAGAGAATTCTACAGATAATATGTATATAGAGAGACCAATATCCAAGATTAAAATATATAAGTGAAGCACATGAAGCATTCTATAAAGTCATACTCAAAAGATTTAAGTGAAGCACAAAGAGCATACTATAAAGCCATACTCAAAAGATATAAGTGAAGTGCATGAAGCATTCTATAAATCAACCAAGAACCATAAGAAATCATCCCCAACCAGCATGGTGTATAACTAAAAGAAGAAGAAAAACAAAAACAAATGACGCTCCAAGGATTTGCACATATCATGTGAAGAATAAAAATATAGCTCCAAGTAAGATATACCGATAGTTTTGAAGACGAAAGAGGGGATGCCTTCCGGAGCATCCCAAAGATTAGACGCTTGAGTCTTCCTTAGATATTGCCTTGGGGTGCCTTGGACATACCCAAGCTTAGGTTCTTGCCGCTCCTTATTCTCCTCATATCGCTATCTCCGCCTGTTCATGATCGCCTCGATCATCACCCAGACTGCTACTTGTGTAGATGTTGGGTTTTCCCCAAAGAGGAAGGGATTAAGTAGTATAGTAGCAGATAGTATTTCCCTTAGTTAAGAACCAAGGTTTATCGAACCAATAGGAGACACCACGCAGACAAGACAAACGGTACCTGCACACACACAAACAAATGTTATCACCCAACGACAGCAAGAGGGTTGTCAATCCCCTTGTTCTCGCCAATTGCAAGGATTAAATCTGGCAGTGATAGAAAGATAAAAGAAAAAGGAAAATAAAAGTAAATAAATTGCAGCAAGTATTTTTAGGGTTTTAGTAAATATAAAGTGAATGGACCCGGGGGCCATAGGTTCACTAGAGGCATATCTCTCATGAGCGTAGTAATGGCGGGTAGACAAATTACTGTTGGGCAATTGATAGAAAAGCACATAGTTATGATGATTCTTCATGGCATGATCAATATATAGGCATTACGTCTGAGACAAGTAAACCGAAATCTGTCAGCATCTACTACTATTACTACATCCCTGGACCGCTATCCAGCATGCATCGCAAGGTATTAAGTTCATAACAAATAGAGTAATGGTTGAAGCATGATCACATAATGTAGACAAAGGAAGATCAAATAATATGTTCAAGCCCCGTCGTTTTACCCTTAGTAGCAACAATACAAATACGTGCCTTGCAACTCCTCCTGTCACAGAGTAAGGACACTGCAAGATTGAACCTACTACCAAGCACCTCTCCCACTGAAGATAAATCAATCTAATTGGCCAAAAGAGATAGATAGATTGGAGAGAAATACAAGGCTATAAAATCACATATATAAATCTCAGAAAAGACTCAAATACTTTTAATGAATAATCTGATCATAAACCCGCAATTCATCGGATCCCAACAAACACACCGCAAAAGTTACATCGAATAGATCTCTGAAGAGATCATTGTATTGAAGATGGAAAAGAGAGAGAGAAAGCCATCTAGCTTCTACTATGGACCTGTAGGTCCTGTGAGAACTACTCGCACATCATCATGGAGGCAGCAAGGTCGATGAAGATGGCCTCCGTGATGGATCCCCCCTCCGGCAAGTAATGGCGGAGGCCACCAGATGGGATCACGAAAGAACAGAGGCTTGAGGCGGTGATAAAATTGTTTCGGGTCTCACTCTGGGCTTTTTGGATTTTATGGAATTTATAGCGCTGTAATTAGGTCAAACTAAGCCACATGGGACCCACAAGCTCATAGGGCGCCCCCATAAGGGCACGCCCCCTGAGCTTATGCCTCCCTCGATCATCGCCTGGTGCATCCCCGAAGCTTCTAGGGTCTCTTCTGGTCCATAAAGAAAACACCATAAAGTTTCATCGTGTTTGGACTTTGTTTGGTACGGTTTTTCTGCGAAACAAAAAATAGGCAAAAAACATGAACTAGCACTAGGCACTAAGTTAATAGGCTAGTTCCCAAAAATGATATAAAATGGCATATAAAGCATACAAGATTGATAATATAATAGCATGAAACAATCAAAAATTATAGATACGTTGGACATGTATCGACATCCCCAAGCTTAATTCCTACTCGTCCTTGAGTAGGTAAATAATAAAAACAGAATTTTATGATGTGAAATGCTACCTAACATGTCTTAATCATGTAATCATTTGGGTATGAATGTTCAGAAGCGATGACTTAATAGATATCAAAACAATAATATAAAGGAATGCTAGAAAATAATCATTGCTCTTCAAAATAAACAATGGTAAAGAACGTTGGTCCTACTCATTTAATCATGTAAGCATGGCATAACTCGGTCTTCCTAGCATAAATTATAAATCATGAACACCCCGGTGTCAAACCAAGCAATTGTATCATACTTTTTCTCGCTTCAGCATTTTCAACTCCACTCAATACATGAGCGTGAGCCATGGACTTAGCACTTTGGATGGCAAAGAGAATGATGGTAGGGGTTTTAAGAGAATACAAAAAATTGAGAAAGTCTTGCATTAACTCGGCAGATCGTTAGGAAATGGAGAGGCCTTACAATTGATATCAATGCGGGAGTAGGGATTACCATGCAATGGATGCACTAGAGCTATAAGTGTATAAAAGCTCCCTATGAAACTAAGTGGGTGTGCATCCAACTTGTTTGCTCATGAAGACATCGAGCTTTCGAGGAAGCTCGTCATTGGAATATGCAAGTCAAGTTCTATAATGTAAAAATGCCCACTAGTATATGAAAGTGACAAATCACGGAGACTCTCTATATGAAGATCATGGTGCTACTCTGAAGCACAAGTGCGGTAAAGGATAGTAATGTTGCCCCTTCTCTCTTTTTCTATTTTTTTCTTTTCTCTCTCATTTGTTTTAGAACAATATCATGAACCTCATCCCCACTTTTTCGAGGACTCACCAGTCTCCATCATTCTTTTCCTCACTGGGACAATGCTCTAATAATAATGATCATCACACTTTTATTTACTTACAACTCTATAAACTGAATGATATGACTACATATGAATGCCTCTGGCAGGGTACCAGGATGTGCAATGATGAACGGTGGCTGCGCCACAAATATCATGTCAGCTCTATATGATCATGCAAAACAAAATGACAATGAATGCTCAAGTCATGTGAATAGTAACGGTGGAAGTTGCATGGCAATATATCCCGAAATGGCTATGGAAATGACATGATAGGTAGGTATGGTGGCTGTTTTGAGGAAGAATATAATAAGGCTTATGTGTGATAGAGCGTATCTTATCACAGGGTTTAGATGCACCGGCGAAGTTTGCGCCAAGTCTCGAGGTGAGAACGGGCTAAGCACGGTACTGAAGAGGCTAGCAAATTACGGAAGGGTGGAAGTGCTTATGGTCCACAAACTCACATTAGTCATAAAGGACTCAAATACTTATTGTGAAAGTTTATTAGCCCTCAAAGCAAAGTAATCTCGCATGCCCCTAGAGAGGAGGTTGGTAGGAGTTCACCATCGCGCGCCCCCGTGATGAGTGATATTTTTACACTCATTCACTGTAACACCCCCAGTGTCAAGCTACAGTGACCTCTTATTAATGATGCCATGTCATCATGTCGGGGGGATGACCCCCGGGTAGGCAATGGAGCCCGGACCCCTTTTCAAAATATCAGAGCAGGCCAAGCCCCTCAATCCGGCTAGCCTGTTCCCCGGCTCCCCAGCGCGAGCCGGCTCGGCACGGCGACCCGGCTCAGCCGGCTGGCCACGAAAGGACAATCCCTCACGACGAGGCAGGCGTGGCTACATCGCTCCCTCCTTTGCGTCGGCCCAAGCGGGCGTGGCTACAGAGCACCCTGCGCCGCCGCCCGAGGCGGGCGGTGTACAGGCGGCGCAATCCTGTAGCTGGGCGGCGCCAGCCGCCCTGTGACGTAGGACAAGACATGCCACAGTGCCGCGCAGCCGACCGGACCCGTGCCCGGCGGCCCCGGCACGGCCCGCGCCCGACGGACCCGGCAAGACCCGCACCCGGCGGACCCGGTGACCCGGCGGCCCCCACCGCCGGCTCCCAGAAGATGACACCAGGGCCCCATGCCCATGTAATTTACCCATGTAACCCTAGGGGGGCGGCCTATAAGACCCCCCAGGAGGCCTCCATGCAAAGGGGTCGACCAAACGCGCACGTTACTCTTACACCCGCACACACACACTTGCGGGAGAGGCAGGACGGTGGCCTAGCCCCTTCTTCCTCCTCTGCCCAAACAGCTCCAGAAGCAACCTTGTATCCCTTGTGCACTCCATACTCCATTCGGCAGGACTAGGGGTGTTACCTCTTCGGAGGGCCCCGAACCTGGGTACGTCTAGTGTCTCACACTTGCGCGTGCCGACCTCGCCTCTGGAGCCCACCGGCGTCCTCACGTAGCCCCCCATTTTTAGCCATCTCATGGCATCTGCCGTGAGAATACCACGACACATCATGCTTTTAATCCAAATATGCCACTTGTCCAAAATCCAATTCAAATTCCATTTGGAATGCATGTCAAATATTTACTTCATCTGTCATGCAATCAAAATAGTTCATTATTTGGCAAATATTCCCTAAATATTTGTCATGTTGAAACCAACTACTTTGAAATTCCCAAAATGCCCCTGGGAATTAATTTAGAGGTCCAGCAGCATTAAATTTGACCAAATCAATTTCTAAAAATAGTTAAACATTCCCAATTGGCCCCAAGCCTTTTGTGCCACCTAGCAATGATATGCTTGATTTTTGAGCAAAATTCCACGGCTAACAAAAATCTTTTGATAGCTCAAATAAATACAACAGGAGCTATTTCCTCTTTCCAGAAAAGAAAAAGGCAGAAACTGCCTCTGTGCACTGGCCTAGCCCGTTGCTACAGTGGTAGGCCCAGCCCACCTGGCCACTTTCTCCTTCCTCCATCTCTCTCCCCTGCCGTGGCAGAACGCGCGCGCGCCCGCGCCGGCCCCCCTCTCCTGCGATCGATAGCAGCGCTCGCCAGGGGGTGGATAAGGTCCCCCGTGACCCCAGCCTAACCCTAGCACCTCCCCTTTCCCTCCCTCCTTCTTCTCCGCGTAGATTGAGCCCGCGCTCGAGACCGTGGTCGCCGCCGTCTCGGCGTTGCCGTGCACTGAGGCCACCCCGCGCCACTGGAGGGTGCTCAGGAGGTGCGCCTCCGTTGTCGTCGTCGTCTGCGCTAGCTGGAATGGAGCGAGGAGCCGCCATTTTGCCGCCTGCGTCACCTTCCTTCGCCGTCCGCTGCCTCTGCTTCGTCGTCGATTCGCCGTCCTCACTGCAACCCGGCCTCCCCGAGCCTCTCCTCGAACTCGCAGTGAGCCGCCGCGCCGGATGCGCCTCTCCTCTCCCTCCCTGGTCTCCTCTAGCTCTGGTTCCGCTGGCCGCCGCCGCTAGCCGTCGCTCGGCCGTCGTCGTTGCCATCGACTCCGGCCGTTGCAGCTCGTGCCACTAGTCCCGTTCGACGCGCGGCATTGTGGCCGTTCTGTAGGGCCAAATCCCGGCCCAAATGGTCGCCGGAATGCCACTCCGGCGAGCCCCCGCCGCGTTCTATGGCCACCCGCGTTTAAACGCCGGCAGTCACTGTTCACTGGCCCCACACGTCAGTGTTTAGATTAGGTGCTAATTACGTTTAGTTAGAGCTATTAGTCGCTGACAGCCGGGCCCCACCCTAAAATAACGGTTGGATTAAAACGTTTCACTAACATGTGGGTCCCATTACACTGTAGCGGTTAACTAGGTTAATTACACTGACAGTGGACCCATCTGCTTAATTAACTTAATTAAAACTGTTTATTTTTGTACAGAGCCTATGACAGGTGGACCCCACCTGTCAGTTTGACTAGTCAGTGGTCAACTCTGTTGACTGCTGACAGGGCTTTGACTGGCCCCACATGTCATTGACTGTGGCTGGCTCAGGCTGAGTATAAAAAGTATTTCACTGTTTAAATTCGAATTTAATATTTAAATTAATTTAAGAAATTTCAGAAAATGTTTAAAAACTTTGAAAAATCGTAGAAAATAAACCGTAGCTCGGATGAAAAAGTTTTCTACATGAAAGTTGATCAGAAAAACGAGACGAATCCGAATATGCCCTCCATGCAGCTGTCACATGCCCACAACACCGCAAACATGGAACCTCCCCCTCCGATTCATCGGTCTGACAGATGCCTATAGCCGGGAAAATATTCCCAGATATTTTCCCGCTCCGTCTGTAACGTGTAGTGCCGCATTAGGTCACCACTAGCACTGCATTTTGCCATGCCATGTATTTGTGTTGCATTTGTTTGCCGTGTATTTATTGTTTCCTCCCCCCTCTTCTCTCCGGTAGACCTCGAGACCGACGCTGCTGCCGAGTACGACTACGCCCCTGACGACCAGACCTTTTCAGCAGAGCTTCCAGGCAAGCAAACCCCCCTTGATCATTCCAATATCGCCTATTCTTTCTCTCCCATGCTTGCATTAGAATTTGCTACTGTAATTGATTGCTCCTATTCTGATGCATAGCCTGTTTTTGTAACCTGCTATTTTTACTTTACTTGTCATCCTAAACTGCTTAGAATAGGTTGGTTAGTCATCCATCAGTGACTCCTCACCCTTGTCCCTGTTGCCCTGCTTTGTTACCAGTGCCTCGATCATTGTGATCGAAGTACAGAGACCGACACATCACCGCACACACCCCCCCTTAGTTGTACGACTCTGCAGGGCTACTATCGAGTGCCGAGGGTGATACCTCGTATTCCACTCCTGATGATATCTCTGTAGTATAGCACATCGGTGGTCATTGCAGAGGGTGATTCCTCGCTCTCCCCTTCCCGATGATGACTCTGTCATGCAACCCCTCAAGTGTGGACCATCGAGGGTGATTCCTCCTGGTTCTCCTTGACGGATTACATCGAGTAGGAATCCATCAAGGGTGATTCCTCGGGTTCCCCTTGATGTTATGGACACACGGTTACCTTGACTATTACTTTAGTACCTTGTTGGAGGCGGGTCGACCCCGAGGGGTACCCGCGAGAAATGTGGAGTCGGGTTGACCGTGAGGGTACCTGCGAGATAATTACGTGGCACGGCCAAGCATTCCTGGCCCTTGCCGTAAGTCCACGAGACGGGGTGACGGGACGACAGATCGTGGATCACTGATTGTCACCGCGAGCTCCCAGCACACTAACGGGTTAGGATATGTGATCTGAGTAGGCCTCTGGCCTTTTCGCACTAACCACCACGCGGGAATAAGTATGGGCACTCGGCCTCGTACGATTCTTCCGAAAGCTCTCAGACGACAACAATTGAGTGGCGCGCGCCGGGTTGGACTGGGAAAGCCTGCGCTTGTATTAAGGGGGCTAGGTCTGCTCCCGGCTGCGTTCGCAACGCGCAGGAGTGCAAAGGACGATTGGCCCATGACACCTTCACACTTAGGAGTTAGACCAGCGTGCTGGCCTCTCGGGTGAGCCTAGGTAGGACTACGGTGTGTCGAGCAGCTGAGGCCGGGCATGACCCGATAAAAGTGTGTCCGGCCTGAGTTAATCGAGCGTGTTGGGTAAGTTGGTGCACCCCTGCAGGGAAGTTATCTATTCGAATAGACGTGTCCACGGTAACCGGACGCTCAGAGAGTATCCCGATCTACTATAGCTAGAAATGGATACTTGTGATGCTAAATGGATATGATGGCTCCGGGATCGTTTTCTCACAGGGAGTCGAGGAAGGATCTCTGGGCGTTGTTACTATTACTTACTACTATATGTTATGCTGCTAATCTGCACTCTTCTAAATGCTACAAGATGCCGCAAGATGCTAGTCTTCAATAGGCTAGGCCTTCCCCTCTATTCTGGCATTCTGCAGTCCAGTCCACAGATACATCCCTCTTTGATACCGATGCATATCTAGCATAGATCTGATGTAAGTCTTGCGAGTACTTTGGAAGAGTACTCACGGTTGCTTTGCTACCTCTTTTTCCCCATACCCGTCTGCTGCGATCAGATGACGGAGCCCAGGAGCCAGCTGCTCCCGCCGACGACTACTACTACCCTACCGGTGGAGCCTACTACTACGTGGAGGCCGACGACCAGGAGTAGATTCGGAGGCTCTCAGGCAGGAGGCCTACGCCTTTTCGATCTGTGTCGTTGTTTTGCTCAGCCTTCTTAAGGCAGACATGTTTAACTTTATGTCTGTATTCAGATACTAATGCTTCCGCTGATGCTTGTATGACTCGAGCTTATGTATTCGAGCCCTCGAGGCCCCTGGCTTGTAATATAAAGCTTGTATGACTTTTATTTGTGTTTAGAGTTGTGTTGTGATATCTTCCCGTGAGTCCTTAAGCTTGATCGTGTGCATTTGGGTGTATGATTAGTGCACAATTAAGTCGGGGGCGTCACAAGTTGGTATCAGAGCCGATTGCTTGTAGGAATCCCCCTTTCCAACTCCTTGGCCGAAGTTGAGTCTAGTCTTTAAAAAAATTGTTTTACTAACATGGCTGTGTGGCTTACGGGCCCACGTCGCCAATGGATGGGTTAGGATCTTTTATTCCTCTCCTTTACTCTGGGACTCTGATCTCTTTTCTATTCGGGTTAAAAAATTTGCTAACTTTAACATTAGGTTCTCGTAACCACTTCATCCTGGAGAGCCTCTTCACTCCAGATGATCGCCTGCTTCACCAGAAGATTCTGAAGATACTCTTCGATATTTTCCCGAGACCCTTGTGCCCACTGCTTTTGCAGTTCCCTACCACTGATAAATCCTCGTGGATTACCACACATCCTTGTCATTCATACTTTCATTCCCAGTTACTCGCATTTTTACAAGATACCCCAAAATAATCTCCGTTGTTCCGAGAATCCTTTGTGCCTACTACCTTCCCGCTTCTTTTCACACTACGCATAATTCCTCACACTTACCGGGGATCCGTTCATCCCCAGTTGTTCATGCGTTTCCCAAGTCACTTTGAAATACTATCTGATCTCCTGAGAATCCACTGCAACCTATTGCTTTGGAAAGTCTAGCCTGCCTGCATTATGTTTAATTCCATACGTCTAGTAATCTTCATTGACATCCCTTGTCATTGTCAAATCTGAGCCTGTTGATTCAATATGCATGTGAATGCTCCCTATCATCAGTTAATTCCTAGAATTCGTCCTTCCGGCTCAGACGTCATTTTGGACATGAGTTGGTTCTCGGCCAATCAAGTTGCAATTGATTGTCCCTCTAGTTTTATTCAACTCACTCATATTTAGTCAAAGCATCTGATTCTGATACACCGATATGGATATCATAATTTCTTTATATTTAACCGTCGAATTATTCAGATGTTTCTATAATCCGATGCCTTTGCATTCCTTCTTCTTCTGGTTGAGTACCGATACTCACATCAGATCCGTTGTGGACCGCCAGACCCATTACCGGGTTATTATCCGATCGTGTCCTTCACATTCAAAAATCTTGTGAGTTCTTCCCATGGTACATAATGCATTTGGTAAATTGTATCCTCTGCCCTTGGTAAATTGTTGCTAGTAAATTTAAACTCAATCTTGTCATTCCTAGACTACCGACTACATAATTATTGTGCTAATCTTAACTGTGCTACCTGGTCCTCCTTCCCGGTGCACATTTCTGACAATGGGCTAAGCCTGTGTCAAACTTTCATCATCATATCGTTTTGCTCACATAACTTGAATCCGAGCATCATATCCGTGGTTCCGTTAACCTTGAACTTCATTCCATCTGCTTTGATCATCTTACTGATCGATTTCATCTTCTTGACCCCCCCCCCCCGACAAATGTGTCATGATCAACGTCAACATTTTGACTTCTTCTGAGATGTCAATTGAATTCATGGTGAGAAATACCATCCTTGCCCCTCGATAATTCGTGTTATCATCGACAACATCCTTCCTTTCCTTCCAATCCAGACTTGGTCATGTTTGGTTATACCTTTAGTTCCTTGCTACTCCTGGAATTGTACCTCGAGTATTTCTTGTGATCTTCAGACCCAACCCTTACTTGAATCATCATATTATTGCTACCTCGAAGCATAACTGTGGTATTCCGAATATCAACAAGAATGTTGTAAGCGAAATGCTAATTGTTCTTGATAAATTGTCCAAACACCGTTGTATGGATAATATCGTGATTTTTCCTCGCCCCTTTATCAAGATGATTTGGTACTTTCTGTACTGTCTTGTATATCATGCTCTGCTTTTCCTTGGGAAGGATATACACCTAATACTTGTGTATAATCACATTTTCCTTTCCATTGGTATGTTTAATCCAATAATCACATTTTCCTTTCCATTGGTTTGTTTAACCTTTCTTGTGATCTATATGATCTAAGCAGTAATAATCCCCTGCTTATGTAAACATCCCGGTGTACAACTCTGTCAGAAAAACCCTGTCACTATCGTGGTTAACATTCCGGTAACCACCGATGGACGAGAACTTTGCCTATTGGTCCGCCTTGTACTAACGAGAAGGAAAATGGTTCTCTTCGTACCCCCGCCCTTGGTACCGATGTTGTTGCCAACGTAGCTGACAGACCATCCTCTGACATGTCTTGTTATCGTGGCCGTGCAAGATGTCACAGTCCTCCCTACTCTTAATTCACACTAACCACAGTTCCACAGGATCGAAACCTGACTCTCCTGTACATCCTTGATTCCGAAGTATCCATTGCACCTGGCTTCGTATGTAATTCACGAACCACCTTGCTAGAGACGATCTATTCTGGTCTCAGACGCAATACTTATTCCCGTTGCTCTGAAACCCTTTCACACTCTGTTTCAGTCATAGAATGGTTGCTTACCCGCTTGAAACTTCTTACTGTATCTTCTTACCTTGCTCTCGCTGTTTTCTTAAGTTTCAACTCGAGAGATACTTTCTACCACCTTTCCTGAGTTATGCACCAGATAGTCGACCTTGCAAAGGTCCGTTCTTCCGAAGATACCCCTTTCTCCACCTCTTAAATCTCGGGACGAGATTTCTTGTAGTGGAGGAGATTTGTAACACCCCCAGTGTCAAGCTACAGTGACCTCGTATTAATGATGCCATGTCATCATGCTTTTAATCCAAATATGCCACTTGTCCAAAATCCAATTCAAATTCCATTTGGAATGCATGTCAAATATTTACTTCATCTGTCATGCAATCAAAATAGTTCATTATTTGGCAAATATTCCCTAAATATTTGTCATGTTGAAACCAACTTCTTTGAAATTCCAAAAATGCCCCTGGGAATTAATTTAGAGGTCCAACAACATTAAATTTGACCAAATCAATTTCTAAAAATAGTTAAACATTCCCAATTGGCCCCAAGCCTTTTGTGCCACCTAGCAATGATATGCTTGATTTTTGAGCAAAATTCCACGGCTAACAAAACTCTTTTGATACCTCAAATAAATACAACAGGAGCTATTTCCTCTTTCCAGAAAAGAAAAAGGCAGAAACTGCCTCTGTGCACTAGCCTGGCCCGTTGCTATAGTGGTAGGCCCAGCCCGCCTGGTCACTTTCTCCTTCCTCCGTCTCTCTCCCCTGCCGTGGCAGAACGCGCGCGCGCCCGCGCCGCCCCCCTCTCTTGTGATCGACAGCAGCGCTCGCCAGGGGGTGGATAAGTTCCCCCGCGACCCCAGCCTAACCCTAGCACCTCCCCTTTCCCTCCCTCCTTCTTCTCCGCGTAGATCGACCCCCCGCCCGAGACCATGGTCGCCGCTGTCTCGGCGTTGCCGTGCACTAAGGCCACCCCACGCCACTGGTGGGTGCTCAGAAGGTGCGCCTCCGTTGTCGTCGTCTTCTGCGCTAGCTGGAATGGAGCGAGGAGCCACCATTTTGCCGCCCGCGTCGCCTCCCTCCGCCGTCCGCCGCCTCTGCTTCGTCGTCGATCCGCCGCCGTCGCTGCACCCCGGCCTCCCCGAGCCTCTCCTCGAACTCGCAGTGAGCCACCGCGCCGGATGCGCCTCTCCTCTCCCTCCCTGGTCTCCTCTAGCTCTGGTTCCGCCGGGCGCCGCCGCTAGCCGTCGCTCGGCCGTCGTCGTTGCCATCGACTCCGGCCATTGCAGCTCGTGCCACTGTTCCAGTTCGACGCGCGGCGTTGTGGCCATTCTGTAGGGCCAAATCCCGGCCCAAATGGTCGCCGGAATGCCACTCCGGCGAGCCCCCGCCGTGTTCTGTGGCCACCGGTGTTTAAACGCCGGCAGTCACTGTTCACTGGCCCCACGCGTCAGTGTTTAGATTAGGTGCTAATCATGTTTGTTAGAGCTATTAGTCGCTGACAGCCGGGCCCCACCCTAAAATAACGGTTGGATTAAAACGTTTCACTGACATGTGGGTCCCATTACACTGTAGCGGTTAATTAGGTTAATTACACTGACAGTGGACCCATCTGCTTAATTAACTTAATTAAAACTGTTTATTTTAGTACAGAGCCTATGACAGGTGGACCCTACCTGTCAGTTTGACTAGTCAGTGGTCAACTCTGTTGACTGCTGACTGGGCTTTGACTGGCCCCACATGTCATTGACTGTGGCTGGCTCAGGCTGAGTATAAAAAGTATTTCACTATTTAAATTCGAATTTAATATTTAAATTAATTCCAGAAATTTTAGAAAATGTTTAAAAACTTTGAAAATCATAGAAAATAAACCGTAGCTCGGATGAAAAAGTTTTCTACATGAAAGTTGATCAGAAAAACGAGACGAATCCGAATATGCCCTCCATGCAGCTGTCACATGCCCACAACACCACAAACATGGAACCTTCCCCTCCAGTTCATCTGTCTGATAGATGCCTATAGCCGGGAAAATATTCCCAGATATTTTCCCGCTCCGTCTGTAACGTGTAGTGCTGCATTAGGTCACCACCAGCACTACATTTTGCCATGCCATGTATCTGTGTTGCATTTGTTTGCCGTGTATTTATTGTTTCCTCCCCCTCTTCTCTCCAATAGACCTAGTGACCGACACTGCTGTCGAGTATGACTACGCCCCTGATGATCAGACCTTTTCAGCAGAGCTTCCAGGAAAGCAAACCCCCCTTGATCATTCCAATATCGCCTATTCTTTCTCTCCCATGCTTGCATTAGAATTTGCTACTGTAATTGATTGCTCCTATTCTGATGCATAGCCTGTTTTTGTAACCTGCTATTGTTACTTTACCTGTCATCCTAAAATGCTTAGAATAGGTTGGTTAGTGATCCATCAGTGACCCCTCACCCTTATCCCTGTTGCCCCGCTTTGTTACCAGTGCCTCGATCATTGTGATCGAAGTGCAGAGACTGACACATCACCGCACCCCCCCTTAGTTGTATGACTCTGCAGGGCTACTATCGAGTGCCGAGGGTGATACCTCGTATTGCACTCCTGATGACATCTCTGTAGTATAGCACATCGGTGGTGATTGCAGAGGGTGATTCCTCGCTCTCCCCTTCCCGATGATGACTCTGTCGTGCAACCCCTCAAGTGTGGACCATCAAGGGTGATTCCTTCTGGTTCTCCTTGACGGATTACATCGAGTAGGAATCTATCGAGGGTGATTCCTCGGGTTCCCCTTGATGTTATGGACACACGGTTACCTTGACTTTTACTTCAGTACCTTGTTGAAGGTGGGTCGACCCCGAGGGGTACCCGCGAGAAATGTGGAGTCGGATTGACCGTGAGGGTACCCGTTAGATAATTACGTGGCACGGCCAGGCATTCCTGGCCCTTGCTGTAAGTCCCCGAGACGGGGCGACAGGACCACAAATCGTGGATCACTGATTGTCACCGCGAGCTCCCAGCACACTAACGGATTAAGATATGTGATCTGAGTAGGCCTCTGGCCTTTTCGCACTAACCACCACGCGGGAATAAGTATGGGCACTCGGCATCGTACGATTCTTCCGAAAGCTCTCAGACGTCAGCAATTGAGTGGCGCGCTCCGGGTTGGACTGGGAAAGCCTGCGCTTGTATTAAGGGGGCTAGGTCTGCTCCCGGCCGCGTTCGCAACGCGCAGGAGTGCAAAGGACGATTGGCCCATGACACCTTCGCACTTAGGAGTTAGACCGGCGTGCTGGCCTCTCTGTTGAGCCTAGGTAGGACTACGGTGTGTCGATCAGCCGAGGCCGGGCATGACCCGATAAAAGTGTGTCCGACCTGAGTTAATCGAGCGTGTTGGGTAAGTTGGTGCACCCCTGCAGGGAAGTTATCTATTCGAATAGACGTGTCCACGGTAACCGGACGCTCAGAGAGTATCCCGATCTACTACAACTAGAAATGGATACTTGTGATGCTAAATGGATATGATGGCTCCGGGATCGTTTTCTCCCAGGGAGTCGAGGAAGGTTCTCTGGGCGTTGTTACTATTACTTACTACTATATGTTATGCTGCTAATCTGCACTCTTCTAAATGTTGCAAGATGCCGCAAGATGCTAGTCTTCGATAGGCTAGGCCTTCCCCTCTATTCTGGCATTCTGCAGTCCAGTCCACAGATATAGCCCTCTTTGATACCGATGCATATCTAGCATAGATGTGATGTAAGTCTTGCGAGTACTTTGGATGAGTACTCACGGTTGCTTTGCTACCTCTTTTTCCCCATACCCGACTGCTGCGATCAGATGACGGAGCCCAAGAGCCAGCTACTCCCGCCGACGACTACTACTACCCTCCTGGTGGAGCCTGACGACCAGGAGTAGATTCGGAGGCTCCCAAGCAGGAGGCCTGCGCCTTTTCGATCAGTGTCGTTGTTTTGCTCAGACTTCTTAAGGCAAACTTGTTTAACTTTATGTCTGTACTCAGATACTAATGCTTCCGCTGATGCTTGTATTACTCGAGCTTATGTATTCGAGCCCTCGAGGCCCCTGGCTTGTAATATAAAGCTTGTATGACTTTTATTTTTGTTTTGAGTTGTGTTGTGATATCTTCCCGTGAGTCCTTAGGCTAGATCGTGTGCATTTGCGTGTATGATTAGTGCATGATTAAGTCGGGGGCGTCACATTTACCCTTTGTTTAAACCGAGATATTCGCTCCGATATTGCTACTAATGACTAATGAATGCTAAGGATTCTACAAATCCTCTCTTTGATGTGTTTCCACGGGAATGGGCTAAAAAGGCAAGAAATCACGTGGGAATGTGGAAAGGAATGGAAATGAAGAAAGAATGAATCAACAGGAGGCACGCCAGCAAAGTCGGCATGAAAGACAACGTTCCATACAACCACACGCGCTCATATGGGCGGTCGTATGGCGTGGATTCCGAGGCGTCTCGTCCACCTGAACAACTTTTATAAAGGGGACCCCAACGAAATGTCAATAGGGAAGCATCAGGCGAAGCCAGAATAGAACCATCGTCACCCCCCTTCACAAACCCTAGCCGCCGCCATTTGCATCTCCATAGCCGCCATCACCACCATACTCCTTCTCCCTCTAGTTCATACTTGTAATCGTGCATCGCACAAGGCAGCCATTATAAGACATATTTGAAATCAATCAATCTTCAAGATGTGTTCTTCAATGTTTTCTTCTTGCGGTCTGATCTCCATGTGTCAGTAGTTCGGTAAGGTATGGGTTGAGGCATAGGCCTTGCAACCCACTGTATTTTTTCTAGGGATCAATGGAAGGGCTTTGAATTAACATCCTGTATGTGTGAAATAAAATTGTTTCATAGATGTCTCTTGTCTTGTCCGCAATCTTCATCCCTGCAGGTACCTAGGATCATGGAGATCGAGCCACGAAGAGGCTAAGGGCAGGGAGAACGTGAAGTGTCATTCTGAACACCAGTGATAGAAAGGCTTAGTACGGTGACACGGATCCAATCCTCGGGGATTCAAGAGGTGTAGTCATTAAACGCTCAAAGCCCTTGTCTGATTATTTTAATCTTAATTATTGAGGCAACCCCGCGCGACGGATAGGGCATGCGGTAGGATAACTGGTTCTTGATGTAGGACTCGTGCCGGTCAAGATGTTATTTGGACGCATCCCCCACCTCGGTTCGTAACAAGCACATCTCGATGGGTGACTTCCAGCGCACAAATTAAGATTATATCTGGTCCCGACACAAATACATGGTTTTGAGCATTAAGACCACATACCCGTACCTCTTTTCATTATAGTGTTTGAATCATCGTTTGCTTGATTGATCTGGTTAAAAGCCGGAATTGATCCTTTAACGAAAGCTTGCTAGAGACCATCGCTTAAAGGGAACCTTCCTCTCATGGGTTCGATAACCCACGATCACCTCTGGGGAAATAGGTGTGGGATACTTTTCTGTTCCTTTACCGGATCACTAAAAGGAGTTATCAAGCCCTTTTTCTGGCGCCGTTGCCAGGCAGGAGTTTAGTGTTCCTAGTCGTTGTGTTTAGAGTTTTTGTTAAAATTTAGATTCAGTTTTTAGTTTTGTTTTAGTTTTAGTTTTATTTTTGTTGCAAGTCTTGTCAGTTGAAAAACCCCGAAAAGATTACCATGGCTCGTAATCTTGGAAGTTTTGCTACTCCCAGCAATAACTTCGTGCGTGAACCCATAGCATAATCTGAGGTTGCAGCCGCTGAGTATGAGATCAAACCAAACTTAGTTTCCATGGTTCAATAGGACCAATTTGGAGGCTCTACTTCTGAAGATGCCGGTATGCACTTGCATAATTTTACTGAATTGTGCAACATGACACACATTAGAGATTATGACCCTGACGCTTTGAAGTTGTGTCTATTTCCTTTCTCCTTGAGAGGAAAAGCAAAAGAATGGCTTCTAGCTTTACCTAGAGGCAATATAACTTCTTGGGCTGATTGTTGCAGCAAATTTTTATCTAAGTTTTGTCCACCTGCAAAAATTATACAACTATGTTCTCAGATTACAGGTTTCAAGCAGGAAGAACGTGAGCCACTAGCGCTTGCATGGGATAGAATGTAAGAAGCCATAAGGAACTGTCCTAACCATGGAATGGAGGAGTGGTTAATCCTTCATATGTTTTATAATGGTTTAAATCACATGTCAAAAACTATGCTTGATACAGCTGCAGGAGGAACAATCATGGGAAAGCCCATAGATGATGTCAAGAAACTATGATATGCAAGAGAACCATGCCCAATGGCATGTTGAAAGAACTCCCACCAAAAGGGTGAATGCAATTGAAGAAAGTAGCACGGAGTTGACAGCCAAACTTGATGAACTCATCTCCGTCATGAAAGGTAAAGAAGAGGCAAACGTGAATGCCATCACTCATGAAGAAACTAGTGATGTGAATTTTATTACTCGCAATATCTATAAACCAAACTGGAAAAATAATGGTTATGCTCCTAGACTTCCTTATCCTAATAATAATGGAGGATCATCAAACAATTTTAATGGAGCTAGTAGCAGCAATAGAAAATACTCTTGAAGATACTCTTAAAAGTTTCATTGCTAGTCAAACTGAGCACAATGAAAACTTCAAAAATATTTTGAAGAATCATGATAACTTACTTGGTCAATTGACTAGTAAGATTGTTGGACTAACAAATGATGTGCAGATACTTGAAGGAAGATCCAAGAATATGGAAGTACAAGTGGCTAAAATTGCAGAGAGCCAAACATTGATCCTAGCTAAGTTTGCAGGTAAATCGGAACCTAACCCGGTTGAAGATGTCAAGATGGTAAGAAGCAACGAAGAGAAAACCGAGGAAAGATACTCAAGCCATGTGCCAGAATATAATTATACCATCGCAGACTTCATAAAGATGATATCAACGAAATACCCACTACCTGAGGTCACTAATAACGAGGCATATAATGTCTTTGTTGAGCAAGTTGCAGCCAAGGTACGTGAACTTGATGATGAGAGAAAGAAGCTTTACAGTAAGTTACTGGCTAAGCAAGAAGATGCTTTTGAGCCTACTATAGAGATTGAGATTGGTTTGAATAAGTTTAATGCTTTGTGTGATCTTGGGGCTAGTGTTTCCACTATTCATAAGTCTGTTTATGATAGTCTCAATCTAGGTCATTATGTTACTACTGAGATTAGATTGAATATCGCTAATTCTGCTTTCACTCAGGCAGAAGGCATTAAGCATGGAGTCATAGTTCAAATAAATGATTGCCCTGTCATGATTGATCTTGTGATAGTAGATATGCCTGAAGATCCTATTGCTCCTATAATTCTCGGTAGACCTTTTATCAGGACTATCAAAGCTGTGATAAATGTGTTTGAGGGGAATGTTAGATTTGACTTACCAGCTAAAGATCCTTTTGTAAGACATTTCCCCAGGAAAAAGAAAATGAAGACCTATACCGGAGAAGGCATCATTGTGAATGCCAGAAGCTATGGTCTTGGTGTGTTTGCACCACCTTGATCACCACTACGGTCGAGCAAACCGACCGAAAACAAGCGCTTCGTGGGAGGCAATCCACGCAAATAAAGTAGACAAGTAAGTTTTTGTTTTTGTTTCAATAAAAGAGTCATTGAAGTTCTAGATAAAGAAGTAAGTTTGGAAGAGTTGTTCTAATGAAGGCTACGCTATGTGCAAATTAACAATGGCGTTCCATACGATCGCTTGCGCTTGTATGGGCGGTCGTTTGATATCTTCGCAGAAAAGAGAAAGAAGTCCAGGGCGTTTGACGGCATTCCATACGGGCGCTCGTACCCGTTCGAGCGGTCGTATGACATCCTTGACCAGAAGAAGAAAAAGCCAGAGCATTCGACGCCGTTCCATATGGGCGCTGCCGCCCATTTCAGCGGTCATTTGAGGTATGCACAGACGCATGTAAGCTATCAGGGTGAACGACGACCTTTCATACAAGCGCTTGCGCTCGTATGTGCGGTCGTATGGATCCTTGGGGGCCACAAAGAGCCCGAGGAAGGAGGTAAATCACCCCCATTTCTCTCCTTTCTTCTTCTTCTACCTCGAAACCTCTCCAAACCCTAACAAAACTTCGCCCGATCTCTCTACTCGCTCGATTCCAGTTCAAATCCTTCCGTGTGATCGATCTACGGTATGTTTCTCCTCCGGTCCCCAATTTATTTTTCACGAATCCATGTTCTACATGCCTAGCATTGCGATGACTAGGAAATGCATATTTATGATCCAAAATTGAGTTTGGCTTGGATTTGTTAATGTTTTTAGAGGAGTATGATGTTGTGACAACCGAGGGATCAATATTGTTTGATTGTATTGGACTGAAAAAAATTGTTTTGTAGATGTCTACGAGGAGGTCCACTCGCGTATGCGGTGCTTCGAGTTCATCCACCGCACCACCACAACAAGTTTTCAGTCAGGGGATCATCTTCACCGACTGTGAAGCAAGAAAGAAATTTCAGGCACTTAGTACAAGGAAGATCAAAGCAACCAAGTGGTCTTGCGAGTCAACACTCGCTAAGCTAGGTATTACTAATGATTTCAATTTTCTTTGTGATAATGTCGGGTTTCATCATTTTGTTTATCAGGGATGTGAGACATATGAACACATGGCACTTTAGTTTCTTAGTACTCTCTCGCATAATGTTGGGCTCATGCCAAATGCATATGAGGAAGAGCGGATCACTTTCCGTCTCTTGGACCAGGATTTCAACATCACTCTCGATGAGTGGTGTGCTTGGTTTGGCTTCCCCAACAACCATGATGACATCCGTTATGTTTATGATTTTACAGACCTGCACCCGAGGCAATCCTTCAACCAGATGAGTGTCCATGGCTCAAGGCAAAGAGCCAGTTGCATTAAAAGTCCTGCTATGCATTATTTCTATTATTTTATCACTAACTCGTTGCAGGCACGAGGAGAAGTTTCTAAGGTGAATGATGAGAACATGCTAGTTCTCAGGAAAGTAGCAAACCTTGACGTCGGTTATGCGCCCAACTTAGGGGCAATACTTTTGCTACACCTCGCACCTCAAGAAAATCATGCACAAGGAGATATCGTGTGTGGAGGAGTGATCACTATGTTGGCCAACTCCCTTGGTCCCAACTACGATCACCTTCGCCCCATTGTCGGTAATAACCTTGTTAATATTCGTGTTCTTACTAGCACTGGAATGGTAGTAGTTAGCCGTGGCCGTCATTGCATCAAAATTCCTGGAGTGGCATACTTGTTGCCCACTCCTACGCCTAACTGTTTCTCCATAGAACATGGACCATTGTATTATGTTCCACAGGAAGGAGATGCTGCTTTTGACCAAGAATGTTTGGAACCTGAACAAGTAGATGAGGAAGAACTCGCACCCGACGAAGAGGAGGAGCAGCCACAACAAGAAACCTACACACCTACACGGACCTATGCAGTCTCCAGGGCTCCATCAACGATATGAGCAGCCTCTCCACGTCCCTTCGAGACACATCTGCCTACATGGGTTCAAGCTTCACCAACTGGAGCCAAGGATGGGCTCCTGACCAGCCGCCACAATGATCCCGCCGGTTTGGGCTTGCAAAAGCTTAAGCTTGGGGGAGGTCATCACCACTTCTACATCAAGATGTGGTGGTATTTGAAATAATTGTAATGAGGTTGTACTTAAGCTTGTGGAGCTTCAAAACACTCGTGTTGGTTTGTTATCACCTTATTTGCTTGCAAGCAGCAAGACTAATATGTATATTATATGCACTGTTGTACTGTACTACTTTCTACTATTAAGTGTTATGTGTTATGTAATATCTATTATATATGCACTGTTTGAGACATGCAAAAACAGTACATGTACTGCTGTAGTGTTGTCCTAATTTTGTTTGTTCTGTAATTCTCCAATACTATTATATGCATTGCTGTAGTATGAACTGCTGCCCTATTTGAATTTTGAAACATGCAAAAAAGGGCATGTGCTACTATTATATATTGATGTAGTATTCTGTAGTATTGTCCTATTTAAAGGCATACTGTTTAAGTGAAGATTGTTTCTATTTTATCTTATCAGTGCTTGAAACCTATGACTTATAAAAAAACTAACCGATTAATAGTCCACCGATAAAATTGATTAATCGTCCGATTTCCCGATTAATCTCTAATCTCTAGCCGACCAAGACGATAACGATAAGCGATATCCCAAACATTGGTTTGTTCCAACACTTTGCTTTTTATTTGCTTTCATTTTGCTTTGCCTTTGCGATTTTTTGTTTGCAAGTTAGTTTTCAAAAACCCAAAAACCAAAACAATAGAATAAGCTTTGCTTTGCTCTTGTTCTTTTTACCCCTTGGAGTTTGTTTGCATTTTTGTTTTTAGAGATGATCTAAGCCGGATAACGATGAATGCAAGAACAAGGAAGAGAAGTGTGTAAATTCACAATCGTGAAGGTATGCCCAACGACTTCCGTCTTTTGCACTTGAAATACTTAAAGTAGATGTAGTAGTAGTATGTGTGACATGTGCAGTGGGAGTAAGTCTTGATAATTAAAACAAAGGTTTTGTTCTAGTAGCTGAAATAATTTTGTAGCCTTTGTTTTGTTTAGTCTAGATAACCAAGACTTGTCGTGGGACTATTTTGAAATGAAATGATCTTAACAAAGAATAACCTTGCACAAGGGAAAGTCTTCGAAGTCTTGGGTGTTGAGAAAAATTGTAGAGAAGATGATGTTTGAAATACTCAACCCCATGTTGTTAATTTTAATAGACTTGATAATACTTGTGGATTAAATTTTCTAGAGGAACTTAGTTGAAGGGTGAACGAGATTATGCCAAAAATCTGTGTTGTATCTCTTACATAGTGCTTCAGCTTCTCGCTGATGTCATGGCCCTGCTACTATATGCACGTGTATGTGTATAAATGTTGCTTTGTCACCTTTCTTGATGTTATGCTGAGGACTCTGCTAGCCAATGAATGATCCACCAGAGCAACCACTACTGCAGGCAACCGCTAACGCGACACATGAATCAGAGACCCCGCGACCAAACTGTGTGCGATGCATGCATCGCAAACGGTGTCGTAATAAAACCGTCGCCAATAAGACAAACTGTGTGCGATGCCGGGACATAAAAATGATTCAAATTAGAGACGCGTGTGCGATACGTGGCATATAGTTGATCCATATGAACTGTTTGCGATGAGCCAGAATAACAGAAACGGGCAGCCTGTTCGAGGTGTGTGCGATACATGGCATACAGTTCACTCGGATGAACTGTTTGTGATTACCCAACACAACAGAAACGGGCAGCCAGTTCGAGGTGTATGCGATACACGACATGCAGTTCACTCGGATGAACTGTTTGCGATGATCCAGAAGAACAGAAACGATTCGGCGTAACAAGATGTGTGTGATATCCGGCAAACAGGTCGGTAATCAGAATTTTGTGCGATAATTATAGACAGCGCATATGATTTTTTTTTGTGTAACAAGAAACCGACTGTGGGCGATAATGGACAAGAACTTGATACGTCCATTTTGCATCATGTTTTCCTACTATTATTTATAGTGTTTTTAATCAATATAACACTTTGTGGAGAAATTCTAATGCCTTTTCTCTCTTAATATGTAAGATTTACACAAGGAGGAGAATGCCGGCAGCTGGAATTCTGGACCTGAAAAAGCTATGTCAGAGATACCTATTCTGCACATCTCCAAATGAGCTGAAATTTCACGGAGAATTATTTTGGAATAAATAAAAAATACTGGAATCAAGAAGTACCAGAGGGGGCCACCCAGGTGCCCATGAGGCACCAGGGCGCGCCACCCCCCCCAGGCGCGCCCAGGTGGCTTGTGGGGCCCCTGGCCATCCTCTAGCCCCCATTTTCTGGTATATAAGCCCATTTTCCCTAGAAAAAATAAAGAGAAGACTTTTGGGACGGTGCGCCGCCCTCTCGAGGCGGAACTTGGGCAGGAGCACTTTTGCTCTCCGGCGGAGAGATTCTGCCGGGGATACTTCCCATCGGGAGGGGGAAATCGTCGCCATTGACATCACCAACGCTCCTCTCATCGTGGGAGGACCAATCTTCATCAACATCTTCACCAGCACCATCTCATCTCAAACCCTAGTTCATCTCTTGTATTCAATCTTTGTCTCAAAACCTCAGATTGGTACCTGTGGGTTGCTAGTAGTGTTGATTACATCTTGTAGTTGATGCTAGTTGGTTTATTTGGTGGAAGATTATATGTTCAGATCTATTATGCTATTTAATACCCCTCTGATCTTGGACATGAAGAAGATTTGTGAGTAGTTACTTTTGTTCTTGAGGACATGGGAGAAGTCTTGTCATAAGTAATCATGTGAATTTGGTATTCGTTCGCTATTTTGATGATATGTATGTTGTTGATTCTCTTAGTGGTGTCATGTGAACATCGACTACATGACACTTCACCGTATTTGGGCCTAAGGGAATGCATTGTGGAGTAGTAATTAGATGATGGGTTGCTAGAGTGACAGAAGCTTAAACCCTAGTTTATGCGCTATTCCATAAGGGGCTGATTTGGATCCATATGTTTAATGCTATGGTTAGAGTTATCTTAATTCTTCTTTCGTAGTTGCGGATGCTTGCGAGAGGGGGTAATCATAAGTGGGAGGTTTGTTCAAGTAAGAACAGCACCCAAGCACCGGCCACCCACATATCAAATTATCAAAGTAGCGAACGCGAATCAAACCAACATGATGAAAGTGACTAGATGAAATTCCCATGTGTCCTCGAGAACGCGTTACTTATTATAAGAGATCGTTCCGGCTTGTCCTTTGCTACAAAAAGGATTGGGCCACCTTGCTGCACTCTTTGTTACTATTGCAACTTGTCACTTGTTACAAATTATCTTGCTATCAAACTACTCGTTACCGATAATTTCAGTGCTTGCAAAAAATACCTTGTTGAAAACCGCTTGTCATTTCCTTCTGCTCCTCGTTGGGTTCGACACTCTTACTTATAAAAAGGACTACGATTGATCCCCTATACTTGTGGGTCATCAAGACTCTTTTCTGGCGCCGTTGCCGGGGAGTGAAGCGCCTTTGGTAAGTGGAATTTGGTACGGAAACATTTATATTACGTGCTGAAATTTACTATCACTTGTCACTATGTAAAGTAATCCTTTGAGGGGTTTGTCCGGGGTATCTTTACCTCGACCGGAAGTACAAATAGTTGCTCCTCAACCTACTGCACCTACTGAAAATATTTCATATGAAATTCCTCCGGGTATGATAGAGAAACTGCTAGCTAATCCTTATGCAGGAGATGGAACGGTACATCCTGATATGCACTTGATCTATGTGGATGAAATTTGTGGATTGTTTAAGCTTGCATGATTATCCGGAGATGGAGTTAAGAAGAAAGTATTCCCTTTATCTTTGGATGGAAAGGCATTGACATGGTATAGGCTATGTGATGATATTGATACATGGGACTGGAACCGATTGAAATTGGAATTCCACCAGAAATTTTATCCTATGCATTTGGTTCATCGTGATCGGAATTATATATATAATTTCTGGCCTCGTGAAGGATAAAGCATCGCTCAAGCTTGGGGGAGGCTTAAGTACATGATGTACACATGCCCCAACCATGAGCTCTCAAGAGAAATTATCTTACAGAATTTTTATGCTCGGCTTTCTCATGATAATCAAACCATGCTCGATTCTTCTTCGACTGGCTCCTTTATGAAGAAAACTATTGAATTCAGATGGGATCTTATGGAAAGAATTAAATGCAACTCTGAAGGTTGGGAACTCGACAAAGGTAATGAGTCAGGTATAATACGTGAGTTCGATTGTGTTAAATATTTTATGGATACCGATGCTTTTCGTAAGTTTAGCACTAAATATGGACTTGACTCTGAGATAGTAGCTTCCTTTTGTGAATCATTTGCTACTCATGTTGATCTCCCTCAGGAGAAGTGGTTTAAATATCATCCCCCTGTTAAAGAAAAGATTGAGGAACCTGTTAGTGTTAAAGAAGAAACAATTGTTTACCATGTTGATCCAGTTGTGCCTACTGCTTATATTGAGAAACCACCTTTTCCTGTTAGGATGAAGGAACATGCTAAAGTTTCAACTGTGGTTAACAAAAGTATTATTAGAGCACCTAGACCCTCTGAACAAATTAAAGTTGAACCTGATGTTTCCATGGTTAAAGATCTCTTGGTCGATAATATAGATGGGCATGTTATTTACTTTTGTGATGAGGCTGCTAGAATTGCTAAACCTGTTAGAAATGAACGAGATATGTTAGACAAGAACAAGCCCGTAGTTGGCATGCCTGTTGTTTCTGTTAAGATTGGAGATAATTGCTATCATGGTTTGTGTGATATGGGTGCTAGTGTGAGTGCTATTCCATTTTCTTTATATCAAGAAGTAATGCATGATATTGCACCTGTTGAGATTGAAGATATTGATGTTACTATTAAGCTTGCAAATAGAGATACTATTACACCACTTGGGATTGATAGAGATGTTGAAGTCTTGTGTGGTAAAATCAAATACCCTACTGATTTCTTAGTACTTGGTTCACAACAAGATAATTTTTGTCCCATTACATTTGGTAGACCTTTCTTGAATACCGTTAATGCTGAAATTGATTGTGTTAAAGAAAAGGTTCGAGTTAAGTTTGGTGATATATCTCATGAGTTTAATTTCTCCAAGTTTCGTAGACAACCTCATGATAAAGAATTGCCTAGTAAAGATGAAATTATTGGTCTTGCTTCTATTGCCGTACCTCCTACTGATCCGTTAGAACAATATTTGCTAGACCATGAAAATGATATGCATATGAATGAAAGAAATGAAATAGATAAGATGTTCTTTGATCAACCACCTATCCTTAAACACAATTTGCCTGTTGAAACTCTTGGAGGCCCTCCTCCACCTAAGGGTGATCCTGTGTTTGAATTGAAGAAATTGCCTGATACATTGAAATATGCTTATCTTGATGAAAAGAAGATATATCCTGTTATTATTAGTGCTAACCTTTCAGAGTATTAGTCTGATACATTGAATTGAAGCAATTGCCTGATACATTGAAATATGCTTATCTTGATGAAAAAAGATTACTAAAAACTCTGAGGAAGCACCGAGCTGCTATTGGATATACCCTTGATGATCTTAAGGGCATTAGTCCCACTCTATGCCAGCACAAAATTAATATGGAGCCTGATGCTAAACCAGTTGTGGACCACCAACGATGATTAAATCCTAAGATGAAAGAGGTTGTAAGAACTGAAATATTAAAACTTCTGGAAGCAGGTATAATCTATCCCATAGCTGATAGTAGATGGGTAAGTCCCGTTCATTGTGTCCCTAAGAAAGGAGGTATCACCGTTGTTCCTAATAATGATAAAAATGAACTCATTCCACAAAGAATTGTAACTGGTTATAGGATGGTAATTGATTTTAGAAAATTAAACAAAGCTACTAGAAAAGATCATTATCCCTTACCTTTTATTGACCAAATGTTAGAAAGATTATATAAGCATACACACTTTTGTTTCCGAGATGGTTATTCTGTTTTTTCTCAAATACCTGTATCATAACCCGATCAAGAGAAAACCACCTTTACTTGTCCTTTTGGAACTTATGCTTATAGACGTATGCCTTTTGATTTATGCAATGCACCTGCTACCTTTCAAAGATGTATGACTGCTATATTCTCTGACTTTTGTGAAAAGATTGTTGAGGTTTTCATGGATGATTTTTCCGTTTACGGAACTTCTTTTGATGATTGCTTAAGCAACCTTGATCAAGTTTTGCAGAGATGTGAAGAAACTAATCTTGTCTTGAATTGGGGGAAGTGCCACTTTATGGTGAATGAAGTTATTGTCTTGGGGCATAAAATTTCTGAAAGAGGTATTGAAGTTGATAAAGCTAAGGTTGATGCTATTGAGAAAATGACATGTCCTAAAGATATTAAAGGTATAAAAAGTTTCCTTGGTCATGCTGGTTTCTATAGAAGGTTTATTAAAGACTTCTCTAAAATTTCTAGGCCTCTTAGCAATCTTTTGCAAAAAGATGTTCCATTTGTTTTTGATGATGATTGTCTTGAAGCCTTTGAAACACTTAAGAAAGCCTTAACCACTGCACCTATTGTTCAACCACCTGACTGGAACTTGCCTTTTGAAATTATGTGTGATGCTAGTGATTATGCTGTTGGTGCTGTTCTAGGACAGAGAGTTGATAAGAAATTAAATGTTATCCATTAGGCTAGTAAAACTCTAGACAGTGCCCAAAGAAATTATGCTACTACTGAAAAGGAATTTCTAGCAGTTGTGTTTGCATGTGATAAATTCAGATCTTACATAGTTGATTCTAAGGTAACTATTCACACCGATCATGCTGCTATTAAATATCTTATTTAAAAGAAAGATGCTAAACCTAGACTCATTAGGTGGGTTTTATTGCTACAAGAATTTGACTTGCATATTATTGATAGAAAGGGAGCTAAGAATCCCGTAGCGGATAATCTGTCTAGAATAGAAAATGTTCTTGATGACCCACTTCCTATTAATGATGATTTTCCTCATGAACAATTAGCTGTCATAAATGCTTCTCGTAATACTCCATGGTATGCGGACTATGCTAATTACATGTGTTGCTAAATTTATACCACCTAGTTTCACATGCCAATAAAAGAAAAAGTTCTATGATTTAAGACATTACTTTTGGGATGACCCACATCTTTATAAAGAAGGAGTAGATGGTATTATTAGACGTTGTATACCTGAGCATGAACAGGAACAAATCCTACGGAAGTGTCATTCCGAGGCTTACGGAGGACACCATGCGGGAGACAGAACTGCACATAAGGTATTGCAATCTGGTTTCTATTGGCCTACTCTTTTCAAGGATGCTCGTAAGTTTGTCTTATCTTGTGATGAATGTCAGGAAATGCCTATGAATTATTCACTTGCTATTGAACCATTTGATGTTTGGGGATTTGATTATATGGGACCTTTTCCTAAATCCAATGGGTATACTCATATTTTAGTTGCTGTTGGTTATGTTACTAAGTGGGTAGAAGCTATTCCAACTAGTAGTGCTGATCATATCACTTCTATTAAAATGCTTAAAGAAGTTATTTTCCCGAGGTTTGGAGTCCCTAGATATTTAATGACTGATGGTGGTTCACATTTTATTCATGGTGCATTCCGTAAATTGCTTGCTAAATATGATGTCAACCATAGAATTGCATCTCCATATCACCCTCAAACTAGTAGTCAAGTAGAATTGAGCAATAGAGAAATAAAATTAATTTTGCAAAAAACCGTCAATAGATCTAGGAAGAATTGGTCTAAGAAACTTGACGATGCATTATGGGCTTATAGAACTGCTTATAAAAATCCTATGGGTATGTCTCCTTATAAAATGGTTTATGGAAAAGCATGTCATTTACCTTTTGAGTTAGAACATAAAGCATATTGGGCAATTAAAGAACTCAATTATGATTTTAAACTTGCCGGGGAAAAGAGGTTATTTGATATTAGCTCATTAGATGAATGGAGAACCCAAGCTTATGAAAATGCCAAATTGTTTAAAGAAAAAGTTAAAAGATGGCATGATAGAAGAAATTCAAAAACGGGAATTCAAAGTAGGTGAGCAAGTTCTATTGTACAATTCTCGTTTGAGATTCTTTGCAGGCAAACTCCTCTCTAAATGGGAAGGACTGTATATCATCGAAGAAGTTTATCGCTCCGGAGCCATCAAAATAAACAACTCCGAAGGCACTAATCCGAGAGTGGTGAACGGGCAAAGAATTAAGCACTATATTTCAGGTACCCCCATTAATGTTGAAACTAATATTATTGAAACAATTACACCGAAAGAATACATAAGAGAGACCTTCCGGAACGCTCCAGAACCCTGAAAAGGAAGAGGTACGTGATACGGTAAGTAAACCGACTCCAAAAATTCCATAAAAATACTTTCTGTCAGTTTTGGAATATTAGAGAAAATACAAAAATAAGAAACAGCCGAGGGGACCCACCTGGTGCCCACGAGGCACCAGGGCGCGCCACCCCCCAGGCGCGGCCTGGCGGCTCGTTGGCACCACGTGAGCCTTCCCGACTCCGTTTTTCTTCTGGATTATTTGTTTTGCAAGATAAAAATTCTTTATATATACTCCCGGACGTTTTGACCACCGTATCGCAGAAATCTCCTTTGTTCTTGTTTTGTGCGATTTTTCTGACAGATCCGGAAGTATGTCATCCCAAGACTCAGATGGAGAGAGATTCGTATCGCACTATGTTACAAATCCAAGGATCTATGGGGATACAGACTCCTATGGATGGTTCGTGGAGGAGGAGCGAGACGCCACCATGAAGGGAACGGAAGACATGAGCTCGGATGAAGAAGATGCCCCTCTACCTCAACCGGGAGATATGCATGTGGAGTTCAAGAAGTCGAGCCTCCCCGACACAGTAAACAAATCTAAGATTCAATTTATCCCTTTCTGTCTTCTACAGGAAAACAAGAACGTATTGTGTGAGAAGATAGTGGAGCTTGTGCAAGAAATTAGCAAGTTGAAGGAAGAAAACTATGTTCTCAAGCGGAAGCCGAAGGACAAGCCCCATCACTTCATCACCACCACCATCACCGAAGAAGGAAACTTGAGTACATGGGTATGGGCACTCCCCTTGGCTTGCAACAAGCTTGGGGGAGGTGCCCCGGTATCGTATCACCATCACTTTTGCTATCTTTACCTATTTTTAGTTCGATCCTTAGTGATTTTGTGATTTAGTTGAATAAAAGTTTAGTATGATCTATTTTCGAGTGCTAGTTTCATGATCTATCTATCTATCTATGTAATCGAGTTGAGAGTTATATAATAAAGAGTAGTTTGAGTTTTTGCTTTTTTACTTTCATGTTTCAATCTTAGCAATGAAAATAATGAAAGAGATCATTTGCTAATCTTATGGAAAGTAATGACATTACATAAAGAAAAGTATAAGTGGTAAAATTTATTGAAAGTTAACAAACATAGCATTAGTCAATGATGCAATTCATGAAAGAATTAATAAGGGAAGAGAAGATTCGCATGCAAATATACTATCTTGGACATCTTTTATGATTGTGAGCCCCCATTAAGTATTTTATGTCAAATTGTTGACGTTGGACCAGGAAGACAACGTAATGAGTTATGTTTGCTTATATTCACATAGATGTTATATTGTTATAGATCCTCCAACATGTGGTGCTTGCTCAATATCTTTGCTAGCCAAAAATCTGCACCAAGTAGAGATACTACTTGTGCATCCAAAACCCTTAAACCCAGTTTCATGTCATGAGAGTCCACTATATCTACCTATGGATTGAATAAGATCCTTCAAGTAAGTTGTCATCGGTGCAAAAAGCAATAAAAATTGCCTCTAAATATGTCTGAACTTTTATTGTAAGGGAAAAAATAAGCTTTGTACGAACTTGTGATGGTAAAGAAATAAAAGCGACATACTGCATAATAAAGGTTGCTATCACAAGGGGCAATATAAAGTGACGTTCCTTTGCATTAAGAGTTTGCGCATCCAACAACAAAAAGCGCATGACAACCTCTGCTTCCCTCTGCGAAGGGCCTATCTTTTACTTTTATGAATTTACTTTTTATGCAAGAGTAAATAGTGTTCTCCTCTATTCCTTTTTATTTTTCTCTTTTGCAAGCATCATGTGGTGGGGAAAGATCTAGGCATATATATCCAGTTGGATATGAGTGATCATGAGTTATTATTGTTGACATCACCCTTGAGGTGAGTAAGTTGGGAGGCAAAATTATAAGCCCCTATCTTTCTATGTGTCGGGCTGAAACTTTTTGCTCCATATATATGTCGTGAGTTTTAGCAATCATAGAAGAGTAAATGAAGGTTGAGTATGTGGACTTGCTAAAAAGCTCCTACATGAGACCCTTCCTGAAAATATTATGATTTGCAATTACATTGTTGACTGAGAACATAGTTTGTTAGTTTTCAAGAAAGTTTATGCCTTATACTTCATTGTTGTGATGAATTATTACTTGCTCATGAGAAGTTCTATGATAATAAATATTGCTGTTATAATAATGATCATGATGCTACTATGTCCGTATTTTGTTTTTATTGACACCTCTCTCTCTAAACATGTGGACATGATTATCGATATCGGCTTTCGCTTGAGGACAAGCGAGGTCTAAGCTTGGGGGAGTTGATACGTCCATTTTGCATCATGTTTTCCTACTATTATTTATATTTTTTTAATCAATATAACACTTTGTGGAGCAATTCTAATGCCTTTTCTCTCTTAATATGCAAGATTTACACAAGGAGGGATAATGCCGGCAGCTGGAATTCTGGACCTGAAAAAGCTATGTCACAGATACCTATTCTGCACATCTCCAAATGAGCTGAAATTTCACGGAGAATTATTTTGGAATAAATAAAAAATATTGGAATCAAGAAGTACCAGAGGGGGCCACCCAGGTGCCCATGAGGTACCAGGGCGCGCCACCCCCACTACCCCAGGCGTGCCCTGGTGGCTCGTGGGGCCCCTGGCCATCCTCTGGCCCCATTTTCTGGTATATAAGCACATTTACCCTAGAAAAAATAAAGAGAAGACTTTTGGGATGGTGCGCCGCCGTCTCGAGGCGGAACTTGGGCAGGAGCACTTTTGCTCTCCGGCGGAGAGATTCTGCCGGGGATACTTCCCTCCAGGAGGGGGAAATCGTCGCCATAGACATCACCAACGCTCCTCTCATCGTGGGAGGACCAATCTTCATCAACATTTTCACCAGCACCATCTCATCTCAAACCCTAGTTCATCTCTTGTATTCAATCTTTGTCTCAAAACCTCAGATTGGTACCTGCGGGTTGCTAGTAGTGTTGATTACATCTTGTAGTTGATGCTAGTTGGTTTATTTGGTGGAAGATTATATGTTCAGATCTATTATGCTATTTAATACCCCTCTAATCTTGGACATGAAAATGATTTGTGAGTAGTTACTTTTGTTCTTGAGGACATGGGAGAAGTCTTGTCATAAGTAATCATGTGAATTTGGTATTCGTTCGATATTTTGATGATATGTATGTTGTTGATTCTCTTAGTGGTGTCATGTGAACGTCGACTACATGACACTTCACCGTCTTTGGGCCTAAGGGAATGCATTGTGGAGTAGTAATTAGATGATGGGTTGCTAGAGTGACAGAAGCTTAAACCCTAGTGTATGCGCTATTCCGTAAGGGGCTGATTTGGATCCATATGTTTAATGCTATGGTTAGAGTTATCTTAATTCTTCTTTCATAGTTGCGGATGCTTGCGAGAGGGGGTAATCATAAGTGGGAGGTTTGTTCAAGTAAGATCAGCACCCAAGCACCGGTCCACCCACATATCAAATTATCAAAGTAGCGAACGCGAATCAAACCAACATGACGAAAGTGACTAGATGAAATTCCCATGTGTCCTCGAGAACGCGTTACTTATTATAAGAGATCGTTCCGGCTTGTGCTTTGCTACAAAAAGGATTGGGCCACCTTGCTGCACTCTTTGTTACTATTGCTACTTGTCACTTGTTACAAATTATCTTGCTATCAAACTACTAGTTACCTATAATTTCAGTGCTTGCAGAAAATACCTTGCTCAAAACCGCTTGTCATTTCCTTCTGCTCCTCGTCGGGTTTGACACTCTTACTTATCGAAAGGACTACGATTGATCCCCTATACTTGTGGGTCATCAGATCTCTTTTGAATACATATTGATAACCGTCTACGATAAGATTGATAGGGGACACAGATTAATATGAGCGAACGGCAACAGAGATATACAGTCTGCTTAATTTAGTCCTTCTTCTTCTTGTTGTTGTTGGATGGCCCCGTGACATCGTCTTGGCGAGGACGCTTCTTGCCGCTGACCGTTGGCTTTTCATCGCCGCTGCTGTCATCATCGTCGTTGTCCTCCTCGTTCGAACATTCCTCCTCCTTATCATCATCGTCGTCGTCTTCATCGTCCTCCGACGGGTCCTCGTCTGTCTGGTCGTCGTCCGACGACTCGGGCGGCAGCGGCCCTTCCATGATCCGGATAAAATCAAGGTCAGGGCTCGACGCCGGACTCATGGAAGATGAGCAGGATGATTCCGAGGTTGACCTATCATCGGGCGGAAGACTGCCGGCGGAACTGTCGTCCTCGCTGTCGCTCGACATGGCTGCGGTACGTACACAAAGCGAGATTGCAGAGTGTGTGTAAGTGTGTAGCGCGGCCGGCCAGGACAATGAAGACGGTGGAGACTAAAGCGGGGTATGAAGAAAAGAGGAATGGCAATTGAAGCGGGGGATTGACGATTTTTATTGGCGCCTTGGCAGGCGGTTAGAATCCTGATATAATCAACCGCAATTATTAGTACCCAGTCGCTCCAAATTCCCACGTTGCGCAGTTCTCAAAGTGATAATTTCACACACAGGTTGGAGCGTCCAAATGTGAAACAAGCAGTTTTCATAGGATAGTTGTCAAGCAATAGATGAGCTCTGCTTATTGATGTAGCCAGTAATAATCAAATAAAACCCCTAATCATCATTGCAAACAGCGCATAGAAGATGGCTAATGTGATAACTACAACTACACATGCTAGTTCCTTCTTGTCTCTTGCTTTCATCTGTTGCCTGTGATTGAGTCTTTCTTGCTTCATCATAGTGATTGTACACTCGAGATCAGTCAGTTTCTTCTTTAGCTTTACGTTATCTTCTGCGAGCTTGGTGATAACACTCCGAGCCCTGCCATGCCATTCATCATCCAACCAGTTAACAAAGGCACAAGCCTCATATCCCTGCCAATGTTAAATATTCAGGATGGGAGGGGGCATTAACTCAACTTAAATGATGAACTTAGCACTAACCTCTAAGGCGCAACTGAGAAACCATCTGCCAATGTCAAATCCCTCCGTGCATACACGTCGAGCGGGAGTGTGTCCGTGCGCACAACTCAGCTTTTGGTACTTCTCGGTGGCGCAAAATGCGGAGTCGAACTCATGTTGCGGGAGTCTGGAGTCATACTCTGGATCCGGCGGTTGATCGCTTTCCTAGGTGGGGGAGCGTGGGTCATTTAGGACGGATTGAGCAGGGAGCTACTTTAATTTGGACATGCTAAAAAAGATCGGGATTGATTGGAACCTGACAAGACGATTCGGATCCGTAGTACACCGGCCTTTTGATGACCTTAGGCAAGCGCTCGGCGGTGACCGCCGTCGTGGCGGCGCCGCCCATCGCGCTACCGAGAGCGACGATACGAGCCAGAGCATCCGCACCGAAACCATCAGCACCACTCGTCCGCATTCCCCCAATGTCAGCGCCACGCGAGGGAATTTGGGGGCTATCTAGGGATTTGGGGGAAATGGGGAAACAATGGGGATCTGATAACGGTCGGGAACTACTTATCGCACTCTGTTGTATACGACACACGGTTTGTACATATCGTTTGTGTTCAATATTACAACTTCACACACGATTTCCACACCAAACCGTGTGAGAAGACAACGTGCATGACACACGGTTCCCGTGACATAACCATATGTGATGTACTACCCGGTACATATGGGGATGCAATAATGGAGTTAATACTGTAAACAGTCGCTCTGCGGATACCTGTCAAAAAATAAAAAACAGCCGCTCTGCAGATAGAGATGGGGGTGGCGGCCGAGGTAGCGGCTACTGGATAGGAGGTCAATCCTCGGTCGGTCGGTGGTGGTGGCGTGATAGGAGGTCAATCCTCAGTCGGCGGCGGGAGATAGGAGGAGATCTCAATCCTCGAGGTCGGCTGTAGCGACCCGACCCGAATACGGTCAAGTCTCTGTGTAACTGTACCATCCCAAGATCATGCTGGCACACACGGTACATTGATGAAAATATCAAAGTTCAATCACACCTGATTTATTACAATCGAATCTCATATCGAGTCTTTATTACATTAGAATAAATTCGACCGAAGGCCAACTCATGAGATAAACTACTGCGGAAGCGTAGACGAAAAGCGAGTCCATCCGACTCCAAAGGGCAATCACCGAGCGTAGATCGTAGCCTCACTCCTGGTCGGAATAAACCTCTGCAACATGAGACGTTGCAGCCGTGTAGGTCAGCATTTTGAATATGCCGGTAAGTCACAGAGAGAAAACAACAATAAAATGCTATCACTATATGCAATTTTGGCTGTGGGGCTCTAAGTTTAAGTTTTTGCGAAAAGCAAATTTTTCCCTACAACAAAAGGACTTGCTTGCAATTACTACAAAATATTTGTTGTTAATGAGATGGTTCCGCCAACCAGTGTCTCATACCCGAAATCATTATTAACCCAGCAATTAATTAATTATGATTGGTGTTGAGAGTTCCGAATAAGTCCAATTCCAGAGGCTCAGATGTCCGTAACCGAGGACACGGCTAATCGATTAGGTTTCACTCTGCAGAGTCTTGTGCACTTTACCCGCAAGAATCGTTCCCTCCTTTATGTCCTCGCACTGCATGGTGTTTGAAGACTGGACGAACGAAACATGGTCTTCCGTAGAGTTCCTCTGGGACACTGTCGGTGCCCATTCATTTCCTACCGTTCTTCTACATCTGCTGGCACCGTCCGTCCAGAGTCACGCCTAGGGTTGACCAAGCCAGAGCCCATAGTGACTTGCGGCTGCACAGGTAAGCTTCCGGTCAAGGTATATCCATCCGTCTCTTCGTGGCTGGGTGAAGCTTTCCGCAAGATGTCATGGCACTTCTCCATGCATCCCGGCCATCCACTGGTTGCTCCAGGGTGCCCATCAAACCGTCCTCCACCCAGTAGTGAATTGAAGTCCGTCTTGAGAATCTTGAAGTCTTGGGGTTGTAGTCATCAATTTAACTCTCACAACTCCCATGTAATTCACTCAACCAACCCCGTCGACGAAGCATAGCAAAATAACTACAACGTTCCCGGGCATTGGTAACTTGGGGATTTGGGTTCAACCTACCACATGATACTACTCAAGAACATAACTCAAATTCACCTACTTGCATGCATGGTGGGGAGGATGACAACTAATGCAATAAAAATCATAGGTAATAAAATACATGATCAAATGACTTGCCTTGGTGACGATCTTCAAACTCTAAAGACTCGTAGTAACAAGCCTCGCACTCCGGATACTCTATCGAAACAAACAAGACATACATAAGCATACCATCAGACAAAAAATAATAAACTAACAGCAAGTAAAACTAATAATAAAACAAACAATGAAACACACAAAGAAAACCAAAATCAAATCCCAAAGAAAACTCTAAAACTCAATGCAAAGTCTTCTACAAGTAATACAAGCTACTAAAATAAGTTTCTGCCACTAATAAATTTTTAACAGAACAAAAATAAAGTTTTTAGTAAATAACAGAAAGGAAAACACAACGAAATTTTTGTGCAAAAAGAATTATATTAAAATCATTTGTAAAACTCCTATAATGATCAAAAGAAGTTTTCTAGTAAGATAAAAGAAATAAAATACAAAAATATTTTTTTCTGCAAATAAAATAGCTACTGATAACTTCACAGAAACTAAAAGGAATATGTCAAGAGAACTAAAGAAAACAATTTAGAACAATTAAAGTTAAAAGAAATAGCACAAAACCTATAAAACACTAAAACAGTACTGTTTTCGTAAAAACCTAGTTTTAAGTAATCATAAAATTCACCAAGTTAATCCTAGTGATAGAAAAGGTCACAAAGAACCAGTAGCAAAAGGAATCACTCAAAAATAATATTTCTAGCTCAAGTTATAGCCAATCTAGTGATTCAAGCAAATTTCATGCAAATTCAAATTCAAACTTCCAAATCTAGTCAAACTTGATATCTACAGAAACTTCATAAAATTTCTAATCTAATGCAAAAGGAATCAAATCAAAACACTAATATCCTAATAGATATGAATTTTCTAAGATAAGAACTTTCTGTTTTTAAAACCAGAAACGAAAATAAAAGAAAAACGCTACCGATCGGGCGATGTGCTACGTGGTAGGCTACGACTGGCTAGGAGGGTGACCGAAACAAGTAAAGCGGCGGGTGGACGATCTGTAACTAAAACGATGCAGTGAACAAAATAAATAAAAAAACAGATGCTAATCTACGCCGTCGATCCAGATCGGACGGATACCGGCCTGTCCGCTGCTCGGGTTAAACAACGAACGTCCGCTAATTAACACATACCGATTCACAAAATAAAAAAAACTAAAGCCATCTAATCCGAACCATTGCTCGAAGATCTAACGATAGAGAGGGGGTTGGGCTTACAGAGGAGGAGACGACGGCGATGGAGGCAGCGGCGGCTCGGGCGAAGACGGTGGCGGGGTCTCCGGCGGTTGGCGGCGGTGACGGAGGTGTCGGCTGGATGCGGCTGAGCGAGGCGAGGTCGGGGATGGTCTCGGCGAAGCTGAACGACGACGGACGGCGGCTAGGTGGCGTGGCGGAGCTTCGGGCTCCGGTGAGGGCGCGCGAGCTCGAATAGCTCCCTGTAGGCAGCAACCGTGGGCAAAAAAATGTCAAAGCAGTGCGTGGTGTTGGGCTAGGCCGATGGCCGAAACAAGAAGGGCTGGGGGTGCTCACCGGCATCGTATTCGTTGGCGGAGAGAGCTTCGGCCGGCGTGATCGGATCGCCGAGGACGGGCTCTTCGGTGGGTTTTGGCGAAGGGTGTTGAAGGGGATCGAGTGTAACGCCACGGACACACCCGCCGGCGGTCGTTACTCCTGGCGGGATCTAGACTGGCCCCACAGATCAATACTAGTCTTTCCTGCGCACTTTGTCCTCACTCGTGCGCACCCGGGACTAACTTCCCGATCGGTCACCCATCCTGAAATTACTCCAAGCTGAGCACGCTTAACTTTGGAGTTCTGTCCGAATGGACTCCCGGAAAAGAAGGAATTCCTTATTGATATGAGTAGTTTATCATCCCTATTAAGCCAGGCTATCACATACACCCCCACTCAGAGGAACCGACGTCCTCGTTGGGCCACAGGAACGTTCCTTCTTGGCACATACGTCTGTGCGTCCAGTCCGGCACATGTGCCATGCCGTGTGCCACGACGGGTCACAAACGTCATGCACAACATGACCGCACACCTGTCCGCAAACATCCGTGTAACCGTGAGGGTCGTCTCTGATACCAACTTGTAACGCCTCGGACACACCCGTCGGCGGTCGTTACTCCTGGCGGGATCTAGACTGGCCCCACAGATCAATACTAGTCTTTCCTGCGCACTTTGTCCTCACTCGTGCGCACCCGGGACTACATGTGCCATGCCGTGTGCCACGACGGGTCACAAACGTCATGAACAACATGACCGCACACCTATCCGCAAACATCCGTGTAACCGTGAGGGTCATCTCTGATACCAACTTGTAACGCCTCGGACACACCCGTCGGCGGTCGTTACTCCTGGCGGGATCTAGACTGGCCCCACAGATCAATACTAGTCTTTCCTGCGCACTTTGTCCTCACTCGTGCGCACCCGGGACTAACTTCCCGGTCGGTCACCCATCCTGAAATTACTCCAAGCTGAGCACGCTTAACTTTGGAGTTCTGTCCGAATGGTCTCCCGGAAAAGAAGGAATTCCTTATTGATATGAGTAGTTTATCATCCCTATTAAGCCAGGCTATCACATCGAGGGAGGAGGGGTGAGGGTATTTATAGGGAAAATTCCTTGGGGAGGAGATCGACGCGGGACGCGGCACCGGGAAGATCAGAGTGGCGGCGCGCTCCGGCTTGTGCGAGATACGGGCGCGTCCGTTGCGGAGGTTGGAGACGAGGTGGGTCCCGGTGGCAGTGGGTGCGGGGAGAGGCGGTGCGGGTCGGGCGACCGAGCGGGAGGGGGTTCGGGCGGGGCAGGCCGCGGCGCTGAGGTGGGCTCCGGGGAAATGGGCCGGCTGGCCTGGCGCCTGGCGGGCGCCGGCTAGGGTTTCCTTTTTTTTGAATTTAACAGAGAGGGAAAAATAAATACTAGAAAATAAAATAAAATATTATATATACTTATAATATACCAAAATGATTAGAAAAATAAATCCTAAAAGACGAACTATTTTTCAATGGCAAAATAAAAACTTTATAAAAACCATTTTCTGAAAATTCCAAATAAAACCAAATTTGAATTCAATTTCTTTTGGCATTATTTTCTTCTGACTTTTGGGGTGTCATGTTACCTCCTCTCATACTTTTTGATCAAAGTATTTTGTCAGGAATTTTTGAAATGAAATTCAAATGCCAGTTTGAAATAAATTCAAATTCAAACAGAACTCAAATGACTCTGAATTTCAAATTCCACCACAATTCAAACAAAATGCAATAGATGCTTAGCTATAATTGTAAAACATTCCAAATTGAAAATTCGGGATGTTACATCGGCGGCGGCGTGATTGGAGCACATCCCTCGCGGTCGAAGGCGGAATAGTGGAGCTCGAACTTCAGGCGGATGCCCCACTAAGCTTTGCTCCTCGACCTTGCTGTCTCAGCGTGCCACGGCATCGCGCTTCTCTGTCTGCTGGGTGGACGTCGCTACGCGGCTAATTAATTAAGGTATTCTTTTCGTTGAGTGGCTTAATTAAGGTATTCAATTCATAAGGGTAGTATACTGTACTCTGCGTGTAAATTGACTGGTCATTAATTTGTGTCATCTCACGACTGGATAAAACAATATGGAGCGCCCTCCTTAAATTATGAAAATAAAATCTTGTGATTTATACATGCATCTTTGGGCGTCAATTAATCCATTTATTAATGTTTTTTTGAATTATCCCTCGTGTGGTACAGATGGAACGATCTGAATGGATGAAGGATCGGAGAAGCTCAAAGTTTGCGAGTGGCGTGACGGAGTTCATCACTTTGGCTAAAAGGACAAAGAAGAGAGTCCGTAATGACGATTACATCCTGTGTCCATGCAAGGATTGTGGCAATACATAGTCACATAAAGTTACAGACGTCGAGTACCACTTATTCAAGCGGGGATTCATGGATGGATATACACGTTGGACTAGACATGGTGAAGAGCCGGTCATGGATGAAGGTAACCAGGGCGGCGAGATGCCAAACCCCGATCAGAGTCACATGGATGTTGAATCTAACCTCGGGGCTCAGACGTCAAGCTACCAACGGAACAGAGACAATAGAAAAACCCCACTGGAAAACCAAGACGACGACCTTAATGGTATGCCAGATTTTGCTGCTATGATTGCAGATTTCCATGGCGCAGATAAAGTTATGGTTGGGTACAAGGATCTGCCAACCATTGAAGCGGACTCAACTAAAGATTTGTATCCAGGTTGCAAAAAGAAATATTCCAAGTTGAGTTCCACACTGGCGCTTCTAAGATTTAAAGCAGAAAACGATCTATCAAACAAGGGCTTCACAGAGTTGTTAGGTCTTTTCAAAGACATTCTTCCAGAAGATAATGTGCTCCCCAAAAGCACGAACGAAGCGAAGAAAGTTGTTTGCCCATTGGAACTTGAAGTCCAGAAGATACACGCTTGTGTGCATGATTGTATGTTGTACCGCGGTGAGTACAAAGATTTGCGTGCATGTCGCATATGCAAGCATCCACGATACAAGTGCAGGAAAGCAAAGGACAAGTACAAATTGGATGACGAGATCAAGACAGGAATCCCATTCAAGGTTGTTTGGTACTTGCCTTTAATTCCAAGGTTGAAGCGTTTGTTTGCAAACCCTAGAGAGGCAAAGAGGTTGCGGTGGCATCATGATGAGCGAATTGCGGATGAATATTTGAGGCACCCGAAAGATGGGGCTCAGTGGGAGTCAATCGAGGAAAAGTATAAAGACTTTGCCAAGGATCCTAGAAGTATATGGCTCGGGGAGTGTACTGACGGGATGAATCCATTTGGCGATATGAGCACCAAACACAGCACATGGCCGGTGCTTCTGTGCATATATAACCTTGCTCCTTGGTTGTGTATGAAGAAAAATAACATCATGGTGTCAATGATTATCCAAGGCCCGAAGCAACCTGGAAATGACATCGACATTTACTTTCAGCTACTGGTAGAAGAACTGCTGACATTGTGGATAAAAGAGCCTGGTGTAAAATGTTATGATGCTTACAAAAAGGAGATTTTCGATCTACATGCGTTGCTGCTGCACACCATTCAAGATATGCCGGCATTAGGCAACACGTCGGCGCAGAAAATAAGGGGAGATGTAGGATGTGTCACATGCATGGATAGGTCAACGAGTAGATTTCTTCCCAACTCGCACAAAACCGTGTATTTGCGTCATCGTAGATTCTTACGGAGAGAACACCCATACCGAAAGATGAAAGCTGAATTTGATGGTACGGCTGAGGTAGGTTTGGGCCCAAGACCTTATTCTGGGAAGGAGGTCCACAGAACGGCTAAAAAAATTGAAGTTGTGCTTGGCAAGGGACCCGGTTCGTGGTCGAGAAAAACACCCAGGACGCAAGTGTTTAAGAAGAAATCAGTGTTCTAGCAATTACCTTACTGGGAGATTCTAAGTGTACGTCACTGCATCGATGTCATGCACGTAGAGAAGAATGTATGTGAAAGCATCCTTGGTACTCAGCTCAAGATTAAAGGTAAAACAAAGGATGGTGACGGAGCACGACTCGATATGCTTGGTGATCAACCAAAATGCATGAATGAGGCAGAAGATGGTGACAAATTCCTCCACGTTCGCCAGAGTTACAATTTCACTGCAAAAGAAGCAAAAGAGTTCTACAATTATTTGTTGTCAATTAAGACACCCTCTTCCTACTCCGCAAACATCAGAAGTCTCGTGGATGTGAGCTCGAGTAAAATGAAGTTGGCACACATGAAGTCACATGATTGCCACGTAATGTTGACACAAATCCTCCCGGTGGCCATCAGGAATTTGATGGACACAGACATAAGAAACACACTCATTGATCTCTGTGATTTCTTCAACCAACTATGGCAGAAAGTGGAAAATCATGAGGAGCTGGATTATATGCAAGAGGATATTGCAAGAATATTGTCCAACCTAGAGATGTTTTTCCCACCGTCATTCTTTGATGTCATGGTCCATCTCACTGTGCACCTTGTCAACGAGATAAAGTAATGTGGTCCTGTGTTTCTTCGCAACATGTATCCCTTCGAGCGGTTCATGGGAATATTGAAGCGCTATTTTCGAAACCGATGTCATCCAGAGGCAAGCATCCTACAAGGTTATACCGCGGATGAGGTGGTTGAGTTTTGCACCGAATACATGAAACAAAGACCTATAGGTTTGCCCCTCTCTCGCCACGAGGGAAGGCTGGCTGGTAAGCCGGTCCTTGCTGGCGCGCCACACGCTGCACCCGGAGATGAGACCGATCAAGCCCATTTGACGGTACTGCTTAACAACCCAGTTCTCGACGCTTATGCTGAAGAACACTTGGCGGAGATACGACGAAGCTTCTTACCCATGGTGCATCCATTAGATGTCGTGATGAAGGCGCACAATAAGGACTACGTCAGATGGCTGAAGGATTGTTTGTCACGCGGATCCATGGATGACATTGCAACGTGGTTGGCACAAAAGCCATCACCTACGGTATTGAGGTACCAAGCGTATAACATAAATGGCTACACGTTCTACACTGAGGAACATGATAAGAAGACCTCATATCAGAACAACTCCATTCGAATAGAATGCATAACTGTAGATGAAGCTGATAAAAGGGTATACTATGGAACCATCGAAGAGATTTGGGAGCTTAACTATGTTAAAGTTAAGGTGCCATTATTCAGGTGCAAATGGGTCCCTCTTAGTCAGGTAAAGGTTGATGAATACATGAAGACCTGTCTTAACAAAGATGGCATATCACAAGGACCCGTTCATTCTTGTTAGCGATGCAACCCAGATTTTCTATGTGAAAGACCCCTTGCATAAGAACAGCCATGTAGTGATGCGTGGGAAGAGGAGGGTACTGGGCATCGAGGGTGTTGCTGATGAGAATGAGTATGATGAATTTGCTGAGATGCCAGCGAAGGGATCACGCACCAAACATAAAGAGAGGCTTAAAATCATCAGAAATCCTAAGTTCATTCGGGGTCAACCTAATGATCCCAGTTCTCCAATGTACATGGGAACTAATATGTAACACTATTTATTATGTCTATTCTGTAACTTAATTCATTCAATTAGAACTGTCGCATGTACTGAATTGTGAGTTATGCCCGGCCTTCTGTTGATCTAAGAATGATTAATATGTTGACCTTGATATGTCGTCAGCACAGACAATGAGTTTGAACTATTTATGATTGTATACCCTATAGCTAGCACACTCAATTGATCTCACTCCAGTATGTATGAACAGAACATATGCAATCTGGTTTGCAAATAGCACATGGTTCATTCACGAAAGCCGTGTGCCTACCAAACCGTGGCCGATGACCCATGTTGCGCGTGATGTCAGTCGTGCGTTCTGATTGGCCAGAACCCTAACCCCACGGATCGTACGTCTGCACCGTTGGATGCACACAGATCGAACGACAATCCTCATCCCTTTCATCACCACATGCAGTTGCAGTTGGGATTTGATTTATATGCACTAATTGCCTGGTAAATGCAAAAAAATGGCTTGAATATAGCAAAGGAGCCCCGAAATGCGCCAGAAAATCAAACCTAGGGTATAATAGTGATTGCGTACTGTGGAAAAAAATCGAGGCGAAACGATGAAGTCACCAGCAACTGGAGTTTGAATTACCACGTCTCCTTTTGGAAAATATGATCCTTCTTGTGAGATGCTCCGGTTTCCAAGGAGCGATCATCCAAACTTGTGCCAAACTTTACCAAAAAAATTCCACGTGCTCTTGAGAGCACGCCATGGTGACACACCGATTTTCGTGATTTTCAGACTACATCTGCATTTCCTATAATTAAAATACCAACAAGATCTACGCCGGTGGCCGCATCTCGCATCCGAAATGTTTGAAAAAATCTTCCAATTCCTTGGACAATGAATGAAAACACGTAAAGCGACACACAAATGATTTTGTAGACCTTATTTGCCAACACCCACATGTAGTTGCGGTTGGGATTTGATTTATATGCACAAAATGCACGGTAAATGCAAAAATGGCTTAAATATAGCAAACAAGACCCGAAATGCGCGAGAAAATCAATACTGGTGTGTAACGGTGATTGCGTACCGTGGAAAAAAATTCGAGACGAAACGATAAAGTAACCAACGATCGGAGTCCGAATTGCCACGTCTCCAATTGGGAACTATGATCCTTCTTGAGAGATGCTCCAGTTTGCAAGGAGCGACCATCGTAACTTGTGCCAAACTTTACCAAATTTTTCCACTCGGTCTTGAGATCGCGCCACGGTGACACACCGATTTTTGCGATTTTCGAAGTCCATCCGCATTTCCTGTAATTAAATTACCAACAAGCCCTACGCCGGTGGCTGCATCTCGTGGCCGAAATGTTTGAAAATTCTTCCCGTTTCTCAGACAATGAATAAAAACTAGCAAACCAACAGAAAAATGATTTTTACACCTTTTTTGCTAACACCCACATGTAGTTGCAGTAGGGTTTTGATTTATATGCACTAAATGCATGGTAAATGCAAAAAAAAATGCTTAAATGTAGTAAACGAGACCTGAAATGCGCCAGAAAATCAAACCTAGGTTATGATGGTGATTGCGTACCGTGGAAAAAAAATCGAGGTGAAACGTTGAACTCACGTCTTCATTTCAAAATTACCACGTCTGCATTTCAAACGAAATTATGATGTTTGTGCACACGGGCTCGTAGAGGCTTCTGTCTGCATAGGCCTTTCCGCGCCGCGACCGGCGCCCTTTTTTTTTACCGAAGCCGCCAACACCCCCCCACCGCCTGCCCCCGTTTCACTCAACAGTCCGCATATTCTACCAAAACTTCATCGCCAACTCCCCCTCCCCCAGATCCACACCAGAACCGTATCCGGCACCGGCGTGCTCAACCCGGCCGTGTGCCTGCTCTTCGGCGTCAACCCTACCTTTGTTGTCGTTCCCAACATGCGGCTGCCCGTGCCTCGCCGTCTTCGTTTGCTCGCCAGCCGCCCTCGACCGTATCGATCCTATACCCCTCGCCTCTCCTGCTGGGTTTGCACAAAAACCTGCCAGTCACTACTCTCCATCGAGGTGAGGCATATTTCCTCGCGATCTCTCTTCCTATTTGGTTCTGTATGTTCCCAAATTGGTTATAAAATAACGGAATGCGTATATATGTTCATTATGTACCTTCCTAACTTGTACATATAAGATGTATTTGTTCCAATTAGTTATTGTCGATTTACAGATCGTGGGCGCCCGAGTCACACAAAATGAACAAATTAGCCATACATTTTCCAAATTATTACATGACATGTCCAGACAGCTTGCTACCAAGTTGTTAGCGTTATGCTTATCCCCCTTTTCTGAATTTCGCATTTGTTCTCTGTAGATGCCGAGTAGCAGCGACAGCACTCATGCTTCAGGCAATGTATCTTCATCTGAGTCCGACAACCCTAGGTCTCCAGCAGATGATCAGGGAACAAGTAATCTAGAACGGGATAGAGCTGCCGCAATCACCCTTCCAGTCAGGACATGGAAGAACGCTCCAAGAAAGTCCACACACCAGCCTAAAGGTGTATATGAAGTATCCGACATCGATTTAAAGTCTTGGGTTCCAACTAAACCAGATAAAGCACGCACGAGGTTCAGGAGTGTGTGTGGATTTGTTGGTAGGGCAAGGCTCAACATTAATCTGCCGGGGTTTCGGAAGGCTGACACAGAAACACGGCACAGGATAGTTCGGGAGATCATGGAACACTTCAACGTTCCAGAGCAGTGGAGAATGCTGGTGGAACACGCTGCACTGAAGAAGGCTAGGGATGCTTGGAGAAACTGGAAGCACGTGTTGTACAAGAAGTACTTGAGTGAAGGCAAGGACTGATACGTCTCTGTCGTATCTACTTTTCCAAACACTTTTGCTCTTGTTTTGGACTCTAATTTGCATGATTTGAATGAAACTAACCCGGACTGACGTTGTTTTCAGCAGAACTACCATGGTGTTGTTTTTTGTGCAGAAACAAAAGTTCTTGGAATTGGACAAAACTTTTTTGAGATTTTTTACAGAATAAATAAAAAATATTGGATCCATGACCTACTGGAGGGGGGCCACCTGCTGCCCACGAGGCACCAGGGCGCGCCACCCCTCCTGGCACGCCCTGTGGCTTGTGGGGCCCATGTGGCTCCGCTGACCCTAATCTCAGGCCTATAAATTCACAATCCCAGAGAAAAAAATAGGAGAGGAAGTTTTATTGCGTTTATCAATACGGAGCCGCCGCCACCTCCTGCTCTTCATCGGGAGGCCAGATCTAGAGTCCGTTCGGGGCTCCAGAGAGGGGGATCTTCCGGCATCGTCATCATCAACCATCCTTCATCACCAATTTCATGATGCTCACCGCCGGGAGTGAGTAATTCCTTCATAGGCTTGCTGGACGGTGATGAGTTGGATGAGATTTATCATGTAATCGAGTTAGTTTTGTTAGGGCTTGATCCCTAGTATCCACTATGATCTGAGATTGATGTTGCTATGACTTTGCTATGCTTAATGCTTGTCACTAGGGCCCAATTGCCATGATTTCAGATCTGAACCCCTTATGTTTTCATGAATATATTTGTGTTCTTGATACGATCTTGCAAGTTATACGCACCTGCTATGTGTTATGATCCGCATACCCAAGGTGACAATAATTGGGATTCTTTCCGGTGATTGCCATAGTTTGAGGAGTTCATGTATTCACTATGTGTTAATGCTTTGTTCCGGTTCTCTATTAAAAGGAGGCCTTAATATCCCTTAGTTTCCTTATGGACCCCGCTGCCACAGGAGGGTAGGACAAAAGATGTCATGCAAGTTCTTATCACAAGCACGTATGACTATATACGGAATACATGCCTACATTACATTGATGAATTGGAGCTAGTTCTGTGTCGCCCTAGGTTATGACTGTCACATGATGAATGTTATCCAACATAATCACCGATCCAATGCCTACGAGCTTTTCACATATTGTTCTTGCTAAGTTACTACTGTTGCTACTGCTGTCACAATTGCTACTACTATTGCTGCTACCGTTACTGTTACTGCTACTCTTATTGCTACTGCTATCAAACTATCATACTACTGTGCTACTGATCACTCTGTTGCAGATATTTAGTCTCCAGGTATGGTTGAATTAACAACTCAACTGCTAATACTTGCAAATATTCTTTGGCTCCCCTTGTGTCGAATCAATAAATTTGGGTTGAATACTCTACCCTCGAAAACTTTTGCGATCCCCTATACTTGTGGGTTATCAAGACCATTTTCTGGCGCCGTTGCCGGGGAGCATAGCTCTATTTGCTGAGTCACTTGGGATTTATATCTGTTGATCACTATGAAGAATCTGAAAGACGCTAAAACCAAGATCGTTCCCTCTAAGACGAGGGGAGGTAAGGAACTGTCATCTAGCTCTGCCCTGGATTCACCTTCTGTTTTGAGTAAGCTTGCAACACCACCACTTGCTATTAATTCTGATATGTCGCAAGTTATTGATGATACCACTTCTGCTATGAATGATACTCATGATGATGCTAGTACTATGCTTGATAATGTTGTGCCACTTGGTGAATTTCTTAGTGAACAACTTGCTAAAGCTAAAGAAATTGAAAATGCTGAAACTCATGAGAATTATGATTCACCTATTATGCCTAGCTCTCCTACTAGAGTTGAAACACCTGATGAACATTGCTTTGATAAGGAGACGGCTAGAGCCATTCTTTCTTGTAATGATAAAAACGAAGTTATAAAATTGCTTGCTGAAATGAAAGAAAAATCTATGAGGGAGAGAATGAAATATGATCCTAAGTTTGCTACCTCTCCCATATTTGTTACTGATAAGGATTATGAATTCTCTGTCGATCCTGAGTTGATTACTTTGGTTGAATCTGATCCTTTCCATGGCTATGAAACTGAAACCGTTGTGGCACATCTTACTAAATAAAATGATATAGCCACCCTATTTGCTCATGAGGAAAAAATTCGCTATTACTATATTCTTAAGCTATTTCCTTTCTCATTAAAGGGTGATGCTAAGGAATGGTATAATACTCTTGCTCCTGGTTGTGTGCGTAGTCCCCAGGATATGATTTATCACTTCTCTGAAAAATATTTTCCTGCTCATAAGAAACAAGCTGCTTTACAGGAAATATTTAACTTTGTGCAAATTAAAGAAGAGAATCTCCCTCAAGCTTGGGGGAGGCTTCTCCAATTACTTAATGCTTTGCCTGACCATCCTCTTAAGAAAAATGAAATACTTGATATTTTCTATAAAGGACTAACCGATGCTTCTAGGGACTACCTAGATAGTTGTGCGAGTTGTGTTTTCAGGGAACGAACTATTGAACAAGTTGAGGAATTATTGAATGATATATTGAAGAATGATAATGATTGGACACTTCCCAAACCACCGCCTAAACCCACTCCGAAGAAGAGGGGTATTTTATTTCTCAGTCCTGAAGATATGCAAGAAGCAAAGAAATGTATGAAGGAAAAAGGTATTAAAGCTGAAGATGTTAAGAATTTGCCACCTATTGAAGAAATACATGGTCTTGACACACCGCCACAGGTAGTAGAGGTAAATTCTCTTGTAAAGTTTGATGAAAGTGATATTCCTTATAACAAACCTCCTAGTCAATGCTTGTATGAATTTGACAATTATATTATTAAGCAAGATCACTACAATGCAAATGTTATGAAACAATTGAAATGAAATGCCAACATGATTGATCGCTTGAGTGACTTGTTATTTAGAATTGCTAATGATGTTGAAGGTGTAAGTAAACATGCAACTATGGTTCAAACCCAATTAGAACAAGTTGCTAAATCTCAAAGTGAATTGCTCAATGAAATGAATAACAATATGAATGATCATGTTGTTAGAGTAATGACTAGAGGAGGTAGAATGACTCAGGAGCCACTTTATCCTGAAGGTCACCCTTAAAGAATTGAACAAGACTCTCAAAGAATTAAAGTTGATGCACCTAGTCCATCTAAAAAGAAAAAGAAAAAGAAAAATGATAGGACTTTGCATACTTCTAGTGAACCCGAGGTAGAAAAACCCTTGCAGGATAGTAATGATGTTTCTATTTCCGATAATGAAACACAATCTGATAATGAACATTCACCTGATGATAATAATAATGATGATGCTCATGTGGATACCCAACCAGATGATGATAAAGAACTTGATAATGATGTCGAAATAAAACCTGTTGTTGATCTTGATAACCCACCTCCTAAAAATAAACGTTATTATAAAAGAGACTTCGTTGCTAGAAAACATGGTAAAGAAATAAAACCATGGGTTCAAAAACCCATGCCCTTTCCCCCTAAACCATCTAAGAAAAAAGATGAGGAAGAATTTGAACGCTTTGCTGAAATACTTAGGCCAGTCTTTTTGCGTACTCGTTTGACTGATATTTTAAAGATGCCCCCTTATGCTAAATATATGAAAGACATTGTCACAAATAAAAGGAAGATACCTGAAGCTGAATTTTCCACCATGCTTGCAAATTATTCTTTTAAGGATGGAGTACCTAAGAAATTAGGAGATCCAGGAATACCAACCATACCATGCTCCATTAAAAGAAATTATGTCAAAACTGCTTTGTGTGATTTAGGAGCCGGTGTTAGTGTTATGCCTTTCTCTTTATATAAAAGACTTGATTTGAATAAACTCACTCCCACTGAAATATCATTGCAAATGGCTGACAAATCAACTGCCATACCTATCGGTGCTTGTGAGGATGTGCCTGTTATAGTTGCAAATGTTACTATTCTAACAGACTTTGTTATACTTGATATCCCGAGGATGACAACATGTCGATTATCCTTGGTAGACCCTTTTTGAATACTGCAGGGGCTGTTATTGATTGCAACAAAAGCAAGGTCACTTTTCATATCAATGGTAATGAACATACGGTGCACTTTCCTAAGAAACAATTTCAAGTAAATGGTATTCGTGTTATTGGAAAGACTCCGACAATTACTATTGGAAGTTTTCAACTCCCTCTTCCTACTGTTAAAAAGAAATATTCAACTCTTATTATTGGGGAGATGCATATCCCCGTTGAGGTAACTTAGTGTTATACGAAAGTTCTTCGGTTTCATGTTACTCGGAAATGGTTTGTTAATAAGACTTGATCAACCTTATTAATGGATTCTTTTTGAGAGGCGTGTGGTCGATGAATTTAGTAAGCACAACCTTCTGTACCCACTTTTTGTTTTCTGTTATTTTTAGTTAAAAGCAATTAAATGCCATGATTATCCTATTTTCTGAATTATCCGTGCAATAAAAAATGGTCAAAAATAAAAGTGCTCAGAATGCAATAAAATTTTGATATGAATTTTTATAGAATATTTAAGAATTTTTGGCACTAAAATCATACCAGGGGGATGCCCCAGGTGCCCACGAGGCACCAGGGCGCGCCACCCCCCCCCCCCCCCGGCGCGCCCTGGTGGCTTGTGGGCCCCACAAGGACCCCCTCAGTTATCCCTTCATCCCACTTCGTCTCTTACCTCTAGCAAAAATTCCTGGTAGCTCTCTCTCTCGTGTTCTTGCTCCCAAACCTGAGATTTTCGATCTCTTTGCTCGGAGCTCCGTTTCCGAAACTGTTTTGGGAGATTGCTACTTGGTATGTGACTCCTCCATTGCTCCAATTAGTTTTTACTCTAGTGGATTATATTTTGAATAATTAGCTGCTCTTGGTGCTACTGAAAATGAGCTTGCATGTTGAATTCTTTGAGTTCCAAGTAGTTTGAATGCTTGATATAGCCTCTAGACATCCATATGAGTAGTTGCTATCAATCTTGTGAAGTTTTGCTAACATCATTTTGTGGCCCAAATTTTTTCAGAAATTTGACCTTAGGAAAATGAACTTCTTTAGGAGGAGTTCTTCGAGGAGGAGGTCCTCTGAAGCGCCATCAAGTGAGAGCTCAGCACGCCAATCGTATGAGGAACCAAGAGCAAGTTCGGTGCGGGGTGCCGAAGCAAAATCATGTCGATGGCCGTGCGACGAGTTCATGCTAGGTGCATGCATCAAGGAAGAATTTGATCAATATATTCACAACACCGAGCTTTCCGCCTTCGTCGCAGATAAGCCTCCACAGCACTATAACCTCACTCATTCATTCACTCAACATTTTGCGTATAATGCTCGCACTTCTAGAGTTTCGTTTCACCTCTATAATAAATCCTATAGTATGTCTCTAGAAGAATTCTGTGATGCATGCAAAATTCCATACTGGGGTTCGTTAGATGAACCACAAAAATCTGATTATGAGTCATTTCTTAATAGCCTTTGCAACGGTGAGGATAGGGGAGCTACGCAGGCCAGAATAGTTAGCATCCACTTTCCCGTTATTCGATATTTTGCACTTTTCAATGGTAAATGCATTGTTGGTAAGCAAGACTACGGTGCGCTTTGTGCCCCTGATCTGAGTCTTATTCATACAGCTTTGACTGGCAGCAAGTATTATAATCTTGGGGCTATTGTCGCACGTAGGCTACAGCGTAACGCGGGTAATGGTGATTTGTATGGAGGAATTTATGCCTCCCGCTTAGCTGCAAAATTAGGAGTCTCGCCCAATTTCAATGATCCCCTCTTACCTGATAAATATTTGAATTTTGAAACAATGCGAGAACATAAGTTTTTAAAACGCAATGCACAAGGATATGAATATAACTTAGTTTTTGATAAATATCGTTCTCTGTATGTTGCTTTGCCTGCTCCTGTTCTCTTTGATTACCAGAACAAACAGAGATATTTTCTCCATGAGTATGAAGTGCAGGAGTATAACATGGCAGTAGAAGCCGCCTGTTTGGCTGAGGAGGATGCCCGGCGAGCCTCCACGAGCTATCACTTTGACTATTACCCAGACCAGGGATGGTGATGACCAAGCTAGGCAAAACCTAAGCTTGGGGGAGTACGTATCTCTCACCGACATTACATTCACGTCCACACATTTCATTTCAGTTGTCGGTGTTCATACTCTTTCATTGTATAATCCATGTTAGTTTTATTTTCTCGCTTTCTTCTTGTGTGTTTGAAAAACTTTGAGAAAATCCAAAAATATTTCTCGTTTCTTTTCGGTTTTTCTTTCTAGCTTAATTAGTAGTAGTATTAAAAGAAAACCAAAAAAGATTTCCTGTTTCTTCTTTTACTTGTTGGGAGCTTTCCCATGTAAATAGTTTTTTCTTGTTTTTCATTTTTCTTCTTTATTTGTTTTCTTCAGAAGAACTAAAAACTCCAAAAATATTTCAGTGTGTTTCTCTGAATTCTTTTCTTTTGTTGAGTCATTGTAAGGAGAAGACCACGATGAAAATGTTGAGTGGCTCTCATATGCATTATTGTTGATCTAACAAAGAGCCCATTTTACCTTGTCTTCTCCTTTGAATAAAATGCTTGCAGATTCCAGCTTAGTCCACAACACACTTGCACTATTTTTATTTTCATATCATTCGGTCATGCAAGTGAAAGGCAATAATGGCGATGATTTGATGAAGGGACTGTGGCAAGGAAAAGCGGGTATGAACTCAACTTGTTCTTTGTTTTGGTAAATATGTTTAACTCAGTATCCATGATTCAGCATATTATGATTAAACATGTTTATGATGACAATTAGAGATTATAGTTGCTCATGCCATGCGTAAGTAGCTAGGAGTGGATAATGATTTATCTTGGGTGTCAACATGCATTAAAACGTTCATGATGTAGTATGATGATATGGTATCCTCCTCTGAATGTTTCAAGTGGCTTGACTTGGCACATGTTCACGCATGTAGTTGATTCAAAACCAACACAGCCTCCACGATATTTATGTTCATGGTGCTTATATCCTACTCATGCTAGTATTCAATGTTGATTATTCATAATGCATGATTATGACCGTTTTCGCTTCTCAACCTATTTGCTAGCTGACGGTGTCCTGGACTAGGGGGTACTCACCACGTCGTCTCCCGACCAGTGGGTCGGGCCGAGGACCCCCATGGCGGTTCACTAATGGGCCACTTCGGGCAGCCCAAGACGCATACAAGGAGGATTCCACAAAGACTTGGTGCCCAAGACGAGGACTCCTCTAAACCATAGGCCTCCGGTGCATATATAAACCGAGGCCAGGCTAGTCAATAGATGATCTCATATTCATTAGAACAATCTCGTGGTAGATACATGTACTCTGTATTACACCCCATATGAATACAATCAAAAGCAGGACGTCGGGTATTATCTCTTCGAGAGAGCCCGAACCTGGGTAAAATCATGTGTCCATGTTACCATCGCTCCAAGACGCCTAGCTTAGGACCCCTACTACGAGATATGCTAGATTTAGAACCGACACTGGTGCTTTCATTGAGAGCCTCCTGGCAGTCGCCGCAGTGCGATGTGAATTCAGATCGTCTCCGGCGCGATCTACGCGTCGGAACCGAGCTTTATTGTCGATGTCGGCATCTTCGTCGCCGGCTCGACTGGTCACCTCGGCTGGACCGACGACTGCGCTCCGCGTCAGATCATCAAGATCATACGGATACTTTCATCATCATCAACTCCGATCTCTATCAAGATCATGGGGGAATCATCCATGGAGCTCGGGGGCTCAAGATCAACATTGCCCTCGGGCGATCGTGCAGTTTTTCTGGACAGCGGGTTCGCGTTCACCGTCACCGCCTCCTCGAGTGTCGTTTTGACGAATCCTTTGGTGGAATTGTGCGGAATTGAGTCTATAATGACCCCGTAAAATTTCGCCGTATTCCGATGGAGGAAACTCCGTTGATCTACGATATACCGGAGCCCTGTCAAATCTGGACGCGAATCTGGACGAGTTTAGGGCGAGGAGTCCAGCGTCCAGCTCGGACATCCTTTGGAAGATCCAACCATTGATCGGCTGTGGAATTCCTATATCTACCATCCCTCAAAATTTCAGCTTGATCCGACCGTTCAAACTTCGGGAACAGCCCGAGGAGTGCGTGAATTTCTGGATCTGTTTTCTACGTGAAAACGAATCCGACCCGAGTTCATCTTTTTCATGAACAGATTATCAGACATCCTTTTTGAAGGGAATTTCTTATAGGGTATTGTGTTTTGTTTTCAAGCACGTGCCTGCAAATTTTAAAAGCCTTTTCTGAGGTAATCTTCATCGTCGCGTTGGTGTCAAACCAGTCCGACAACGTTGCTCCACGGCTGCCGACCTGCGCTAGACAGTTCATTGCTTCATCGAGCCGAGGTCATCCTCATCAGATCATCACTCCGGCGAGCCGACCTAGAGTCCGGCATCACGAATGCCAAATAATCGTCGCCCCAAGGATTGCATGGATGGGGCGCGCCGGCATCGCCACGCGGTCACTTCATCAAGCCGGCATTGACCAGTTCTGACCTGCGTCGGCATCGCCGCACCGTTGCTTCTTCAAGCCGATACCCGCCACGCCAACCTGCTTCGACACCTCAGCTGGCATGGGGCTGCAACGTCACCTTACCGACCTACTCCGTCACCTCGGCTAGACCCGGGGTTTCTCCATCTCTTCATCAACCTACTTTGGGGACTTCGGCGTCACCAGCTGGCCAGGTTCGTCACCTCGGCTGGACCAGGGGCTTCGCCTCACCACATCGACCGCGCTACGTCACCACTTCATCAAGCCGAGCTCTTTGCTCGGGCACCTCAGGACCGGCTTTGGGGCTGGGACCTCGACCCGACGCAAGCTCGGCCCGCGTCATCAACACCGAGCACATTAACCAGCTAAGTCGCTTTCATGCTCAACTTTTTTCAATTTTCAATTTTTGTTCGGTTCGACCAAGCATTATATTTGCGTTAAACAAAAAAGTTGTTTGTTAAAAAACACCTTTTTCCCATGATAATTGGGGGCTCTTAAATTTATATGAGCCGTTTTATAATAACTATTTTTTTCTTCTAAGTCGTTGAAAAGTCTTTTTCTAACACTCCCTTTTCAACTCGAGTGTGTGGTCAATAGCCGGATAGCCTGATTTCTCTCTAAAGCCGCTCGAGTTTAGTTCGCTAAATTGGCCTCTGAGAAGCACTCCGCCTTCGGGATATGGAGGTTGAAGCCGAAGGCTGACCTACTTGAAGTTTAGAGATCGGATGTGTCATGTTAAAGCACGACGGAAGGAAAATTTTATATTAAGACCAATTTTCGGATTGGCACCAAAAAACTTGATTTAGTTCGGACGTCAAGTTTTTACATAAGTTTTTTGGCTTTTCGAGCTTATGGCACTTTTAAGCTATTTGTATGTTTTTCTTTCAGAAAGCGGGACATCCTCATGACCGAGGTGCCCTGCGTAATAATTCAGCTCGGGAGATCTTTTCTGACCCGCAGCTAGGCATCTTTCCTGCCGACCTACACCTTGGCGTTGGCGAAACACACATGACATCTGGACTAGTTCCCGAGGAGATTCGATCCTCAGGTTGGTCGACCGCACCCAACCTGAGTCTCGGGGGATACTGTGTGTCTCCAGCATAACTCTCATAGTACAACGTCGGATGCCTTTAAATCATCGGCAATATCAACGGGGAGCTACGACTAGAGCCGAACCCACCAAAAGCCAAGGTACTCCGAGGAGTCCTCGGCAAAATGTTCTTGGATATTGCTTTATATGCATCAGTTTCGAATTGTGTCTTCGGTCAATAGTTGGGTTGCCCGGCTCCTGTGCTTGCCTCCTACATTCCGCTTTGTTCGGCTAGGTGTGCAAAGGGAGAACCACTGCGATTGTACTTCCGGTTCAACTGGTCAAGTACCTCAGTGGAGAAAGCCGAAAACTGACTGTCACAATGAGCGCAAAGTAGTCAGCGATCCGATGACTGTGTCAAACTATAGATCGATAGAGGTTACCCCGTGGGCCTTTCATAAAATTGGCCAAAGTGTTAATGGCTTGACCTCGGCTGACGCTGAACACTAACCAGGGGCTAGTAACTGGCCTCCCAACTTTAAGCTCCTATGACTAAGTGAAAATTATAAAGCCTGGATATCTGATTGCCTCATTTCCGCTAACACAACCGCCTCTGGGCACCGAGACGTGGGCTAAGGGTTGTCTTGTTACTGTGGAAACACCCTACGTAGCATCTACAAAGGGGTAGAAGCCGACGATGGGCCACTCTCAAATGATAAACGGTCACAAAGGAGTCAAAATAGCATAAAAGCGTTTGTATTCAATATACGAGTGCTGCCTTCCGTAATCATCGTTATAAAGCCATAAATATGCATCAATTTGACTTAAGATTTTGGCCAAGCTGGGTTGCCTGGCTCACGTGCTTACCCCTTACGTTCCCGATTGTTCGGCTAGGGGGTAAAGGGAGCACCTCTGTGATTGTTACTTCCGGGTCATCCGGGCTAGTACCTCAGACTGGGTGAAGCCGAAAGCTAGCCATCTTAAGAATATAATTGGTCGGCAACGACGGAAGTGAAAATTTTGGTTCATTAAAGACCACAGAGTTCGGGAACTTTTCCCAAACTAAATCCTCAATATTTTTCTCCCACATTGATCGGAGTTGAGGTTTCACGATCATGGTTAACATGATAGCCTGGAAAAAGGAACCTATAAAGGAACTATTTTTCCCAGAAGATATTTCTTACGTTAAATAGTAATATAACATATCTCTCCGCGTACCTTTGTTTATAAAACTGTATGGCCGGATTGCCTTGTTTTCCGTAAATCTTTGCCCTTATAAAGGCTTTATAAAGTAGGAAAACACTCCTTGGCTACTGGCCGAGGAGGTTGAAGCCGATGGTCGGTCAACAAAGTTTTGTACAATGCGGATCCGAGCGTTAATGATGTAAAGTACTTGGATACATAGAATCATTACACATAAATTGTGATTAAAATCAATTTACTATGGATATCGATCCTTAACTCGGCCACCCTTGCCCAAATTAAGGCTCGGGGGCTACTGGGCTTCGCGCTTCTCATTTAAAATCCATTAAAGGGTTACATCGATCCCCTGATCTGGTGTTGCCACCCGACCAGTGGCTCGGGGGCTACTGCGTTGATGAATCAATGCAGACAATTTACAAAGTGCAAAATAGTTTCCGAGGAGATTATGAACCTCAGGTTGGTCGGCCACACCTAGCCTGAGTCTCGGGAACTGCTGCACATCGTGTTTCCGTTCCTAAGTATGTTACTGAACTAGGAGTTGATCCTCAGGCCTATTTCGCGAATCAACCTGAGTCTCAGGGGCTACTGGGATCAGCGGTTTTATGTTTTCCTTCAGGTGCATCTCGGATTTTTACCTGACACACACCTTGAGGGCTACTAGCTATACATCTCGGCAGAGAATAAATTGCACCAATCGAAAATATATCCGCGAAAAATCAGCCCAAGACCGAGGTGGTGCACCACCTCGGAAGCAGTCCGGCATAGAGCTTGGATGCAAGTGGCTGGCTCCCTAGAGGACATTTCCGGCATTAAGCTCGGCTAAACTCCTTCAACTTTTTTAAAACCGAGGTAATCTATGACACCTCAGATGCAGACCGTCGTTGGAGCTCGGCTGCAAAAAGACACCTTGGATGCAGACCGGCGTCGGAGCTCGGCTGCAAAAAGACACCTCGGATGCAGTCCGGCGTTGGAGCTCGGATGCAAGAGGACACCGCCACACGGGAAACATTTCAAACCCGAGGTGTGGCATAAAAATAACAAGGCATTAATAAAGGCCGAGAACTTGAAGGGACTCCTCGGATACCCGACATATGAACTCTTCGGATACACCTCGGCGATCCTCAAGATCAGAGATGGGAAGATTTGATGAACCAGTTTTCAAGACCAACGACCGAATATGAAGAACAGTTCGGAAGAACCGAGGAGCGTCCCCAACTTGAAGACCGGTTCAGGGGGCTACTGACGGTGTCCTGGACTAGGGGGTACTCACCACGTCGTCTCCCGACCAGTGGGTCGGGCCGAGGACCCCCATGGAGGTTCACTAATGGGCCACTTCGGGCAGCCCATGACGCATACAAGGAGGATTCCACAAAGACTTGGTGCCCAAGATGAGGACTCCTCTAAACCCTAGGCCTCCGGTGCATATATAAACCGAGGCCAGGCTAGTCAATAGATGATCCCATATTCATTAGAACAATCTCGTGGTAGATACATGTACTCTGTACTACACCCCATATGAATACAATCCAAAGCAGGACGTAGGGTATTATCTCTTCGAGAGAGCCCGAACCTGGGTAAAATCATGTGTCCATGTTACCATCGCTCCAAGACGCCTAGCTTAGAACCCCTACTATGAGATATGCCGGATTTAGAACCGACACTAGCCTTCGCCTGTACTAAGCGGGAATACTGCTTGTGCATCAAAACCCTTAAACCAAAGTTATTCCAGATGAGTCCACTATATCTACCTATATGCGGTATTACTCTGCCGTTCTAAGTAAATTTGCATGTGCCTCCTCTAAATAATCAAATGAACATCTGTTTTGTGTGCTCGTACAGCTCATGGAGCGACAGGGGGTGGTCAGTATCTTCCATCCTAAGCGGGTTATTCTCATGATGAGTGTTTATTCACTCGTCCTTACACGAGAGGGGCTGGTAATCGGGATGCCCAGTCCCAATATTAAAATTGCAAAATAATAAAACAAACTCCCCCGGAAAGTTGTTGGTATGGAGGGCACCTGTCGGCCCAGTGGGAACCAGGGTACCACGGCCCGTCTGCCTCAGGCCCGGAGGACAACACTTGGGCCGGCCCACGAGAGTGGCCCCGCCACGGCTGCACCGGAGGAAGCCGCCTCGCGAGGGGCGAGCCTCGCGAGGCCCCTCGCCGCCAGGCCAGGCCTTGCCGAGACCGCCAAGCGCCAGGATGCCTCGCGAGGCTGCCTTCACGAGGCCTGCTCATGAGGCAGGGCGTGCGGCGTCAGCCGCGGGGCTTCGCGCCCAACACATGGGTGACGATCCACTGTCAGGATAAGGACAGCGGGGCGTGACCGAGCCCAGCTTCCATTCTGGTGATAAGGGAGCAGCGGTATCTGCCTCTCCCAAAGCAAGTCCCAAAGCATTTCCTCTTTGGTGAAAGAAGATCAGGACGGATCGGCGCGCCAGGACGGAGGTCATCGCCAAGCCCATCTGCACGTCACGAAGACCACTTTATCAGGCGGAGACCGCCTTTAGTCAGGATAGACCTGCGCGCCTGCTCCCTTTTGAATTGGTGCCCTGTGGCCACCCTTTCCCGCTCATATTTTCGGGGAAGAGGACCAAGGCACTACAAAAAGGGCAGGGTTGCTCCCATGTAAGGGGATCGATTCATTCTCCCCACACCTCGTGTACTTGGAGACACAAGCTCTCCATCACAGAGCAATCCAACACAAGCAGGAGTAGGGTATTACCCCGCACGGTGGCCCGAACCTGGGTAGCTCGCGCGTCCCCTTTGTGTCCGGTGAGAGCCAGCGAGTCCGTCGCGTCCCCGCCGTAGTCCCGTCGTAGGCTGCCAAGCAAAGTCCCCCAGAGTTCGAATCCTAAGTTCTTGGAGAAGTTTCTTGGACGCAGATCCTAGACTCCGACATTTGGCATGCCAGGTAAGGGGACTTGCCGTCTTCGCGCCTTTGACCTCGACATCAGCATCGACATGGACACCGCCGCCGCTCGCCGAGAGCGCGCTGCGCGTCGCGCCGCTGTCAGGGTCCCCGCGGCGCCCGCCGCCCGTGGTGTCCCTAGGCGGCGCCCTCGCGCCGCCACCGAGCCTGTTGGGGAGCGCGTGGCCTCTTCCGCCCACCCGTCGGTGAACAAGAAGGCGCACGGCCCCTCCACCGCCACCTCCTCGCTCGCGCGTCGCGATCCCCCGCTCCGCGCGCCGCGCTGCTCATGGCGCAGGAGTTGCTGCGCTACCGCCCCACCGAGGACGCCTATGACGCCTGGCTTGGGCGCATCACCGAGCTCGTCGACGCCGCGCGCGATGGCCAAGAGCCCTCCCGCTCCCCACCTGCCCCGCCGTCCCGTGCGGACCGCACCGGGCACGATGCGCCTCTTCCTCCACCTCCCGACCGCGACGTGGCCGAGCGCCGCCCCACCGCGCGCGCCCCGGAGCCGTCACGCGGCTCGCTCGCGCCGGGCGGCGACGGATGTCGGTACCAAAACTGGCAGATCTCGGGTAGGGGATCCGAACTATGGGTCTAGGAATCAATGGGTAACAGAGAACGTAGAGACAGTGATTTACCCAAGTTTGGGCCCTCTCGAAGAGGTAATACCATACGTCCTGCAAGATTGTATTGATTTGATTGTATGAAGGTTACAGAGTTGATCTACCTCGAGATCGGATGGGCTAAACCCTAGGCAATGGATATGATGATGCTCTACGGACTAAGCCTTCTGGTTTATATAGACACCAGAGGGCCCTAGGGTTACATATGGTCGGTTACCATCAGGGGATAAACATGCCGGTCACGCCAATTATTCCTTGGAGGAGACACCAAGTCTTCGGAGGTTTTCTTCTAAAACACGGGGTCGCCCACAATCCGGCCTTCCATCGACGTGTAGAGAGCGGCCCACCAGCCCGACCTACGAGAGATAGGCCGGCAGCCCGAGTACCCCCTAGTCCGGGACACCCTCAGTAGCCCCCGAACTAGTCTTCGAAGCCGAGGTAGACGCCGAACACCATCGGCTTTGGGGACCAGTTCCCTTCCTTCTGTGATATCGATGACCGGCCTGTATCTCCTCTGAGTCGAGTCTTTAAGTGTTGCCTGGCCGCACACGCCCCGAAATTTACTTCGATCACCGAGGGGTATTGATAACTTAGCCCCGAAGGCTAGTCACCTTAGTATGAACAGCACCCCCATCTGACAACTTTTTACCGAAGGGTCACCACGCCACGACCGCAAGCCGGTTTATGAAATACTCGATTCGCGGTTCGAGGTGGTTTTTTCGCTGGCACGTCCCATCAACATGGAGATCGTGTCCTGTTTTCAAGGGATATGATCAATAATCCACCTCATCCTACGCGCGCATAATGGCACGGTTACATGGGGAAGGGGCGAGGACTGTGGCACAGTAAAAGGACCGTGGGTTTTACAGCCCATAAAAGGGGAGCGATCTCCATCTCCTTTACACGCTCTCACTCCTGCCCTCGCCGCTGCCTTCTCCATCTTCGAGCTCCAGCGCCCAGATCCGCTCTCCCTTCCAAGAATTCTCTAGCCACCCATTCAACCTAGCAATGGCAGGCTCCGGGTCCAAAGGCAAGTGGGAGGCGTCCGTCGTCACTGACAGCGCCATTTTGGAGCTGAAGAGCACGGGCTATCTTCCAGACCACGGCGCCCACCGCGCTCCGGAGGCCGGCCAGATCGTCCCCACGCCGCGGCAAGGCGAGAGGGTGGTGTTCCTCCCTCACTTCATTCGAGGTTTGGGCTTCCCCCTTCACCCCTTCGTCAGGGGCCTCATGTTCTTCTACGGGCTTGACTTCCACGATCTCGCACCGAACTCCTTCCTCCACATCTCGGCCTTCATCATCATCTGTGAAGCCTTTCTTCGGATCCGGCCACACTTCGGCCTGTGGTTGAAGATCTTCAATATCAAGCCGAAGATCGTCGACGGCCAGCAGGCGGACTGTGGGGGCGCGATGGTCAGTAAGCTCCCCCGAGTGGAGTGGCCAGAAGGCACCTTCATCGAGACCATCAAGGTCTGGCAGAAGGAACGGTTCTACATCACAGAGCCAAGGAGCGCGGACTGGGAGGCGATTCCGGCCTTCCGATCCGGACCCCCCACGAGGCTGGTCTCATGGACCAAGAAAGGCCTCCACTGGGGGGCGAACAAAGAGCTGGCGCAGCTGTAGAGCCGGATTTCCAAGATGATAGAGCGGTGCATGTCTACAACTTGGCGGCGGGTTGCCTCCTGGAGCTTGTCGAATTACTCCAAGAGGCGGTCGCACTCGCGGCCTACCTCATCTACTTCACGGAGGACCACGAAGGCTCGGTCCTTCTCTGTGTTGACGAGGCGCCGTTGCTATGGGGCCCATTCACGGTCGCCTTCGCCCATCTCCTCAGCCATGGGTTTTCTCTTCCTCGAGGATGAGCCGAGTGCCTGACCCGACGCCATCGCTGAGGGGGGTGGATCGGATGCAGCACGCCGGGTGGGAGGCAGGAGGGGGTGGGTTCGGTCGGGCTCGCCATTGGGGGTTGAGGTGACCTATGCGGCCTGTCGCCGGCCATGGAGATGTTGGGGCAGCGGGAGGGGGGCGTGCGCACCATCGTCAATGGGAAGGGGATTTGGGGGTTTTCTCTTTTCTGTAGGATTCGCTGGTATTGAAGTAGATGGAACCACTCCTTATATTGAGCGGTTGCCTAGTGTGAACCGGTACGAACTTGAACCAGTGGGAACGCAGTGGTGGTGGTTGACAAGGGATGCGAGGAGGCAGACATAGGTGAGGCGTCCATCATCCATCCGACGGTCGAAAGGGTACTAAACTATCTACTTCTTTAATATATGTTACAATTCCAGAAAATAAACACTCGAATGTATAGCATGGATGGCAGTGGAACTAATGCTACAACCTTAATGATCATGGGTTCGATATCCCAGGGCATCATTTTTTTAGAATTTTGTATTTTTGATTATATGCCACCAGTTGTATCCCACTACTCAGTTTTGCCATTAGAAATTTCAACTGCTCAAAAATGCCATCGATGCGTTAGGCGCATGCTAAAAAATGCCACAAGACAGCATTACTGTCAGCTCAAAGCCCATTTACCATGTTATAATGGCCAAAATACCCATGGACCAACATGTCAGATCTCCTTCTATCTCACTACGATAAAGTGTGGGTCCCACTCGATCCCGAATAGCGTTCTTATTTTTCTCTAAAATTGTTCACTTGCTTACTCCTGACAAGTGGGGCCACACTTATCATTGTGAGATAGAGATATCTGACATGTGGGTCTAGGGGTATTTTGGTCATATAACATGGTCAACGGGTTTGACCAGACAATAATGATGTCTAATGGCATTTTTGAGCAAACAACTAATGGAATGAATGCATTTTTTAGGTATCTAATGGCATTTTTGAGCATGCATCTCACAGAACGATGGCATTTTTGAGCAGTTGTAACTTTTAATGGCAAAACTGAGTAGTGGGACACAACTAGTGCATAAATGATAAAAATCCTTTTATTTAATCTCTCTGTCGATTAATAAGAATTTTGTAACATGAAAACTCAGTGGCACAATGCTTGATCAACATCACCGTTCAAACTGTAATGCGAATTGAGGTTTATCCACCAAATGCATGTACCCGTACCATGTCACAATCTCAAAGTTTACCCTCTTTTTTACCATGCAGAGGTTCGTTTATTTTTCCTTCAAAGATGATGTGCATGCACCCATAATGTCGTGGTATTCTCGCGGGGCATGCGCGATCACGGCAGATGCCATGGGATGGCTTAAAGAGGTGAGAGCAAGGCTACAGTGGAGATCCGGGATGGGTTTGGGCAACTGTACACGGTGGTTTACCCAGGTTCGGGGCCCTCCGTGGGAGGTAACACCCCTACTCCTGCATGTCTGATGTATATGCGGTGTATATGGTTGTACAGAGTTGCTCCTAGAGTTGTATTTAGAGGAGGAAGAAGGAGGCTGGGAGCGCTCCTCTTCTTTGCCTCATGTGTGAGCGCGTGTGAGAACGAGAGAGAGTGGGAAGTGGCTGTGAGCCAGTGTGTGGCATGCGTGGCCTATGAATCAAGCTCAACCGAAGAAGAGCCCAGACCTCCTGGGAGGTCTTATAGCTCGACCCCCAGGGTTACATGGGTAAAATGAGAGAGGCGGGAACGAGCGTCCGCGAGCATACTGATGCGAGGAGTCCCCTGGGGTCCTTTATCGACAGACACCCAGGGGACAAGGGGCACTGTAGGCTGATGGAGATGCACTGTAGATGAACAGCGCACTGACGAGCGAACAGTGCACCACTATTCGCCAATAGTGCGCTGCCGCCAGATACGGTCGTCGCGTCGGCGTGTGTCCGATGGGACACCGTAGTTGACTTCGGGCAGCCGGCTGGCTGGAGCAGCCGGCCGCGGGCGCGAGACGGAGCAGCCGGCCGCGGGGGCGAGCCGGAGCAGCCGGCCCGGGCGGGCAGGCACCCCGTCCGGCTCGCCGTCTTGGGACCACCCGGGGGTCATCCCCCCGATAGTAGCCTCCGAGCCTCCGGGCGACTTGGAGAGTCGGGCGGAGGGTTTCCGCAGGTGTTGTAGCAGAAGTCGTCGATGACAGCGGGCGGCAGCCGACGCGGCTTGCTTCCAGTGGGGGCGCGCTAGCGCACCCACTGGGTGTAGCCCCCGAGCCTCCGAGCGACTCAAAGAGTCGGGCGGAGGGTCTTCGCTGTCGTGGTAGCAGAGGTCGTTGATGACAGCCGACTGCGGGCTTGCAGCCGGCGCGGCTCGCTTCCAGTGGGGGCGCGCTAGCGCACCCACTGGGTGTATCCTCCGAGCCTCCGGGCGACTCGAGGAGTCGGGCGGAGGGTCTTCGCTGTCGTGGAAGCAGAGGTTCTCGATGACAGACGGCTGCGGGCTTGCAGCCGGCGCGGCTTACTTCCAGTGGGGGCGCGCTAGCGCACCCACTGGGTGTAGCCTCCGAGCCTTCGGGCGACTAGAGGAGCGTGGCGAAGGGTCTTCGCTGTCGTGGAAGCAGAGGTTGTAGATGACAGCCGGCGCGGCTCGCTTCTAGTGGGGGCGCGCTAGCGCACCCACTGGGTGTAGCCTCCGAGCCTCCGGGCGACTCGAAGAGTCGGGCGGAGGGTCTCCGCAGATGTTGGAGCAGACGGTGGCGTCGAGGATGCCGGTGGCAGCCGGCGGCGGGCCTGCAACCGGCGCGGCGTTTTCCTAGCGGGGCGCGCCGGCGCACCCACTGGGTGTAGCCTCCGAGCCTCCGGGCGAGGAGGGGGGTTCCCCACAGAAATGATCATGCGAAAGACAAAGTTAGTCAGTGCAGATGTATCAAATATTTAGCTCTGGCAGCGCAAGTTTTATGAAGAGGGTGCCGACTTGGTTTCGTCCGAGCCCCCTTCAGTCTTTTTCATGTCCCCTCCGCTCTTTGGCTTTTGCTCTTGCTAGCCGGACAGCCAGGGGCCGGTCTGTAGCTGAGGCGAAGAGTGGGCCGCGGAGTAGAGTGTATAGTACTCGGACTCTGGGAGCAGATTCGACCGAGCAGATACTCATAAAGGAAACGACCGGGTCGCCCAAGCCGTTTTCTCCCCGGACGTTTTTCATGTGAGGTGACCTCCAGTGTTTGCTCTCGTCAGCCGGACAGCCAGGAGCCGGTCTGTAGCTGAGACGGAGAGTGGGCCGTTGGTACCGTTTACACTACTAAGCCGTCTGCGGGAAGAACGTATCGGGCCAAACAGCCAGCCCCCGGGCCGAGACTAGTTGGCGCCAGGGCGAACAGTAAAGTAACTAAAGAACTGCAGCGACAAACCCCGAGGGTCGCTCGGGGTTATCCGTCTGTGCGCACGATGCAAAGGTATGCGAATGGGGAGCTCACATTGGTTTTCGTGTAGACGGGGCGGAGGTGTCTGCCGGCAGACGGCCCGAGCCTCCGGGCGGTCGAGGGGCGCCCCAACCGGTCGGGTTGCCGGGACGGCTCCCCAGCCGGGCAGGCCGCCGGGCCGGCTCCCTACCCGGCCTGGCGCAGCCGGCCGGGCGGCGAATCGGGCGGGCGGCCGGGCCGGGTCACCAGCCGGCCGGGCGTCGGAGCGGGCAGGCGGCCGGGCCGAGTCACCAGCCGGCCGGGCGTCGGAGCGGGCAGCCGGCCGGGCGTCGAAGCGGGCACAACTGCTGGTCTTCTTTTCTTTTTCTATCCGCCAGCGACCCTTTTTTTCTCTCTCTCTCTCTTTTTCTTGCACGGCCAGCCGGCTCCACTCTTTTTTTCCACCCGGCCCCCACCCCTTTTTCTTTTCCTCGTCTGGGCAGCCGGCCGAGGCAGGCGACTGGAGCGGCAGGGAACCGGCGGGCGCGCAGGACGGAAGCGAAGCGGGGCGGGGTGCGGCGAAGCCGGCCGTGGCGCGCGGAGAGGGAGCCAGCGGGCGAAGCGCGCTAGAGGGCGCGCGGCAGTAGAGGCGACGCAGCGGCGCGGCGAGCCGGCCGCGGGCGGAGCCGCGCGCATGTGCCTGCTGGGGGCGAGGACGAGGCGGGAGGCGGCGTGGGGCGCAGGTGCCGGGCGCTGCGGGCGGAGCAGCGACGCGGCGGGCAGCCACGGGCACGCGCCCGACGGGCGGCGCGGGCGCATGGAGCGGCAGACGGACGGGGGCGTGCCACGGCGGGTCGCGGACCGACGCGGGACCGCGTGACGGGGGGTCGCGGGTGGGCGCGTGGGGCGCGCGACGGCGGGTCGCGGGTGGCGCGGGGGCGCGATGGAGCGGGCCGAAGCCGCGGCACGGCCGTGCGGGTGCGGAGCGGCTATGCGGCCGCGCGGTCGTGGAGGTGGTGCGAGCGGACGACGGGCGCGGGGGCGGGGCCAACGAGGCTTCGTCTGGAGGTGGTGGTGTCGGAGAGGGCCGGGGGCGCGGCGACGCGGCTGGCCCACCAACGGCGCGGCGGGGCCAGCGCAGGGGAGGCGGAGCCGTTGCCCGGGGGCTCGGGGAAGGGCTTGGGTGGAGAGGTGGCCATGGTTTTGGTGGCAGTCGTGGCGCAGCAAAGGGGCTCGGGAGGGATCGAGGAAGAGGAGACCGAGAGGAGGACGAACGGAGACAGCGATGAGCGTATGGTGTGCACCAGGGCTACGCGTCTGTGGGTGTGTGGCAGCGCCGGGGAACGAACGGGGAGTGAGGCGAGGACGAGCGGCGGCGAGCATACTGATGCGAGGAGTCCCTTGGGGTCTTTTATCGACAGACACCCAGGGGACAAGGGGCACTGTAGGCCGATGGAGATGCACTATAGATGAACAGTGCGCTGACGAGCGAACAGTGCACCACTATTCGCCAATAGTGCGCTGCGGCCGGATACGGCTGTCGCATCTGCGTGTGTCCGATGGGACGCCGTAGTTGACTTCGAGCAGCCGGCTGGCTGGAGCAGCCGGCCGCGGCGCGAGCCGGAGCAGCCAGCTGGCTGGCTGGAGCAGCCGGCCCGGGCGGGCAGGCACCCCGTCCGGCTCGCCGTCTTGGGACCACCCGGGGGTCATCCCCCGGACACATAACATGCCACCATGGCAATACATGTACATTTCAGTAAATGAAAAAATAAAGCAAAAACATGTTTACTCCCCTTCTTCACTCTAGCACAATACTCGCATTGATCAAACAATATATTTCATTCAATCACGGTGTGACTTTACATTCATATGATTGAACTACAATGTTTAAACAAACAAACTAATTGTGGCGGCGGTGGCGTCTTACATCGGCGTTGGCGTAGTCCGGGACGTCGGGCCAAGCTTCAAGTAATGCCAGAGTGTTTTGGACTTCCGCTTCCAGTAGCCAATCCCATGCCGCTTGCTGGAGCCAATCCCATGCCGCGGAGGGCAATGTAGTGTCGACTGGCGGCGCTGCAAGGAAGCGAACGAGGGTGGTGTACCATGCCGCCGAGGCGGGCACTAGCACTGGCGCGGGGACAGGTGCGCGCACGGGCACAGGCGATGCAACGAAGCGATCAACGGCGGCATCCCATGCCGCTGAGGTGTCCCATGGCACCGGCGCAGGGATAGGCGCGCGCACGGGCACAAGCACTGGAAGGTAGCGGTCGAGGGCGGCGTCCCATGCAACTGAGGCGGGAACTCGCACCGGCGCGGGGACAGGCACGGGCACAGGCGCGGGCGGTAGTGCACGCGCTCGCGCTGGCACGTCCTGAAGCTCGTTCTGTTCCTGCTCCTCCAGTTCGGGGTATTCCTCTGGAAACAAGAAGACTGGGGATACACCATCATGATGCGCCATGGCGTATGGCGAGGTCTGGCTGATTGGTGGCGGATGAGAATGGAATCAAATGGAGGGAAAGGATTGTAGCAACAGCGGCGAGTACGCGGCCTATTATACAGCGGCTCGGGCGACATTAAGTGGGCAATTGGGAGGAAGGCGGCCGGGCAGCGAAGGGTGGTCAAAGGGCTCGCCTCCCAGTGAGCATGCGCAGCGGCATGCTCACGCGCATCCCGTCAACTCGCATTGAATCGTGCGTGACACACACAAGGTAGATGGACTAGCCATTCATTTACATCACTCAAATATTGCATCACAAACTTCAAGTTATATCATCAATCATTAAACACTAATGACAATGACATGCAAATTAATTATTTAAAAGTATTGCATTGCAAACTTCTTAGGTTCAACTTCAACATGTGGTGAAACCTCAAAGATTCACGTTAAACATGAGTAAGAATCATGTTGAACATTTGAAGCTTCAGTTAGCACATATAAACCCCGTTAACTAACATGTACGTAACACAAATGTTCAGAACAATGAAACACACAACTTCGGGATAATTTAAAATACGTAATACAAGTATTGATCTATCCAAATTTGTTCTGACGCTGCGCCTTCTCAAGATTGAGTTTCTTCTTCTCTGTCTTCTTGATGCTTGCATGAATAGCCCTCACCACTTTTCTATCTTTTGCTTCTATCAGACCCTGATTGATGAGATCGATCCGAGTCCATTTGGCGTAGCATGCATATGTGTCCCTCACTGCGTACTCGATCTGCTCGTCGCATAGTTTCTCGGCCCAACTTTCATGATAGTCCTTATTAAAACCATTCTTCTTGACGAGGTAGTAGTTATCAACGAGCAATCCGGCGATGTCGGCGAGCGAATCAAAATCCTTGGATCCATCCGGGTCAGCCCATTCGACTTGGATGTCCTTGTAGTTCCTGACTCTGATGTCCCAGGTGTTAGAAATATGCCCTAGAGGCAATAATAAATTGGTTATTATTATATTTCCTTGTTCATGATAATCGTTTATTATCCATGCTATAATTGTATTGATTGGAAACTCAAATACATGTGTGGGTACATAGACAACACTGTGTCCCTAGTAAGCCTCTAGTTAACTAGCTCGTTGATCAAAAGATGGTGAAGGTTTCCTAGCCATGGACATGAGATGTCATTTGATAACGGGATCACATCATTAGGAGAATGATGTGATGGACAAGACCCAAACTATAAACGTAGCATATGATCGTGTCAGTTTATTGCTATTGTTTTCTGCATGTCAAGTATCTGTTCCTATGACCATGAGATCATGCAACTCACTGACACCGGAGGAATACCTTGTGTGTATCAAACGTCGCAACGTTACTAGGTGACTATAAAGATGCTCTACAGGTATCTCCGAGGGTGTCTGTTGGGTTGGCATGGATCAAGACTGGGATTTGTTACTCCGTGTGACGGAGAGGTAGATCAGGGCCCACTCGGTAATACAACATCACAATGAGCCTTGCAAGCAATGTGACTAAAGTGTTAGCCACGAGATCTTGTATTACGGACCGAGTAAAGAGACTTGCCGATAACGAGATTGAACTAGGTATAGAGATACCGACGATCGAATCTCGGGCAAGTAACATACCGAAGAACAAAGGGAACAGCATACGGGATTAACTGAATCCTTGACATAGAGGTTCGACCGATATAGATCTTCGTAGAATATGTAGGAACCAATATGGGCATCCAGGTCCCGCTATTGGTTATTGACCGTAGAGGTGTCTCGGTCATGTCTACATAGTTCTCGAACCCGCAGGGTCTACACACTTAACGTTTGGTGACGATTAGTATAGTTGAGTTATTGTGTTGGTAACCGAAGGTTGTTCGGAGTCCCGGATAAAATCCCGGACATGACGAGGATCTCCGGAAGAGTCCGGAGGTAAAGTTTGATATATGTGATAATAGTGTTTTGATCTCCGGAAGGGTTCCGGAATTCACCGGAAGGGGTTCCGGATGTTTACCGAAGTGTTCGGGTGCAGCAACACTTTATATGGGCCAAAGGGGTAAAGCCCACGAGGTATTTGGAAAGTGCAAAAGGAAGTTTTGCTGCTGCCTTAAGCGGTACTACCGCTTGTAAGGCAGTACTACCGCGTAAGCGGTACTACCGCTTGTGTGAAGCGGTACTACCGCTCAAGCGGTACTACCGCTCGTGAGCGGTACTACCGCTTGTGCGCGGTACTGCTGGAATCCGAGTGGAACTCTTTCCGTGCGGGCCAAACCGACCTTGTGCGGGCAAAACCGACCTTGTGCGGGCAAAACCGACCTTGTGGAGGCTTTCTCTCCAAGTTTAGACCCCAGGGCTCAACATATAAATAGAGGGGCAGGGCTAGCACACGGGGGACATTAAGATTTCCCAAGCCGTGTGCCGGCAACCCTAAGCCTCTAGTTCCTCCCGTCACAATCTCCGTAGTGCTTGGCGAAGCCCTGCAGAGATTGTTCCTCACCACCATCACCACGCCGTCGTGCTGCCGGAACTCATCCACTACTTCACCATCGCTCGCTGGATCGAGGAGGTGAAGGCGTCATCAAGCCGTACGTGTGTGAGGTGCCGTCCGTTCGGCGCTAGATCGTGTTTGGATCGAGGGCCGACTTGCGATTTGGATCACGAAGACGTTCGACTACATCAACCGCGTTTCTTAAACGCTTCCGCTTAGCGATCTACAAGGGTATGTAGATTCACTCTCCCTCTCGTAGATGCTCATCACCATGGATAGATCTTGCGTGTGCGTAGGAAAATTTTTGTTTCCCATGCGACGTTCCCCAACAGTGGCATCTGAGCTAGGTCTATGTGTAGATGAGATCTCGAGTAGAACACAAAGGAGTTTGTGGGCGTTGATATTCAGATTGCTTCCTCCCTTGGTCTTTTCTTGTTTCGGCGGTATTGTGGGATGAAGCGGCTCGGACCAACATTACTCGTACGCTTACGAGAGACCGGTTCCATCAACTGACATGTAACTTCGTTGCATAAAGATGGCTGGCGGGTGTCTGTCTCTCCTACTTTAGTCAGATCGGATTTGATAAAGACGGTCCTTGAGAAGGTTGAAAAGCAATTTTTGTATCACCGTTGTGGTTTTTGCGTAGGTAAGAATCGTTCTTGCTAGATACCCGTAGCAGCCACGTAAAACTTGCAACAACAATTAGAGGACGTCTAACTTGTTTTTGCAGGGTATGTTGTGATGTGATATGGCCAATTACATGATGAGATATATGTGATGTATGAGATGATCATGTGTTGTATAGAATATCACGACTTGCATGTCGATGAGTACGGCAACTGGCAGGAGCCATAGAGTTGTCTTTAATTATTTTCTCCGTTTTGCTTTACTTTATCGCTATGAGTTAGCAATAGTCGTGGAAGCAACAGTCGGCGCGACAACCTCATGGCGACACGTTGATGGAGATCAAGATGATGGAGATCATGGTGTCATGCCGGTGACGATGGAGATCATGTCGGTGCTTTGGAGATGGAGATCAAAAGCACAAGTTCATGGCCATATCATGTCACTTATGATTTGCATGTGATGTTAATCCTTTTATGCATCTTATTTTGCTTAGGACGATGGTAGCATTATAAGGTGATCCCTCACTTAAATTTCAAGATAAAATTGTGTTCTCCCCGAGTGTGCACCGTTGCGAAAGTTCGTCGTTTCGAGACACCACGTGATGATCGGGTGTGATAGACTCTACGTTCGCATACAACGGGTGCAAGCCAGTGTTGCACGTGCGGAACACTCGGGTTAAACTTGACGAGCCTAGCATGTACAGACATGGCCTCGGAACACAAGAGACCGAAAGGTCGAACATGAGTCATATAGTAGATATGATCAACATGAAGATGTTCACCATTGAAACCACCTCAACTCACGTGATGATCGGACTTGAGTTGGTGGATTTGGATCATGTGACACTCGAATGACCGGAGGGATGTCAATTTGAGTGGGAGTTTTTTTTAAGTAATATGATTAACTAAACTCATTATCTTGAACAATAGTCTAAGTTGTCTTTGCTATATTTATGTTGTAGATCATGGCTCGCGCAGTAGCACCCCTGAATTTTAATGCGTTCCTAGAGAAAGCTAAGTTGAAAGATGATGGAATTAACTTTGTGGACTGGGCCCGTAATCTAAGGATTATCCTTACGGCTTCCCAGAAGGCTTATGTCCTTGATGCACCGCTTGGTGATCCACCCGCTCCAGTTGAGTCTCTAGACGTTGTGAACGCCTGGCAGGCTCGCTCTGATGATTACTCAATAGTTCAATGTGCAATTTTGTATGGCTTAGAACCGGGACTTCAAAGACGTTTTGAACGTCATGGAGCATATGAGATGTTCCAGGAGTTGAGGTTTATCTTTCAGAAGAATGCCCGGATCGAGAGGTATGAGACCTCCGATAAGTTCTATGCTTGCAAGATGGAGGAGAACGGGTCTGTTAGTGATCACATACTCAGAATGTCTGGGTACTCCACCCATTTGGCTGAATTGGGGATGCCCCTTCCGCCAGAGGCTATCACTGACAGAGTTCTTCAATCATTGCCACCTAGCTACAAGAGCTTCGTGTTGAACTATAATATGCACGGGATGAACAAGTCAGTCGCCGAGCTGTTTGCGATGCTGAAAGCCGCTGAGTCTGAAATTCAGAAGGAGCATCAAGTGTTGATGGTCAATAAAACCACTAGTTTCAAGAAAAATGGCAAGGGTAAGAAGGGTAACTCCAAGAAGAGTGGCAAAGCAGTTGCTCCTCCCGTGAAGAAACCCAAGGCTGGACCCAAACCAGAAACTGTGTGTTTTCATTGCAAGGGAACTGGACACTGGAAGCGGAACTGCCCCAAGTATTTGGCTGACAAGAAGGCGGCCAACAACAAACAAGGTATATATGATATACATGTTATTGATGTGTACCTTACCAACTCTCGTTGTAGTGCCTGGGTATTTGATACCGGTGCGGTTGCTCACATTTGCAACTCTAAACAGGAACTGCGGAATAGACGGAGGCTGGCAAAGGATGAAGTGACGATGCGCGTGGGAAATGGTTCCAAGGTTGATGTGATCGCCGTCGACACGCTCGCTCTTCAATTACCATCGGGATTAGTGATGAACCTGAATAATTGTTATTTAGTGCCTGCGTTAAGCATGAACATTATATCTGGATCTTGTTTATTGCGAGACGGTTACTCATTTAAATCAGAGAATAATGGTTGTTCTATTTATATGAGTAATATCTTTTATGGTCATGCACCCGAAGTGAGGGGTTTATTCTTATTGAATCTCGATAGTAATGATACACATGTTCATAACATTGATGCCAAAAGATGTAGAATTGATAATGATAATACCACTTTCTTGTGGCAGTGCCGTTTAGGTCATATTGGCGTAAAACGCATGAGGAAGCTCCATGCTGATGGACTTTTGGAGTCACTTGATTTTGAATCACTTAACACATGCGAGCCATGCCTCATGGGCAAGATGACTAAAACGCCGTTCTCTGGAACAATGGAACGGGCAAGTGACTTGTTGGAAATCATACATACTGATGTGTGCGGTCCGATGAGTATTGAGGCGCGCGGTGGTTATCGTTACTTTCTCACCTTCACTGATGACTTAAGTAGATATGGGTATATTTACTTAATGAAACACAAGTCTGAAACGTTTGAAAAGTTCAAACAATTTCAGAGTGAAGTTGAGAATCATCGTAACAAGAAGATTAAATTCCTACGATCTGATCGAGGAGGAGAATATCTGAGTTATGAGTTTGGCAGTCACTTAAGACAATGTGGAATTGTTTCACAACTGACACCGCCTGGAACACCACAGCGTAATGGTGTGTCCGAACGTCGTAATCGAACCTTATTGGATATGGTGCGATCTATGATGTCTCTTGCCGATTTGCCACTATCGTTTTGGGGTTATGCATTAGAGACAGCTGCATTCACTTTAAATAGGGCACCATCGAAATCCGTTGAGACAACGCCATATGAACTTTGGTTTGGCAAGAAGCCAAAGCTGTCGTTTCTTAAAGTTTGGGGATGTGATGCTTATGTCAAAAAGCTTCAGCCTGAAAAGCTGGAACCCAAAGCGGAGAAATGCGTCTTCATAGGATACTCAAAAGAGACAGTTGGGTATACCTTCTACCTCAGATCCGAAGGCAAAGTGTTTGTCGCTAAAAACGGAACATTTCTTGAGAAAGAGTTTCTCTCGAAAGAATTGAGTGGGAGGAAGATAGAACTTGATGAGGTTGTTGAACCTTTACTTCAACCTGAGAGTAGCGCGGCGCAGAAAGATGTTTCTGTAGAGCCTACATCAGCTGACGAGGAAGTTGATGATGATCATAAAGCTTCGGATCAAGTTGCTATCGAACCTCGTAGGTCGACAAGGACGCGTACTGCTCCTGAGTGGTACGGCAACCCTGTCTTAGAGGTCATGTTGTTGGACAACGATGAACCTACGAGCTATGGAGAAGCGATGATGGGCTCGGATTCCGAGAAGTGGTTAGAGGCCATGAAATCCGAGATGGGATCCATGTATGAAAACAAAGTGTGGACTTTGGAAGTATTACCTGAAGGGCGTAAGGCCATTCAGAACAAATGGATCTTTAAGAGGAAGACGGACGCGGACGGTAATGTCACCGTCTATAAAGCTCGACTTGTGGCAAAGGGTTTTTCACAAGTTCAAGGAGTTGACTACGATGAGACCTTCTCACCCGTAGCGATGCTTAAGTCCGTCAGAATCATGTTAGCAATAGCTGCCTTTTTCGATTATGAAATTTGGCAGATGGATGTCAAAACAGCGTTCCTTAACGGTTTCCTTAAGGAAGAGTTGTATATGATGCAACCAGAAGGTTTTGTCGATCCAGAGAATGCTGACAAAGTTTTCAAACTCCAGCGATCCATTTATGGACTGGTGCAAGCATCTCGGAGTTGGAATCTTCGCTTTGATGAGGTGATCAAAGCGTTCGAGTTTATACAAGTTTACGAAGAAGCTTGTATTTACAAGAAAGTGAGTGGGAGCTCTATAGCGTTTCTAATATTATATGTGGATGACATATTACTGATTGGAAACAATATAGAAATGTTGGAAAGCGTGAAGGAATATTTGAACAAGAGTTTTTCAATGAAGGACCTAGGAGAAGCTCCTTTCATATTAGGCATCAAGATCTATAGAGATAGATCAAGACGTTTAATAGGACTTTCACAAAGCACATACCTTGATAAGATTTTGAAGTTCAAAATGGATCAGTCCAAGAAGGGGTTCTTGCCTGTTTTGCAAGGTGTGAAGTTGAGTAAGACTCAATGCCCAGTGACAGCAGAAGATAGAGAAAATATGAGTGTCATCCCCTATGCTTCAGCCATAGGCTCTATCATGTATGCAATGCTGTGCACAAGACCCGATGTCAGCCTTGCCATAAGTATGGTCAGAAGGTTTCAAAGTGATCCAGGAATGGAACACTGGACGGCGGTCTAGAATATCCTGAAGTACCTGAAAAGGACTAAGGACATGTTTCTCGTTTATGGAGGTGATCAAGAGCTCGTCGTAAAGGGTTATGTCGATGCAAGCTTTGACACTGATCCGGATGACTCTAAGTCGCAAACCGGATACATATTTATTCTTAATGGGGGTGCGGTTAGCTGGTGCATTTCCAAGCAAAGCGTGGTAGCTGATTCTACATGCGAAGCGGAGTACATCGCTGCCTCGAAGGCGGTGAAGGAAGGTGTCTGGATGAAGGAGTTCATGACAGATCTTGGAGTAGTGCCTAGTGCACTTAACCCAATGACTCTGTTTTGTGATAATACTGGTGCCATTGCTCTAGCCAAGGAACCAAGATTTCACAAGAGGACCAGACACATAAAGCGACGTTTCAATTCCATCCGCGATTACATCGAGGAGGACGACATAAATATTTTCAAAGTACACACGGATCTGAATGTTGCAGATCCGATGACTAAACCTCTTCCAAGGGCTAAACATGAACAACACCAGAACTGCATGGGTGTTCGATTCATTACAATGTAAATCACATAGTGATGTGAACTAGATTATTGACTCTAGTGCAAGTGGGAGACTGTTGGAAATATGCCCTAGAGGCAATAATAAATTGGTTATTATTATATTTCCTTGTTCATGATAATCGTTTATTATCCATGCTATAATTGTATTGATTGGAAACTCAAATACATGTGTGGGTACATAGACAACACTGTGTCCCTAGTAAGCCTCTAGTTAACTAGCTCGTTGATCAAAAGATGGTGAAGGTTTCCTAGCCATGGACATGAGATGTCATTTGATAACGGGATCACATCATTAGGAGAATGATGTGATGGACAAGACCCAAACTATAAACGTAGCATATGATCGTGTCAGTTTATTGCTATTGTTTTCTGCATGTCAAGTATCTGTTCCTATGACCATGAGATCATGCAACTCACTGACACCGGAGGAATACCTTGTGTGTATCAAACGTCGCAACATTACTAGGTGACTATAAAGATGCTCTACAGGTATCTCCGAGGGTGTCTGTTGGGTTGGCATGGATCAAGACTGGGATTTGTTACTCCGTGTGACGGAGAGGTAGATCAGGGCCCACTCGGTAATACAACATCACAATGAGCCTTGCAAGCAATGTGACTAAAGTGTTAGCCACGAGATCTTGTATTACGGACCGAGTAAAGAGACTTGCCGATAACGAGATTGAACTAGGTATAGAGATACCGACGATCGAATCTCGGGCAAGTAACATACCGAAGAACAAAGGGAACAGCATACGGGATTAACTGAATCCTTGACATAGAGGTTCGACCGATATAGATCTTCGTAGAATATGTAGGAACCAATATGGGCATCCAGGTCCCGCTATTGGTTATTGACCGTAGAGGTGTCTCGGTCATGTCTACATAGTTCTCGAACCCGCAGGGTCTACACACTTAACGTTTGGTGACGATTAGTATAGTTGAGTTATTGTGTTGGTAACCGAAGGTTGTTCGGAGTCCCGGATAAAATCCCGGACATGACGAGGATCTCCGGAAGAGTCCGGAGGTAAAGTTTGATATATGTGATAATAGTGTTTTGATCTCCGGAAGGGTTCCGGAATTCACCGGAAGGGGTTCCGGATGTTTACCGAAGTGTTCGGGTGCAGCAACACTTTATATGGGCCAAAGGGGTAAAGCCCACGAGGTATTGGAAAGTGCAAAAGGAAGTTTTGCTGCTGCCTTAAGCGGTACTACCGCTTGTAAGGCAGTACTACCGCGTAAGCGGTACTACCGCTTGTGTGAAGCGGTACTACCGCTCGTGAGCGGTACTACCGCTTGTGCGCGGTACTGCTGGAATCCGAGTGGAACTCTTTCCGTGCGGGCCAAATCGACCTTGTGCGGACAAAACCGACCTTGTGCGGGCAAAACCGACCTTGTGGAGGCTTTCTCTCCAAGTTTAGACCCCAGGGCTCAACATATAAATAGAGGGGCAGGGCTAGCACACGGGGGACATTAAGATTTCCCAAGCCGTGTGCCGGCAACCCTAACCCTCTAGTTCCTCCCGTCACAATCTCCGTAGTGCTTGGCGAAGCCCTGCAGAGATTGTTCCTCACCACCATCACCACGCCGTCGTGCTGCCGGAACTCATCCACTACTTCACCATCGCTCGCTGGATCGAGGAGGTGAAGGCGTCATCAAGCCGTACGTGTGTTGAGCGCGGAGGTGCCGTCCGTTCGGCGCTAGATCGTGTTTGGATCGAGGGACGACTTGCGATTTGGATCGCGAAGACGTTCGACTACATCAACCGCATTTCTTAAACGCTTCCGCTTAGCGATCTACAAGGGTATGTAGATTCACTCTCCCTCTCGTAGATGCTCATCACCATGGATAGATCTTGCGTGTGCGTAGGAAAATTTTTGTTTCCCATGCGACGTTCCCCAACACCAGGGCCGTAGCATGGCTATGTTGCCTTTGATGCAAAAACCAACGAATGTGTATCTTTCCTTGAGGAGAAACTAGCGAAGAGACGTTCTCACACCTTGAGACCGGCATACCTGGTAAAGGAGATAATTCTTGGCGTATGAGATCTGGATGATGGCTGTCTTCTGTTCTTCGATAGGAAACTGTCCCTTCGTCTGGCGGCAGGTGTACTCGACGTCTATGCCGACCAACGATAGTCGAAAGATATCCATAAACTCCTCAGCCTGTGCTATCCAGCATTGGACGACACTGTTGTCGTTGGTGTACACGGTGTGGATGCTGTCGCCACCATGGATTGGGATGTGGTGGTCCTCTGTGAACGGGGCTACAAAGCCCGGCGGCACCATCCTGTCGCCGCCGAGGTCGCCGAAAGATATACCGCGAGACATGGATGGTACTGACTGGAAGCGAGAGAGCGAGAGAGAGAGAGAGAGAGAGAGTTGAATGAGGACGATGGTGGGTTGGTTGTATTAGAGAGGGGATTTGTCAACTTCTTAAATCGTGATTGGAGACGAGGAGGTTGCTGAAATAGTTTGAAGGAAGAGCCATAACCGAGCGTGCATCATGTTATCCAGATCTGATGCCAGCATGAAGACGTGACCGTACATTGCTTCCATTTACTTTTTTTGGTATACTTCTCAAAAATAACTACATCATGCTTGTGTTCATCACTCGTTTGGTGTCGCAATAGTACTGGAAAAATATAGGACATTTTACATACCAAAAGTTTACGTTCACAAATTAAATGATTTTCCATACCAAACTTGTACACCATGTGGTCGTTGCATGCAAAGAGTCTCCGTTTATAATTCAAACAGTGCTCACTCCATATCCGGAATGAGTACTCAAAGTTCTTAAATCGCTAGAACTGTTTTGAAAAGTCTGTCATGAATTTGTTGAAAGCCCTCACACTATTTCTGAAAGTCCTTACAAATATTTCTGAAAGTGATCACACCATTCACGAAAAGCATATTCAGAAAGTTAACAAGGATAGAAGCACATATTTTTACATAAAGCACCATGCATTTGTACATCACCATACCACTATGTTCAACGTAAATAAGTAATACAATACACACGGCATTTTTGACCTACTACAATCATAGTTAGAACTTAGAACATATGTTCGCTCAATCTAAATTAACATACTACTAGTCGAATGTACACATTCAAGTTCTAGCAATTCACCACCCATAGTTTCCCTTCCAGCCGCTCGAAATTCCCTCGTCTTTGTTCTTACGGGGGCGGAGCCGTTCCCTCGATGGTGGTTGGAGAAGGTGACGTACTCCATCCTTAATGATTAGGATCCTACGGTACAACTCGTAGCTAACATACCCGTCTTTTGCTGCGTACTCGAGGTGCAACGGGGAAAGCGGCTTCCACTCCCAGTACTGGTGCTTGTCCTTTGGGAATGATTTCTTCATGTTCTTGTACGAGGGGTCGATGATGGCCGCTGCAAGGTCACCCATTGAGTCCCTTTGTCCACCACCTTTGATACATAATTGCTTTTGGATGTCGACGTGGTGCTCGTCTGGAATTCTGATCCATGCACGGGCAAGCATGATCTTGTCGCCCCTGGTGTCCACGCTAGCAAAAGTTATCGCTCTGTGTTGCAGGAATTCAACCAATGCCTGGCATCGCTCGGACCTGTGGTAGCAGTACACGAGGACATGCTCGTGCATGGCAAGTTGCACGACGGTGACCCTTTGCCGCCTGTAACTGCTCCTACGTGTGTACTCGAGGTCGAGGCCGACAAACTTGTTCTTCTCCTCCTGGAGCCATTGCTCATACATGCCGATGACTCGCTCCACTGTCTCTAGCTCATTGGTGTACACCACCTCCAGCATGGTTGTTCCATGGGCAGTTATGTGGTGGGTCTCCATTGTTAGTTTCTTGTCGTCCATGGCTACAGGGAGGCGGTGGGGGTTTGTGGTGGACGACAAGGAACGGCCGAGGAAGAAGATACAAATGGATGCTGTAACAGGAATGCGATCATTAATTTGTCGTGCAAAAAAGGTAACCGACCAGAGCAGTTGGGACGTTGTCCGGCGATTCGACGAGTCACGGGAATCAGGCGTCTATTAGAGCAACAAAAAAAATTGACGGTGGTAGGAACAATATATTTTGAACAGTGGCAACATTGCACGCTCAACTATGCGGCCTATGCGTGGTCCTGGTATGGCACGTTGCACTAATTTTTATTAAACGGATATCTCAAATTATGACGTGACAACTGGCACAGTAAACTTTATTTTGTAACCAATCGTTACACTTCACATGATCAATGTGCTTTCATCAAGATACTTGCAGGAACAAAATGTCTGTGCATTGCAAACCTACTGGGCTCGCCTTACGTATGCGATGAACATCCTCACACATGAACAACATGAACAATCACCTATGTTGGCACCTTCCCGCATGCAAAGTATGATCTCAAAGTATGAATTGACACCCGGCACCGTAAACTTGAATTTGTAACCACTCGTTACTCTTCACATGATCAACTTGCTTTCTCCAAGATACTTGCACGAACAAAATGTTTGTGCATTCCAAACCTATTGGGCTCACCTTACATATGCAATGAACATCTTCGCACATGAACAATCACCAATGCCGGCACCTTCCCGCATGCAAAGTAGGATCTCAAAGTATGACACAATGCATAACCTCAGCTTGCTCGCGGGCTAAAATCCCATAGTGTGATGTACACAATGATTTCTTTTTTGAAATCCTCTCCACTATATGGTATGCATCATGAATACAAAGTATGGAGCGTGTTTGGATTCATACTTTCTCAAATCTTTTGGATGGTAGCACCTTGCCGCATGCAAAATATGATCTCAAGTTACATGCACGAACAAAATGATTGTGCATCGCTAACCTGTTGGTCTCACCTTAAATAAGCGAGGAACTTCGTACTACTCTACATTAACACATTATGTAAGGAACATGCTGTCACATGAACATACCTCAAATTTATCCTTGCCTCCCCACTAAGCGGTCCCTCAAATTTTCACTTCCCTCCACTCGTTTTTGAACGCCACACGTGCCCACCTAACCCCAACCCTCCTCAAATTAATACCACCTCTTTTTCCCACAATAATCACACCCCCTTCCAATAAATCGAGCGGCCTCCTCCTATACCTCTCTCTCCCTCTCCTCTCCTCTCTCTCTTTCTCTCTCTCTCTCTCTCTCTCTCTCTCTCGTCGCCTCCAGATCCTCCCACTCCACCTCCTGATCCTCCCTCCCCGCCGGTGGATCGCTCTAGCTATGGCCACAAATCATTTGGTGAGGAGGCGCTCACGACGGACAGCATTTGTCTTGGCCCCATCCATTCTACTGGTAAAACTAGCCCAAGATCTCATCCTAATCGACGAGTTCTATTTGCGGTGTTGTTTTTTTATTAGAATAATAAAAAAGTTAGGGTTCTTATTCTGGTTAACACTGCATGTCATTCTAGCTATGGTTCTTTGAGTACATCTTCATCTGATTCAGTCGGTATGCTCTCTCAAGATGCTTTTGTTCTCAACTAATCCATGTTGACAATATACCGATTGCTAGTTCATTTCCTGGATCTTAGAACATTTACGTGCATGTTTCGTCATTTTGGAACGCCCCGCAAAACTAACCCCAAACCTCCCCAAATCATGACTTTTATTTCAACCTAGCCTCCTCCCCTTCGAAGAAAGAAGACATCGCCTCCTATCTCTCCCTCTTCGCCTATAGGTCTGATCCACTCTGGCCGGTCATTCTCGCCTCGCCACCACAAATCGTTCGGTTACCATGGAGGCGCACCCGACCGACGGCATTCCGCTCGGGCCCGTTCGCTCACATGGTATGTCTACCCCATCATCTCAATCCTAATCGGCCTGCGGATCTACTTACTTTTTATGTGAAAGTTGTTATTGTTTTACAACATTTATAATTTGGGGTTCTTATTCGGGCTAAGCATGCGGGTCAATCTAGCTAGGGCTCTTATTACTAGTACATTTCCTTCATCTTAGTGTAAGTACGAGAATGTTTAATCATTATTGCACCAATATTTAAAATTATTGCCGTCTCGTACTGTACCTACTTTCAACAAGTGATAATCTTTACGCAGCAGATGCTGACATGTTACCAACGGAGTGGGAGAACATTAGTGAAGGCATGAAAAGAAGAACCTGTATCAAAATGAAGACTTTTCCAACTCTGTACCTTGCTTCCTCAGTCGTCTCACAGATTTCCCTGTGTTCTCAGATATCAAAGGTCATGTTCGTTGTCCAAACCATCAAGAAGACCTGATAGACCATGACAGTGACACTAAAAGTGAACAAAAAGACGCAGATGTGGCCACCACTACAGATGTAGAGGAAATTGTTATTGAAAGCTCTGCATCTATGGTTAGAATATGTTTACTTGCTGTAACAATGCATACGTAATGTAAATTGTCTGCAGTCTAATGTCTTCAACTACATTATGGCAGGAATATTATCGTCATCAACTTGAAGTAGTGACTAAGGGTATACATATGGTACATGAAGAGTTCGAAAAACTCATCTCTTTAACTTCAGATGCGCCCCTAAGCTCAAGCACATCGTGAGAAAGTGGGTTCAACCGGTGAGTAGCTGAACTCTTTTCTGTAAACACTTCCTTAATTAGTAAGACTAGCAGAGCGAATTCCTGTCAGATCCCTCGGTAGGGTTCATGACGAGACCAGAAGTACCGAAACAGAGTCTGCACACATAGTTTACCCAGGTTCGGGCCTCCGAAGAGTAATACCCTATGTCCTGCTTTGTCTTGGTATTCATGGTGAGGGGATACCTCGTGCAGAGGATTACAATGGTGTTTGAGATGTCTACCGAGAGTTGAGTTCCAGATTGGATCCCTAATGGGGACCCTAGACCTCTCTTTATATAGACAGGAGAGGTCTAGGGTTTACATGAAGAGGATATCAGATTGATTTGGTCGCCGCCTTCTGCCTTGGGGTACACGTTCCCCGCACTCTCCTTCTTAGGGTTCCTTGATGCTCCTTGGACCTGGTGGGCCCTGGTCAAGGTGGAGGCCGGGCTCCTGTACGTTAGGCACCCCGGGTCTGGGACCCCGACAGTAGCCCCCGAGCGTGGTGGAGGTCGCGAGCAGCCAGGCTCCGAGATCTCCGTCAGGCTCTTCTTCTTCGTGCCTCCAGCCTCTTGAGCCGTTGCAGGGCGGTCCTGTCCTTCTTCTTGCTAGCGATGCTACTGCATCTTCTTTGGATGACAGGGCCGGACAGATTTTAGCGCGCAGGCCCCGTCGATACTGTTCGTATGCATGCCAGCCTCTTTTTAAGGGGAGGAAATGGAGCGGCACTTCCGGAGAGCGATCCTCACTCTCCCCTTCCACCTCCCGTCGCTGCCGTCTCGCGCCTAGGGTTGTTGACGCGAATGGCCGCCTCCTCCTCCACCAGACGTTCTCGAGAGAGTCATTTAGCTAGTTCTCCATCGGATCACCTCGGCGCCGTACCAGAGTGGGCTAGTGATTGGAGGAAGTCCCCAATCACCAGGAGTGACTTGGAGTGCCTGGTGGAGTCGGGATGGCTGCCGGAGAAGTCTTCGATGCCGTGGTTGGCACCTGATAAGGATGAGAAGGCCCCACACCCATTGCTTTGGAACCTAGTAGTTCACGAGGCGTTCCTCTTCTGTGGGCTTCGATTCCCTTTGAGCATGTTCGTCCGAGGAGTCCTTACTCACTATGGGCTTCAGCTGCATCATCTGAGTCCGAGCGGGGTGCTGCATCTGTCATGCTTCATAACTTTTTGTGAATGCTTCTTGGGGATTCCACCCTGCTTCGACCTCTTCAGGTATTTCTTCAAGGTGGTTCCTCGTCTGAAAAGGGGCAAGATCCCTTCTTGCGGTAGCGCAGAGCTCCGACCTCGCCCCGACTCGGGTTTCTTTGAGGTCCTAGCTGTTGACGGCCCGGAGTCGTGGGAACGCAAATGGTTCTATGCTAATGACATAGCTCGGGGGCACCGTGAGGTCGGGCTGCCTGTCTTCTCCGATGTCCCATGCCGCCCGGGCCCAGGGTGGAGCTCGAAGACGGAGTTCGAACCCGATACCGGTCTTCTAATCCAAGCGGTCTTCGAGATGCGTGAGAGGGGCTTAGCCGGCGTCCAGCTCATGAAGACGTGGATGGAGAGAAGCATTCCTCCCCTCAGCTCCAGGGCGTCCCTCATGTTCGAGTACCGAGGCCTGGATGACCCAAACCGCCTCCTTCGGAGAGAACTCTCCGGAAGCGAAGTTGAGGCCCGCACGAGCCTCGCGAGTGGCCTTTCCCTTGGTGATATACACATGGGGGTTACCTTCGAGCCCTTCAGTCTGTGGAACCCACGAACGCGGGTAAGGCGCCGTACCGGCCGGCCTGTGCCGCATCCTCTCCAGCCTGAGCGCTTCGTGGATGTTTTTCTGACTGTGTTTATTTCGCAGGCTTTCGACGGCCTCGCGTCCGACCCACCTCAACCGCGAGGTCCCGCCGCGGCGTTGTACGCCGTGCAGTACATGCATATCTCAGATGCCAGCTATGGGCCTGCCACGGTCGGTGCTCCGAGCGGCGCGGGCTCCGAGGTCCCCCCGGGGCCCATGTCTGTAGAGGTCGTGGTGTTGGAGGAGAGGGCAAAAGAGAAAAGATCCGGCGGGTCGTTAGATGGTCCCCCGGCGGTGAAAGCCGCACGTTTACTTCCGTGCTCTGACTTCGCTGCATTCGACGAGGCCGGGGGAGACGGCACTCCGATGCCTTCGTTTGACCTTTCGGAGGCCTCTGGTGAATCCCCGTTGCTCCTTACAGGCCCTGCTGCAGCGGGGCCTACCGTCGTTCCTTCGCAGAAGCCAAAGGTCACGGCCAAAAAGAAGGTTGCGAATCGTCGGGCGGCTCAATCGCCCGCGATCTTGCTTCCTCTAGGGGAGTGGCCGCACGACGCTTCGGGGTCGTGAGGTGGGGCTCCTCTTAACGGAAAGAGCGGTGCCCCTGACCCGTCGTCTTAGGGCCGCTTCAGGCGGACTTCCAGTGCTGCGTCGTCTAGTAGCTGCTCTTCAGCTAGGCCATTCCTTAAATCGGGCCTTGTAGGCCTCGATCTCCGTCCTCCGCCAAGCGTTGGAGGTCGGGACAAAGGTGAGATAGCCTTGTTCCTCTCAGTAGCCCTCAAGCCTCAAGTGGATTGGTTGTCAATGTGCTTGAGGTTTTACTGTATGTACCCGTGAGCCATGCGAGGCAGCTGGACCTGTAGGCCCAAGAGTTGGAACGGCAGGTTGTTGTGGAGGAAGGGTGGGTCGCCCGTTTGCAGAGGTCGCTGGCGGACGTCTGTTGTGAGTTTTCTAGCCTGTAGCTGGTTGTTTGTGCAGTGATTCTGTACTTAACTGATCCGTTGTATTCCTGTTGTGCAGCCTTTGAGCAGCTTCAGTGGCTGCAGGCTCAAGTGGATGCGGATCGCGGGGCCGCGACGTGCGCGCGGGATGCGGCAAGCGCCAAAGGTGCCGAAGCCCGCTCCTGTCAGGAGCTGCTGGAGTCGTACGGTGGCCTGCTGGCTGATAACCAGGGCATCACCGAGGGCCTCCGTTTGCAATTAAGGGAAGGTCAGGAGGCGGAAGCCGACCTGAGACGATGGCTGGGGACCGCCAATGGCCGTGTTGCAGACGCCCAGTCCCGTGTTGAGGGCTGCAAGGTGCATGAGGCCTCGTTGGCGGAGGCCGGGACGCGTGCTGCGGGGGACCTCCAGCAGTGGCGTTCACGCCAGCAGCGTTTGGAGGTCGCTGCGGGTGGTGAGTCATTTTGTTCTTGCTCTTTGACTCTGCCCTTTGCACCTTCTTTGATTTGTGTTTGGTGACATCTGTTTTTCGTGCAGCTGTGCTGCCAGACTTGATTTGCCCACCGGGCTCCTCGCGTCTTGGCATGGTGGCGCTGACTTTGGACAGGATGTCCGAGGCTCTTGCGCGAGCCGCCGGGGTTTTGTGGCCAGGAGAAGCCGAGGCCGCTGACCTTGCTCAGCACATTGCATGCATGCCAGAAGCGGCCCAGCGCCTGAAGGAACTCCAGGAGGCCGCCGCGATAGGAGTGCTCAGTACGTGCTGACGCGGCTGCGCGCGTGCCGTCCCGAGTGGTCCGTCCATGACTTGGTGACCACCGAGCCGCAGGCCAGGCCGGCGCAGAGCTTTTATGCGGATGTAGAGTCGGCTGCGGTGTTTGCTGCTGAATGTAGTCGTTGAGAGGCCTAATGTTTTGTAGCCTGAAAACAAAGCAAATCGCAACTCTCTTTGCGATACTTACTAATACGACCTCTTTCTATGTGATTTTATTTACGTGAAAAACGAGGCATGTGTATTATTTGTATGCCATAGAGGCGGTGAAGTGCCTCTGCCCGGGTTAGGAGCAGAGATCCCTTTTGGTGCATGTTGACGCCGTAGGCGGATTTAGTGGGGCTCAGCGTGACCAGAATGCATGATTCAGTCGTCCGGCATCCTCGATGGTTGCTCTACTCAAAGGAAGGACTACCAACAAAATTGCTTCGATACAATTCCCGGAGCACTAGGCTGTGGGAGGTCAGCAGAAGAAACAGCCACAAGGGTACGGATCAAGGAGCAAGAACATACGATATAGCCTTCGGGTGGAGCTACGGGGGGTCCACTGATAGCGATGCAACCCCCGAGTCCCTCAACAAAGAGATTCGTTTGTTCTTCCGCAACTTGCCTATCCCAAGGAGTTTCAGTAAAGTGTTTTGTTGCTGAATAGTTGTGTGTCATGTTACATTTAGCAAACTAGAAGGGACATGAAAAAGTGAGGGGGGGGGGGGGCATTGTGACCTCCTTATTTTCCAACCTAATATTTGTTTGAGCTAAAGTTACATGAAAAAGCAGTTTTTGCAAAACATTTTATGTAGAAAAGTACGTCATACTTAGAGGTCTATGCATAAATAGGCAGAGATGCTCGGCATTCCAAGGTCGTGACGTAATCCGACCTGTTTTCTTGTTGCAGAGGTAGTAGGCCCCGTTGTTGAGGACCTCGTGGACGACAAAGGGGCCTTCGCATGGGGAAGACATCTTGTTCTTCCTTGGCTTCTGCTTGAGGCGTAAGACGAGGTCGCCGACGTTGAACTCGCGTGCTCGTGCGCGCCGGCCTTGATACTGCCGCAGCTTCTGTTGGTATATGCGGGTGCGTTCGATCACGAGGAGGTGCGCTTCTTCCTTAGCAGTGATGTCATCCTTCCTGTTTTCTTCGGCAACCTCCTCGTCTTACGCCTAGACTCGGGGCGAATTGTATTTGGTGTCTGATGGGAGCACTACCTCCGCTCCGTAGACCATAAAGAAGGGTGTATAACCAATGGACTTGTTCGGGGTCGTGTGCAGACTCCAGAGGACAGAGGGGAGCTCCTCCACCCAGTTGCCCTTCGCCAGAACAAGCGGTGTGATGAGCCGTGGCTTGAGGCCTTGCATGATCAAGCCATTAGCTTATTCGACCTGTCTGTTGGACTGAGGGTGTGCCATAGACGCGTAGTCTATGTGGATGCGCCGTTGTTGGCAGAAATCTTTGAACACCGAGGCGGTGAAGTTGGACCCATTATCAGTAATGATGCTGTGCGGGACGCCAAAGCGGTGTATGAGGCCGGAAACAAACTTGACCGCTATGTCGGCCTCTGCGTTTGTTACTGGTTTAGCCTCGATCCACTTGGTGAATTTGTCGATGGCCACCAACAAGAATTTGTGGCCTCCTGGCGAGGGCATGAGCTTGCCTACCATGTCCAGCCCCCATACCGCAAATGGCCATGTGAGTGGTGTCGTCTTTTGGGCGGAGGCTGGCATGTGTGTTTTGTTGGCAAACCGTTGGCAGCCCTCGCAGTTGCGGACGATCTCCTCGGCATCACGCATCGCGTGAGGCCAGAAGAAACCATGCCGAAAGGCCTTTGCTGCAATTGTTCTGGGGGCTGTGTGATGGCCACAAGCACCCGCGTGTATTTCTTCAAGGAGCTTTTTCCCTTCTTCTTCTGATACACATCGCTGGAAAACGCCCACCTGGCTTTGTTTGTACAGCTCGCCGTTGATGATCGTGTAGGCCTTGGAGCGGCAGACAATGTGTCGCGCCTCTGTTTTGTCTTGAGGGAGCTCGCCTTTGATAATGTAGGCATGTAGTGGTTGTATCCAGTCTTGGGTGTGAACCGCCATCACGGCCTCCTCTTATGTAGCTGAGGGTGGTGGGGTGAGTGCCGGGCCTGTGTTTTTTGCGTTGCTAGGGTCTGCCGCTGCCACGCCGAGGTCTTTTATCTTGATGGATGGCTGGTGTAGTATCTCCAGGAAGGTCTCGTCTGGTACGGGTTCTCTGGACGACCCGACCCGCTCGAGGTTATCCGCTGCGATGTTGTTGCCTCTTTTGACGTGATGTAGCTCAAGTCCATCAAATTTCCCTTCAAGTGCTCGGACGGCGGCGCAGTATGCCGCCATCTTGGGGTCCTTGGTGTCAAACATCTTCATGACCTGTTGGACCACGAGGTCGGAGTCACCACGACAGATGAGACGTCGGATGCCCATGGAGGCCGCGATCCGGAGCCCGTGTAGGAGGGCTTCATATTCTGCTACGTTGTTGGAGTCCCGAAAATGTAGTTGAAGGACGTAATTCATCTTGTTGCCTTCTTGGGGAGACAAGGACTACTCCCGCCCCTAGTCCTTGTATGGTCATCGACCCGTCAAAGTACATTGTCCAGTACTCGAGGTCGATGTTTTTGGGGACCTGCTGGGCCTCTGTCCATTCCACGAGGAAGTCAGCGATGGCCTGAGATTTCACTGTCGTACATGGCTTGTAAGAGAGCTCAAATGGTAAGAGTTCAATTTCCCATTTCGTCACGCGACCTGTGGCATCTTTGTTGTTGATGATGTCTCATAGCGGCGCATGGCTGACCACCGTTATTGGGTTGGCTTGGAAGTAATGCCTCAGCTTTCTTGCGGCCATGAACACTCCATATGTGATCTTTTGATAGTGTGGGTATCTTGTCTTGCAAGGCGTAAGTACCTCGCTGACGTAGTACACCGGGTGCTGTACGCGGTGTATCTTTCTGGCCTCCTCTCGTTCGACAGCGATGACCACGCTGACTACTTGGGTCGTTGCTGTAATGTAGAGCAACATGGGTTCCGATTGGGCTGGGGAGACCAGGAGCGGGTTTGACTGTAACAATGTCTTGAGGTCTACGAATGCTTGCTTGGCTTCGTCGCTCTAGTAGAATTTGTCGCCCTTTTTGAGGAGGCGGTATAGTGGCAGGGCTTTCTCTCCTAGCCTTGAGATGAATCTGCTCAGGGCTGCTACACAGCCCGCGAGCTTTAGTATGTCGCACACCGTTTCGGGGGGCTCGAGGTCCACTATGGCTTTTATCCTCTCTAGGTTTGCCTCTATCCCCCGTTGAGATAGAATGAACCCCAGCAGCTGTCCTGCGGGGACCCCAAAGACACATTTGTCGGGGTTTAGCTTCATACTAAAGTTGCGGAGGTTGTCGAAGGTCTGCTGGAGGTCGGTGAGGAGGCTTGAGCCTTGCTTGGATTTTACCACAATGTCATCAATGTAGACCTCCGCATTCACTCCAATTTGTTTATTGAAACATTTCTGCATTGTCCGCTGGTACGTAGCCCCCACGTTCTTGAGGCCGAACGACATCGTGACGTAGCAGAAGGGCCCATACGGCGTGATGAAGGAGGTCGTCTCCTGGTCAGATTCTTTCATCTGTATCTGGTGGTATCCTGAATATGCGTCCAAGAAGCACAGGCGTTCGCACCCTGCCATGGAGTCGATTATGTGATCGGTCCTTGGCAGCAGGAATGGGTCCTTGGGGCATGCCTTGTTGAGGTCGATGTAGTCCATGCACATGTGCCACGTGTTGTTCTTCTTCAGTACCATCATGGGGTTTGCCAGCCATTCTGGGTGCGCTACCTCCCTTATGAACTTGGCCACGAGCAGGCGTGCTATCTCCTCTCCTATCGCCATTCATTTTTCTATAGAGAAGCACCGCAGGGCCTGCTTTACCAGCCTCGCATCTTGGCGGACGTTTAGGCAGTGCTCGGCTTTCTCTGTCGGCACCCCCGGCATGTCGGCGGGCTTCCATGCGAATATGTTCTAGTTGGCCTGGAGGAAGGCGAGAAGCTCTGCCTCCTGGTCCTGCGAGAGGTCTCCCCCAATGGTCATCGTTTTGTCGGGGTCTTCGGGGTGGACCTGGAATTTCTTGGTTTGCTTTGCTGGCTGAAAGATGGGACCAGGCCGTGGCTTCTGGGGGAGCACGGCCTCAGATGGCCCTATCCGCTTTCTTATCTTGGTGGGCTCGGCGGAGGCCAACATGGCCTCGGCGAGCTCCATGTTTGCCACTTTGGCCATGTAGGCTTTCTTCGTGCTTCCCCGGACGGTGATCGTGCAGTTCGGGCCGGGCATCTTCAGCTATAGGTAGGCATAGGATGGGACCGCCATGAACTTTGTATATGCGGGCCTACCCATGATCGCATGGTAGCCGCTCTGGAAGGGGGTGACCTCGAACTGAATGGTTTCGCTCCGGTAGTTCGACTCGTCTCTGAAGACGACCTCGAGTTCGATCCGGCCTAAAGGACGTACCGAGCGTCCTGGCACAACCCCGTGGAAGCCCCCATCCGACCTATGTAGCTGATAGGGAGATCTCCATCTTTTCCAGGGTATCGGTGAACATGATATTGAGGCCGCTGCCTCCATCCATCAGGACACGTGAAAGGCGGCAGCCCCCCCACAATGGGATCAAGTACCAGGGCATGCTTGCCTAGCTGTACGACGTCTTCGGGGTGATCCCCGACGTCGAAGGTGATCGTCTCTTGGGACCATGCCAGCCGTTCGCTGGTCGCGTCCTCTACTGCGTAGATCGCGCGTCTGGCGAGCTTCTGGTTTTGGCGTGTGTCCGCCATCATGAATACCATGTTCACGGAGGTCTCGTAGGAGACCTCGTGGCGCCGGGGAGGTCGTATGATGTGCCTCCATGCGGGGTGATCGGGTCGATCGTAGATTTCCTGGGCCTTCCCTTGCCTGTCATACACACGTCTGATGTAGCGTGAAGGCGAGACGTTGAGGAATTGCCCTGATCCGTCAGCGATCAGCCCGAAAGAGCCGAACGTGAGGCTATGGCCTGGCGAGAGATAGCCGACCTTTAATGACTCTCCGAGCCGGGTTTGTTCTCCGGTCAACGTCGCCCGTGCCTGGCGCGCCAACTGACGGAGCGAATTCCCGTCAGATCCCTCGGTAGGGTTGATGACGAGACCGGAAGTACCGGAACGGAGTCAGCACACACAGTTTACCCAGGTTCGGGCCTCCGAAGAGTAATACCCTACGTCCTGCTTTATCTTGGTATTCATGGTGAGGGGATACCTCATGCAGAGGATTACAATGGTATTTGATATGTCTACCGAGAGTTGAGTTCTAGATTGGATCCCTAATGGGGACCCTAGACCTCCCTTTATATAGACAGGAGAGGTCTAGGGTTTACACGGAGAGGATATCCGATTGATTTGGCCGCCGCCTTCTGCCTTGGGGTACACGTTCCCCGCCCTCTCCTTCTTAGGGTTCCTTGATGCTCTTGGGCCTGGTGGGCCCTAGTTAATGTGGAGGCCGGGCTCCTGTACGTTAGGCACCCCGGGTCTGGGACCCCGTCAAAGACTGTCTTTCTTCACCCTACCACTGTATACTCTGGTAGATGCATGTAAAATTTGGAATTATTGTATATGTTGTAACCTCTATAAATTTTGTCTATAGGGAAACTTAGGATTCTCAAATGATGACAATACTGCAAGTCTTTGGCCCCAGAAACAACAATCTGATGCAGTCATCAATGCCCTGGCAGTGCAGCAGGAACAACCAGAAGCCATGAAGCATGCCATGGTAAACAAGCATGACGAAGTAGATGCTATGAAGAAGGCCCTGGCATGGCAGCAGCTACAATTTGAAGTTGTTACCAAGGCCTTGGAAGAGCGTGAGCTAGAACGTGAACCTGTGAAGCATCTCATGCTAGATACGCAGCATGGCCAAGAATCTGTGAAGATTACCCTTGCAGAGCATGAAAAAGTACTAGAAGGTGTCAAGAAGGCCCCGCTAGAGCAACATGCTAAAATTGAAAGTTTGAAATTGGGCCTGTTATATCTGCATAACCGTCTTGAATCAATGAACATTGTCCTTGTAGAGCAACAATAAGAACCTGGCCTCGTCAAGAATGCGAAGGAAGTGAAAACCTTGGATCTCGAAAAGAGGCTTGATGATATTGATGGATTGCTAAAGTTCATCTCCCGGACTGCGTCGCCAAGATCCTATGAGATGTGAGCAATGAAACTAAGTCATATGTGTCTAATTTTCATTCTGCGGCTGTGCCCCATGGTTGGCAATTGTAATGTCTTAGACAGTCTATTTGACAATTGTGAAGTTTGCGGTTTAATAAAAGCAACGAGTGCTGAATTTGGATTGAAATTCAAATTTTGCATGAATTCATATTAAATTTATTTTAAAAAGTCAATATTGCATCAAATGTGCCAGCCAATTGCAATATAATACAAATTGACCGCGCCAAAATACTGTGACGGTCATGAACGGCGTCACAAGCGTATGGTCCCACATGTAAGAAGCCACGTCAACCATGTATGGACCCGCCTGTCCGCATCCACGTCAGCACAACAATGGGCCCACATGTCAGAATCGTTGACCGGCCAGACGACACATCATCACCGAAAAACAATGCCTGGTCCCACATGTAAGCAGCCACGTCAGCATCTTCTGGACCCATATGTCAGCAGCATTGACCGGTCAAAACTGACAAAGACTTATTACTGATGAGACCGTCAGGGATAAAACCCACGGCGGACCCACATGGAAGCAGCCACGTCAGCAACTGCTGGCCCCACCTGTCAGAATCTTTGACTGGTCAAACCCGCGGACCGATCACCAGTGATGGATTATCGTCGCCAAAAAGATCTTAGGCGACAGATTGAGCTATCATAGGGGACATTTTGGGCCATCACCGAAAAGGGTCATCGGTGACATTTTTTGGTTCGTCACCTAAAATGCGATCTTGCGTGACGGAAAAAGTGGTACTGTCAAAATTTATTTTTTATGACGGCACTTCGGTGATGGTGGGGGTGACGGCCGGAAACCGTCACCACTGTATTTTCCACGACAAAAAATGGTTATAAGTGACACAAGTGAAGTGTCGCAAAATAGAGCAAATTTTGTAGTGAATAAACATAATCCGTAGATTTCAATTTTCTTATCATGTCTTGATCATAAAGGATTTCCTCTATAGGTGGACACTCACAATTTATTCTATAATAAGCAAATATATCTCTAGCCTCTTGCATTATATAACCAAATTCATGAACTAAGAATATTGTAGCCAAGCGTTTAACTGTTGGATCATGAATATTGGGAAACTCTAGCAACACTCTTTGTATAGCAGGATGCATGTGCACAAATTGTCTTTCAAATTCAACTACAAGCAAGGTTATAGCATCCGCATAACTAGTAGTTTTAGCAAAAATGGATCCTCCTATCATTGGTAAAGATCCCGCACAAGTAAAGAAATCTTGAATAACATTTTCCCAACAATATCACCACTACCTACACGGAATTCTTTTGTATGCAAAACAGTAGGTTCTTCTTTACTATTAGGAGGATCATCATTGGCAAGATTTTCAAATGTTTCTTTATGAGCATTATCATTAGCAATTTCATCAAAACTTCTTTTAGGACTTTCTCCTCTCACAAGATTTAATAATTCAGCTTTATAATCATATGACTCCGCACTAGTGGCGGGAGGAGCAATTGGTGTACTAATAAAATCACTATTATTAGTATTCGAGAAATCGCACAACTTAGTATTTTCTTGAGTAGACATAATAACGATTCAAACAAAGATAGCACACAAAGTATTTTTGGTATTTTTAATTTTTTTTAGAAGTAGAGGGAGATGAAAAAGAGAAAGCAAATAAAAAGGCAAATGGCAAAGAAAGTAAAACAAGCAAATGATAAATGTGTGTGAAGGAACCTGAACTTGTTTGATGAAGCCTCTCCGGCAACGGCACCAGAAATTCCTTCTGCTACTTGTGTAGATGTTGGGTTTTCCCCGAAGAGGAAGGGATGAAGTAGTATAGTAGCAGATAGTATTTCTCTCAGTTAAGAACCAAGGTTTATCGAACCAATAGGAGAGAACACACAGACAAGATAAACGATACCTGCACACACACAAACAAATGCGTGCACCCAACGACAGCAAGAGGGTTGTCAATCCCCTTGTTCTCGCCAGTTGCAAGGATTAAATCTGGTAGTGATAGATAGATAAAATAAAAAGGGAAATAAAAGTAAATAAATTGTAGCAAGTATTTTTAGGGTTTTAGTAAATATAAAGTGAATGGACCCGGGGGCCATAGGTTCACTAGAGGCATCTCTCTCATGAGCGTATTAACGGTGGGTGGACAAATTGTTGTTGGGCAATTGATAGAAAAGCGCATAGTTATGATGATTCTTCATCGCATTACATCCGAGACAAGTAGACCAAAATCTGTCAGGATCTACTACTATTACACACCCCTTGACCGCTATCCAGCATGCATAGTAAGGTATTAAGTTCATAACAAACAGAGTAATGCTTGAAGCATGATGACACAATGTAGAAAAAGCAAGATCAAATAATATGTTCGAGCCCCATCGATTTACCCTTAGTAGCAACAATACAAATACGTGTCTTGCAACTCCTCCTGTCATAGAGTAAGGACACCGCAAGATTGAACCTACTACCAAGCACCTCGCTCACTGAAGATAAATCAATCTAATTGGCCAAAAGAGATAGATAGATTGGAGAGAAATACAAGATTATAAAATCACACATATATAAATCTCAGAAAAGACTCAAATATTTTAAATGAACAATCTGATCATAAACCCGCAATTCATCGGATCCCAACAAACACACCGCAAAAGTTACATCGAATAGATCTCCGAAGAGGTCATTGTATTGAAGATAGAAAAGAGAGAGAGAGAGAGAAAGCCATCTAGCTACTACTATGGACAGATAGGTCATGTGGGAACTACTCACATATCATCATAGAGGCAGCAAGGTTGATGAAGATGGCCTCCGTGATGGATTCCCCCTCCGGCAGAGTACCGGTAGAGGCCTCCAGATGGGATCGCGGACGAACAGAGGCTTGCGACGGCGATAAAATTGTTTCGGGTCTCGCTCTGGGGGTTTCTAGATTTTAGGGAATTTATAGCGCTGGAATTAGGTCAAACGGAGCCACGTGGGACCCACAAGCTCACAGTGCGCCCCCCTGGGGGCTCGCCCCCTGAGCTTGTGCCTCCCTAGATCAACATCTGGTGCATCCCCGAAGCTTCTAGGGTCTCTTCTGGTCCAGAAAAAATCACTGTAAAGTTTCATCATGTTTGGACTTCGTTTGGTACGGTTTTTCTGCGAAACAAAGAAATAGGCAAAAAAACAGGAACTGACACTGGGCACTAAGTTAATAGGTTAGTTCTCAAAAATGATATAAATTGGCATATAAAGCATACAAGATTGATAATATAATAAAATGAAACAATCAAAAATTATAGATACGTTGGAAACGTATCACCGACCTACGCGATCATCTGCGAGCCTGCGAGACGGAGCGTTACAGACACAACTACGAGCCAGCGGCACCATGTTCAACCCCTCTGACGGCCAGCATAACCCCACCATGCTTCGCGTATGAGGTGATTACGCACCCGTTCCCGAAGCCCTTCATCGCCCAGGGAGTCGATAAATACTCCGGGGATTTGAAGCCAGAATAAACCTATGTCACCTACTGAACCTACCTCGAGGACATTCGGTACGTGAACTTGGTGTTGTCGGACGAGAAGCTGCCGCTGATCACGTTGCCTCTAGGGGATGACGACATTAGCCCATTCACCGTTGGTGTCGTCGAGTCACTCAGATGGCCCTGTAGACATTCGCTCACAAATCTTCTCCACATTCTCAACATGTTTTGAGAATTTTTAAGAAATTAAGGAGTGCTAGTGCGCCCATGCGATGTGGAAGATCATGAAGTGGTCGTCTACCCTCTAAATCTAGACTGCACAATTGTAGGGTGCTCTTCTTACGCCTGCCGTCACCAACGCTATAACCTCATCTCATCTCATCTCATCGAGATAGAGAGGTAAGAAGGAGTTGAGCTTCAATGGTAAGAGAAGGGATCAGAGCGAAACACCATTGCCGCCAAGGTAATCTTTGCACTGGAACGTGGCGCAACCGCAGTTGTGCCGCCCTTGTAGGGCGCCTGACCATCAAGAGGAATTATTGTGGATGAGCCCACGTCGTTTCCTTGCCATCGCTTACACGTGAGAGATTGTCCCAGCGGCGGTGCCGTTGCTGAACCATCGCTATGAGAGGAACGGAAGGTGGGCAGTCGAACGAGGAATATGAGATGAGCGGAAGGTGGGCAATCGAACGAGGAATACCTAGTTTTTTTCATTTCAACACAAGGAAAGAGGCATCTCATTTTTTTACACAGTACAGACGCAGACGCTCATACATACGCACATCCTTATGAACACATGTACGCAGAACCTACCCCTATGAGCACCTCCGATAGACTGAGGTAACACATCATCTTGAGATTGACGAAGTCGTCACAAATGCTTCGTAGTTTACGGGAACGTCTTCTCCCGCTGAACGCAGGTCGTCGTAAGGCCTGAAATAAATACAGAAAAATGCGGCCACCAATGCCAAGTCTAGGACTTGAACCCTGTTGGGTTGGTTCCACCACAAAGAATTTAATCATCTGAGTTGCGCTCAGTTCACGGAAAGAGGTATCTCTAGTACGTGCAGGGCAGTAGTTTTTAGGGGACGTGCAGGGCAGTAGTAAGAGGAAGAAGATCGATCCGTGCCTACCAAGCCCATGTCAGGCCCGTCATGCCTCACCTGGGTAAGTATGCGAAGCAGCAGCCCAAGAAATAGCAGATGAGGCTCGAGGATAACTGGTCGATCTAATCAGACGGCCTAGGACATCAAAACACTGTGAGCAACCGTAGCTCATTCCATTATACTGTTTCTTATATTTCAAGAATTTTTTATTTAGCGCCTTCGGCGACAATTACTGCGGTAATGGCACACAACGTTCAAGAAGGTTCTGGCTCATTTTTTGCTTTTATAAAGGGAGTAACTTAGCTAGTAACATAACACATCCCAAGACAAGTTTGCTTATGTGACAGTTAGTTAATGAGGAGAGAGGTGTTTGGAGTAACATATTATGTTAACATCACATAGCGCTTCCCAAGAAAAGTTGAGTCTAGAAGCTAATAAATGCAACCATATATGATACTACTTCTATGACACTTTGCACTATGAAGATAGTAATATAGACTAGCGTCATATGCATTCTAGTGTCATATGCATGACACTAGTCTAAGTTACTCCCCACTATGACTAGCCTTAGACCAGTTTTGGGAAGCTTCCATAAGTTTGTGGCTCGTAAGTCAGTTGTTTTAGTCAATTTTTACTGGTTTCTTTTTGTGTTTCCAGTTTTCCTTTTTTTTTCAAATCCACAAACATTTTCAAATATGTGATTGTTTTTCAAATTTGTCATTTTTTAACTTCATGAACTTTTTTTCAAATGCGCAAACTTTTTAAAAATCCATTTACTTTTCAAATCCATAACCTTTCCTAATCTGCAAACATTTTTACAAAATCATGAACTTTTTTTTCAATTCACAAATTCTTTCCAACTGCGTGAACTTTTTCCAACCCGTATTTTTTTCCAAATCCCTGAACTTTTTAAAAATTCACATACTTTTTTGAAAATCATGATCATTTTTTAATGTATGATTTCGTTCGTAAAAATATGGTGGTCGGTTTTTCCGCAAACCATTAGAAGCCGATAGCTGTCGATCTTTTAGCCAGCAGTTGGTGGTTTTTTAAGAGGCCAACAAAAAAACAAATGGGAGCGAGCAACACGAGCGGGCCAGCTGCTTAACTCGGCGGGAACCCACTGAGATAGCGCCGTGAGTGCTACATGGCAACTCGGCGCATAAGGCATTGTAGAGGAGGTCTCTCTATTTGTAGCGAGCTGAATGATGCCCTCGCCTCAGACGCTCTCTAAGTGGGTAGACCCAGAGTGGGTGCAGCGACTATATCTCGCTTACTGCGAGAGCTCCTTTTGTCTCGCTGAAGCTTTTGCCCCGCGCTGTAGCGACTAGGCCGGCCAATTTTAATCTATTTTTTTTCTTTGCTGGTTCGTTCACGTATGCGGCCACTATATCTCGCTTAGTGCGAGAGCACCTTTCGTCTCACTAAAGCTTTTGTCCCGCGCTGTCGTGATTGGGCCGGCCCATTTTTATTTCTTTTTTTTCTTCGTTGGTTCGTTCGCCTTGCTCGGTGGTTTCGTTTGTTTCGGTTTTTTTTCCTTTTTCGTTTTTGTTTCATTTTCCTTTCTTTCGTCACTGTTTTCTATGGTTTTCTGGTTTTTTTTGCTTTTTCATTGTTTTTCTTCCATTCTTTCCCGGTTTTCACCGGTTTCATTTTTATTTGTTTCTTCTCTTCGTTTTCATTGGTTTTTTCTTTTCTTTCTTTCTTCAATTTTTTTATTTCTGTCCTGGTTTTCGTTGTGTTTCATTTTTTTTTGGTTTTCTTTGATTCCATTCTTTTGAATTGGTTTCTTCGGGTTTTTCATTTTCTTTGTATTGTTTTCTTTGTTTTCCGTTTTGGATTTTATTGGGTTTCTTCTTTCTTCTCTGTTTTTGTCGTTTTTCATCGGTTTCTTATTTGTTCAACACATGTTAACTTTGTTAGTACACATTCAACATTTTTCTTATACATCTGAAAATATTGGATATACACGTTTAATATTTTGAAATACATGATTAACATATTTTGGAACATATATTTTTTATGACTACTTTTCTCATACACATTGTACACTTTTTGTATATATCTAATACATGTTTAACATTTTTCCAGTAAAAGATTAACATTTTTTTAATACATCATCAACATTTTTTTATACACATTTAACATTTTTCAAGTGCTTAATTATCATTTTTCTTCGAAATACAAGATTAACATTTTTTGAATCATGGTCAACAGTTTTTCTATACATATTTAACATTTTTCAAATGCTTTATTTACATTTCAGAATAAAAGATAAACATTTTTTTAATACATGGTCAACATTTTTTGAATTTTAACATTTTAAAATGCTTGATTATTTTTTTTAAAGTACTTTTTAAATATTTTTTGAATACATGGTCAACATTTTTGCTATACACATTTAACACTTTCCAAATGCTTGATTAAATTTTTTCAAATACAAGATTAATATTTTTTGAATACATGGTAAACATTTTTTATATACACATTTAACATTTTCAAATGCTTGGTTAACAATTTTCAAATATTTGGTTATTTTTTAAATTCTTTATTTATATTGTTTACATAAATGATCAAAAAAAAATCACGCACATTTTATACTTTTTATATACATGAGAAAAAATTTCTCTATACACATTTTACATTTTTAAAATGCTTCGTTAACATTTTTTTCAAATGTTTTATTTAATGATTTTTTAATATATTTATACAGAATATTTGAAAGTAAAAAAGGAAGCAAAGAACGTAAAAAAAACAAAAAACGAGGCCGTGGCTCCCGCGAGTCTGCGCCGGACCAACTTGCGCCTCCCTTCACGCATTTCAAAAAAATGTCACTGACATATTTTTAGAACATTTGTACAATATAAGACTAAATGCTCGCGTAAGTCCGGAAAATTTTATTGTACCATCAGAAAAATGTATGTGACATTTTAAAAGCAGGTTGACGCGTTTCAAAAAATATTTGTGGCATTTTAAATAAATGTTTATACAATGTGTAAACAATGCTTGTGTAATTCAAAAGTAATGTTACGTAGCATTCAAAAAATGTATGTGAGATTTTGAAAACATGTACATGTATTTCAAAAATAATACAATGCCCGTGTAGTTTAAAAAAAAGATTTGTTTCATAAAAAATGTTCAATGTGTATTTTAAAAATGTTTGACATGTATTAAAACAAAGCAAAAACATATATTTGAAAAAATATCTTGTATTTTAAAAATCATAACACAGTTATGAGAAAAATGTACAATGTGCATTGTAAAAAAAGTAGATATGTGTTGGTAAAAATGCGAAAATAAGGTGAAGAATGAAACAAAGTAAACTAAAGAATAAACTGAAAATGAAAACAAGAGAAAACCTATATAAACAGTGAGAACCGATAAGAAAAACCACATATTTTTTGAAGGGAAAGCCTCATGGCACTTTAATCATCTCATGGCAAGGTTACATCATAGAGTACATGTGATAACAAAAAGTTCGGGGCCTCCTCTACCCATTCATACATGATACCTTCTTCATAGCAATGTCTAGCTAAGAAATGTGCCAGCTTATTAGCTTCCCGCGGGCAGTGCTGAAAAGAAAGTGATGGAATTCCATGTGCTAACTCAAAGCAATCCAGTAGGGACTCCAGATTTCAGACTCACCGTTGCATGCAGCCACTAGTTCTAGGCAATCAGACTCCACTGTTACTCTAGAGCATCCTCTTTCAAATAGCAACTTGAGCCCACACTTCAGTGCTAACGCCTATGCAATTTGTGCGTTCATGGTGTTATAAATGGGCTCCGCCACTCCTGCAATCGCCTCACCTCTCCGGTTCCTCAGAACAGCAGCTACCGCCCCACTTCCATCCTCAAAGTGGTGGCGTCGGTGTTCAGTTTATAGTGCCCCCGGCAAAGGCTTCTCCCATCTTGCATTAGGTAGCACCTCCTTCGGCTGTTGAGCGTGGTTTATCGTGATTGCCTGGATTGCAAATGCAGTGTGCCCAGCGCTCTTAATATTTCCACCCTTGACTGCATCCCTACATTCATACCAGATATACCAAGCTACAACGGCGACTGTCTCTTGGAGCCCGAGCTGTCCGAGGACTGGGGACTTCCTCATCGGGCTCCTGAGTAATTCTTCTAAAACCACAGACCCCGAACGGTCGACACATAGAGCTGTGTCAATTTCCTCTTGAAGACCGAGTTTCGCCCACACTTCCTTTGCACGCTTGCATGTGAAAATCAAGTGGCGGATAACTTCTGGGCCTGACTTACAGATTGAGCACTGGGGGTTTACTTTGATCACTACAAGGATACCCCCTATAAAGCAACACATATTCTACAACGTTTTGACTATAAATTGTAAAATTCACAAGAGATACGCATATAAGTGTTGTAGCATATGCGTTGTAGATGTGCAACTTGTGATCATAGTGTCCTACACAGACTGCAACAGATCTTATATGTTGCCATGTATGTGTTGTAAATTATATTTGTTATGAGACTGAAAATACCTATCGTCAAAAAAAAAAGACTGGAAATACCTCTACTATTAAAAATTAATATTAATTATACACGCCGGTGCATATAAGGAATGTGGCGTGAAAAACGGGCCTGTATACCACGTACGTAGTAAGAAGAATCAACCGGCCGGGCCTGTATTCCACGCTAGGAATCCTATACTGCATATAGGATTCAGGATTCGGGTTTCAGAGATCAGGGGCCTGTATACTGCATACTGGAGAAAAGAATCGGCCACATCCTACTCTACTCGTCGTGCGACTCAAATCAACAGGAAAAAAAATTCTCAAAAAGAAAATCAACAGGAAAGAAAAAGCCAAGCACGGTCGGTCAACTCTCTCTTTCTCATCTCAGGACTACTCGACCCGTCGCCTGGAGCCAGCCGAGCCGGCCGCCCCGCCGTCCCTGCCCAGCCGCCCAGAGCCACCGGTAGACCGCCCTGTGACCCTGACCGGCCTTGAAGGCTGACTCCCGCGACCTGCCGCAACCTGCCCCGCTTGGCGCCCGCCCGGCTGCTGTCCGCGCAGGCGCGCACGGTGCACCGCCGCGCAGGAGCGCACCCTGCTGACCGGGCTGCCGGAGCCGCCCACTCCCAGTGCGCTCGGCGGTCGCCTCCTCAATTCCTGATCCTCCGGTCCTACCCAATCCCCATCCCCTGGTCAGCTTAGAGAGGTACTTCATCCTGGCGTCCCTGATCTCTGAATCTTATATGCAGTAACGGCGGCGTCCCCTGATCTCTGAATCCTATATGCAGTAACGGCCTAGTTTGGCAGAGAGATTCAGAGATCGCTTGGTTTGGCAGTGTAGTTTTTGAAATACCGCTGTATTCCAAAACTTCGGTATTATAATGTATGGGCAATGAATACTATAGTTTCTGAAAACATCAGTTTTCTCACATTTAATGAAACTACCGATATGTTTGGCTGTACTGTTTTACCGTAGTTTTTGACCACTTACCCAACTGAATCTGACTTAGCTAGCTATACCTAAGGAGCTACACGACCGGATCAATAAGTTTGTGCGGCGCTGACCTAGGAACTTGCGGACGCGATTAATCAAACGAAGAATAGAAATCAGTACCATGTTTAACTAGTGTGGAGCATGCTGTGCAGAGGAATGGATAACTACTACAAAGGAGATACTGCCACTTGTTAATTGTGCTTACAAGTTACAAATCAAGCTGCTTAGTAGTGAAGGACGGGATGACACGAGTGTTGTTTTTCTCAGTTTGAGAAAAAAGAGGTCTCTTTTTGTAAAACATAAAGAAAAAAACACTGTATCAGGAATACAACTGATTATGAAACTACAGTTGTTGGTTTAGCGAAACACCTCACTATATTTAAAAGATTTTGTAGAAACCATAGTATTCTGATAACACTTTGTATCCAAACGGGGCCTAATATTTGTTATTTTTATGCAGTGTGCAATGGATTTAGAATCCACCAAATTACTATTGCGATTTCCAAGAGAGAGTACACAGTACTCAGCTGGTGTAGATGAATTTCTGGAGTTTGCATATAAAGATATACCAGCAGATACAATGATCCGATGTCCATGTGAAGATTGTGTTCACACTTCAGTACTATCAAGGGATGATGTTCGTGGCCATTTGATGTGGAACGGAATGCTTCAGAGCTATGACAAATGGGTTTTTCACGGTGAGTCTTCATCCGATCACAATGATGATCAACAACCGCAACCTGAAACTGAAGGAAATGTTAATATGCATGAAATGATTATGGATTCAATTAGGAAAATATATGATGGTGATGTGCCTATGAGTGACAGTACAGATTTTTCAAATCCACTTCCGGATGGAGCAACTAAAGAAGCAGAAGCATTGTACAAATTAATTCAAGATTCAGAGAAGCCTTTGTGGCCAGGATGTGAATTGTCTCAGCTTTCCTTACTTGCGCTTTTGTTCAATACAAAATCCATGAACAAATGGTCTGATAAGTCATTTGGAGATCTACTTAATATTCTGCACATGGCTATTCCAAATGGAAAAGCTCTGCCCCAAAATTTTTACGAGGCCAAGAAGATCATATCGAAGTTTGGATTAGGATATCAAAAAATTCATGTCTGCCCAAATAACTGTCGGTTGTTCTGGAAAGAGACAGAAAATGATGATTTTTGCTCTAAATGCAAGGCTTCTAGGTGGAAAGATAAAATGCCCGAAACCAAGTTAACTAAAAAGGAAAGAAAGAGAGCTACGCCAATGAAAGTTCTGAGATACTTTCCAATCAAAGAGTGGCTGAAAAGGATATTCATGTGCAAAGAAACAGCAACTCTAGCTCGATGGCACGATGAAGGGCGCACCAAGCAGCATCGAGTGGTACGACATCCAGCAGATTCCGAGGCATGGAAGAAATTTTATGAGAAGCATGGATTTGCAGATGATTGTCGTAATATCCGGTTTGGCCTAGCAACAGATGGATTTAATCCATATGGGATGCTGAGCAATAAATATAGTTGTTGGTGTCGTTCAGTGTGTCATTCAATGGTTCTTATATGATGCTTTAGTAATCTGAACTTCCAGTCTCTGAACATGCCTGAAGAAAGATCAATGCTTGTAAAATGACAAGGGCTCCCCTGTTCTGTGTCCGACAACGGCTACAGTTGACTGATTTGTCGTTGTAAGTGATTCGGCGTGGAGAATAAGGCTGTGGATGCTTTGGTTTTGCCTCGTATGCTTGAATGGTTTAATTTCAGTTATGTCAAATGAGCGCTCGAATTTCTTTATCTGAACATACCTGAAAAAATCGACACCTTCAGTTAACTCTGTTTCACTGTGTGCTATTTCAGTTCCTCCTATAGGTAGCTTATATGCATTCTGGTCGATCGTGGATTGAGTTATCATCTTCTTCTCCATGTATTCTCCGTAGCTAGTGCTAGAACTAGAGTACTTGGTCAATTCTAAAACAAGCTCCTTGTCTGGTGGAGCGCGCGTCAGGGGGGAGGGGCCTCGCGCGGTGGATCAGACACCGCCGCCTCCTGCGTCTAGTGGAGCGCGCGACCAGGATACATGGCCGGCCGGAGGTGTCACGCACCATACCAGGCAGCGTCGCTGCTGTGTCTGCTTGGAGGCGTAGGGCCAAGTTCGAATTTCAGCTGATTTTTTTTTTTGACAAAATTTCGTATCCAGGCATAAATAATTTTATTTTTGAGCGGTAGACATAAAATTGAAATAAAAGGTTATAATATATTAATGATATTAAAACACACATATACAATTAAGTACGTGCGCCTAAATTCTCTTGATCCGACACCAAACCCAGGGGACGTTTGTGGGCGTCCGGACTCATGCTAATAGACGTGGTCCCATCAAACCCCTCTCCCGTGCGAATTGCTCTCAAAACTGTACATGCGCATCGATGCCGATCAGCTACTCAAGATCAGACGTGACTTGACAACCTTGATGGCAGTCAGAGCGAACAGACAGAACGGAAGGGCGGCGCCACTTCAATGCGACGCAGCGACGGCCGGAGTATGCTTCTTGATCGTCGCGTCCACATTGAGGCAGCGCTGGACTTTGAATCTCAGGCATACTTTTTTTGATCGGTAGGGAAATATTATAAGGTCACAAAATAATGAGGCATGACAACACATATGAATGAATTGTTTATTATAATATATTAATGATATTAAAACACACATATACAATTAAGTACGAGCGCCTAAATTCTCTCGATCCGACACCAAACCCAGGGGACGTTCGTAGGCGTCCAGACTCGTGCTAATAGACGCGGTCCCACCAAACCCCTCTCCCACACCAACGGCTCTCAAAACCGCACATGCGCATCGATGCCGATCAGCTACCCCAGAGAAGGCATGACTTCACGGCCTTGATGGCGGTCAGAGCGACCAGACATGACGGGAGTGCGGCGCCGCTTCAATGAGGTGTAACGGCCGGAGTAGGCTTCTTGATCGCCACGCCCACATTAAAGCAGCGTTGGACTTTGAATCGCCCTTATCGCCTCACTGCTGGCATCGCTGCCCTGTTGGTGCCCTCTCGCCATGAAGCAGGAGCCATGCCTGACACTCATGAACGCACGCGGGCGCCTCGTGCATTACATCGGACGCGGCGGCGGGAGAACGTCGCCGCAGTGCACTAACGGCGACAGAGTGAGTGGACCGGCGCAACGCGCATCACCGTGCCATTTTCGGGATGTCGGATGTCTCGCCTGACTAGGTCCTCGCAAATGCCGCGCTGACGTAGGCCCATGACAACCTCAAGGGGAGGGGCGGGTGGAATGGGGCGACGTCCGTGACCGACGCTGGCCTGTGCATGACGGGGGGTGGAAGCTGAGTGGCTACACCGCGTGCGGCACGTCGCGGCCAATCAACACGTTTTGAGTAATAGATAACATTATTAGTTCATCCATTTTCCTGAATTTGTACAAACATAGAAGAAGCACGTTGTGTTTGGCACAAATATATGTACAAGTGCCTGTAAAGGAGGCCAGATGGTAATTAAAAATATTTTAATTTGTTTCACTTCAAATTTGTAGTCGCGCTTTATTATTATTTTTATTTTTTTCGCACCAATTTTTCCCTTTCCCTCTATTCTCTCCCGCCAATAGCCACTAATTCTAGTCAAAAGAAAATAAGTACGCGCGCTTCATCAACATCAGCTCTCGTGAGGAGGTAACTACGCCACCAAAATCGGAAACCTCCTCCTCCCCTCCCCATATCAAGGCAGTTCCCTTCCTCCTCTTGTACGAAGGATCCCATCTTCAGCAGATCGATCATGGCCTGCCCTCCTCCCTGAGTCTCATAGCTCGCCCCGCCGATTCCACCATTGAGGTTGAGGGCACAAGAGGCGTCTTGTTCAGCAACTGGGACAGCAAGGCGGCAAGCAGATCAATCCCCACACCTGATTCATAGAAACAGAAGGTAAATACTAGTACGGCTTGAAGATTTTGCCTCCTCCCCCCTTCTTGATTCAGATCTGTCCCTTCTATGCTTTCTAATTACTCTCTTCTTGATTGAATTTGATAGTGCACACCAAGTGTTTGATAGTTGTCCTTTGTTATTGGTTTAGAATTTTGGCGAGTCTTCAGATAGATTGGGTTGCTTCTGGCAACTGTTGGGGTGTCAGGTGTGGACGCGTGCAGTATTTCAATCCAGTTCTCCACCATTACTAGCTTGGTGAGTTCAATCTCTTCATAGACTTTCTTTATGGAACTCCAATTCTGATTATCATGTTCGTGTTGGGTAGTATAACTGGGTTAGTTCTTATGAGTATCAGAACATGATCTGCAGACCCCAATAATTTGAATGTTAATTTCGTATGGATATCAGAACATGATCTGCAGCAGCACAACTAACAGTCCAGTCTGCAAAACGACACACTTGTTCTGAAAATTAATGTTAGTGACTTGAGAATAACATATCATCAGCCTAGCTATATTGGTTGTGCATGAATGAAACCTCCTTAACATAAAAGAGAAAAAACGTGGGTTGCCGTCGCAACGAGTACGACCGGAACCGGGTAGCTACCAACTGCACGTCTCCACCCCTGCAAAATTGCCGCAACATCAGGACTCACTCCATATTCTGATAAATCATACTCATTTTATTAGAACAGCTGTGTACCAAGCATGATAGTCCATACTCAACGCTGCACCATGACGTAGTGCAGCGCCTGAATACAAGAAATTATGTTTCTGCATTTTCAGTGACGCATATTTATTTTTTCAGAGATTTCATGATTTTCCACAGAACTATGGAGTTTCCTTTTGTTACTTGCTGCTTTTCTTATACACCCAATAAACAAAATAATGGACCCCTTGCAACTTTATATTTCAGAGTAATGGTTTCATGCCTTAGTCCATCATTTTTACTATGAAATAGGAATAGCTTAATGTATTCGTAGTACCTACTCACTACTGAATGAGTTGCTATTTTGATATAATAAGAAATAAATGTGGCCAGACTTATTTTGTTGATTGCAGGGGTAGTAATTACTTGAAAATATGATTGTTTGACCTGAAATATGAATTAATCGTCTTCACATCTGTTGGGATGACTGTCATAAGCCCCAAGTAGGACCACAAAATATTATCTTTTGCATAAATTATTTAAACTTTTGGTCATTTTAATGTTGCAGCAGATATGTCACGGACAAGAATTAACGTTGTTGAGTCCAATGAAGAATATATGATGGAAGAACTGATCGAACATCATAATTCTGCTGAAAAAGATCTCGAATCATCCGATGTCCATGAAAGAACTACTAATGATGAAGAAGGCTTCACCGATTGTGATGATGCTGATGCGGATGAAAATGAAGATGGTAAGTTTGTTGCTCATTACTTACCGTTTGCAATATATGAGTATTCATCATCGTAACATATAATTCATGGTTATATATATTCAGCTAAAAATGCAGAAACAAAAGAGCGTAAGAAGAGGAAGCTGAAATATATTTGGAACCTTCCAAAAGGGAAAAGGATAATGGTTCGCTGCAATGACATAGATCAGCCAATTGGAAAAGAGGCTAAACACCTTGGGGACTTTCTTGGCTCAGTTGCAAGGAATGGATCATTGTGTTGCTTGAGCTACAAGGATTGGAGATTGCTCAAAACTAAAACAAATGTAAAGGCTATACTAGATCAAGTGAAGGTAAAATTTAGTCCATTGAATATCCTTTACTAGCTTCTTCTATGTTGCCTTACAATGCACTCACCCTATTTATGTTGTAATTATTTTGCAGATGAGGTTCCTTTACCTTCCTCGCATGGAAAAATATATATTGAAGACAATTGGAGACAGATGGAGGCAACATAAGTCCGATCTGAAAGCAGTGTATTTTGATGAGAAAAAAAGCACCGAAGCCAATTACAACAATAAACCAAAATCGGTGACTCCGGATCAGTGGAGATCTCTAGTTAATCATTGGACAACCGAGAAAGCGAAGGTACTTAAAAGAATTCCATTTTCAACTTTCCTTGTTGGACTTTATATATTGTTGTGTAGATACCATAAAAGATATGCACATAATTGCTTCGATTCATTCTTTGGTAGGGGGTTAGTGCTACAAATAGAAACAATTGTTCAATGAGGAAGTCTACACATACTAGTGGGACAAAAAGTTTCCCTCGTCAGAGGGAAGAAATGGTAAAATATACTAACTTCATGCACCTCTCTTCCATTCATGTTTTGTAATGCAATTCATGTTTACATTATGTATCAACAGAAAGATGCAGATCCTGAAAAGAAGTACCCTCATAGGGCTCACCTGTTCATCCATACGCACAAGCCGAAAACTTGCAAGAACAAAATCATTAATGCTCATGTGGTACATTTACAACTCTCAACCACTTGTATTTGAATTTGATATTATATATATTCTTATTATTTACATTGTTCCTGTATTTAGGAGGAGTTGAAGGATATTATGGATAACAACCCTGAATTAGCAGATAACAGCGATGGAAAGACTGCATGGAAAGGAGATGCGTTGAACAAAGTATTAGGGGACGACAAGCCTGGCCATGTACATGGTTTGGGACTAGTTCCAAACCCAAAAAACTTTTTGATGTTTCTACTTCACGTCTATTCCAGAATACACATTTTACTTCGATGGAGGATACACCAAATGAAGATATGCTAGCTTTTAGAGTTGAAATGGAAAAATTACAAGTAAATAAAAATCAAGATGCTAAAATTATGGAACTCGAGGAGAAGATGAGAAGAATGGAAAGACAACCAAATCAGGTAAATTTCTAACAATTGTAACCTTCATTTATTTTGTGGACTAACCTTTATGTATTCCTGTCATAGGAAATTTCAGATCCAATGGCTACAATTGGGCTTGAACCTTCGGTTGATGGACACAACTCAAACAGAAAAGTTTGTATCTTGTCAAAGTACACAATAAAATTCTTCAAATTCCACTCCAGAAATTATTTCTCAATTAATATTTATGTTATGCTATCTGTAGAGAGTGCTTGCTCCTGCGGTTGATGGACTCCAACTTGTTAAAAAACCATCTCATTTACACAACAAGCCATGTGTGTCAAACGATTCAGATTTGCAAGCATCAAACAAGAATTCTGTTTCAGATAAGGTTTGTCTACTTAAAGTTTTAAATAATCTTTAGAACCTGTCATTGCTGAGTTTTAAGTTTTTGTGCTTGCACTTTTTGCAAATTGGATATACAATACCCAAAACTTGATGAGTATCATTTTATCCTAGAACAAACAAACTATGGTTCATACTGGTCGCAGTGCACGACAACTAGAAAAATGTTTTGCTGGACACAAGGTATCATCATAGTCCCATATACAAAATCATGATCAAACTATAGTGCTCCCATGTTTATGTGTTTACTTCTTGCTATCAGAATGTTGTGCAAAACCAAGAAACTTCTGATCATAGTTACAGTGCTCAGCAAGGGGAAATAAATTCTGCTGCACATAAGGTATGTTTCCGTTACCATACACAATATGTTCAAAATATATTGCTCCGATGGTTATGTATCTACTGGTCGTCTTGCTATCAGAATGTTGTTCAGAACAAAGAAACTTTGCTTGAGAATGTTAGTACACGGCAGGGAGAAAAAACGTTTGCTGCAAACAAACTGGTATCTTTTCATAATCTCATACACATTTATGTTCAAACTATAGTGCTAGCTTGTTTATTTGCTTATTACTTCTTCTTTGCTATCAAACTCTTGTCCAGACCAAAAAAACAACAAAAGGTGCTAATGCAAGCAGTAAGAGTGCTCAGAGTGGTTCGTTGAGCTGGTTGGGTGCCAGTGAATTACCTGTAAGAGTGCTCATTCATTTCATATGTTCCTATGTTTGTTTTTTGTTTTTTCATATGGTTACTTTGATTTTTTTGAACAGGTAGGAACTAAAGTATTCTTGAAGAGCCTGAAAAAACATAACAGGGACGTAGCTCTTGCTACAATTGTAAGTTGTGATCCTAAATTTAAACTTGATGGTGCTGAAATTGGAAATGAATTTTAGGCGGTGCATGTTGATATGGCACTTGTGAAAACTGAAAATTTGATACGGAGTCGCAAAAACTGCAATACTCTCGGTAATGCGGAAAAAACAAAGATTGCATGGCCTTCAACCTTTGTATGTGACTAATATCTTGCCTCTTGCCTCTATTACTACTTGCATCATGTCAATGCATTATGTGTTAACAGTTCATTTTGTTTTCTTGTTTGTAGATTAAAAAGATAAATGGATGAGTATATGGATGGGTGGAAAGTGTACTGCAATGATGATGTTGATGTTCTGTTTCATGATGGGGACGGTGATGGATTCTTTCAATTTTAGTTATGTTGTGCGGACGACGTTCCTGTTGGATGTTGTTCCTCAATTAAGTTTTAGTGAAGCTATATGGATGTTGATGGATGCTTTCAGTTTAAGTTTCGTTGTCAAGAAAATAGTTGGATTATGCATCACATTTGATGATGTTCCTCTTGTAATATGCACTATTGTAATCCAACAATTTTATCTCATATATGATTTCTTCCTCTTATCAGTATATTCTCTTGTTTTTGCTTCACTAGAAATACGTAATTACACTGAGCATTTTACATAAATACATCTATATATAAATATATAATAATAATAATGTTAGTAATAATAATAATAATAATAATAAGCCAACACTTGAAGCGTTGGAAATTCTCCGTTGCCAAGTAATGAGAATTTGATTCTTGTACATTAACCACCAACATATAGAACTGTTGTAGAAGTTCGCTTTATCTGTTGTAGTCTTGCAACGGTTCCTTTTACCAACGACAATATAAGTGTTGTATTATACGCTAGCAACACTGGATAAGGCAACGCATCTCAAACCGTTGGTAAAGACACTCGCAACGCATATATGAGCTTTTAGATACGGAAAAATGTGTTGCTATAGCGGGGGTCTTGTTGTAGTGGATGTGTCTGTTGCTCAAGATACACATGCCCGGAACCATGCCATGTAATGCTCGCCATGCAAAAAAGTTAATTTTACTTGGCACATGCAACTTCCAAAGGATCTCCCACACTGGATTTGTTCTTGACATATATGAGACTTCGTTGCATTCCAGGCCACAAAATCATCCATGGCCGAAACAGATAAGGGAATTCTGAGGATTCTTTCGGCATCGATAGGTAGAAATAAATTCCTAAGGAGGTCCTCATCCCACCATTCTGTGACAGGGTCAATTATCTCATCCACTTTGCTCAATAAAATGTTTCACTTACGTGTCATGACCATCCTAGTTGGGATGTCCGGTATCTAGTGATCCTCCCATATATTTATGCTTGCACCTGATCCCACTCTCCAGATATATGTCCCCTTCTAAATGTTTGGAGCCCTGCCACGATGCTCTGCCATGTGAAAGACGATCCCTTCTTTGGCCCTGCCTTTAATAAGTTCCCATCCAGATAGTATTTTGCCCTCAACACTTGTGCACACAAAGTGTTTGGGTGAGTGATCAATCTCCAACTTTGTTTTGCAAGCATTGCCAAATTGAAGGAATGCAAATCTCTGAATCCCATCCCTCCCTTACATTTTGGGAGACACATTCTCCACCAGGCAAACCAATGCATCCTCCTGTGATCATCGGTGTCCCCTCACCAGAAGGAGGCCATTGCATCTATTATCTCCTTACACACCTTCTTAGGTATTTTAAAAACAGCCATTGCAAAGACAGGGATAGACTGAATAATAGCCTTTAATAAAATTTCCTTACCTCCCATAGACAAAATTTTCTCCTTCCATCCTTTGAGTCTGTTCACAATTCTTTCCACCAAATATTCGAAACTCTCACTCTTGTCAAGCCCCGTCATTGCACGTAGTCCCAAGTATTTATCAGAGATAGCTTCTGTCATGATATTAAGTTCAGCACAGACATCTGCCTTTACTTCCACTTCAACATTAGGACTGAAGAAAATACTGCATTTCGCTTCACTTACCAACTGTCCCGAGCTTGCACAGTACTCATCCAACACCTGTCTCAATGAGGTTGCATTAGTAATATCAGCTTTCATGAGGATAAGGGAATCATCAGCAAAAAGTAGATGAGACACTGACGGTGCATTTCTGCACACCCTAACCCCTTCTATGCCACGAACCTCCTCCTTATGAGCCAGTAAACTAGATAAACCCTCTGCACACATCAAGAACAAATAAGGTGATAAGGGATCTCCTTGACGGAGTCCCCTAGTAGGTATAAAACCTTTAGTCTCCTGATCGTTGAATCTCACTTTATACTTGACAAAAGTGATACATGCCATCAACAATTGAACAACTTCACTGTGTAAGCCAAGCTGCAGCATCATTTTCTCTAAAAATTTCCACTCAACTCTATCATACGCCTTATGCATGTCAAGTTTTACCGCACAATATCCCACTTTTCCTTTCTTTTTACTCTTTATTGTGTGGAGACTTTCATAGGCCAGCAAAATATTATCTGTAATCAACCTGCCATGCACAAAAGCACTCTGAACAGGTGAAATAATCTCATCAAGAAACGATTTAAGCCTAAAAGCAATCATCTTTGAAATAACTATGTACACCACATTACAAAGACTGATACCTATATTATGTGATCTTCTTCGGTGTATCAACTTTAGGAATCAGCACTATAACTGTATCATTCCATCCCTCCAGATTTTTTTTATTGTTTATAGCATCAAGAACTTCAACAGTAAGGGCGTCCCCAAGGATGGACCAGCATTTCTTGAAAAAAATTGCATGCAACCCATCAGTTCCTGGTGCTTTCATGTCACCAATGGAAAATAGAGCTTTCTTTACCTCTTCCGAGGTATATGGCTTCAAGAGCTCATCGTTCATAGCAGTGGTGACTCTAGGTACAACTTTTTCCAACAAATATGGGTCCGGCTCCTCTATCTCTGTTGAGAATAACCCCGCAAAATAATCAGAAATTAAAGGATTTAAGTATGCAGTACCTTCCCTCCAAACCCCATGCTCATCCTTTAATCTTGATATCTGATTTTTTATCCTGCGTGCCGAGGCGAAATTGTGAAAAAAGGCGGTATTTTTGTCCCCATATTTCAGCCAATTTATTCTGCTTCGTTGCGCCCAAAACAGTTCCTCCTTTTCAAGGAGTCGTTCCAGCTCCTCAACAAGCTCCTTCTGGCGGACAACATTCTCAGGTGTAAGTGCTTCCCGGCTTACCGCTTCAATCTCCCTTTGAATACCTTTCAGTTTTTTGAGTTGTTACAGAGAACAGTTTTATCCCAATGGTGCAGTGCCTTGTGCACCTGGGAGAGTTTTTCAGCAAGGCTCACATTCTGATCTAGAGGGCCTAAAGCCTGCCATGCTTCTTCTACTACAGTCCAGAAGTTCTCTTTAATCCACCTGGCTTCAAATCTGAGCCCTGGCGGCCCAGTATCGACATGCACTTCTTCCTCTGCCAGGTGTAGCAACAAAGGTCTATGGTCCGATTTATGATACTCTAAATGTTCAACTCTTGCCGCTGGGAACATATTATTCCATCCTTCATTGGATATTGCTCTGTCCAGATGTTCCCTAATCAATCCTCTGTGCCATGTGTATTTGTCACCATAATGACCCAAATCGGATAGTCCACAGTCATCAACTGCATCTCTGAAAGCTGCCACGAAGTGTCCGGGCCGTGGGTTACCTCCATATTTCTCAAAAGAGAACATAATATCTTTCATATCACCAATTACTACCCACGGCATGTCACAAACTGCTCTCAGCTCCTTTAACTGTCGCCAAGTCAAGTGCTTGTCAGTCCACTTTGGTTCCCCATACAGCCCAGTGAAGCGCCAAAAATTTTCCGCTCCACTGCCTATGAAAATATCAATGAAGTTTTTGTTCTTGTCTCTAAGTGAAACATGCACATCCTTTTCCAGTATAGAATTAGTCCTCCGCTCTTTCCATCACTTTGCACCACATATTTATGATCTATTTTCAACCTTCGACGTAAACATTCCGCGGGATAATGACGACCCACAAGTATAGGGGATCAATTGTAGTCCTTTCAATAAGTAAGAGTGTCGAACCCAATGAGGAGCAGAAGAAAATGATAAGTGCTTTTCAACAAGGTATTCTCTGCAAGTACTGAAAGTAGCGGTAACAGATAGTTTTGTGGCAAGGTGATTCGTAACAAGTAACAACAGTAACAAAAGTGCAGCAAGGTGGCCCAATCCTTTTTATAGCAAAGGACAAGCCGGAACGGTCTCTTATATAAAGCAAAGCGTTCTCGAGGACACATGGGAATTATCATCTAGTCACTTTCATCATATTCATTTGATTCGCATTCGCTACTTTGATAATTTGATATGTGGGTGGACCGGTGCTAGGGTGTTGTCCTTACTTGCACAAGCATCCCACTTATGATTAACCCCTCTTTCAAGCATCCGCAACTACGAAAGAAGAATTAAGATAAATCTAACCATAGCATGAAACATATGGATCCAAATCAGCCCCTTACGGAATAACGCATAAACTAGGGTTTAAGCTTCTGTCACTCTAGCAACCCATCATCTACTTATTACGCCACAATGCCTTCCCTTAGGCCTAAGTATGGTGAAGTGTCATGTAGTCGACGTTCACATGACCACTAAAGGAAGCAACAACATACATATCATCAAAATATCAAACGAATACCAAATTCACATGATTACTTATGACAAGACTTCTCCCATGTCCTTAAGAACAAACGTAACTACTCACAAATCATATTCATGTTCAAGATCAGAGGAGTACTGAATATCATTAAGGATCTGAACATATAATCTTCCACCAATTAAACCAACTAGCATCAACTACAAGATGTAATCAACACTACTAGCAACCCACAGGTACCAATCTAAGGTTTTGAGACAAAGATTGAATACAAGAGATGAACTAGGGTTTGAGATGAGATGGTGCTGGTGAAGATGTTGATGAAGATTGGTCCTCCCACGATGAGAGGATCATTGATGATGTCGATGGCTTCGATTTCCCCCTCCCAGAGGGAAGTATCCCCGGCAGAATCGCTCTGTCGAAGGGCAAAAGTGCTCCTGCCCTAGTTCCGCCTCAAGACGGGGTCGCTTCGTCTCAAAAGTCCTCCTCTTATTTATTTTTCTAGGTTAAATGGCTTCATATAGCAGAAGAAGGGGGACAGAGGCTAGCTGTGGGCCCCACAAGGCACCAGGGCGCGCCTAGGGGGTGGCCGCGCCCTGTTGCCTTATGGGCAACTGGTGGGCCCCCTCTGGTATTTCTTTCCTCCAGTATTTTTTATATATTCAATAAAAAATCCTCGTGAAGTTTTAGATCATTTGGAGCTCTGTAGAATAGGTATCTCTTTTGTAGCTATTTCAGGTCCAGAATTCCAGCTGCCGGTAATCTCCCTCTCCATATAAATCTTGCAAATTAAGAGAGAAAAGGCATTAGGATTGCATCATAAAGCGAAATAATGACCAAAAACATTATAAATATCAATAAGAAAACATGATGCAAAATGGACGTATCAACTCCCCCAAGCTTAGACCTCGCTTGTCCTCAAGCGAAAGCCGAAATTGATAATCATGACCACATGCTTAGAGAGAGAGGTGTCGATAAAACAAAATACGGACATGAAAGCATCATGATTAATATTATAGCAGCAATATATCATCATAAAACTTCCCATAAACAAGTAATAATTCATCACAGTATCGAAGTATAAAGCATAAACTTTCTTGAAAACTAATAAACTATGTTCTTACTCAATGAAGCAACTACAATTCATCATATTTCCAGGAAGAATCTATATAAGAGCACTTTTTTAGCAAGTTCACATACTCAACTATCATGTAGTCTTCTATGATTACTGACACTCACGGCATATTTATGGGGCGAAAGCTTCAATCAGACACATAGGAAGATGGGGGTTTATAGTTTCACCTCCCAACCAATTTACCTCAAGGGTAATGTCAACAATAATAACTCATGATTACTTACATCCAACTGGATATATGTGCTATATCTTTCCCCACCACATGATGCTTGCCAAGAGAAAAATAAAAACGGAATAGAGAGGAACACTATTGACTCTTGCATAAAAGTAAATATAGAAAAGTAAAAGATAGGTCCTTCACAGAGGGAAGTAGAGGTTGTCATGCGCTTTTTATTTTTGAATGTGCAAACTCTTAATGAAAGGATCGTCACTTTATATTGCCCCTTGTGATAGCAACCTTTATTATGCAGTCTGTCGCTTTTATTTCTTCACCATCACAAGTTCGTACAAAGCTTATTTTCCCTTACAATAAAAGTTCTTACATATTTAGGGAGCAATTTTTATTGCTTTATGCACCGGTGACAACTTACTTGAAGAATCTTATTCAATTCATAGGTAGATATAGTGGACTCTCAAGACATGAAACTGGGTTCAAGGGTTTTGGATGCACAAGTAGTATCTCTACTTAGTGCGGATTTTTGGCTAGCAAAAGATAGTGAGAAAGCACCACATGTTGGAGGATACATGAGAATATAACTTCTATGTGAATATAAGCAAACATAACTCATTACGTTGTCTTCCTTGTCCAACGTCAACTCTTGGACATAGAATATTTAATGGGGGCTCACAATCAAAAAAATGTCCAAGATAGTATATTTATATGTGAATCCTCTCTTCCTTTATTAATCTTTCATGAATTGCATCAATGACCAATGCTATGTTTGTTAATTCCCAATAAATTTTATCAACTATACTTTTCTTATGCCCAAGGGATTAGCATATGATCTTTTCATTCTTTTATTGCTAAGATTGGAACATAAAAGTAAACAAGCAAAACTCAAACTACTCTTTATTATATAACTCCCGCACACGATTACATAGATAGATGGATCACGAAACAAGCACTCGAAACTAGATCATACTAAACTTTTTATTCCTCTAAATCACGGAATAACTAAGAATCGAACTAAGATAGATAATGATGATAAAGGGTGATGATGATACGATACCGGGGCACCTCCCCCAAGCTTGGAACAAGCCAATGGTGGTGCCCATTGCTACTTGTGAGCTGCGTTGGGATTTCCCTGAAGAGGAGGGGATGATGCAGTACAGTAGAGATGAGTATTTTCCTCCGGTAATAGTATCAAGTACAAATCTATACCCAGTAGTAATGCCCACATAAAAATTGCGAATAAGGATGGTGGTGGATTGCTTACGAGTTGATCTATTATGAACATCACAAATCCTATACCAAGCATCTTTTAAATTCTCTCCTCCCCTTTGTTTAAAATTAAGCACTTCATTTTCAGGGGTAATAGCAACAAGTGATGAACTAGCCATAGTGACGGAGCAAACAAGCAAAAATAAAAAATATTTTTGTATTTTTGTAAAAACTTTTTAGAAGTGGGGGAGATGAAAACGAGAGGCAAAGGCAAATAAAATAAATGCAAGGAGATGAAAGTTTATGCGTAGGTACTTGATAGATGTTGATGATGTCTCCCCGGTAACGGCGCCAGAAATTCTTCCTGCTACTTGTGAGATGCGTTGGGATTTCCCCGAAGAGGAGGGGATGATGCAGTACAGTAGAGATAAGTATTTCCCTCAGTTATGAAACCAAGGTTATCAATCCAGTAGGAGAATGATGCAACAACTCGTTAACAGCACCTGCACACAAAATAACAAATCCTCGCACCCAACGCAAACAAGGGGTTGTAAATCCCTTGGCGGTTAATTGCAAGATTAAATTGTATGGTGATAGATAAATAGATCGAACAAAAATACAAAATAAAATAAACAAAGTAAAATTGCAGCAAGGTATTTTTGGGATTTTCAATATATGATAAAGGTAGACCCGGGGGCCATAGTTTTCACCAGAGGCTTCTCTCTTGAAAATAGCATACGGTGGGTAAACAAATTACTGTTGGGCAATTGATAGAAAAGCAAATAATCATGACGATATCCAAGGCAATGATCATGTATATAGGCATCACGTCCGAGACAAGTAGACCGAAACGATTCTGCATCTACTACTATTACTCCACACATCGACCGCTATCCAGCATGCATCTAGAGTATTAAGTTCATAAAGAACGGAGTAACGCCTTAAGCAAGATGACATGATGTAGACAAAGTAAACTAACGCATGAATAAACCCCATCATTTTACCCTTAATAGCAACGATACATACATGGCATATCCCTTTCTGTGACTGGGATTGAGCACCGCAAGATCGAACCCATTACAAAGCACCTCTCCCATTGCAAGATAAATCAATCTTGGCCGAACCAAATCAATAGATCGGAGAGAAATACGAAGCTATAACAATCATGCACAAAAGAGTTCAGAGAAAACTCAAATAATATTCATGGATAATCTGATCATAAAATCACAATTCATCGGATCCCAACAAAAAAACCGCAAAAAGTGATTACATCGGATAGAACTCCAAGAACATCGAGGCGAACATTGTATTGAAGATCAAAAAGAGAGAAGAATCCATCTACCTACTAACTATGGACCCGAAGGTCTGTCATAAACTACTCACGCATCATCGGAAGGGCAGCAAGGTTGTTTAGGAGATATGCCCTAGAGGCAATAATAAATGATATTGTTTATCTCCATGATCATAATTATGTTTATGTTCCATGCTATAACTGCTATGGTTCTTGAGTCTGCAATAACCACGAGGCTCGGAGGAAGACTCATATGCACGTGTGGAATAATAAACGGTAAAATGTATTCCTAGTATGGCCTCTAGGACTAGCTCAAGTGTTGCATGATGGTTCTGTTTTCCTGATCATGGGCATGACTATGCCGGCAACTTTGAGGGCACAATGTTAGGAGAACACTTGTGTTGAATCGACCCGAATTGATGTTATGCTATGAGATTCGTTCGTCACAAGTTAATGGTTAATAACACAGAGAAGTTAATGTTTGCATAATTCCTTAGACCATGAGAGTGTTGAGTTTCATCATACTTGCTTCATGAACTTTGGGGTTTGTTAAACGTCATCCGTAAATGGGTGGCTATTACGGCGGCTTACGGGTTCATGGAAAAGTATGTCAAGTAACTTGATAGCTCAAGATTGGGATTTGCTCCTCCGACGATGGAGAGATATCTCTGGGCCCTCTCGGTGTTACGGTATCCACCATCGTCTGGCCAGACACATTGTGATTTGATCACAGGGATGCCGGAACACAGAAACGAGAAAAGAGAACAAAACCGGTAACGAGGTAACTGGCATTGTGGACAAGTGTTGATCCACGGGGATGTTGGGGAACGTTGCATGGGAAACAAAATTTTTCCTACGCACACATAAGATCTATCCATGGTGATGAGCATCTACGAGAGGGAGAGTGAATCTACATACCCTTGTAGATCGCTAAGCGGAAGCGTTAATAAACGCGGTTGATGTAGTCGAACGTCTTCGCGATCCAAATCGCCGAGCGTCCCGCGATCCAATCACGATCCTTCCGATCTAGTGCCGAACGGACGGCACCTCCGCGTTCAACACACGTACGGCTTGATGACGCCTTCACCTCCTCGATCCAGCGAGCGATGGTGAAGTAGTGGTTGAGTTCCAGCAGCACGACGGCGTGGTGATGGTGGTGAGGAACAATCTCTGCAGGGCTTCGCCAAGCACTACGGAGATTATGACGGAGGAACTAGAGGGCTAGGGTTGCCGGCACACGGCTTGGGAAATCCTGATGTGTCCCGTGTGCTAGCCCTGCCCCTCTATTTATATGTTGAGCCTTGGGGTCTAAACTTGGAGTAAAAGCCTCCTCCGGGTCGGTTTTGCCCGCACAAGGTCGGTTTGGCCCGCAGGGAAAGAGTCCAACTCGGATCCCTGCCGAACCGCGCACAGCCGCGCACAAGCGGTAGTACCGCTTCACACAAGCGGTAGTACCGCTTGGGCGGTAGTACCGCTTCACACAAGCGGTAGTACCGCTCCGGCGGTAGTACCGCTTCACCAAGCGGTAGTACCGCTTACGCGGCAGCAAAACTACTTTTGCACCTTCCAATACCTTGTGGGCTTTATCCCTTTGGCTCATATAAAGTGTTGCTGCACCCGAACACTTCGGTAAACATCCGGAACCTCTTCCGGTGAACTTCGGAACTCTTCCGGAGATCAAAACACTATTATCACATATATCAATCTTTACCTCCGGACTATTCCGGAGATCCTCGTCATGTCCGGGATCTTATCCGGGACTCCGAACAACTTTCGGTCACCAACATAATAACTCAATTATACTAATCGTCACCAAACGTTAAGTGTGTAGACCCTGCGGGTTCGAGAACTATGTAGACATGACCGAGACACCTCTACGGCCAATAACCAATAGCGGGACCTGGATGCCCATATTGGCTCCTACATATTCTACGAAGATCTTTATCGGTCGAACCTCTATGTCAAGGATTCAGTTAATCCCGTATGCTGTTCCCTTTGTTCTTCGGTATGTTACTTGCCCGAGATTCGATCGTCGGTATCACTATACCTAGTTCAATCTCGTTACCGGCAAGTCTCTTTACTCGTTCCGTAATACAAGATCTCGTGGCTAACACTTTAGTCACATTGCTTGCAAGGCTCAATGTGATGTTGTATTACCGAGTGGGCCCTGAGATACCTCTCCGTCATACGGAGTAACAAATCCCAGTCTTGATCCATGCCAACCCAACAGACACCCTCGGAGATACCTGTAGAGCACCTTTATAGTCACCCAGTTACGTTGCGACGTTTGATACACACAAGGTATTCCTCCGGTGTCAGTGAGTTGCATGATCTCATGGTCAAAGGAACAGATACTTGACATGCAGAAAACAATAGCAATAAACTGACACGATCAAATGCTACGTTTACAGTTTGGGTCTTGTCCATCACATCATTCTCCTAATGATGTGATCCCGTTATCAAATGACATCTCATGTCAATGGCTAGGAAACCTTAACCATCTTTGATCAACGAGCTAGTCAACTAGAGGCTTACTAGGGACACAGTGTTGTCTATGTACCCACACATGTATTTGAGTTTCCAATCAATACAATTATAGCATGGATAATAAACGATTATCATTAACAAGGAAATATAATAATAACCAATTTATTATTGCCTCTAGGGCATATTTCCAACAGGGGATGCCAATTAATCTCACCTCGGGTATTTGTAACATATCGCGAAGCAACGGGAATAGCACACGGCAACTGGAGGTTCACTCGAATATTCATTCGTGTGGATATAGGGGTCAATATGGGTGTCCACGGCTCCGATGTTGATCATTGATCGAAAAGAGTTCCGGTCATGTCTATACTTCACCGAACCTATAGGGTCACACGCTTAAGGGTCATCTATCTGCTGAATACTAGACAGGGAGTCTGAGAGAAAGTCACCGGCAAAGTTTCGGAGACAGCGGAAAAGTTCCGGAGAGAGAGCACCGGAATAGTTTCGGTAAAACTGAAAAGTTGTTTCAGGGTATACCATTAAGTCAAAATGGTTTCAGCACACGCCTGGAAATTCTTGGAGGGTGCCAGAATTGGTCTGGGAACTTTTGGGATTTTTTCGAAGAAAAAAACCGAAAATGTTCCGGAGCTGCCGGAACCGCTTTGTTTGCTTTTCACAGATGAAAATCACTAATCCGGAATTGTTTTGGAACGCGTCCAAAATCATTTGTGTGGGTACTGGAATTATTCTAAGACCCACAGAAATATTTTCGGATTAAATGGTCGCGGAAAAATGTTTCGGTGAATAGTGAAAGTGCTTTTTGGGTGTCTTCTTGGAGAAGCTACCTTGAGGGCCTTTTGGTATTTTTCCCCTTAGCTTCTTGGAGAAGCTACCCTTGGGCTTGGACTATAAATAGGGGTGGAGGGGGCTGCCTAAAGACACACTCTTTCTCAACATACACAAGCCATGCATGATCTGGCCTTCTTCTCTCCCTCCCCGCGAAATAGTTTCGTAGAGCCGAAAGGCTGTCTGGGTTCCGGTGGGAACTAGTTCTGAACGGCGAAGCCCTGCCGGATAGATGACACCGTATGTGTGCAACCCCGTAGAGAGGTCGTAGGTTCGATCTTTTTGCCCGAGGGGCTGTCCGAGTTTCGGGGGTCCTCCCGAAGGGCTGTCCGAGTTTCGGGGGTCCTCCCGAAGGGCTGTCCGAGTGACCCGCCCGAAGGGCTGTCCGAGAGGCCTCCCGGAGGGCTGTCCGAGGATCCGTCCGGTGGGACTATCCGAAAGACTGTCCAGAGGCCTCCCGGAGGGCTGTCTGAGGATCCGTCCGGTGGGACTATCCGAAAGACTGTCCAGAGGCCTTCCGGAGGGCTGTCCGAGGATCCATCCGGTGGGACTATCCGAGGGACTGTCCTGAGGCCTCCCGAAGGGCTGCCCGGAGATCCGTCCGGTGAGCTGGTGAGGGAGTACATCCTCGCGGTTGGGAGGTTGTAAAATCCTAGCTGCGGGGATCTGCACCGCCGATCGTCATTGACTCTACTTTCGCTGCGCTACGAGTCGGTAACGAAAAGATCAAACCCTGTATGCAGTCTCCATAGTGGTCCTGGGCTGGTGCGTAGGTCGGAACATTTTTGTTTTCTGCTGCGTTCCCGTACAGTGGCATCATGAGCCGTGCTATGCGTAGATGCAGGTTACGATCTAGAATACATGAGATGTATGGGTGTTGCACAATATAATTTGTAGTAGATGAGTTCTACTGCTCATAATTATTTGTGCGGGTAGCAGATGAAATCTGTTACCCGATGTTCGTGTTGCTTCCCTGGAATTTGCATATTTCTAATCTTGATAACAGCATGGTGGAGTTTCAAAGTTCTGGCAATCCGCGATCCTGATTGATCAACGAAGTGCTAACAGTTCTTTGAATTCCACCATAGTTAAAAAGAAAGATGAAATTTCGCAGACGAAAGGGCAATGCAGATATGATCTGCACGGGGGTCATGCGTATGACGAAGTTCAGTATGGGACTCGAGATTTTATTATCTCGTGTTTCATACACCCCGCGTAAAGTTAATCTAGCGACTTGAATAATCATACTTGATGATGGACGTTGGTAGCTGCGGTTTGTTCGAAATCTTAGAAGCCACGTAAAATGAAATTTTGCATAAACCGATTAGAGGCGTCTAACTTGGTTTTGCAGGATGGTTTGCATGTGCATATGATGTGGTACAGCAGTGCTCATATTAATTTGATTATGTATGAGATGACTATATGATGTAAATTAATTAACATGACCTGCGTGTCATGATTCGGCATGATGGCTGGAGCCATATGATTGTCACTTTAATGACCTGCGTGTCAACCTTAAGTAATGCACTTATTTTATTAGCTATAGAGATAGCAATATTATATGGTGCATCGACAAGGTGGTGGCAATCTTCGCGAAGGTGAACACCGACGCGAATGCCGAAGACGAAGAAATACAAGACTTCTCCGTCAGAAAGGGCTATACCATATCATGCTATTATGAATTGCCTGAGATGTTTATCCCTTTGATGCACCCTTATTGATTGCGCGGTAGTCGCTTTTTATTAGGGTGATCTCTCACAAAAATATCAAGTAGTTAGTGTTCTCCCAAGTATAGCACCGTCACGGCACCTATCTCTTCGGGGTATCACATGGATGCATGGGTACGAACGATTAGAGAAGTGTGAGGCTGGTGAGTTGAGACCTCGCAGCGAGATCACTTGGTTGTCTTGACGTTCAGGCATGAAAGTCATGAGCTCGGAACACACGCATCGAAAGATGAACAAGAGTCACATAGAGATGTGATTGGCAAGTTGGCCTACCGATTGCAATTCTCGTCACTTGAGATGGATGCATCCTTGGCGTTGAATTGTAATATGGATCTTGAATCACTCACAATCAATTATGAGAGATATTGATTTGAGTGGGAGCGCACTTTAGAATTAACTTGTTTAATTCTCAGTGCAATTAATTATGGACTTTGTCTAAAGTGAAATTTGCATAATAGTTGTAGGATAATGGCTCGCGTTTCCACCTTCCCTATTAAATTTGAATAGCTGTTAAACATTTGGTTAAAACTTTACGGTTGGTAACGTAATGTGAGGATTGTCCTCAAAAGTGCCGAGAAGGACTTTGTCCTATCGCATGCTTTTGGTATTCTCCCGCTAATGCTATGGATAATGTGACTCTCGTCCTTCGATCCAAAAGCTAGAATTCCGTTACGGTCAAGTGCAATATATTTGCTTCCATGAGACCCGAACTTCAAAAGTTTGGGATAGTTATGTGATATTCATGGAACTGAAAATCATTTCCAGACACAAACAAAGGCTAAAAGATATGGGATATCCAAAGCAATGTTTGTTTTGCAAACTATTAGTAAAAGTGTTTACTATGCATTTGACTAATAACAGAGGGATCCAGTAGAACGCCTGTCATATGATGATGGTGAATAAAACAACAACTTAAGAGAAAGGAAATGTCCGAAGGGTGTTAGTATGACTTACACACCTAGGAAGTCTGGGGCTGACGCCGCTCTTCAAGTTGGTGCTTCTTCTGAGTGTAGGAGAATTATTGGAAGTAAAACTGTTAGAAGTATAAAGGCAAAAAGAAAGAAGACTGGAATGTCCAGCTCATGTATGAAAGTCATACAAGTTATTGATGTATGGAAGGCTGGTCAAAAGAAATAGTTCTTGAGAATTGTGATTAAATTGTTAGTCACTAATTCTTGGGTATTGTGAGTTGATCACAAAGATACCCGCTCAATTGCATTCTGTTGCGACTCGATGCAAGAACTACTACGGCCTAAAATGCTTGCCGGGAATGAGGTTAAGATACGCGATGGGAATATAGTAAATGTTACTATACATTCCATCGGTGTATTACCTATGTATTTACTTTCATAAATTCATTTTAGAGTTTTACACACTCTAGCCCATTTGCATAAGGTATCTTGCAAGAAGGTTGTTCATAAGAGAACTTTTGATGTTCGATGTTATGAATAACTTAAGGGCCATACTTTCATTATGAATGAGATGTATGTTATGAATATTGATAATAATACATTACCTCTGTATTTACTTTCATAATTCATTTTAGAGTTTTACACACTCTAGCCCATTGCATAATGTTTGTTGCAAAAGTGTTGTTCATAAAAGAACAATTGTTGTTCAGTATCATGAATAACATAAGGGCCATACTTCCATCATGGATGGGATATATGTTATGAATATTGATGGCAATATGATACATCCATAACACCGACGCTAAATGTCGCAAGACTAAAAGAATACCACACATGAGTGGCACTGCATTTGGTCACATTGGAGAAACCCGCATGGAGAAATTCCATAATGATGGATTTTGAAGTCGTTTGATTACGAATCATCTAACACTTGCAACTTTCCTCCGAAAAGTGAAGTGACTGAAATACCGTTCACAGGCCATAAGGAACGAGCAACGAACTTATTGGTGGTCATACATTTTGATGTATGTAGTCCGATAAATGTTGTTGCCAGCAGTGGATTTGTCTATCTTCAGAATTGACTCAAGTAGATATATGGATATTTACTTGATGAGACGGAAGTCTGGATCTTTTGAAATCATTCATAAGGTTTTCAAAAATGAAGTAGAAATTATTGTAACAAGAAAAATATGTTTCTGCAAACTAGATTGCCGAAAGGAATGTTTGAGTTACAAGTTTAGCGAATGTCTGATGAGTTGTGAAAAGAGTTTCATAACTTACACCTCCCGGAACTCCACTGTGAGTGGTACGTCCGTGAAGATGTATTCAAACCATTTGTGACATGGTAAGATCAAAGATGACATAAATCAATTTGCCATTATCCCTTTTAAAGTAATGATTTAGAGACTGCGGCTTTTACACTGAAAAGAGCGCCATCAGGTCTGTTGAAATGACACCATGGTATGGTACGCCCAACCATGTTACATCTTTTATTAAACATTTGGAATATGGGGCTTGTGTAAAAGGTTACAAACCTATTCCAAATCAGACAAGAGCTACTTTGTAGGTTATCCCAAGATGTTGGGTATTCCCCCACCACAATACCGAGGCAACAGGTTTTGCCACAAAACGGTATGCTTTTAAAGAGAATGGTTCTTGCAAAAAGGTGAGTGGGAGGACAGTGCAACTCGACGAGATAACAGTATCTTCGTTATCAGATCAAAGGAAAGGAACCTTGGAAGTGATTCCAGAGTTTCCTACTGCGACTGATACGGAAGCCTCTACATGAGATGTATGGACTTCGGTCGAACTTGCAACTGAACCACGTAGGCAAAACTAGTGCAAACCTCTCAGGTACGCAAGCGAGATATTGTTGTTAGACAACAGTATACCTACGATACACAAGGAAGCGTTGATGGGCCCTGACTCCGGAACTGGCTAAATGCCAATACAATCTGAGATAGTTTCCATATAAGTGATTCAAGATTAAAATCTTGTTACACCTTTCGGAAGACTTAGAGTCTAACGAATATTTATGGAACTGTAAACTGATGTGGATAAAATGTTTTATCCATAAAGCTCGACTTGTTGCAATAACAAGTTCAAGGAGTTGACTACGATGAGATTGTCCACCGTAGCGATGCTAAAAGTCGGTTCGGGTTGAACTAGCAATAAATACATATTTCAACATGAGATATGAAACATGGATGCCAAAAGGATTTCCATCTGATGGAAATGCAACCTAGGACTTTTATGTGATACAGTCCAAGGTATTTTGTCAATCCAGAAGATGCTAGTAAGTATGCAAACTTCAGAGTTCCAACAATGGATAGAAGAGAGCAAAATGGAGTTGGAATCTTCGTTTTTGATGAAATAGTCAAAAGAGTTTGATTTCATCAATGGATAATGAAGATGCTTGTGGTTTCAAGAAAGTAAGTGGGAGCATAATAATATTTCTAAAAACTTTGTGTGCTTGACACATTGTTGATTGGAAATTTATTGACACGAATTAGGACTTCATTAAAAATAGTTTTTCGATGAAGTGCTTGGGCTAAATAGCCTTGACATTAGGCATATTTATCTACGAGATAGAATTGCCTAATAGGCTAAAGCCAAAAATACATATTGACAAGATGCTAAAATATTTTAGCATTAAAAACGCCAAGGAGTGATTCTTGCCGAAGTCACATGGAAAGAGTTTTGCAAGACTCGATGTCCCAAAACACTGATGAGCAAAATACATGATGGAGATTCCACACACTCTTGTGTTTGGATTAATCATGTATTCCATGGTATGTAAAACAACCAGATATGTCCGATACTCCCAAGCTGTTGCGAGTATAGATACCAAAGTGATCAAAGTACTGATCATGGGACAACAGTGAAAAATGCCATTAAGTACTAAAGTAGCACTGATGACATGTTTTCTCGCAAGCAGAAATTATGAAGTGCTCGTTGTAAGTAATTACATCGATACAGTCTTCATCAATGCTCCATGCGATTTTCGATTTAAATTAAGGGTTTTGTGTAATACACAATATGGTGGCACGGTGTTTGGAAATCGTTCCAAACAGGTTACTGTGGAGAATTCTATAACAAAGGCTGAGTATGTTGCCACTTTCAAAGCGACATAGAAGATGTTGAATCATACAGTTCGTTCATGAACTTAGTATGATTCCAAGATGGCTTTGGTCAATGGAACACTATTGAAGATAGTTGCTCCATAGCTCAGTCTGAGGAATCAAGGTTTGACCAGTGATTCACATATATACAAAGCCAAGTCCACACAAAATATGAATTTTGTGAAAGCGTGAAAACGCGAGGACATGCAAAGATACACACGGAACTGAAGTTGTCAGATCCGTTGGACATCAGGCTATACCACATGCGAAGCATTTTTTACACCGGTATGCCACAGCTGTAATGTGCATTAGCATTGACTAGATTATTGACTCTAGTGCAAGTGGGAGTCTTTAGGAGATATGCCCTAGAGGCAATAATAAATGTTATTGTTTATCTCCATGATCATAATTATGTTTATGTTCCATGCTATAACTGCTATGGTTCTCGAGTCTGCAATAACCACGAGGCTCGGAGGAAGACTCATATGCACGTGTGGAATAATAAACGGTAAAATGTATTCCTAGTCTCGCCTCTAGGACTAGCTCAAGTGTTGCATGATGGTTCTGTTTTCCTGATCATGGGCATGACTATGCCGACAACTTTGAGGGCACAATGTTAGGAGAACACTTGTGTTGAATCGACCCGAATTGATGTTATGCTATGAGATTTGTTCGTCACAAGTTAATGGTTAATAACACAGAGAAGTTAATGTTTGCATAATTCCTTAGACCATGAGAGTGTTGAGTTTCTTCATACTTGCTTCATGAACTTTGGGGTTTGTTAAACGTCATCCGTAAATGGGTGGCTATTACGACGGCTTACGGGTTCATGGAAAAGTATGTCAAGTAACTTGATAGCTCAAGATTGGGATTTGCTCCTCCGACGATGGAGAGATATCTCTGGGCCCTCTCGGTGTTACGGTATCCACCATCATCTGGCCAGACACATTGTGATTTGATCACAGGGATGCCGGAACACAGAAACGAGAAAAGAGAACAAAACCGGTAACGAGGTAACTGGCATTGTGGACAAGTGTTGATCCACTGGGATGCCAATTAATCTCACCTCGGGTATTTGTAACATATCGCGAAGCAACAGGAATAGCACACGGCAACTGAAGGTTCACTCGAATATTCATTCGTGTGGGTATAGGGGTCAATATGGGTGTCCACGGCTCCGATGTTGATCATTGATCGGAAACAGTTCCGGTCATGTCTATACTTCACCGAACCTATAGGGTCACACGCTTAAGGGTCAACTATCTGCTGAATACTAGACAGGGAGTCTGAGAGAAAGTCACCGGCAAAGTTTCGGAGACAGCGGAAAAGTTCCGGAGAGAGAGCACCGGAATAGTTTCGGTAAAACTGAAAAGTTGTTTCAGGGTATACCATTAAGTCAAAATGGTTTCGGCACACGCCTGAAAATTCTTGGAGCGTGCCAGAATTGGTCTGGGAACTTTTGGGATTTTTTCGAAGAAAAAAACCGGAAATGTTCCGGAGCTGCCGGAACCGCTTTGTTTGCTTTTCGCAGATGAAAATCACTAATCCGGAATTGTTTCGGAACGCGTCCAAAATCATTTGTGTGGGTACTGGAATTATTCTAAGACCCACAGAAATATTTTCGGATTAAACGGTCGCGGAAAAATGTTTCTGTGAATAGTGAAACTACTTTTTGGGTGTCTTCTTGGAGAAGCTACCTTGAGGGCCTTTTGGTATTTTTCCCCTTAGCTTCTTGGAGAAGCTACCCTTGGGCTTGGCCTATAAATAGGGGTGGAGGGGGCTGCCTAAAGACACACTCTTTCTCAACATACACAAGCCATGCATGATTTGGCCTTCTTCTCTCCCTCCCCGCGAAATAGTTTCGTAGAGCCGAAAGGCTGTCTGGGTTCCGGTGGGAACTAGTTCTGGACGGCGAAGTCCTGCCGGATAGATGACACCGTATGTGTGCAACCCCGTAGAGAGGTCGTAGGTTCGATCTTTTTGCCCGAGGGGCTGTTCGAGGATCCTCCCGAAGGGCTGTCCGAGTTACTGTCCGAGTTTCGGGGGTCCTCCCGAAGGGCTGTCAGAGTGACCCGCCCGAAGGGCTGTCCGAGAGGCCTCCCGGAGGGCTGTCCGAGGATCCGTCCGGTGGGACTATCTGAAAGACTGTCCAGAGGCCTCCCGGAGGGCTGTCCGAGGATCCGTCCGGTGGGACTATCCGAAAGACTGTCCAGAGGCCTCCCGGAGGGCTGTCCGAGGATCCGTCCGGTGGGACTATCCAAGGGACTGTCCTGAGGCCTCCCGAAGGGCTGCCCGGAGATCTGTCCGGTGAGCTGGCGAGGGAGTACATCCTCGCGGTTGGGAGGTTGTAAAATCCTAACTGCGGGGATCTGCACCGCCGATCGTCATTGACTCTACTTCCGCTGCGCTACGAGTCGGTAACGAAAAGATCAAACCTTGTATGCAGTCTCCATAGTGGTCCTGGGCTGGTGCGTAGGTCGGAACATTTTTGTTTTCTGCTGCGTTCCCCTACAGGTTGATGTAGAGCCCCTCCGTGATCGAATCCCCCTCTGGCAGAGTGCCGAAAAAGGCCTCCAGATGGTATCTCTCGAGAACAGAGACTTGCGGCGGAGGAAAAAGTATTTCGTGGACTCTCCTGTTGGTTTCCCAATTTTAGAGTATTTATAGAGGTGGAATTAGGTCAAACGGAGCAGAGGTGGGCCCACAAGGCACCAGGGCGCGCCCTGGTGGCTCGTGGCCACCTCCTCTGTCTTCTGGCCCTCTCCCGAAGCTTCTAGTGTCTCTTATGTCCAGAAAAAAAATCTCCAAAAAGTTTCGTGGCATTTGAACTTCGTTTGGTACTGATATTCTGAAAAACCAAAAACAGGCAAAAAACAGCAACTGGCACTGGGCACTAAGTTAATAGGTTAGTCCCAAAAAATGATATATAATTGCTTGTAAGTGTATATAAAACATCCAAGATTGATAGTATAATAGCATGGAACAATCAAAAATTATAGATACGTTGGAGACGTATCACCCATACCCATGTACTCAAGTGTCTTTCTTTGGTGATGGTGGTGATGAAGTAATGGTCTTGTCCTTCAGTTTCAATAAGTATTCCAGATTGCCTTTGATCCTCCGAAGGGCGCGATTTTGCTCTTCTAACAGAATAACTTCATGAGTAAGCGTTGTGCTCTGAGCACAAATTGCTTCAAAAACCTTTAATGTATCAATTTCAGATGGGGGAGATTATGATAAAGAGTTTGCAATATGTCTCCCTTTTCTATAGTCTCTCCCACATGCATGGACTGATCTCCTTCTCCTTGAATCTGGCTCCCCGTGACCTCTCCAGCTTCCTCCTGCATGCTGGTGTCCTCCTCTCCTGACGACCACTCATAATAGACCTCGCTAAAAGGATGTTTGCCCGGCGAAGGTTGCACGATCTGGTGCTTGGTGTGGAGCCTTCGGGGAGCCATGGGGATCTAGATCTGTCAGAAAAACAGTCTGAAACAAGAACAGAGGAGAAACTTGCGATACGGTGGTCAAAACATCCGGGAAGAAATATGAAGAATTTTTATCTTGCAAAACAAGTATACGGGAGGAAAACGAAGTCGGGAGGGCACACAAGGGGCCCACAAGGCAACCTGACGCGCCCAGGGGGTAGGGCGTGCCCTGTTGCCTTGTGACCTCCTCGTGGGTCCCCTCGGCTGTTTCTTATTTTTGTATTTTTTCTAATATTCCAAAACGTACAGAAATAATTTTTATGGAATTTTTGAGTCGGTTTACTTACCGTATCACATACCTACTCCTTTTTAGGGTTCTGGAGTGTTCCGGAAGGTCTCTTTTATGTATTCCTCCGGTGTCATTGTTTGAATAATATTAGTTTCAACATTAATGGGCGTACCTGAGATATAGTGTTTAATTCTTTGCCCATTAACCACTCTTGGATTAGTGCCTTCGGAGTTGTTGATGTTGATAGCTCCTGAGCGATAAACTTCTTCGATGATATATGGGCCTTCCCATTTAGAGAGAAATTTTCCTGCAAAAAATCTTAAACAGGAATTCTACAATAGAACATGCTCTCCAACTTTGAATTCCCGTTTTTGAATTCTTTTATCATGCCATATTTTAACTTTTTCTTTAAACAACTTGGCATTTTCATATGCTTGAGTTCTCCACTCATCTAGGGAGCTAATATCAAATAATCTCTTTTCACCGGCAAGCTTGAAATCATAGTTAAGTTCTTTAATTGCCCAATAAGCTTTATGTTCTAATTCCAGAGGTAAATGACATGCTTTTCCATAAACCATTTTATACGGAGACATGCCCATAGGATTTTTATAAGCAGTTCTATAAGCCCACAATGCATCATCAAGTTTTTTAGACCATTTTTTCCTGGATCTATTAACGGTTTTTTGCAAAATTAACTTTATTTCTCTATTGCTCAATTCAACTTGACCACTAGACTGAGGATGATAAGGTGATGCAATTCTATGATTAACATCATATTTAGCAAGCAGTTTATGGAAAGCACCATGAATAAAATGTGAACCACCATCAGTCATCAAATATCTAGGGACTCCAAACCTCGGGAATATAACTTCTTTAAACATTTTAATAGAGGTGTTGTGATCAGCACTACTAGTTGGAATAACTTCTACCCACTTAGTAACATAATCAACAGCAACTAGAATATGTGTATACCCATTGGATTTAGGAAAAGGTCCCATAAAATCAAGGGTTTTTTATTTCTATGCCCCTGGTTCGTTAGTTGTACTCATTTATCCCCATGCTCTTAACTTTTGCTCACTTTTCCCCACTCCCTTGTCTGAAACTCTCACAAATGGGCAAACTCGACGTTGCCATCTGGTCAATGGCTTGACCGTTAACTCTGACGAGTGGGGCCGTGTAGGGCCGAGTCCACCTTTGACCGTTAACTCTCCCGCGCCGCCCTGGACGTACCCGTATAGTGGTATTTCGTATGGTGACCGTATAGTGGTATTCGTATACGTGGGCGTTTCATTTTTGCATGCAACTGACCGCGGTCGTGGGGTAGCACGTGTCCATGGAACATGCCAAAAACGTCCCATCGTATAAGAGGGGGAACCACCTCCGGGCGCATCGCCCCTACCATTTCCCCCCAAATCCCCTCCCTGCCGCATCGTCTCTCTCTCCCCCACCGCGTCGTCTCGTTCTCCTCCACCGCACCGTCTCGCTCTCCCCCACCGCATCCTCTTCCTCGCCTTCATCGCCTCCCTCATACCGATGGCGTACGCTTGTGGCGACGCCGGCGCAGCGGCCGGAGATCTGCAGGGCACGGTGACCATGGCAGATGCAGTGCAGGACGTTGGCGGCGTCCACGGCGGTGCGAGGAAACTCGCAACCGCTATCGCGGCTGTGGATGTGGAGAAGGAGGTGGCGGGCTCCCCCTCGGCGCTGCCGGAGCTGAAGGTGACGGCGTCGAGTGGCGCAGTCCATCCAGATGCGTAGCCTGGCAAGGAGAAGGTGGTACAGGAGGTACTTCCATTTGCTTGTACCCTAGTTGCAATATTTAGATTGTAGCCCTAGTTTCATTGGGATAGGGATCTCTGTGCTTAAATGCTACATGGATGTATGATTATTAGATTTGTTTTTGAATGCTACACAGATTGGGGTTTTGAATGCTACAGACATGTATGCTTAGATTTGTTTTTGAATGCTACACAGATTGGTGTTTTGAATGTCATATGCTCAAATGGAATGCATTAATTTTGATGTACCTATCAATTGATTAAGAACTTACTTGATTCATCAGTATATAAATTTGTCCACAATATGTAGTTATATTAGCTTTGTTGTTCAATGTGTGTGCATGACAATGGAAAATGCAAAATAGGATCATAGTATGGATAATATGATCAATGTGTCATGTGTGCATATCTAAATTTTCAGTTGGCTTCTGTATTTACTAGTAATGGATGTAATTGTATATTCAGTAGGATGATTCTGTGGGGAATAAGAGGAAGCTGGACCTTACTGGGTTCAAGGACCCGTACGATCCAGAGTATAGTGACGACGAAGAATATGAGGTAAGCCTACTTGAAATTTAGATTGTTCATTTAGTTCCTTTGACATGGTGTATATGAATCTATAATGTATTAATGTAATTCATTCATGTGTGCAGTATGAGTCTGGAGAAGATGTGGACAATGGCAACGTCGCGTCCTTCACAGCGAAGGAGGAGGAGAAGATCAAGGCCAAGGGAGTTGCTTCCTTCTACAACTGCAAGATCAAGAAGTGGCACTGCCCCTACTGCACCACCAAGCCAAAGCCAAAGGATGGCCGCTTCGATCACCTTGTGTCTCATGCAGAGGATGCAGCGATTCGTGGGGAGGACTACAAGATCAGGGGGCAGCATGCTGCCCTCGCGAAGGCCCTGACTCCTCTTCCCAAGTGATGTGATGATGTTTTATCTTTTACTTTTGGTAAACTGAATGTGGCTGTTTGGTAAACTTTGTGTGGTGGTATCTATAGTAAACTTTGTGTGTGATCTATGGTAGTAATGTATTATGCTATCTATATTTGTCTGTCCTTAAATTTGCCTGTGGTGTATGGTATGTTCTGTTTAGATGTTGTGAGCTATGAGTTTAGGTGCTGCAATGATCACACATGCTGCTTCAGTGTTGCTTCACTGATCAGACATGCTGAAAAGAATAAGCAAAAAGAGCAAATAGTCCATCATTTGATCAAATATTCCAATAACAGAGCAAAAAACAACATTTGAATGAAGATAGTCCATCATTTGATCAAGTATTCCAATAACAGATCAAGTATTCCAATATCAGATCAAATATTCCAATAACAGATCAAATATTCCAATAACAGATCAAATATTCCAATAACAGATCAAATATTCCAATTTGAATTTGAGGCAAAATTTGAATTTGAACCAACGCTTGAAGTCCATTGCCCTGTGGTGTGATGTTGCAAAGTTTGCTGAACTATTATAAATGTTAGGTGATCAATCCGATCTCTTTTGCGTGGTAAAATTTATAGTCATGAGAAATGTGCTCCAAATGAGCTCCCAAGCTAGGGTAAACAGCCCCATTGGTAAAAATTATCCTTTAATAGAAAACCATTAAATGGAAAACTAAGTTCAGATCCTTCTTATTCACTTTGAAATCAAGCTTTGGTGATTTTTTTTGATTTTTTTAATTTTTCAAAAACCTAAGGGAACCCTACCTTCTCTCCTTGAACTCTCTGCAACGTTGTACGTGATAGCTCATATGTGTGAAGGTTTTTTCATGAAAATGTCCATAGACCAAGTTTATGATTTTTGGTTGGTAACATGTCACATAAGACAACATTGTGCGCAGGTTTTATATATTTTTTATTTTTTTAAATTAATGGTGCTCATTTGACCTCGATCGTGCCACCTAGGTTTTTTTTGAAAATTTCCGTATACCAAGTTTAGTATTTTTCCTCGTTAGTGTGTCTTATAAAACGACGAACGGCGAAGGTTTCATATTTTTTCGATTTTTTTTAAATTAGTTATGCTCAGTCAAAGCCTAGATAACCCCGTTGACCAGCTCAAAACCCCTCTAAACCACGCGGGGTTTCGCCTAACCCTAGCTCCGAACATCAGCCGTCCGATCATACCCTAGCGCCAAGCGACAGCCCTCAGATGTGGTCTTCTAGAAGGGCTGGCTGCGTGCAGGCTCCGTGCCGTTGGATCACATGGACGGCTCCGCATCGTTAGATCGTGGGGCGATCCGCGAGAGTTGTTGGTTGTGGGGGAAATATCTAGTACTCCCACCCCTAGGGTGCTCCCGGTGCACCGATGCCCAAAAACATTTTTAAAATGTTCAAAAAATTCTTAAAAAAATGCAGCACATCGACAGAATATCGATGTCTCTTGTCACAAAATTTCAAATCAAAATTTGAGACATTGTTCGAGATACAAAAATGACAAATTTGACATCAATGTGATAATGGGCCAAATCTAAAGCCCAACTTATGTTATGTACTAATTACTGTCGAATTTGGGCCAAATCTAAAACATTGCTCGAGATACAAAAATGACAAATTCGACAGTAATTAGTACATAACATAAGTTGGGCTTTAGATTTGGCCCATTATCACATTGATGTCAAATTTGTCATTTTTGTATCTCGAACAATGTCTCAAATTTTGATTTGAAATTTTGTGACAAGAGACATCGATATTCTGTCGATGTGCTGCATTTTTTTAAGAATTTTTTGAACATTTTAAAAATGTTTTTGGGCATCGGTGCACCGGGAGCACCCTAGGGGTGGGAGTACTAGATATTTCCCCCACAACCAACAACTCTCGCGGATCGCCTCTCGCGGATCGCCCCACGATCCAACGATGCGGAGCCGTCCATGTGATCCAACGGCACGGAGCCTGCACGCAGCTAGCCCTTCTAGCAGACCACATCTGAGGGTTGTCGCTTGGCGCTAGGGTATGATCGGACGGCTGATGTTCGGAGCTAGGGTTAGGCGAAACCCCGCGGGGTTTAGAGGGGTTTTGAGCTGGTCAACGGGGTTATCTAGGCTTTGACTGAGCATAACTAATTTAAAAAAAATCGAAAAAATATGAAACCTTCGCCGTTCGTCGTTTTATAAGACACACTAACGAGGAAAAATACTAAACTTGGTATACGGAAATTTTCAAAAAAAAAACCTAGGTGGCATGATCGAGGTCAAATGAGCACCATTAATTTAAAAAAAATCAAAAATATATAAAACATGCGCACAATGTTGTCTTATGTGACATGTTACCAACCAAAAATCATAAACTTGGTCTATGGACATTTTCATGAAAAAACCTTCACACATATGAGCTATCACGTACAACGTTGCAGAGAGTTCAAGGAGAGAAGGTAGGGTTCCCTTAGGTTTTTGAAAAATTAAAAAAATTAAAAAAAATCACCAAAGCTTGATTTCAAAGTGAATAAGAAGGATCTGAACTTAGTTTTCCATTTAATGGTTTTCTATTAAAGGATAATTTTTACCAATGGGGTTGTTTACCCTAGCTTGGGAGCTCATTTGGAGCACATTTCTCATGACTATAAGTTTTACCACGCAAAAGAGATTGGATTGATCACCTAACATTTATAATAGTTCAGCAAACTTTGCAACATCACACCACAGGGCAATGGACTTCAAGTGTTGGTTCAAATTCAAATTTTGCCTAAAATTCAAATTTTGCCTCAAATTCAAATTGGAATATTTGATCTGTTATTGGAATATTTGATCTGTTATTGGAATATTTGATTTGATATTGGAATACTTGATCTGTTATTGGAATACTTGATCAAATGATGGACTATCTTCATTCAAATGTTGTTTTTTTGCTCTGTTATTGGAATATTTGATCAAATGATGGACTATTTGCTCTTTTTGCTTATTCTTTTCAGCATGTCTGATCAGTGAAGCAACACTGAAGCAGCATGTGTGATCATTGCAGCACCTAAACTCATAGCTCACAACATCTAAACAGAACATACCATACACCACAGGCAAATTTAAGGACAGACAAATATAGATAGCATAATACATTACTACCATAGATCACACACAAAGTTTACTATAGATACCACCACACAAAGTTTACCAAACAGCCACATTCAGTTTACCAAAAGTAAAAGATAAAACATCATCACATCACTTGGGAAGAGGAGTCAGGGCCTTCGCGAGGGCAGCATGCTGCCCCCTGATCTTGTAGTCCTCCCCGCGAATCGCTGCATCCTCTGCATGAGACACAAGGTGATCGAAGCGGCCATCCTTTGGCTTTGGCTTGGTGGTGCAGTAGGGGCAGTGCCACTTCTTGATCTTGCGGTTGTAGAAGGAAGCAACTCCCTTGGCCTTGATCTTCTCCTCCTCCTTCGTTGTGAAGGACACGACGTTGCCATTGTCCACATCTTCTCCAGACTCATACTGCACACATGAATGAATTACATTAATACATTATAGATTCATATACACCATGTCAAAGGAACTAAATGAACAATCTAAATTTCAAGTAGGCTTACCTCATATTCTTCGTCGTCACTATACTCTGGATCGTACGGGTCCTTGAACCCAGTAAGGTCCAGCTTCCTCTTATTCCCCACAGAATCATCCTCCTGAATATACAATTACATCCATTACTAGTAAATACAGAAGCCAACTGAAAATTTAGATATGCACACATGACACATTGATCATATTATCCATACTATGATCCTATTTTGCATTTTCCATTGTCATGCACACACATTGAACAACAAAGCTAATATAACTACATATTGTGGACAAATTTATATACTGATGAATCAAGTAAGTTCTTAATCAATTGATAGGTACATCAAAATTAATGCATTCCATTTGAGCATATGACATTCAAAACACCAATCTGTGTAGCATTCAAAAACAAATCTAAGCATACATGTCTGTAGCATTCAAAACCCCAATCTGTGTAGCATTCAAAAACAAATCTAATAATCATACATCCGTGTAGCATTTAAGCACAGAGATCCCTATCCCAATGAAACTAGGGCTACAATCTAAATATTGCAACTAGGGTACAAGCAAATGGAAGTACCTCCTGTACCACCTTCTCCTCGCCAGGCTGCGCATCTGGATGGACTGCGCCGCTCGACGCCGTCACCTTCAGCTCCGGCAGCGCCGAGGCGGAGCCCACCACCTCCTTCTCCACATCCACAACCGCGATAGCGGTTGCGAGTTTCCCCGCACCGCCGTGGACGCCGCCAACGTCCTGCACTGCATCTGCCATGGTCACCGCGCCCTGCAGATCTCCGGCCGCTGCGCCGGCGTCGTCACGAGCATCCGCCATCGGTATGAGGGAGGCGATGAAGGTGAGGAAGAGGATGCGGTGGGGGAGAGCGAGACGGTGCGGTGGAGGAGAGCGAGACGACGCGGTGGGGAGAGGGAGACAATGCGGCAGGGAGGGGATTTGGGGGGAAATGGTAGGGGCGATGCGCCCGGAGGTGGTTCCCCCTCTTATATGATGGGACGTTTTTGGCATGTTCCATGGACACGTGCTACCCCACGACCGCGGTCAGTTGCATGCAAAAACGAAACGCCCACGTATACGAATACCACTATACGGTCACCATACGAAATACCACTATACGGGTACGTCCTGGGCGGCGTAGGAGCGACTCAATCTGAGTTAACGGTCAAAGGTGGACTCGGCCCTACGCGGCCCCACTCGTCAAAGTTAACGGTCAAGCCATTGACCAGTCGGCAACGTCCAGTTTGCCCATTTGTGAGAGTTTCAGACAAGGGAGTGGGGAAAAGTGAGCAAAAGTTAAGAGCGTGGGGATAAATGGGTACAACTAACGAACCAAGGGCATAGAAATAAAAAACCCTAAAATCAAAGCCCCAAACATCAAATGGTTCAATAACAAGTGAATAATTCATAGGCATTTCCTGACGTCTACCAACATTACCAATTCTTTAACATTCATCACAAGAGAAGACAAACTTATGTGCATCTTTAAAAAGAGGAGACCAATAAAAACCGGACTATAATACCTTATGTGCAGTTCTGTCTCCCGCTGGTGTCCTCCGTATGCCTCGGAGTGACACTTCTGTAGGATTTGTTCCTATTCATGCTCAGGTACACAACGTCTAATAACACCATCTACTCTTTCTTTATACAAATGTGGGTCATCCCAAAAGTAATGTCTTAAATCAAAGAATATTTTTTCTTTTGTTGGTATGTATAGCTAGATGGGATATATTTAGCAACAATGTAATTAGCGTAGTCCGCATACCAAGGATTATTACGTGAAGTAGAAGCATTTATAACAGCTAACTGCTCATCAGGAAAACTATCATTAATAGGAAGTGGGTCATCAAGAACATTTTCCATCCTAGACAAGTTATCTGCTACATGGTTCTCAGCACCCTTTCTATCAATAATATGCAAATCAAATTCTTGTAGTAGAAGAACCCACCTAATTAATCTAGGTTTAGCATCTTTCTTTTCCATAAGGTATTTAATAGCAGCATGATCAGTGTGAACAGTTACTTTAGAGTCAACAATGTATGATCTGAATTTATCACATGCAAACACAACTGCTAAAAAATCTTTCTCAGTAGTAGCATAATTTCTTTGAGCACTGTCTAGAGTCTTACTAGCATAATGAATAACATTCAATTTCTTATCAACTCTTTGACCTAGAATAGCACCAACAACATAATCACTAGCATCACACATAATTTCAAAAGGCAAGTTCCAATCAGGTGGTTGAACGATGGGTGCAGTAATTAAGGCTTTCTTAAGTATTTCAAAGGCTTCTACACAATCATGATAAAAAACAAATGGAACATCTTTTTGCAAAAGATTAGTAAGAGGCCTAGAAATTTTAGAGAAGTCTTTTATGAACCTTCTATAGAAACCAGCATGACCAAGGAAACTTCTTATACCTTTGATATCTTTAGGACATGGCATTTTCTCAATTGCATCAACTTTAGCTTTGTCTACTTCAATACCTCTTTCAGAAATTTTATGCCCAAGTAATATACCTTCATTCACCATAAAGTGGCACTTCCCCCAATTCAAGACAAGATTAGTTTCTTCACATCTCTGCAAAACTTGATCAAGGTTGCTTAAGCAATCATCAAAAGAAGTTCCGTAAATGGAAAAATCATCCATGAATACCTCAACAATCTTTTCACAAAAGTCAGAGAATATAGCAGTCATACATCTTTGAAAGGTAGCAGGTGCATTGCATAAACCAAAAGGCATACGTCTATAAGCATAAGTTCCAAAAGAACAAGTAAAAGTGGTTTTCTCTTGATCTTCTTTTGATACATGTATTTGAGAAAAACCAGAATATCCATCTAGGAAGCAAAAGTGTGTATGCTTAGATAATGTTTCTAGCATTTGATCAATAAAAGGCAAAGGATAATGATCTTTCCTAGTAGCTTTATTTAATTTCCTGAAATCAATTACCATCCTATAACAAGTTACAATTCTTTGTGGGATAAGTTCATTTTTATCATTAGGAACAACATTAATGCCTCCTTTCTTAGGAACACAAAGAACAGGACTTACCCATCTACTATCAGCTATAGGATAAATTATACCTGCCTCCAGAAGCTTTAATATTTCAGTTCTTACCACATCCTTCATCTTAGGATTCAAGCAGCGTTGATGATCAACGACTGGCTTAGCATCAGGCTCCATATTAATCTTGTGCTGGCATAAAGTGGGGCTAATGCCCTTAAGATCATCAAGAGTATATCCAATAGCAGCATGGTGCTTCCTCAGAGTTTTAAGTAATCTCTTTTCTTCATGCTCTGAAAGGTTAGCACTGATAATAACAGGATACATCTGCTTTTCATCAAGATAAGCATATTTTAATGTATCAGATAGTTTCTGTAATTCAAACACAAGGTCACTCTTAGGTGGGAGAGGATCTCCAAGAGTTTCAACAGGTAAATTATGCTTAAGTACAGGTGTTTGTCTAAAGTATATTTCATCTCTTTCATTCATATGCATATCATTTTCATGGTCTAGCAAATATTGTTCTAAAGGATCAGTAGGAGGCACAACAATAGAAGCAAGACCAATAATTTCATCTTTATTAGACAATTCTTTATCATGTGGTTGTCTACGAAACTTAGAGAAATTAAACTCATGAGATACATTACCAAAATTAACACTGACTATTTCCCTATTACAATCAATCTTAGCATTAACCGTATTCAAGAAAGGTCTACCAAATATAATGGGACAAAAATCATCTTGTGGTGATCCAAGAACAAGAAAATCAGTAGGGTATTTGATCTTACCACACAAGACTTCAACATCTCTAACAATCCCAAGGGGTGTAATAGTATCTCTGTTTGCAAGCTTAATAGTAACATCAATATCTTCAATCTCAGCAGGTGCAATATCATTCATGACTTCTTGATAAAGAGAAAATGGAATAGCACTTACACTAGCACCTATATCACATAAGCCATGATAGCAATGATCTCCAATTTTAACAAAAATAACAGGCATGCCAATTACAGGTTTATTTTTATCTTCGGTTTCTGGCTTAGCAATTCTAGTTACTTCATCACAAAAATATATGACATGTCCATCAATATTATCAACCAAAAGATCTTTAATCATTGCAACATTAGGTTCCACTCTAATTTGTTTAGGGGGATTAATTGATTTAATGTTACTCTTATTAACCACAGTTGAAGCTTTAGCATGTTCCTTAATCCTAACAGGGAAAGGAGGTTTCTCAATATAAGCAGTAGGCACAACTGGATCAACATTATAAATTATTGTTTCTTCTTTAGCTATAATAGGTTCTTCCTTTACTTCAATAGGTGGATGAAACTTAAACCATTTCTCCTTAGGGAGATCAACATGAGCAGCAAATGATTCACAAAAAGTAGCTACTATCTCAGAGTCAAGTCCATATTTAGTACTAAACTTATGAAAAGCATCAGTTTCCATAAAAGATTTAACACAATCAAACTCAAATTTTATACCTGACTCTTTACCTTTGTCGATTTCCCAATCTTCGGAGTTGCGTTTAATTCTTTCCAGAAGATCCCATTTGAATTCAATAGTTCTCTTCATAAAGGAACCAGTAGAAGAAGTATCGACCATGGATTGGTCATTATGAGAAAGCCGAGCATAAAAAATTTGTATAATTATTTCTCTTGAGAGCTCATGATTGGGGCATGTGTGCATCATATACTTAAGCCTCCCCCAAGCTTGAGCAATACTTTCTCCTTCATGAGGCCAAAAATTATATATATATAATTCCGATCACGATGAACCAAATGCATAGGATAAAATTTTTGGTGAAATTCCAGCTTCAACCGGTTCCAATCCCATGTTCCAGTATCATCCAATAGCCTATACCATGTCAATGCCTTTCCCTCCAAAGATAAAGGGAATACCTTCTTCTTAACTCCATCCTCGGATAAACCTGCAAGCTTAAACAATCCACAAATTTCATCCACATAGATCAGGTGCATATCAGGATGTACCGTTCCATCTCCTGCATAAGGATTAGCTAGCAGTTTCTCTAACATACCCAAAAGAATTTCATAATAAATATTTTCAGTACATTCAATAGGTTTAGGGGCAACTCTTATTGCTTTCAGTCGAGGTGAAGATACCTCGAACAAGCCCCTCAAAGGATTACTTTCCATAGTGACAAGTAACAATAAATTTCAGCACGTAATAAAAATGTTTCCTTACCAAAGGCGCTTCACTCCCCGACAACGGCGCCATAAAAGAGTCTTGATGACCCACAAGTATAGGGGATCAATCATAGCCCTTTTGATAAGTAAGAGTGTCAAACCCAACGAGGAGCAGAAGGAAATGATAAGCGGTTTTCAGCAAGGTATTCTCTGCAAGTACTGAAAGTAGCGGTAACAGATAGTTTTGTGGCAAGGTGATTCGTAACAAGTAACAAGTAACAATAGTAACAAAAGTGCAGCAAGGTAGCCCAATCCTTTTTATAGCAAAGGACAAGCCGGAACGGTCTCTTATATAAAGCAAAGCGTTCTCGAGGACACATGGGAATTATCATCTAGTCACTTTCATCATATTCATTTGATTCGCGTTCGCTACTTTGATAATTTGATATGTGGGTGGACCGGTGCTAGGGTGATGTCCTTACTTGGACAAGCATCCCACTTATGATTACCCCCTCTCACAAGCATCCACAACTACGAAAGAAGAATTAAGATAAATCTAACCATAGCATGAAACATATGGATCCAAATCAGCCCCTTACAAAATAACGCATAAACTAGGGTTTAATCTTCTGTCACTCTAGCAACCCATTATCTACTTATTACTCCACAATGCCTTCCCTTAGGCCCAAGTAGGGTGAAGTGTCATGTAGTCGACATTCACATGACACCACTAAAGGAAGCAACAACATACATATCATCAAAATATCGAACGAATACCAAATTCACATGATTAGTTATGACAAGACTTCTCCCTTGTCCTCAAGAACAAACGTAACTACTCACAAATCATATTCATGTTCAAGATCAGAGGAGTATTGAATATCATTAAGGATCTGAATGTATAATCTTCCACCAATTAAACCAACTAGCATCAACTGCAAGATGTAATCAACACTACTAGCAACCCACAGGTACCAATCTGAGGTTTTGAGACAAAGATTGAATACCAGAGATGAACTAGGGTTTGAGATGAAATGGTGCTGGTGAAGATGTTGATGAAGATTGGTCCTCCCACGATGAGAGGATCGTTGATGATGTCGATGGCTTCAATTTCCCCCTCCCGGAGGAAAGTATCCCCGGCAGAATCGCTCCGCCGGAGGGCAAAAGTGTTGCTGCCCTAGTTCCGCCTCGAGACGGCGGCGCTTCGTCCCGAAAGCCCTCCTCTTATTTATTTTCTTGGGTAAATGGCTTCATATAGCAGAAGAAGGGGGCCAGAGGCCAGCTGTGGGCCCCACAAGGCACCAGGGCACGCTCAGGGGGGTGGCCGCACCATGTTGCCTTGTGGGCAACTGGTGGGCCCCCTTTGGTATTTCTTTTCTCCAATATTTTTTATATATTCAATAAAAAATCCTCATGAAGTTTCAGGTCATTTGGAGCTCTGTAGAATAGGTATCTCTCCTCTAGCTATTTCAGGTCCAGAATTCCAGCTGCCGGTAATCTCCCTCTCCATATAAATCTTGCAAATTAAGAGAGAAAAGGCATTAGGATTGCATCATAAAGTGAAATAATGACCAAAAAATTTATAAATATCAATAAAAACATGATGCAAAATGGACGTATCAGATAATCATCAAGATGCGTCTCCATCAGGAACATTACGTCAGGACTCCTACACTTCTAAACATGCATAAGAGCCCTAATCGCCGCGGCATGTTGGAGGCCACGGCAATTCCAGCTAAGAATCCTCATTGCATCCGGTCAGCCTCCTCCTCGGAGACCACCGATATCATGTTGTTTTGGTCCTCACCATTAGTGCGTGTTCGTTTCAAAGGTTGGTTCTTCCCGAGGGTAGTCTCGCCGGCCACAGCCGACGCTCCCGCAGCCCCTTCCAACTGTAGCTGCCCTACAATTGTAGCCACCCTTCCTGCAGATCCTGTGCTGTTTTCACCTTCATTATTCTGTGCAGCAAACATCAGGCGCTTCCTGTTCCCTGGCTCCTTCTCTGAATTTTATGTTTCCTTCCCAATTCCCGATTGACCTGGTTGAGACTCATCATGTTCTCCCGTACCGCATTCATGTGCCAATGTCCCAGAATGCCCACAAAAGGTCGGAAGCTTTTCGTACTATACTTGATACCACACCTACTTCAGGTCTTTAGTGATTGAGACAAACCGCACCAATTTCTTCCTCACATCTATCTTCACACGGACTCGGACGAACTCCCCAATGTATCCAGCTGGAAGCTTTACCTGAACTTCAGTTATCTCTCCCATAGGGCGGCACATACCCTTGATCACTGCTTCATGTAGATAATTATCAGCAAGACGCAGAACTCTTGCCCATACTGCAAGTTTGTTCAGTTCTATCGACCTAGGGTCTTCAAACCCATCACACTCTTCCAAGATCACCCCCTGATATCTGAATAACCACGGCCCAAGATTCACCGCTTTGTTCCAATCCCCTAAGCAGCCGAATTGCACCGTAAACAAGTTGTCATCAATCTTCCTCCACACCACATTCTTTGCCGGATTCCATGCAGACCACATGTCTGCATACAACGCCGACGGACTAAAGCCTCGTGTGGTATGAACTCTCGCTATAGGAAGCCACTTCGCCACCGTCGGCGGCTCTACAACCTCCTCTTCCAAACGAAGGACCCTTCCTCTTGTTCATGGAGATTCAGACGTTTTAGCAGATCCTCAATCTGCTCCTTTCCTGCCTTGCTGCTTGATCCTTCCGCCATCTCACCGATCACAAACACCTAACCGAGAAACCCTAGTTTCACCCCGCTGCCAAGACCGGGAAGGTAATCTAGTTACCCCCTTAATCAGTCTGAGCAGCACCGGGATACCGGGATTTGTCGCGGTCACACAGGGAGGACTCTCAGCGGTGCGCCGCCGGAGGACAGGAAACCCTAGGTTTTTCGCTAGGGGAAAAAATACGTACGATGATGGGTTAGCCTCTCTCTCTGTGTCTCTGGGTGCTAAAACTGGCCCCGCCTCTACTACAGTTGGAAAAAGAAAAACCACATAGAAAAAAGAAGAACACCTGCCAGAGGCAGCTCCACTAATGGGTCTTCCCACTAGCCTCCAGCAATAATGCAGCTCTCGCGGAATTCCCTATTTGCCGCATAATGCGGCAAACTGCCGACGCTTTGCGCAGGGCGAGCGACCGAGCAATGCGTCTGGGCCACCCATTTAATGCATACCGTAGGAACTACCCCATCCGGTTTTAGGCAAATCAGTATTTTGTTTCTTGTACCGGTTTTCCGGATTATATTGGTTTTCTTTCGTTTTTTGTTTTTACTGTTTTTAATTTCCATTATCATTTTTCTGTTTCTTTTTCTTTTTCTATTTACTTTTCTGTTTGTTTATTATTTTCCATTTCTTTTCCCTTTTCCAAGTTTAATTATATTTTTCAAACAAAATTTATGTTTTTGAAAAACATTCTATATTTTTCACACATTCATAAATGTTTGGGATATTCAAAAAATGTTTGTGTTTTCTTAATTTATTCAAAAAAAACATTTGGAAATTTCACAAAAATTTCATGTTATAAAAAAATTGTTCCAAAATTCAAAAGTGTTCGTGTTTTCAAATTTTGTTCATAAAATAAAAAGATGTACCGAAGTTTCAAAACAAAAATTCATGTTTTTCAAAAACTGTTCAGAATGTTAAAAAAGGTTCCTGTTTTCACATTTTGCTCAAAACTCAAAAAATATTCACATTTTTTAAAACTATTAGAAATTTCAAAACTGTTCATGCTTTTGAAAAATAGTTCGGAATTTCAAAAAATGTTCCCATTATCAAATTTTGTTCTCAAAATTAAGAAAATGTTCGCATTTTTCACTAAATGTTTGGAATTTTATTTTATTTTCTATCAAAAAATGATTATGCTTTTTTTGAGATTTTGAAATTTATTTGAGTTGTTAAAAAAATTATCGGAATTTCAAACACTAGTTGCTTTTTAGAAATTTGTTCAAAAAAAATCAAAAACTACCTGGATTTTGCGTTGTAGTTAGTTCTTAATATTGTGTGCTCTTCATTGGTCACTATCGCTTGTCTGCTCCACTGGTTAGTTGCTCTCCTTCACCAGCTAGAGGTAGTGATTTCAAATCCGAGCGAGGTCGCGCTGTCTATTTTTTTACATCCCATCACTGTATGGGTGAATGAGCGCATTCGCTATAGCGCCACCATAAGGCCAAGCCACTCAAGGGGGTGGGGGGTCGTGCCTCGCGAGGCTATTTGACGCGCCCAGCTCTCGCAGTAGGGCAATCCTATATGCCGTGGGAGCTATCTCGCGTATAACGACATGGTAGCTCCCCTCGCCTGAAGCGTAGCGCAATCGAGGCGGCCCATCACTGTGGCAGTGTGTTTGTTTTTTTATCTTTGTTTTTTTGTTCTTCTGTGTTGTTTTCTGTGTGGTTTTCCTTGTTTCGGGGTCAGGATTTCTTTTTTTATTTTCTTTATTTCTTAAGTTTTTCTTCACCGGTTTTCTTTCATTTTTCTTTTTCCTCTCCATTATACCTTCGTTTTTTTCTCCGCCAGTTTTCTTTTTTTCCTTTATATTTTCGTTTTCTTTGTTTTTTTCTTGATTTCTTCGTTTGCTTTCGCCTTACTTTTTGTTTTTTTGTCACTTTTCACTAGTTTTTCTTTCTTATTTTCTTGTTTTTCTTCGGTTTTTTTGTTTTTATTTGTTTCTTTCTCGGTTTTTATTGTGTTCTAAATACACGATGTACATTTTTTTCTTAGATACAACTTTTGAACAATTTTCTGTTTACATGGTCAACTTTTTTCAAATACACCGTGACCATTTTTTAGTGGGAATAAAAAAAATAACACACATTGTACATAAATACATGGTCAACATTTTTTCATATACATTGTATATTTTTTCGCGTACATGAGAAACATTTTTTCTATACATATTTAATATTTTTCAAATGCTTAATTATTTTTTTTAAATACATGCTCAACATTTTTTTTTCATACACATGGTATGTTTTTTGTATACATTTTTAGTATACTTGAGAAACATCTTTTCTATATATATAGATATAACATTTCTAAGCTCGCATCTCCGCATGTCCAGCACCCCGGCCATATCTACCTCCGTTGACGTGCAACAGCGCGAGGCGTCCAGAGGAGTCGGCCGTCCGCGCCCACCGGCCGCTGATAACCAACGGCCATACCAACAACCGCACATCATCCGTCATCGGTCATGAATGTACACTCCAAAAGCGTGCCGAGCGACCCGTCCCCGCCGTTCGGCGCGCCGCCATTCGCCACTGGCACACGGCACACGCCCGCCTGGCTCCGCTTTTCGGGTCTCTTGTGATCTCGTCGGCGGCCGCGCAACTGGCCGCCTCCATGCGTGTCCTTGCGCTGGTTGTTTGCTCGAGCTTTCCGCCGCTTACGCACGCACGTCCTCGTCGCCGGCCGTTGGCAACTGCCGAGAGATCGTATGAATGAAAGGTCAGATATCGGCACGGCAATTACACCGCGGAGCGATCGACGCGTAACCGCGACCATAAAATCTGACAGCTGCTTCCTATTAGCTCCTTCTGCTACCATTAAAATCCGAGACGCCAAACGTGCTCGGCACCGACAGTGATAGATACATACCCTAGAAAATGTTTAATCCTATTCCTACACGCTCTCATCTCGCCTGTTGACTCCGACGGTGACACTGTACACACTGGTGATTCAGCACGGCACCATCGTGATATAGCGAAGCGCAATGAATAGGCCGGCCGGCCTTAACCGCCAACCACATTCCGGTAGCAGAATAGCCACCACACGATCGGGCGGACTCGTCCCCGACCTCTTCGTTGACCCAAGCAATCGATTGACCCTCCTCCCAACCGCACGTCGTGATCACGGTGTTTGACATCGCTGACTTTGCTTACGACATCGTCCTCCCAACCGTCCCTCGCGACGATAAGGCGTTTGACAATCAATCTCGGCTTGCTTGTCCAACACAAACTCTTGTCTCGTGCCAGCGACGACACCCGATCATCCATCGCGTAGCAGCCCCGTCAATGGGCCTGCATGGCTGCATGGATGGATGCGCGCATGGAGTAATGCCCAGGGCCGGCGCCATAAGGAACTGTCCCGTCGACCAAGTCGCCGGCACAAATACAAAACGGCCGCCTGCCACTTGAATCTAGATAGATCGCCGGCGACGCGCGTACGTAGGCTCGATCGTGCATGCGCAGCGGCGCGACACGTAGAATACGTACGTACGTGCACCGGATCGGAGTTACTGCGTACTACCAGGTTACGTACGGAGCATCTGGTTTGATTTTGCTCACCTGCATGCACGTGGTGGTTATTTAAAGACGGATTAGGACGCGGTTGGCTCAACGGCTCGGCTCTAACACCCCGGCAACCGCAAGTAGCTGACGCAGTTGCGCGAGCTTGCTTTCAGTATTAAAAGCGTCTTTTCTGCCTTATTAACCTGACAAGGTATGCGTTTAATTAAGAACAAAAAATATGTAATTTGGAGTAGATGTATACACTGCTGCTAGATTGCAGTCCATCTCAGAGGCTGTTAATTTATCTCCTTGTCAGCAGCAGTAATGGCTACCATCAGAGTTGGAAGCACTCGTTTTTCTTGCACACAATCGGTGATACGTAACTACATTTTCAATTGATGGATGGCGATTCCAGCCAGAACGAAATGGAGCGTGGGCAGCTGGTAGGCCAGAGCTATGGCGCGGCCACCCACGTCGCCGCCTTCCACATCGTCACGGCCGTCCACACGACCTGGACGGCTGGACCTCACCGCTTAGCTTGTAAACATTAATGCCCGAGGGATACTCTCCAAATGACAAACGAGATTTTCCACACTTTGATCAAGTATTTATACGACAGCTATACATATGACAGATGTTTGCCTCGGCAAAAAAGAAAGAAAGACAGTGATGAGTTATAGTCTATTTTGCTGCAAGCCAAATCAAGTCTGGTTTGCCTATGACAGGTGGGGCACTAGGCTAGATAACCAAACACCAACCTCACAAACTTACATAAATCTGAATCTGACACGCTTCAAGGGAAACTATATCTAGGTGACAGGTGCATGTAACTTTCTACATTCCCCCAACAACCATGCGCAATTTTACACCTTTTTTAGACGTACGAATCATTAGCATGTACTGTAAGAAACAAACACCTACATCTCCCCGCAACCTTTTCTTAACTCGTACTTTAGCTAGTATAATAAGACCTGTAGCAGTTGGCTGTTTCGTGGATCTGATCTCTCCACGCTAATGGCATTGATAGGCTTCAGCTTCAGATAGTAATTTGACACACGCGACTTAATAGTATTTAGTCGAGGTGATGTATCTGATCACGAAGTTTGTGGAATTAGGGCATCTAAACTGTCAGATCACCTTACCCCAACAACCAAACCTCAGCAACGCCTAACCACGATTTGACTTGCAGTTAATACTAATAGTAATATGCCACTAGCTGGTCACACTGTGCAAAGTCCAGGCATGCATCAGAAGAATGCGTGGCGTGGGTACAAATTCAGAGTTTGGGTCATCCATAGGAGTTGAGCACAATAAGAACCTACTGAGAAATATAGAGCTTCAGACATGAATAGGGATACCGAGTTTTGTTTCTTGGAGGACCAAGATACAAGGGATCTCCCTAGGAATAGACACGTACCCGAAGTGGACTTTCTATTAACCATGTCACCGGTGTAATCGGAATCCGAATACCCAACAATGCCAAAGGATGAACCGTTTGGATACCAAAGGCCAAAGTTAAGAGTATGAAGTAAATATCTCACAATTGTTTTAACGGCCACAAGATGGCACTCTTTTAGAGCCGCTTGAAATCTCGCACACATGCATACACTTAACATTATATCCGGTCGAGAAGCACATAGATAAAGTAAGGAACCTATCATAGAATGGTATAGCTTTTAATCCACGGGAGCATCGTCCTTGTTCAGATCAAGATGCCTGCTCGTTGGCATTGTGGTTCCTATTGCTTTAGCATCTTCCTTGTGGAACTTCTTGAACAAGTCCTTAGTGTAACTTTGTTTGCGAGACGAAAGTTCCTTCCTTCGTTGTTTAATTTGCAGGCCAAGAAAGAACTTAACCTCTCCCATCATAGACATCGCTTACTTTCCTGCCCTCAACTTGCCAAACTTCTTGCTAAAACAAGGGTTAGTTGAACCAAATATGATATCATCAACATATATTTGACAAACAAATAATTCACCATTGACTTTCTTGGTAAAAAGAGTAGAATCAATTTTGCCAATGTCAAATCCCTTTTTAATGAGAAACTCTGTCAAGCATTTGTACCAAGCTCTAGGAGCTTGCTTAAGACCATACACAACTTTTGAAGTTTATAGACATGATTAGGTTTCTTAGGGTTCACAAAGTCGGAAGATTGTTTAACATAAACTTCCTCATCAATTTCACCATTTGAGAAATCACTTCTTACATCCATTTGATATAAAGTGATATCATGATGATTAGCATAAGAAAGTACGATGCAAATGAATTCAAGTCTAGCAACGGGGGGTATGTCTCACCATAGTCCATACCTTCCATTTGAGTATACCCTTGGGTAACCAAGCGAGCTTTGTTGTGAACGACTTGTCCATCCTCATCTTGCTTGTTCCATTGAAGGGAGGGGAGAGGGGCGCCACAAGGGGAAGGAAAATCTCCCCCTTTGGCCGGCCAAGGAGGGGGATCCCCCTCCCCCTCCAATTCGGCCTCCCCTTCCTTCTACAAGGAGGAAGGGGGCGCCTCCACCTATTTGGGCCCAAGTGGCCCAATTCTCTTTCCAACACCTGGCCTTTTAAGGCCCGTTGATATTAAATTAAATATAAAGGCCTCCTAACTATTATTAGAGCCTTTTATTAATAATTTAACATCTTCGGAAACATTTTCCACCTATATATTATTTATCGGTAATACCCGGTATTGCCCGTTAAACTTCTCAACCCTTCCGATGACCCTGTAACGCTTCGGTTCCTCTCGGAACTATTTCGAATATTAATGAAACAATTTCATAAATATTTCGTCGTTACTCCTGTCCTACCAACACTCAGCAGATCGTGATTACCTTAAGCTTGTGACCCTGTAGGTTCGGTAAAACATAGACATGAACAAAACCTCTTTGTTCAATGACCAATAGCTGAACCGTGGAGATCCATATTGATCCCTATGATTACACGAATGGCATTCGAGTGAACCTTTGGTTATCATGTGCTATTCCTTTTGTTTCGTGATACTTTACAAAACCCAAGGTAAGATATATCGGTATCCTCTTGAGTCATACACATGCTCACTATACCGGTCTCCTCGTTACTATTTCTTCTTCTTTCTCGTTGACATGTTCCAGCATCCCCGTGACATAGTCACCTGTGTCTGACTAGACGATGATGGATGTCGTCACACCGAGAGGGCTCTAAGAATATCTCTCCATCGTCGGACGAGCAAATCCCACTCTTGAGCTATCTAGTCCCTTGTCAAACTTTCCGATGAACCTGTAAGTTGTCGTTATGATCACCGTGTTACAGATGACGTTTGAGCATCCCCAAAGTCCATCGTACGGTAAGAAGTGACTATGATACTCTCGTAGTCTAAGGAACTAAAACACATGTTAACACTCCGTGTTATAACAATTGACTTCTAACGATATTATCTCAAAGTATAACAAACAAGTTTGGCTCGATTCGATATGATCGTTCTTCTAACGTCATACTCTCATTGTTGTTTTAGGACTATCGTTACACTTAACGATATCCTAAGATCCAGAAAACATGATCACCAACAACACATGAGCCAGTCTTAGAGGCGAGACTAGGAACCTTACTTTGCTGTTTATTATTCCACACGTGCATATGAGTTTTCCACTAAATCACATATTCCAGGATCATTGAAGTTATAGCATAGAATATGAACTCTTTAATTATGAAAACGGAAATATAATTATACAATATTATTGCCTTTGGGGCATATTTCCAACAACATTAAACATCATTTCCTGCATGGTTAGTATCTCTAGCACCGTGTCTTTCACTTATGTGATAAATAAGAAGAGCGGATGAAAGGATATGGACAATTGTAGGAACATCCCCTTTTTCTCGAATGAGATCAATGAGTTCATTGCATTGTCTTGCAAAGCTAGGATCGCTTTTGTCTTTCATCTTTGAGAGTGACATCGCCTTGTGAAGGACTTCATTAAGATTCTGGGGAGAATAATCTCAGGAGCCGTGATAGCATTTGTCCAATTCCTCCCAAACAACATAAGCACTATAAAAGTTACTTAACCTCCTAAGAACATGATCAGTAATGCCTCTAAGAATAAGACTTTTGCATCTAGAATTATGTATGATATCAAGTTCTTCCTTAGAAGTAAGATGAATAGGATCAAGCGGAGGAACATATTGATTTTCAATAACACCAAGTAAATCATGTTCCTTGGAAAAGCTAAGAAATCCAACTTTCCAAGATTGATAATTGGAACCATCAAAGATAGGAACTCTACAAAGAACACTACCTGAACTAGACGCCATACTCTCCTAGGCGGCTAAGCCAAAGCAAAAAAATTCAACTTTCCAAGGATTCACTAATGGAGGACCTTGCAAAGAAGACCAAAACTATGATACCACTTGTAGGATCGATAAGTATGTCTAGAGGGGGGTGAATAAACTACTAAGCTCAAGAATGGACCAGTTTCCCAATTTTAAATTGTTGGAAAATTTTAAGCTTTCATAGTAATCTAAAGAACATCCTACACATGCATATCTAGAGTAAATAGGCAGCGAAAAGTAAACAGGCAAGCGCAAAGGTAAAGGAGTGGAGTTAAGAGGATAACAAACATAATAGGCTCGGTGAAGATTTTTCTTGTGGTTCGGATAGTTGGCACTATCTTACATCCACCTTGATGGAGGCTGATACATCTATTTTGCATCATTATTTCTTACCATAATTTATCCTATTTCAATGATATATTTCATAATATGATGCAATTCTAATGCCTTTTCTCTCTTAAAATGCAAGGAATACAAAGAGAGGCGGATTGCCGTACAGCTGGAATTCTGGACCTAACGAGCAACAGAAGAAAAGACATGACGACCACCCGAGTGCCTGCCACTCGAAGAAAATCGAGTGAATCGACACTCGTCGCAGATCCGCTCTGCGTAAGAGCAAGGGGCGCTCGAGATATCCTCCGTGGCACTAATTGGATTCCCCCTGGGGAACCGTATATCCGGCTGCGCAGACTTGGTTCCGCAGAAGGGCTTCTGGCAGGCGTTCCTCCCGATCAAGCCTAGACGCCTCGGGCCGCCACTCGGAATTTGATGATACACCCACAGTCAGGCCACGAGTCGTCCTCTCCAGGAGAGATTGAAAAATGGGTATCGCCGAGTCTTCACCCTAGTAGCTCGCCTCTTCGCCCTCCGAGGGAATGTATAGACTGAGTCCGTCGAGGTCTCTCGGTCGAACCTCAAGCTCGTCGAATAGGCGAACACCTCGTCTTGGGAGGCAGACGGCCATTCTCCAGCGAGACCTCGACTGACTCGGGGGCTACTGTCGGGGTTATAAATACGGGGTAGGCCCAAGTATACGGATGGCCCATCAGAGGCCCATGACCCGTGTAAAATACGGTCCAGAAGGCTATGGGCCAAGGGGCTTCATGACAAGCCCATCAGAGACAAGGAAGGTGGCCCAGAACCGCGCTAAGTCCCAATAGTCGGATGTCGAGCGCCACACCTGAGGCCATGAATAGCATTAATAACAGCCCATTATGTATCCCTACCTGGCGCACTCTATGTAAGCCAGGGGGAAGCTTCGGGCTGAGGGTTGAACATCCACACATTGTACCTTACGCCAAGAGCTAAGAGCACCACAGGAGTAGGGTATTACCTCCACCGCAGAGAGTCCGAACCTGTATAAATCCTTGAGCGTACTCCCAACCACACTGTTCGGTAGATACAATTGCCTCTACATTCCTACCCCCTAGCAGTAGTGCTCACGCTGAAGCTCAAGAGAAATGTTATATGTTCACTACACCTGCAACATCAATTCGGGCGTCTATTGCTTTAAACACCACATGGTACAAGGCCCTATATAAGCTTCGTTTGACATGGATACTCAAGTTTCTGAGCACAAACAATATTATATTGTTTACAAACTTCTTAAGTCGGTGCTCATTCTTCCGGCAAACACTGCTAGTGTTTAAAGTGTATTTTCCTCAATGAAATATGCGAACAATCAACTAAGGAACAAAATAGGTGATGGATATTTGAACAATTACTTGATTACACTTGTCGAGAGAGAATTTTTCAAGCAAGTGAAAGATGAGGATGTCATCAATCTATTTCAAAAAGAGGATCATAGAGTTGTATTGTAATTTTCTTTGTTGTAATCTTTCTTAATTGTTAGAGATATTGCCACAACGATATTTTAATACGTTTATCAATGTATATCCTTTTTTGAACTGTTTTATCTATGTGTGGTCGTTAATTCATTGATGTTGATAGCTTAATGCACATCTGTTGTCCTATCTAGTATATATTTATATTGCATTGCAAAAGAAAAGAAAAAACACAATGAATATCAAGGAGCAGATTTCTGGCTCCGCCACTGTTTTCGCGGAGTCCCTGATGGTGGATCACTGAGGATGTACCGTTAGGACACATAGGAAGCTAGTAGGACCTTAATTATTGGACCCTCCTACTTGGCGAACGATCGTTTTTTTTGGGGGGGGGGGTTGACATTTGCGAACGATTTCCATGGTAATTTTACTTGTAGAGGGCTGACAATTCCTTCTTAGAGAAGGCATTTTTTGTTAAAAACTGTCATCGTTTGATCTCGATCAAACAACTGCGAGTGCGTTTGCTCGGAGATCCTTCCCAGCGAACATTTGCCAGTTAGCCTCACCTTAATTCTTTCGCCTGCAGAGACATTTCCTGATCGATTTTCCTGGCGTTCATTGGCTCGATCCTCGCACGCCGATGTTTAACGCCGCTGCACGTACTACGCGGAGGACCACGGCGCAATTTCCCTGGAGGCCAATGTTTTGGACACGGTCCTTTTGATTCCGGGAGATTGGGAGATGGCTCCTTACTTTCACTTTCACTCACCACTTGTACAGTTTGCGCGTCTCTCTGCTGCGCCGGTGGCAGGGGGCTTTAAATTGGATCGGCTTAGGTCACTGCATATGTGGCGGATGTGCGAAACAGATTTCGCGTCGAGGCTTTACTGCTCTCCCCTCTGGGATCGTTGGGTGCCCGCTTGCAGTTATATCTCTTCCTTCAGTCACCTGTCACCACGGCGCGATCTCGGGTCTGAAGTCTGAACTACATTCACTGCTTCCGGTCGCGAGGAAAATAATTGTGAGGGGGTATATATATATGGCATCAGGGCAGCACTGCCATACCGGGCAATTGCAGTTCTAGCCGTTCAAAGATCGGGCAGCATCCAATCCAATCCAATCCAGTCCAGTCCAGCTGGAGCTGCTGCTGCTGTGCCAGTGTACCGTCAGAGTTTGTCCTCTCAATCATTAATTAAGGTCGCAGGTGTAATGTGATGGCCTGCACTACGTACATCCACGGCTACTGAATTGGTTACTAGTACTCAACAGCTCGCTGGAAACCGTACTGTATGTACTGTGTAAAATGCTGGTGCCTAACCCTACCACTACCAGAAAGAAGACAGCGATCTAGCCTCCAACTAAAACTGGTGCGTTCTCCTCCGAAACAGGCCACCGGCGCCTCCTAATTGCCCAAATAATCCTGTGTCATTTCTCCAAACGACCGGGAGAAAGAAAATAAAACGGATCAAGAAATCGTTCAGTTGTTGCAGAGAAAGAACTGGACGGCGGAGTTATGACGGGTGGGGCACCGACGCTGCTGCAGGAGTGCTTTAATTGTACAAGCACAAGGTACCAACAGAGGAGTAATTTGCACATGTGGCCTGGACAGGTGTCACTGTGTGTGGAGAGCTCGACTCGGTAATAAGTTGCGGGTGCAAGCGAGCCGATTCGTCAGTCCAATTATTGTACGTATGCCTGGCCATAGTCGTCAAGGGAAAATTACCAGGAACGATGCACTGCCGCGTCTCCGGCCTCTGGTTCCTAACGATGTGAAAAGGGGGAATGCAGGAGTTTTGATGTCTCATTCAGAATTTGGAAATGGACAACGTGTGCTTAGCTCAGCTCGATCAGCCGTTGGTACGTCTGTTGAACTAACCACCCTTGTGAGTCTGTGGGTTTGATCATCAGATGCAGGATAGGGCAGCAGCAGCAGCAAGATGACAGCATGAGTTGTAAATTGTACATATCCGGTTTATGTCATTAGGTTGGTTAACCAGCGCGATTATTCAGATGTAAGCATGACCGTCTGCCTGACTGTGCCGGTGTAGTACCGTTTTTTCTGTCACTTTCCCGTCATATTTAATTATATCATGTCGAAGGAGCTCAACTGTCTGCAGCTCGAAAGGATATCAGGCAAGAAGCAGGCCATGTAAGTACTAGTCCGCCGTGCGGCTAATAATGGTTACTACAGACAGAGTTTGTACGGCTAATAATGTGCATCTAATCTAACAATAACTGTAAAATTTCAGGGACCTTGTAAAACGAAACGATCCGCGTTGAAGCATTGGCGTTAACCGTCACTCTACCAAGCCGAAGGCCGATGGAAACGGCGCAGAGGCTGGAGAAAGCGATCCCGGTGCAGGACGAAGACTGTAGTCGCACGCAGCACAAGATCCCGTGTCCGTGTGCGAGTGCGAACAAGCAGGCGCCCCCAGTGGCCAGGGCCAGCCAAACTCACTCTCCGGTTGGTGGCGGTAGCCAGTCTCCTCATTTAAACTGCCCATCTGCCCCGGTCCTCTCCCTCCGCCCCGCCACTCTATTAAACCCCACCACGCCACCACCTCCTCTGCAACTGCAACCGCAACCGCTCCGCCCGGCATCTCATCTCATCGCATCCAACCCCACATCCCAGCCAGCACCCGGAGACGTGTACGTGTGCGTAGCAGCAACCCCAGCCCAGCGGTGCGCCGCAGAAACAGGCAGGCAGGCAGCTCTGCCAGTGGTGCACGGCGGGACAGAAGGCTCTAGCTAGCCAGCCAGAGAGCCGTGACGTGCGGACGCGGGCCGAGTTAGAGGCCTAAGTAGCGCCGATCGATCGACCGAGCGGTCATGCCGAGCGCGCTGGGGAGCGGCTTCGCCGGGTCGGTGAAGCTCAAGTACGTGAAGCTGGGGTACCAGTACCTGGTGAACCACTTCCTGACGCTGCTGCTCGTGCCGATCATGGCCGCCACGGCGCTCGAGCTGGCGCGCCTCGGCCCCGACGAGCTGCTCACGCTCTGGCGCTCCCTCGACCTCGACCTCGTGCACATCCTCTGCTCCGCCTTCCTCGTCGTCTTCGTCGCCACCGTCTACTTCATGTCGCGCCCCAGGCCCGTCTTCCTCGTCGACTACTGCTGCTACAAGCCGTCCCCCAGCTTCCGCGTGCCCTTCACCACCTTCATGGAGCACATCAAGCTCATCTCCAACAACGACAAGAGCCTGCGCTTCCAGACCCGCATCCTCGAGCGCTCCGGGCTCGGCGAGGAAACCTGCCTCCCGCCGGCCAACCACTACATCCCGCCCAACCCCAGCATGGAGGCGTCGCGCGCCGAGGCGCAGCTCGTCATCTTCAACGCCATCGACGACCTCGTCCGCCGCACGGAGCTCAAGCCCAAGGACATCGACATCCTCGTCGTCAACTGCAGCCTCTTCTCCCCGACGCCCTCGCTCTCCGCCATGATCATCAACAAGTACAAGCTCCGCAGCAACATCCGCAGCTTCAACCTCTCCGGCATGGGCTGCAGCGCCGGGCTCATCTCCATCGACCTCGCGCGCGACATGCTCCAGGTAAATAACCCCATTAATCTCTTATAATTAGTTTGGTATGGCATACCTAATATCGGTACCGACTACCACTACACTCCTCACTCTTCACAACTAATTCACCAACGATATGGATATGGACCTGATCATCTGATCGAACAGGTGCATCCCAACTCGAACGCTCTGGTGATTTCGACGGAGATCATCACGCCCAACTTCTACCACGGCAGCCGGCGGGACATGCTGCTGCCCAACTGCCTCTTCCGGATGGGCGCGGCGGCGATCCTGCTGTCCAACCGGCGGCGGGAAGCACAGCGCGCCAAGTACAGGCTGGTGCACGTGGTGCGCACGCACAAGGGCGCGGACGACCGCGCGTACCGGTGCGTGTACGAGGAGGAGGACGACGAGGGGCACTCGGGCATCTCCCTGTCCAAGGAGCTGATGGCCATCGCCGGCGAGGCGCTCAAGTCCAACATCACGACCATGGGCCCGCTGGTGCTGCCCATGTCGGAGCAGCTGCTCTTCTTCTTCCGGCTGGTGGGGCGCAAGGTGATCAACAAGAAGTGGAAGCCCTACATCCCGGACTTCAAGCTGGCGTTCGAGCACTTCTGCATCCACGCGGGCGGGCGTGCCGTCATCGACGAGCTGCAGAAGAACCTGGAGCTGTCGGCGCGGCACGTGGAGGCGTCGCGCATGACGCTGCACCGGTTCGGCAACACGTCCAGCAGCTCGCTGTGGTACGAGCTCGCCTACATCGAGGCCAAGGGCCGCATGCGCAAGGGGGACCGCGTGTGGCAGATCGGCTTCGGCAGCGGCTTCAAGTGCAACAGCGCCGTCTGGAAGTGCCTCCGCACCGTCAAGAGGCCCACCGACGGGCCCTGGGACGACTGCATCCAGCGCTACCCCGTCCACATCCCGGAGGTCGTCAAGCTGTGATGAGCTCAGCTCGCCGCCGGCGGTCGCACCGCCGTACCATACCCTGCATCTGCATGTACGTGTCCCCCAAAACTTGGAGCTCTGTGGGGGCCCCGACCAAACCAATCTCTCTCCTCTGCCCTTTCTTCTTTTCCTTTTTCTATTTTCTTCGCCATAAATTAAACTAAATGGATACTCGTGAGATGCGTCACACAAGGAGGGGATCATTCACAAGGAGATTAATCGGCTGCCCATATATTTATATTGGATTGGACGACGCTAACGTGGGCGTGCGTGGTTGTTAAATTGTTCGTGTCACGGATTTCCACTGCAGTGAAAGGGATACTTGCATTGCATGCTCGCTCCTGATAGGCACTGGGAGCTTAAATCTTCATGCATGATTTCTTCTCAGATACTTGCATGCTTATAGGTTGGATGATGTAACTGTCAGAGTACTGTATATTGTTTGGTGTCGTGTCATTAGAGGTTTCAGTTCTTATGCATATTGTTTTTTTTTTTTTTGAGCTGTCTTATGCATATTGTTGAATGGTAGTAATACTTCCCTGCAAGTATTCTGTAGGTGCAATCACGAGCTACTCATGAATTCATGATCTATCATACAGTTTAATTTGAATAAAACTCATGATCCATATAAGACATTACGAAAAACAGAAATCCATCTGCCAATGAGCTCGCTAACTTTTTTTTATTTTTTGAAATAACAAGCCTCCTTGTCAATTTTCATTAGAGAAACCGCCACAAAGTTATTACAAGAAGCAACGAGCTCGCTAACTAGGACCAAATACGCGCGGATAAAAATCAATTTGGCGGTTAATGCTGCCGGTCAGAAGTAATTTTGCTTGGGGAGAGGTTGCTGACGCCTAGCTCTGTATTTTAACTTGCTCTGACTTGGAAATGGATGTGCTCAAATAAATGCCGACTCTGACTTGGAACTGCGCGTATACGTGTCTCCCTCCTCGGAGCCTCTTCGTAAGAATTTCTTTGAGTTACGGCTGCATCACCCTGATGCAGAGGTCAGGGGTTATCCTCCTTTTTTTTGGAAAAAAAAGGAGCGCTAGCTCCTTTGCACGAGTAGTACTCCTTTGTTTGTTAAAGGAGGAGAAGGTACGTAATTAGTAAATGCAGTTGAGTTGCAGCGCCGACAACTTTGCCTGAACAGACACTTCCGTCGAATAGGAGAAGGGAGGCTTCGGAGTTTTGGGAGCCAATCAGTCCATCAAACCTTGCCTCTGTTTCAGTTCTACTCCCTGCTGGAGCACGCAAAGAAAAGAAAGATCGACGGAGCTGGCTCTGCATTTATGGCGGCAATCGGCTGATGATGATACGGCTAGAACTATACTGTACCAAGGCTGGCCATGTGATCCAGCCACGAAATCGCCCCACTGCGTATGTCTGTCTACGCCTACGTCCACCTGAATCGCGTTAATCGTCGCGCGCGCGCAGCGCCCGTACGTGTCGCGTCGCCAGACGGCCAGAGCCATTGACAGCTCGATCGATGGATCGATCTGGGCGAGCAGGACGAGGGGTAGGTGCCGACCGGCGAGCACGGCCAACAGCGCCGCCTCGCGCTCGCAGGCGCGGCTGAATGGCCATCGCGGTGGAGGGGGTTGTGCGTGACGCGACGGAATCGGGTGTTTGTTCGGGACGGCGTTGCGTCGGACGGGGGGCACAGCACAGGCACAGCTCGGTCTGGGCTGTGGTCGCGGTTGGGAGGCGTTAAATGCGTTGGCTGGCGCCGGGTGGGTGTTGGTTGTGCCTTTTGGCCTGCCACGCTTTCGCCTGCTGCCGCGGTTGGCGCGGAAGGGGCCGTCGAGTTAATGGCCGGCGAGGCGATCGTCGTTGGCGTCGCTTTTGCTGTGGGGGAGGCCGGGCCGGTGCCGCCGTGGAACTGGGAACAGGGCTCGACTCAGGGCCCCCAGCGCTAGCGGATGGAATTTATTGCTCCATCCGTTATCGGTTCAGACTTCGTTTCAGACTTCAGACACGTAGTAGTATGGCTGAGCTCGCCTTTGTTTTGGTCCGTGCTCTTAAAAAGGCCTCCTTGTCGTCGCGCTCCTATCCTCCCAGTAGTATCACTTCTTTTTGAAAGATCCCGGTAGTATCACTCGGCTATGCGCTTTAGACATCCATCTTTTCCAAACTGAGACAAAAGATTATCCTCATCAATTAATAAAGAAGAAGAGAATTGTCCAGTTAATTAAAAAAAACGGACGAAAACCGATACATATAGACCACATGCGGATTACTCGCTAAAAAAGAAACTCCATCCCACGGTCAACCCGACAAACATACATAACACGCAACAACCACGATCCCTCGCACTTCTACATCGCAAAGAAACCCTAACAAATCCAAGGCTGAAGACAACGGACACCACCAAATCCACGGAGACGAGCCAATCGGAGATGATGGTCGAAGATACTGAGTATCATCCATTAAGCAGCCGCGGACGCCTTACCAATGACGCTACTCTTCTTGCCTATGCTCCTGAGAGCCTTCTTCACCTTCTTGATTTTGCCCGTAGAAGCCTCCTCCGTTAGGAGGCAAGCAATCGCCTTTGGCAGACCCAGGCTAGCTGCCTCCAAGCAGGCGAGCAAGCCGCCAAGCTTTTTCACGAAGACCGCCTCGTCAATACGTGCCAACATACCTTGACGATCAAAGACGGACGACCGGATGGACTTCAGCACCTCAGAATTAGGTGCCAAAGCACCAACCTCATCAACCTTGGCTCCCACAGACGCCACCTGGCCAATAGCCACAGGTGAGAGAGCAATAGCAACATCCAAACCTCCACGGTCCACAAAGGCGAGCGGCTGACTGGGCTCCAACGACGGCGGTGAGGTCGCAATCGGCATCGCCAAGGCCCCTCCAAGCGACTCCATCCCCTTAGGAAGCACCATCGAAATAGGCGAAGTAGGCTCCCCACAAAGCTTCTGCAGCTCAGGCATAATCTGCAACACTGGAACCACGACCTCGACAACGGCTTCACTCCTAGAAGCAAACGACATGATAGGCAGCGGTGACGGGCAGGATGTAGCGCGAGGGGAGAGATCTCCATACATGCCTACTTCCCCATCGGCAGAACCAACTTGGATCTCGGGCAGCAGGGACACAACGGGCACAACCTGAAGCTTGGCGAGAGCAGCCTCTGCACTTGCCAAAACACTCTCAACTCGCGCAATGCAGTCGCGAAGCTCAGCGCGGAACAGCTAAGTCTGCTCCTCAAGGACGGGCTGCAACGCCACGTCAACCGGGGTTGCATCGACATCTGATGCAGGCGGTGGGGTGGATGGTGGAGTAACATGTCGCGGTGTCGTAGTTCGGTCAGTGCGTTGATGTGCACGACAGAAACGCGCTTTGTGGCCGAACCGGAGGCATCCCATGCACCGGAAAGGGTCCCTGCACTCGCGGGCACGATGACCCTTGGAGAGGCACCGGAAGCAACGGCCTCTCAGCCATGCCGTCTTCATTTTCGCAGCATGCTATAAGTCTCGGTCGTATTTTTAAGCATTTGGATCAGCATCCAACAATGCTGGAAAAGTATCATCTCATAATGTGATGTGCTAGAGAAAAAAAGAAGACGAACATATATAACTACTACCGGAAAAATAGGACAAACAATGATGTATAGTACAGGGAGCGGGGTGCAGGCAAGGCAGGGACGAGATCTCATTGCCACGAGTCTCGTCTTGGTTTGGCGATCATCCTCATCGACTTCTACTACTAGTAAGCTTGCACGTGCAACACACGTCTCACTTGACATAAAATAATTATCGAAATAGTTGTCTAATATTTACATAGTTTTTGATCCATACATGTTCTATTTATTACCAATAATAATGTTCTTCATGTGGAGGCAAAACTAAATGACATGGACAGATGAAGGAGGTGCAAATAAGATGGAAGCTCAACCCAGTTATACTACATATGTCGCGCTACCGCAACATCAACATTCACCTTTACATGCTGTTTCAACATGCTTCAGAACGTGGCAAAGCTGAACATACCTATTGCCCTGTATCGAAGTTAAACTGTTGTAGATATAAGGGCTATAGAGACTTTACTCCATACGGGATAAGGAATATCAATCAAATATTAAGTACTACCATGTAATTCTACTACCACAAATTATATATATTCTTTTTGTAAAATTTGTCTTACTCTTCATATCATAGGTGCAATGTCACAGGCAAGGTTTTGAGATCATTTTTGTAGTTAGAAACTTACGCTTCAAATATTTGTGAGGTTGGTAAGCAAAAGGTTGCATGTCGCGGTGTCCTCATTTCTCTCGGGACAACCAAAATGCTTCAACGTTGCACCCTGATCTACCTTCCAGTAATGCAACTAAATGAGGAAAAACAAGAGATGTTAGCTAATAACAGCTTCATATCTAGAAAAATCTGTCCATTTTTGCATGGTTTAGGTAACTACAACAAGCACACCTGAACACAACCGAATAATTAGGAAGTTGCAACCTACAATCATGTACTCTTCTCGCTTACTCCACTCATACCTATACTCCATAGAGACTGGCAAGTACCAGTTACAACATCAATGGAACAGAACCATGCAAGTGAAAGAATATGGGATGATATAGCTGTTATCACCGAATTAAACATGAATCACTAAATATCAGATGCTATAGCTGCAACATTAGTTCCGTTGGATTCCATTCAACCATGTGCTTCCTAAACCGGTGGAACATGCACCGCATCGTGCCCATCCACAGAAGAAAAGGGGGTAAAAGTTAAGATACATGCTTGTACTCAATTCAAAGAGGGGACAAAAATGCATCTGATCCATCGGTCCATCCGGAAAGGAGAGTGAGTACCATACTCTTGGCGACTCGGGGATTAGGTGGAAGGCGCATCGAATTTGAATGTCCAATAACATGATGGGGGTTTAGGGTCTATGGTGCATCCCCGGCGGCGGTGGCTCATGTGCCCGTGGCGGTGGCAGGTGTCTCGCACTTCTCTGGCGACGGCGGGCGCGACGGGGTGCCAGCGGGAGCAGCAGAGGCAGGCCGTGAAGGCTGCGAGTGTAAGAATAGCGCTGCACTGCGGGAGCAGCAGAGGCGGACTTGCCGCCCTTCTTGGCCGGAGCGTTGTCCTGCGGCAGGAAGTACTCGCCGTCGTCAATGGACTCCTCACTTCAACAATAAAATTCATTTTTTTCAGCAATTTCTGCAAATGAAGTTCAGAAGAAAAAACACAAACAAACCATCACCTATGTTGGCATTGCTACGAACAAGTGCAAAGCAACCTCATCCAAAAAAACATGTGATTTTTCTTCACCGTCGACCACATGAACCAGCGCAATTTATTTCATTCATTCCCCACCGGCCGCAGGCCCTATGGATGAGAACGCCATGCGTGCTACGCACAACCGCAATGCTGGTCTCCACCGAGCAACGAATCATGTAGTCACTGAAGCAGGCAAACAAGCCAAAGTAGGTAAATCAACTCTTCAAGGATACAACATCAATTTAAGTGTTATTTATGGAGTATTTTGAACCAAATCTTTTTCCAATAGACAAGGACTTATCAACAACTACTATAGTTTCTTCAACTATTCACCTCCTTAACAGGTCATCCAAGAGAGTGCATTACAGATAACAAAATATTAAATATATTATCAGTTGGGAATCGACACTAATAATATTAACTAAGCCTTTTATTAGTACCAGAAATTCATTCGAATCAATATATTCATCAATTGCAGGGGGTACAGGGGAATATCGAGTTGTGAAGATAATGGCATTGTGTGTTGGGCGATTCAACCTCTTATATTTACCTAGATCACTCAACTTTGTAAGAAAAAATCCTCAATAAAACCTGAAACAAAAGGAAAAATAAGGAATCTTCTGAAACTGAAGCAACAAACAAATTGAGGTCAGGTCTACGTCTTGTGACTTAGCAGGTAGCATTGTAGTATGAAGTACATATCTATAACCATGTCTTATCAACAGAGAAAGAGAGAGGCGAAACCTGAATTCCTTGCTATCACCACGCCATTCCAAGCATGCTCGGCCACCATGTTGTGCAACAAACCATGATAAGGATGATGGGTGGTGCAAAATAAGAAGAGAACAATAGGAGAAAACCAATACTGTCTCATATTGAACAAAATCAAAATCTCACCCATAGATGCATCACGAACCTGAGCCTCTGAATCTTTTGTTTGTGCTGTAAGCAAGCTTTTAAATAGCGGCCGCTATGCCCGCAATAGCGGCCGCAATAGCGGTAGCGAGGCCCAGGCGCTATTAACTTTTAGTAGCGATGCTAAGTAGCGGATTTGGACATAGCGCCCGCTATTTGTCCGCTATCACCCGCTATTTGTCCGCTATTTGTCCGCTATCACCAGCTATTTCGTGCATATCACATTCAACAATATTTTATTATTTATATCTTTAATTTACCTAATAATTTTAATTTGAAATTTGGTACAGATGTAGAAAATACCATCCACTACATGTGCTAATTTCTATTGAATTGTGAGTAATAGTGAAGAAACAATATAAATAATGTTTTCTCAAATTAATTGCCATTTTAGATGTCAAAATTCAACAATTATACACAATAACCTCAAAATTATGACTGTTTTTACTAATCCGCTATGCGGACATAGCGCCCGCAATATCGCCCGCTATCCGCAATCCGCAATGCCGACCCCAATCCGCAATAAGCCCGCTATCCGCTATTTAAAACCTTGGCTGTAAGGACAAATAGCATAATGCCAATGAGGTTAGCATTTGAGCCACCACCTCTTACCAAAGAAGGAGGAGGAGATAAGAGAAGTTGCAGATTATTTTGCTGATAGTTACAAACCAAAAGTTGTAGAGGAGGCGGGGCCGTCCGGCACGGTGGGAGGTCCGGCGGGTGAGGTGTGGCGAGATGAGGCGTTGCATCGGGTCGGCGAGGCGGCGGCGAATCAGGGCCGAAGTGCGTGGCGCATCGGGCGGCGCAGTGGGCGACACCGCATGGGTGCCCGGAGGAAGGGGCGACTAGTTCTCGTGCATCCGCGACGGTGGCTCACCTGCATGGCAGCGATGGGAGCCTCGCGCGTCCCAACCATGGCTTGTGTGTGGCTACTCTTCGCGCGTCTAGCGTCGGGCGTTGGGGGCCGAGGCGATGTAGTGGAGGGTGAGGCCGCCGGCGACCGAGGTGAGGTGTGAGTGGCATGTGAGATGAGGGAGGTGGCGGCGACCGAGGTGAGGTGTGAGTGGCAGGTGAGATGGGGGACGCGGTGGGCGGCGGCGACCGAGGTGAGGTGTGAGTGGCGGGTGAGATGGGGGACGCGGTGGGCGGCGGCGGCGCTCCATGGGAGGGAGGAACGGGAGGTGGGGGTTGACCCGATCGAGCGTGATGCAAGGGGGTTATGGGTGGACGAAGGGCATGGGCGTGGGCCAGACGCGGATGGCAGAGTTTTCGTCCGCCCCCAAAAATTGCTAACTGTACTTTTAGTTTGGGTTAGTTGTTAATCTTAATGGTTAGATCTAAATGAGTGGGCCTAATCATAAGGCTCTAATTGTTGTGTGTTGTTATGTATAGGCTAGGCTGGGTGCACTTAGCGATGAATATGTTTGCTTGTTTAATAGTAGTAGAGACTAGTCACACGCCTATGCTCCGCCCATGTTGAAACGGAAGGGATGTGGTCATGTGGCCCACGGATCAGTTCAGAAACTTCAGATGCAAGTCTGGCCTAACCAGGTCCCGCGCGATCACCATTGGCTGGGTCGGACATGTCTCGCATGAATAAGCCCTCCGTTCGGTTGCCTAGTGACAGCTCAGACCTGGTATGCAAGCCCGACGCCAGAACCGTGGAAATGGTTAAACAGCGAGAGAGAGAATCGGCCGCCTTGCATAAAAAGTAAGAACCATTGACTATGGTAGACAACGACTCCATAAATTGAAGTGGGCGACCGTACTGGTACAGGTGTTCCAAAGTGGGCCTGTTTGTGGTGGCGTATGTGCTCCACTTATGTTGGCCCTGGCAAGGCAAAGTTTGTTTCAGTTTCAACCTGATGTAGCTCATGTTCCCAGATGTTAGACAACAACTTATCAATCCTATGTTGGAATGTTCGTGGTCTGAACAGCCTTGACCGTCGCGCCACGGTTCATGAGACTATTGCTTCTTCCTCCTGTCATCTGGTTTGCATCCAAGAATCCAAACTTCAGGCCATCGACCGGTTCACGGCTACGTACCTCGGCGGTCAGCGTCTAAAGGCCTTTGCCCAGAGACCTGCTGATGGGACAAAAGGGGGTATCTTGCTCCTTTGGGACGACAATGTTGTGTCCATTACCAATGTCCAGATTGGTGCCTACTACCTTTCTGCCTCTGTTTCCATAAAAAACTACAATGAGCCACAATCCTTCAAGCTTACTTTGGTTTACGGCCCTACCCGCAACAATCTCAAAGACGCTTTCTTCCTTGAGCTAATCAGCCTCCTGTAGGAACCAAGTGGCTTGTTAATGGTGACTTCAATCAAATCTACAGGGCTAGGGATAAAAACCGCGCAAATGTGAATCGCTCTCGCCTTGTGAGATTCCGCAACGCCCTCAACTCTTGTGAGTTAAAGGAAATCCCCTTGCAAAACAGAAAATTCACTTGGAGTAACGAACAAAATGATCCGACGATGAGCAAGCTCGATGGTTTCTTCTGCAATGAAGAGTGGGATCTCGTTTTCTCTACTCACATACTCCAAGCCCTATCATCTTCGCTCTCTGATCACTGCCCTCTCCTGCTTGCCAATGCAACTGGACCGAAGAGACCCAATTCTTTTCGCTTCGAGAACCACTGGATCAAGATGCCTGGGTTCCAACAGATCGTCAATGACTCCTGGAATGAGGATTCCTCTCATGTTGAGCCCTTCCAACGGCTTTTCCATAAGCTTAAGAGAACTAGTATGAGGCTGCGTGCTTGGAGCAAAAAACTTTTTGCAGCTTCTAAAATTCAGCTTCATATGGCCCTGGAGATCATCCTACACTTGGATTTGGCACAAGAACGTCGAGAACTCTCCCCTGATGAGAGGGACCTCAGAAAGAGACTAAAGAGGAAGGTCATTGGCTTGGCGGTCCTGGAGAAGGCTAGAAAGCGCCAAAATTCCAGAGTTACCAATCTTAAACAGGGGGATGCCAACACTCGCTACTTCCATCTCCGTGTCAACCACAGAAGGAGGAAGAACTTCATACAACGCCTGAAAAACAATAATGAGTGGGCTACGGAACATGCACACAAAGAGGACATCGTGCACCGACACTTCAAAAACATTGCCAAAAAAGGCCCCTCGCGTAACATCGACTTCAATTGGAGGCTGCTGCATACCCCTGATTGTGATCTTCACGAGCTAGACAACGCCATCACAGAGGAGGAGGTGAAGGCTGCAGTGTTCTCCATGCCGGGAGACAAAGCCCCTGGACCGGATGGCTTCTCCGGTGCGTTCTTTAAGGCATGTTGGAACATCATCAAGGCGGACATCATGATTGCCATCAACCATTTCTCCAACCTACATGCGACCCATTCTCACTGGTTGAACTCCGCGGATGTTACCCTGATCCCTAAGAAGGATGGTGCCGATGACATCACTGATTTCCGCCCCATCAGTCTTATCCATGCCATTGCCAAGATTATTGCCAAAGTGATGTCCAACCGCCTTGCGCCACACATGAATGACCTTGTCTCACAGGCTCAGAGTGCTTTCATCAAAAGACGATGCATCCATGATAATTTCATGTACGTTCGCAACCTGGCGAAATGCCTGCACCGCAAGAAGACCCCGACGCTCCTATTCAAACTCGACATCAAAAAAGCATTCGACTCGGTTAGATGGGATTACCTCCTCGACTTGCTCAACCACCTTGGCTCCCCCCCCAGGTTCAGGGGTTGGATCTCGACTTTGCTTTCTTCGGCGTCTTCCCGTGTTCTCCTTAACGGTGTTCCCGGTGCCCCCATCAAGCACGGGTGTGGTCTGAGACAAGGGGATCCGCTTTCCCCTCTCCTATTCGTGCTAGCGATTGATCCGATCCACCTAAGCCTCCAGAAGGCCACCGCCCAAGGAAAACTGCATCCCCTTGGTGGTCAGGCTATGTCAATTCGGGCCTCCCTCTACGCGGATGACGCGGCTGTTTTCCTTGCCCCCATCAAGTCGGATGTTGAGTTCTTTGCCCACACCCTTAAGAGTTTTGGGGATGTTACTGGGTTGGCCACGAACTGTGCCAAAAGCTTGGTTGCTCCTATCCGTTGTGAGAATTTGGACCTGGTGGATATCTTGCACTCGTTCCCGGCCAACCGTACCTCCTTCCCGATGAAGTACCTAGGCCTACCTCTCTCGGTCAAGAACTTGAAAAGAATCCACTATCAACCGCTCGAAGACAAGATTGCGGCCCAGCTTGCACCATGGATGGGTAAACACGTCGCCTCTTCGGGACGCGTCGTCTTGGTCAAGTCTGTGCTCACGGCCATTGCCATCTACTATATGACCGCGCTTAACCTCCCGGTTGAGGTGATGAACAAGATCGATGCTCTCCGACGGGCTTTCTTGTGGGCTGGATATGATAAAGTTACGGGAGGAAAATGCAAGATTAATTGGGAACAAGTGTGCAAGTCAAAACTTCATGGTGGCCTTGGCATTCTCAATCTGAAAAAGTTTGCATCCGCACTGCGCATTCGTTGGCTTTGGGGTCAGTGGCTTACACCGATCAAACCTTGGGTGGGATTGGGGACACCATGCGACCGGCATGATAGAGACATCTTCGCGGCCTCCACAAAAGTCGCCATCGGCGATGGCACACGTGCCACTTTTTGGGAGTCTGCTTGGCTTGATGGTTTGCGACCCAAGGACATTGCACCAAAAAATTTTGAGCTGTCCAACAGAAAGAATTGCTCGGTCCAAAAAGCGCTTCTCAACAATTTTTGGGTGTCTCAGGTGAAGACCTCTCAGGGCATCACGGTCGAACATCTTCAGGAGTTTGTCAACCTATGGGAGAAGCTATCTCATGTTCATCTATTACCTGATACACCTGATTCCATCACATGGAAGCTCACCAAGGATGGGCATTATTCAGCGGCAACGGCTTACAGTGCGCAATTTCTTGGCTCAGTCGACACGGACTTGCCTCGGATTGTTTGGAGATCTTGGGCTCCCCCAAAATGCAAGTTTTTCGCTTGGCTAGTTATCAACAATAGAATCTGGATGGCGGACCGACTTCAGAAGCGGGGATGGCCTAACTGCAACCTGTGCCCCCTTTGTAAGCAAGTTCAGGAATCGGCGGCTCATTTGCTTTTCCAATGCCGCTACACGGTTAGAGTCTGGAGCATGATTAAAATGTGGCTTGGCCTGCATGACATCTACCCGCAGAACTGGGGCATTGTGGACACGGTGAAGACTTGGTGGAGCACCAACGCCTCCAGGACGACGCAATCTCGACGACCGCTTACCTCCCTCATGTTACTCGTCTCGTGGGAAATCTAGAAAGAGCGGAATGCTAGGGTATTTCGTAACGTCGCAGTGCCTGTTGGAGCTTTGGTTGCTAGGATCAAAGACGAGGCGGCGTTATGGTGTCTGGCCGGTGTGAAACATTTGTGTAATATCATGCCGCAAGAGTGATATGTTGTAACTGGCCTTTGGCCTAGACCTCTAAAACTCCTTCTTATTCAATGAAAATGGCAAACCTTTTGCCTTGTTTCAAAAAAAAAAAAAGTGGGCGACTATACCTCATCAGAAGAAGTCGTCAAGCATTCACTTGGTATGGATGATAGACTGACAGTACAGGTGTTCCAAAGGGAGTTTTGGGCCAATAATCATTTCTTCAAAAAAAAATCCAGGCAATTTCCCGCAAAAAAAAAACAAAGGGAGTTTTGGGCCAATAATCATTTATTCCAAAAAAAAATCCAGGCAATTTCCTCAGTGGTCGACGTGCCATGTCTAGTGCAGTGCAAGCATTCTCAACGCCATGTATGTCTGGTGGCGCACTGCAGCTTGCCAATAACCTAACAGTCAGTTCGTTTGTAGTACTACCGCATTTTTGTGAAAGAAAACATGAAAGCGATCTTATGCAAGAGAATATTTATGGATAGTCATTCTATCTTTCTGGACTAGATGCTGTTCCGTAACTAACTGTCTAACTATGAAGCCCTTCTCTACTTGAGTTCTGGAGTTCTGGGGTGTGTGGTGCTTAGCATCATATGATCTCCAGCACAGCATATGCGAGAAGTGGAGCTCTGGAACGTATTCTAACCTGTGTAGCTAACTTTTCGCCGCAAATTATGCTCGACAAAGCAGCAGTTAGCGGAGATCTTCTGCTCGTCTTCTCACATGCAAAATACGTGAGCAGGATATCCGATCCCTTTCCCTTCCTTGGCTGGGGAATTTAATTTCCTTGACAAACGTAAGTGTGCACAGGTGTGACCTCACTATCCATAACAATCAACTATAAACACCGCCTGCCTCTAAATTTTGATCTGGCAACTTTGCTTGGAGAGTGAAGAGATTGCCGTTCCATCACGTTTCCGTCCACCGGTCAATCCGGACATTGCGAGGGTATTTCTAGCAAAAAATTTAAAATGTCTGACGAGGTGTCCAGACCTGTGTGTTGTCCAATTACTTGGCAGTGATATTAGACTTCAGATGCTTAGTGAATGTGTTTGCGCGTTGCTTAACTAGTTTGTCAATGTGGAATTAAACTACTCAAGATTGACAATCTACGTATGACCATTCAAAATGTTGCCACGCTACGTTCATACGAAATCAACATGATAGAGAGCTAGTTACATGATCTGGATTTGAATAGTGGCTAGGGGCGGTATATGTCCATCTAAAATAGAAAGTGCTTCTATCAGCTTTGCTTTTTAAATTAATAGTGCATCAATAAACTAATGCTGGGGTGGAATGGAATTGTAAGAGAAATGTTTACCGGGAAATTCAGTGAGCATATAAACAATTGAAATGATATACAATAAGATGGTTCAAAAGAGAAGTGGCAATGTCAAGAGGGAGATCAAGAGAAGTGGATAATTCTCACCACTGAAAAAGATGATAATACAGATTACAGGTCATCAGCGCTATAATTGTGGGCATGCACATAACGTCCTTGGCAGGCATTTATGTTTGAGCAATCATAGAAAAACAGAGTGTTTGTATAGGAGTAACTGGAATGCATGGATCACCCACTGATGAGCCCCGAGGGAACATTAAAGTTCAGCCTACAGTTTCCAGGGGAAATGTACCGTCCATGCTGCCAGATCAAGTCAAAAGTTTGTCGAGAAAAGATCAAGTCAAAAGAGATTCTTCATATTTTGCAGAGTCAGCGTTAACTCCAGAACCCATAGGTGATGCGAAGAATTATCATGTAAAAGTGTTTGTATTTAACTACATACTTAACAAGCAGTCAATCATTCCATATATATACCCTGTAGAACTGTCCTAATCAAACTCTTTCAAACACGCAACCCTAGGATGAGCTCTGTTGAAATGTTTTGTTCGCAGAACAGTTGTTATGCGTGTATAGAATGAGTTGAGCCTTTTTATAATAATTGCAGATTCCTGTCACCGGAGAACAGTGCACCATATACACACGCCGTCCACTGTCCAGGAACCACGAAAGGGAGTGCACGCACACTTAAGAAGCCCACAGGTACACATTAGGTCATTAATGAAGATGCTGAGACGACGATTTCAAAAATAACCCAAGTTGCCCCATAGATGAACATGAACGTAGACACCCTACATTATTCAGAGATGTTTCTCCTTGCATGAGCTTGGCACATCAGGTTTTAGCCTCAACAGTAAAAAGAAAGTTGGCAAGAAAATAATTGGCATATAAATCATCGACAGATTTGTATCTCATTGAGCCAAGTGCTGGTACATGGATATGCATTTCAGAAGTTATAATATCTGATGCAAGTGGCACATGATCTTTTTTTTTTAACATTGACCATTGATTCGTAAAACCAGGTGCAGTGTGTGACTACTGAGCTTTGTGTTAAAGAGCCAAAATTCTAAAACATAAGGCTTTGTTTTACGATGCCTGTTTACATGGTGAATTGTGAAAGCTGCTATTTCTTTTAAGAAACACCGCATAAAAGTGGCATGGTAACATTTTACTAAAAATAAGGGCACAATATACTTGCTTATCACATAAAGACAAAATCCATCTTACATGGTAATTCTGAAATGAGATGGGTGCAATGAACATATGCTAAAGAGAAGAAGGGTAGAGAAGTACAGTGTGTATGAACTCTATGTGGTGACTTCATCAGATTCAACAGCACCGCCTTTTTTCTTGCTAAAGTACTCTTCAGCACGAGCTTGGTTCTTCACATAAGCTGCTGGTAGCCATTTCTTCCGCTTGGGCAACACTGTTAAAGTACAGCCAGCTGCCTCAAGTTTCTCCTTGGCCGCGGAGGAGAATGCCCCAGCCTTGATGTTCAACTTGACTGATAGATCACCATCTCCCAAAATCTACATATTGGGCGAACAGGACATAAACATACAGTCATACACAGATCATACAAAATGGCACTCACAAGTAGCAGATGAAATCCATTTTTTTGGTGCAGAGACACAAATGTATAGTTATTTCTGAAACTGTTTTATCTGTAGGACAAATGTAAGGAGAGCCTTGACACAAAGATAAATATGCATTCATAATTACTAGTTTCTGCAAGCATGCTATTGGGATGTTGAATTGAGACAACAAACCTTTTATCCTCATGATGCCCAGGAAATTTTAAAGATCCAGTTACCCGTAAATGATAAATATTCAATAACACTTCATTACCTAGCTCTACGATTAAAATGGGTGTTTTTTCAGTCACAAGTGCTTATAAGTTGGCTCACCGCTATCTGCTGAAACTAAGAAAGATGGGAGTGGCCATTTGGCTGCTGGTGAGCGTAATTTATTGTAAAATATATGGTATGCTAATGTGTCAAAAAGGGGAGTTTTGGATGGCAAGTGACTATTGATGCACTAGCGACAAAGAAAAACAAATGGCTTACTTTGTTCAGGTATTCCGGAACTGGAGTATTCCGGCAGAACATATGTTCAGGTATACAGGACCATGCTGGTTTACTTTGTTGTTGGATTTAGTTAGCAAAAAAAACTCAAGCTTTAATTCCTTCTTATGCTTTGGAGAACTTGGCACCTAGGAATGACATTGTTCATTTTTAAGGAGATGCTACCGTTCATGACTTGGTTCAGTATCTAATAAACTAGACCCGGTCCATACAAAATGGGTACTCTGAATCTGAAGGTGTAAAAGGAAAAGGGCCCATTTTATCCTGGTTTGCTTGATGTTGAGAAGATGTATCAGCATACTAATATAAACACTAACTCGTGGACACGGCCGCCCGAGGGCTAGGCAAAAACCAATGTGGATACAGGATATCTAGAGGTAACGGGATGCTTCAGTTGGGAGTTGTTATCCAAAATCATACACGTGCAGTTGTCTCGAAAAGATCGAGATATATATTCATGTGTGGAAGAAGCTGAAATGTACGATTGTTTGGAAGGATTTTCTCTGGCTAATCATAACTGGGCATTCTCAAATCTGAATCTTTGTTGGTAGTTAACGCCCACATCAGCTGGACTACAGATAAGGCAAGTTGGACTATTGGAGTATGCTGATCATTGCCATCGATGCTAATATGACGCAACTTCTACCTGGGAACCAGGTGCAAAGGTTAAGAGAGATGCTAATAAGGTCGCTCATGAGCTCACGCAACTTGCGACAAGCGGGGTGTCGTGTTTGGGATAATCAAGTTCCTGCTTGTATCTCTTCGTTTTGTGTGCATAATTGTATAAATTTGGTCATTGATTAACCAATCTCTCTTTTCCCTAAAAAGGATATACTAATAAAGCTCTTGAATGCAACATCAACACTACCAAAGTTACGAAGTAACATCAACTGTTACCAGCACTCCAGCAGGACAAGAGATGTCGTAAGTAACTAAGGGCAAAACCAATAGCACTCCACATTACAAAATTAGTATTGACAACTGTTCTAGGTCCAGTTTGCAATTGACGTGCTGTGTTATGGAACCTACTTACTTAGGGGAATATCTACTAATTCCAGTAAGAGTTTCTTGTTACATCTCTAGAAAAGATGATGTCAAGTTGTCAACTAATTGTTACAACCTAAATAGGAATAAATATTGCTTAAAGCAACCACAACTCCAAGTTATGCCCCTTAGCCTCGTGCGCAAAAACCTTATCTTAGCTGTGGCACAACAGCTAGGAAACAGAAAGACCAATCAAGTTGCACAGGGCCAGAAATTAAGCTAAACATTCGAATGCGAGGACACTTAGTTTTCAGTAGAGATAATCATGTAAATCATCATAGGTTGTACCTTGAGTGGAAGCTTTCTTTCCCTGCCGGATGGATTGATCAAGCCCCTCGACTTCAAGGACTCCAAGGAAATCTCATCGCCATCCTTGAACCCACCCTGCACTATGTCCCTCAAATTGAACGGCACGTACTTTGGCAACCCAATATGCATTCCTGAAAAGGCAGGGTAGAACTAGCATCAGGTTCCTTGGCAATCACAGCCATTCCCCAAACACGGTCACTGATGCGTTTTGAAAGCTAAACTGGGCGCATAAGGCATAACATGAACAATGTAGATTGTGGACGTGAGGTGACTCACCGCCGGCGATTCCGCGGAGCTTAGGAAGACGTCGGTAGAGCGGCATTTGCCCTCCCTCGAACCCTCGGCGGACGCCAGGTCCCGAGCGCGACTTCTGCCCGCGCATACCAAACCCGCAGCTGGCGCCCTGCCCCGCCGAGATACCGCGCCCCTTCCGCTTCGGTTTCCGCCGCGCCCCCTTCTGCGGGCTCAGGTTGTCGAGCCGGAACTTCTCCACGGGCTCCGCCTCCGAGGCCTCGGCCGCCGCCGCGGCGCTGCACACGACGGTGACGCGGCGGGGCGCGCGCGCGCGGAGGAGGAGGGCCCGGCGGCCGGCGAGGGAGCGGGGAATGGCGGCGAAATGGGAGGAGGAGGCGGTGGAGGCCGGGAGGTGGAGGAAGATCGCTGCTGGAGCGAGGGAGAGGAGGGTGATGGACGCCATGGCGGTGGAGCGGAGGGCGCGCGTGCGCAGCTCGACGGTGTGGATAGAAGTATAGATAAGTGGGGGTTTGGGAGTGAGATAAGATGGAGATAGGGCACTTTCCGTGTGTTTGACTAGCTTTTCTTATTTAAATACAGTATTTTGGAAGGGGTTTATCGTCAATATTAATACCACTGAAAAGAAACCAAAGATGCAAAGAAATGCAGTAGAATAAAGAACATCTTTCTAGGCAATAATAAATCTATTTACGAAATGTATACTAGATCAAACTTTATGCAAGGTCACTTCCTAATTTGGATGTAACTTTGACAATTGATTTGACCAACAAAATGTATGTTACATTGCCATATAACAAATCTAGTACAAATCATGTGATAGTACCTTTTGTGACATGTAACATTTTTTGTTGGTCATATGAGTAAGTCAAAGTTAGAACCAAATTTACAAAATCAGTAGTCAAAGTTAGAACCAAATTTACAAAGTGGACTTGCATCGAAGTGTGGAAACTTTTCTCGCATCTACAGTAAAAACACGAGGGGAAAACCATAGGTCCGCAAATTACATGACTTCCACTGGTCTGTAAATAAAGAAAAGAGAGATACGGTAAGCCTGAAGTGAGCTACAGACCTAACATTGCAACCCCCTCTATGCTAGTAGTAAAAAAAAGGTGAAGTGCAACAGAAATAAACAAAACTATGTACAGCAGTCCAGGACACATATTTCACAGGACGGCACAGCATTAGGTTCAAGTTTACAACCTTGGCACTTTTGCAGGGTAGCAAGATGTCTAGCGATAGCAAGGCGCGCAGCGGAAAGTTTGGGCTGATAAGAGGAGCTAATGAAACTCTGCGATAGTCATCCATCTGGAATGTCCACAATTTCACCAACGATTGGTGAATCCAAAGTTTCATGGCCTGTTTGACCAGGAGCAGCTACAGGATTACGCACAAGATGATCTGGCAATGACCCTTCTTCGACCTGAGAAGCAGACACACTTTCAGATATGTTCTTGTCCCCTGGGCCTTGAGAACAAGAATCAAAACACACATCCTTTCTACCATCATTTGATTCTGTTGCCTGAGAATTTTTCAGTAACCTTTGTCGTTTTCTCATTTCGGTTCTTTTATTGATCAAAGGTACCTCATCTTCATCTGAATCATCAACAAAGTAATAATTCAACCGTTCAACTATTATTGAATAGGATCTATCCCACTTGCTGGTTTTCCTTTTCTTTTGTCTGTTGCACTCTTGGTTCCTATTTACTGTATCTGTTCTTGGTCGCTTTGGTGCTTCCTGAACAGTTTTGCCGGTCAGGTTGCCAAAGCGAACGTCCTTGGATAATTTGATTTTCTTATTACACCTTTCCCCTGAAGAGGAGCCCAGTCCTGATTTGTCGATTGCATCATCAGTAGGATGACAGAACTCAGCTGGTGCATCTTCCAGTTCATGCTTATTGCTTGTCCCTGACTTATCTGATGTATGTTTGGCATGCCAACTTCCACTGGCTGATTTGGCAGCCTTGCGTTCATCAAGTGTTTCTTCAGCTGAAGCTGTCAAAAACAATAAACAACACTATTACTCTATACAACGTATACTAGTAATGAAACAAAATGAAGAGTGGTCCAGACATTTCTAGATGACTACTAGGTCTTATGGCAAAAGCTACCTACTGAACCCCCTAGTTCTGCACAGCCTGGTGCTGATTTTTCAATTCTATAATAGCTACCGGAGCATCGCTTCTTGTGCCTGCATACCAAGATATACATATCAAAACCAACATTAAAAGGTACATCCAAGAGTATATGGTGGAAAGAAGGTACAAAACTAGGGTGCAAGTTGGCGATAGATTAATACGAAAAATCCAACAAATTTGAGAAAAGCATATTTGAGTAAGATATTGCATCAAATTAATGATCTAATTCACAGTCGGAGACTATCTTTCTTTTGTCAGGCTTAAATTTAGATGCCGTGTCAGATACATAACCAAACTCGGATACCTGCATAATTAGCAGACAGTGACAACTAAGAAAGTTAGTATGTTAGCCTCGCTACCATTACATAACATTTTGACATTACTGACCCACTCAATCAGATTTTTTCTATTATCAACAAGTCATCAGCTTTAGTGTTCGAAAATGTTTCATTCTCGCCCTCGGCGTAACTGACTTCATAACACTCCTTTGGCTCAACAACAGTCACACAAAGAAGGGGAAGTTGTCATATGGCATGTTTTTTTTCTAGAACTCTGCATGACATTTATTTCTCGAGAGATCACCGTATGACATGTTTTTTTCATCTTGGTTGTTGGTGTGCACATCTTGCTACACAATTTAATCACTTATCCGTGGCGCATTTTCTCTCGTTGGTTTCTTGTGGTTCCACTCTATATTTGGAGACAAAAAGTAACAATTTTTCCATGCACATAGAAATAATAACCTACTCCCTCCGTTCCTTTTTATAAGGTGTATTTATTTTTTGATAAAATTTCACAATGTAAGGTGCATTTTTTACAATTTCTCATAATTCCGTTTTTAGCCCTCCTGAAAAAAGGAAAGTATCTCTTCCCCGATTGCAAGTATCACTCCTTGTAGAGAAAAAAAGAGGAAAGTATCTCTCCCTCGATTGCGTCTATCTCTTTCTTTCCTAGACTAAATGATTTACTTGCCGCTAATCAATGATTTAGCAAAGGTTAATTTCGTCCTAAATTGTCTATAATTATGTGCCTTGGTCACTGTGCCGAAGATAATACACTTTAGATAAAGGAATGGAGGGAGTAATAGATAAGCTTAAATGCATATGTATGTATGCACACTTGTCCATAATCTTTTGATGATTTTCTTTGAGATTGCAGGTCTTGCAGAAGCCGTGTCAGTGTGGGGCTTGAAAAGATGTATCCTGACAGGTATATGGCAGGAATACAACGCTCCATTCTCCTCCAGCTTAAAATCCAGGCGGGACATGTGATTACACATAGGATGCAACGCCCATAGCGCCTTACCAGCATTTCTTAACAAGCTCTGCTATCCAGCATGCTCCAACCAACATAATCATAATTGACAAGTGTAACCTTAATAAAGAATTAAACCATTAAACATAACCCATGTTTAGCTGAGTCTTCGTATTGTAGAGTTTCATGATAATTTATCAGGCCATCAACCGATTAGTGTGTTCCAATAAACCTAATTAAGCAATGTGAGCTCAGACTGTTACAAAATATGAGCATGCATTGTTTAATTAGGAGTAGTGGAGCACATTGCCCAAACAATTGTTGATGATTTATTTCGAAGCTATAAAAAATCAATCTATTTTTTGACAGTCTAGAAAATCAATCCTTAGCTACAATTATTTCGAAACATGGGTTATTCTTTTATGGTTTAATTCTTTCATGCTACACTAGGTAACTACAGTTATTCAGATTCGAACAGATGGATGATATAGTTGGCTTGCCAAGAGATGTCAAAGAGGCTATGTGTGTTGCATTCTACATGCAATCCTAGATCTCGAGCTGGAGATGGAAGCCTTGTCTTCTCTGTCCGCCTACACCTATCAGGATACTACATCCTTTCTAATCCCTCTTTGGTACTGCTGTTGCAAAACCTACAATCCTGAAGAGAAAATACTTCAAAAGATTTCAGACAATTAAGCATGTATACATATATATTATTTTTAGTCCTACCTACCTTTCAGCTTATTATTATCGATGTGCATTGAAACAATCTTATTTTTGTCTGTATATGTAAAAGTAGGGACTGCAGGAATCAATGAGAGTTGTGATGTCATAGATGCACAACAACCAAGATGGAAAACCGTGTCATGATAGTGATCGTGAGAGCAATAATGAATGTTCAATGGTAGCTTCCTTACTTGAATTACTTGCATCTGACCTTTTGGATTGCTATTTTATATGTAATACCATGAATATGCATAGTGGATGATGGCAATTACGTAATCATAAGATTGATGATGTGACTCCTCCATCACATAAAAAAGAAGATATACATAGACACAACTGGATCTGAAATGTAAATTAAGCCTTCTTTAAGACACGTTTTTGTCAATATTTTTTCATTTCTTTTTTCATACAAATATATTTGTTGGTTTGCCAATGTACACATATTGACATATATGCATAGTGCTTTTTATAGTGCAGATATATTTCTTGTTCTTTCTAAATACATAATGGCAACTCCCCCTTCTTTATGTGACAGTTGTTGAGAAGCCGGGTGGTATAGCTAGAACAAGTAAGGAATATCATCAAGTCAGTGAAATCGGTGGCAGGAATAAAACAGCAGATATACCAAAAAGGCAAATACCAAATCAAAAATTGCAGTGAAGCATAGAGCTAATACCTATGCCATTGACAAGCTGAATTTGGGCACGAGGAATTAGCACCCATTCTCTCAATGCAGTCATCATGTGAAGGTCCTCTGATCTTGGTTGATCTAACAAAATCTCCACAGCCATCACACTGCAAAAGTGGTTAGCTGTCAATCTCAAAATTTAATTTCTGATTTACTTACTAGTATTACAGTCCAGATACTTACTTCGTATTTATAACATTTCTTTCTGATATCATGGAGCATAATTATGTTGTAGCCACCAAGAGGACGCTGAATATAATTGACGATGTTAATAAGGAATCTTTCGAGTACAGACTGATTAACAGTCAATACTTGAATTCAACTTACATGACGATCTGGTACAGAGCTGGAATTGATTGTATTCATTAACTTCTGAAAGTTTGCACCATGGTTACTGCAATCACAGTTTGAAATTAACCGGAAGGAAATTAGAAATTTGGAGGCATATTAGTAAATTCCAGTCTTTGTCTTATTGAACAAGTACCTATGGTTGGTGTTATTATCTTTGATGCACACATAGGCATGAATCATCTCATGGAGCAAAACATTCTTCAGATCGGAGTATGTGTGAAGTTCATACAAGGACTTTGAAAGAAGTACAATACAGCCTCCGCCGCCAGGATAATAATCACAGCCACTTGTATCACTGCAAAAAAAAAGAGTAAACATGAGAAGTTTCAAGACTGTTATTCTGGTGATACCGTAACGGGAACTAATAACTACCTTGATACATACTAATGTGGATGATAAGCCACACATAATTAAGTCTGGCTTTAGCATTGGTTGGACTTCAGAAAGCTATTTGTGGTATAAATCCATTCAGTTTTTTTCACTCAAATGAATCGAACTATTAGCATAATGCTGAACTATTTCCTAGCTGGAAGTCCACCACTATGATTGATGCATCACATGGTATAAAAAACTAGACCAGCAGGAGGAGGAGCCCCTGCGGTTTTTTAATTAAGGAGGTGTGAGGCGCAGCACCCGAACCCATGGAATTAATCGCGTCCACAGGGTTTGAACCCGCGTCGGCCAGGATACGCCACTGCGTTCCAACCACATGGTATACAAGTCATCTATTACAAGAAAATTCATTGGCCTTTGCAATGTACTAATGTCATAGCACGCTTTGGTTCCACAATTTTCTCGCCACTTTTCATGACTGGTTAAAATGGATGCATTACACACTTCACTCATATTTTTAATTAATGATAAGTCTCACACATACTGAAGCCTTGGTATTATTGACTTGTTTTTACCCAAAAAATATCCATATCGCATGAATATTCTAGAATTTATGTGGTGAGAATTTATGATGTAATGAATACTTAGGAGAAGTAGACATATCTATTCATGTAAATTGCACATCCAAGATGTATGGAGAAATGAGACGACTTGGAACTCTCTTGAGGGTTGAGGCTTCTTTCATGGTAGCCTTTTAGAGTCGTGGATTTCAAACAAACGTATTTGTTGATTGGTGGTACAGGGGTTATTCCTTGAGTGCAAAATTGCCACTGTGCCCAATCACATGACCAAATCATCCCACCAAAAGTTTTGCTTTCATCAAATCTACAAGTAAGAAAATCATAATAGATCCTTGTGTTGGAGCTCAGAGCTATCGCACCATGTCTTAAGAGATTAGCATTATTTTTCAGTAATATCCCAAGCATATTATAATGTATAATATATGTACAATAGGAAGTTTTTCGGCCCTAAGGGGCCATTTGGAATGTGCCTGCGGTCACCCTGCCAATCAATGGCACGCCAAAATTTTGGCGGAGGAAACGGTCGCCGGCCACTTGCCAAATAATTGGCTGCGTAATAAAAAGGGAAGGGCGGACAGGGCTGGGGCGAGCCAAATAATCGGATCTCAACCAAACGCACGCCATCGCTCTGGTCAACGACCAAATATTTGGTCGGGCGCGCCAGGGCTGTGATCCAAACAGGCCCTAAACCTTTTCAGCCACCCAAACAATGGCATCCAATGGTTCACAACTTCACATCTCATGGAGCCAACCAGCACTAGCTACTTAATTGAGTGTGGCATTAATCAAGATGGCAAGTGCATAAACATTATCATCTCTACACTGTTTTCCTCTTTCCTTCCCAGAAAGGATGTGGAAGATACATACTGTTTCATCCTGCTTTGTTCTTCTCATACACCCAACACTTGCTACCGACACACAGTGCTCCAAATGTATCTTCAACTCAATGCACAATATAACAATGCAAGGATTCAGAGGTTAGCACTAAAACTTCAGCCAACATCGATGCGCACGCAGCAGTTTATAGGGTTATCTGAGCCACATATGTTCTGGCTGGAACTTTTGACCGGAATACTGAACAACGGATAGCATTAGTGTTCCCTCTGGTGCCCTAATTCTTTTTTAGGGATTGGTAATTCTTATGAACACAAGAAAGCGACTGGACTCTTCCCCTCCAAAAGTAATTGTAAAAGTTTCCCCTGATAGACGAACGGCCATCTAGACTTGACAAGGCTGCTAAACCTCTAGCACCTCCGGAAGGACCGAATCACAGCCCCTGCACAATAGGGTTCTTCTCCCTGCAATTTCCCCCCGAAATTTATCAAAATGCATCCAATCTAGACAGCCCGCGAATGTGCAGTGATTTTCGAAGGGGAACAAAGAAATGCAACATATATCTTGCAATCCGGGAAACAATCGACATCTGAAGCCTCGATCTGCATAAGCCCGGCCAGAAAGCGAACCTAGATGGCACCCGAGAACATAAAGAACTCGAGGATTGGGAGGGACGGTTACCCGTAGGGGAGTGGCTCTTCCGCCCAGGAGACGGCGCACGCGCCGAGGGAGTCCTGGAAGTAGAGGGCGTTGTAGTGGCAGAAGAGCTCGGCGATGTCAGGCTCCGGATCCGAGCCCACCATGGCCGCACGAAGGGGGACGTCAGGGTTGGGAAGTTGGGAGCGACAGCGAGGGTTTTAGGGGAAATCTCTGCTCAGGGTTCCGGCGGATGTAGTGGGCACATAGGGCAAATTTGGCAATGCGAGGATGCCGCCGGTCGTCATATGTTTACTCCCTTCCGCCGCGGCGTTTCCCTTTCTGAGCCAGAGTCAACTCCACCGAACATTTTTGCGAACGTTCGCTTGCCGGTGTTTTGCCTGACGTTTGCAAATAGAGGCTGCTCGTGTATGGCTGTATGCTCGTGTATGGCTGAGTATCAGTGATTGTATTGTGTTATAAGAAAGCATGTTTTAAGTCAACATTTGGTTTTGTGTCAACTCATCAAAAAATTGGCAAGAGATTAAGAGCATCTTCAACAGCTCCCATATCTCATAGCCGTCGATTACGGGAAGTTGGGGCAAAAAAAGTATCTCAAGCATAACTTTAGAGGATCTCGTAAAATTGGTCCTTTCTTCCCGAAAGAGTTTTGGCGGGCCAGCAACCGTCTGAAACTTCACCGCGCGTCCCGCCGGAAACGCAACCACCTCGCTGGAACGCCGGAACACCACTGCCGACGCCATGCCCACACCGCCGTCCACGCCGCCCGTCGAGGGCGGCCGTCCCGCGGCTGCGCTGCCGCCCACCGCCACGCAGCCTCGCACCGGCGGCCACCGCACCATCCCTCGCTGGCTGCCGTCACGCGTGTCACTGACTGGCGGATCCTAGGACATTATCTATTTTGGTTTAATTAAGAATAAAATAAAAACGAATTTAGGGGAAGGAATTTACGGGAACTAACAAAAGTAGCTCTCAGACAACTTTCCCTAAAAACAGTCATCCCATAAAACCAGTTTTACGGGTGTTTTTTAAAAGAGTTGTTGGAGATGCTCAACAAGATAATTTGGTACTCCCTTTGTTCCATAAAACCACGACATAATTATGGAACGGAGAAAATAACTAATAATTAGTCGCCATTTTCTTGGTCTTTCCAAATATTAAACAAACTAAATTTTGACATCAATCAAACATGCTCTGACTAAATTAGAACATTGTAAGTAGCATAAACATTTTTCGGACTGCGCTAACTTCCGAACCACAGTTTTTTAACAATAGATCCGAACGAGTCCGTCCGATCCACTTCTCCTGCTTCGTTTTCTTTCGGCCGTCCGTTTTCTTTCTATTTGTACCGCTACGTAACGCGACCAGAAGAAAAATAAACTATTTTTCTTTCTTTCCCTTTTACCGAAAATAAATCATATTTCTCTGTTTCCTTTTTAACCGAAAATAAACCATTTTTCTTGCTTTCCTTTTTTAACGATTTTTTTCTTCCCTTTTGTATTGTTTTTTGTTTTGTTTTTCTAGATAGATGGCTCGGCTGCTCAGTTAGTATTTACAACATCATGGTAATTTTTTTAAAGTACATTGTGGTAATTTTAACCTAATTTTTTTTGTTGATATACCTCGGTAACTTATGTGTAATAACATGTTAATTTTTGCATCATAGACCTGATAATTACGTGCAACACCGTAGTGAATTTGATCCGGAAAAAAAAGTTGTGGAAACATACCCTGGCAACTTCATTGTAAATAGCACGGTAATTTATGCATCACAGACCTGATAACTCACGAACAAACACTGAGGTAACCTTTTGACCGCAGAGAAAAAAGTTATTGTAACACACCCCGATAACTTCTCCATAAAGAGCATGGTAATTGATACGTCACAAACCTGATAACTCACACACAAACATCATGGTAAATTTGGACCTGGAGAAAAAAGTTATTGTAACACACCCCGATAACTTTTTTGTAAATAACATGGTAATTTATACGCCACGAACCTGATAATTCACTCACAAACACCGTGGTAATTTCGACCCGGAGAAATAAAGTTGATAAAAACATACCCCGGTAATTTTTGTGTACACCGTAGACCTGATAAAAAGTTTATGTCATTTTAGATTCTCCCTATTCGAAATTTCAAAATGTTTGTATCTCAAACCGACGGTCTGATTTAAAAAAATCACATAAAAAATCCGTCACAACGAGACCTTCGAAACTAGATCCTATGTTGATATGTTCCGACATCTTTTTTTGGTTCAAAAGTTATCACATTAGGGCTAAGTAAGTTACCACATCTATGGTGCGTATATTACTATGTTATTTACACGGAAGTTATCGAGGGTATATTTTCAAAAAGAAAATTGCCCCGGTTCCAACTTACCGCGGTGTTTATGCGTAAGTTATCACCCCTGCGGTATGTATATTATCATGATATTTACACATAATTTACGGGAGTTTGTTTCCAACAACTTTTTTTTCCGGTCAAAAAGTTACCACGGTATTTATGCGTCAATTATCAAGTTTGTGATGCGTCAGTTATCGTGGGTGTGTCTTCAACAACTTTTTTCCCAGATAAAAGTTACTGTGATGTGTATATTACCATGCTATTTATATTACCGGGGTTACGTTTTCAACAATCTTTTTTTCCTGAGTCAAAGTTATCACGATGTTTGTACCTAGGTTATCAGGTTTGTGGTGTGTATATTATCATGTTATTTATATAAAAGTTATCATGGGTGTGTCTTCAACAACATTTTTTCTCCAGAAAAAAGTTATCGTAGTGTTGGTATCTAAGTTATCAGGCCGGCGGTGCATATATTACCATGCTATTTACATAAAAATTACCAGGATACGTTTTTTAACAACTTTTTTCACCGGGCCAAAAAAGTTACCGTGGTGTTCGTAAGTGAGTTATCAGCTATGTTGTGCGTATATTACCATGTTATTTACATCAAAGTTACCGAAGATATGCTTTTCAATATCTTTTTTCTCCGGATTAAGTTAACAGTGTGTCTGTACATAGGTTATCAGGTCTATGATGTGTATATTACCATGCCATTAACATATAAGTTACCGGGGGTATGTTTTAATCAACTTTTGCCCTCGGTCAAAAGTTATCGCGGTGTTTGTACATAGGTTATCACGTATGCGGTGTGTATATTATCATGTTAATTACACACAATTTATCGGGCTATGTTTTTCAACAACTTCCTCCCCCTTCTAAAGTTAACGCGGTGTTTGTACATAGGTTATCAGGTCTACTGTGCGTATATTACCATGCTATTCATGTATAAGTTATCGGGGGTATGTTTTTCAACAACTCCCTCCCCCCCCCAGTCAAATGTTATTGCGGTGTTTGTACATAAGTTAACAAGTCTATGATGCATATATTACCATTACACATAAGTTACCGGGGTGTTTGTACCTAAGTTATCAGGTCTGCAATGTATATGTTACCATGTTATTTATACAAAAGTTACGAGGGATGTGTTTTTCAACAACTTTTTTCCTTAGGTAAAAAGTTACTGCGGTGTTTGTACGTAAGTTATCCGGTCTACGGTATGTATATTAACATGCTATTTACACCGAAGTTACCGAATGTGTATCGGGTAAAAAAATCATAAGTCAAAATACAACCGTGGTGTTTGTACATAAGTTATCACGTCTGATGTGCGTATATTATCATGTTATTTACACAGAAGTTGTCGGTGTGTGTTTATTACACTTTGAACTAACCTAGAGGTCGCGCTTAGGCGAAAATCGATATCAGTGAAGTAATCTCGGAACTCTAGAAATCACGAAGATTTATTCCATTTTGTTAAATATCCCGAATATAGTGGAAAAAACTCTAGAACATTCCTTTGAATGGAATTGTTTCACAACAACCTTCTTCTCCGAATCAAAGTTATCATGGTGTTTCGTAAGCTAAGTTTTCAGGCCTCCGGTCCGTATCATGATATGTTTCAATAACTTTTTTCGGGTATAAGTTCGTGAGAAATATCAACACATTATGCGCTCCGGGCACCCCCCCTCCTCTCCTGAGCGCACCCCCCTCCTGAGCGCCGGTTGCCACTCCGGCGCTGGCGGCCACTAATCCCGCCGGCCACCACTCTGGTGCCGGCGTCCTCCTCCGCCACCGGCGTCCCTCGCCTTCGGGATGGCCTCACGGGTTTCCCTCTCCGGGTCGTCGGCTTCCTCGAGTCCCTCACCTCCTCCGCGCCCTCAGCTCCGCTCGCTCATCGTCGTCCCCGACGTCCTCGGCACGGCGTTCGGGCCCATCACGCAGGGTGGTGTGGCCACTGGCTCCCGGCCGCAGCCGCAGCGCGCCGCGCCTGGCTGGCAGTCTAGGCAGGGGCGCCGTCCGAGGAGTCCTGCCTCCCCGCCGCCGCCAGCCCAGAGACGTCGGGATGGCCCAACGCTCCCCACCTCCAGGCCGCCGCGGACCAACATCCCGGCATGCCTCCACGGATGCTGCTACAACTGCGGAGATGACAGGCACATCTCCAGGGATTGCTGGAAGGAGACGGTCTGTGTGCGCTGCGGGGGGACCTCGCCACATTGCCAGGGACTGCTCGGAGCCGCGCGGCTCTTCGTCTGGTGGGCGGGCACGCCCTGGGGCGAACCCTCGTCGTCCCCCCCCCTCCGGCACCGGCCACAGTCCTAAGGCTGGAGCGGCCAACGTCTGGTGCTCATGGGGGCACGAGCACGGCGCTTCCCCCACCCCCATCGGGGCCGCCCCCCCCGGGTGCGATTCGGATTGCACGCTCCTGGAGTCAAGTCGCTCAAGGCTCGTCAGTGGCAAGTGTGGCTGGCCCCGGCTTCTCGGTGCCGTTCGCGGGTTCGGTCGCCGCGGTGGAGGAGCCGGCCCTATGTGACGCCCCCGACTTAATCGTGCACTAATCATACACGCAAATGCACACGATCAAGCCAAAGGACTCACTTGAAGATATCACAACACAACTCTAAACACAAAGAAAAGTCATACAAGCTTTATATTACAAGCCAGGGGCCTCGAGGGCTCGAATACATAAGCTCGATGTCATACAAGCATCAGCGGAAGCATTAGATATTTGAGTACAGACATAAAGTTAAACAGATAGGCCTTTAGGAAGGCGGGGCAAAATAAAAGCACTGGATCGAAAGGCGCAGGCCTCCTGCCTGGGTGCCTCCTATCTACTCATGGTCGTCGGAGGGCTCCTCGTAGTAGTAGTAGTATCCGCCAGAGGGGTAGTAGTAGTGGTAGTAGTCGTCGGCTAGGGCAGCAGGCTCCGGGGCTCCGTCATCTGGTCGTAATATTCGTGTCGTGGGAAACGAACACCTATGGGATCGCTATCGAGCGGATCCCTTTACGGTTCGGCAAGGGGAGAGGATTGCACAAAGAGCAGAACTAACGAACAGCACACGGGGATTTACCCAGGTTCGGGCCGCACGGATGCGTAAAACCCTACTCCTGCTTTGATTGTATTATTGTGGATGTCCTTGGCCAAGTTCTGGGAGCTACAGTATTCAGTAGCTACGCATGCAGAATGGACCTCCGAACCCCTTTTCTGTACGCCTCGGGCCTCCTTTTATATAAGTCAAAGGGGCTACCACAGTGGCGTACGAGATAAGGCATGAGGTGGAAAGTAGCTACAGTGTTATCATACCTAACCCTGACGGCTTAGGACAAACTCATTAAATGCACCGTGAGGTGTCCGTCGAGGTGTCCCTTAGCGTCTCGGGCTTGAAAAAGCTTTACAGGGGATGGGCAAAAGCAGCCATCCCATCAACACCGCTTAAGCATCTCGTGGCCAGCATTACGCCACGTCACCATGAGGACAAGCCCTAAACGACAAGGCTGGCCGCTGCACTGGAGCGATAGCGCTGCACTGTGCAGAGCCTTGCCGGGACCGAATCCTTGCCGGGCCCGGGGCTTGCCGGGACCGGGTCTTGCCGGGCGCGAGGCCTTGCCGGCAAGGGTCTTGCCGGGCGCGAGGCCTTGCCGGCAAGGGTCTTGCCGGGCGCGAGGCCTTGCCGGCAAGGGTCTTGCCGGGCGCGAGGCCTTGCCGGCAAGGGTCTTGCCGGGCCTCCGCAACCCTTTGGTCTTCTGTCTGGTCGTTGACTTGAACGTCTCCTTGGCATCTTAGTCTCGTGATTACTCCTAGCTATTCCCCGGCAAGGCTTGCCGCGGTACAGCTACAACCGCCTGTGCACAAGTAAGGGGTACTAAAAAGACCCATACTTTAGTACACCGACAGGAGCCCCCGGGCCTAGGCCACACACGGGTGCCAGGCCTGTTGGGCTAGGCCCAAAACAGTGCACGGGCACGCGTGGCAGGGAATAACTGCTCGCAATCATTATCTCTTTTACCACGCCCCTCCACTATGCGCATTAATCGCGCGACGTGGGAGACGTGGGCGGAAACTCCGCTGCATAAGCGGGCGGTAAAGAGCCTGCCTCGCGCCTTCCCCATAAAAAAAGGGAATCGCAGAGGGCACTGCTCATTTACCCCCCTCCGCCTTTCCAATCTCAATCTCAGAACCGTCGCCGTCGTCTTCTTCCTCGCGCCCAAAGCAGAGCTTGTCTCCCTCCACCCTCCTCCACTGTGCTCTCGACGTCTTCAGCGCCCACCTCCATAGCCACCATGCCGCCTAAGCCGAGCAAGGGCAAGGCGGCGGAAGCGGCCGCCGCGGAGAGCAGGTTGGCGAAGATGCGGAAGGAACGTGCTGTCTTCCCCTCGACGCTTGACGCGGAGACCTTGAAGAAGAGGTACCAGTTCGCATGGGCGACTGAGACCACGGCGCATCCAGCCACCAAAGTGAGTGTAGCTTCTCGTAAGGCAGAGCCAGGAGATTATCCCTTCTTTGCCGATTACTTCTGGTGCGGCCTCTGTCCTCCGTACTCGGATTTCTTCGTAGATATCATGCTTACCTACGGCTTCCAGCTGCTAGATTTCACGCCGAATGCCGTGACTTGTATGTCCGTCTTCGCGCACCTTTGCGAGAATTTCGTTGGGGTCATCCCGAGCACTGCACTTTTCCGGCACTACTTCTACCCCCGCATCCAAAAGGGCGACGCCCTCTCCGGCAGCATCGCTTGGATTCCGAGGACGGCAACCAAGGAGACGTACCCAGAGGGGCTCTACCGCGAGAGATGGGATGAGTGGCGCGGCAAGTGGTGCTGGGTTTGGGAAAAGGAGCCCAAACCGTTCTGCGGGGTGCGAAAGCAGAAGGTGGTCCGCGGCAAGGATTGGGGCGCCGCGGACCCTGACGACAGCAAGCTCACCATCGCCATCACTAGGATACTGCGCCTCAGGGCTGCCGGGTTGAAGATGGAGATGATTGCTTAGGATTTCCTTCGTCGGCGCATCGCCCCACTGCAGAACAAGGGGCGCCCTGCCTGGGAGTACGCGAACGCCGCCGACGTCATGAGGGTGCGGCCTGGGCTGGATAATGATCTGACAGCCATAGGGCACGCGGCCCTCTGCCAACAGCTGTTCAAATCTGGAGCAGTGGGAGACTTGCCGGCAGGCGTCGTCCCACTATGCAACAACTCGTCGCTGACCTCCATCATTGCCATGATGCCGGTGTTCAATGCCCATAGCATCGACGAGAGGTGGATCGAGCCGTCCGCGGAGCAGGCGCTGGCGTTCTTCGACAACTTGACGGAGAAGGCCATCCGCGGGGAGAACCTTGTCCGCGCCACCACGGAGGAGGAGCTCGCCTACATCGCCAGCAGGGCGGAAGAGGCGAACCTTGCCGAAGAAGCCGGTAGCACTGAGTCCAACGAAGACGAGGACTTGCTGCGGGAAGATCTTGCCGGGCGAGGTCAGGCTGCCGGGGAGCCGAGCGGAGCCGCTGCAGGGAGTTCTTCTGCCGGAGGCGCCGCTGAAGAGGAAGAAGAGGAGGAGGAAGAGCCCCCAGCTCTTCAACACAGGAAGAGGCGCGTCCTCCGGAAGAATGCCACTGGCGCTCCAGCCCGCCAACCTTCCTCAAGCAGCGAGGCCTCCGGCAAAGGGGCGGCCGGCGAGGCCGCACCGCAAACTGCCGCCGCCAAGCGGCCCAGGACCAATCCTCCTCCTCCCCCGTCAGGAACTGCGGCGGGGGTCGGCTTCGACCTCTCCGCCATCAGCTCCGAGGAAGAAGAAGAAGAGTAAGAGTCCCGCCACAGCCTTGATTCTTATCCTTCTAGTTTTGCTTGATTAATTTGCTCTGTTTTTGCCTCCTCAGGGATACGGAGACTCTGGCGCAGAGGATGGCGAAGAGGGCCAAGACCTCAACAAGCGTCGAGCCGCCGGCAAGCACCTCGGGTGTGCCGGAAACGGTTCTCGTCAGCTCGGAGTCAAGCCCAGAACGTAACCCTCGATGCAGCCCTCGACGCAGCCCCCGGCGCAGCCCCCAGCGTGAGTCTTCTACTCACTACCCACTGGCTCGTGCCGGGGCATGCATCTTCTCTGCTGACATCTCCGGGCGTGCAGGAGCGGGGCAACAGCGAGAAGCAACAGCGGGAGCTGCCTCTGCCATGCCACCTCCGTCGACCACACCGCCCAGGGGCGAGTCTTCGGGCAATCTCTACCGCGACGAAGGGGAGGGGCCGGCAAGTGCAGGCTCCGGCAACCTCTTCCTTGATGCAGGTAAAGTTACTTGCCCCAAAGAACTCTTGTCGCTTTGGTTTTTCTTCTTTTTGTCTTCTTGAACTTCCTTCCCAGCTTCATCTTAATCAATTCCTTGGCTTTCAATCTTCTTCTGACAGAGCTCATGGACACTGACGTTGTCATTGAAGAGACTGCCAAGGATGCCACCACTGAAGCCGACAAGGTTGCCGCTGAGGAGGCCGCCAAGCATGCCGCCGCCGAGGCCGCCAAAGCTGCTGCCGCTGAGGCTGCTGCCGTTGAGGCCGCCAAGGCCGCTGCCGCTGAGGCCGCCAAGGCCGCGCAAGAGGAGGCCGCCAAGATGTTTGCCGAGGGAGCCGGCGAGGAGACCCGCGGCCATACTGACGGCGCTTCCGCCGCAGGAGTGCCAGGCGCTTCTACTGCCGCGGGGCCCTCAACTGCCGAAGACCAACCCTCGTCGTCCCAGGCCCCTTCCTCAAGCAAATACATCAGGGCCGGCAAAAACGTTGTCAGCATGCCGGGGTCGGCAAACATCGAAGAGCTGGTTGAAGGAGAACATCTTGACGGGGAAATCACCGCCGCCGCCGCCGGTGAGCTCAAGGAGGAGCAGCTACTTCAAGCCATGAATGACAACTATCAGAAGCTCCAAACGCTCTACCGCGCCCGAAAGGAGAAACTGGACTCCCGGGTAGCGCTCGTCGAGGCCGCGGAAGGAGACTTCCAACAACGCGTCACGGAGACACAGGCTTGGTACGGCGAGGCCCTCCAAGAGCTGAATATTTACCGGGAGCAGCTGGCGGAAGAGCGGAACATCCTCCTGCTGAAGCAATCAGACATCGAGAAAGCGCAGGAGGAGGCCGCCCAGCAAGCCGCCGCGGCAGAAGCCCTCTTGACGCAGCGCCGCATCAGCCTTGACGCTCAAGAAGAGGACCTTGCCGCGCGCGAGGCGGCGCTTGCCGCCAAGCTTCGCAACAAGGATGAAGAGCTCGAAAGTCTTGTCGCACGGCGGGTCCAGGAGCTTGAGCAGAAACACTTGAAGACGCTCAGAGCTCTAACTGAAGACCATGCCGGCAAGCTCAAAGAGGCCCTCGACGCTGCCGGAGCTGCGGAGACCGCCAAGAACTTGCTGGAGGAGAAGACGAAGCAGCTGGAGGCCGCTCTCGAGGACCACGGCAAGAAGGTCTCAGCACTCGAGGCCGAGAGAGACAAGGCTCTCCATAGCCTGATGGAGACGCAGGCTGCCGCATCCGAGAAGGTCCAGCAGCTTTCCTCCGCGAAGGATTCCATTGAAGATCTGAAGCTGAAGCTATCCACGCTGGAGGAGTCTCTTGAGGCCGCCCGAGTTCGTGAGAGGACTCTTATCAAAGACCTCCACGACGAACAGGAGTTGCTCCAGAACGCCACCACCACCCACAATGAGTACACTTCTAGCGTGAAGCTCTGGACTGCCAGGCTGGCGGACGTCGCCGAGAAGCTTGGCGCGGAGCTGGAGGCCATGGACTTGCCGGGCTTCGGATACTCTGTCGACGACAACATATCCTCAAGCGCCAGGCTAACCATGTTCTTCGACAAGCTCGTCGACGCCCTCAAGCTACTCCAGGCGAACCAGACAAGCAAGCTGGCCGACGAATCCCGGAAACTCTGCCAGCTCGTCCTCCGCAAGGTGTTGATGAAGGTGGCGCACAGGAACCCTGGCATCGACCTCTCCAAAGCCTTGAAGAGCTTGTCGAAGGACGCGGACGTCAAGGCTCTCGAGGAGCTTGTCACGCCCATCGTCTGTCGGGTGAGCCAGGTGAAAAGGGTCGAGGGCGATCGCTGGGACTAGCCACATCCGCCTCGTCTCTTCTCCATCTTGCCGCCGGCGTCATATCAAAAAGACAATTTGTCTTATGTCAGAAACGCGGCAAGCACTAGATGTAATATAACTTGCTCTCTTTGAATTATGGCATGCTATTCCCTTTGTTCAATTTCTTTCTGTATGGCGTATGCCCTACGCTTTGCTGGGAACTTGCCGGAGCGTAACCCCGTCGCGAGCGCTGGATTCGGGTCATCAGCAGCTTGCGGGCAGTGCTGCTCACGGCAAGAAATCTTGACGCTTTCAGTGCGGCCACCTAGACTGTTGAGCGGACTCGAAACAGAGTAAGGGCGCAGCCGATCACGACAAGATTCCATCGCGTGCAGGTTTTCCATACAAAGCCGAAATCGTTCAAGGGAATACAGCCTTACAAAAATCAAAATCTGCTTAAGGGGTTTAGCAACTTAGCTCTGCTTTTCGTCGCTATTCTTTTTCTTCCGGCAAGGCGCCAACCTTGAACGTCGTCTGGTATCCATACCACCATTCTCCTTCCCCCCCGGCAAACTTGCGCGCGAGGGAATCTTCTGTCTCTTGAGAAAAAGAAAGAAGAGAAAATAAAAGTATGGAACCTTGACGGTTCGTTAGCTCTTACCGGGATCGAGTGCAATACACATCTCAGATAACACATGCATATAAAATGACATGAAAATCAACAAGAAACGTAAAGCACACAGATCTTATTAAATATGCATAGGGATGTGCCTGCTCTGTACAAAGGATTACATGCCAGCGGCAACACTTGTACAGAATGGCGTTGCCGGGATCTTGCCGGAGCGTTACGCTGCCGCGAGCGCTGGATTCGGGTCGTCAGCAGCCTACTGGCCGTATCGCTATCACAACAAGAAACCCGAACAACTGCGCCTTACGGGTAGAACTTGCTAAGGTGCTCGATGTTCCAGGAGTTGCTCACTGGCAAGCCCTCTTCGGTCTCCAGGCGGACAGCGCCAGGCCTGGTGACTCGCACTACCCGGTAAGGGCCTTCCCACTTCGGCGTCAACTTGTTGGAATTCTTGGCTGACTGAACGCGCCGAAGAACAAGGTCGCCTTCCTCAAGAATCCGGGCGTGAACCTTGCGGCTATGGTAGCGGCGCAAAGCTTGCTGGTAGCGAGCGGCTCGCACAGCAGCCCGAAGACGGTTCTCCTCAAGGAGCAGCGCGTCATCTTGCCGCAGCTGCTCTTGCTCAAGCTCATCATAAGCGAGCACTCGAGGTGACCCGTATATGAGTTCCGTGGGGAGAACTGCCTCCGCTCCGTAGACCAGAGCGAAGGGCGTCTGGCCGGTGGCTCGATTCGGCGTCGTCTTGATCGACCAAAGAACCGCCGGCAGCTCATCAATCCAGCGTCTTCCATGTTTGTGCAGCTTGTCGAAAGTTCTGGTCCGGAGACCACGCAACACTTCAGCGTTCGCCCTTTCCGCTTGGCCATTGCTTCTCGGGTGAGCAACAGAGGCAAAACAGATCTTGCCGCCAAGGTCTTGGACGTACTGCATGAAGGTGCGACTTGTGAACTGCGTACCGTTGTCGGTGATGATCCTGTTCGGCACACCAAAACGGCACACAATCCCCTTGAAGAACTTGACTGCTGACTGTGCTGTCACCCTCCTCACTGCTTCCACTTCTGGCCACTTCGTGAACTTGTCGATAGCAACGTACAAGTACTCGAAGCCCCCGGCAGCGCGGGGGAAGGGACCCAGTATGTCGAGCCCCCAGACCGAGAAGGGCCAAGAGAGAGGGATCGTCTGGAGAGCTTGAGCTGGCTGATGAAGTTGCTTCGAATGAAATTGGCACGCTTCACACTTGGTTACTAGTGCCGTTGCATCCTGGAGGGCAGTAGGCCAGAAGAATCCTTGCCGGAATGCCTTGCCGACAAGGGCTCTCGAGCCTATGTGGGATCCACATATGCCCCCATGAATCTCCGCCAACAGCTCTAGTCCATCCTCCCGAGGAATGCACTTCAATTTCACACCGTTGGGTCTCTTTCTGTACAGGACGTCGTCGACGAACTGGTACATACTTGACCGACGGGCTACTTTCTCAGCTTCTTCCTGCTCCTCAGGGAGTTCTCCTGTCTGAAGGAAATGGACTATTTGCTGTGCCCATGCCGGAGCTTGTGGCTCGACGACAAGGACTAAAGGTGACTCTTCAGCTGCGGGAGCATTTGCTTCTACGGAAAGAACCTGAGGTTCTTGGCGGAGCATCTGCTCACCGGCAACTGGTATTTCTTCGGCGGCAGGGGCGCTTGCTTCGGCAGCAAGAACCCGGGGTTCTGCGTGAAGCCGCTGCTCACCGGCAACCGGTATTTCTTCGGCAGCAGGGGCGCTTGCTTCGGCAGCAAGAACCTGAGGTTCTGCGCGAAGCCGCTACTCACCGGCAACCGTGTCGTTCCCGGCAAGATCCTTGCCGGGGGCTTCGGGAAGCCCTGCCGGGAAGTACTCGCCGGTACTTAACTTTCTTCTCTTATCAGGCCTTGTCGATGGCGACACGGATGGTTGAGTCAAACGGAGCACAAAAGTCCCTGGTTCCACAGGCAGCTTGAGTGCGGCACGCTTCGACAGGTCGTCGGCAACGCTGTTCTCTGATCGAGGAACATGCTCTGTCTGAAGACCGTCAAAGCGCTCCTCCAGCTTCCTCACTTCATCGACGTACGCTTCCATTAACGGGCTCTGATAATCTTTGTTGACCTGCCTCACGACGAGCTGGGAGTCACCTCTGACGATGAGCTTCTTGATCCCAAGGTCTGCCGCGATCCTGAGACCGGCAAGCAGTCCTTCATACTCCGCTGTGTTATTGGTCGATCTCTCCCGAGGAAAATGCATCTGGATGACGTACTTGAGGTGCTCTCCGGTGGGTGCGACAAGTAGCACGCCGGCACCGGCGCCTTGCAGCGAAAAGGCTCCATCAAAGTACATGATCCATTCGCGATCTGTTTCCTTGCCGGGAATCGCTGATTCTTGAACTTCGTCGTCTGGCGTTGGGGTCCATTCTGCAATGAACTCTGCCAAGGCTCTACTCTGGATAGTTGAAGAACTTTCAAACTTGAGACCAAAGCATGACAGCTCCAACGCCCACTCCACGATCCTGCCGGTTGCTTCTGGGTTCCGGAGAATCCGTTGCAGCGGAAAGCGAGTGACGACGGTGACGTCATGTGCTTGGAAGTAATGGCGCAGCTTCCTGGAGGCCATGAGAAGGCCGAAGAGCAACTTCTGCACACCAGAATATCTCGACCTAGCCCCCTGCAACAGGGAGCTGACGAAATAGACTGGGCGCTGCACCATCTTCTTCTTTTGCACCGCTTGACTTGACTGCGCGGATCTTTCCTTGTCGGCACCAGACTCTGCCGGGGCCGGCCCCGGCAAGTCACTTGGCGGGCCTGCCGTTGCTGCTGCATCCTCCTCTGCTTTTCTCTCTGCCACCAGCGCAGCACTAACCACTTGATTCGTTGCCGCCAGATACAGCAGCAACGGCTCTTGTGGTCTAGGCGCGACTAGTAATGGCGGAGAGGAGAGGTACTTCTTCAAATCCTGCATCGATGCCTCCACTTCTGGAGTCCATTCTATTGGACCTGCTTTCTTCAAAATTTTGAAAAACGGTAGGGCGCGCTCAGCAGACTTTGCGATGAACCTACTCAAAGCAGCGACGCAGCCGGCAAGGCGGCGCACATCCTTAACTCGTCTTGGCGCTTCAATCTGCTCAATTGCCTTGATCTTGTCGGGATTGGCTTCAATTCCACGCTGAGATACGAAGAACCCGAGAAGCTTGCCGGATGGGACGCCAAACACGCACTTCTCGGGATTGAGCTTCAGGTTGATCCTGCGCAGATTTGCAAATGTCTCCTCCAGATCTTGAATGAGCGTTGCCTTGTCCTTGGTTTTGACCACTATGTCATCCATGTAAGCTTCCATATTTCTATGTAGCTGGGCCCCGAAACCAGTCTGGACAGCTCTTGCGAAGGTCGACCCAGCACTTTTCAACCCGAAAGGCATACGCAAGAAGCAATATGTGCCACACGGGGTGATAAATGCGGTCTTCTCTTCGTCTTCCTTCGCCATGAAGATCTGGTGGTAGCCTGAGTATGCGTCAAGAAATGAAAGCAAATCGCAGCCGGCAGTGGAATCCACAATCTGGCCGATGCACGGCAAGGGAAAGGGATCTTTCGGACATGCTTTATTGATATCTGTAAAGTCAATACATAGCCTCCATTTACCGTTTGCCTTGCGCACAACAACTGGATTGGCCAACCATGTAGGATGGAGGACTCCTCTAACCAGGCCTGCCGCCTCAAGCTTCTTAATCTCTTCTGCAATAAATTCTTGCCGCTCCAAAGCTTGCTTCCGCACCTTCTGCTTGACGGGCCGCGCGTGAGGACAGACAGCTAGGTGGTGCTCAATTACCTCCCTGGGAACACCGGGGATGTCAGATGGTTGCCATGCAAACACATCGACATTTGCCCGCAGGAAGGCAACGAGCGCGCTTTCCTATTTGTCATCAAGGGTGGAACTTATGGTGAAAGTTCCCCCCGTCCCGTCCTCCTTGGCGGGCACCTTCTTGGTCTCAGGCGGAGCAGCCTTGGATTTCTTGGTCTGGCCAGCAGAGCTCTCTGGTGCACCCTCGACGGTAGCGCAGCACTCCGGAGAGGCGCGCTTGCCGGAGTTTGTACCAGAGGTCTTGCCGGGCTTCTTCTTCTTGCCGGGATCTTGAGCGGCAGGAGCATGCGCCTTGGCGGCGGATGCTGCAACTGCTTCCCGGTAAAGCTTGTCGGTGCAAATGAGCGCGTCTTTCTTGTCGGAGTGGATAGTGATGACGCTCATTGGACCGGGCATCTTCAAGACGTTGTAGGCGTAGTGCGAGGCCGCCATGAACTTAGCCAGCGCTGGGCGGCCGAGGATTCCATTATATGGCAACGGAATCTTGGCGACGTCGAAGACGACCTTCTCCGTCCTGAAGTTCAGCTCGCTGCCGAAAGTTACCGGCAGCGTGATCTTGCCTTTCGGCTGGTTCCTTCCCGGATTGACCCCTTGGAAAGAACCTGTCTCCTCAAGGTCCTCGTCAGGAATCTGCAGCCTCTTGATGACGTCTGGCGAGATCAAGTTCAGGCCGGCCCCACCGTCAACTAACATTTTTGTCACCTGGAGGTTGCGGATCGTTGGTGAAACCAACAATGGCAAACACCCGACCGCAGTTGTGCGATCAGGGAGATCCTTGGCGTCAAAAATGATAGGCGTGTGGGACCATTTCAGTGGCTTCTGTGCATCAATAGAGGGTTCTGCCGCATTAATCTCACGTGCCCACCGCTTGAGTTGGCGGTGAGAGAAATGCAACGAAGCGCCCCCGTCGACGCACATGGCCTCTGTAGCCTTCTGGAACTCATGTTCGCTGGACTCGTCGCCCTCTGCATCACCATCATCATCTCCTTGCTCTTTGGCGCGGCCCCGGGCAGGCTTCTCTTGCTGCTGCCTGGGCTTGCCGCGGCGACCTCCTCGACCGCGCTTCCTGCCAGACCCTCCGGCACCATCTTGGGCTCTCTCCTTGTCGCGCCTTTCGTACTCGGCGCGCTGCTTCTCGGCAAGTTCCTCAACTTGCCGGCAGTCTTGGAGATCATGGCCCTTGGTACGGTGGATCTTGCAGTACTGCTTGCCGGATCCTTCTGGCTTGTCGGCAGCCGCCAAGGCCTGACACGCCGCACACCCGGCAACCTCCTTGCCGGGGTCGTCGGTCTTGGACTTCTTGGCGGTGCCGGGGTTGCCGGAACCTTCGACGGCAAGCACGGCCTTGCCCTTGCGCTTCTTGTTCTTCCGCCGCCCCTTCTTTGCCGGGACAGGAGCGTCTTCGCTATCGGAGTCGACTCCAGCGCCAGCGTTCTCGCCGGGGAGCCTCCTTCCTTCTTCTGCCCAAGCACATTTATCGGCCAAAGCGTAGAGCTCGGCGATATCCCTGACTTTGTTCATCGCCAGCTCCTCCCGCATCTTACGATTGCGCACATTCTGATGAAAGGCGCTGATGACGGCGGCGGGATGAACGTCAGGAATGTTGTGCTGGATGCGGCTGAACCTCTGGATATACTTGCGCAAAGTTTCGCCCTCCTTCTGGGGAATGATGTGCAGATCACTCTCCTGGCCAGGAGCTTGATGGCCGCCGGTGAAGGCGCCAACAAACTGATGGCACAGGTCGGCCCAAGAAGAGATGGAATTCTCGGGCAGGTGCATCAACCACGATCTCACGTTGGGCTTCAGCACCAACGGAAAGTAGTTGGCCAGTACCTTATCATCACGAGCCCCGGCAGCCTGCACCGCGATGGTGTAGATGCTCAAGAACTCGGACGGATGGGTCTTGCCGTCGTACTTCTCCGGTACTTCCGGCTTGAAGGAGCGGGAGCTAGGCCACTGGACTTGCCGCAGCTCACGAGTAAACGCTGGACAACCCACCTCGTAGGGTAGGCAGCCAGGGTACCCTGGCGCGGGCTCGTCAACAGCAGTCCCAGCGCGCTTGTCAGACTGGCGACGTGCTTCCCTTCGGCGCTCGATGGTGGTTCGAGCGTCCTCCTTCTTCCGTTCCCGAAGAACGTGACGTTGATCTCGGCGAACCCGCGGATCAGATGACGCCGTGGAACCATCCTCACGGGCACTGGTCCGTCGAGTTAACGACCGCTCTTGATGCAGTGGAGGGGAACGCAACGTAGTCGTTCCAGCTCCAGTCTTCTCTCCATCGCCACGCACCATCCTAGACGACTGCAGCCGCGAGGGTTCACCCTGCTGCGGTACGTCGTTGTTGGCTAGGCCGATGAGGCTCTGGATAGCAGCTCGCCACTCGTCTAGCTTCTCCGCGGCGGGAGGGAAGTCTAGGAGCAGCTGAGCTCGCGCCAACGCCTCTGCTGGCGTAGGCGGCGGCGACAGGTGCGAAGAACGTGAGGTGCTCAAACTCCTAACAGGGTTAGAAGGAGCACCATCACGACTCTGCACCCGCGCGCGGCTTCCACCAGCGCGCTGGCGCGGATCTTGGCCCTGCGCACCCTGGGAGTGATGCGCAGGGGTCTTCCCATGCGGACGCCTAGAACCACCAACGTCTTGAGGCCGCACGTCACGTGCGTCCTGAGAAGGTCGCGGTGCGTGCGCCGGCGTATTCGTCCTGGAAGGCGCCGCTCCATCCTTGGAAGTCGCTGCACCACCCGCAGGTTGCGCAGCTCCATCCTTGGACCTGTTGCTCGTCCGGCTCGGATCGCCGAAACGCCGTGGAAGTTCGGAGCCTCCACCTCCTCCACCCGCGTCTACCCCGTCGCCTGCGCGCGTAGCATCAGGCACGACGGATGCGGATGGACCAACCGCCATGAAACCCTTCTTCTTGGGAGCCATGGTGGTGAAGATGATCGAAGATCTGACGCGCTGATCGCTAGATCAGGTTCGCACAACCTTGATCCCCCCTACCTGGCGCGCCAAAGATGTCGTGGGAAACGAACACCTATGGGATCGCTATCGAGCGGATCCCTTTACGGTTCGGCAAGGGGAGAGGATTGCACAAAGAGCAGAACTAACGAACAGCACACGGGGATTTACCCAGGTTCGGGCCGCACGGATGCGTAAAACCCTACTCGTGCTTTGATTGTATTATTGTGGATGTCCTTGGCCAAGTTCTGGGAGCTACAGTATTCAGTAGCTACACATGTAGAATGGACCTCCGAACCCCTTTACTGTACGCCTCGGGCCTCCTTTTATATAAGTCAAAGGGGCTACCACAGTGGCGTACGAGATAAGGCATGAGGTGGAAAGTAGCTACAGTGTTATCATACCTAACCCTGACGGCTTAGGACAAACTCATTAAATGCACCGTGAGGTGTCCGTCGAGGTGTCCCTTAGCGTCTCGGGCTTGAAAAAGCTTTACAGGGGATGGGCAAAAGCAGCCATCCCATCAGCACCGCTTAAGCATCTCGTGGCCAGCATTACGCCACGTCACCATGAGGACAAGCCCTAAACGACAAGGCTGGCCGCTGCACTGGAGCGATAGCGCTGCACTGTGCAGAGCCTTGCCGGGACCGAATCCTTGCCGGGCCCGGGGCTTGCCGGGACCGGGTCTTGCCGGGCGCGAGGCCTTGCCGGCAAGGGTCTTGCCGGGCGTGAGGCCTTGCCGGCAAGGGTCTTGCCGGGCCTCCGCAACCCTTTGGTCTTTTGTCTGGTCGTTGACTTGAACGTCTCCTTGGCATCTTAGTCTCGTGATTACTCCTAGCTATTCCCCGGCAAGGCTTGCCGCGGTACGGCTACAACCGCCCGTGCACAAGTAAGGGGTACTAAAAAGACCCTTACTTTAGTACACCGACAATTCGGGTATGGGGAAAAAGGGGAAGCAAAGAAACCGTGAGTACTCATCCAAAGTACTCAGCAAGACTTACATCAGATCTATTCTAAATATGCAACATTATCAAAGGAAGGTTGTATATGTGGACTTGGCTACAGAAATGCCAGATTAGAGAGAAAAAGGCCTAGTCTATCGAAGACTAGCATCTTCAGCGGTCTTGCAGCATAAGAAGAGAGCAGATTAGTACATAAGTATAGTAGTAGCAACAAATAGTAACAACGCCCAGAGATCCTTCCTCGACTCCCTGCGAGAAAGCGATCCCGGAGCCAATATATTCACCCATTTCTAGTTGTAGAAGATCGGGATACTTTCCGAGCATCCTGTTACCGTGGACACGGCTATTCGAATAGATATACTTCCCTGCAGGGGTGCACCAACTTACCCAACACACTCGATTAACTCTGGCCGGACACACTTACTCAGTCCATGCCCGGCCTCGGCTGATCGACACGTCGTAGCCCTAGCTAGGCTCAACAGAGAGGCCAGCACACCGGTCTACGTCCTAAGCACTCAGGGGTCTTGGGCCCATCGCCCTTTGCACTCCTGCGTGTTGCGAACGCGGCCGGTGAGCAGTCCTAGCCCCCTTAATACAAGCGCAGGCTTTCCCAGACCAACCCGATGCGCGCCGCTCAACTGCTGACATCTGAAGAACTTCGGCTGATACTACGACGCCGAGTACCCATATTATTCCCATGTGCTGGTTAGCGCGAAAAGGCCAGAGGCCTACTCAGATTACATATCCTAACCCATTAGTGCGTTTGGAGCGCGCAGAAACGAGCAGAGACTCACGATCATGTGACCCCGTCGCCCCGTCTCGTGGACTTACGGCAAGGGCTAAGAATGCCCGGCCGTGTCACGTATTCATCTCTCGGGTACCCTCTTGGTCAACCCGATACCACATCTCTCGTGGGTACCCCTCGGGGCCGACCCGACTTTATCAAGTATCAGTAGTAAAACCCAAGTGTCCGTGTGTCCATAACATCAAGAAGGAATCCGAGGAATCACCCTCGTTGGATTCCCACTCGACGGATCCATCAAGGTGAACCCAGAGGAATCACCCTCGGTGGTATTCACACTTGCGGGGTTGCACGACAGAAGCTTCATCGGAGGTGGTGAATGAGGAATCACCCTCGGTAACCCACAACCGACTAGCTGTACTACAGAGTCCACATCGGGAGTGAGAAGAGAGGTATCACCCTCGGCACTCGATATTAGCTCTGCAGCGTCGAGCAACTTAGGGAGCGAATGTGTGGTGATGAACTGGTCACAGCCCGACGATCACATCGATCGGGGCACAGGTACTAAAGCGGGGTAAATAGAGCAAGGAAGAGGGGCCACAGATGGTTATCTATCAACCTACACTAGGTATTTAGGATATCAGGTAAAGTATCAACATCAGTTTACAAAAGCAGGCTATGCATCAGAATAGGATTAAACAATAGCAGTAGCAAATTCTAATGCAAGCAGGAGGGAGAAAGAATAGGTGATATAGGCATGCGTCAAGGGGGGGGGGGTTGCTTGCCTGGAAGCTTTGCCGGAAAAGAAGAATTATCGGTGATGAAGTAGTCCTCAGGGGCTACGTCGGTGCCGGAATCTACCGGAGAGAAGAGGGGGAGGAAGCAGATAAATACACAGCATACAAAAACAAACACAAAGCATATCATAGCAGTAAGCAGTGCTAGGGTGACCTATCGCAGAGCTACACGTTAGACACGGAGCGGGAAAATATTTGGGAATATTTTTCCGGCTTTAGGCATCTGTCAGACAGATGAACCGAAGGGGAAGGTTTCATGTTTGCAGTGTTATGGGCATCTGACAGCAACACGGAGGGCATATTCGGATTCGTCTCGTTTTTCTGAGCAACTTTCATGTAGAAAACTTTTTTATCCGAATTACGGATTATTTTCTATGATTTTTCAAAGATTTAATCATTTTCTGAAATTCTCTGGAATATTATTAAATCCGAAAATAATGGGGTAAAATGCTAAGTGTACCCACTGAAACGTGCATAGCAGTGTGCTGTGTGACTGACAGTGGGGCCCGGTCAAAGTTGACTCAGCAGTCAGTTTGACCGCGCTGACTGGTCAAAGGGGGCCCACTGGACCCACTTGTCATTGACTGGGACCAGCCCAGTTAGCAGGTTTGACTGGTCAGCGGGTCCAGTGGGACCCGCGTGTCAGTGGCTCAGCCTTTAACTAACAGTTTGTTTATTTTTAAAAGTCGGTTTAACTTAACCGCGGGCCCTACTGTCAGTGTCACTAGAGGGTAATTAACCTCATCATTCGCAACTAATGATGGCGCCACGTCATCAGTGTCAGCGCCGGCGAGGCCGAGCGCCGGCGACGACCGCGCGCTCGCCTCCGGCGACCATTTGCCGCGCGGAGACCACCTTCGGAACAAGTAAATCGCGGCGCATCTAGTGGGGTATTTGGTTCGAGCGGTGGTGGACGAATGCACCGGCAACGACGACGAACCGCGGCGGCGACGGGCGGTGCTCGATCAACTAGAGGCTACAGGGCACGGGGTGGAGCACGAAGATGTCTGGGAGGAAGAGGAGCTCACTGCGATTTCGTGGATGGGGTCGGGGAGGCCGGGGATGGTCGTAGCCGAGCGGATCGAGGCGGCGGTCGCGGCAGATGCCGACGAGAAGAATGGGCGCGGGCGGCGTTGCCAGGGTTCCCCGGCATCGATGCAAGGACGCAGGTGACGGAGAAGACCGTGGCGCCGCTGCCGGACGACCTCTCGTGGCTTGGGGAGCTCAGTGGCCACGGCAACAGCGCGGCCATGGCTATGGCCGCGCTCGGGCGACGGCGAAATAGGGACAGAGAGCGGGTGAGGAAGAGGGTGAGCTGGCCTAGGGTTCGAGGGGAGGATGGGGAGGCCGAGGGCGGCCTTATCCTCCCAGCTCAACTGCCCCGGCGTCGTGGCGGCTGCGGACGGCGTGGCGAGCTCCTGTCCATGGCGGCGCCGACACGCAACGAGGGAGCAGGTAGGGGATACAGAAGATGGGCTGGGCCGGCGCCAGGTAAGCCACTTTACCTTCCCATTTTTCTGTTTTCTCTTTTAGTTAATTAAACAGAGAGAGAAAAGGAATTATGTGGGCTACCAATTGGCATTGGAAAAATATGGGACTAGGTCCCAAAAATCCCTTGCAATATTAGGCCCTGCCACAATTATTTTGGAGGCAAGATTAATCCATTTGCATTTTTCACAAATAAAATAGCATTTTAAAATGCTGAAATTGCACTGTTTTAATTGCTACTGTCCATCTTAGCACATAGGTGATGTTGTTTTCCTTAACATTCAAATGTTATGGAATTTTGGCTAAAAGATGAACTATTTTGCAACAACTTTTGTGCAACTTCATTTTCACTTGCAAAAATGACTTTGAATTCAGGGAAGGAGTTTGAAATGAGATGTGATTATACTGTGATCATTCTCTGCAAACCAAAATAGCTTAGCATTAATATGATGATCACTGTAGCTCATTTACAGAGGGATGTTACACCCTGGCGGCTCCGCAAGATCTGCTGGATTGCTGCTTCTTAGACGCTTCTGATGACTTGCGGCGTATGGAACAAGATCTGTCCCGCGTGGTGGTGGTCACCATCACCGGTACGAGGCCGCCGGTGGATCTGGCGGCGGCTGCATCTCCTCTCCATGTTGAGTTTGGCATTGGGCCTGACGACATGTCCATTCGCCCCTACTACCCGGAGGACTTCCTGGTCATCTGTGAGCACCCCATCATTCGCCAGCTCATGGTGGACCGTGGCCATGCCCCTGGCCCGGGCTTCTCGCTTTCCCTCCGACCGTGGATGCGCCAGGCGCATGCGACGGCTGCGGCGCTACCATTCCTGATCCTCCTAGAGCCGCGAGGCGTGCCGGCGCACGCATGGACAAGACGGACTGCGGAGGTGGTGCTGCGGGGTTGTGGTTTCGTCGTGCGGGTGGTAGAGCACACGGCGCGCCACTACGATATGGCTGGGTTTCAAGTGTGGTTGAAGACGGCCGATCCGTCCAAGATTCCTCGTCGTCGCTCCTTGTTCATCCCAGAGCCGGCGGGTCCGCACCTCGCTGGCGGCACTCCGGGTGCACCCGATGCCTTGTGGTACCCGGTTGATATCAGGCACCTTGCGCCGCCAGTTTGAATGGCCTCCAGTATGTGTCTGGGCCGCCGGAGGAGGACATGGGGGCTCGTGGTTCTGGGCGCCCCCCTGGTAATCGGGGCACTGGTGGCCGGCGTGCAGCGGGAAATGTCACCGGGGCCGGCTCTCCGGTGTCCTCGTCGGCGTCGGCGCCGCCGGCAAGGCAGGCGGCCATTCAAACGGGCAGCCCCAGGCAGGATGTCGACATGAGGCGGACCGTGACGTCAAGCTACTACGCCGCAGCAATGGGGGAAGTTGGTAGGGGTGATCATCGGGCTCTTTTGACTGGTCAGCACGAGCAGTCTGTGGCCCAAAGTGGAGTGGGCGCGGCTGATCCGTTGCAGCATGCATCGTCTTGTGGCTCGCCATGCATGGAAGGAGCTGGCTATTAGCAGGAAGGAAATCAAGGGGGTCTGCTTGCTCCTGCGCAAGCGGATTCGGCTGCCATGTTGGGACAGCCAGGCCAGCAGCAGGAAGCGTGCAGGTCCCCACCATCGGTGGCTTTGTCGCGTTGGAGAGCAGACCGGCCCGAGTAGGCGGAGACAGTTCCTGCGGACAAAATTCCATTGGCGCAGCATGTGAGCGAGGAAGGGTGGCTTGCTGGGGCCCCGGCCAGTGCGGGAGTGTTGATTGGCTCGGTTGTGCTGCCGCTGCACGGGCCAGCCAGGGCGCAGCCGCTTGTGGAGGAGGAGGACAGAAGTGAACACCTGCTGGATCCCGAGGTGGACGACCCCACTGGCGCTGGTCTGTTATGTGTAGAGGATCCCGAGGGGGAGTTTGCTAGTGGCTTGGATGGTGGGGACACCATGGACATAGAGCCGGCCCCACCAAGATTCGAAAATGGGAAGACTGTGTTGGTCAGTCTGTCGGCTGGTTCGGTGGACGCCACATGCCCCGCAGGGATTTGCCACACGCCATGCACTCCTGTTGCGGAACGTAGCCAACTGGGCATCCTGTGCTCCCAACTCAGGAAGACACTGACCCCGCTCCTAGCACAGGTACCTGGCAGGACTGATGCCGCACCGAAGAGAAGACCAAGGCAGAGAAGACAGCCCATCTCCAACCCGAGGAGGAGCGTCAGAATAGCTAGAGGAGTCGAACATGGATCTAGTGCAACCAAGCAACAAAATGTACTCATTCGGAAGCTTTGCCTCGCTAATGAGGGGGAGGTGATTTCGGACGATGCTCTTCAGGCCTACATGAAGCTTTTCGAGAAACCACTCACAGACACGCATGTGAAGGCGATTCTTGCCCTGTTTGGCTGGGAGCCGGAGGTACTCCCGCTCATTCAGGAGGACGAGGTGGGGAACCAGCACTAGCTGCTTGGTTCAGTGGACGTAAGTAGGCCGATATAATGAATGCACATCCGTTCAAAACACTAGTGTGGAACGTCCGTGGGCTAAACTCCCTGACTCGTAGAAGTGCTATATTCCAGGTGGTACAGGCTGCGTGCCCGAGCGTGGTGTGTCTCCAAGAAACCAAAATGGAGGTTGTAACGGTGGATGTTGTACGGCACTACCTTGGTAATAAATTTGAGAAGTTCTTTTACTTGCCGGTGACTGGTACGCGTGGCGGGATTCTGCTTGCTTGGGATGCAACGGTGGTTTCCCTGTCAAGCCCGCACTATACTGAGAACACACTCACGGCGCTGGTGCAACATGTAGAAGGAGTCCAATGGTGGATCACGGGAGTTTATGGTCCGCAGCAAGATCATGAGAAACTCCTTTTCATGCAAGAGCTGGTGGATATTAGGGACCTACACGCGGGCTCGTGGGTGGTCGTGGGCGACTTCAACCTGCTGGTTAATCCTGAGGACAAAAGTAATGAAAGGGTGAACAGGCGCATGTTGGCTAGGTTTAGGTCTAAGCTGAATATTCTGGAGCTCAAGGAACTCTACCTAAATGGTAGACGGTACACGTGGTCCAACGAGAGGACGCGGGCGACCTTGGAGAAGATAGATCATGTCTTCTGTACATCCTCGTGGGAAGAATTATACCCCACTTGTTGCCTCTTGGCGTTAGGCACGGCGGTGTCGGATCATTGCCCGATACTTTTGGACATAAATGCAGACCTCTGTGTTGGGAGGAGGTTCAAGTTTGAAGCATTCTGGGCAAGGGCGGATGGATACAGAGAGGTGGTTGCTGTGGCTTGGGACTCGGTACCGCAGCATGAGAACCCCTACGTGACTCTAGATCGCAAACTGCAGGCGACGGCTAAAAGTCTCAAAAAGTGGAGTGACAAGTGGATTGGGAACATAAAGCTTCAAATTGCAATAGCTTTGGAAGTCATTCACAGGCTTGACAAGGCCATGGATAATAGAGCTTTGACGGAGCAAGAAAGAGACTTGAGAAACACCTTGAAACGCAAGTTGCTAGGCTTAAGCTCATTGGAGCGATCAATTGCACGGCAAAGATCACGCGTCCTCTTCCTCAAGGAGGGTGATGCGAACACTAGGCTCTTCCATCAATCGGCCTGTCATCGGCAGAGGAAGAATGCGATATATACGCTCAAGAATGGGGGAGACATTGCTACGGGCCATGATGAGCTTGCAATGATGGTGGACACGTACTATGAGAACCTGTTTGGACATGCACCAGCTCGAGCATGCTCACTCGACTTAGACCTACTACAACTGCCATCGTGAGACATGCCAAACTTGGATGTTCAGTTCACGGAGGAGGAAGTGGAGAAAGTGATAAAATCGATGCCTCTTGACAAGGCACCGGGGCCGGATGGCTTCACGGGTAGATTCTTTGCCACATGTTGGACGATCATCAAGGGAGATATTATGAGAGCACTCCATGCTTTTCACCAGGGGACATGCGGGGGTTGCATGTGATCAATAAGGCCATTGTAACACTTCTGCCTAAGATGGATGGCGCGGAAGACATCAAGGACTTCCGGCCTATCAGTCTTGTACATGGAGCCATAAAAAATTTCGACAAAGTGCTAGCTACAAGGCTGGCAGTGGAGCTACCGAATTTGGTGGGAAACCATCAGAGCGCCTTTGTTAAGGGTCGATCGATACACGACAACTACATGCTCGTCCAATGCACTGCCAGGAAACTACACGCGCTCAAGGAACCAACTGTCATGATCAAGTTGGACATTACCAAAGCATTTGACTCGGTTCAGTGGCCCTTCCTTCTGGATGTACTAAGAGCAATGGGCTTTAGTGAAAGGTGGAGGGAGTGAATCTGCGGCCTATTGGCCACCTCCTCAACAAGGTTAATGGTGAATGGGATCCCAGGCAAACCCATCTTGAACTGCATAGGCCTCAGGCAAGGGGACCCAGTTTCACCGATGCTATTCTTGCTAGTTATGGAGCCTCTACACAGGATGTTTGAGCTGGCTGCCTCACGCAGTATATTGGCACCGCTTGCAGGCACATGCATATCTCAGAGGCTGTCGATGTTTGCGGATGATGTAATGATATTCTTGAAGCCATGGGAAAATGATCTTCAAGCATGTACTGCCTTGCTAGGACTCTTCGGTGAGGCTTCTGGATTGCACGTCAACCTGACCAAGAGTGCCGCATTTCCAATAAGATGCAGCCCCGCCACCATGCAAAGGGTAACTGAGATGTTGGGCTGTCCACTGGGAGCGTACCCTTGCAAATACTTAGGGCTACCACTCACAATACGTAAGCAAACGGCAGGCCAGCTAAGTGGACTAGTGGATCAACTTGCAAGATGTTTACCCAGGTGGAAGGCGGCAAACATGCCAAAGAGTGGGAGAATGCTTCTGATCCAATCAGTTCTCTGTGCGATACCGATTCATATGATGATGGCGCTGGATATTCCAATGAAGACGATAGGGGACATGGAGAAAATCTGCGGAGGTTTCCTTTGGGCTGCCAAGGAGCATGCGAATGGAGGACAGTCTGTGGTGGCATGGGAAAAGGTGTGTTCACCCAAGTGGGCTGGTGGGCTGGGCATTCCAAACCTAAAATGGCTCAATCTAGCAATGCAGGCCCGCTGGCCATGGTTGCAAAGAGTTGACAGTTCGAGGCCATGGATGGAATTTGAGATCCAGGTGCCGAAGGAGTCAAGACAACTTTTCCAAGCCGCAGCCCGGACGACGCTGGGCAATGGTAACACTGCGCGATTCTGGGAGGATCGATGGATACAAGGCGCGCGCGTGGAGGATGTTGCGCCGAACCTATACGCAAGGGTGGCTCCAAGGGTGCGTGAGACAAGAACGGTCAGACAGGGCCTCCAGAATGGAACTTGGGTGATGGATATAGGGCCGGAACTTGACGAGCTACTACTTTAGGAGTACATGACGATGTGGGATATACTTGATGGAGTTCTCCTAGATGCTAGTGTTGCGGATGTCATCACTTGGTCGTGGGAGGCCAACGGCTGCTTCTCGACGAGGTCGGCGTATGCGGCAAGATTTTGGGGCAAGGAGGTAACCCCCACGGCACAATTCACATGGAAATCAAGAGCACCATTGCGTTGCCACTTCTTCGCTTGGACGGCCCTACAAAACAGATGTTGGACATCAGACAGACTGGCGCGCCGTGGGCTGGACCATCAGGATGCATGCCCATTCTGCGATCAAGAGGAGGAGAGCATAAACCACATACTCATTGGATGCGTGCTCGCGAGAGAGGTCTGGACAAGTCTTTGCATGGCGATGAGCAGACCGGACTGGACACCAAGCAGAGGCACGGTGCTGGCGGAATGGTGCACCAACAAGGCTGACATAAGGTTGGGGCAAAGGGATGTGCGGGCGTTTTTGCTTCTAGGGATGTGGGAGCTCTGGAAACACCGGAATGCGATAGTTTTTGACGGGGCTACACCGTCGCGTTCTCATGTAATAAGTAGAATCATCTTTGAGGGTAGAACCTGGCAGAGGACGGGCCTATTTAAGGGAGACATGGAGCCAATCTTCACGGCTGTAGAAAGGTGGGCGACAGGGAGAGATAGCTGATACGTTCGTGTATGCGTGGAGTTGGGGTTATGTAATATGTAATCACCAACGTGGAGGGGCCCTCTACCCCATTCTCTTCTTTAATATATATAATACACACACTCGTGCGTATTCGAGAAAAAAAACACATTATGCGCTAGAGATAATCCAATAAAGGAACCAAAAAAATACATAATTTTGGGTGGTCAAATATGTAGCTTTTGTGTTTTTAACAACAAAAGACATTAGTTGAGTTGGTTAACGGGCTATTCTCTTATCACAATGACCTGGGTTCACTACAAAAAAGACACTTACGCGACATTATGGCCCGAACGAAAACTTTTTCTGTCATGGATGTGACACTTCTATGACGATAATTGTGACAAAAAGACGTATCATCATAGATGTGGTGGGCTCCTACTTCTATGACAAAAAATTATAACAGAAAATGGGCTTTTCATCCTGGGCGGGCTGGAGACGCACTTGCATGACATTCTTTGGGTCGTCCATGACGTAAAAAATCATGATAGAAGTGAGGGCGAGGAAGTTTTCGGGGAGTTCCCGGTATACGGTGGGTGGTCGGGCCCGAGCGATGAAGTCGTTTGCGCGTTTCTCTCGTACGCGCGCGTGTGTGTGAGCCGTGTTCGCTAACTGAACCCGAACGAGAGCCCGAGCGATTGATCGCCCTCGCACTACGTACTGAACACGAGCGATCGATCCCTAGCACTAGCTACGCACTGAACCTGATCGATCCCTTCGCCGCTAACTGAACCCGAGCGATTCCTTCGCTGCTAACTGAACCCGATCGATCCCTTCTCGCTGCTTATTGAAGTCGATCGAGCCCTCGTGCGAGTATTAGCTAGCCAGTTGGGTTGCCTCTCGATGAACAGTGTCCGTTGCTACCGCGCGCGCGATATATAGAACGAGTCCAGACTTGCATCAATTGAGCCCTTGCGCGAGACGTGGTGAGTTGACCTAGCCGGTTGGTTGGCTGTGGATGAACAGTTCCCGTTGCTGCCGCCCGCTCATACGCCCCACCCCAGCCGGTGGGATGGCTGTGGATGAACAATACCCTGGCCGTGTGAAGGTGGTTGGGTTGGCAGTGGATGAACAGTACCCTGGCCGTGTGAAGGTGGTTGGCGCTAGATGAACAGGACCCCGATCGATCGAGGAGGCCGTGCCGCGGTACGCCACACCCCAGCCGGTTGGGGGTGGATGAATGGACCCCGTGGCGGCTGTAGGCAGTTTGTGACACCCTGATTTTTTTTTCAAACTTTTTCACAAAACCCCTCTGGTTTTATTTGCCATTTGTTGGTTTTTGGAATCAAATCATTTGACTTTGGACTTGAGGTTTCCTTGGATTTCTCTTTCAGTGATCCAACACCCTCAACATCTTGCCAAAATCTTGTCTTATACCCTCTGATCCAAACCCTAATTTTTATTCTTTCAAAGTAATTCATTTATCCTTGTGGATATGCTCATTCTCACTATGGGTTGTGAAGCAACCTATAGTTCCGTTGATCAGAAAAATCCCAAATTAATCCCACATTTTCTTGAGATCATCTACTCCCACAATCTTCAAAAATATTTCATTGGCCAGTACAAAATTTTGTCCAGAATATTCCTTTTATCCTCTGGACAGAATTGACCCTTTGTGAAAATTCTCAAATAATTCCCTGAGGTACTAGGGGTCATATCTTGCCACAATATCCAAAAATATCTCCAAGTCCAGTACAAATTTTCAGCAAAAATATTCTGCCAAGCTTCTGCTCATGTCAAACCTTTGTGAAGGAAGTACCAGCTAGAGGTACCCATTTGAGCTGAAATTTCTATGGCATGTTGTCACAACCAAATGACCTTCCAACACCCAATTTCACTTCAAGTAGTGCATCTATGTGAGTGCTACTTCCTCAACAAGTTTCTGAACCAGTATAGGGTTTGTACATGAACTATGTGCAAATCTTTGCAAAAATTTCCCAAAACCTGCCAGCAGATAGTCCTTCCAACATAGATCATCCCAGACAACTCCATTGGCCCCATCCACACCTCATCTCTTCTCTAGAACCTCTCCAAGTTTCTGACCAGAAACTGTATTTGATGCTACACTTCAGCTCAGAGTGTATCTAGCCGATTCAGTGGCATAGAGAGGCTATATGACCAAGGGTCGAGGCAATGGACAAGGTGTGCCAGGCGTGCGTGGCCTCCAGGTGCCAGCACCCGTGGTGAGCACGGCACTGGCATGCCTGTGCACGCGCTCTGCGCGCCGGCCGCGTCGGACGTGACTACTCCAGCCGTCCCGCGTCGCCGTACCTTGTCTGGTGGTGCCGACATCGTCGCCGCCACCCACGTACCCCGCTCCAGAGGCTTCCCCTCGCCGGAATCGCCCTCGCCGGCCGCCACTACAGCGCCGCACTGTGGCGCCCGTGCGGCCACAGTGAGTGAGTTGGCCGTCTTCTTCCTCGCGAGTTGTCGCCTCGCCCATTTAATGCTCTGCCCTCCTCCATCACTTCGCCCACGCCGCGACAGCCACCTCGCCGTCCTTGCTCCGGCGACGTGGCCACAGCGCCGCCCGGTTCGGGAACCCTCCTCCCCGCCTATAAATAGCTTGCCCCGCCCCTCCTAGCTCCTCACCGCACTCCTCCCACTCCCAATCGTGCTCAGCTCGCCGCTCCAAGGCCGAGAGGCCCTCTGACCTCGCATCTCGCCGGCATTCTGCCATCGAGCCAGCTCCACCACCCACCCACTTCCAGACCACCCCAGCCCCACCCAAGCACACAGTCGAGCTCAGTGCATTCTCCTGACCCCGCCTGACCTCTTCCCTGGCCGAGGCACCGCTGGAAACGTCATCGCCGATGACACCCGAAGCCAGCTGCCGCCGGAGAGGAAGGGGGCGACGCCGTCAGGCCGTCTCCAAAGACGCTGCGGGTACAGGAAGACTCGCCGTCGACTGCTCGATCCAACCCCGCAGTTCCCCGAGCTCGCCGCCGTCGCTATCGTCGGCTATCGCCGTCGGTGAGCCGCCCTCCTACTGTTCCTCTTCTTTTTCTTTTAAATCTGACCGCCCGGCCCCACCTGTCAGCTTCTCACCTCGCGCGCCGAAGCGGTATAAGTGGAAGTGTACTCCAGGAGTAATTCTTCGACGTGGCTCGCTGAGGGATTTTCTTATTTTCTGTTTTCTATTTATTTAATCCAATTTGACCAGCAACTTTGACCAGCTCTATCTTTTAAACTACAAGTCCAAATCAAGTGATTCTTTTTGCATTAGTTTTGTATTGAGCCTCTCTATTTTCTAGCCAAATTTGGTATTTTTCCAATGTTCACAGAATTTTTGGCAAACAAAAAGGCTTTATGTGACATTTTCTTTTGCCATTTAAAAATACTTTCAGAGGGAAATTGCTGTGGATTTGAAGACCGGGAGTTTGTTGATACTCCACTTGAGCAAGGCAAGCCACATCATCCATTGCATAAGGCATAGCAATAGTATTGGCTCTATAGTAAATTATATTGCATTTAATTCAATTTAAATATGCTAAATTCCATATTGTTGATTATATTGCAATAACCCTGCCATGTTAGATCATTTGTTCAACATAGCTAATATGACCAGTAACTTTGCACACTAAATATCACTTTGATGGTTGATCAAGTGCCACCGACCCGGACTTACCCGTGCAGCCACATCTGCCGGAATGGGACGGCCTTGACTTGGTCTGACCGCGTGCTCTTTTATCGGTACCACCAAAGAGGGAGGTTATGCGTGCGTGCTGCCCTGATCAGGTAGGCGACGATGACCTCGTGAGCCCAAGTTGAGTTATTTGCCGGCGTCCCCGTTTGGGACAGTTTAGTTGTCCACGACGGTGGCAGCTGTCAGGAGTGACACAGGGGCCACCCAGGGCATGACTCGGATGGGGGATGATTGTCGGTGGTACGATAGGGGAGTCACGGGTTAGACAAGTTTCGTTGGACGAATGTCCATGGTGTGGGTAAAGTGCGCAAACTCTGCAGAGTGTAAGAATCTATTCGAATAGCCGCGTCCACGGTATTGGACACAGTCCACACCAAATCACACTGTGTGGTCAACCATAATAACCATAATGATGGAAGAACTTGTCTCATGCTCGGAGGTGACCGATGGGTCACGAATGATCCGGGGGTCATGTGTGAGCCCGGAAGAGAGTAAGTTGGTAACCATAACCATAAGTGAGCATTTTAAGCATTTAATGTAATCATTGCCATGCTGTTGTTTGCTGCACTGTTTTGGTTGCTGTGAGCTTGCGAGTACATTCCAAGTACTCACCTGGCGTATCATGCCAGATGCAGGAGAAGCCGGTGATGGAGATCCCGAAGGTTCGTGCTACGCTAACTAGGTCGTGTCCCAGCAGTGTCCCTATGGGATGGAGTTTCCCACGCGATATTCCGCTATGCTGTAGTCTTACCACTAGTATTGAGGCCCTTGGGTGTTTCATAAATAATGTAGATACTGTCATAGCATGAGTTGTGCTTCTAGCCTCGCTATCCCATGTAATATCCAAGCTTGTACTTGTATAATATCAATAAAGATCAGTTCTGTTCTGTTCCAAGTTGTTGTGTGTTTCCAGAAGACATGATCTCTGGGTTGGGAACACAAGGTAAACCGGTCCTCTGAGCCGGGGTGCCACAACACTTGGTATCAAAGCCGTGCTGACTGTAGGACACCCTAGTTAACCCCGCGCTAGTAACCCGATTAGTATAGGGTTTTGGGAGTGTGTCTTGCTTGCTGCATTTGCCTGTTGCATAGCATTCATCTCGATTCATTTGTTTTACTAACCGCTGGTCTGATGAGTGTAGATGGCACCAGTTCCATACCACTACAACCATGAGCCGGCACCGTTCACCTTTCCGGTACTACTTCGCAGCGTCTGGCTTCGACTGTATCCTAACGGCAAAGATCCAGTGTACCAGGTGTTCCGAGAGCAGCTTGCAGATTCGGTGTTCGAGTATCACGCTAAGGCTTTCCTGACTGCGAGCTCCGAGATCGGCAGCTACTCCCGCTCTTCCAAGGGCGGAACTGCTTCTACTCCCGATTTGGCCATCCAGTTTGCTGCGATGGAGGCTCTCACTGACTTGTGCTTCCACGAGGTCGAGATGCAGACACACTCAGGTTTCTTTCACTATCCCACTCTGTCGCCTACGACAGGGCGAGTCCTTTTTGCACCTGTTGATCCGGCGAGTGATCGTGCGACTGGTGTCTTATCCCGTTATCTGAATGCCAGTTATCGTATGATCATTTCCTTCGCTGAGGAGCTGTCTCGTGCCCAAGAGGCACTTGCCGCTGCTACTGTAGCACAGTCTCCTCCTCCTCCTGCGTTCTCGCCTATGTATACACCGCCTGTTCCACCTCCACGTATGCCTGAGACTCCTTCTAGCTCGTTTGGACAGCCATGCACTTCGTCTGGTATCCGACGTGAGACCCCAGCTGAGTGGGCCTCGCTGCTAGCCACTCCAGCTGCTTCGATGCTAAGACGTCATGCTTCTTCTTCCTCAGAGGGAGAACCTTCTCGTCAGCATCGTCGTGTTTCCTTTGATCCGGAGGACGTGATTCACATCATCAGTTCCGATTCCGAGACAGGATCAGACAACGAGGAGTCTTCAGTCTGTCTGTGTCCGTGCCACCCGCGCTACTAGAGTAGATGCTTGAGTTTCAGCATGTGTATGCATCGTAGCATCTTTGCATATGTCAACTGCCGTATGAGCAGTACCAGTCATGATAACCCCTACTAGTTTGCCATGTATGATGTTGGAATGCCTTGTATAATTATGTTGCTTTTCTCGTTTTTCCTTTGATTTTGTTTTCTTGGTGTCACATGGTCGTATTTCCCTATGGATGTTGCTCATCAATTCGGTGTTTTGCAATGGGAACGGATATAGGATGAAGAGGTGTAGCAATCAAGGCGGCGATGGAACTCCGATCCGTCGATCCGCCAGACAGGTAGGACAACCACTAGAAGATTTGCCACCTCCCCCACCACAATCACCGACCACTGATCAGATTATGAGGATGTTTGAGAAGAAAAGAAACCAGGATCTGATGGAGTTTCTAAAAAGTATGCAGACTATGGTGGGACAGAATCAGAACAATGGGATGCACTCCAAGCTGTCTGAATTTCCGCGCACCAAGCCACCCAGTTTTGGTCAAGCTGTTGATCCAATTGAAGCTGATGACTGGCTGAGGACCATGGAAAAGAAGCTGGAAATAGCTCGCTGTGATGAGTCAGACAAGGTTCGTTTTGTTACTCACTACCTGGAAGGGCCAGCAGCTATCTGGTGGAATAATGCAAAAATGGCATGGCCTCCTGGGGAAAACATTTCCTGGGAAAAATTTAAGGAGGTATTTAGAAAGTATCATATTCCCACCGGCATCATGAAGGTGAAACAGAGGGAATTCCTTGCTCTTACTCAAGGAAGTATGTCAGTCGGTGAGTATCTGAACCAATTCAATAATCTGGCACGATACTCCACCCATGATGTGTCCACGGAGGAAAGGAAGATAGACCGATTCCTAGGGGGACTCAACCATGCCCTCCGTTGTCAGCTCTGTATGCTGGATTTTCCGGACTTTCAGACTCTGGTAAACAAAGCGTTCATCGCTGAACGGGAGCATAAGTCTGGATATGATGACCGCAAGCATAAGTTTGAACCCAAGAAGGATGCCCATGTGTAGTTTACGCCCAAGCCGCGTATCTGGCAACCAGTTCAGTCTGAGTACAACCCCACCTGGAATGGCGTCAATAATAATAACAAGCCAGGCAACCAGGACAAGACAATTAGCAAGCAGCCAGTGCTGGAGGACTGTCGCCGCAACAACACTTGTTTCACTTGTGGTCAAGGTGGGCATTATTCCAAGCAGTGCCCCACAAGGGCTGGAAAGCCACAGTCCGACTTCAAGCCACAACTCAACAGTATTGGACACCGCCCCAACCAGAACTTCTGTCGCGGCCATGTCCATCATATCTCCGCCGAGGAAGCCTGCGAAGCACCAGATGTGGTCCTTTGTATGTTTTCTGCTAACAACATACCCGCAATAATTTTATTTGATTCCGAGGCTTCCCATTCGTTTATTTCGCGGAGTTTTGCCACCATACACAAATTTCCCCCTTCTCTTTTGGATAAAATCATGGTGGTACAATCCCCTGGCTCCATGCTCAGAACAAATGTGATATACAAGGATCTGGAAATCTTGATACACGGAGTTAAGTTTCCAGCCACCCTTGTCGCCATTGAATCCCCTGGACTAGACATAATACTGGGGATGGACTGGTTGACACCGCATCAAGTCTGCATCAACTACGCCACCAGAACAGTGACACCGATTAACCCGGCAGGACAAACAGTTCAGTTTATCGCCAGCAGAATGATGTCAAAGAAGGGAATGGCAGTCAAGACCACTGTTACGGATATGAACTTGATTCCGGTAGTCAGTGAATTTCCGGATGTGTTCCCTGAGGAACTACCGGGGATGCCACCCGACCGGGAATTGGAATTTGCTATTGATGTTGTTCCCGGAACTGCTCCAATTTACAAGAAGTACTACCGCATGCCGTCCCCAGAGCTAATTGAATTAAAGAAACAGTTGGACGAATTACTACAAAAAGGGCACATTCGCCCTAGCATCTCGCCATGGGGATCACCTGTGTTGTTTGTTAAGAAGAAGGATGGCAGCCTACGAATGTGTGTAGACTATCGCCAATTGAATGAGGTCACCATCAAAAATAAGTACCCACTCCCTCACATTGATGACCTGTTCGACCAGTTAAGTGGAGCCCGGGTATTTTCTAAGATTGACCTCCGAACGGGGTATCACCAGTTGAAAATCAGGAAAGAGGATATCCCCAAGACAACCTTCACCACTCGATATGGTCTGTATGAATTTACAGTCATGTCGTTTGGGCTGACAAATGCTCCAGCTTACTTCATGAGCATGATGAACAAAGTCTTCATGGACTTTCTGGACAAGTTTGTAGTGGTGTTCATCGATGATATCCTTATATACTCCAAGGATGAAGAGGAGCACAAACAACATTTTCGTGCTGTCCTGGAAAGATTAAGGACCCATCGCTTGTATGCCAAGTTCAGCAAATGTAAATTTTGGCTAAGAGAGGTGGGATTTCTGGGGCACATTCTGTCAGAACAAGGTGTGGCCGTCGACCCCAGCAAAGTGACTGCAGTATTAAACTGGAAGGCACCAGCCTCGGTAATAGAAGTCCGTAGTTTCCTGGGATTGGCAGGCTACTACCGTCGTTTCATTGAAGGCTTCTCTAAGATAGCCAAGCCACTGACAGAATTGTTGAAGAAGAATCACAAGTTTGTCTGGACGGAAGAATGCGATAGCAGCTTTATGGACTTAAAGACGAGGCTAACTACGGCCCCTGTCTTAATTCTTCCAGATATCCACAAGAGCTTCGACATATACTGTGATGCTTCCAGGCGTGGAATCGGCTGCGTATTAATGCAAGAAGGAAAGGTTGTAGCATATGCATCCAGACAACTACGACCCCATGAAGAAAACTACCACACTCATGACCTAGAATTGGCAGCCGTGGTTCATGCCCTGAAGATTTGGAGGCATTACCTCATTGGGCAACGTTGTGAGATATACACAGACCGCAAGAGTCTCAAGTATATTTTCACACAACCCGATCTCAACCTCAGACAAAGAAGTTGACTTGAACTGGTCAAGGACTATGACCTTGGGATTAATTACCATCCGGGAAAAGCCAATGTGGTCGCAGATGCCCTCAGCAGGAAACCATGTATGGTGAATGCAATAATAAAGGGTATCCATCCAAGGCTACAAGAAGAGTTTGTCAAGCTCAACTTGGTACTTTGTGGCCCGATTAGCCCGGATACATTGGAAATCACTCCAACACTTATGGAGGAAATTAAGGAAGCTCAGAAAGCAGACAAGGGCATACAAGAGATCAAGGAGAACATACAGCAAGGGAAGGCCAAATCCTTCCGTGTGGATGAGCAAGGGACATTATGGTTTGATAGCCGAATATGCGTGCCTGACCAGGAAAACCTGAGGCAGCAAATATTGCGAGAGGCACATGAATCCGCATATTCCATTCACCCGGGAGGAACAAAAATGTATCAGGACTTAAGAGAAACCTTTTGGTGGCCAGGAATGCGAAGAGATATTGCGTACTATGTCGCGTGTTGTGACGTATGCAATAAGGTTAAGACTGAGCACCAGAAACCAGCTGGACTGTTACAACCCTTACAAGTTCCCTAGTGGAAATGGGATGATATATGCATGGACTTCATTGTTGGACTACCTAAGTCAACAAGAGGCCATGATGCCATCTGGGTTATCATGGATATACTTACCAAAGTGGCCCATTTCATCCCAGTAAAGACTACTTTCCAGGCCGATTAACTCGGACAACTCTACATGTCCCGGATAGTTAGCCTTCATGGGGTACCCAAGTCCATCACATCAGATAGAGGATCCTTGTTTACCTCGGCATTCTGGCTACGCTTGCATCAAGCTTTGGGAACTGTGTTGAAGCATAGCACATCATATCACCCACAGACGGACGGGCAGACCGAACAAGTGAACCAAATATTGGAAGATATGCTTCGGTCTTGTGCTCTCACCTATGGACCCAAGTGGGAAGATAGTCTATCCTATGCGGAATTTTCCTACAACAACAGTTATCAGTCAAGTCTTAAGATGTCACCATTTGAGGCACTGTATGGGCGGAAATGCCGCACTCCTTTAAATTGGTCACAGACAGGAGACAGTCGTATCTTCGGCATGGATTTGATGCTCGAGGCTGAGAAGCAAGTTAAGGAGATTCAAGAGCATCTTCAAGCAGCTAAATCCCGCCAAAAGAGTTATTATGATCCTAAGCACCGGGAAGTAACTTTTGAGCCCGAAGAATATGATTACCTCCGAGTAACTCCAATGAAAGGGGTGAAGAGGTTTCATACTCGAGGAAAACTTGCACCCAGATATATTGGTCCCTTTCCAGTGATTGCTAGAAGAGGCAGAGTGGCATATCAATTAGAGTTACCACCGGAACTGTCTGAAGTTCATGACGTCTTTCACATATCACAGCTGAGAAAGTGCATTTCCCTTCGATCAAACAGGCAGATATGAGTGAATTAGAGCTGACCAAGGATTTGACCTACAAGGAGAAACCTGCCAGAATTTTGGATGAGATAGAAAGGACCACCCGGAGTAAAGTGATCAGGTTTTACAAGGTACCGTGGGATCACCATACTGAAGAGGAAGCCACCTAGGAAAGAGAAGATTTCCTGAGATCAGCATATCCATATTTGTTCCCTGAGCAACCGAATCTCAAGGACGAGATTCATCCTAAGGGGGGTAGGTTTGTGACACCCTGATTTTTTTTCAAACTTTTTCACAAAACCCCTCTGGTTTTCTTTGCCATTTGTTGGTTTTTGGAATCAAATCATTTGACTTTGGACTTGAGGATTCCTTGGATTTCTCTTTCAGTGATCCAACACCCTCAACATCTTGCCAAAATCTTGTCTTATACCCTCTGATCCAAACCGTAATTTTTATTCTTTCAAAGTAATTCATTTATCCTTGTGGATATGCTCATTCTCACTATGGGTTGTGAAGCAACCTATAGTTCTGTTGATCAGAAAAATCCCAAATTAATCCCACATTTTCTTGAGATCATCTATTCCCACAATCTTCAAAAATATTTCATTGGCCAGTACAATTTTTTTTCCAGAATATTCCTTTTATCCTCTGGACAGAATTGACCCTTTGTGAAGCAACACATATTTCCTTGCCTCAGAAAATTCTCAAATAATTCCCTAAGGTACTAGGGGTCATATCTTGCCACAATATCCAAAAATATCTCCAAGTACAGTACAAATTTTCAGCAAAAATATTCTGCCAAGCTTCTGCTCATTTCAAACCTTTGTGAAGGAGGTACCAGCTAGAGGTACCCATTTGAGCTGAAATTTCTGTGGCATGTTGTCACAACCAAATGACCTTCCAACACCCAATTTCACTTCAAGTAGTGCATCTATGTGAGTGCTACTTCCTCAACAAGTTTCTGAACCAGTATAGGGTTTGTACATGAACTATGTGCAAATCTTTGCAAAAATTTCCCAAAACCTGCCAGCAGATAGTCCTTCCAACATAGATCATCCCAGACAACTCCATTGGCCCCATCCACACCTCATCTCTTCTCTAGAACCTCTCCAAGTTTCTGACCAGAAACTGTATTTGATGCTACACTTCAGCTCAGAGTGTATCTAGCCGATTCAGTGGCATAGAGATGCTATATGACCAAGGGTCGAGGCAATGGACAAGGTGTGCCAGGTGTGCGTGGCCTCCAGGTGCCAGCACCCGTGGTGAGCACGGCACTAGCATGCCTGTGCACGCGCTCTGCGCGCCGCCCGCGTCGGACGTGACTACTCCAGCCATCCCGCGTCGCCGTACCTTGTCTGGTGGTGCTGACATCGTCGCCGCCACCCACGTACCCCACTCCAGAGGCTTCCCCTTGCCTGAATCGCCCTCGCCGACCGCCACCGCAGCGCCGCACTGTGGCGCCCGTGCGGCCACAGTGAGTGAGCTGGCCGTCTTCTTCCTCGCGAGCTGTCGCCTCGCCCATTTAATGCTCTGCCCTCCTCCATCACTTCGCCCGCTGAGTGTGTCCCGGACTAGGGGGTACTCGGGCTGCCGGCCTATCTCTCGTAGGCCGGGCTGGTGGGCCGCTCTCTACTCGTCGATGGAAGGCCGGATTGTGGGCGACCCCGTGTATCAGAAGGAAACCTCCAAAGACTTGGCGTCTCCTCCAACGAATAATTGGCGTGACCGGCATGTTTATCCCCTGATGGTAACCGACTATATGTAACCCTAGGACCCTCTGGTGTCTATATAAAACAAAGGGTTTAGTCTGTAGAGGATCATCATATCCATTGCCTAGGGTTTAGCCCATCGGATCTCGAGGTAGATCAACTCTGTAACCTTCATACAATCACATCAATACAATCTAGCAGGACGTAGGGTATTACCTCTTCGAGAGGGCCCGAACCTGGGTAAATCGCTGTCTCTACGTTCCCTGTTACCCATTGATTCCTAGACCTACAGTTCGGATCCCCTACCCGAGATCTGCCGGTTTTGGTACCTGCATTCATCACTCCTTATGGGCCATTCTATTTCAACACAATGCCCTTCGGATTAAAGAACGCATGGGCTACATACCAGCACATGATTCAAACATGTTTGGAAAAACAAATCGGCAAAACAGTCGAAGCATATATGGACGACGTGGCTATCAAAACCAAACACGTCAGCCAGCTGGTGGACGATCTCCGGCAAACCTTTGATAGTCTTCGAACTTTCAATATACGGCTCAATCCGGAAAAGTGTGTCTTCGGAGTGCCGGCCGGTAAGCTGCTCGGATTCATCGTTTCCCATAGAGGAATAGAAGCCAACCCAGCGAAAATACGGGCACTGTCCGAGCTGGCTATCCCCACTGAGCTCAAACACGTCCAGAAACTTGTCGGCACTGTTGCAGCCCTAAGCCGCTTCATCTCACGCCTCGGAGAAAAAGCCTTACCGCTATATAAATTGCTCAAATGGACAATTTTTTTCGAATGGACCAGTGAAGCGGCGGCAGCACTCGAAGAAATAAAAACTCTACTGGCCAGCAACCCGATCTTGACAGCACCCAGCCTGGGCGAGCCAATGCTACTATATATCTCGGCCACGAATCAGGTGGTCAGCGCTGTTCTCGTCGTCGAACGAGAGGCAGGCGGTCACAAGCTCCAGGTGCAGAAACATGTGTACTACGTATCTGAAGTTCTCACCCCGTGTAAAACGAGGTACCCGCATTATCAGAAGATCGCCTACGCAGTTTTCATGGCATCCCGAAAGCTCCGCCATTACTTCCAGGAGTGCTCGGTTACGGTGGCATCCGAAGTACCACTGAATGACATAATCAACAATCGAGATGCCACCGGCCGCATAGCCAAATGGGCTATAGAACTCCTCCCCTTCGAAATCATATATAGACCACGCCGAGCTATTAAATCTCAGGTTTTGGCTGATTTCGTTGCGGAATGGACGGAAGCCGAACTCCCTAGGGAGTACAGTACATACTCGCATTGGACAATGTACTTCGACGGCTCCAAAATGCTCACCGGGCTGGGGGCTGGAGTGGTCCTCACATCCCCCACTGGCGACAATATTCGGTACATACTCCAGATCATGTACACCAACTCCAACAACTCAGCCGAATACGAGGCTCTGCTACATGGACTTCGGATTGCGGTGTCAATGGGCATATAGCGGCTCGAGGTACGGGAAGATTCTAATCTCGCCATCTCTCAAGTCAACGGCAAATTCGACGCAAAGGACCCGAAAATGACAGCATACCGCAACGCCGTCCTAAAAATCTCCGCCCGCTTCGAAAGACTGGAATTTAACCATATACCTAGAGACAACAATCAAGCTGCCGATATCCTTGCTCGAATGGGCGCCAAGCATGACCGTGTCCCTGAGAACACCTTTTTAGAACGACTCTTCAAGCCGTCCGTAGTGTGGCAGGAGGATGCCCAGGGCTCGGAATCCAATACCTTAGGAGAGCTCGTCCCTCCGCCTATCGAACCAGATGAAGGAATTATCGGGGGCTCGGCAATTGAAATGACATCTTCGGCTCACGAAGTCATGGCGGTAATCGCGCCATGGACCGAGCCCTTCCTCGCCTACCTCCTCCCCCAAGAATTACCGGCTGACAAGACTAAGGCAAGGCGTATCATTCGACGATCTAAAGCCTATAAAGTCCATGAGGGAGAACTATATAAGAAAAGCACTACTGGCGTCCTCCAGAGATGTATATCCGAAGAGGAGGGAAGGCAGCTCCTGGCCGAGATTCACGCTGGCATGGGCGGTCACCACACGGCAGCTCGGGCCTTGGTCAGCAAGGCTTTCCGAGCAGGGTTCTTCTGGCCCACTGCCCGAACAGACGCCCAAACATTAGTCCAACATTGCGTTGGATGCTAGCTCTTCGCCAATCAGAGCCATATGCCCCCACGGCCCTTCGGACGATACCGATTACTTGGCCTTTCGCGGTCTGGGGGCTGGACATGGTCGGACCACTTAAAGGGGGGACCAAGAAAAAGAAATATCTACTCGTCATGGTAGATAAATTTACTAAATGGATTGAGTCAAAACCGGTAACTTCAGCCAAGTCTAAGCCGGTCATCGATTTTATATCCGGCATCATACACCGTTACGGTGTCCCCCATAGCATAATAACGGACAACGGATCCAATGTTACCGCCCAGGAAGTCAAAGACTGGTGCGCTAATTTAGGCATTAAGCTCGACTACGCCTCGGTGTATCACCCACAGTCTAATGGACAGGTCGAGAGAGCTAATGGCCTGATCTTGAGCGGCATCAAGCCCCGTTTGGTCCGATCTTTAAAAGAATCCGACTGCCATTGGGTCGAGGAGCTTGACTCCATATTGTGGGGCCTACGCACCACTCCTAATCGATCCACGGGCTACACACCGTTCTTCATGGTGTATGGGGCAGAAGCCGTCCTCCCAAGCGACCTTATTCGCGACGCCCCTCGGGTGCGTATGTATGAAGAAAAGGAGGCCGAGATAGATCAGCAAGATGACCTGGACGCCCTGGAGGGCGAGCGCGACATAGCTCGGGCTCATTCTGCTTTTTATCAGCAGCAGGCCAGACGTTATCAGAGCAGGGAAGTACGGGCGAAGGCCTACAGCGTCGGCGATCTAGTCCTGCGCCTCCCGAAGAAGCAGAAGCATAAGCTGTCGCCCAAATGGGAGGGGCCCTTCATAATCGATCAAGTACTCGCAGGCGGAGCATATCGTCTCCGTGACCCAAAGGACGACCGCCTTGAACCAAACCCATGGAACGCAGCTCGGCTACGATGTTTCTACGGCTAACTCCGCGACCTCACCTTGTTTGGTTTATCCTTCTAGGATTTATATTTTTCTAGTCAATAGTCTCTCCCGGGTTGTGTTCGGATATGCCAAATTACGTTAAGTTTTTCTTCGGCAAACATCTTTGAATGTACCACACGCTGTTACCTGGGGGCTTCTTTTACGGAGCCCATCATATTTTATTTATGCACTCATCCGTCTTTTCGAGTTTTGCAACCTTCCCGCATCGTTTTAAAGCCACTATATGCATCAATTTGACTTAAGATTTTGCCAAGATGGGTTGCCTCGCTCCTGTGTTTACCCCCTACGTTCCCGATTGTTCGGCTAGGGAGTAAAGGGAGCACCTCTGTGATTGTTACGTCCGGATTTCCCGGGTACGTACCTCAGACGGGTGAAGCCAAAAGCTAGCGTTCTTAAGAACACAGTTGGTCGGCCACGGGGGAAGTGAAAATAATTGGTACCTATCGCCAAGTTTCCGGGGTATTTTCCCGAAGTAACCATCCCCGTCTACTTCGGGTATTCGGTTATCCATCCACGGCTAACGTGGTAACCCGACGAAAGGGACCCATAGCGGAACTATTTTCGTCGGAAGATGTTTCTTACGTTACACAATAATATAACATAACTCCCCGAGCACGTTTTTCTCTGTTTGCACCACATGGCCGGATTGCCTCGTTCACCGAAGTGTTTCTGGTGTTTTCGGATCACATAGTAGGAAACACTCTTCGGCTCCTGGCCGAGGAGGCGGAAGCCGATGGCTGGTTAAGACAACGTTCTACGCACGGTTTGGAGACTACTTGATGTAAAGTACATAGATACATAGAATCAACCTGTTAATCTTGATCAAGACCATCTATTATGGTCTCCAGAGCACAATCTGCTTGGGACAGCCGAGCTGCGGGCATAACCTGGTCATATACCAGATGCACGGGCACTTCCTGCCCATCTGGCCCTACTGGCCCAACCCTAGCTAAATGCTCCGGTTCCAGCTTGGTGAAGCGGGTCTTGATCATCGCCCAAGCTTCCCGTGCTCCTTCACGACAAGATGACGTCTTCCATAGCTCAAAGCGGCGCCGAGCTCCTTTGAATCGATTTGTGAGCTCGGCCATCCCTTCCGGAGCCACTTCGCCAGGCCACAGTGCTTTGAACATGCTCTTCATGGCTTTTCGGGCCCGCTCATGTACGGCGGATAGCTCCTTCAGTAGGTCCCGCCCGAATGAGCCGGCCTCCTCTTCGAGACGTATGGTCAGCAGAACTACAACGATATGTGGCATTGTTCATATTGCTGCCTAACCCATGCAGTCTATGAACTGAAAAATCAGATTGCACTTACCGAACATGCCCGCTTTCAGTCTCTGGTTCTCCTCTTGGGACAGGGTCAGCCGAGCTTTCAAACTTTTGATTTCTTGAGCCTGTTGTTCGCCTTCCACCTTAAGCTTATCCCTTTCCTCATAACTTTGGGAAAGCACCCGGTAGCCAGCCTCTTGCTGTGACTCCGCATACCTTTGAGCTTCTCTGGCAATATCCAGATCCTTCCGTAGCTGATTTATCGACTCGGCTGCTATGGAATCATCTTTCATTAGCAGAGGTGTTCCATCAAATTTTTAAACAACTTTCGAGTTCGGCACTTACCATGTGCCTCTCTGGTGAATTTCTTCACACCCTCTAGCTCGGCTTTCACAGACTCTAACTCTGTTCATGCCAGCTTGCGGTCTTCAGACAGCTTTTTGTTTTGCTCCCGAACAGTCTGCACAATAGCATGGCATTAAAAATATCAGACCCTTAATTCGGCCGTCCTGCCCAAATCAAGGCTCGGGAGCTACTGGGTTAGATACTAGTTGTCAAAACAAATACCATACCTGCACATTAGTAGACATGAGCTTTACGGCCCCTACAAGTCCCGTTCGGGCAGCGCCAAGGTACGCGTCTACCGAACTAAGGGCATTAAACTCCTGATCCGAAAACGCGGAGTGCCGAAGTGACGCCTTACGCCGCCGATGATTCATCACACTTTCAACCTCGGAGTTAGTGATCGAGACGCCACCTGAGTCCTCGGGATGTTGGTCCTCGGCAGGGACTCCCGGAGTAACTCCGGCTACAGCTGGCGACCTCGGGTTTGAGTCACCCCTCGGTGCTTCTTCAACATCCCCAGCCGATGGTGGTTCCACATATCGTCTACACAACACCATGGAGAAAATTATTGACATATTCGGTGGATGTCAAAGATAGAGGCTATGACGGTACGGCGGATGCGTTACCTCTTCGGGCGGGGCGCAGATGATGTAGCTCCCATTGGGGCCGCGCGTCTGGTCACCCCACGACTACTTGTTGCTGGGGCCGCTGGTGCTGCTCTTGCGGCTGTTCGACGCGTCGTGCGGCGGCCCTTGGGAGTAGACGTCAGTGTATTCGGGGCAGCAACGGCTGAGTGTTTCTTTCGAGAGGAAGCCCGTTGGCCACTTACAGCGGAGGAGGGAAGCGCCCCGGGATGATCGGCCAAAAGGGCCACCTTAGAGCCATCGAGGCTCTCCTGGTAGAAGACCCCCTCCTCGAAATTAATCGATGTTTCAGGGTCATCATGGAACCTAGGATCATCATCACGAGAGTAATTCTCCGGTTGAGGAGCGGGGCAGCTCACTGTCTCGATCCAGCGCCTCCAGTTCTGTTTGAACATGATAGGAATCTGGTTAAGAAAAATTTGGGATGCCGTCCGAATTATAAAACGTGGTCGGACTCACCATTTCAATGGGTTTGTAGCTCGAGAAGCCTTCCTTGGGCTTTAACCGAGCAAATTCCTGATCCTCTCCCTTGAAGAGATCGACCAGTATGGCCGCCATCGCCGCCTGGTCGGGAGGTCCCATCCGTGTGTACCGGGTTGCATCATCTTCCCCGTTGTAGCACCAAAGCGGGTGTATTCTCTGTTGGAGAGGTTGGACGCACCGAGCAATGGCTGCGGCCATCACGTCAATAATGGTTAGCCCGTTGTGGGCTAGCCACCTCACTTGAGCGGCCAGCCAAGTTACTTCGGCGCTTTCCTCTTGAGAAGGACTCTTCGAGCGCCAGTTGAACCGCTTCTTCGGAGGGACCAATGAGAATTCGGGCAGCCCCCTCCGGACTGGATCAAATAGGGGGACGTCTTTGATATAAAACCATTCCGAAGTCCACTCTTCGGCATCTTTCTTCGGAGTCCCTACGGGGTATCCGGTTCCGGCGATACGCCATACTTCGGCCCCGCCGACCTCGTAAATTGTCCCTCCTCGGGTACGGGGGACGAGGCAGAAGAACTTCCTCCACAACTCGAAGTGGGCCTCGCAGCCCAGGAACATCTCGCAGAGAGCGACGAAGCCCGATATATGAAGAATTGACCCTGGGGTAAGGTGGTGGAGTTGAATCCCATAAAACTCTAGTAGACCCCTCAAGAAAGGATGAATGGGGAAACCCATCCCTCTCAAGAGGAAGGGCATGAAGCACACCCTTTCCTCCCCGGGGGGGGGGGGGGAAGGAAAGTCTGCGAAGGCCTCCCCGTCTGCGGAAGTTAATCCGGGACGGGTGGATGCAAGATCTGAAGCAGGGATATATCCCTGTGTCTCGAGCCTGCGTAAACGCATGAGGGATACGGAGTAGCTCGCCCAATCACCTTGACGGGGGCCGTGAGGGCGTGAGGAAGAGCCTGGGACGCTCGCCATTGTTTACTGGTCGCGACCTCGCGAGGACGTGAGGAAGAATGGCAGGGGGTGGAGTGTGTCAACCTCCGAGCCCTTGGCCTATTAAAAGGGCATTAACTCCCCCCAAAAGAAGGGCATTTTTGTAAAAACCCATCGGGCCACTCGCATTCGGTGGGTGCCCAGAAATCGAGGGTCATCATTTGATTCTGGGCGAAGAAAAGCGGTATGACGGGCCCCACGAGGCCTCGCCAATCGGAGTATTCTTCGGCAATCGAGCTATTGGTGGCCGAACTATTGTTAAACCAAATACAGGTAAAGGGAGGAACTCACCACCCAAGCCGAAGATTATTGAAGCATGAAGCTACCGAAGACTATCAACCTCGGCATTGGAGGCTAGTTCGGGGGCTACTGAGGGTGTCCCGGACTAGGGGGTACTCGGGCTGCCGGCCTATCTCTCGTAGGCCGGGCTGGTGGGCCGCTCTCTACTCGTCGATGGAAGGCCGGATTGTGGGCGACCCCGTGTATCAGAAGGAAACCTCCGAAGACTTGGCGTCTCCTCCAAGGAATAATTGGCGTGGCCGGCATGTTTATCCCCTGATGGTAACCGACTATATGTAACCCTAGGACCCTCTGGTGTCTATATAAACCAGAGGGTTTAGTCTATAGAGGATCATCATATCCATTGCCTAGGGTTTAGCCCATCGGATCTCGAGGTAGATCAACTCTGTAACCTTCATACAATCACATGAATACAATCTAGCAGGACGTTGGGTATTACCTCTTCGAGAGGGCCCGAACCTGGGTAAATCGTTGTCTCTACGTTCCCTGTTACCCATTGATTCCTAGACCTACAGTTCGGATCCCCTACCTGAGATCTGCCGGTTTTGGTACCGACACCCGCGCCGCGACAGCCACCTCGCCGTCCTTGCTCCGGCGACGTGGCCACAGCGCTGCCCGGTTCGGGAACCCTCCTCCCCGCCTATAAATAGCTTGCCCCGCCCCTCCTAGCTCCTCACCGCACTCCTCCCACTCCTAATCGAGCTCAGCTCACCGCGGTAAGGCCGAGAGGCCCTCTGGCCTCGCATCTCGCCGGCATTCTGCCGCTGAGCCAGCTCCACCACCCACCCACTTCCAGACCACCCCAGCCCCACCCAAGCATACAGTCGAGCTCAGTGCATTCTCCTGACCCCGCCTGACCTCTTCCCTGGCCGAGGCGACGCCGGAAATGTCGTCGCCGACGACACCCGAAGCCAGCTGCCGCCGGAGAGGAAGGGGGTGACGCCGTCAGGCCGTCTCCAGAGACGCTGCGGGTACAGGAAGACTCGCCGTCGACTGCTCGATCCAATCCCGTAGTTCCCCGAGCTCGCCGCCATCGCTATCGCCGCCGTCGCTATCGCCGGCTATCGCCGTCGGTGAGCCGCCCTCCTACTGTTCCTCTTCTTTTTCTTTTAAATCCGACCGCCCGGCCCCACCTGTCAGCTTCTCACCTCGCACGCCGAAGCGGTATAAGTGGAAGCGTACTCCAGGAGTACGTCTTCGACGTGGCCCGCTGAGGGATTTTCTTATTTTCTGTTTTCTGTTTATTTAATCCAATTTGACCAGCAACTTTGACCAGCTCTATCTTTTAAACTACAAGTCCAAATCAAGTGATTCTTTTTGCATTAGTTTTGTATTGAGCCCCTCTATTTTCTGGCCAAATTTGGTATTTTTCCAATGTTCACAAAAATTTTGGCAAACAAAAAGGCTTTATGTGACATTTTCTTTTGCCATTTAAAAATACTTTCAGAGGGAAATTGCTGTGGATTTGAAGACCAGGAGTTTGTTGATACTCCACTTGAGCAAGGCAAGCCACATCATCCATTGCATAAGGCATTGCAATAGTATTGGCTCTATAGTAAATTATATTGCATTTAATTCAATTTAAATATGCTAAATTCCATATTGTTGATTATATTGCAATAACCCTGCCATGTTAGATCATTTGTTCAACATAGCCAATATGACCAGTAACTTTGCACACTAAATATCACTTTGATGGTTGATCAAGTGCCACCGACCCGGACTTACCCGTGCAGCCACATCTGCCAGAATGGGACGGCCTTGACTTGGTCTGACCGCGTGCTCTTTTACCGGTACCACCAAAGAGGGGAGGTTATGCGTGCGTGCTGCCCTGATCAGGTAGGCGACGATGACCTCGTGAGCCCAAGTTGAGTTATTTGCCGGCATCCCCGTTTGGGACAGTTTAGTTGGCCACGATGGTGGCAGGTGTCAGGAGTGACATAGGGGCCACCCAGGGCATGACTCGAATGGGGGATGATTGTCGGTGGTACGATAGGGGAGTCATGGGTTAGACAAGTTTCGTTGGACGAATGTCCATGGTGTGGGTAAAGTGCGCAACCTCTGTAGAGTGTAAGAATCTATTCGAATAGCCGCGTCCACGGTATTGGACACAGTCCGCACTAAGTCACACTGTGTGGTCAATTGTAATAACCATAATGATGGAAGAACTTGTCTCATGCTCGGAGGTGACCGATGGGTCACGAATGATCCGGGGGTCATGTGTGAGCCCGGAAGAGAGTAAGTTGGTTACCGTAACCATAAGTGAGCATTTTAAGCATTTAATGTAATCATTGCCATGCTGTTGTTTGCTACATTTTTTGGTTGATGTGAGCTTGCGAGTACATTCCAAGTACTCACCTGGCGTATCATGCCAGATGCAGGAGAAGCCGGTGATGGAGATCCTGAAGGTTCGTGCTACGCTAACTAGGTCGTGTCCCAGCAGTGTCCCTATGGGATGGAGTTTTCCACGAGATATTCCGCTACGCTGTAGTCTTACCACTAGTATTGAGGCCCTTGGGTGTTTCATAAATAATGTAGATATTGTCATAGCACGAGTTGTGCTTCTGGCCTCACTATCCCATGTAATATCCAAGCTTGTACTTGTATAATATCAATAAAGATCAGTTCAGTTATGTTCCAAGTTGTTGTGTGTTTCCAGAAGACATGATCTCTGGGTTGGAAACACAAGGTAAACCGGTCCTCTGAGCTGGGGTGCCACACAGTTGCAGATGAACAGTAGCCCGTGGAAAATGGACGAAGTAGACCGTGATGAACAGTAGCCCGTGAAGTCCCATTTTGCGGTACACCACACCCCTCCCGATGAACAGGACCCCCGTTTCGACCATAGGTGGTTGGAGAGAAGTCCGTTTCCTTCATTTTGCGGTACACCAGACCCCTCCCGATGAACAGGACCCCGTTTCGACCGTAGGCGGTTGGAGAGAAGTCTGTTTCGTCCATTTTGCGGTACGCCACACCCCTCCCGATGAACAGGACCCCGTTTCGATCGTAGGCAGTTGAACAGAAGTCCGTTTCCTCCATTTTGCGGTACGCCACACCCCCAGCCGATGAACAGAACCGCGTTTCGGTTGTTCTATCCAAGCATGTTGGCTCCCGATAAACAAGACACATTCTGACCCAGTCGGTTGCATCCCGATGAACACGATGTTGTTTCCTCCATTCCGACCCAGACGGTTGGCTGCCGATGAACAAGATGCCGTTGCTGCCATCCAGTGCAACCGCAATTATGCGCGGCTCTGGCCGCACGTATGCGCGAGTACGCATTCGAGACCCTTGTACGTACGTGGACGTATTTTTTGCAGCGTGCCTGTATGTACGTGTACACGATTTAGACGGGACTGCCTGAACTGCTTCGTTGGGGGCTATACTACAACACGTGCCGCTCCTTACTCGGCCACGGTTCATCATTGTAGAGAGACCGATCAACCAGTATGTACGTACATGTTTGCGGCCAGACAGATAACTCTATGTACGCTTCGACCTGGTGGGTCCCAACTGTCATGGGGATAAGGAGGCACTTCCTTGCGTGCAAAGATATAGCTGGTGGGTCCCAGCTATCAGAGAAAGGAATCATTTTTTTGCGCGTAATAAGGAGGCAATTCCTTGCGTGCGAAGATGTAGCTGGTGGGTCCCAACTGTCAGGGGGAGGAAATATTATTTTTTTGCGTAATAAAGAGGCACTTCCTTGCATGCGACCATGGACCTCGTGGGTCCGAGCTGTCAGCCTCTCCACATACAGTGTGCTTCCGATGTCTATCGTTCATTTGCCGCATTGACGGTGCCGTACCAAGAGCACCAAGGCGGTGAACGACGACGAGGCCTAGGAAGGGAACGACCCGGAGCCGGGAAAGACGCGACAGTGGTTGCCCACGCGGAGGGGAGTAGGAGGGTTTACTGGTTCAACTACGGTGTGAGGCTGCCATCGTCGGAGAATAACAGGAGGTGTGGGTGAGTAGAGGGATGGCCTGGCCAGCAGTGGGATTAGGATGGGGCTGTGAGGCCTGCGCGGTAGCACAACCGGCCACGGGAGGCAGGAGCAGGCGGTCCCGCCGGCGCTGGTTTGAGCGGTTGGAGCAAGAAGATCAGAGATTGAAGAAGTAGCATGGCCGTTGGATTAACATCCAATGGTCACTGCTGCTAGAATCGTTTGTTGACTAAGTTGACAAAGCCATGCGTACGCGTCAACTTAGTAGGCCCAAGTCAGCCTCCAAATCTGTGGCAAACATCATACAGCCTATTTACTAATATTTTTAATAATTTAGAGCCCATTTGCTCATTCTTAAGGAATTTTTTGCAACCCATATTCTTTTTGTTAGCATTACAACCCATATTCTGGCCACGGTTAAAAATTTCAATGAAAAATTTCATATTTCGGTGGGCTCTGAACTGTTTTTAATCCCGAAGTTTTGAGTCAGATTCAAACTAATTTGAAAAATAAAATTATATTAATTTAAAATCCAATGAAATTTTCACCGCAAAAAAATCCAATGAAATTTAAAATCTCAAATCCGGATAAATCGAAATTTGAAACTAATTGCCGGTTTGCTGTGTTTTTTAAAATTTACAGCCCATTTCTTATTACTTATAGGCCATTTTCTTTTTTTAGGGGTATTGGCCATCTTCTGGGCAAGTCGAATGCATCCCTCCTCGTCTTGAAAGATTTGTAGCCCAGCAGGGCTGAGAAAAGTAAGTTGGCCTCGGTTGGGTATTGTGCAAAAAAAATATAGAACTGGGCTAGCCATTTCAAGAAAGAAAAAAAACAACTGTGTTGGTCATGTGGTAGACATAAAATAAAAGGCTGGGCTAGACGGGCCACAGGCCCCGCACAGCCCAGTTGATACCCTGCTCCGTCTTAAAAACAAAAAAACAACTGCGCGAGCTGCTGGGTCCCTGGTGTCAGCCGCTCGTCATGCAATTCTCTCATTTATTGACTACGTTGACAATGGCGTGGGACCCATATGTCAGGAAACCATTAGGAGGAAGCAATGTTTTGTTTTGCTTGTAATAAGGAGGCACTTCCTGTTGGAAATATGCCCTAGAGGCAATAATAAATTGGTTATTATTATATTTCCTTGTTCATGATAATCGTTTATTATCCATGCTATAATTGTATTGATTGGAAACTCAAATACATGTGTGGGTACATAGACAACACTGTGTCCCTAGTAAGCCTCTAGTTGACTAGCTCGTTAATCAAAAGATGGTGAAGATTTCCTAGCCATGGACATGAGATGTCATTTGAGAACGGGATCACATCATTAGGAGAATGATGTGATGGACAAGACCCAAACTATAAACGTAGCATATGATCGTGTCAGTTTATTGCTATTGTTTTCTGCATGTCAAGTATCTGTTCCTATGACCATGAGATCATGCAACTCCCTGACATCGGAGGAGTACCTTGTGTGTATCAAACGTCGCAACGTAACTGGGTGACTATAAAGGTGCTCTACAGGTATCTCCGAGGGTGTCTGTTGGGTTGGCATGGATCAAGACTGGGATTTGTTACTCCGTGTGACGGAGAGGTATCTCAGGGCCCACTCGGTAATACAACATCACAATGAGCCTTGCAAGCAAAGTGACTAAAGAGTTAGCCATAGGATCTTGTATTACGGAACGAGTAAAGAGACTTGCCGGTAACGAGATTGAACTAGGTATAGAGATACCGACGATCGAATCTCGGGCAAGTAACATACCGAAGAACAAAGGGAACAGCATACGGGATTAACTGAATCCTTGACATAGAGGTTCGACCGATAAAGCTCTTCGTAGAATATGTAGGAGCCAATATGGGCATCCAGGTCCCGCTATTGGTTATTGATCGTAGAGGTGTCTTGGTCATGTCTACATAGTTCTCGAACCCGCAGGGTCTACACACTTAACGTTTGGTAACGATTAGTATAGTTGAGTTATTTTGTTGGTGACCGAAGGTTGTTCGGAGTCCCGGATAAGATCCCGGACATGACGAGGATCTTCGAAATAGTCCGGAGGTAAAGATTGATATATGGGATAATAGTGTTTGGTCTCCGGAAGGGTTCCGGAATTCACCGGAAGGGGTTCCGGGTGTTTACCGAAGTGTTCGGGTGCAGCAACACTTTATATGGGCCAAAGGGGTAAAGCCCACGAGGTATTGGAAAGTGCAAAAGGAAGTTTTGCTGCTGCCTTAAGCGGTACTACCGTTGTAAGGCAGTACTACCGCTTGTGCGCGGTACTGCAGGGATCCGGGTTGGACTCTTTCCCTGCGGGCCAAACCGACCTTGTGCGGGCCAAACCGACCTTGTGCGGGCAAAATCGACCTGGAGGAGGCTTTTACTCCAAGTTTAGACCCCAAGGCTCAACATATAAATAGAGGGGCAGGGCTAGCACACGGGTGACATCAAGATTTCCCAAGCCGTGTGCCGGCAACCCTAACCCTCTAGTTCCTCCCGTCATAATCTCCGTAGCGCTTGGCGAAGCCCTGCAGAGATTGTTCCTCACCACCATCACCACGCCGTCGTGCTGCTGGAACTCATCCACTACTTCACCATCGCTCGCTGGATCGAGGAGGTGAAGGCGTCTTCAAGCCGTACGTGTGTTGAACGCGGAGGTGCCGTCCGTTCGGCGCTAGATCGGAAGGACCGTGATCGTGATTGGATCGCGGGACGCACGGCGATTTGGATCGCGAAGACGTTCGACTACATCAACCGCGTTTCTTAACGCTTCCGCTTAGCGATCTACAAGGGTATGTAGATTCACTCTCCCTCTCGTAGATGCTCATCACCATGGATAGATCTTGCGTGTGCGTAAGAAATTTTTTGTTTCCCATGCAACGTTCCCCAACAGTGCATCTGAGCTAGGTCTATGCGTAGATGAGATCTCGAGTAGAACACAGACGAGTTGTGGGCGTGGGTGTATACATATTGCTTGACGTTACTAGTTGATACTTGATTCGGCGGTATTGTGAGATGAAGCGGCCCGGACCAACATTACTCGTACGCTTATGAGAGACCGGTTCCTTCAACTGACATGTAACTTCGTTGCATAAAGATGGCTAGCGGGTGTCTGTCTCTCTCACTTTAGTTGAATCGATTTCAATGAAGAGGGTTCTTTTAGAAGATCAAAAAGCAATCACTACACCACGTTGTGGTTTTGCGTAGGTAAGAACGGTTCTTGCAAACCCGTAGCAGCCACGTAAAATTTGCAACAACAATTAGAGGACGTCTAACTTGTTTTTGCAGGGTATGTTGTGATGTGATATGGCCAATTACGTGATGAGATATATGTGATGTATGAGATGATCATGTGTTGTATAGAATATCACGACTTGCATGTCGATGAGTACGGCAACTGGCAGGAGCCATAGAGTTGTCTTTAATTATTTTCGCCGTTTTTGCTTTACTTTATCGCTATGAGTTAGCAATAGTCGTGGAAGCAACAGTCGGCGCGACAACCTCATGGCGACACGTTGATGGAGATCAAGATGATGGAGATCATGGTGTCATGCCGGTGACGATGGAGATCATGCCGGTGCTTTGGAGATGGAGATCAAAAGCACAAGTTCATGGCCATATCATGTCACTTATGATTTGCATGTGATGTTAATCCTTTTATGCATCTTATTTTGCTTAGGACGACGGTAGCATTATAAGGTGATCCCTCACTTAAATTTCAAGATAAATTGTGTTCCCCGAGTGTGCACCGTTGCGAAAGTTCGTCGTTTCGAGACACGCCGTGATGATCGGGTGTGATAGACTCTACGTTCACATACAACGGGTGTAAGCCATGTTGCACGTGCGGAACACTCGGGTTAAACTTGATGAGCCTAGCATGTACAGACATGGCCTCGGAACACAAGAGACCGAAAGGTCGAACATGAGTCATATAGTAGATATGATCAACATGAAGATGTTCACCATTGAAACCACCTCAACTCACGTGATGATCGGACTTGAGTTGGTGGATTTGGATCATGTTACACTCGAATGACCAGAGGGATGTCAATTTGAGTGGGAGTTTTTAAGTAATATGATTAACTAAACTCATTATCTTGAACAATAGTCTAAGTTGTCTTTGCTATATTTATGTTGTAGATCATGGCTCGCGCAGTAGCACCCCTGAATTTTAATGCGTTCCTAGAGAAAGCTAAGTTGAAAGATGATGGAAGTAACTTTGTGGACTGGGCCCGTAATCTAAGGATTATCCTTACGGCTTCCCAGAAGGCTTATGTCCTTGATGCACCGCTTGGTGATCCACCCACTCCAGTTGAGTCTCTAGACGTTGTGAATGCATGGCAGGCTCGTTCTGAAGATTACTCAATAGTTCAATGTGCAATATTGTATGGCTTAGAACCGGGACTTCAAAGACGTTTTGAACGTCATGGAGCATATGAGATGTTCCAGGAGTTGAAGTTTATCTTTCAGAAGAATGCCCGGATCGAGAGATATGAGATCTCCGATAAGTTCTATGCTTGCAAGATGGAGGAGAACGGGTCTATCAGTGATCACGTACTCAGAATGTCTGGGTACTCCACCCGTCTGGCTGAATTGGGGATGCCCCTTCCGCCAGAGGCTATCACTGACAGAGTTCTTCAATCATTGCCACCTAGCTACAAGAGCTTTGTGTTGAACTATAACATGCACGGGATGAACAAGTCAGTCGCCGAGCTGTTTGCGATGCTGAAAGCCGCTGAGTCTGAAATTCAGAAGGAGCATCAAGTGTTGATGGTCAATAAAACCACCAGTTTCAAGAAAAATGGCAAGGGTAAGAAGGGTAACTCCAAGAAGAGTGGCAAAGCAGTTGCTCCTCTCGTGAAGAAACCCAAGGCTGGACCCAAACCAGAAACTGTGTGCTTTCATTGCAAGGGAACTGGACACTGGAAGTGGAATTGCCCCAAGTATTTGGCTGACAAGAAGGCGGCCAACAACAAACAAGGTATATATGATATACATGTTATTGATGTGTACCTTACCAACTCTCGTTGTAGTGCCTGGGTATTTGATACCGGTGCGGTTGCTCATATTTGCAACTCAAAACAGGAACTGCGGAATAGACGGAGGCTGGCAAAGGACGAAGTGACGATGCGCGTGGGAAATGGTTCCAAGGTTGATGTGATCGCCGTCGGCACGCTCGCTCTTCGATTACCATCGGGATTAGTGATGAACCTGAATAATTGTTATTTAGTGCCTGCGTTAAGCATGAACATTATATCTGGATCTTGTTTATTGCGAGACGGTTACTCATTTAAATCAGAGAATAATGGTTGTTCTATTTATATGAGTAATATCTTTTATGGTCATGCACCCGATGTGAGGGGTTTATTCTTATTGAATCTCGATAGTAATGATACACATGTTCATAACATTGATGCCAAAAGATGTAGAATTGATAATGATAATACCACTTTCTTGTGGCACTGCCGTTTAGGTCATATTGGCATAAAACGCATGAGGAAGCTCCATGCTGATGGACTTTTGGAGTCACTTGATTTTGAATCACTTGACACATGTGAGCCATGCCTCATGGGCAAGATGACTAAAACGCCGTTCTCTGGAATAATGGAACGGGCAAGTGACTTATTGGAAATCATACATACTGATGTGTGCGGTCCGATGAGCATTGAGGCGCACGGTGGTTATCGTTACTTTCTCACCTTCACTGATGACTTAAGTAGATATGGGTATATTTACTTAATGAAACACAAGTCTGAAACGTTTGAAAAGTTCAAGCAATTTCAGAGTGAAGCTGAGAATCATCGTAACAAGAAAATTAAATTCCTACGATCTGATCGAGGAGGAGAATATCTGAGTTATGAGTTTGGCAGCCACTTAAGACAATGTGGAATTGTTTCACAACTGACACCGCCTGGAACACCACAGCGTAATGGTGTGTCCGAACGTCATAATCGAACCTTATTGGATATGGTGCGATCTATGATGTCTCTTGCCGATTTGCCACTATCGTTTTGGGGTTATGCATTAGAGACAGCTGCATTCACTTTAAATAGGGCACCATCGAAATCCGTTGAGACGATGCCATATGAACTTTGGTTTGGCAAGAAGCCAAAGCTGTCGTTTCTTAAAGTTTGGGGATGTGATGCTTATGTCAAAGAGCTTCAGCCTGAAAAGCTGGAACCCAAAGCGGAGAAATGCGTCTTCATAGGATACCCAAAAGAGACAGTTGGGTATACCTTCTACCTCAGATCCGAAGGCAAAGTGTTTGTCGCTAAAAATGGAACGTTTCTTGAGAAAGAGTTTCTCTCGAAAGAATTGAGTGGGAGGAAGATAGAACTTGATGAGGTTGTTGAACCTTTACTTCAACCTGAGAGTAGCGCAGCGCAGAAAGATGTTTCTGTAGAGCCTACATCGGTTGAAGAGGAAGTTAATGATGATGATCATGAAGCTTTGGATCAAGTTGCTATCGAACCTCGTAGGTCGACAAGGACGCGTACTGCTCCTGAGTGGTACGGCAACCCTGTCTTAGAGGTCATGTTGTTGGACAACGATGAACCTACGAGCTATGGAGAAGCGATGCTGGGCCCGGATTCCAAGAAGTGGTTTGAGGCCATGAAATCCGAGATGGGATCCATGTATGAAAACAAAGTGTGGACTTTGGAAGTATTACCTGAAGGGCGTAAGGCCATTCAGAACAAATGGATCTTTAAGAGGAAGACGGACGCAGACGGTAATGTCACCGTCTATAAAGCTCGACTTGTGGCAAAGGGTTTTTCACAAGTTCAAAGAGTTGACTACGATGAGACCTTCTCACCCGTAGCGATGCTTAAGTCCGTTAGAATCATGTTAGCAATAGCTGCCTTTTTCGATTATGAAATTTGGCAGATGGATGTCAAAACAGCGTTCCTTAACGGTTTCCTTAAGGAAGAGTTGTATATGATGCAACCAGAAGGTTTTGTCGATCCAGAGAATGCTGACAAAGTTTGCAAACTCCAGCGATCCATTTATGGACTGGTGCAAGCATCTCGGAGTTGGAATCTTCGCTTTGATGAGGTAATCAAAGCATTTGAGTTTAGACAAGTTTACGGAGAAGCTTGTATTTACAAGAAAGTGAGTGGGAGCTCTATAGCGTTTCTAATATTATATGTGGATGACATATTACTAATTGGAAACAATATAGAAATGTTGGAAAGCGTGAAGGAATATTTGAACAAGAGTTTTTCAATGAAGGACCTAGGAGAAGCTGCTTTCATATTAGGCATCAAGATCTATAGAGATAGATCGAGACGCTTAATAGGACTTTCACAAAGCACATACCTTGACAAAGTTTTGAAGAAGTTCAAAATGGATCAGTCCAAGAAGGGGTTCTTGCCTGTTTTGCAAGGTGTGAAGTTGAGTAAGACTCAATGCCCAGTGACTGCAGAAGATAGAGAAAAGATGAGTGTCATCCCCTATGCTTCAGCCATAGGCTCTATCATGTATGCAATGCTGTGCACAAGACCCGATGTCAGCCTTGCCATAAGTATGGTCGGAAGGTTTCAAAGTGATCCAGGAATGGAACACTGGACGGCGGTCAAGAATATCCTGAAGTACCTGAAAAGGACTAAGGACATGTTTCTCGTTTATGGAGGTGATCAAGAGCTCGTCGTAAAGGGTTACGTCGATGCAAGCTTTGACACTGATCCGGATGACTCTATGTCACAAACCGGATACGTATTTATTCTTAATGGGGGTGCGGTTAGCTGGTGCAGTTCCAAGCAAAGCGTGATAGCTGATTCTATATGCGAAGCGGAGTACATCGCTGCCTCGGAGGCGGCGAAGGAAGGTGTCTGGATGAAGGAGTTCATGACAGATCTTGGAGTAGTGCCTAGTGCGCTTAACCCAATGACTCTGTTTTGTGATAATACTAGTGCCATTGCTCTAGCCAAGGAACCAAGATTTCACAAGAGGACCAGACACATAAAGCGACGTTTCAATTCCATCCGCGATTACATCAAGGAGGACGACATAAATATTTGCAAAGTACACACGGATCTGAATGTTGCAGATCCGATGACTAAACCTCTTCCAAGGGCTAAACATGAACAACACCAGAACTGCATGGGTGTTCGATTCATTACAATGTAAATCACATAGTGATGTGAACTAGATTATTGACTCTAGTGCAAGTGGGAGACTGTTGGAAATATGCCCTAGAGGCAATAATAAATTGGTTATTATTATATTTCCTTGTTCATGATAATCGTTTATTATCCATGCTATAATTGTATTGATTGGAAACTCAAATACATGTGTGGGTACATAGACAACACTGTGTCCCTAGTAAGCCTCTAGTTGACTAGCTCGTTAATCAAAAGATGGTGAAGATTTCCTAGCCATGGACATGAGATGTCATTTGATAACGGGATCACATCATTAGGAGAATGATGTGATGGACAAGACCCAAACTAAAAACGTAGCATATGATCGTGTCAGTTTATTGCTATTGTTTTCTGCATGTCAAGTATCTGTTCCTATGACCATGAGATCATGCAACTCCCTGACATCGGAGGAGTACCTTGTGTGTATCAAACGTCGCAACGTAACTGGGTGACTATAAAGGTGCTCTACAGGTATCTCCGAGGGTGTCTGTTGGGTTGGCATGGATCAAGACTGGGATTTGTTACTCCGTGTGATGGAGAGGTATCTCAGGGCCCACTCGGTAATACAACATCACAATGAGCCTTGCAAGCAAAGTGACTAAAGAGTTAGCCACAGGATCTTGTATTACGGAACGAGTAAAGAGACTTGCCGGTAACGAGATTGAACTAGGTATAGAGATACCGACGATCGAATCTCGGGCAAGTAACATACCGAAGAACAAAGGGAACAACATACGGGATTAACTGAATCCTTGACATAGAGGTTCAACCGATAAAGATCATTTTTTTTGCGCGTAAAAAAGAGGCACTTCCTTGAGTGTGAAGATGTAGCTGGTGGGTCCCAGCTGTCAGGGGAGGAATCATTTTTTTTGCGCGTAAAAAAGAGGCACTTCCTTGAGTGCGAAGATGTAGCTGGTGGGTCCTAGCTAGCAGGGGGGAATCATTTTTCTTGCGCGTAATAAGGAGTCACTTCCTTGCGTGCGACCATGGACCTCGTGGGTCCCAGCTATCACCCTCTCCACGTATAGTCCTCTTTCGATGGTTGTCGTTCATTGACCACGTTGACGACGCCGTGCCGAGAGTGTTGGAAATATGCCCTAGAGGCAATAATAAATTGGTTATTATTATATTTCCTTGTTCATGATAATCGTTTATTATCCATGCTATAATTGTATTGATTGGAAACTCAAGTACATGTGTGGGTACATAGACAACACTGTGTCCCTAGTAAGCCTCTAGTTAACTAGCTCGTTCATCAAAAGATGGTGAAGGTTTCCTAGCCATGGACATGATATGTCATTTGATAACGGGATCACATCATTAGGAGAATGATGTGATGGACAAGACCCAAACTATAAACGTAGCATATGATCGTGTCAGTTTATTGCTATTGTTTTCTGCATGTCAAGTATCTGTTCCTATGACCATGAGATCATGCAACTCACTGACACCGGAGGAATACCTTGTGTGTATCAAACGTCGCAACGTAACTGGGTGACTATAAAGGTGCTCTACAGGTATCTCCGAGGGTGTCTGTTGGGTTGGCATGGATCAAGACTGGGATTTGTTACTCCGTGTGACGGAGAGGTATCTCAGGGCCCACTCGGTAATACAACACCACAATGAGCCTTGCAAGCAATGTGACTAAAGTGTTAGACACGAGATCTTGTATTACGGAACGAATAAAGAGACTTGCCGGTAACGAGATTGAACTAGGTATAGAGATACCGACGATCGAATCTCGGGCAAGTAACATACCGAAGAACAAAGGGAACAGCATACGGGATTAATTGAATCCTTGACATAGAGGTTCGACCGATATAGATCTTCGTAGAATATTTAGGAACCAATATGGGCATCCAGGTCCCGCTATTGGTTATTGGCCATAGAGGTGTCTCGGTCATGTCTACATAGTTCTCGAACCCGCAGGGTCTGCACACTTAAGGTTCGGTGACGTTTCGGTAGAATTGAGTTATGTATGATTGGTGACCGAAGGTTGTTCGGAGTCCCGGATGAGATCCCGGACATCATGAGGAGCTCCGGAATGGTCCGGAGGTAAAGATTGATATATAGGAAGTCCCGTTTTGGCCACCGGAAAAGTTTCGGGTATTTCCGGTAGTGTACCGGGAGTACCGGAGGGCCATCGGGAGGGGCCACCCATGCCGGGAGGCCACATGGGCCTGAGGGGGGTTGCACCAGACCTTAGTGGGCTGGGCAAACCAGCCCTACAAGGCCCATGCGGCTAGGAATAAGTGGGAAAGGAAAAACCCCAAAGAAAAGGGAAGGGAGACCAAATATGGAAGGTGTCCTATTTGGACTAGGATTGAAGTGGAGGAGTCCACCTCCTCCACCTCCAATTTCGGCCAGCCCTTGAGGGTTTGAGGCTGCCTCCTCCCCTCCCTCCCTGCTATATATACTAGAGGATTTAGAGGAGAAAAATAACCCTAATTGCCACGTGCTCCCTCTACTTCATCTAGATCGGTTTCTCCTCTAGTCTAGTTTCAGCGGTGCTTAGGCGAAGCCCTGCCGGAATTGTTCCACCACCATAGCCGCCGCGCCGTCGCGCCGCCGGAGAACTCTTCTACCTCTCCGCTCTCTCTCTTGCTGGATCAAGGAGGCGGAGATCGTCATCGAGTTGTAAGTGTGCTGAACGCGGAGGTGTCGTCCGTTCGGCGCTAGATCGGAAGGACCGTGATCAGGATCGCGAGACGATTCATGATTTGATCGCGGGACGGATCGTGATGGGATCGTGGGACGGATCGAGATTGGATCGCGAGATGGATCGTGATGAGATCGCGGGACACTCGGCGATTTGGATCGCGAAGACGTTCGACTACATCAACCGCGTTTCTTAACGCTTCCGCTTAGCGATCTACAAGGGTATGTAGATTCACTCTCCCTCTCGTAGATGCTCATCACCATGGATAGATCTTGTGTGTGCGTAGGAAACTTTTTGTTTCCCATGCAACGTTCCCCAACAGTGGTATCAGAGCCAGGTTTATGCATAGATGAGATCTCGAGTAGAACACAAAGGAGTTTGTGGGCGTTGATATTCAGATTGCTTCCCTCCTTAGTCTTTTCTTGATTCAGCGGTATTGTGAGATGAAGCGGCTCGGACCAACCTTACTCGTCCACGTACGAGAGACCGGTTTGATCGACTGACATGTAACCTTGTTGCATAAGATGGCTGGCGGGTGTCTGTCTCTCCCACTTTAGTTGAATCGGATTCGACAGAGGCGGTCCTTGTAGAAGGTGAAATAGCAACTTTTATATCACCGTTGTGGTTTTTGCGTAGGTAAGAATCGTTCTTGCTAGATACCCGTAGCAGCCACGTAAAACTTACAACAACAATTAGAGGACGTCTAACTTGTTTTTGCAGGGTATGTTGTGATGTGATATGGCCAATTACATGATGAGATATATGTGATGTATGAGATGATCATGTGTTGTATAGAATATCACGACTTGCATGTCGATGAGTACGGCAACTGGCAGGAGCCATAGAGTTGTCTTTAATTATTGTATGACCTGCGTGTCAATCATTAAGCGCTATGTAATGCTTTACTTTATCGCTAAACATTAGCAATAGTCGTGGAAGCAACAGTCGGCGCGACAACCTCATGGCGACACGTTGATGGAGATCAAGATGATGGAGATCATGGTGTCATGCCGGTGACGATGGAGATCATGCCGGTGCTTTGGAGATGGAGATCAAAAGCACGAGTTCATGGCCATATCATGTCACTTATGATTTGCATGTGATGTTAATCCTTTTATGCATCTTATTTTGCTTAGGACGACGGTAGCATTATAAGGTGATCCCTCACTTAAATTTCAAGATAAATTGTGTTCTCCCCGAGTGTGCACCGTTGCGAAAGTTCGTCGTTTCGAGACACGCCGTGATGATCGGGTGTGATAGACTCTACGTTCACATACAACGGGTGTAAGCCATGTTGCACGTGCGGAACACTCGGGTTAAACTTGACGAGCCTAGCATGTACAGACATGGCCTCGGAACACAAGAGACCGAAAGGTCGAACATGAGTCGTATAGTAGATATGATCAACATGAAGATGTTCACCATTGAAACCACCTCAACTCACGTGATGATCGGACTTGAGTTGGTGGATTTGGATCATGTTACACTCGAATGACCGAAGGGATGTCAATTTGAGTGGGAGTTTTAAGTAATATGATTAACTAAACTCATTATCATGAACATAGTCAAAGTGTCTTTGCAAATTATGTTGTAGATTACTAGATCGCGCTGTAGCTCCCTTGAATTTTTATATGTTCCTAGAGAAATAGATTTGAAAGATGATGGTAGCAATAATGCGGACTGGGTCCGTGATCTGAGGATTGTCCTCAAATTGCTGCACGGAAGGCTTATGTCCTTAATGCACCGCTCGGTGCACCACCCCCTCTAGCGTCGTCTGTAGATGTTGTGAACATCTGACAGGCACGTTCCGATGACTACTGAATAGTTCAGTGCGTCATGCATTACGGCTTAGAATTGAGGCTCCAAAACGTTTTGAACGTCACGGAACATATGAGATGTTTTAAGAGCCGAAATTGGGATCTCAGACTCGTGCCCATGTTGAGAGGTATGAGACCTCCAACAAGATTCTTTGCCTGCAAGATGATGGAGAATAGCTCAATCGTTGAGCATGTGCTCAAATTGTTTGAGTGCTACAATCACTTGAATCGAGTGGGAGTTGATCTTCCAGATAAGATAGTGATTGATATAGCTCTCCAAGTCACTGTCACTAAGCTACTAGAGCTTCGTGATGAACTATAAAAGGCCAGAGATGGAAATAATGATCCCTGAGCTGTTCGCAATGTTTGACACCGCGAAGGTAGAAATCAAGAAGGAACCATCAAGTGTTGATGGTTAGTGAAACCACTAGTCTCGAGAAGGGCAAGGGCAAGGAGGGATACTTCATGGATGGCAAGCCAGTTGCTGCTCCAGTGAAGAAACCCAAGGTTGAACCCAAACCCAAGACTAAGTGCTTCTATTATGAGGAGAACGGTCGCTGAAGTGGAACAACCCTAGATACTTGGTAGATAAGAAGGTTAGCAACGTCGACAGAAGTATATTTGATATACGTGTTATTGATGTGTACCTTACTAGTACTCCTAGTAGCACCTGGGTATTAGATACCGGTTCGGTTGCTAAATGTTAGTAACTCAAAATTAAAGCTACGGAATAAACGGAAGCTAGCTAAGGGTGAGGTGACGATGAGTGTTGGAAGTGTTTCCAAGGTTGATGTGATCACCATCGCACGCTCTCTCTACCTTCAGGATTAGTGATGAACCTAAATAAATGTTATTTGGTGTTTGCGTTAAGCATGAACGTGATTAGATCATGTTTATTGCAATACGGTTATTCATTTAAAAAGAAATAATGGTTATTCTGTTTACATGAATAATACCTTCAATGGTCATACACCCAATAAGAGTGGTTTATTGAATCTTGATCGTAGTGATACACATGTTCATAATATTGATGCCAAAAAGATACAAAGTTAATAATGATAGTACCACATACTTGTGGCACTGCCGCTAAATGTCATATTGGTGTAAAACGCATGAAGAAACTCCATGCTGATGGATCTTTGGACTCATTCGATTTCGAATCGGTTGAGACATGCGGACCATGCCTCATGGGCAAGATGACTAAAACCCCGTTTTCCGGTATGATGGAGCGGGCAATTGACTTATTGGAAATGATACATATTGATGTATGCGGTCCAGTGAGTATTATAGTGTGCGGTGAATATCGTTATTTTCCTACCTTCACTGATGATTTGAGTAGATATGGGTATATTTACCTAATGAAACACAAGTCTGAAACGTTTGAAAAGTTCAAACAAAATCAGAGTGAAGTTTGAGATCATCGTGACAAGAAGATAAAATGTCTACGATATGATCGTGGAGGTGAATATCTGAGTTACGAGTTTGGTATACAACTTAAGACAATGTGGAAGTTGTTTCACAACTCACGCCACCTGGAACACCATAGTGTGATGGTGTGTCCGAACGTCGTAGTCATGCTCTATTGGATATGGTGCGAACTATGATGTCTCTTATCGATTTACCACTATCGTTTTAGGGTTATGCATTAGAGACAACCACATTCACTTTAAAAGGGGCACCATCTAAATCCGTTGAGATGACACCGTATGAATTTTGGTTTGGCGGAAACCTAAGCTGTCATTTCTTAATGTTTGGGGCTGCGACGCTTATGTGAAAAAGGGTTTTTCACCTAATGAGCTCGAACCCAAAGCGAACAAATGCATCTTCATAGAATACCCTAACGTAACAGTTGGGTAAACCTTCTATCTTAGATCCAAGCACAAAGTGTTTGTTGCTAAAACGGGTCTTTTCTCGAGAAAGAGTTTCTTTCGAAAGATTGAGTGGGAGGAAGATAGTACTTGATGAGGTTGTTGAACCTTTACTTCAACCTGAGAGTAGCGCAGCGCAGAAAGTTGTTTCTGTGGAGCCTACGTTAGTTGAAAAGGAAGTTAATGATGATGATCATGAAACTTCGGATCAAGTTACTATCGAACATCGTGGGTCGACAAGGACGCGTACTGCTCCTGAGTGGTATGGCAACCCTGTCTTAGAGGTCATGTTGTTGGACAACATCGAACCTACGAGCTATGGAGAAGCGATGATGGGCCCGGATTCCGAGAAATGGTTAAGACCATGAAATCCGAGATGGGATCCATGTAAGAAAACAAAGTATGGGCTTTGGAAGTATTACCTGAAGGGCGAAAGGCCATTCAGAACAAATGGATCTTTAAAAGGAAGACGGACGCGGACGGTAATGTCACCGTCTATAAAGCTCGACTTGTGGCAAAGGGTTTATCACAAGTTCAAGGAGTTGACTACGATGAGACTTTCTCACCCGTAGCGATGCTCAAAGTCTGTTGGAATCATGTTAGCAGTTGCTGCATTTTTCAATTATGAAATCTGGCAGATGGATGTCAAAACATCGTTTCCTTAACGGTATCTGTAAGGAAAAGTTGTATGTGATACAACCGGAAGGTTTTGTCAGTCCTAAGGATGCTAAAATATATGCAAACTCCAGCGATCCTTCTATGGACTGGAGCAAGCATCTCGGAGTTGGAATATACGCTTTGATGAGGTGATCAAAGTTTTTGAGTCTATACAAAGTTTATGAGAAACCTGTATTTACAATAAAGTGAGTGGGAGCACTATAGAATTTCTGATAAGTATATGTGGTTGACATATTGTTGATCGGAAATGATGTAGAATTTCTGGAAAGCATAAAGGGTCGTTTGAAAAGAGTTTTTCAAAGGAAGACCTAGAATGAAGCTACTTAAATATTGGGCATCAAGATCTATAGAGATAGATCAAGACGTCTGATAAGACTTTCAATGAGTACATACCTTGACAAGATTTTGAAAGAGTTCAAAATGGATCAGTCGAAGAAAGAGTTCTTGCCTGATTTGTAAGGTGTGGAGTTGAGTGAGACTCAAAGCTCGACCACGGCAGAAGAAAGAGAAAGGACGAAGGTCGCCCCCTATGCCTTATCCATAGGCTCTGTATAGTATGCCATGCTGTGTACCGCACCTGATGTGTGCCTTGCCATGATTCTGTCAAGGGGTACAAGAGTGATCCAGGAGTGGATCATTGGACAGCGGTCAAGATTATCCTTAGTAACTAGAGGACTAAGGAAATATTTCTCGATTATGGAGGTGATAAAGAGTTCGTCGTAAAGGGTTACGTCGATGCAAGCTTTGACACCTATCCGGACGACTTTGAATAGTAGTCAGGATACATATAGTGGAGCAGCCATTTGGAATAGCTCCAAGTGGAGTGTGGTAGAAGTGTCTACAGTATGACATAGAGATTTGCAAAGTACACACGGATCTGAATGTCGCAGACCCGTTGACTAAAGACCTCTCTCACATGCAAAGCATGATCTGATCGAACCCCAGAACTCATTGGGTGTTAGATTCATAACAATGTAAATCACATGGTGATGTGAACTAGATTATTGACTCTAGTGCAAGTGGGAGACTGTTGGAAATATGCCCTAGAGGCAATAATAAATTGGTTATTATCATATTTCCTTGTTCATGATAATCATTTATTATCCATGCTATAATTGTATTGATTGGAAACTCAAATACATGTGTGGGTACATAGACAACACTGTGTCCCTAGTAAGCCTCTAGTTAACTAGCTCGTTGATCAAAAGATGGTGAAGGTTTCCTAGCCATGGACATGAGATGTCATTTGATAACGGGATCACATCATTAGGAGAATGATGTGACGGACAAGACCCAAACTATAAACGTAGCATATGACCGTGTCAGTTTATTGCTATTGTTTTCTCCATGTCAAGTATCTGTTCCTATGACCATGAGATCTTGCAACTCACTGACACCGGAGGAATACCTTGTGTGTATCAAACATCGCAACATAACTGGGTGACTATAAAGGTGCTCTACAGGTATCTCCGAGGGTGTCTGTTGGGTTGGCATGGATCAAGACTGGGATTTGTTACTCCGTGTGACGGAGAGGTATCTCAGGGCCCACTCGGTAATACAACATCACAATGAGCCTTGCAAGCAATGTGACTAAAGTGTTAGCCACGAGATCTTGTATTACGGAACGAGTAAAGAGACTTGCCGGTAACGAGATTGAACTAGGTATAGAGATACCGATGATCGAATCTCGGGCAAGTAACATACCGAAGAACAAAGGGAACAACATACGGGATTAATTGAATCCTTGACATAGAGGTTCGACCGATATAGATCTTCGTAGAATATGTAGGAACCAATATGGGCATCCAGGTCCCGCTATTGGTTATTGGCCATAGAGGTGTCTCGGTCATGTCTACATAGTTCTCGAACCCGCAGGGTCTGCACACTTAAGGTTCGGTGACGTTTCGGTAGAATTGAGTTATGTATGATTGGTGACCGAAGGTTGTTCGGAGTCCCGGATGAGATCCCGGACATCACGAGGAGCTCCGGAATGGTCCGGAGGTAAAGATTGATATATAGGAAGTCCCGTTTTGGCCACCGGAAAAGTTTTGGGTATTTCCGGTAGTGTACCGGGAGTACCGGAGGGCCATCGGGAGGGGCCACCCACGCCGGGAGGCCACATGGGCCTGAGGGGGGTTGCACCAGCCCTTAGTGGGCTGGGCAAACCAGCCCTACAAGGCCCATGCGGCTAGGAATAAGTGGGAAAGGAAAAACCCCAAAGAAAAGGGAAAGGAGACCAAATATGGAAGGTGTCCTATTTGGACTAGGATTGAAGTGGAGGAGTCCACCTCCTCCACCTCCAATTTCGGCCAGCCCTTGAGGGTTTGAGGCTGCCTCCTCCCCTCCCTCCCTGCTATATATACTAGAGGATTTAGAGGAGAAAAATAACCCTAATTGCCACGTGCTCCCTCTACTTCATCTAGATCGGTTTCTCCTCTAGTCTAGTTTCAGCGGTGCTTAGGCGAAGCCCTGCCGGAATTGTTCCACCACCATAGCCGCCGCGCCGTCGCGCCGCCGGAGAACTCTTCTACCTCTCCGCTCTCTCTCTTGCTGGATCAAGGAGGCAGAGATCGTCATCGAGTTGTACGTGTGCTGAACGCGGAGGTGCCGTCCGTTCGGCGCTAGATCGGAAGGACCGTGATCAGGATCGCGAGACGATTCATGATTTGATCGCGGGACGGATCGTGATGGGATCGTGGGACGGATCGAGATTGGATCGCGAGATGGATCGTGATGAGATCGCGGGACACTCGGCGATTTGGATCGCGAAGACGTTCGACTACATCAACCGCGTTTCTTAACGCTTCCGCTTAGCGATCTACAAGGGTATGTAGATTCACTCTCCCTCTCGTAGATGCTCATCACCATGGATAGATCTTGTGTGTGCGTAGGAAAATTTTTGTTTCCCATGCAACGTTCCCCAACAGAGAGCACCAAGGCTGTGGACGACAGCGTGGCCTAGGAAGGGAACGACCCGGAGCCGGGGAAGACTTGGCAATGGTTGCCCACGTGGAGGGGAGTACGATGGTTTACTTGTTCGGCTGCAGTGTAAGGCTGCCGTCGCCGGAGAATAACAGGAGGTGTGGGTGAGTAGAGGGATGGCCTGGCCAGCGATGGGAGTAGGCTGGGGCGGTGAGGCCTGCGCGGTAGCATAGCCGGCCATGGGAGGCGGAAGCAGGCGGTCCCGCCGGCGCTGGTTTGGGCGGTTGGAGTAAGAAGATCAGAGATTGAAGAAGCACGACGACCGTTCTATGAACATCCAACGACCACTGCTGCTAGAATCGTGTGTTGACTATAAGTTGACAAATCCTTGCGTACGCGTCAACTTAGTAAGCCCACAAGTCTGCATAACATCTGTGGCGGACATCATATAGCCCATTTGCTATTTTTCGTAAATTTACATACCATTTGCTAATTATTACGGAATTTATTGTAGCCCATTTTATTTTTTTAGAATTCCTGCCCATTTTTTGGCAAGGACAGTGTTAAAAATTTCAATATTTTATTGAAATTTCTGAACTATTTTTAGTCCCGAAATTCCGAGCCCGATAAAAACTAATTTTAAAATATATTTAAATTATGTTAAAATCCAATGAAATATGAAATATCAAAAAATAAAAGAAAATCCACAATTTGAAACTAATTACCCATTTTCTATGTTTTTTATATATTTACAGCCCATTTCATATTACTTATAAGATTTACAGCCTTTTTTTATGGCCAGGCCAAATGTATCCCTCGTCGTCTTGAAAGATTTGCAGCCCAGCAGAGCGGAGAAAAAGAAATCGGCTTGTGTAGGGTATTCTACGAAAAAGGTGCGCTAGTCATTTGCACAAACAAAGAAAATAGCTAGACTCGTCATATTGTAAACATAAAATAAAAGCCTGGGCTAGACGGGCCATAGACACCGCACAATCCAGTTGATACACTGCTCCGTCTCAACAACAACAAAAAAACTACTCGAGCTACTGGGTCCCAGGTGTCAGCCGCTCCTTGTGCAATTCTGTCATTTATTGACTACCTTGACAATGTTGTAGGTCCCAGATGTCAACAAACCGTGACGTTATGGCCCGAACGAAAACTTTTTCTGTCATGGTTGTGACACTTCTATGACGATAATTGTGACAAAAACACGTATCATCATAGATGTGGTGGGCTCCTACTTCTATGACAAAAAATTATGACAGAAAATGGGATTTTCTTCCTGGGCGGGCCGGAGACGCACCTGCATGACATTCTTTGGGCCGTCCATGACGTAAAAAATCATGGTAGAAGTGAGGGCGAGGAAATTTTCGGAGAGTTCCCGGTTACGGTGGGTGGTCGGGGCCGAGCAATGCAGTGTGGTGCACAGAACGAACAATGAATGAATGCCTTTTCGGGAAAGAAAAGGGCCGCATATTTTCGGTTATCCAATTTCCCTCCTTTCTGTTTCGACAAAGAAAACGTTTAGGTATCGGTGCACGTTTCTCTCGTACGTGCGTGTGTGTGCGAGGCGCTCGCTAACTGAACCCGAGCGAGGCGTTCGCTTATTGAACCTGAGCGATCGATCTCGCCCTCACACTTGATAAGTCTCCGTTGTATCTATAATTTTTGATTTTTCATGCCAATATTCTACAACTTTCACATACTTTTGGCAACATTTTATATTATTTTTGGGACTAACATATTGATCCAGTGCCCAGTGCCAGTTCTTGTTTTCTGCTTGTTTTTTGTTTCACAGAAAATCCATACCAAACGAAGTCCAAACGCGATAAAATTTTATGGAGAATTATTTTGGAATATATGTGATTTTTAGGAAGAAGAATCAACGCAAGACAGTGCCCGAGGTGGCCACAAGGCAACAGGGCGCGGGGGTCGCGCCCTGTTGCCTTGTGACTCCCTCGAACGTCGGTTGGGGCCCTTCTTTCGCCGCAAGAAAGATATTTTTCGAAGAAAAATCCCCTCAAAATTTCAGTCCAATCGGAGTTACGGATCTCCGGGAATATAAGAAACGGTGAAGGGCCAGAAAACAGGAATGCGAAACAGAAGAGAAACAGAGAGAGAGATCCAATCTCGGAGGGGCTCCTGCCCTCCGGGAGCCATGGCGGCCATGGACCAGAGGGGAAACTCTCCTCCCATCCAGGGGGAGGCTAAGCAAGAAGAAGAAGAAGAAGAAGAAGGAGGGGGCTCTCTCCCCCTCTCTTTCGGTGGTGCCGGAGCGCCGCTGGGGGAACCATCATGACGATGATCTACACCAACAAATTCACCGCCGTCATCACCAACTCTCTCCCCCTCTATGCAGCGGTGTAACCTCTCTATTCCCGCTGTAATTCTCTACTTAAACATGGTGCCAAACGCTATATATTATTACCCAATGATGTGTGGCAATCCTATGATTGTTGAGTAGATTCTTTTTGTCCTACGGGTTAATTGTGGTATTGTGTGATTGATATGAGTTTTATGTTTACATGGTGTTGTCCTATGGTGCCCTCCGTGTCGAGCAAGCGTGTGGGATTACCGCTGTAGGGTTTGCAATACGTTCATAATTCGCTTATAGTGGGTGGCTAGAGTGACAGAAGCTTACACCCGAGTAAGGGGGTTGTTGCGTATGAGAGTAAAGAGGACTTGTTACTTAATGCTATGGTTGGGTTTTACCTTAATGATCTTTAGTAGTTGCGGATGCTTGCTAGAGTTCCAATCATAAGTGCATATGATCCAAGCACGGAAAGTATGTTAGTGTATGCCTCTCCCTCATTTCATATGATAAGTATCTATCGTGTTATATTCAATTGCCTATGGACAATCTTTCTCTTTGCGTTGCAAAAGCTTTCTACTAAACAACTAACTTTTATTATCTCGCAAAGTAATCCTAGTTTTATTCTCGCTAAGTACTTCTAGTTTTATTCTTGCAAACTTATCCTACTACACCTACAAAGTAGTTTTATTCTTGTTCTAGGTAAAGCGAATGTTAAGTGTGCGTAGAGTTGTATCGGTGGTCGATAGAACTTGAAGAGAATATAAATTCTACCTTTAGCTCCTCGTTGGGTTCGACACTCTTATTTATCAAAAAAACTACAATTGATCCCCTATACTTGTGGGTTATCAAGACCTTTTTCTGGCGCCGTTGCCGGGGAGCAATCGCGTGGGGTTGATATTCTCGTGTGTGCTTGTTTGCTTTATCACTAAGTACTTTTTCTTTTGTGCTCTTGTTTTCTATCTTTAGTTATGGGTAGGAAACATAAAATACCAAAAAAAATAGTTGTACTTGCTAACCCAATGGTTGAAGAACCACCCAAAATCTTTCATACTGCTGAAGCTTTCTACTTGGATCATCTTCGATCCCTTTGTGCTCGTGCTGAAAACCCAACTAGCTTAGTTGAGGGAAAATCATTAGATGAGCATGCTTATTTTGTGCGACACCACTTGTCTCAAAAAGGGAAACTCTTAAGGTATCAAATTAATTGTTTGCAGTGCTATGCTTTCTAATTTATGCAAAATATATGATTTTACTTGTTGTTCTGAAGACCCTAAAAAACATCTTCCCTACCAATGTGAGTTTAATGATAATGGAATCTTATCTTCTTATGCCAAAGGTGTTTATACTTACTATGATATTGAACAAATTGAAGAATTTGTGTCTTTTAAGGGTGCCTATGAAATTGCTTCTTTGATTGAAAAGTGTGATGCTACTCTTTACAAATCTGAAAATTTTGCCATACTTAAATATTGCTATGAAAACTATGCTTCTAATGCTTATGTTAAAGAATATATTGAGAAAGTCTCCGCTGTCCAAGAAGAGACTAATATTTTGCAGGAACCTATGAAAGAAGAAATTGCTGAAATTGTGAGCTCATTAGATGAAAAAGATGAGGAGGAGAGCGAAGAACAAAAGGAGGAAGAGCAGATTAGCTACCGGTGCCCACCTTCTAATGAGAGTAACTCTTCAACTCATACATTGTTTAATTTCCCTTTGTGCTTACCGAAGGATGAATGCTATGATAATTTCTATGATCCCTTTGATTCGTTTGAAATATCCCTTTTTGATGAAATTGATGCCTGCTATGCTTGTGGCCATGATGCCAATTTGAATGATGCTTATGGAGATGAACTTGCTATAGTTCCTTATGTTAAACATGAAATTGTTGCTGTTGCACCCACACATGATAGTCCTATTATCTTTTTGAATTCTCCCAACTACACTATATCGGAGAAGTTTGCACTTATTAAGGATTATATTGATGGGTTGCATTTTACTATTGCACATGATGATTTTGATGGATATAATATGCATGTGCTTGCTGCTCCTAATTGCAATTATTATGAGAGAGGAACTACATCTCCACCTCTCTATGTTTCTAATACGATAAAATTGCAAGAAATTGTTTATACTATGCATTGGCCTTTACTTGATGTGCATGAATTGTTATTTTATAACATGCCGATGCATAGGAAGAGAGTTAGACTTCGTCATTGCATGATATATGTTGCTTTGTGTTCACTACTAAATTACAAATCATTCTTAATTAAAATTGGCTTTGATATACCTTGGGATCCGGGTGGATCGATTACTTGAGCACTATATGCCTAGCTTAATGGCTTTAAAGAAAGCGCTGCCTGGGAGACAACCCAAAAGTTTTAGAGAGTCATTTTTTTCTATTGTGTGCTTTTAAAAAGTTTAAAAACAAAAAAAATATAGAGGGGAACCTAAAACTTTTTCAAAAGAAAAGTGAAAGTGAGAAAGACGAGCACTGTTGAAGTGGGGGATATTCTTGAACTTTGTTCATGCCCATGGAAACTTTGTGAATCTTGAATTATAGAAACTTTTCAACAAAAATAATTATCCCCTTGTACAAATCCATTGTATTATAAAAATAATGTGCCAAGATTTACCTTTAGGATGTTTAAATTGCTTGTTTGGTGTGTGCAGTGCAAAAATAGAAACTTTTGCTGTAGTATTTGAATTTACATATTTTATTGGAGCATGAAAAAATTCTGAAATTTTTGCACAGTACTTATATGAATTTTTTTTTATTTTTTCCTAATTTTTTAGAATTTTTGGAGTTACAAAAGTATATGTTTCATCTGCATATTTACAGACTGTCCTGTTTTCACAGATTGCTGTTATAATTTCTTTATTTGCGTATGTTTGAAATCTTGTTGAGCCCCATTAACTTGGGAGCGATAGAATTGTGATAGCATACAGTGGGTAATGTTTGATTATAATTATACAATAATGTTACAGAAGGACATGATGGGAATTACTGTTATATGTACTAACCTCTCTAATAAAAAGTTCGGTTAAGTTTTGTGTGGATGAAGTGTTCGAAGATCGAGGAGGTATCGATATGGGAAGAATAAGGAGAGGCAAGAGTTCAAGCTTGGGGATGCCCAAGGCACCCCAAGTAAATATTCAAGGAGACTCAAGCGTCTAAGCTTGGGGATGCCCCAGAAGGCATCCCATCTTTTTCTTCGACAATTATCGGCATGTCTCGGTTTTTGTTTTGTTCACATGATATGCGTAAATTCTTGGAGCATCTTTTGTGTTTATTTTTCCATTTTCTTTTATGCACCATGCTGGTATGATATAGTCCTTGGTTGATTTATAGAATGCTTCATGCGCTTCACTTATATCTTTTGAGTATGGCTTTATAGAATGCTTCATGTGCTTCACTTATATTATTTGAAGTTTGGATGTCTGTTTCTCTACATTGGGAAAACCGTTATTTATAGAATGCTCTTTTGCTTCACTTATATTTATTAGAGCGTGGTCCTTTGTAGAAAGAATTAAACTCTCTTGCTTCACTTATATCTATTTAGAGAGTTAACAGGAATTGGTCATTCACATGGTTAGTCATAAAATCCTACATAAAACTAGTAGATTACTGAATATGATTTGTTTGATTCCTTCCAATAGTTTTGCGATATTGAGGTGGTAATATTGGGGCATGCCGGTAAAAGAATTAAAGTTGAGTATTAATAATGGTGTTAAGGGAAGTAAGTCTTTACTCAAGTAAATCCTCACGCATATAAAGTGGTGGCCACTGACATTAGCAGTGACGTCGGAGCATGATTTATCGTTGATTGAGTCTTTGTGTTGTTCGGATCAGGGGCGCTCGATGGTTAACTCCTCCCAACCTCCCCCCTAGGGGCATGCGAGTAGTACTTTGCTTCGAGGGCTAATAGGCTTTGCAATAAGTATGTGAGTTCTTTATGACTAATGTGAGTCCATGGATTATACGCACTCTCACCCTTCTGCAATTTGCTAGCCTCTTCGGTACCGTGCATTGCCCTTTCTCACCTCGAGAGTCAGTGCAAACTTCGCCGGTGCATCCAAACCCTGTGATATGATACGCTCTATCACACATAAGCCTCCTTATATATTCCTCAAAACAGCCGCCATACCTACCTATCATGGCATTTCCATAGCCATTCCAAGATATATTGCCATGCAACTTCCATCATCATCATATACATGACTTGAGCATTCATTGTCATATTGCTTTGCATGATCGTAAGATAGCTAGCATGATATTTTCATGGCTTGTCCATTTTTTTATATCTTTGCTACGCTAGATCATTGCACATCCTGGTACACTGTTCTAAAAAAGAGAGGCCAAAAGAGCCCATAAAAAAAGAAAAAAAAAGAGAAAACAAAAAAATGAGAGAAAAAGAGAGAAGGGGCAATGTTACTATCCTTTTACCACACTTGTGCTTCAGAGTAGCACCATGTTCTTCATATAGAGAGTCCCCAGAGTTGCCACTTTCATATACTAGTGGGAATTTTACATTATAGAACTTGGCTTGTATATTCCGATGACGGGATTCCTCAAATGCCCGAGGTCTTCATGAGCAAGCAAGTTGGATGCACACCCACTTAGTTTCAGTCAAGCTTTCATACACTTATAGCTCTTAGTGCATCCGTTGCATGGCAATCCCTACTCCTCGCATTGATATTGATTGATGGACATCCCCATAGTCCATTGATTCACCGAGTTGATGCGAGACTTTCTTCCTTTTTGACTTCTCCTATTGATCTCTACCACCACATTCTATTCCACCCGTAGTGCTATGTCCATGGCTCACGCTCATGTATTGAGTGAAGTTGAAAATGCTGAAGCGCGTTAAAATGTATGATCCAATTGCTTGGTTTGGCACCGGGGTACTCTTGACTTGCTATGTCTATGCAGGGAAGAACGAGCGTGTCATGCTTACCACAACTAAGTGTATAGAGGTTGTTTCCTTTAACTCCATTATTAAGAAAGGCAATGATGAAATACATGCATGTTTATTATTATTCTTTCAATATCAAATTGATAGACTATTGCTTTGAATCCCTCGTATCTTAATATCCATGCCATGATTAGATTATATGATCAAGATTATGCTAGGTAGCATTCCACATCAAAAATTATTTTTTTATCATTCACCTACTCGAGGATGAGCAGGAATTAAGCTTGGGGATGCTGATACGTCTCAATCATATCTATAATTTTTGATTGTTTCATGCCAATATTCTACAACTTTCACATACTTTTGGCAACATTTTATATTATTTTTGGGACTAACATATTGATCTAGTGCCCAGTGCCAGTTCCTGTTTTCTGCATGTTTTTTGTTTCGTAGAAAATCCATATCAAACAAAGTCCAAACACGATAAAATTTTATGGAGAATTATTTTGGAATATATGTAATTTTTAGGAAGAAGAATCAATGCAAGACGGTGCCCGAGGTGGCCACAAGGCAACAGGGCGCGACCCAGGCGGGGTCGCGCTGTGTTGCCTTGTGAATCGCTTGAACGTCGGTTGGGGCCCTTCTTTCGCCGCAAGAAAGATAATTTTCGGAGAAAAATCCCCGCAAAATTTCAGCCCAATCAGAGTTACGGATCTCCAGGAATATAAGAAATGATGAAGGGCCAGAAAATAGGAACGCGAAACAGAAGAGAAATAGAGAGAGAGATTCAATCTCGGAGGGGCTCCTACCCTCCGGGAGCCATGGCGGCCATGGACCAGAGGGGAAACTCTACTCCCATCTAGGGGGCGGCCAAGCAAGAAGAAGAAGGAGGGGGGCTCTCTCCCCATCTCTTCCGGCGGCGCCAGAGCACCGCCGGGGGAACCATCGTGACGGCGATCTACACCAACAACTTTGCCGCCATCATCACAAACTCTCTCCCCCTCTATGCAGCGGTGTAACCTCTCTATTCCCGCTGTAATTCTCTACTTAAACATGGTGCTTAATGCTATATATTATTACCCAATGATGTGTGGCAATCCTATGATGTTTGAGTAGATTCTTTTTGTCCTACGGGTTAATTGTGGTATTGTGTGATTGATATGAGTTTTATGTTGACATGGTGCTTTCCTATGGTGCCCTCCATGTCGCGCAAGCATGTGGGATTACCGCTGTAGGGTTTGATACATTCATAATTCTCTTATAGTGGGTGGCTAGAGTGACAGAAGCTTACACCCGAGTAAGGGGATTGTTGCGTATGGGAGTAAACATGACTTGTTACTTAATGCTATGGTTGGGTTTTACCTTAATGATCTTTAGTAGTTGTGGATGCTTGCTAGAGTTCCAATCATGAGTGCATATGATCCAAGTACGGAAAGTATGTTAGCGTATGCCTCTCCCTCATTGCATATGATAAGTATCTATCGTGTTATATTCAATTGCCTATGGACAATCTTTCTCTTTGCGTTACAAAAGCTTTCTACTAAACAACTAACTTTTATTATCTCGCAAAGTAATCCTAGTTTTATTCTCGCTAAGTACTTCTAGTTTTATTCTTGCAAACTTATCCTACTACACCTACAAAGTAGTTTTATTCTTGTTCTAGGTAAAATGAACGTTAAGTGTGCGTAGAGTTGTATCGGTGGTCGATAGAACTTGAAGAGAATATAAATTCTACCTTTAGCTCCTTGTTGGGTTCGACACTCTTATTTATTGAAAATGCTACAATTGATCCCCTATACTTGTGGGTTATCGGCATTACGTACTGAACCCGAGCGATCGATCCCTCGCACTACATACTGAACCTGATCGATCCCTTCACTGCTAACTGAACACAACGATTTCTTCGCTGTTAACTGAACCCGATCGATCCTTCTCGCTGCTTACTGAAGCCGATAGAGCCCCCATGCGATACGTAGCCAGCCGGTGTTGGGTTGCCTCTCGATGAACAGTCCCCTATGCTGCCGCGCGTGATGACCCACAAGTATAGGGGATCAATCGTAGTCCTTTCGATAAGTAAGAGTGTCGAACCCAACGAGGAGCAGAAGGAAATGACAAGCGGTTTTCAGCAAGGTATTCTCTGCAAGCACTGAAATTGTAGGTAACAGATAGTTTGATAGCAAGGTAATTCGTAACGAGTAACAAGTAGTAACGGTAACAAAGGTGCAGCAAGGTGGCCCAATCCTTTTTATAGCAAAGGACAAGCCGGAACGAACTCGTATAATAAGAAAAGTGTTCTCAAGGACACATGGGAATTTCATCTAGTCACTTTCATCATGTTTGTTTGATTCGCGTTCGCTACTTTGATAATTTGATATGTGGGTGGACCGGTGCTTGGGTGCTGTTCTTACTTGAACAAGCCTCCCACTTATGATTACCCCATCTCGCAAGTATCCGCAACTACGAAAGAAGAATTAAGATAAATCTAACCATAGCATGAAACATATGGATCCAAATCAGCCCTTACGGAATAGCGCATAAACTAGGGTTTAAGCTTCTGTCACTCTAGCAACCCATCATCTAATTACTACTCCACAATGCCTTCCCTTAGGCCCAAAGATGGTGAAGTGTCATGTAGTCGACGTTCACACGACACCACTAAAGGAAGCAACAACATACATATCATCAAAATATCGAACGAATACCAAATTCACATGATTACTTATGACAAGACTTCTCCCATGTCCTCAAGAACAAAAGTAACTACTCACACATCATATTCATGTTCAAGATTAGAGGGGTATTGAATATCATTAAGGATCTGAACATATAATATTCCACCAAATAAACCAACTAGCATCAACTACAAGATGTAATCAACACTACTAGCAACCCATAGCTACCGATCTGAGGTTTTGAGACAAAGATTGAATACAAGAGATGAACTAGGGTTTGAGATGAGATGGTGCTGGTGAAGATGTTGATGAAGATTGGTCCTCCCACGATGAGCGGATCACTGGTGATGTCGATGGCTTCAATTTCCCCCTCCCGGAGGGAAGTTTCCCCGGCGGAATCGCTCCGCTGGAGAGCAAAATAGCTCTTGCCCAGGTTCCGCCTCGAGACGGCGGCGCTTCGTCCCGAAAGTCTTCTTGTTATTTTTTCTAGGGCAAATGGCTTCATATAGCAGAAGGAGGGGACCGGAGGTCTGACAGGGGCCCCACAAGCTCGAGGGGCGCGCTCCCCAGGCTTGTGGCTTCCTGGTGGGCCCCCTCCTGGTAATTCTTTCGCCAGTATTTTTTATATATTCCAAAATAATTCTCCGTAAATTTTCAGGTCATTTGGAGTTGTGCAGAATAGCTGTCTCTGTTTCATCCCTTTCCGGTCCAGAATTCCAGCTGCCGGCAATCTCCCTCTTCATGTGAAACTTGCAAAATAAGAGAGAAAAGGCATAAGAATTGTATCATAAAGTGAAATAATGATCAAGAACACAATAAATAACAGTAGGAAAACATGATGCAAAATGGACGTATCAACTCCCCCACGAAAAACCGAAATCGATAATCATGACCACATGTTTAGAGAGAGAGGTGTCGATAAAACAAAATACGGACATGAAAGCATCATGGTTATTATCATAACAGCAATATATCATCATAAAACTTCTCATGAAGAAGTAACAATTCATCCACAAGTTAAAGTATGAACCATAAACCATATTGATAACTAGCAAACTATGATCTCAGTCACTGAGGCAATTGCAATTCATCATATTATCAGAAAGAGTCTATGTAAGAGCTTTGTTTAGCAAGTTCACATACTCAAGTATCATTTAGTCTTCTATGATTGCTGACACTCACAGCATACTTATGGAGCAAAAGTTTCAGTCAGACACATAGAAAGATAGGGGCTTATAATTTAGCCTCCCAACGTATTTACCTCAAGGGTAATGTCAACAATAATAATTCATGATCACCTACATCCAACTGGATATATATGCCTGGATCTATCCCCACCACATGATGCTTGCCAAGAGAGAAAATAAAAATGGAATAGAGGAGAATACTATTGACTCTTGCATAAAGGTAAATACATAAAAGTAAAAGATAGGCCCTTTGCAGAGGGAAGCAGAGGTTGTCATGCGCTTTTTGTTTTTGGATGTGCGAACTCTTAATGTAAAGGAATGTCACTTTATATTGCCCCTTGTGATAGCAACCTTTATTATGCAGTCTGTCGCTTTTCTTTCTTCACCATCACAAGTTCGTACAGAGCTTATTTTCCCTTACAATAAAAGATCATACACATTTAGGAGCAATTTTTATTGCTTTTGCACCGATGACAACTTACTTGAAGGATCTTATTCAATCCATAGGTAGATATAGTGGACTCTCATGACATGAAACTGGGTTTAAGGGTTTTTGGATGCACAAGTAGTATCTCTACTTAGTGCGGAATTTTGGCTAGCAAAATATAGGGGGTAAGCACCGCTTGTTAGAGGATCCAAAACAATATAACTTCTATGTGAATATAAGCAAACATAAATCATTACGTTGTCTTCCTTGTCCAACATCGACTATTTGACATAGATTATTTAATGGGGGCGCACAATCATAAAAGATGTCCAAGATAGTATATTTATATGTGAGACCTCTCTTCCTTTATTACTTTTTCATGAATTGCAACAATGACCAATACTATGTTTGTCAACTTCCAACAAGTTTTATCAATTATACTTCTTTTATGTGAAGTCATCACTCCCCATGGGATTAGCATATGATCACTATTTTTTTCTTTATTTTATTTCCAAGATTGGATCAACAGAAGCAAAACACTCAACTCAAACTACTCTTTATTATATAACTTTCACACACGATTACATAGATAGATAGATCACAAAGCAAGCACTCGAAACTAAATCATACTAAACTTTATTCTTCTAAATCACGAAATAACTAAGGATCGAACTAAGATAGATAATGATGATAAAAAGTGATGGTGATACGATATTGGGGCACCTCCCCCAAGCTTGGCACAAGCCAAGGGTGGTGCCCATACCCGTGTACTCAAGTCTCCTTGCTCGGTGATGGTGGTGATGAGGTGATAGGCTTGTCCTTCCACTTGAGGACACGGATTTCTTCTTTTAATTTGTCATTCTCGCTTTCAAGATCCCAGATTTTGCAACGTAGTTTATCCGAATCTTCCTGCACATGACGAAAAGGAGTGAATTGAACTTTAGGTACTTTCACCGTATTGGGCAGGCTTGACCTCTTGAATTCAATATGCATATCTCCTGGCTGAAGTAGAGCAGGACCCTCTTCCTCATCGTTGGAATAATCTTGCTTTTCCCTCCAATCGGGCTCTTCCTCTTCATCAGTTGTCCAACCATAGGGGTCAATATCCCCATAGACTCTAGGGTTCGCAATAAGGTGCGAGACATAGCTTTCCCCGTCCGAATCCTGAGATGACATGGCGCTTGGCCTTGAGAATCTAACAGAAAACAACACGAAACAAGAACAGAGGAGAAACTTGCGATGCGGTGGTCAAAACACCCGTGAGTATATATAATGATTTTTTCCTGTGCAGGACAAGTAATATGGAAGAAAAACGGAGTCGGGAAAGTCCACGAGGGGGCCACAAGCCTGGTAGGCGCGCCCCGAGGCTTGTCGCCTCCTCGTGCACTTTTCGGACTGTTTATTATTTTCCTAATTTATATATTCCAAAACGGACAGAAAGTACTTTTATGAAAGTTTTGGAGTCGGTTTAGTTACCGTACCACATACCTACTCCTTTTCAGGATTCTGGAGCATTCCGGAAGGTTTCTTCTATGTGCTCTTCCAGTGTCATTGTTTGAATAATATTGGTTTCAACATTAATGGGCATACTTGAGATATAATGTTTAATTCTTTGCCCATTAACCACTCTCGGATTATTGCCTTCAGAGTTATTTATTTTGATGGCTCCGGAGCGATAAACTTCTTCAATGATGTATGGTCCTTCCCACTTAGAGAGAAGTTTTCCTGCAAAAAATCTTAAATGAGAATTGTAAAATAGAACATGATCACCTACTTTGAATTCCCATTTTTGGATTCTCTTATCATGCCATATTTTAACTTTTTCTTTAAACAACTTGGCATTTTCATAAGCTTGGGTTCTCCATTCATCTAGAGAGCTAATATCAAATAACCTCTTTTCACCGGCAAGTTTAAAATCATAGTTAAGTTCTTTGACTGCCCATTATGCTTTATGTTCTAACTCAAGAGGTAAATGACATGCTTTTCCATAAACCATTTTATATGGAGACATACCCATTGGATTTTTATAAGCAGTTCTGTAAGCCCATAGTGCATCATCAAGTTTCTTAGACCAATTCTTTCTAGATATATTAAAGGTCTTTTGCAAAATTAATTTTATTTCTCTATTACTCAATTCAACTTGACCACTAGACTGAGGATGATAAGGAGATGCAATTCTATGATTAACATCATATTTAGCAAGTAGTTTACAGAAAGCACCATGAATAAAATGTGAACCACCATCTGTCATTAAATATCTAGGGACTCCAAACCTCGGAAATATAACTTCTTTAAGCATTTTAATAGAAGTGTTATGATCAGCACTACTACTTGGAATAGCTTCTACCCACTTAGTAACGTAATCAACAGCAACTAAAATATGTGTATACCCGTTGGATTTAGGAAAAGGTCCCATATAATCAAAACCCCAAACATCAAATGGTTCAATAACAAGTGAATAATTCATAGGCATTTCCTGACGTCTACCAACATTACCAATTCTTTGACATTCATCACAAGAGAGGACAAACTTACGTGCATCTTTGAAAAGGGTAGGCCAATAAAAACCAGATTGTAATACCTTGTGTGTAGTTCTGTCTCCCACATGGTGTCCTCCGTATGCCTCGGAGTGACACTTCCATAGGATTTGTTCCTGTTCATGCTCAGGTACACAACGTCTAATAACACCATCTACTCCTTCTTTATATAAATGTGGGTCATCCCAAAAGTAATGTCTTAAATCAAAGAAGAACTTTTTCTTTTGTTGGTATGTGAAACTGGGTGGTATATATTTAGCAACAATGTAATTAGCATAGTCTGCATACCAAGGTGTGTTACGAGAAGCATTTATCATAGCTAATTGTTCATCAGAAAAATCATCATTAATAGGAAGTGGGTCATCAAGAACATTTTCCATTCTAGACAAATTATCAGCTACGGGATTCTCAGCTCCCTTTCTATCAATAATATGCAAATCAAATTCTTGTAACAACAGAACCCACCTAATAAGTCTAGGTTTAGCATCTTTCTTTTCCATAAGATATGTAATAGCAGCATGATCAGTGTGAATAGTAACTTTGGAATAAAAAATGTAAGATCTGAATTTATCACATGCAAACACAACTGCTAAAAATTCTTTCTCAGTAGTAGCATAATTTCTTTGAGCACTGTCTAGAGTTTTACTAGCATAATGAATAACATTCAATTTCTTATCAACTCTTTGACCTAGAACAGCACCAACATCATAATCACTAGCATCACACATAATTTCAAAGGGTAGGTTCCAATCAGGTGGTTGAACAATAGGTGTGATACGTCCAATTTGCATCATGATTTCCTACTATTATTTATTATGTTTTAATCATTATTTCACTTTATGGTACAATTCTTATGCCTTTTCTCTCTTAATTTGCAAGATTTACGTGAAGAGGGAGAATGCCGGCAGCTGGAATTCTGGACCTGAAATAGCTACATCAGAGATACCTATTCTACAGAGCTCCAATTGACCTGAAATTTCACGGAGATTTTTTATTGAATATATAAAAAATATTGGAGAAAAGAAATTCTAGAGGGGACCCACCAGTTGCCCACAAGGAAACAGGGCGCGCCCCCTGGCCGCGCCCTGATGCCTTGTGGGGCCCACAGCTAGCTTCTGGCCCCCTCCTTCTGCTATATAAGGGTATTTGCCCTAGATAAAATAATGAGAAGACTTTCGGGACAAAGCGCCGCCGTCTCGAGGCAGAACCTGGGCGGGAGCTGTTTTGCTCTCCGGCGGAGCGATTCCGCTGGGGATACTTCCCTCCGGGAGGGGGAAATCGAAGCCATCGACATCACCAACGATCCTCTCATTGTGGGAGGACCAATCTTCATCAACATCTTCACCAGGATCATCTCATCTCAAACCCTAGTTCATCTCTTGTATTCAATCTTTGTCTAAAAACCTCAGATTGGTACCTGTGGGTTGCTAGTAGTGTTGATTACATCTTGTAGTTGATGCTAGTTGGTTTATTTGGTGGAAGATTATATGTTCAGATCCTTAATGCTATTCAATACCCCTCTGATCTTGAACATGAATATGATTTTTGAGTAGTTACTTTTGTTCTTGAGGACATGGGAGAAGTCTTGTCATAAGTAATCATGTGAATTTGGTATTCGTTCGATATTTTGATGATATGTATGTTGTTGCTTCCTTTAGTGGTGTCGTGTGAAACTGTGAACATCGACTACATGACACTTCACCATCTTTGGGCCTAAGGGAAGGCATTGTGGAGTAGTAATTAGGTGATGGGTTGCTAGAGTGACAGAAGCTTAAACCCTAGTTTATGCGCTATTTTGTAAGGGGCTGATTTGGATCCATATGTTTCATGCTATGGTTAGGGTTATCTTAATTCTTCTTTCGTAGTTGCGGATGCTTGCGAGAGGGGGTAATCATAAGTGGGTGGCTTGTTCAAGTAAGAACAGCACCCAAGCACCGGTCCACCCACATATCAAATTATCAAAGTAGCGAACGCGAATCAAACAAACATGATGAAAGTGACTAGATGAAATTCCCATGTGTCCTCGAGAATGCTTTGCTTATTATATGAGTTTGTTCCGGCTTGTCCTTTGCTATAAAAAGGATTGGGCGACCTTGCTGCACTTATTGTTACCATTACTACTTGTTACTAGTTACGAATTATCTGCTATCAAAACTATCTGTTACCGCTACTTTCAGTACTTGCAGAGAATACCTTGCTGAAAACCACTTGTCATTTCCTTCTGCTCCTCGTTGGGTTCGACACTCTTACTTATCAAAAGGACTATGATTGATCCCCTATACTTGTGGGTCATCAAGACTCTTTTCTGGTGCCATTGCCGGGGAGTGAAGCGCCTTTGGTGAGTGGAATTTGGTAAGGAAACATTTATATTATGTGCTGAAATTTATTGTTACTTGACACTATGGAAAGTAATCCTTTGAGGGGCTTGTTCGGGGTATCTTCACCTCGAACGAAAGCAATAAGAGTTGCTCCTCAACCTATTGAACCTACTGAAAATATTTATTATGAAATTCCTTTGGGTATGATAGAGAAACTGCTAGCTAATCCTTATGCAGGTGATGGAACGGTACGTCCCGATATGCACTTGATCTATGTGGATGAAAGTTGTGGATTGTTTAAGCTTGCAGGTTTATCCGGAGATAGAGTTAAGAAGAAAGTATTCCCTTTATATTTGGAGGGAAAGGCATTGACATGGTATAGGCTATGTGATGATACTAAAACATGGGACTGGAACCGGTTGAAGCTGGAGTTCCACCAGAAATTTTATCCTATGCATTTGGTTCATCGTGATCGGAATTATATATATAATTTTTGGCCTCATGAAGGAGAAAGTATCGCTCAAGCTTGGGGGAGGCTTAATTATATGTTGCACACATGCCCCAATCATGAGCTCTCAAGAGAAATAATTCTTCAAAAACTTTTATGCTCGGCTTTCTCATAATGATCAATCCATGCTCGATACTTCTTCTGTTGGTTCCTTTATGAAGAGAACTACTGAATCCAGATGGGATCTTCTTGAAAGAATTAAATGCAATTATGAAGATTGGGAAATCGACAAAGGTAATGAGTCAGGTATAAATCTTGAGTTTGATTGTGTTAAATCTTTTATGGAAATTAATGCTTTTCGTAAGTTTAGTGCTAAATATGGACTTGACTCTGAGATAGTAGCTACCTTTTGTGAATCTTTTGCTGCTCATGTTGATCTCCCTAAGGAGAAGTGATTTAAATATCATCCACCTATTGAATTGAATGAAGAACCTATTAGTGTTAAAGAAGAAACAATTGTTTACCATGTTGATCCAGTTGTGCCTACTGCTTATATTTTGAAACCTCCTTTCCCTGTTAGGATTAAGGAACATGCTAAAGCTTCAACTGTGGTTAACAAGAGTAATATTAGAGCACCTAGACCTTCTGAACAAATTAAAGTTGAACCTAGTGTTGCAATGGTTAAAGATCTTTTGGTTGATAATATTGATGGACATGTAATATATTTCTGTGATGAAGCAACTAGAATTGCTAAGCCAGACCCTAAAGATAAAAACAAACCTACAGTTGGCATGCCTTTTATTTCTGTTAAAATTGGAGATCATTGCTATCATGGTTTATGTGATATTTCTGCTAGTGTGAGTGCTATTCCGTTTACTCTCTATCAAGAAGTTATGAATGATATTGCACCTGTTGAGATTGAAGATATTGATGTTACTATTAAGCTTGCAAACAGAGGTACTATTTCACCGCTTGGGATTGTTAGAGATGTTGAAGTCTTGTGTGGTAAGATCAGATACCCTACTAATTTTCTTGTTCTTGGATCACCACAAGATGATTTTTCTCCCATTATATTCGGTAGACCTTTCTTGAATACTGTTAATGCTAAGATTGATTGCACTAAAGAAATTGTTAGTGTTAATTTTGGTGAGATGTCTCATGAGTTTAATTTCTCTAAGTTTCGTAGACAACCTCATGATAAAGAATTACCAAATAAAGATGAAATTATTGGTCTTGCTTCTATTGTTGTGCCGCCTACTGATCCTTTAGAACAATATTTGCTTGATCATGAGAATGACATGAATATGAATGAAAGAAATGAAATAGATGAATTATTCTTTAAACAAGCACCTATCCTGAAACATAATTTGCCTGTTGAAACCTTGGGAGATCCACCTCCACCCAAGGGAGATCCTGTGTTTGATTTAAAGCAATTACCTGATACTCTTAAATATGCTTATCTTGATGAAAAGAAGATATATCCTGTTATTATTAGTGCTAACCTTTCAGAGCATGAAGAAAAGAGATTACTTAAAACTCTGAAGAAGCTCCGTGCCGCTATTGGATATACTCTCGATGATCTTAAGGGCATTAGTCCCACTTTATGTCAGCATAAAATTCATATGGAGCCAGATGCTAAACCCGTTGATCATCAAAGAAGGCTGAATCCTAGAATGAAGGATGTGGTAAGAACTGAAATATTAAAGCTTCTGGAAGCAGGTATAATTTACCCCATAGCCGATAGTAGATGGGTAAGTCCTGTTCATTGTGTTCCTTAGAAAGGAGGTATTACCGTTGTTCCTAATGATAAAAATGAACTTATTCCGCAAAGAATTGTAACTGATTATAGGATGGTAATTGATTTCAGGAAATTAAATAAAGCTACTTGGAAAGATCATTACCCCTTGCCTTTTATTGATCAAATGTTAGAAAGATTGTCTAAGCATACACACTTTTGTTTCCTAGATGGTTATTCTGGTTTCTCTCAAATACCTGTATCACCAAAAGATCAAGAGAAAACCACCTTTACTTGTCCTTTTGGAACTTATGCTTATCGTCGTATGCCTTTTGGTTTATGTAATGCACCTGCTACCTTTCAAAGATGTATGACTGCTATATTCTCTGACTTTTGTGAAAAGATTGTTGAGGTTTTCATGGATGATTTCTCCGTTTACGGAACTTCTTTTGATGATTGCTTAAGCAACCTTGATCGAGTTTTGCAGAGATGTGAAGAAACTAATCTTGTCTTGAATTGGGAGAAGTGCCACTTTATGGTGAATGAAGGTATAGTCCTTGGGCATAAAATTTCTGAAAGAGGTATTGAAGTTAGTAAAGCTAAAGTTGATGCAATTGAGAAAATGCCATGTCCTAAAGATATCAAAGGTATAAGAAGTTTCCTTGGTCATGCTGGTTTCTATAGAAGGTTTATAAAAGACTTCTCTAAAATTTCTAGACCTCTTAACAATCTCTTGCAAAAAGATGTTCCATTTGTTTTTGATGATGATTGTGTAGAAGCCTTTGAAATACTTAAGAAAGCCTTAATTACTGCACCTATTGTTCAACCACCTGATTGGAACCTACCCTTTGAAATTATGTGTGATGCTAGTGACTATGTTGTTGGTGTTGTTCTAGGACAAAGAGTTGATAAGAAATTGAATGTTATTCGTTATGCTAGTAAAACTCTAGACAATGCTCAAAGAAATTATGCTACTACTGAGAAAGAATTTTTAGCAGTTGTGTTTGCATGTGATAAATTTAGATCTTACATTGTTGATTCCAAAGTTACTGTTCACACTGATCATGCTGTTATTAAATATCTTATGGAAAAGAAAGATGCTAAACCTAGACTTATTAGATTGGTTCTTTTGCTACAAGAATTTGACTTGCATATTGTTGATAGAAAGGGACCTGAGAATCCCGTAGCTGATAATTTGTCTAGAATGGAAAATGTTCTTGATGACCCACTTCCTATTAATGATGATTTTCCTAATGAACAATTAGCCGTGATAAATGCTTCTCGTAATACTCCTTGGTATGCAGACTATGCTAATTACATTGTTGCTAAATATATACCACCTAGCTTTACATACATACAAAAGAAAAAGTTTTTCTTTGATTTAAGACATTATTTTTGGGATGACCCACACTTATATAAAGAAGGAGTAGATGGTATTATTAGATGTTGTGTACCTGAGCATGAACAGGAACAAATCCCACATAAGTGCCACTTCGAGGCATATGGAGGACACCATGCGGGAGACCGAACTGCACATAAGGTATTACAATCTGGTTTTTATTGGCCTACACTTTTCAAGGATGCACGTAAGTTTGTCCTTTCTTATGATGAATGTCAAAGAATTGGTAATGTTGGTAGACGTCAGGAAATGCCTATGAATTATTCATTTGTTATTGAACCATTTGATGTTTGGGGTTTTGATTATATGGGACCTTTTCCTAAATCCAATGGGTATACTCATATTTTAGTTACTGTTGATTATGTTACTAAGTGGGTAGAAGCTATTCCAACTAGTAGTGCTGATCATAACACTTCTATTAAAATGCTTAAAGAAGTTATTTTCCCAAGGTTCGGAGTCCCTAGATATTTAATGACTGATGGTGGTTCACATTTTATTCATGGTGCTTTCCGTAAGTTGCTTGCTAAATATGATGTTAACCATAGAATTGCATCTCCTTATCATCCTCAGTCTAGTGGTCAAGTTGAATTAACTAATAGAGAAATAAAATTGGTTTTGCAAAAGACCGTTAATAGATCCAGAAAGAATTGGTCTAAGAAACTTGATGATGCATTATGGGCTTACAGAACTGCATATAAAAATCCTATGGGTATGTCTCCGTATAAAATGGTTTATGGAAAAGCATGTCATTTACCTCTTGAACTAGAACATAAAGCTTATTGGGCAATTAAAGAACTTAACTATGATTTTAAACTTGCCGGTGAGAAGAGGTTATTTGATATTAGCTCTCTAGATGAATGGAGAACCCAGGTATACGAAAATGCCAAGTTGTTTAAAGAAAAAGTTAAAAGATGGCATGACAAGAGAATTCAAAAATGGGAATTCAAAGTAGGTGATCATGTTTTATTATACAATTCTCATTTGAGATGCTTTGCAGGAAAACTTCTCTCTAAATGGGAAGGACCGTATATCATCGAAGAAGTTTATCGCTCCGGAGCCATCAAAATAAACAACTCCGAAGGCAATAATCCGAGAGTGGTGAATGGACAAAGAATTAAGCATTATATCTCAGGTACTCCCATTAATGTTGAAACTAATATTATTGAAACAATTACACCGGAAGAGCACATTAAAGAGTCCTTCCGGAACGCTCGAGAACCCTGAAAAGGGGTAGGTATGTGATACGGTAAGTAAACCGACTCCAAAAATTCCATAGAAATTATTTCTGTCAGTTTTGGAATATTAGAAAAATTACAAAAATAAGAAACAGCCGAGGGGACCCACGTGTCGCCCACAAGGCAACAGGGCGCGACCCCCCTGGGCGCGCCGTGATGCCTTGTGGGCCCCACGTGTGCCTTCCCGACTCCGTTTTCTTCCCGTATACTTGTTTTGCAAGATAAAAATTCTTTATATATACTCCCGTATGTTTTGACCACCGTATCGCAAGTTTCTCCTCTGTTCTTGTTTCGGGCTATTTTTCTGACAGATCCAGATCGCCATGTCTCCCCGAAGACTCCGCACCAAGCACCGGATTGTTCAACCTTCACTCGGCAAACGTCCTTTCAGCGAAGTATATTTTGAGTGGTCGTCCGGAGAGGAGGACACAGCTATGGAGGAGGAACCCAGAAAGGTCATGGAGGACCGGATTCAAGGAGAAGAAGATCAAGCCATGCACAAGGAGGAGCCTACTTTAAAGGAAGATTCGTGGCAAACTCTTTATGATAAATTTCCCCCATCTGAAATTGATACACTAAAAGTTTTTGAAGCAATTAGTGCTTAGAACACTTCGCTTACTCATGAAGTTATTGTGTTAGAAGAGTAGAATTGTGACGCCCCCAACTCGACCGTGCACTAATCATACACGCAAATGCACACGATCGAGAACAGAGACTCACGGGAAGATATCACAACACAACTCTAAACACAAATAAAAGCCATACAAGCTTAATATTACAAGCCAGGGGCCTCGAGGGCTTGAATACATAAGCTCGAGTTACACAAGCATCAGCGGAAGCATCAACAGTAACTGGGTACAGACACAAAGTTAAACAAGGATGCCTTAAGAAGGCTAGCACAAACAGCGACACTGATCGAAAAGGCGAAGGCCTCCTGCCTAGGGCCTCCGAACTACTCCTGGTCGGCGGACTCAACGTAGTGGTAGGTGCCTCCGGGGATCTCCTGCTCCTGGGCTCCGTCGTTTGATCGCAGCAATCGGGTATGGAGAAAAGAGATAGCAAAGCAACCGTGAGTAATCATCCAAAGTACTCGCAAGACTGACATCAGAACTATACTAATTATGCATCGGTATCAAAGGAATGGGGCTATATCTTTGGACTAAACTGCAGAAATGCCAGAACAGAGGGGAAAAGGCCTAGCCTATCGAAGACTAGCATCTTGAAGCAATCTTGCAGCATCAGTAGAGAGTAGAGTAGCAACATATAATAGCAATTATTTTGGTAATGCCATGAGATCCTTTCTCAACTACCCTGCGAGAAAGTGATCCCGAGAGTAGTAGTAACAGTTTATCATTGTAGCAGTATCCATTTGTAGTTGTAGCAGATCAGGATACAACTCCGAGCGTCCTGTTACCATGGACACGGCTATTCGAATAGATCACTTCCCTGCAGGGATGCACTACTGTTACCCAACACGCTCGATTAACTCTGGCCGGACACACTTTCCTGGGTCATGCCCGGCCTCGGCTGATCGACACACCGCAGCCCTACCTAGAGCTCAGCAGAGAGGTCCCCGCCGGTCTACATCCTAAGTGCTCAGGGGTCTTGGGCCATCGCCCTCTGCACTCCGGGTCATTGTGCGCAAGGTGGATCCAGGCACCACCTCTGGGGCGCCGATCCGACCCGGGCCAAATGCTGAACTGGACGTCTGACAGAGCTTTCGGCTAATACATACGGCGCTGAGGGTCCCATAACCATTATCCCACGTGGTGGTAGTGCGTATAGGCCAGCGGCCAACTCAGATCAAATACCCAAATCCGTTAGGCGTGTTTAGTAACTCGCGAAGATGAACAGGATCCCTGTCGCTCTGACTTGATAACACACGGCTCGAGGGTGCTCTTGGAGCCGACCCATCTTTAATGGTATTCTCTCGCGGGCACCCTTGGGGCCAGCCCGACTTTAACAGTTTCAAGTATTGCAATAAGTAAACATTTCCGTGATCATCACCCAGAGTGATCACGGCCCGATAACAAGCATGGCAAACGGACAAGGGTGATGGGCCACAGATGAATCACTAGCATAGCTAACTAAGCATCATGGGATAACAGGTAGGTATAAACAGCAGGCGACAAAATCAGGCTATGCATCAGAATAGGAGCTATCGGAATAACAATAGAAGCAATTCTAATGCAAGCATAAGAGAGAAGGAGTGGGCGACAACTGGATGATCAAGGGAGTTTTGCTTGCCTGGAAGCTCTGCTAAAGAGGGTAGAAGGGTCGTCGGTGACGTAGCAGTCCTCGGGGGCAACGTTGGTCTCGGGTTCTATCGGGAGAGATGGAGGGGGAAGAAACAATAAATACACTGCAAACAATGCAATAGCGATGCATAACATGTCAACATGCAGTGCTAGGGGTGTTCTAATGCAGCACTACGCAAGTTAGTCGGAGCAGGAAATTATCCGGGAGTGTTCTCCCAACTCTGGACGATTATCGGTACACTGAACCGGAGGGGACGGTTCCATGTTCAGTAGGTTAGAGGGGTGTGGCAGATATGTGGATAGGATATTCGGATTCTTCATATTTTTCTGATCGTTTTTCATATATAAATTATTTTCATCCGAGTTACGGTTTATTTTATATGATTTTTCAAAGTTTTAATCATTTTCTAGAATTTCCTGATTATTTTTAATTCGAAATTATATTAAATATTAAATGCTAAATGTACCCAGCTCTGTGTACATAGAAGTGTACCAGAGGGGCTGACCAGTGGGCCCGTTGACTGGGTCAACAGACCAGTCAAAGAGTCTGACTGGTGGGCCCTCTGCTGAGTCAGCAGGCTGACTCAGCGTGTCTTATCCAGATAAACAGCAGCAGTGGGACCCTGGTGTCAGTTTAGTTAATTAAACTAACATGTTTTATTAGGCTAATCAACCCGCGTGGGGCCCGGCTGTCATACACTGTGGGGGGGGGGGGGTAATTAGGGGGCCTAATTAGTGGCAACGATGCCACGTCATCCGTGTCACCGGCGGCGAGGCCGAACGTCGGCGATGATCGTCTGGTCGATTCCGGTGATTAAACGGAGGCACGCGAGTTCTCAGAAGACCGGCGCGACGAGGCGCATCTGTTGGTGCTAGCGGCTCAAGCCGGGGTGGCCGGAAGCATGGCCGGCGACGAGGTCTTGGCGGCAGCAGAACGTCGGCCGTGACGGGATTGACCCTACGGCTCGAATCGACGGGGAGGAAGAGGTGGGATGGGGCAGTTGCTCACATTGAGCTTGATAGCAAAGTCGAGGGAGTCGGGGTGGTCAAGAGGCGACGGCAATGACGACGAATGGCGGTGACCGAGCGGAAGGGAACGGGCCGATGGCGGCGCTTGACGGCTTCCCTGCTCGGGCTTGAGGGCGGAGACGACGTGGAGGTGCGCGGTGGAGCTCCTGGACTTGCCCGCGTGGCTCGGGGAGGCCACTGGCCGGTGGCGGCGTGGGCGACGGCGATGCGCACATGGAGGCGCTCGGGCGTGAAGAAAGCGAAGGGGGCCGAGCGAGGGAAGGGGAAGAAAGGGTTAGGGTTCGTCAGAGGGGCAGCGGGGCATCCTTATCCCTCCCCGTAAGCGTGGCTGCGCGGGGCGGCGAGCCGAGTGTGGCGGGGACGAACGGGGGTGCGCCCCGGTCGGAGGAGCAGTGGGAGGGAGACGACCCGGGGTGCTGGGCTGGGCCGCACTGTGCACTAGGCCCAGTGCCCCGGGGCCTTTTTTTTCTTTTATTTTTCCTTTTCTTTTATTTCTTTCTGTTTTGCAAATAGTTTAGCCCCAATTTGAGTTTTGTAAAATATGTGACTTGGCTCAATAAATAATATGCAATATTTATCACTGCCAGAAAAAGGTTTGGAGGTAATTTGGTTTCATTTGAATTTTTATTAAATGGAATGGGTTCAAATAGTGCTGTTTTGGTACTGTTTCATGATGTTAGAGTCATTTAAATAATTCAATTAATGTTGATTTTATTTTTATTATTGCTTTGGGAATATTTGCAACATTATGAACTATTTAGTTCCTGGATTTGAGCAACTTTTAATTTCACTTTATATTTGACATTCAATTTGAAATGAGATATGAATTCAATGATAATTAAACAATGCAAGCAAAGATGACTTGGCATAATTAGGTGAGGATCACTGTAGCTTAATACATGGGGATGCTACAACTCTCCTCCTCTAAAAGAAGTTCTCGTCCCGAGAATTAAGAGGTAGAAGGGAAAAGGTCGGAGTATTCTTCATGAAGACGATCTTCGCGTTCCCAAGTGGCTTCATCATCAGAATGATTCGACCACTGAACTTTAAGGAACTTGATTGCCTTCTGACGGGTTCGACGTTCAGCTTGATCAAGAATACGGATCGGATGTTCCTTATAGGACAGGTCATCCTGCAATTCCAGCACTTCATGATCCACTGCTCGGATCGGGTCCTTGAAGCAGCGGCGGAGTTGCGACACATGGAAAACATCATGAACTTGTGAAAGGTTCGGTGGCAATTCCAATTGATACGCCACTTCTCCACGTCGGGCGAGGATACAGAACGGGCCAATGTAGCGAGGAGCTAACTTGCCCTTGATTCCAAATCGATGAGTGCCCTTCATCGGGGTGACACGAAGGTAAGCTTGCTCGCCAGGTTGATAGACCATTACCTGGTGTTTTCGGTCATAATTGCTCTTCTGACAAGACTGAACAGTCTTCAGATGCTCACGAACGATACGGACTTGCTCTTCAGTGTGTTGGATAATGTCTGGACCGAAGAGTGGCCGTTCCCCAGTTTCTGACCAATTCAGCGGAGTTCGGCACTTACGTCCATAGAGAACTTCAAAGGGTGCCATCTTCAAACTAGCCTGATAGCTATTGTTGTATGAGAATTCAGCATACGAGAGAGATTCCTCCCATTTCTTACCGAATGAGATGACACAAGCTCGAAGCATATCTTCAAGCACTTGATTGACTCGTTCAACTTGACCCTGGGATTGGGGGTGAAAAGCGGTGCTAAAGGACAGATGAGTTCCCATAGCTTCTTGGAAACTGTTCCAAAATCTTGATGTAAAGAGGCTGCCACGATCTAAACCGATCTCCAACGGAACACCGTGGAGTGACACGATTCTGGAAACATACAAGTCTACTAACTGGCTAGCAGTGATTGTCTCCTTGACAGGCAGAAAGTGAGCAACCTTTGAGAATCGGTCAATGACGACAAAAATAGCATCATGACCCTTTTGCGATCTGGGAAAACCAGTAATGAAATCCATTTCGACTTTGTCCCATTTCCATTCATGAATAGCAAGTGGTCGCAAAGTTCCAGCAGGCCTTTGATGTTCTGCTTTGATGCGACAGCAAACGTCACACTCAGCAACATAACGAGCAATGTCTCGCTTCATATCAGGCCACCAGTATCTCTGTCGAATGTCTTGGTACATCTTAGTACTACCCGGATGAATAGACAAAGGGGTGTCATGGGCTTCTTTCATGACATCCGAACGCGAGTCCAGGTTATGCTTTCTGGGGACCACTAGGCGGCCTTTGAAGAGCAAGGCACCATCATCACCAACATGGTAGAACGAAGAATTTCCCTTGGAGAGATAGTTCTTAATCTTCTCGACTTCAGAGTCATATTTCTGCCGTGTCTTGATGTTGTGTTCGAGATCTGGTTCAACAACCAAGGTATTTAGATATCCTTGAGGAACTATCTCGATGTTCAGCTTTCGAAGCTCTTCATACAAGAGTGGCTGCTACAACTGAACCTCAAGTTCACAACAGTAGGATTTGCGGCTCAAGGCATCAGCCATTACGTTAGCCTTGCCAGGGGTATAAGAAATACCCAAATCATAGTCTGTAATGGCCTCCATCCATCTTTGCTGACGGAGGTTCAGAGAGGGTTGAGTGAACAAGTACTTCAGACTTTTATGATCCGTGTAGATCTCGCAACGATTACCAAGTAGGTAATGTCGCCATAACTTCAATGCTTAAATAACTGCTGCAAGTTCAAGATCATGCGTTGGATAGTTCTCTTCATGAGGACGCAACTGTCGAGAGCCATAAGCAATCACCTTTCGCTCTTGCATTAGGACACAACCTAAACCTTGACGGGATGCGTCACAATAAATCACGAAGTCCTTGCGAGAATCTGGAGGAGCAAGCATTGGTGCAGAAGTCAACTTGTCCTTGAGAGTTTGGAAACTTTCCTGACATTTTTCTGTCCAATCAAACTTAATGCCTTTGTGAAGCAGATCAGTCAGAGGCTTGGCAATCTTGGAGAAGTTCTCGATGAAACGGCGGCAATAGCTAGCAAGACTGAGAAAACTCCTGACTTGCTTTACATTCTTCGGAGGAGTCCATTCAAGAATAGCTTGAACTCATTCTGGGTTAACAACAATGCCATCTTTGGAAATCACATGGCCGAGATATGTCACTTCAGATAACCAGAACTCACACTTAGAATACTTGGCATACAGTTGATGTTCACGCAGCTTCTCCAGTACAAGCCGAAGATGTTTGGCATGTTCTTCTTCATTCTTCGAATATATAAGGATATCATCCAAATAAACCACGATAAATTTGTCGAGGTAGTCCATGAAGATATAGTTCATCTATTGGGAGAAGGTTGCTGGAGCGTTGGTTAAGCCAAAGGACATGACGGTGTACTCGTAAGAACCATAGCGAGTAACAAAGGCTGTCTTCGAAATATCCTCTTTACGAACCCGGATCTGGTGGTATCCCAACCTCAAATCAAGTTTAGAGAATACTGAGGAACCAGCAAGTTGATCATACAGATCATTGATTCTGGGAAGCGGATACTTGTTCTGAATTGTTGCTTGGTTGATAGGTCGGTAATCTTGAACCAACCGATTTGTTCCATCCTTCTTATTAACAAAGAGCGAAGGTGCTCCCCAAGCAGAAGAACTGGGGCGGATGAAACCCTTTTGAAGTGACTTGTCGATTTCCTCCTTAAGTTCAAGGAGTTCATGCGGCGGCATCTTGTATGGGCGCTTGGCAATAGGAGCGGTGCCTGGTTTCAGGTCGATAACAAATTCGACAGCCCTAGCAGGTGGTACACCTGGGAGTTCTTCTGGAAAGACATCTTGAAAATCCCGAATGACTGGAACGTTCTCTATCCCCTCAAGAGGTGAAGCATTTAATGCATTCAGAGCATATATCTGGCTCTCGGCATTCTGAGCTGTTCGGGCAGAGTAATGTATTGTCTGGCCAGAAGGATGTGTAAGTTGAAATTTCTTAGCGGCACAGTCGATGAAAGCATTATGGGCTTTCAGCCAATCCATACCGAGAATGACATCTATGGTAGAAACCTTAAGGGCCATGAGTGAAGCAGTAAACACCAATCCTCCAATTGCAATGTGGTTGTTGTGGGCTATCATTGAGGTATCCCACCTGGATCCTGGAGAGCTAACCACCAGCGGAGGGTACATATTTTTGAATGATAAGCCTTGCTTACGTGCAAACGCCTCAGATATGAAAGAATGTGACGCTCTTGAATCAAAAAGAATAGAAGCTGATACTGAATTAACAAGGAGGGTTCCCATCACGACAGTCGGTTCCTTCTGAGCCTTTTCAACATCGACATGATTGACATGGCCAAGTACAACAGCAGACGGTTTGGTATTACAGTTTCTGGATCGACGGTTTCGACAACCCCTTTTACGGCCAATAGGAGAACGTGATGCATTCTGCAGCTGACCCTGACGATAATTGAGAGCAAGGTGCCCTGGCTGTCCACACTTGCGGCATAAACCATCATTATGGGGAGGAGCCATAGCATTGGGCTGTCCACTTGGGATATTCAGTTGTCTTGGTGGTGGAGGCAGACGAGGTGCAACATAAGAAGGCCTCGGTGCAGGGGCAGGTCGGTGATGGACATTATGAGGAATCCACACTGTGCGCTTCTGAGTAGGCTGACCCGAGGATGAGCCAACATCATGAGTACGCTTGAGCGATTCCTGGTACTCGGTCAGACCCGTTTCAGCCCGAAAAGCTTGGCTGACAAGCGTCGCAAAGTCCGCGCAATCATGGGTAACAAGTGCGAGCTTAATATCGGGACGCAGTCCTTCACGGAATTTCTCCTGCTTGCGAGCGTCAGTGCAGACGTCATCTACAGCATAGCGGGATAATTCGAGAAATTTCCTCTGATATTCATCCATCGACATTTTGCCCTGTGTGAGTTTACGGAATTCCTCCTTCTTCTGGTCCATCAGACCTTGTGGAATGTGCCGTGCACGGAAGGCTATCTGAAATTCCTGCCAAGTGGTTACAGTTCCAGCAGGCAGCATACGCCTGTGGCTTTCCCACCATTGAGCAGCTGAACCCCTCAGGTGATACGTCGCATAGGTGACGTAACTGTCAGGGGCAACATTAGCCGGCTCCATCTGAAAGGCGATGTCACGGAGCCAATCATCAGCATCCATAGGATCAGATGAGTTACGGAAGGTGGACGGGTTGAGGCGCACGAAATCTTGTAGTGAGACCAGACCTGGCTCCTGACGAGCATCGTTGCGTTCCAATCGCTTTACCAGACTCTCATTGAGCTGACGGTTCAGTTCAAACTGCTGCATCATTGCGGCAATATAGGGTGGAGGTGGAGGATCGTCAGCCATCCTGCCAATTCAACAAGGGCAGTTTAGCAAGAACAACTGCAAGTGTAAGAGGTCATTCATGATGTAACATGAGTAATGAACAAAAAGTGCATTAGATACATAATAGTAGTCATTAAAGACATACAGATCCATGCACGGAGTTGGATACCAACGGGCAACGCGAGTTCGGAAACGCACGCAGCTAGACAAACTAGGCGGCGCGCAGGCACGCGGTGAGGAATACAACAACGGGACATAGCAAAGGCTACATTACGCCAGAGAAAACTACTGGGGCGAGGAATCTGCAAGGGACAACGCAGGGTGCCCTCGATAAAAGGATCTTGCGGTCCGTGAACATTGTGAAGCAGAACCTGGCCCAGAATTCAAAGAAGGGTTGATTCAAATCTCCGGGTGGATGTGATCACGAGAACCTAATGTTGGTGTTAGTAAAATATTTAACCTGAATAGATGAGAGATCAGAGTCCCAGAGTAAAGGAGAGGAATAAAAGATCCTAATCCCATCCAGTGGCGATATGGGCCCGTAAGCCACACATCCATGTTAGTAAAACAGTTTTTGGAGGCTAGAGTCAACTTCGGCCAAGGAGTTGGAAGGGGGTTCCTATAGGCAGTTGGCTCTGATACCAACTTGTGACGCCCCCGACTCGACCATGCACTAATCATACACGCAAATGCACACGATCGAGAACAGAGACTCATGGGAAGATATCACAACATAACTCTAAACACAAATAAAAGCCATACAAGCTTAATATTACAAGCCAGGGGCCTCGAGGGCTCGAATACATAAGCTCGAGTTACACAAGCATCAGCGGAAGCATCAACAGTAAATGGGTACAGACACAAAGTTAAACAAGGATGCCTTAAGAAGGCTAGCACAAACAGCGACACTGATCGAAAAGGCGAAGGCCTCCTGCCTAGGGCCTCCGAACTACTCCTGGTCGGCGGACTCAACGTAGTGGTAGGTGCCTCCGGGGATCTCCTGCTCCTGGGCTCCGTCGTCTGATCGCACCAATCGGGTATGGAGAAAAGAGATAGCAAAGCAACCGTGAGTACTCATCCAAAGTACTCGCAAGACTGACATCAGAACTATACTAATTATGCATCGGTATCAAAGGAATGGGGCTATATCTTTGGACTAAACTGCAGAAATGCTAGAACAGAGGGTAAAAGGCCTAGCCAATCGAAGACTAGCATCTTGAAGCAATCTTGCAGCATCAGAAGAGAGTAGAGTAGCAACATATAATAGCAATTATTTTGGTAATGCCCTGAGATCCTTTCTCGACTACCCTGCGAGAAAGTGATCCCGAGAGCAGTAGTAACAGTTTATCATTGTAGCAGTATCCATTTGCAGTTTTAGCAGATCAGGATACAACTCCGAGCGTCCCGTTACCGTGGACATGGCTATTCGAATAGATCACTTCCCTGCAGGGGTGCACTACTGTTACCCAACACGCTCGATTAACTCTGGCCGGACACACTTTCCTGGGTCATGCCCGGCCTCGACTGATCAACACACCGCAAGCCTACCTAGAGCTCAGTAGAGAGGTCCCCGCCGGTCTACATTCTAAGTGCTCAGGGGTCTTGGGCCATCGCCCTGTGCACTCCGGGTCGTTGTGCGTAAGGTGGATCCAGGCACCACCTCTGGGGCGCCGATCCGACCCAGCCACAATGCTGAACTGGACGTCTGACAGAGCTTTCGGCTGATACATACGGCACCAAGAGTCCCATAACCATTATCCCACGTGGTGGTAGTGCGTATAGGCCAGCGGCCAACTCAGATCAAATACCCAAATCCGTTAGGCGTGTTTAGTAAGTCGCGAAGACGAACAGGATCCCTGTCGCTCTGACTTGATAACACACGGCTCGTGGGTGCTCTTGGAGCCGACCTGTCTTTAATGTTATTCTCTTGCGGGCAACCTTGGGGCCAGCCCGACTTTAACAATTTCAAGTATTGCAGTAAGTAAACATTTCTGTGATCATCACCCAGAGTGATAACGGCTCGATAACAAGCATGGCAAACGGACAAGGGTGAAGGGCCACAGATGAATCACTAGCATAGCAAACTAAGCATCATGGGACAACATGTAGGTATAAACAGCAGGCGACAAAATCAGGCTATGCATCAGAATAGGAGCTATCGGAATAACAACAGAAGCAATTCTAATGCAAGCATAAGAGAGAAGGAGTGGGCGACAACTGCATGATCAAGGGGGTTTTGCTTGCCTGGAAGCTCTCCTGAAGGGGGAAGAAGGGTCGTCGGTGACGTAGCAGTCCTCGGGGGCAACGTCGGTCTCGGGGTCTACCAGGAGAGAAGGAGGGGGAAGAAACAATAAATACACTGCAAACAATGCAATAGGGATGCATAACATGTCAACATGCAGTGCTAGGGGTGTTCTAATGCAGCACTACGCAAGTTAGTCGGAGCGGGAAATTATCCGGGAGTGTTCTCCCAGCTCCGGACGATTATCGGTACACTGAACCAGAGGGGACGGTTCCATGTTCAGTAGGTTAGAAGGGTGTGGCGGGTATGTGGATAGGATATTCGGATTCTTCATATTTTTCTGACCGTTTTTCATATATAAATTATTTTCATCCGAGTTACGATTTATTTTATATGATTTTTTCAAAGTTTTAATCATTTTCTAGAATTTCCTAATTATTTTTAATTCGAAATTATATTAAATATTAAATGCTAAATGTACCCAGCTCTGTGTACATAGAAGTGTACCAGAGGGGCTGACCAGTGGGCCCGTTGACTGGGTCAACAGACCAGTCAACAGAGGCTGACTGGTGGGCCCTCTGCTGAGTCAGCAGGCTGACTCAGCGTGTCTTATCCAGATAAACAGTAGCAGTGGGCCCCTTGTGTCATTTTAGTTAATTAAACTAATAGGTTTTATTAGACTAATCAACCCGCGTGGGGCCCGGCTGTCATACACTGTGTGTGGGGGGGGGGGTAATTAGGGGGCCTAATTAGTGGCAACGATGCCACGTCATCCGTGTCACCGGCGGCGAGGCCGAACGTCGGCGATGATCGTCCGGTCGATTCCGGCGACTAAACAGAGGCGCGCGAGTACTCAGAGGACCGGCGCGACGAAGCGCATCTGTTGGTGCTAGCGGCTCGAGCCGGGGTGGCCGGAAGCATGGCCGGCGATGAGGTCTTGGCGGCAGTAGAACGTCGGCCGTGACGGGATCGAGCCTACGGCTCGAATCGACGGGGAGGAAGAGGTGGGATGGGGCAGTTGCTCACATTGAGCTCGATGGTAAAGTCGAGGGAGTCGGGGTGGTCAAGAGGCGACGGCAATGACGACGAATGGCGGCGACCGGGCGGAGGGGAACGGGCCGATGGCGGCACTTGATGGCTTCCTGGCTCGGGCTTGAGGGCGGAGACGACGTGGAGGTTCGCGGTGGAGCTCCTGGACTTGCCTGCGCGGCTCGGGGAGGCCACTGGCCAGTGGCGGCATGGGCGACGGCGATGCGCACATGGAGGCGCTCGGGCGTGAAGAAAGCGAAGGGGGCCGAGCGAGGGAAGGGGATGAAAGGGTTAGGGTTCGTCAGAGGGGCAGCAGGGCATCCTTATCCCTCCCCGTAGGCGTGGCTGCGCGGGGCGGCGAGCCGAGTGCGGCGGGGACGAGCGGGGGCGCGCCCCGGTCGGAGGAGCAGTGGGAGGGAGACGACCCGGGGTGCTGGGCTGGGCCGCACTGTGCACTAGGCCCAATGCCCCGGGGCCTTTTTTTCCTTTTATTTTTCCTTTTCTTTTATTTCTTTCTATTTTGCAAATAGTTTAGCCCCAATTTGAGTTTTGTAAAATATGTGACTTGGCTCAATAAATAATATGCAATATTTATCACTGCCACAAAAAGGTTTGGAGGTAATTTGGTTTCATTTGAATATTTATTAAATGGAATGGGTTCAAATAGTGCTATTTTGGTACTGTTTCATGATGTTAGAGTCATTTAAATAATTCAATTAATGTTGATTTTATTTTTATTATTGCTTTGGGAATATTTGCAACATTATGAACTATTTAGTTCCTGGATTTGAGCAACTTTTAATTTCACTTTATATTTGAAATTCAATTTGAATTGGAATTTGAAATGAGATATGAATTCAATGATAATTAAACAATGCAAGCAAAGATGACTTGGCATAATTAGGTGAGGATCACAGTAGCTTAATACAAGGGGATGTTACAAGAATCATGCCCTTCGAAGGATCAATCATAATCTGGAGTACTTGCTGAAGCTGAAGGACAAGCCTACTTCACCATCACCACCATCACCCAAGAAGGATACTTGAGTACACGGGTATGGGCACTCCCCTTGGCTTGTGCCAAGCTTGGGGGAGGCACCCCGGTATTATATCACCATCACTTTTTCATCATCATTATCTATCTTAGTTCGATCCTTAGTTATTTCATGATTTAGAGGAATAAAGTTTTAGTATGATTTAGTTTCGAGTGCTTGCTTGGTGATCTATCTATCTATGTAATCGTGTGTGAAAGTTATATAATAAAGAGTAGTTTGAGTTGAGTGTTTTGCTTTTGATGATCCAATCTTAGAAATAAAGAATAAAAGTAAGATCATATGCTAATCCCATGGGGAGTGATGACTTCACATAAAAGAAGTATAATTGATAAAACTTGTTGGAAGTTGACAAACATAGCATTGGTCATTGTAGCAATTCATGAAAAAGTAATAAAGGAAGAGAGGTCTCACATATAAATACACTATCTTGGACATCTTTTATGATTGTGAGCCCCCATTAAATATTCTATGTCAATTAGTTGACGTTGGACAAGGAACACAACGTAATGGGTTATGTTTGCTTATATTCACATAGAAGTTATATTGTTTTGGATCCTCTAACATGTGGTGTTTGCCCCCTATCTTTGCTAGCCAAAAATCCGCACCAAGTAGAGATACTACTTGTGCATCCAAAAACCCTTAAACCCTGTTTAATGCCATGAGAGTTCACTATATCTACCTATGGATTGAATAAGATCCTTCAAGTAAGTTGTCATCGGTGCAAAAGCAATAAAAATTGCTCCTAAATATGTATGAACTTTTATTGTAAGGGAAAATAAGCTTTGTACGATCTTGTGATGGTGGAGCAATAAAAGCGACAGACTGCATAATAAAGGTCGCTATCACAAGGGGCAATATAAAGTGACGTTCCTTTACATTAAGAGCTTGCACATCCAAAAAACAAAAAGCGCATGACAACCTCTGCTTCCCTCTACGAAGGGCCTATCTTTTACTTTATGTATTTACTTTCATGCAAGAGTCGATAGTATTCTCCTCTATTCCGTTTTTTATTTTCTCTTTTAGCAAACATCATGTGGTGGGGATTGATCCATGCATATATATCCAGTTGAATGTAGGTGATACGTCCAATTTGCATCATGATTTCCTACTGTTATTTATTATGTTTTTAATCATTATTTCACTTTATGGTACAATTCTTATGCCTTTTCTCTCTTAATTTGCAAGATTTACATGAAGAGGGAGAATGCCGGCAAGTGGAATTCTGGACCTGAAATAGCTACATCAGAGATACCTATTCTAGAGAGCTCCAATTGACCTAAAATTTCATGGAGATTTTTTATTGAATATATAAAAAATACTGGAGAACAGAAATATCAGAGGGGACCCACCAGTTGCCCACAAGGCAATAGGGCGCCCCCCCCGGGCGCGCCTTGATGCCTTATGGGGCCGATAGCTGGCTTCTGGCCCCCTCAAATCGGCCTCTTCCTCTTCATCAGTTGTCCAAGCATCGGGGTCAATATCCCCATAGACTCTAGGGTTCGCAATAAGGTGCGAGACATAGCTTTCCCCGTCCGAATCCTGAGATGACATGGCGCTTGGCCTTGAGAATCTGACAGAAAATACCACGAAACAAGAACAGAGGAGAAACTTGCGATGCGGTGGTCAAAACACCCGTGAGTATATATAATGAATTTTGGGGCACCTCCCCCAAGCTTGGCACAAGCCAAGGGTGGTGCCCATACCCGTGTACTCAAGTCTCCTTGCTCGGTGATGGTGGTGATGAGGTGATAGGCTTGTCCTTCCACTTGAGGACACGGATTTCTTCTTTTAATTTGTCATTCTCGCTTTCAAGATCCCAGATTTTGCAACGTAGTTTATCCGAATCTTCCTGCACATGACGAAAAGGAGTGAATTGAACTTTAGGTACTTTCACCGTATTGGGCAGGCTTGACCTCTTGAATTCAATATGCATATCTCCTGGCTGAAGTAGAGCAGGACCCTCTTCCTCATCGTTGGAATAATCTTGCTTTTCCCTCCAATCGGGCTCTTCCTCTTCATCAGTTGTCCAACCATAGGGGTCAATATCCCCATAGACTCTAGGGTTCGCAATAAGGTGCGAGACATAGCTTTCCCCGTCCGAATCCTGAGATGACATGGCGCTTGGCCTTGAGAATCTAACAGAAAACAACACGAAACAAGAACAGAGGAGAAACTTGCGATGCGGTGGTCAAAACACCCGTGAGTATATATAATGAATTTTTTCCGTGCAGGACAAGTAATATGGAAGAAAAATGGAGTCGGGAAAGTCCACGAGGGGGCCACAAGCCTGGTAGGCGCGCCCCCCAGGCTTGTCGCCTTCTCGTTACGGACAGAAAGTACTTTTATGGAAGTTTTGGAGTCAGTTTAGTTACCGTACCACATACCTACTCCTTTTCAGGATTCTGGAGCATTCCGGAAGGTTTCTTCTATGTGCTCTTCTGGTGTCATTGTTTGAATAATATTGGTTTCAACATTAATGGGCATACCTGAGATATAATGTTTAATTCTTTGCCCATTAACCACTCTCGGATTATTGCCTTGGAGTTGTTTATTTTGATGGCTCTGGAGCGATAAACTTCTTCAATGATGTATGGGCCTTCCCACTTAGAGAGAAGTTTTCCTGCAAAAAATCTTAAACGAGAATTGTATAATAGAACATGATCACCTACTTTGAATTCCCGTTTTTGGATTCTCTTATCATGCCATCTTTTAACATTTTCTTTAAACAACTTGGCATTTTCATAAGCTTGGGTTCTCCATTCATCTAGAGAGCTAATATCAAATAACCTCTTTTCACCGGCAGGTTTAAAATCATAGTTAAGTTCTTTGATTGCCCATTATGCTTTATGTTCTAATTCAAGAGGTAAATGACATGCTTTTCCATAAACCATTTTATATGGAGACATACCCATTGGATTTTTATAAGCAGTTCTGTAAGCCCATAGTGCATCATCAAGTTTCTTAGACCAATTCTTTCTAGATCTATTAAAGGTCTTTTGCAAAATTAAGTTTATTTCTCTATTACTCAATTCAACTTGACCACTAGACAGAGGATGATAAGGAGATGCAATTCTATGATTAACATCATATTTAGCAAGCAGTTTACGGAAAGCACCAGGAATAAAATGTGAACCACCATCAGTCATTAAATATCTAGGGACTCCAAACCTCAGAAATATAACTTCTTTAAGCATTTTAATAGAAGTGTTATGATCAGCACTACTAGTTGGAATAGCTTCTACCCACTTAGTAACGTAATCAACAGCAACTAAAATATGTGTATACCCGTTGGATTTAGGAAAAGGTCCCATATAATCAAAACCCCAAACATCAAATGGTTCAATAACAAGTGAATAATTCATAGGCATTTCCTGATGTCTACCAACATTACCAATTCCTTGACATTCATCACAAGAGAGGACAAACTTACGTGCATCTTTGAAAAGGGTAGACCAATAAAAACCAGATTGTAATACCTTGTGTGCAGTTCTGTCTCCCGCATGGTGTCCTCCTATGCCTCGGAGTGACACTTCCGTAGGATTTGTTCCTGTTCATGCTCTGGTACACAACGTCTAATAACACCATCTACTCCTTCTTTATATAAATGTGGGTCATTCCAAAAGTAATGTCTTAAATCACAGAAGAACTTTTTCTTTTGTTGGTATGTGAAACTGGGTGGTATATATTTAGCAACAATGTAATTAGCATAGTCTGCATACCAAGGTGTGTTACGAGAAGCATTTATCACAGCTAATTGTTCATCAGGAAAATCATTATTAATAGGAAGTGGGTCATCAAGAACATTTTCCATTCTAGACAAATTATCAGCTACGGGATTCTCAGCTCCCTTTCTATCAATAATATGCAAATCAAATTCTTGTAGCAAGAGAATCCACCTAATAAGTCTAAATTTAGCATCTTTCTTTTCCATAAGATATTTAATAGCAACATGATCAGTGTGAATAGTAACTTTGGAATCAACAATGTAAGATCTGAATTTATCACATGCACACACAACTGTTAAAAATTCTTTCTCAGTAGTAGCATAATTTCTTTGAGCACTGTCTAGAGTTTTACTAGCATAATGAATAACATTCAATTTCTTATCAACTCTTTGACCTAGAACATCACCAACAACATAATCACTAGCATCACACATAATTTCAAAGGGTAGGTTCCAATCAGGTGGTTGAACAATAGGTGTGATACGTCCAATTTGCATCATGATTTCCTACTATTATTTATTATGTTTTTAATCATTATTTCACTTTATGGTACAATTCCTATGCCTTTTCTCTCTTAATTTGCAAGATTTACGTGAAGAGGGAGAATGCAGGCAGCTGGGATTCTGGACCTGAAATAGCTACATCAGAAATACCTATTCTACAGAGTTCCAATTGACCTGAAATTCCACAGAGATTTTTTATTGAATATATAAAAAATACAGGAGAAAAGAAATACTAGAGGGGACCCACCAGTTGCCCACAAGGCAACAGGGCCTCCCCCCAGCTGGCTTCTGGCCCCCTCCTTCTGCTATATAAGGGCATTTGCCCTAGATAAAATAATGAGAAGACTTTCGAGACGAAGCACCGCCGTCTCAAGGCGGAACCTAGGCAAGAGCTATTTTGCTCTCCGGCGGAGCGATTCCGCCGAGGATACTTCCCTCCGGGAGGGGGAAATCGAAGCCATCGACATCACCAACGATCCTCTCATCATGGGAGGACCAATCTTCATCAACATCTTCCCCAGCACCATCTCATCTCAAACCCTAGTTCATCTCTTGTATTCAATCTTTGTCTCAAAACCTCAGATTGGTACCTGTAGGTTGCTAGTAGTGTTGATTACATCTTGTAGTTGATGCTAGTTGGTTTATTTGGTGGAAGATTATATGTTCAGATCCTTAATGCTATTCAATACCCCTCTGATCTTGAACATAAATATGATCTGTGAGTAGTTACTTTTGTTCTTGAGAACATGGGAGAAGTCTTGTCATAAGTAATCATGTGAATTTGGTATTCGTTCGATATTTTGATGATATGTATGTTGTTGCTTCCTTTAGTGGTGTCGTGTGAACGTCGACTACATGACACTTCACCATCTTTGTGTAGGAGATATGCCCTAGAGGCAATAATAAATGCTATTATTTATCCCCATGTTCGTAATTAATTTTATATTCCATGCTATAACTGCTATGGTTCTCGAGTCTACAATAACCACGAGGCTCGAAGGGAAACTCATATGCACGTGTGGAATAATAAACGGTAAAATGTATTCCTAGTCTGGCCTCTAAGACTAGCTCAAGTGTTGCATGATGGTTCTGTTTTCCTGATCATGGGCATGACTATGCCGGCAACTTTGAGGGCACAATGTTAGAAGAACATTTGTGTTGAATCGACCCGAATTGATGTTATGCTATGAGATACATTCGTCACAAGTTAATGGTTAATAACACAGAGAAAGTTAACGTTTGCATAATTCCTTAGACCGTGAGAGTGGTGAGTTTCTTCATGCTTGCTTCATGAACTTTGGGGTTTGTTAAACGTCATCCGTAAATGGGTGGCTATTACGGCGGCTTACGGGTTCATGGAAAACTGTTTCAAGGGACTTGATAGCTCAAGATTGGGATTTGCTCTTCTGATGATGGAGAGATATCTCTGGGCCCTCTCGGTGTTACGGTATCCACCATCGTCTGGCCAGACACATTGTGATTTGATCACAGGGATGCCGGAACACGGGAACGAGAAAAGAGAACAAAACCGGTAACGAGGTAACTGGCATAGTGGACAAGTTGTTGATTCACGGGGATGCCGATAAGTCTCACCTCGGGTGTTTGTAACATATCGCGAAGCAACAGGAATAGCACACGGTAACTGGAGGTTCACTCGAATATTTATTCGTGTGGGTATAGGGGTCAATATGGGTGTCCACGGCTCCGATGTTGATCATTGATCGGAAAGTGTTCCGGCCATGTCTATGCTTCACCGAACCTATAGGGTCACATGCTTAAGGGTCATTTATCTGCTGAATACTAGACAGGGAGTCTGAGAGAAAGTCACCAGAAAAGTTTCGGAGACAACGGAAAAGTTCCGGAGAGAGAACACCGGAATAGTTTCGGTAAAACTGAAAAGTTGTTTTAGGGTATACCATTAAGTCAAATTGGTTTCGGCACACGCCTAGAAATTCTTGGAGGGTGCCAGAATTGTTCTGGGAACTTCTGGGATTTTTCGGAGAAAAAACCCGGAAATGTTCCGGAGCTGCCGGAACCGCTTTATTTGCTTTTCGCAGATGAAAATCACTAATCCGGAATTGTTTTGGAACGCATCCAAAATTATTTTAGTGGGTACTGGAAATGTTCTAAGACCTATAGAAATATTTTCGGATTTAACGGTCGTGGAAAAATGTTTCCATGAATAGTGAAAGTGCTTTTTGGGTTACTTTATGGAAAGCCACCTTTTAGGGCTTTTCCCAAAAGGCTTCTAGAAGGACTTGGGGACTAAGGAACCCCTTTGGGGGGGGACCCACTAGGGGGTGGCCGGCCATGGTGAGGCTCCTACATCGGGCCCCACTTGCCCTCTTACCTTCCCCTTTATGCCCTTGTGGAGGACTCCATTCATGGGCATTTTGGGGTTTTGGAATGCCACCCCACCCCTTGGGATTTCCTATAAATAGATGTGGAGAGGTGCTCTGCACACTCACTCCTTCCTCACATACAAGTACCATGCATGATCTGGCTTCTCTCTCCCTCCCCGCGAAATAGTTTCGTAGAGCCGAAAGGCTGTCTGGGTTCCGGTGGGAACTATTTCTGGACGGCGAAGCCCTGCCGGATAGATCACACCGTATGTGTGCAACCCCGTAGAGAGGTCGTAGGTTCGATCTTTTTGCCCGAAGGGCTGTCCGAGTGACCATCCGAGTTTTGAGGGTCGTCCCGAAGGGCTGTCCGTGACATCGTCCGAGGGACTGTCCGACCGCCTCCCGGAGGGCTGTCCGACAAGCAGACAAGGGAGAACATCCTCGCGGTTGGGAGGTTGTAAATCGTAGCTGCAGGGATCTGCATCGACGATCTACATCGACTCTACTTCCGCTGTGCTACCAGTCGGTAATGATCGGATCGAAACCTTGTATGCAGTCTTCATAGTGGTCCTGGGCTGGTGGGTAGGTCGGATTTTTTTTGTTTTCTGCTGCGTTCCCCTACAGTGGCATCATGAGCCGTGCTATGCGTAGATGCAGGTTACGATCTAGAATACATAGAGATGTATGGGTGTTGCATAATATAATTTTGTAGTAGATGAGATCTATTGCTAAAAATTATTTATGCGGGTAGCAGATGAAATCTATTACCCGATGTTCTTGTTGCTTCCCTTGAATTTGCGTATTTCTGATCTTAATAACGGTATGGTGGAGTTTCAAAGTTCTGGCAATCCGCGATCCTGATTGATCAACGAAGTGCTAACAGTTCTTTGAATTCCACCATTGTTAAAAGAAAGATGAAATTTCGTAGACGAAAGGGCAATGCAGATACGATCTGCACGGGGGTCATGCGTATGACGAAGTTAAGTATGGGGCTCAAGATTTTATTATCTCGTGTTTCATACACCCCGCAAAGTTAATCTAGCGACTTGAATAATCATACTTGATGATGGACGTTGGTAGCTTCGGTTTGTTTCGAAACCTTAGAAGCCACGTAAAATAAATTTTTGCATAAACCAATTAGAGGCGTCTAACTTGGTTTTGCAGGATGTGCATGTGATGTGGTATAGCAATTCTCATATTAATCTAATTATGTATGAGATGACTATATGATGTAAATTTACTAACATGACCTGCGTGTCATGATTCGGCATGATGGCTGGAGCCATATGATTGTCACCTTAATGACCTGCGTGTCAACCTTAAGTAATGCACTTATTTTATTAGCTATAGAGATAGCAATATTATCTGGTGCATCGACAAGGTGGTGGCAAACTTCGCAAAGGTGAACACCGACGCGAATGCCGAAGACGAAGAAATTAAAGACTTCTCCGTCAGAAAGGGCTATACCATATCATGCTATTATGAATTGCCTGAGATGTTTATCCCTTATGATGCACCCTTTTGATTGCGCGGTAGTCGCTTTTATTAGGGTGATCTCTCACTTAAAATATCAAGTAGTTAGTGTTCTCCCAAGTGTAGCACCGTCACAGCATCTTTCCTTTCGGGGTGCGCCATGCCTACATGGGTACGAAGGATTGTACGGGTGTAAGGCGGGTGAGGTCAAACCTCGCAGCGAGATCACTTGGTTGTCTTGATGTTCTGGCTTGATCGTCCTGAGCTCGGAACACGCCCATCGAAAGATGAACAAGAGTCACATAGAGATGTGATTGGCAAGTTGGCCTACCGATTAAAATTCTCGTCATCAGTGATGTCCACATCATTGAATTGAAATGCGGGTCTTGTATCACTCACAATTAATTATGAGAGATATTGATTTGAGTGGGAGCGCACTGTAGAATTAACTTGTTTAATTCTCTGTGCAATTAATTATGAACTTTGTCTAAGTAAAATTTGCATAATAGTTGTAGAATAATGGCTCGTGTTTCCACCTTCCCTATTAACATTGAATAGCTGTTATATATCTCGTTAAAACTTTACAATTGGTAACGTAATATGAGGATTGTCCTCAAGAGTGCCGAGAAGGATTTTGTCCTATCGCATGCTTTCGGTATCCTCCCGCTAATGCTATGGATGATGTGACTCTCGTCCTTCGATCCAAAAGCTAGAATTCCGTTACGGTCAAGTGCAATATGTTTGCTTCCATGAGACCCGAACTTCAAAAGTTTGGGATAGCTATGTGATATTCATGGAACTGAAAATTAGTTTCAGATACAAACAAAGGCTAAAAGATATGAGATTTCCAAATAAATGTTTGTTTGCAAACTATTAGTAAAAGTGTTTACTATGCATTTGACTAATACGAGAGGGATCCAGAAGAACGCCTATCATATGATGAAGGTGAATAAAACAACAACTTAAAGAGAAAGGAAATGTCCAAAGGGTGTTAGTGTGACTTACACACCTAGGAAGTCCGGGGCTAACGCCACTCTTAAGTTGAGTGCTTCTTCTGAGAGTAGGAGAAGTACTGAAAGTTAAACTGTTAGAAGTATAAAGGCAAAAACAGAGAAGACTGGAATGTCCAGCTCATGTATGAAAGTCATACAAGCTATTGATGTATCGAAGGCTGGTCAAAGAAATAGTTCTTGGGAATTGTGATTAAATTGTTAGTCACTAATTCTTGGGTATTGTGAGTTGATCACAAAGATACCCGCTCGATTGCATTCTGCTGCGACTCGATGCAAGAACTACTACGGCCTAAAAGACTTGCCAGAGTGAGGTTTAGATATGCGCTGGGAACATAGTAAAAGTTGCTATACTCGGTACATTACCTATGTATTTATTTTCATAATTCATTTTAGAGTTTTTATACACTCTAGCCCATTGCATAAAGTATCTTGCAAGAAGGTTGTTCATAAGAGAACTTTTGGTGTTCGGTGTTATGAATAACATAAGGGCCATGCTTCCATCATGGATGGGATGTATGTTATGAATATTGATAATAATATATTACCTCCGTATTTACTTTCATAATTCATTTTAGAGTTTTACACACTCTAGCCCATTGCATAATGTTTGTTGCAAAAGGGTTGTTCATAAAAGAACAATTGTTGTTTAGTGTTATGAATAACATAAGGGCCATACTTCCATCATGAATGGGATGTATGTTATGAATATTGATGGTAATATGATACATCCATAACTCTGACGCTAAATATCGCAAGACTAAGGGAATACCACACATGTGTGGCACTGCATTTGGTCACATTGGAGAAACCCGCATGGAGAAATTCCATAATGATGGATTTTGAAGTCGTTTGATTATGAATCATCTGACACTTGCAACTTTCCTCCGAAAAGTGAAGTGACTAAAATACCGTTCACAGGCCATAAGGAACGAGCAACGAACTTATTGGTGATCATACATTTTGATGTATGTAGTCCGATAAATGTTGTTGCTAGCAGTGGATTTATCTATCTTCAGAAATGACTCAAGTAGATATATGGATATTTACTTGATGAGACGTAAGTCTGGATCTTTTGAAATCATTCATAAGGTTTTTAAAAATGAAGTAGAAATTATTGTAACAAGAAAATTATGTTTCTGCAAACTAGATTGCCGAAAGGAATATTTGAGTTACAAGTTTAGCGAATGTCTGATGAGTTGTGAAAAGAGTTTCATAACTTACACCTCACGAAGCACCACTGTGAGTGGAATATCCGTGAAGATGTAATCAAACCATTTATGACATGGTAAGATCAAAGATGACATAAATCAATTTGCCATTATCCCTTTTAAAAGTAATGCTTTAGAGACTGCGGCTTTTACACTGAAAAGAGCACCATTAGATCTATTGAAATGACTCCATGGTATGGTACACCCAACCATGTTATGTCTTTTCTTAACATTTGGAATATGGGGCTTGTGTAAAATATTTACAAACCTATTCCAAATCAGACAAGTGCTACTTTGTAGGTTATCCCAAGTTATTGGGTATTCCCCTACCACTGTACCGAGGCAAAAGGTTTTGCCACAAAGAACGGTATGCTTTTGAAGAAAATGGTTCTTGCAAAAAGGTGAGTGGGAGGACAGTGCGACTCGACGAGATAACAATATCTTCATCATCAGATCAAAGGAAAGAAACCTTGGAAGTAATTCCAGAGTTTCCTACTGCGATTGATATGGAAGCCTCTACATGAGATGTATGGACTTCGATCGAACTTGCAACTGAACCACGTAGGCAAAACTCGTGCAAACCTCTCAGGTGCGGAAGCGAGATATTGTTGTTAGACAACATTATACCTATGATACACAAGGAAGCGTTGATGGGCCCTGACTCCGGAATTGGCTAAATGCCAATATAATCCGAGATAGTTTCCATATAAATGATTCAAGATTATATCTTGATAAACCCTTCGGAAGACTTAGAGTCTAACGAACATTAATGGAACTATAAACTAATGTGGATAAAATGTTTTATCCATAAAGCTCGACTTGTTGCAATAACAAATTCAAGGAGTTGACTACGATGAGATTGTCTCATCGTAGCGATGCTTAAAGTCAGATCGGGTTAAACTAGCAATTAATACATATTTCAATCTTGAGATATGATACATGGATGCCAAAAGGATTTCCATGTGATGGAAATACAACCTAGGACTCGCATGTGATACAGTCCGAAGTATTTTGTCAATCCAGAGGATGCTAGTAAGTATGCAAACTTCAGAGTTCCAGCAATGGACAGAAGAGAGCAAAATGGAGTTGGAATCTTCGTTTTGATGAAATAGTCAAAAGAGTTTGATTTCATCAATGGATAACGAAGATGCTTGTGGTTACAAGAAAGTAAGTGGGAGCATAATAATATTTCTAAAAACTTTGTGTGCTTGACACATTATTGATTGGAAATAATATAAATTTCTTGACACGAATTAGGACTTCATTGAAAATAGTTTTTCGATGAAGTGCTTGGGCTAAATAGCCTTGATATTAGGCATATTTATCTATGAGATAGAATTGCCTAATAGGCTAAGCCAAAAATACATATTGACAAGATGCTAAAACAGTTTAGCATAAGAACGCCAAGGAGTGATTCTTGCCGAAGTCACATGGAAAGAGTTTTGCAAGACTCGGTGTCCCAAAACACTGATGAGCAAAATACATGATGGAGATCCCACACACTCTTGTGTTTGGATTAATCATATATTCCATGGTATGTAAAACAACCAGATATGTCTGATACTCCCAAGCTGTTGCGAGTATAGATACCAAAGTGATCAAAGTACTGATCATGGGACAACAGTGGAAAATGTCATTAAGTACTAAAGTAGCACTGATGACATGTTTTCTCGCAAGCAGAGATTATGAAGTGCTCGTTGTAAGTAATTACATCGATACAGTCTTCATCAATGCTCCATGCGATTTTCGATTTAATTTAAGGGTTTTGTGTAATACACGATATGGTGGCACGGTAGTTGGAAATTGTTCCAAACAAGTTACTGTGGCGATTTCTATAACAAAGGCTAAGTATGTTGACGCTTTGGAAGCGACTAAGAAGATGTTGAATCATATAGTTCATTCATGAACTTAGTATGGTTCCAAGAAGGCTTTGGTCAATGGGACACTATTGTAGATAGTCGCTCCATAGCTCAGTCAGAGGAATCAAGGTTTGACCTGTGACTCACATATATACAAAGCCAAGTCCACACAAAATATGAATTTTGTGAAAGCGTGAAAACACGAGGTGATGCAAAGATACACACGGAACTGAAGTTGTCAGATCCGTTGGACATTAGGATATACCACGAGCGAAGCATATTTTACACCGGTATGCCATAGGTGTAAAGTGTTTTAGCATTGACTAGATTATTGACTCTAGTGCAAGTGGGAGTCTGTAGGAGATATGCCCTAGATGCAATAATAAATGTTATTATTTATCTCCATGTTCATAATTATGTTTATATTCCATGCTATAACTGCTATGGTTCTCGAGTCTACAATAACCCCGAGGCTCGGAGGGAAACTCATATGCATGTGTGGAATAATAAACGGTAAAATGTATTCCTAGTCTGGCCTCTAAGACTAGCTCAAGTGTTGCATGATGGTTCTGTTTTCCTGATCATGGGCATGACTATGCCGGCAACTTTGAGGGCACAATGTTAGAAGAACATTTGTGTTGAATCGACCCGAATTGATGTTATGCTATGAGATACATTCGTCACAAGTTAATGGTTAATAACACAGAGAAAGTTAACGTTTGCATAATTCCTTAGACCGTGAGAGTGGTGAGTTTCTTCATGCTTGCTTCATGAACTTTGGGGTTTGTTAAACGTCATCCGTAAATGGGTGGCTATTACGGCGGCTTACGGGTTCATGGAAAACTGTTTCAAGGGACTTGATAGCTCAAGATTGGGATTTGCTCTTCTGATGATGGAGAGATATCTCTGGGCCCTCTCGGTGTTACGGTATCCACCATCGTCTGGCCAGACACATTGTGATTTGATCACAGGGATGCCGGAACACGGGAACGAGAAAAGAGAACAAAACCGGTAACGAGGTAACTGGCATAGTGGACAAGTTGTTGATTCACGGGGATGCCGATAAGTCTCACCTCGGGTGTTTGTAACATATCGCGAAGCAACAGGAATAGCACACGGCAACTGGAGGTTCACTCGAATATTTATTCGTGTGGGTATAGGGGTCAATATGGGTGTCCACGGCTCCGATGTTGATCATTGATCGGAAAGTGTTCCGGCCATGTCTATGCTTCACCGAACCTATAGGGTCACATGCTTAAGGGTCATCTATGTGCTGAATACTAGACAGGGAGTCTGAGAGAAAGTCACCAGAAAAGTTTCGGAGACAACGGAAAAGTTCCGGAGAGAGAACACCGAAATAGTTTCGGTAAAACTGAAAAGTTGTTTCAGGGTATACCATTAAGTCAAATTGGTTTTGCCACACACCTGGAAATTCTTGGAGGGTGCCAGAATTGTTCTGGGAACTTCTGGGATTTTTCGGAGAAAAAACCCGGAAATGTTCCGGAGCTGCCGGAACCGCTTTATTTGCTTTTCGCAGATGAAAATCACTAATCCGGAATTGTTTTGGAACGCATCCAAAATTATTTTAGTGGGTACTGGAAATGTTCTAAGACCTACAGAAATATTTTCGGATTTAACGGTCGTGGAAAAATGTTTCCATGAATAGTGAAAGTGCTTTTTGGGTTACTTTATGGAAAGCCACCTTTTAGGGCTTTTCCCAAAAGGATTCTAGAAGGACTTGGGGACTAAGGAACCCCTTTTGGGGGGGGGGGGGGACACACTAGGGGGTGGCCGGCCATGGTGAGGCTCCTATATCGGGCCCCACTTGCCCCTTACCTTCCTATTTATGCCCTTGTGGAGGACTCCATTCATGGGCATTTTGGGGTTTTGGAATGCCACCCCACCCCTTGGGATTTCCTATAAATAGAGGTGGAGAGGTGCTCTCCACACTCACTCCTTTCTCAAATACAAGTGCAATGCATGATCTGGCTTCTCCCTCCCTCCCCGCGAAATAGTTTCGTAGAGCCGAAAGGCTGTCTGGGTTCCGGTGGGAACTAGTTCTGGACGGCGAAGCCCTGCCGGATAGATGACACCGTATGTGTGCAACCCCATAGAGAGGTCGTAGGTTCGATCTTTTTGCCCGAAGGGTTGTCCGAGTGACCATCCGAGTTTTGAGGGTCCTCCCGAAGGGCTATCCGTGACACCGTCTGAGGGTCTGTCCGACCGCCTCCCGAAGGGTTGTCCGATGAGCAGACAAGGGAGAACATCCTCGCGGTTGGGAGGTTGTAAATCCTAACTGTGGGGATCTGCTTCGACGATCTACATCGACTCTACTTCCGCTGCGCTACGAGTCGGTAACGATCGGATCGAAACCTTGTATGCAGTCTTCATAGTGGTCCTGGGCTGGTGCGTAGGTCAGAATTTTTTTTGGGCCTAAGGGAAGGCATTGTGGAGTAGTAATTAGATGATGGGTTGCTAGAGTGACAGAAGCTTAAACCCTAGTTTATGCGCTATTCCGTAAGGGGCTGATTTGGATCCATATGTTTCATGCTATGGTTAGAGTTATCTTAATTCTTCTTTCATAGTTGCGGATGCTTGCGAGAGAGGGTAATCATAAGTGGGAGGCTTGTTCAAGTAAGAACAGCACCCAAGCACCGGTCCACCCACATATCAAATTATCAAAGTAGCAAACGCGAATCAAACAAACATGATGAAAGTGACTAGATGAAATTCCCATGTGTCCTCGAGAACGCTTTGCTTATTATACGAGTTCGTTCCGGCTTGTACTTTGCTATAAAAAGGATTGGGCCACCTTGCTGCACTTATTGTTACCATTACTACTTGTTACTTGTTACGAATTATCTTGCTATCAAAACTATCTGTTACCGCTACTTTCAGTACTTGCAGAGAATACTTTGCTGAAAACCGCTTGTCATTTCCTTCTGCTCCTCGTTGGGTTCGACACTCTTACTTATCGAAAGGACTACAATTGATCGCCTATACTTGTGGGTCATCATGGTGCAAAAATTAAGGCATTCTTAAGTATTTCAAAGGCTTCTACACAATCATCATCAAAAACAAATGGAACATCTTTTTGCAAAAGATTAGTAAGAGGCCTAGAAATTTTAGAGAAGTCTTTTATAAACCTTCTATAGAAACCAGCATGACGAAGGAAACTTTTTATACCTCTGATATCTTTAGACATGGCATTTTATCAATTGCATCAACTGTAGTTTTATCAACTTCAATTCCTTTTTCAGAAATTTTATGCCCAAGGACTATACCTTCATTCACCATAAAGTGGCACTTCTCCCAATTCAAGACAAGATTAGTTTCTTCGCATCTCTGCAAAACTCGATGAAGGTTTCTTAAGAAATCATCAAAAGAAGTTCCGTAAACGGAGAAATCATCCATGAAAACCTCAACAATCTTTTCACAAAAGTCAGAGAATATAGCAGTCATACATCTTTAAAAGGTAGCGGGTGCATTACATAAACGAAAAGGCATACGACGGTAAGCATAAGTTCCAAAAGGACAAGTAAAGGTGGTTTTTTCTTGATCTTTTGGTGATACAGGTATTTGAGAGAAACCAGAATATCCATCTAGGAAACAAAAGTGTGTATGCTTAGATAGTCTTTCTAACATTTGATGAATAAAAGGCAAAGGGTAATGATCTTTCCTAGTAGCTTTATTTAATTTCCTAAAATTAATTACCATCCTATAGCCAGTTACAATTCTTTGTGGAATGAGTTCATTTTTTATCATTAGGAACAACGGTAATACCTCCCTTCTTAGGAACACATTGAACATGACTTACCTATCTACTATCAGCTATGGGATAAATTATACCTGCCTCCAGAAGTTTTAATATTTCAGTCCTTACCACATCCTTCATTTTAGGATTCAACCTTCTTTGATGATCAACAACTGGTTTAGCATCTGTCTCCATATGAATTTTATGCTGACATAGAGTGGGACTAATGCCCTTAAGATCATAAAGAGTATATCCAATTGCAGCACGGTGCTTCCTCAGAGTTTTAAGTAATCTCTTTTCTTCATGCTCTGAAAGGTTAGCACTAATAATAACAGGATATATCTTCTTTTTATCAAGATAAGCATATTTAAGTGTATCAGGTAATTGCTTTAATTCAAACACAGGATCACCCTTGGGTGGTAGAGGATTTCCCAAGATTTCAACAGATAAATTATGTTTAAGAATAGGTGCTTGTTTGAAGAATAATTCATCTATTTCATTTCTTTCTTTCATATGCATATCATTCTCGTGGTCTAGCAAATATTGTTCTAATGGATCAGTAGCAGGCATGGCAATAGAAGTAAGACCAATAATTTCATCTTTATTGGGTAATTCTTTATCATGAGGTTGTCTACGAAACTTAGGGAAATTAAATTCATGAGATATATCACCAAACTTAACCCTAACTTTCTCTTTAACATAATCAATTTCAGCATTAACGGTATTCAAGAAGGGTCTACTAAAAATAATGGGACAACAATTATCTTGTTATGAACCAAGTACTAAGAAATCAGTAGGGTATTTGATTTTACCACACAAAACTTCAACATCTCTAACAATCCCAAGTGGTGTAATAGTATCTCTGTTTGCAAGCTTAATAGTAACATCAATATCTTCAATCTCAATAGGTGCAATATCATTCATTACTTCTTGATATAAATAAAACGGAATAGCACTCACACTAGCACCCATATCACATAAACCATGATAGCAATGATCTCCAATCTTAACAGAAACAATAGGCATGCCAACTACGGGCTTGTTCTTATCTAGCATATCTCGTTCATTTCTAACAGGTTTAGCAATTCTAGCAGCCTCTTCACAGAAATATATGACATGTCCATTAATGTTATCAACCAAAAGATCTTTAACCATTGCAATATTAGGCTCTACTTTAATTTGTTCAGAAGGTTTAGGTGTTCTACTATTACTTTTATTAGCCATAGTTGAAGGTTTAGCATGTTCCTTTATCCTAACAGGGAAAGGAGGTTTCTCAATATAAGCAGTAGGTACAACTGGATCAACATTGTAAACAATTATTTCTTCTTTAACACTAATAGGTTCTTCATTTAATTTAGTGGGTGGATGAAACTTAAACCATTTCTCCTTAGGGAGATCAACATGAGCAGCAAAAGATTCACAAAAAGTAGCTACTATCTCAGAGTCAAGTCCATATTTAGTACTAAACTTGTGAAAAGCATCAGTTTCCATAAAAGATTTAACACAATCAAACTCAAGATTTATACCTGACTCCTTACCTTTGTCGATTTCCCAATCTTCAAAGTTACCTTTAATTCTTTCTAGAAGATCCCATTTGAATTCAATAGTCCTCTTCATAAAGGAACCAGTAGAAGAAGTATCGAGCATGAATTGATCATTATGAGAAAGCCGAGCAGAAAAGTTTTGAATAATTATTACTCTTGAGAGCTCATGATTGGGGCATGTATGTAACATATACTTAAGCCTCCCCCAAGCTTGAGCGATACTTTCTCCTTCACGAGATCAAAAATTATATATATAATTCCGATCACGATGAACCAAATGCATAGGATAAAATTTCTGGTGAAATTCCAGCTTCAACCGGTTCCAATCTGTAACATCCCAAAATTCTAAATTTTGGAATGTTATATTAATCAAATAATTATGATTGTTTGTTTGATTGATTGATTGAAAGTGAGTGAAATTTGAAACTTTTGAAAGTTTAAAGAGAGGGAATAAAAGGACTTTCCCAAAACTTTCATCTTTGCACTTTGGTCCCCAGGGAATTCAAATTCATTTCATCACCAAACCCTAGAGTGAAGATGATATGACTTCTTCCATTTAAAGCAATAAAAAGGGATTTGGAAAGGATTTGAATTCTATTTGAAAAATATTTCAAACTCAGAAACTTTATGCAACTCAATGATTTTCATGAGAGAAGATAAAATGACTTCTTCAAATTATATGAAATATGAGTTGGAAGTTTAAAAGAAGGATTTGAAAGTGGTTTGAAATACAAATTCAAAACCACTTGGGAGTTATTTGGTTTTTAATCAAATTATTTTTCTCCAAAAATAAAATATATGGAAATTAGGGTAACATGATTCCCTACAATGGAAAAGTGGAGAAAAATAAATTTGAAGTCATTTTGATACTTTAAAATAAAAAAAATTGAATTTTTATTGCAACAGTAGCACTGTTTGCATTATTTGAATTTGTGTGAATTTATTTGCTTCTGAAAAATAGTTCATGTTTTAGGATTTATTTTTATGAAAATTCTGATATATTATATGCCAATATAAAGTTTTTATTTATTTTGTTTCCTTCAAATTTTCCTTCTCTGTTTAAAAAAAAATCTTCTTAAAACGAGAGAAGCCCATCTGCCCCACAGCCCAGCCGCCTAACCAGCGCAGCCGGCCCAGCAGCGCGCCCCGCGCCCGAACCTCCTCCTTACCGGTCGCCTGCTCCCCTCTCGCTCGCCCCTCTCCCGCTGACACCCCGGCCCCACGCCCTACCTTCTTCTTCCCCACGCAAAACTGAGTCCAGAGCGCGCATGCCGCCTCGCCATGTCCGATCTTCGCGGGATTCGATCCCGAAGCTTTCCCCTCGTGCACGCTGTTGTCTCTATAAAAGCCGAGGCCCTCCTCTCTCGTTTCCCTCAAAACCCCACGCCCATAGACACCTTAATCGGCCGCACTCACCGTTCGGATCTCCACCGGAGCCGAACCTTTCCACCATCGATTCCATCGCCGGTGAGTCACCCCGAGCCTCCTCCTTCTATATTTCTTCTTCTTCCGATCGCGATATTCATTTTGACATGTTTTTGACCCTTATTTTCTACCGTAGCCGCGATACCAAGCTCGCCCGCTCTCGCCAGAGCACGTAGAGAACAGGAGCTTCGCCGAGCTCGCTCTGTTTCGTCCAGTCCTCACCAACGCCCTCCAACACCACCACCACGACCCCCTCAGTGCGCCGCATCGCCTCGTCACCTCGGCCGCCGCCAACAACCACCGGAGGCCCCGCCACCGACGATGACCGAGCCGCCGCGGTCTCCATCACCGTCGTCCGCCCCTCTATAAGCCCAGCCCCCTCCTCTACCATTAGATCTTCGAGCAACGGTGTAGATTAGATCTTCTGTTTTTTTTCAATTAGCCGAAACGTTTTCAGCTAGAATCTGGCCATCCGCACGTTGGGCACCGCAGCGGACACCAACCAGCTGTCCGATCGAGATCTAACCGTCCCAGTTAGATCTGTTTTTTTGTCTACCGAGTGGTTCTGCTAGCGTCCGACCGTCCGCCCCTATGCTCTGAAGCAAACAGCCCACAGCCACCCACATTCTGCCATGTGGCCACTGGCCGATCCGAAGTTTTGTCTTTATTTTAGTTTCTGTTTTTAAAACAGAAATAGTTTCAATCTTAGATTGCTTATATCTTTTAGGTTTTTAATCCAAATTGAGTGATTCTTTTTGAATTGGATTAATATTTTCATCTAGTTTCTGTAGATACCAAGTTTGGCCATGTTTGAAAATTTAAATTTGAGTTTGCATGAATTTTCTTCAAACCTTGTTTTGTGAATATCTTGAGTTTAACAATAGCTATTTAGTTGATTCTTTTTGCTAGTGATCACTTGATCTTTTGTATAAACAGTAGGATTTTGCAAATTAGTTTTTGTTTATTTTAAATTAGGGTTTTAGGCGAAACAGTACTGTTTTACATAGTTTAGTGTTATTTTCTTTTCCCTTAGTATTTAATTATTTTTAACTAAAACCTTTATGTTTTTTTTCCAAATTTAGTTTTGTTTCTGTTAGATAAGAGTAGACAAATTTTATTTTATTTAAAATTTTTATTTTCTTTAGTTTTGTAGTAAAACTTGCATAGGTCGTAAATAGAGTTTTATAAAAGCTTTTTAATTGTTTCTTTTTGCTACTAAAAGTTTATTTAAAATACTTTCTGTTAATTTAGCTATTTTGTAGTTTCTTTTCTGTTAATTTATTATCTTAGTATCTTTCTTTGCTGTTAAGTCTTATTTAGGACAAAAATAATTTTATTGTTTGTAGTAAAGTCTTAGACTTTTCTTTAGTAGTTTTCTTTGTAGTATTTCTTGAAATTCTTTGGATTTTATTTGAATATTTATTATTTAATTCCTTGCTATTTTTATTTGTTGGTTATTATTTTGATTGCTAGAATTGATTGCTACAGTGATTGCTTATATGAATGTCATGTTTGTTTAACATAGATTTCATCGGAGAGTGACGAATAGTATCAAGTTATTTCTGAGATCGTTATAATCTTCATCAAGTAATACCAGGCAAGTTCACTTTGACCATTTTATTCATACCTATGATTTTATTGCATTTAGTGTCACCGTTCAACAATCCCTCCAGTAGTGATTGAATCTTGTAGCTGAGTAGAATGCATGAGGTAGGAACCCACTCCCCTGTTACCAAGCCCGGGAACGCCATTTATTTTAATGCTACGCTATAGTAGATGGGGTTTGGTATGAGTGTTCGTGAGTGGTGTGAGAAGGAGAACTCTGCGTCAATGACGACAACTTCATCAAGACTCTATGTCAATGACTACAACTCCATGATGGCATCTTCAAGGCCTGCATCTTCAAGACCTCAAGACTTCAAGACTCGAGACAAGATTTCAATACACACTACTAGGTGGAAATTGGACCGTGTGGCACCCTGGAGTACCCAGTGGATGCGTTGTGAGCTGGAGTAGGCCAGTACTCATGTGGAAAGTTCCACCCAGACTCAAAGAGACGGATGAATACTTCATGCCCGGAACCTTACCTGTGCAACCGCAAGTCATTATGGGCTCTGGCTTGGTTGACCTTAGTTGTGACTCTGGCTGGGACGGTGCTAGCAGATGTAGAACTACGATAGGATTGGATGAGCACCGGACAGTGGTCAGAGGTACTCTTCGGAAGACCATGTTTCGGTCGTCTTGTTCTCAAACACCCTGAAGTGCGAGAACGTAAAAAGAGGGATCGAATCTTGTGGGTAAAGTGCACAACACTCTACAGAGTTAAAACCTAATCGATTAGCCGTGTCCCCGATTATGGACAATTTGAGCCTCTGGACTTGGATCTATCTCTGAACTCTCAACACCGGACTGATAACTAATTGTGGGCAACTTATGATACTTGTGGGCTATGAGACATCGGTTGGCGGAACCATGTCATAGTAGATAACTCCGTAGTGAAAACTCCTGATTATTCCTTTGTTGTAGGGAAAATAAAACCAGCTTTTACGCACAAACTTAGACACGGAGCCTCAAAGCCATAGTGCATATACAATAGTTTCATCATCTGTTTCTCTTATTGTGATCTTGCCGGTACATTCAATGTACAGACCTACACGGCTGCAACGTATCATGTTGCAGGATATCTACGACGAGTAAGGGTTACGATATAGGGTTACGGTCTACACTCAACTTGCCGATGGCGTTGATGGGACTCCACACCGATTGTCTGTCTCCGTTGAGACTTATGAGGTATATATCAGTTTTACGTTATTTCTACATGTGATTGCACTTTGATATATACATTGATGTACTGTGTGTGCCAGCATACCGATCCAGGGATGGCACAGATACACAGAGGCTTGACCGTTTGAGGTCGGGTCGCTACAGAGATGGTATCAGAGCACATGTTGACTGTAGGACGTGACCCTAGAAATCGGAAAGCCCCTAGGACAGGATATCTCTAAAACTTTATTTTCAAAAAGACCCTTTCTTCTCATCTTTTCTGATTTTATCAAATGGCCCCCCTTACCTCAATTATTTAGAATATATCCCTTTCCCTTTTGACCACACGGAGGATCAACTGAAGCCACTCCAAGAAGGACCAGATATCGGACAACTTGTTGGTGCAATTCCTTGCCCCTTGTGTTTTGGAGATTGTTGTCAGAAACAGTGAGCGACTAATTTGTTTACTAGTGCACACACAGAGAAATAGTCCCTGGAGTATCGAGAAGATTGCTATAATCTGCCGAAAGGTTTCCTTCCAAAATGTATGCTACCGAAAGGTTTGCTACCGAATGGTATGCTACCGAAAGGTTTGCAACTGAAAGGTTTGTTTCCGAAAGGTATGCTACCGAAAGGTTTGCTTCCGAAAGGTATGCTACCGAAAGGTTTGCTACCGAAAGCTATGCTACCAAAAGGTTTGCTTCCGAAAGGTATGCTACCGAAAGGTTTGCTTCCAAAAGGTATGCTACCCAAAGGTTTGCTTCCGAAAGGTATGCTACCGAAAGGTTTGCTACCGAAAGGTTTGCTAACGAGGAGATTGCTGTAATCTTTCGAAAGGATTGCTACGGAAGAGATTGCTATTATATCCCGAAACGATTGCTGCCGAAGAGATTGCTATAATCTCCCGAAGAGACTGCTACGGAAAAGATTGCTATAATCTTTCAAGAAGATTGCAGCAGAGAAGATTGATATGTTTCAAGAAGCTTATTATCGAGAAGATTGCCACTTCCGAGAAGTTAGCTATAAACTTCCTCGAAAGTTATCTGCGCTGCAGAAAAGATTGACATGTCTCGAAGAGTTTGTTATCAAGAAGAATGCTATATTCTTTCAGGAAGTTCGAAGAACTTCATCGAGAAACATCTACGTTGCAGAGAAGAGAAGGATATGTTTCGAGAAGAAAGCATACCGAAAAGATTGCGTGCCGGAGATGGTCCTGAAAGAATTGCTGACGCAAAGCAATTTTCATTCGGTGTGTCCGAAGAAGAATGACTGCAGTCGAGAAGATTGAAGACGAAGCGAAGACGTAGCATTTGTTTCGTTGTTCTTCTTTCTTTTATTTGAGTCATAGGACCACCGTACTATTAAGAGGGGTATAAGTATTCGAGACTTTTGTCTGTTGTGATGCTTAGCCAAAACCTATGAAAGATTGAGAGAAATCTCTTTGTGTTCCGAATGATTACCTGTCAGCAGAAGACATTGTTCTTCGGAGCTGCAGGACATATCTTTCGGACCGAGGAGTTAGCATTACTTGTTCCTCAAGTATTGTTACCATTGTGCTCAAAAACTGACCGTTGGAAATGTGTCGGTTGGCCATTGGCTGGACCATGTGTCCTTAATGGTCATTTCCCATCCGGGAAGGCTGCGGCTATAAATAGCCACCCCGCTCCAACGTTGCCCATTGGCTGCTCCACTTGAGATTCTGAGAAGATTGATTGAGCACCCCTCTCTGAGAGATTTGAGTTTAAAATCCACTGAGAGAAAATCAAGAGCCGAAACTTAGATAGTGGTTGAGCATCACAGTAGATCTGAGTTGAGAGTTCTTGTACCTATTACTCTTGAGAGCTGCATACTCTCTAGACGGATAGGTGTCGGCTCGAGTGTTGAAGAGTTGTTGTCTTCACCGACCAAAGTCTTCAGCAACTAAGAGTCGTTGTGGTTCGCGAAGAAGCCTGTCGAAGGTTTGGAGATCGCCGACAAGAATCTACCACGAGTGAAATCAACTGAAGTTCGAGGAACTTCACGTTGAGGAGAATAGGATGGAGAGAGTTTATCTCCTGTGTTGAATCACAAGTCCCTCCAACCAGAGGTAGCTCTTTTGCAGAAGAGTGAACTGGTCTACCAAATCATCTGTCGCCATCGAGCACCACTGGTCATTTCTATCCTACTGCATTTCTTTCAGTAGTTTATTTTCGGTGCTCTTTGCTGTCGATATCTATCTATCTGTGTACTGTGATTCTTTATCTTTCAAGCATTCCTTTCAGTACCGTGACTATATTGTGTTGCACACTTGCTTTCACAGTACTTAAGGTTGTATGTCTGTATGTTCATCTGCTTTTCATTTGGTGGTACTTAGTCTTTATGCTAAGTCTTGCTCTAATGAATATTTTGCAGTAGTGTGTATGTTTTGTATCTGTTATATGTGCAATTGTTTCATGTGTGTAACTCTATCCATGTTGATAGTTTTGTTTCTGTAGTAGTTTTGATTTGTAGAACTAAAACTGCTCAGTTGTGTTTGCATAGTAGTTTTGTTTCGGGAACAACTTTGTTTTGGAAACAGTTCTGTTTTAGGAACAATTTTGTTTCGAGCACAGTTTTGTTTCGGAAACAAATTTGTCTTGAAAACAGTTTTGTTTCGAGAACAGTTTTGTTTCGGGAACAATCTTGTTTCAGAACTAGTTTTGCTTTGGAACTACTTTTCCTTCGGAAATAGTTTTCTTTAGTAGAACTGAAACTGCTTAGTTTATTATCCGCTGTGCTGTGTTGAGAGTATTCAACATTTCAAAAGAAATTTTGAATCTCCCATTCACCCCCCCTCTGGTCGATATACTCCGGTCCTTACACAACTGATGGCCACTTCAAAGTAAAGAAGATTTCACCATGCATTAGAAGAATTGGAGCCGCAATAGTTAAAGACTCCTAAGACTTGAAGAATTTGAAGTCTCTGAAGATTTATTTGACCTTTAGAAGACCAAACCCCTGTTATATACTTACATTAGATGCGATGATTTGTGAGTTGTCATTGTTTGTGTTTTCCCGACAGCCACAAAATAAAACCTATTTCCAAAAACTATTGTTTGTATTGTGTGTATCCCTCTATCCCTCTCTCTTATCTCATCCCAAAACCCTTTGACCCAATAGATGATGAATGAAGATGGACTCGTATTTCTGAGGATGATGACTCGGCCGAAGTTAGAATAGTGGATACAGAACATGGAAGATCACATGAAGGAGTACGGTATCGGAAGAGAGTATATGGTTCCATACACCCTACGGTACATCACACAAGGTACTGTAACATGGTGGAAGATACGTCAAACCATACAAGGATGTAATGGAGCAAGACTCTGTTAAGATCCCGTCTCATCCGGAAACCTTATGATAGTAAGATGAAGAAACCTTGTGCATGTAAGATTTGCGGAGAAATAGGACACACCCAGGAAGAACACAAGGATGGATGCCCACATTGTGAAGAAAATCACCCGGATGAAGAATGCCCAGCTAGGCTGGTGACATGTTTCTTGTGTGAAGGAACTACTCACTACCCGGCTCAATGCCAAATGTACCCCAAGGTACAAGAATTCATCAAGCAGCAGAAGGAAGCCATGAAAGAAGCCTTCAGAGAAAATTTAGGAGAACCTGTGATGAGGAAGATGTTGAAGACCCTGATGGAGAAGGCCTAACCAGATTTTACTCCAATGCCTGCTATTCATGTGGAGAAGAAGGACATTTCTCATAGTATTGTACGAAGGAAAGAAAGGAGTATCTGGGAAACTTCTCGATGGAAGAAGTGGAGTTTGATCCACAAGAAATAAAAGGAATGATCGGAATAAAGAAGCCCTCCGAGAAGGTATGGAAGTATCTGTAGTGAAGGATGCTGTGATGGACACCAATGGAGGAAAGCCAATCAAAGCTTGCACCAAGTCGTGCTATGCATGTGGAGAAGAAGGACACATCTCTCAGTATTGCACGAAGAAGGGAACTGAGTATCTTGGTGAGTTCCTGACAGCAGAAGTGGAGTATGACCAATAGGAAATAGAGGATCTGATTGATATGAAGAAGTCCACGAAGAGGAAACAAAGACCTCCCCAGAACAACCCAATTTCTACCGAGAAATACCTGAGTCATATCACATGTTTCAAGTGCAAGAATTCAGGGCACTATTTCCATGAATGTCCAGAAAAAAGCTAAAAATCGAAGGAGCCTACATAATCACAAAGAAGCCCCGAGACATGTCGGAAATCATTTGTTTTCGCTGCAAGGAAGCAGGACAGTTTGCTAGGGAATGTTCGGATCAGAAAAAAGCTGGAGCTGAGTAGTTGAGATTTTGATATTGGTAATAAGTGTAGTAGGAAGAAATTTTATTTTCATTTGTACGACAAGTTGAGTTATGTAATGGAAGTCTCGGAGATTATAATAATTCATGAATCAATAAAGTTGATATGTCATATGTTGAAAGGCTTTATGAAGTTGTTATGTTGTTAACATTTATCTTGGAACTGATTATGTGGGTAAACATGGATGAAAATGAGTTGTTGCTACATAAACTGGGACTTTGATAAAGTACAAGGATACAATAGAATATGGTCAATGGATAACCTAGTACATTTTGTTTTAAGGATGACAATACCCTGTAAGATGTTGGGAATTGAATTTGAAATTTTGTTTGGATGATATGAATGCTTACCCAAGGAGATGCATACATTATTCTGAATACCCCTTCTATCTTACAACTGCAGATGACAACCCTTTATGAGTCTTTCCTCAAGGGCCCGGAAACCATCATGACCCTGACTAGTGATCATGATTACCCAAAGATCTTGAAGGACATGATGAAGCATATTCACCTTGAAAGAGATGTAGTTTACAAAGGCTATCCTTTCAGGGAAAATGGAGTGGAACTTTGGTACGTGGAAGTACACCTCCACCGGGTGAAAGGAGTTTGCCCGAAGACGATGGGGCAATACTTCTACATCTCACGTGTACCCCGAGCAACTTTCTTCGACTCTGTTCGTGAAGCTGCCATGGAAGCCATACGTCAGATTGGAGAAATACTAGAAGCAAGGCTCCGTCACACTCAGGAATACCTGAGAGAGGTACATGCAGAGATGATGGAGATGAAGCTCATGGCCACCATGATGAAACAAAAGGTGGATGATTTCAAGGAGTACCTCGCTCAATTCCAGTGGGACTAAATAATCCTCAAGGAGGACCCATAAATAAAGTTGGAAGTAATGCTTGACCATACCAACTATGTGGATGGCAGCAATTGTAATAAAGTACTTTTGATTGGAGTTTTGAGAAATTATTGATGATGTAATAAAGGATTTGATATGAAAAGAATACGATTTATGGATGACTTTGTGCATTTCATGGTGATATTTCTTTGTGTGAACACCAGACCAATGGAAAGGAAAATGTATTCCACTAAGTGGAGTTTGGACGAAATAAGTTTGATTTCGTGGTTACCCCAAGAGTATGACAGAATGAAGTACTATTGGATTTAGAGGAAGTGTAATGGTGGAATATGGAATAGTTGTAACTCCACGGATGAGTTAAAACTATACAAGTGCTGAAGTGGACCCATAACCCACAGGCCTAGGATATGACCAAGGTACAAGCACAATCTTGTTGAAGGATTTTTTTTGGAAGAAGCTGTGATTTGACCAACAGACATTTCATAGGGGGTTACACAAAAACCCGAGAGTTGTGAAGAAATGATAGATGTTATATTTGGCTTGCAGAACCAATGGATTTACCCGAACACAGTTCGAGGACAAGAGAAATTCTGCAATGCTTGTGAGAATGCCCGAGTGTTAGAAATGCGAGATTCGCTAAACCTTATACATGGTAATGATTTGGGTGCGGAATGGATTGATCACCATACCGACTAACTCATATCATACGCTCTTGCTATTTGGAATGGTAAATTTGGAGTGACTTACCTATAGTAGAGAGACGACGATCATTGAAAACCTTGTTTAAGCCTTAGAATGGTATGTTAAGAAACCCTGGTACCAGGTAGTTCTTGCCAAACGTAGGTTATACGGTGAGATTCAACCCAGACCATTTTCCTGCATGAGAAACCATAAATTGTTGACCACCATGAGATTTACGACAGATGTTTAGCATTGGTGCCAGACCTGTCAAGCCCAGGAAGAACTTATGAAAGGACTCAAGATTTTGTGAGAAGACAGATTTTGTCAAGGAAAGAAGTACCTGAGTTTTGATGGACCCATGACTTTGATTTTAAGTGCGGTAGAACCCCAGACCTTTTTGATCAATGGATTTTCTAGAAGACCCCCAAACCTAACCTTTTCTTGCTAGCCTCTCCGAATCTCGAGGACGAGATTCATTTTAAGTGTGGTAGGTTTGTAACATCCCAAAATTCTAAATTTTGGAATGTACATTAATTAAGTAATTATGATTGTTTGTTTGATTGATTGATTGAAAGTGAGTGAAATTAGAAACTTTTGAAAGTTTAATGAGAGGAAATAAAAGGACTTTCCCAAAACTTTCATCTTTGCACTTTTGTCCCCTGGGAATTCAAATTCATTTCATCACCAAACCCTAGAGTGAAGATGATATGACTTCTTCCATTTAAAGCAATAAAAAGGGATTTGGAAAGGATTTGAATTCTATTTGAAAAATATTTCAAACTCAGAAACTTTATGCAACTCAATGATTTTCATGAGAGAAGATAAAATGAATTCTTCAAATTATATGAAATATGAGTTGGAAGTTTAAAAGAAGGATTTGAAAGTGGTTTGAAATTCAAATTCAAAACCACTTAGGAGTTATTTGGTTTTTAATCAAAAAAAAATCTCCAAAAATAAAATATATGGAAATTAGGGTAACATGATTCCCTACAATGGAAAAGTGGAGAAAAATAAATTTGAAGTCATTTTGATACTTTAAAATAATTTTTTTTGAATTTTTATTGCAACAGTAGCACTGTTTGTATTATTTGAATTTGTGTGAATTTTATTTGCTTCTGAAAAATAGTTCATGTTTTAGGATTTATTTTTATGAAAATTCTGATATATTATATGCCAATATAAAGTTTTTATTTATTTTGTTTCCTTCAAATTTTTCTTCTCTGTTTTAAAAAAATCTTCTTAAAACGGGCGAAGCCCATCTGCCACACAGCCGAGCCGTCAAACCAGCGCAGCCGGCCCAGCAGCGCACCCCACGCCCGAACCTCCTCCTTACCGGTCGCCCGCTACCCTCTCGCTCGCCCCTCTCCCACTGACACCCCGGGCCCATGCCCTACCTTCTTCTTCCTCACGCAAAACTGAGTCCAGAGCGCGCACGCTGCCTCGCTGCGTCCGATCTTCACGGGATTCGATCCCGAAGCTTTCCCCTCGCGCACGCTGTTGTCTCTATAAAAGCCGAGGCCCTCCTCTCTCGTTTCCCTCAAAACCCCACGCCCATAGACACCTCAATCGGCCGCACTCGCCGTTCGGATCTCCACCGGAGGCGAACCTTTCCGCCGTCGATTCCATCGCCGGTGAGTCGCCCCCAGCCTCCTCCTTCTGTATTTCTTCTTCTCCCGATCGCGATATTCGTTTTGACATGTTTTTGACCCTTTTTTTCTACCGTAGCCGCGATCCCAAGCTCGCCCGCTCTCGCCGGAGCACGCAGAAAACAGGAGCTTCGCCGAGCTCGCTCTGCTTCATCCAGTCCTCACCAACGCCCTCCAACACCACCACCGCAACCCCCTCGGTGCGCTGCATCGCCTCGTCACCTCGGCCGCCGCCAACGACCACTGGAGGCCCCGCCACCGACGACGACTGAGCCGCCGCGGTCTCCATCGCCATCGTCCGCCCCTCTCTAAGCCTAGCCCCCTCCTCTGCAGTTAGATCTTCGAGCAACGGTGTAGATTAGATCTTCTGTTTTTTTTCAATTAGCCGAAACGTTTTCAGCTAGAATCCGGCCATCCGCACGTTGGGCACCGCAGCGGAAACCAACCAGCTGTCCGATCGAGATCTAACCGTCCCAGTTAGATCTGTTTTTTTATATTTTGTCTACCGAGCGGTTTTGCTAGCGTCCGGCCGTCCGCCCCTATGCTCTGAAGCAAACAGCCCACAGCCACCCACGTTCTGCCACGTGGCCACTGGCCGATCCGATGTTTTGTCTTTATTTTAGTTTCTGTTTTAAAATAAGAAATAGTTTCAATCTTAGATTGCTTATATCTTTTAGGCTTTTAATCCAAATTGATTGATTCTTTTTGAATTGGATTAATATTTTCATCTAGTTTCTGTAGATACCAAGTTTGGCCATGTTTGAAATTTTAAATTTGAGTTTAAAAATAGCTATTTAGTTGATTCTTTTTGCTAGTGATCACTTGATCTTTTGTCTAAACAGTAGGCTTTTGCAAATTAGTTTTTGTTTATTTTAAATTAGGGTTTTAGGCGAAACAGTACTGTTTTACATAGTTTAGTGTTATTTTCTTTTCCCTTAGTATTTAATTGTTTTTAACTAAAACCTTTATGTTTTTTTTACAAATTTAGATTTGTTTCTGTTAGATAACAGTAGACAAATTTTATTTTATTTAAAAAATTTATTTTCTTTAGTTTTGTAGTAAAACTTGCATAGGTCGTAAATAGAGTTTTATAAAAGCTTTTTAATTGTTTCTTTTTGCTACTAAAAGTTTATGAAAAATACTTTCTGTTAATTTAGTTATTTTGTAGTTTCTTTTCTGTTAATTTATTAGCTTAGTATTTTTCTTTGCTGTTAAGTCTTATTTAGGACAAAAATAATTTTATTGTTTGTAGTAAAGTCTTATACTTTTCTTTAGTAGTTTTCTTTGTAGTATTTCTTGAAATTTTTTGGATTTTATTTGAGAATTTATTATTTAATTCCTTGCTGTTTTTATTTGTTGGTTATTATTTTGATTGCTAGAATTGATTGCTACAGTGATTGCTTATATGAATGTCATGTTTGTTTAACATAGATTTCATCGGAGAGTGACGAATAGTATTAAGTTATTTCTGAGAGCGTTATAATCTTCATCAAGTAATACCAGGCAAGTTCACTTTGACCATTTTATTCATACCTATGTTTTTATTGCATTTAGTGTCACCATTTAACAATCCCTCCAGTAGTGATTGAATCTTGTAGCTGAGTAGAATGCATGAGGTAGGAACCCACTCCCCTGTTACCAAGCCCGGGAACGTCATTTATTTTAATGCTATGCTATAGTAGACGGGGTTTGGTATGAGTGTTCGTGAGTGGTGTGAGAAGGAGGACTCTGCGTCAATGACGACAACTTCATGAAGACTCTACGTCAATGACGACAACTCCATGATGGCATCTTCAAGGCCTCAAGACTTCAAGACTCGAGACAAGATTTCAATACACACTACTGGGTGGAAATTGGACCGTGCGGCACCCTGGAGTACCAAGTGGATGCGTTGTGAGCTGGAGTAGGCCAGTACTCATGTGGAAAGTTCCACCCAGACTCAAAGAGACGGATGAATACTTCATGCCCGGAAGCTTACCTGTGCAACCGCAAGTCATTATGGGCTCTGGCTTGGTTGACCTTAGTTGTGACTCTGGCTGGGACGGTGCTAGCAGATGTAGAACTACGATAGGATTGGATGAGCACCGGACAGTGGTCAGAGGTACTCTTCGGAAGACCATGTTTCGGTCGTCTTGTTCTCAAACACCCTGAAGTGCGAGAACATAAAAAGAGGGATCGAATCTTGTGGGTAAAGTGCACAACACTCTACAGAGTTAAAACCTAATCGATTAGCCGTGTCCCTAGTTACGGACAATTTGAGCCTCTGGACTTGGAGCTATCTCTGAACTCTCAATACCGGACTGATAACTAATTGTGGGCAACTTATGATACTTGTGGGCTATGAGACATCGGTTGGCGGAACCATGTCATAGTAGATTACTCCGTAGTGAAAACTCCTAATTATTCCTTTGTTGTAGGGAAAATAAAACTAGCTTTTATGCAAAAACTCAGACACAAAGCCTCAAAGCCATATTGCATATAGAATAGTTTCATCATCTGTTTCTCTTATTGTGATCTTGCCGGTACATTCAATGTACTGACCTACACAGCTGCAACGTATCATGTTGCAGGATTTCTACAACGAGTAAGGGTTACGATATAGGGTTACGGTCTACACTCAACTTGCCAATGGTGTTGATGGGACTCCACACCGATTGTCTGTCTCCGCTGAGACTTATGAGGTATATATCAGTTTTACGTTATTTATACATGTGATTGCACTTTGATATCTACATTGATGTACTGTGTGTGCCAGCATACCGATCCAGGGATGGCACAGATACACAGAGGCTTGACCGTTTGAGGTCGGGTCGCTACACAATCCCATGTTCCAGTATCATCACATAGCCTATACCATGTCAATGCCTTCCCTCCAAAGATAAAGGGAATATCTTCTTCTTAACTCCATCTTCGGATAGACCTGCAAGCTTAAACAATCCACAAATTTCATCCTCATATATCAAGTGCATATCAGGGTGCACCGTTCCATCTCCTGCATAAGGATTAGCTAGCAGTTTCTCTAACATACCAGAAGGAATTTCATAATAAATATTTTCAGTAGGTTCAGTAGGTTGAGGAGCAACTCTCGATACTTTCGGTCGAGGTGAAGATACCCCGAACAAGCCCCTCAAAGGATTACTTTCCATAGTGACAAGTGATAGTAAATTTCAGCACATAATATAAATGTTTCCTTACCAAATTCCACTCACCAAAGGCATTTCACTCCCCGGCAACGGCGCCAGAAAAGAGTCTTGATGACCCACAAGTATAGGGCATCAATCGTAGTCCTTTCGGTAAGTAAGAGTGTCAAACCCAACGAGGAGCAGAAGGAAATGACAAGCGGTTTTCAGCAAGGTATTCTCTGCAAGTACTGAAAGTAGCGGTAACAGATTGTTTTGATAGCAAGATAATTCGTAACAAGTAACAAGTAGTAACGGTAGCAATAAGTGCAGCAAGGTGGCCCAATCCTTTTTATAGCAAAGGACAAGCCAGAACGAACTCGTATAACAAGCAAAGCGTTCTCGAGGACACATGGGAATTTCATCTAGTCACTTTCATCATGTTTGTTTGATTCGCGTTCGCTACTTTGATAATTTGATATGTGGGTGGACTAGTGCTTGGGTGCTATTCTTGCTTGAACAAGCTTCCCACTTATGATTACCCCCTCTTGCAAGCATCCGCAACTACGAAAGAAGAATTAAGATAACTCTAACCATAGCATGAAACATATGGATCCAAATCAGCCCCTTACGGAATAGCGCATAAACTAGGGTTTAAGCTTCTGTCACTCTAGCAACCCATCATCTAATTACTACTCCACAATGCCTTCCCTTAGGCCCAAAGATGGTGAAGTGTCATGTAGTCGACGTTCACACGACACCACTAAAGGAAGAAACAACATACATATCATCAAAATATCGAACGAATACCAAATTCACATGATTACTTATGACAAGATTTCTCCCATGTCCTCAAGAACAAAAGTAACTACTCACAAATCATATTCATGTTCAAGATCAGAGGGGTATTGAATAGCATTAAGGATCGGCACATATAATCTTCCACCAAATAAACCAACCAGCATCAACTACAGGATGTAATCAACACTACTAGCAACCCACATGTACCAATCTGAGGTTTTGAGACAAAGATTGAATACAAGAGATGAACTAGGGTTTGAGATGAGATGGTGCTGGTGAAGATGTTGATGAAGATTGGTCCTCCCACGATGAGAGGATCGTTGGTGATGTCGATGGCTTCGATTTCCCCCTCCCAGAGCGAAGTATCCCCGGCGGAATCGCTGCGCCGGAGAGCAAAATAGCTCCTGCCCAGGTTCCGCCTCGAGATGGCGGCGCTTCGTCCCAAAAGTCTTCTCATTATTTTTTCTAGGGAAAATGACCTTATATAGCAGAAGGAGGGGGCCAGACGCCAGTTGTGGACCCCACAAGGCATCAGGGCGCGCCCAAGGGGGCCGCGCCCTGTTGCCATGTGGGCAACTGGTGGGTCCCCTCTAGTATTTCTTTTGTCCATTATTTTTTATATATTCAATAAAAAATCTTCGTGAAATTTCAGGTCAATTGGAGCTCTGTAGAATAGGTATCTCTGATGTGGCTATTTCAAGTCCAGAATTCCAGCTGCCGGCATTCTCCCTCTTCATGTAAATCTTGCAAAATAGGAGAGAAAAGGCATAAGAATTGTACCATAAAGTGAAATAATGATTAAAAACATAATAAATAACAGTGGGAAATCATGATGCAAATTGGACGTATCAACTGCTCCAAGCTTAGACCTCGCTTGCCCTCAAGCGAAAAGTCAAAATCGATTATCATGACCACATGTTTAGAGAGAGAGACGTCGATAAAAATAGAATACAGACTTGGAGCATCATGATCCTCGTTATAGCAGCAATATATCATCATAAAACTTCTCATGAAAAAGTGACAATTCATCCACAAGTTAAAGTATGAACCATAAACCAAATTGAAAACTAACAAACTACGATCTCAGTCAAAGATGCAATTGCAATTCATCGTATTATCAGAAAGAGTCTATGTAAGAGCTTTGTTTAGCAAGTTCACATACTCAACTATCATTTAGTCTTCTATGATTGCTGACACTCAAGTCATACTTATGGAGCAAAAGTTTCAGTCGAACACATAGAAAGATAGGGGCTTATAATTTTGCCTCCCAACGTATTTACCGCAAGGGTAATGTCAACAATAATAACTCATGATCACCTACATTCAACTGGATATATATGCATGGATCAATCCCCACCACATGATGTTTGCCAAAAGAGAAAATAAAAATGGAATAGAGGAGAATACTATTGACTCTTGCATGAAAGTAAATACATAAAGTAAAAGATAGGCCCTTCGCAGAGGGAAGCAGAGGTTGTCATGCACTTTTGTTTTTGGATGTGCAAGCTCTTAATGTAAAGGAACGTCACTTTATATTGCCCCTTGTGATAGCGACCTTTATTATGTAGTCCGTCGCTTTTATTGCTCCACCATCACAAGATCGTACAAAGCTTATTTTCCCTTACAATAAAAGTTCATACATATTTAGGAGCAATTTTTATTGCTTTTGCACCGATGACAACTTACTTGAAGGATCTTATTCAATGCATAGGTAGATATAGTGGACTCTCATGGCATGAAACTGGGTTAAGGTTTTTTTGGATGCACAAGTAGTATCTCTACTTGGTGCTGATTTTTGGCTAGCAAAAGATAGGGGGCAAACACCACATGTTAGAGGATCCAAAACAATATAACTTCTATGTGAATATAAGCAAACATAACCCATTACGTTGTCTTCCTTGTCCAATGTTAACTAATTGACATAGAATATTTGATGGGGGCTCATAATCATAAAAGACCTCTCTTCCTTTATTAATTTTTAATGAATTGCTACAATGACCAATGCTATCTTTGTAAACTTCCAACAAGTTTTATCAATTATACTTCTTTTATGTGAAGTCATCACTCTCCATAGGATTAGCATATGATCTTATTTTTATTATCTTTCTTTATTTCTAAGATTGGATCATCAAAAGCAAAACACTCAACTCAAACTACTCTTTATTATATAACTTTCACACACGATTACATAGATAGATAGATCACAAACCAAACACTCGAAACTAAATCATACTAAAACTTTATTCCTATAAATCATGAAATAACTAAGGATCGAACTAAGATAGATAATGATGATGAAAAAGTGATGGTGATACAATACTGAGGCGACTCCCCCAAGCTTGGCACAAGCCAAGGGGAGTGCCCATACTCGTGTACTCAAGTCTCCTTCTTCGGTGATGGTGGTGATGATGAGGTGGTGGGATTGTCCTTCAGCTTCAGCAAGTACTCCAGATTACGATTGATCCTTCGAAGGGCATGATTCTGCTCTTCTAACACAATAACTTCACGGGTGAGTGAAGTATTTTGGGCACAAATTGCTTCAACAGCCTTTAATGCATTAATTTCAGACAAAGAGAGGTTGTGATGAAGAGTTTGTAATATGTCTCCCTTTTTGTAGGCTCTTCCTTGTGCATGGCTTGATCTTCTTCTCCTTGAATCCGGTCCTCCATGACTGTCGGTGTATAAAACATGGGTATTTTATACCCTGACTTATGCACAGACAGTAGTAGCCTCCTTGCCGGCCAATCCTTGCCAAGAACCGTCAAGACCAAAATTCAGAGTCCAGTCGCAAAAGCTACCAGAAAGAAGCTCAAGAGACAGCACTCAACCAGTACCGAAGATGAAGACATTCCTTGCCGGCAAGGCTAAGCCGGCAAGGTGAGGACCCAGCAAGCTCCTGCCAGCCCCCCAGCGCTCCACCTCACCGCACAGGTGTCCGCTAGTGGGTGAGGTGTCGACCGCGCGGGCTGGTTGGTAAGGCTTATCGGGCACGTGTCAGCACGCTGGGACAGGAATTGCTTCTAATGACACACGTCCGGGAGGCGTGTCAGGATAATACGAGGTAGCTGGGCAAGCGGTGCAGAAACCTTGCGGGACTACCTCTCCACATGACACCTAACGGTGCATTTAATGCCTTTGTCCTAAACTGGCAAAGTTAGGTATGATAGCACTGTTTCTATCTAATCGCTATGTAATTACTGTTTTGCCACTGTGGTAACCCCTTGAGCTATAAAAGGAGGGCCAAGGCAACAGTTAGGAGGATTCGTACCCCTTTTCAAACACAAGCATGTCTCGTGTAGCTGCTCCTCCCACCTTGCCGTGAGAAGCGCTCCTTGTACTATGCTCCCACGCCATTAATACACCAAAAGCAGGAATAGGGTTTTACGCTTCTCTGCAGCCCGAACCTGGGTAAAATCCCTTGCGCCCTCCATTGTTCATGCTCTTTGTGCACGTCGATCTCCCCCGCCGAACCACAAGGGGCTGCATGGCCCCATAGATGGTCGTCACACCACGACATCTTTGGCGCGCCAGGTAGGGGCGTAGCGTCGCTTGCGCGAACCTTGATCAGTGGGTTGCGCGTCTTCTTCATCATCTTCATCAACCTCCTCGTCGTCGATGGCACCCAAGAAGAAGGGCATCACGATGACGGCCACCCCGCATGCATCCGCAGGCGGCACGGGCGGCGCGGCCAATGCGGGCGGCGCGGGTACTGCGGTTGGCATGACCAGCGCAGGCGGTGCAGTCATCATGCCCACCGCGGTTGGCGCAGGAGACGAGCGTGCTGGAGGTAGTCGACCTCCTCGATCCTCTGGTGAACGGAGCGGCGATGGCGTGGGTGGAGCGGACAGACGACCTCTTCCTCCTCCACCTCCTCGTCGTGCCGACGAACGCAGCCACCGGAGCGGCAAGGCCCGGGCCGGCGCGGGCCAAGATCCCGCTACGGCGGCGTCCAAGAATGCAGCTTCAAGACAGACACCACGCCCCTCGCACAACGGGCGCGGCACAGCTCCGAGCGGCGCCAATGACTCTGGGCAACGGCAACCTCACGGCAAGACTCCTGTTGATCAAATCCCAGATCCTCAGACACCACCTCCGCCACGACAACCTACTGCTGATCATGTGCCGCGGCAGCAAGACCGCGATGGCGCTCCTACTGGCTCTACCAGGGGTAGAGCGACATCGCATTCTTCGCTTCCGGCCATGCCAGCCACAGCAGCAGAATCAATGGCGTGAGCCCAGATGCTGCTAAACTTCCCTCCAGTGGCAGAGAAGATGGATGAGTGGAGAGCCACCATCCAAAGCTTGATTGGATTCGCCGAGGCCAGTAAATCGCAGCAAGCGGAGCCCTCACGGCGTCCGCAGGTGGCAACGGCAAACCCAGTTGATGGCCGCACTGACGGTGCCGCGCTAACGGTGCAATCACTTCAGCGACAACAATCTCAGCAGCAACAACGCCAATGACCGCAACAAGCTCAATGATCCTTTGAGCCCGACGAGGTGTCGATGGCCTCTTCGGATCTGCGAGCACGGCAAGATCAGCGGCAAGTGCTGCGAGACAGGCGGTCAAAAGATGCCCGCACCACCATCAAACGGCGCCGGGAGGCGCGTCACCAATCCGACGCGTGCAACGGCCCCATCATTGATGAGCCCGCGCCAAGGGTTGGCAGATATCTACCCTACGAGATTGGATGTCCCGCCTTCACCCGTGAGCTGCGGCAAGTCCGATGGCCGTCCGTTCGAGCCATCAAGCCAGAAGTGCCGAAAAAGTTTGACGGCAAGCTGAACCCGGCAGAGTTTCTGGGCATCTACATGATCGCCGTGCAAGCTGCCGGGGGAAAAGATGAGAAAATCCTCGCCAACTACTTCCCGTTGGTACTGAAACCCAACGTGAGGTCTTGGCTGATTAATTTGCCGGAGAACTCCATTTCTTCATGGTCAGATCTCTGCAACGAGTTCATTGGTGCCTTTACCGGGGGCCACAAAGCCCCTGGACAGCCCAGCGACTTGCAGGTGATCCCACAAAGAGATGGTGAAACCTTACGCAAGTACATCCAGAGGTTCAGCCGTGTGCATCGTAATATTCCAGATGTGCACCCCGCAGCCGTGATTGCCGCCTTTCACACGAATGTGCGCAATCGGAGGATGCGGGATAAAATGAACATCAAGTTGCCCAAGACCATCAACGAGCTCTACACGTTGGCGGATAAGTGTGCACGTGCTGAGGAAGGAAGAAGGCTTCCCGGGGAGGACGCTGGTGCTGAAGTAGATTCTGAGGACGATGATGCTGTCACCCCGGGGAAGAAAGGCCGGAAGCGCAATAGAAAGCGCAAGGGCAAAACTGTTATGGCTGTCGAAGGCTCCAACAACTCTGAGTCCGCCAAGAAAGCCAAGACTGAGAACTCTGGCAAGGAGGTTGCTCTATGCGCTGCTTTCCAGGAGGCGGCGGCAAACGAGAAGGCCGGCAAGTCAGATGGGCCGTACTGCAAGATTCACCGTACCAAAGGCCACGATCTCCAAGAATGTCGGCAAGTCGAGCACCTTGTTGAGAAGTAGAAAGCTGAATATGAAAAACGCGACAAGGAAAAGGGTCAAGATGGTACTGGTGGATCCGGAAAAAAGGACCATGGCGGTCGAGGGAGCCGCCGCGGTAAGGCTAAGTAGCAGAAAGAGAAGCCTGCTAGAGGCCGAGACAAGAAAGAAGAGGATGATGGAAGTGACGAAGAGGACGATGATGAGACCAGCGAACAAGAATTCCAGAAGGCAACCGACGCCATGTGCATTGACGGAGGAGCATCCTTACACTCCTCTCACTGCCAACTTAAGCAGTGGGCGCGTGAGGTTAATGCGGCGGAACCGGCGATGGGCTCTCAGAAGCCACTCAAATGGTCACACACGCCTATCATTTTTTATGGCAAGGATCACCCCGATCGCATAACTGCGGGCGGGTGTTTGCCGTTGTTGGTTTCACGAACAATTCGCAACCTCCAGGTAACAAAGATGTTAGTTGACGGTGGGGCCAGTCTGAACCTGATCTCTCCAAAAGTTATCAAGAGGCTGCAGATCCCCGATGAGGAACTCAAGAAAACAGGCACATTTCAAGGAGTAAACCTGGGAAGAAGCCAGCCCAAGGGAAAGATCACATTGCCGGTGATGTGTTTTGGAGAACTGAACTACAGGATAGAAAAGATTGTCTTTGACGTCGTCAAGATCCCATTGCCGTACAATGGAATTCTTGGCCGCCCAGCCTTGGCAAAATTTATGGTAGCATCTCACTATGCTTACAACACGTTGAAGATGCCAGGGCCGATGGGTGTCATTTCCATCAACTCTGACAAGAAAGATGCAGTCATTTGCGTCGACAAGATGTACAGAGATGCGGTTGCAGCAGAGGCCGCCGAGGTGCCAACTCCCGGCAAGAAAAAGGAAAAGAAGAAGTCCGGCAAGACCTCTAGCAAGGATTCCGGGAAGCGCACCTCTTCGGAGTGTTGCGCGCCTGTTGAAGACTTACCGGAGTGCTCTGCCGGTAAGAAATCCAAAGCCACTGCACCGGCAACCAAGAAGGTAACAGCGAGGGAGGGCGGCACTGACGGTACCTTCACCATCAGTGCCACCCTTGACAGCAAATAGGAAAGCGCGCTCGTTGCCTTCCTGCGGGCGAATGTCGATGTGTTTGCATGGTGACCATCTAACATCCCCGGCGTTCCCAAGGAGGTAATTGAGCACCACCTTGCTGTCTTTCCCCACGACCGGCCCGTCAAGCAAAAAGTCCGGAAGCAAGCATTGGAACAGCAACAGTTTATTGCCGAAGAGATCAAGAAGCTTGAAGCAGCAGGCCTGGTCAGAGGAGTGCTACATCCCACTTGGCTGGTAAATCCAGTGGTGGTGCGCAAAGCAAACGGAAAGTGGAGACTTTGATCGACTACGCTGATATTAACAAAGCATGTCCGAAGGATCCTTTCCCTTTGTCGTGCATTGATCAAATTGTAGACTCTACTTCTGGCTATGATTTTCTCACCTTCCTTGATGCCTACTCTGGATACCATCAGATATTCATGGCCAAGGAGGATGAGGAGAAAACCACATTCATTACTCCCTGTGGCACGTACTGCTTTGTGCGTATGCCTTTCGGGTTAAAGTGTGCCGGTTCAACATTTGCAAGAGCAGTCCAGATTGGTTTTGAGCCCCAGCTGCATAGGAATGTGGAAGCATACATGGATGACATTGTGGTCAAGACCAAGGACAAGTCTACCCTAATTCAAGATTTGGAAGAAATGTTTGCTAACCTGCGCAAAATCAACTTGAAGCTCAACCCCGAGAAGTGCGTGTTTGGCGTCCCATCCGGCAAGCTTCTCGGGTTCTTTGTATCTCAACGAGGAATTGAAGCAAATCCCGACAAGATCAAAGCGATTGAGCAAATTCGAGCACCGAAAAGCGTCAAAGATGTGCGGCGTCTTGCCGGTTGTGTTGCTGCCTTGAGTAGGTTAATTTCAAGATCCGCTGAGCGCGCCCAGCCGTTTTTCAAGATTTTGAAAAAGGCAGGTCCGATGAAATGGACTCCGGAAGCAGAGGCCGCGCTGCAGGACTTGAAAAGATACCTCTCCTCTGCGCCAACACTAGTTGCGCCAAGACCACAAGAGCCGCTGCTGCTATACGTAGCGGCAACGAATCAAGTGGCTAGTGCTGCATTAGTGGCGCAGAGGGAACCCGATGACGAGGAAGTAACCGCACCAAACCTATCCAACGACAAACCGGAATCTTCTCCGGCAAATCATGGTGCCGACAAGTCGGGAACAGCGCAGACAAATGGAGATAATCAACAAACAATGCCGAAGAAGAAAGTGGTGCAGCGACCAGTATAATCGACAAGTCGGGAACATCGCAGACAAATGGAGATAATCAACAAACAGTGCCGAAGAAGAAAGTGGTGCAGCGACCAGTATATTTCGTCAGTTCCCTTCTGCAGGGGGCTAGATCGAGATACTCTGGGGTGTAGAAGTTGCTTTTCGGTCTTCTTATGGCCTCAAGAAAGCTGCGTCACTACTTCCAAGCGCACGAAATCACCGACGTCACCCGCTTTCCATTGCAACGCATCTTGAGGAATCCGGAGGCCACTGGCAGGATAGTGGAGTGGGCGTTGGAATTGTCAAGCTTTGCACTCAAGTCTGAAAGCACTTCAACTATTCAGAGCAGAGCTTTGGCGGAATTCGTTGCAGAATGGACACCAACGCAAGACGAAGAAATTCAAGAAACAGCTCTCCCCGGCAAGGAAACGACAAAGGAATGGATCATGTACTTTGATGGTGCCTTCTCGCTGCAAGGTGCCGGTGCCGGAGTGCTGCTTGTCGCACCCACCGGAGAGCACCTCAAGTATGTGGTTCAAATGCACTTCCCCAGGGAGCAAGCTACAAACAACATTGATGAGTATGAAGGACTCCTTGCCGGTCTTAGGATCGCAATGGACCTTGGTATCAAAAAATTGATCGTCCGTGGTGACTCGCGGCTTGTTGTGAAGCAAGTCAACAAAGATTACCGGAGCCCGTTGATGGAAGCGTACGTGGAAGAAGTGAGTAAATTGGAAGAACACTTTGATGGGTTACAAACAGAACACATTCCTCGTGCGGAAAATAGCATCGCTGATAGCCTGTCAAAATGTGCCGCTCAAAAGCTTCCCGTGGAACCGGGAACTTTTGTGCTCCATTTGAATCAACTGACGGTCACCCCATCAACGCAGGCCAGTAAGAGAAGAAAGTTGAATACCGGCAAGTATTTTCCGGCAGAGCTCCCGGAAGCCGCCGACAAGGATGCTGCCAGGAACAATGACACGGTTGCCGGTGAGCAGCCGCTTAGCGCAGAACCCCAGGTTCTTGCCGCAGAAGCGAGTGCTCCCGCAGCCGAAGAGATGCCTTTAGTCCTTGTCGTCGAGCCGCAGGCTCCGGCATGGGCACAACAAATAGTTTGATTCCTTCAAACAGGAGAACTTCCCGATGAGCAAGAAGAAGCGGAGAAAGTAGCTTGTCAGTCAAGTATGTATTAGTTTGTGGATAACATCCTGTACAGAAAACGGCCAAACGGCGTGAAATTGAAGTGCATTTGCCGAGAAGATGGACTAAAGTTGTTGGCGGAGATACACGGAGGCATATGTGGCTCTCACATAGGATCAAGGGCACTTGCCGGCAAAGCATTCTGGCAAGGCTTCTATTGGCCCACTGCACTCCAGGATGCGACTGAGCTAGTAACCAAGTGTGAAGCATGCCAGTTCCATTTAAAGAACATACATCAGCCAGCTCAAGCTCTCCAAACAATCCCTCTCTGCTGGCCCTTTTCGGTCTCGGGGCTCGATATCTTGGGCCCCTTCCCCCGTGCTGCCGGGGGCTTTGAGTTCTTGTATGTCGCAATTGACAAGTTCACAAAGTGGCCTGAAGTGGAGCCGGTGAGGAAGGTGACAGCGCAATCAGCTGTCAAGTTCTTCAAAGGATTAGTTTGCCGTTTCAGGGTTCCTAACAGAATCATCACCGACAACGGCACACAATTCATGAGCCGCACCTTCATGCAGTATATCCAAGACCTTTGCAGCAAGATCTGTTTTGCGTCCGTTGCTCACCCGAGAAGCAACGGCCAGGCGGAAAGGATGAATGCGTAAGTGCTGCGTGGCCTCAAGACAAGAACCTTTGACAAGCTGCGCAAGTGTGGAAGGCACTGGATTGATGAGTTGTCGGCGGTTCTTTGGTCACTCAGAACGACACCAACTCGAGCTACCGGCCAAACACCCTTCTCCCTAATTTATGGTGCAGAAGCGGTACTCCCCACGGAACTCATATATGGGTCACCTCGAGTGCTCGCTTACGATGAAGTTGAGCAAGAGCGGCTGCGGCAAGACGACGCGTTGCTCCTTGAGGAAGATCGTCTTCGGGCGGCTGTGCAAGCTGCACGCTACCAGCAAGCCTTGCGTCGCTACCATAGCCGCAAAGTGCATGCCCGAAGACTTGAGGAAGGCGACCTTGTTCTTCGGCGCGTTCAGTCTGCCAAGGGATCAAACAAGTTGACGCCGAAGTGGGAAGGCCCTTATCGGGTAGCACGAGTCACCAGACCTGGCGCAGTCTGTCTGGAGACTGGAGATCGCACCCCAGTGAAAAACTCATGGAATATTGAGCATCCTCGCAAGTTCTACCCGTAAGTCCCAGTTGCCGGGCCTCCCGGCAACCCCTTTTGTACGAGCTTTGTCGACAAGACATGTAACCCTTTGAACAAAGCCAGGCGCAGATCCTGTGCATAATAAAGCTAAGTATTTTGCAACTCCTTGTACATATTCGTTCTATATATGATACATGTGATGATTGTGACTTACACCTTAGTTTGTGTGGAGCGACTGTTGGACCTTCAAGGTTCCCAACCCACTCTTTTTCTCTTCTTTCTTCTTAAAAGGACAGAAGGATCCCTTGCCGCGCAAGTTTCCCGGGGGGGGGTGGAGATGGGTACCATTTCTAATGACATTCAAGAGATCATTTCATACAACAAGAGAAGCAACGCAAGGAAAAGATAAGTTGAAAAACTTTGAAAACTTTTCCTTGTTACATTCGCAATTTCCCTTGAACAATTCTGTGCTCTGTATGAGAAACCTGCACGCGAGAGGAACCTTGTCGCGATCGGTCTGCACTCTAGCTTGCCTCGAGTCCGCTCGGCAAGCCTAGCAGCTGCATTCTGACCCGGCAAGTTACCTTACCGGCGGCGGCACTTCCAGCAGGCTGCTAAGGACCCATTCCTCGAAGCGCTCGCGGCAAGTGTGCGCACCGGCAAGCTTCCAATGAGCGTAGGGAACACAATCATACAAAGGCAAAATAAGACAAGGAAAATAGCGTGCATACATTCAAGCAACACATGTTATATTACAGGAATAGTGCAGGGCTAACAAAAGATCAAATGTATCTTGTACATGGTAGCACGGTGGTGAATATAATGGCGAACTCAATCTCGACGATCGCCCTGGACCCTGGGGATTTGGAGGACCTTGTCGGCGAGAGGAGCAGCGATCTTGTCGGCGGCAGTGACGTCTGTGCTCGCCGGCAGCCTCCTGAAGACCCCGGAGAGATCGAGTCCGGGATTGCGATGAGCGATCCTGAGCAGCACCCGATACACTATTTCGCGCGCGAACTTCCGGGATTCATCGGCGAACGAAGTAGATCTGTCCTCGTGATACGTCTTCAAGGCGTCGATGAGGCCCTCGAAGAACTTGGTCAGGCGGACGCTGGTGGCCTCCTTGTTGTTGACGATGAAGCCCCAACTCTTCATGTCCATCACAGCAATCTGGGAGCTGATGCGTTCGGCGGCATTGACAAGCTTGCCGGTCCAGAGGGAGAGGTTCTCGTGCAGTTGGGCGTAGTTGTTCTCGTCCTCCTTCTTCGAGGCCTCTTCCTTCTCCAGCTTCTCCGTCAAGACCCTCTCCCTCTCCTTGGCGGATTCTGAAGCTGCTACCACAGTGGCCAACTGGGATTTCAGATCCCCGACCGTCTTGGCGGCGGCGTCAAGATCCTGGTTCTTGGACGATAGCTGCGTTTGCAAGTCCCCTAGAGTGCGGGCTGCCTTCAGCGCTTCGTCCTTGGGAGCCTCTATTTCTTTGCCGTTGCCGACAAGATCTTCCTCCAGTTTGGCCACCTGGGTTTCCAATTCTGCTTTGGCGGAGACAGCGGCAGCAGCCTTATCGACGGCCTCCTTGAGCTTGGCGGCGTTCTCCAAGGCCTGGGTTTCAATGGATTTCTTATGCCCATCCTCCAGCTCTTGGGTCTGCTGCTTAAGGAGTGCTTCGATCTCTTCATCCTTGCCACGAAGAGTGGCGGCAAGGGCTTGTTCCCACACGGCAAGATCCTTCTCTTTGGCGTTGAGCAGCGTTTCGCGCTCTGTCAGCTTGCCGTCGTGAATTGCCGCTCTCTCGGTGGCAGCATTAAGATTGCGGGCCTGCTGACTGTACCATGTGCGCAGCTCTTCCGCCTTCTCTCTCAGCTTTCGGTCAATCAAATCCTCAGCTTTGCGCTCCTCGTGCACCTTGTCCCACCTCCGGCTGTACCGTTCCTGGACGCCTTTGAAACCGACGGCCATGATTTCCATGAAGGCAAGATCTTCGGCGTTGTCGGCCGCATCGGTGGATTCATCGGTTCTTTGAACCAAAGGGAGCAAGATCCGAGCTATCTCTTCGTCGAAACTTGGCCCTGCGGTGCCAGAGGAACTGGGGGCTCCGGACCCGTGTTGAGGAGCGATCAACGCCAAATTGCTTGACGGAGCTTGCAAGATTGGCACCGCTAGTTGATTGCCGGGAGTCGGCACGTCGACATTGGTGGGCCTCTTCTTCGCATCCATCTTGGCAGGGTCGGACGTGCTGCCGGTGGGCCTCTCGGACTCGTCGGGGAGTGTTCCGGTCTCCTTGGCAACCTGCGCAGGGCCCTCTTCAGCGGCGATCTTGACGGCTTCCTCGGCGGCACCCCTTGCAATATTGGCCACCTCCACAAGGACTTCGCCTTCGTCAGGGGAGGTTTGAGCTGTGGATCGAAGCAAGAACAAAGGTAAAATAGGGATCCAAAATCATAAGTCAAGTTCAAGAAGACAAAAAGAAATCTTTCCCGGAAGAGGTGTACAAAGGCAAGAGGATTACCCGTTGGTGCTTGCTGAGGAACGACTCCTTCCCCGGCAACTCGCGTTGCCAGCGCACGATCGTCGGTGGCCCCGCTCGTCGGGGTAGCCCCCATGTGGGCAGGCTTGTCGGTGGAGGCCCTTGTCGGGGAAGCGCTCTCCGGAACATTGATAGATGGGGGAGCCACAGTTGGATCCGCTTCTTGGCGGTCCTCCTCTTGGCGGGCCTCCTCCGTCTCCACGACAGGCTCAGCAATAGGGACTCCAATACTGGTGCTAGTGGGAAGCACCTGCACCACGTCCTCGCGCAGGGGGCTCGGCTGGGGGCTGGTAACGATGGCTTCGGCCATCGCACCCCCCTGCCCGGCACCCGCCGCAGGGTCCTGCGTTGCTGCAGGCCTGGGCCGCTTAGACCGATGCACGAGCGGTTCTGGATCCCTGTCAATGCAAAAGGAAACAAGTTAAAATGACAGTCAAATAGGATCAAGGCTTGCCGGGAATAAGCGAATTGACTTACTCCTCCTCCTCCTCGGGCTCGCCGAGGACGTCGAAGTCGTACGTCACTGGCGGGGGCAATTCTCTGGCCCTTTTGAGTGCCGGGGGAGGCGAACTTGTCGGCTGGATGGATTGAACTTCCTCAACCACCTCATGTTGGGGCGATGAGGGCTGAGTTTGGGGACACCGAGTCGATTGCCGGCGTACTTCTTCTTGGCGGTCGGTCTTCGTGGTTGTCTTCTTCACCATGGGGCCAGCTCTCGGCGAAGAAGAACACACCGGCTCTTGACTGACCGCCCTCCGAAGACGGCGCCTCCTCTTCGGGGCTCGAGGGCCTTCCTCTTCTTCGGGCTCTCCGGCAGCTCCAGTTCCGGCAACCTCTCCCCCGGCAGCCTCGGCTTCGACCGTCTCATCCCCGACAGCTTCGGACCCGGCAACCTCGATCCTAGCGGCCTCAGCCTCGGCGGACACATCCCCGGCAGGCTCTTCTTGTTACCCTTCGGCAACCTCTTCCTCGGAGTGCTCCTCTTCATCGTCCTCAGCCGCCACGGTACCGGAACCGCCCGCCGCGTTAATCCGCGCAATCTTCGTGGCTTTGCTGGCGATATATGCCAGTTCCTCCTCGGTGGTGGCCCGAATGAGATCCGTTTCCTTCCGGGAGGCTTTCTCCGTCAGGTTGGAGGCCCAGTCCATCTCATGCTCCAAGGTGGGCAGATCCCAATCCACTTTCACCCCATGAGCGTCGCAGTCCGGCATCACCGTCAGGATGGAATCCTTGGCGGAGTTGATATGCAGAGGGACAATCTTATCCGGCAAATGGAATGTGTCGGTCTTTCGGAACAACGCTTCGCAGAGGCAGGCGTGTTCCATCACCGACAAGTTGTTGGTGGTCCCAGGGTACAATCGCATGATGTCAGCGGCGTTCTGGTACTCCCAAGCGAATCTCTCCCTCTTCTGCAGCGGCACTATGCAACGCTGGAGGAAATCGGCGCCAACCATCTCTATGGTCAGATTGGCGGCTTTGAGGCGGGAGATCCTGTTCAGTGCCGGACGAAGCTTGGCGTCAGTAGCACCTATGCTGCTCCAGTTCTTGCCGCGCTTGACCCTCACTATGCGCGGTATGCAAAATTGGGGGAAGTCCTTCTCCTGGATCCAACACCACTCGGCCCTCCACTCGTCCCACTTGAGGTGAAGCTGCCCGGCAAGATACTCACCCTTCGTCTTTGCCCTGGGAGTCCAAGCCACACTGCCGGAGAGTGACTTATCTTTGATCCGAGGGATGAAAAATTGACGGAACAGATCCACATTGGGGGCCACTCCGACGAAGTTCTCGCACAGATGGGCGAAGACCGCCATACAAGTCATCGCATTCGGAGTGAAGTCCAGCAGCCTGAATCCGTAGCTGAACATCATGGCGCTGAAGAAATCCGAGAATGGGGGAACCAAGCCACAGTAGAAATAAGCACAGAAGAACGGATATGAATTCGATGGATCCTTGTCGCCTTCAGGAAGCACTACGGGCGCCTTGTGGTCCTTGGTATCTCTCCCCCACATGTGTGCGTACCTCCTGATCAGCTCATTGGCATCCAAGGAGCACGGCGAGAAGATCGCATTTTCCCTCCGCCGCTTCTCTAATTCTTCCAGCGCCTTCTTCTTCTCCTCTGCCTTGGGATCGAGAGGCTTAGTGGGTTTCTTCTTCCTCGCCGTGTCGGATCTCTTGGGCGCCATCAGGAATTGGGGAGGAAGGAGATGGTCGATTGGAGATGCAAGGCGGCGGCGGCGGAAGCAGTTCTGGCGTGAGGAAGAAGATGAAGCGGGGGAAAGCAGGGGTGAATGAGCGGCGCCTCCTCGCTGTTGCCTTTTTATGGGGAAGGCGCGAGTGGAGGCTGGCTCTTCACTGTTTACCCTGGCCACGTTCTTTTACAGGAGCACTACCGCAAAATAACCGCAACAGTCCAAGTCCCCACGACCCGCATTTAATGCGTGGATTGGACGTGCGTCAGGATAACCATCATGACAAAAATTACAGCGGCAGTTTCCCGCCGCGTGTCTATGCATTGTTTGGGCCTAGCCCAACGACGCTTCGAACGCGCGTATGGCCCAGGCGCGGGGGCTCCTATCGCTGTATAAAACATGGGTATTTTATACCCTGACTTATGCAAAGACAGTAGCAGCCTCCTTGCCGGCCAAGCCTTGCCGGGAACCGTCAAGACCAAGATTCAGAGTCCAGTCGTAGAAGCTACCAGAAAGAAGCTCAAGACATAGCACTCAACCAGTATGGAAGATGAAGACATTCCTTGCCGGCAAGGCTTAGCCGACAAGGTGAGGACCCGGCAAGCTCCGTACCGGCAAGCTCCTGCCAGCCCCCCAGCGCTCCACCTCACCGCACAGGTGTCCGCTAGTGGGTGAGGAGTCGACCGCGCGGGCTGGTTGGTAAGGCTTATCGGGCACGTGTCAGCACGCTGGGACAGGATTTGCTTCTAATGACACACGTCCAGGAGGCGTGTCAGGATAATACGAGGTAGCTGGGCAAGTGGTGCAGAAACCTTGCCGGGACTACCTATCCACATGACACCTAACGGCGCATTTAATGCCTTTGTCCTAAACTGGCAGAGTTAGGTATGATAGCACTGTTTGCTATCTAATCGCTATGTAATTACTGTTTTGCCACTGTGGTAACCCCTTGAGCTATAAAAGGAGGGCCAAGGCAACAGTTAGGAGGATTCGGACCCCTTTTCAAACACAAGCACGTCTCGTGTAGCTGCTCCTCCCACCTTGCCTGGAGAAGTGCTCCTTGTACTGTGCTCCCACGCCATTAATACACCAAAAGCAGGAGTAGGGTTTTACGCTTCTCTGCGGCCCGAACCTGGGTAAAATCCCTTGTGCCCTCCATTGTTCATGCTCTTTGTGCACGTCGATCTCCCCCGCCGAACCACAAGGGGCTGCATGGCCCCATAGATGGTCGTCACACCACGACAATGACCTTTCAGGGTTCCTCCTCCATAGCTGTGTCCTCCTCTCTGGACGACCACTCATAATATACTTCACTGAAAGGACATTTGCCGGGTGAAGGTTGAACAATCCAGTGCTTGGTGCGGAGTCTTCGGGGAGCCATGGCGATCTAGATCTGTCAGAAAAATAGCCTGAAACAAGAATAGAGGAGAAACTTGCGATACGGTGGTCAAAACATACGGGGGTATATATAAAGAATTTTTTTCTTGCAAAACAAGCATACGGGAAGAAAACGGAGTCGAGAAGGCACACGTGGGCCCACAAGGCATCACGGCGCGCCCCGGGGGGGGGGGGGGGTCGCGCCCTGTTGCCTTGTGGGCGACACCTGGGCCCCCTCGGCTGTTTCTTATTTTTGTAATTTTTCTAATATTCCAAAACTGACAGAAATGATTTTTATGGAATGTTTGGAGTCGGTTTACTTACCGTATCACACACCTACCCCTTTTCAGGATTCTGGAGCGTTACGGAAGGACTCTTTGATGTGTTCCTCCGGTGTCATTGTTTCAATAATATTAATGTCAACATTAATGGGAGTACCTGAAATATAATGCTTAATTCTTTGCCCATTCACCACTCTAGGATTATTGCCTTCGGAGTTGATTATTTTGATGGCTCCGGAACGGTAAACTTCTTCGATGACATATCGCCCTTCCCATTTAGAGAGAAGTTTTCCCACAAAGAATCTCAAACGAGAATTGTATAATTAAACATGATCACCTACTTTGAATTCCCATTTTTGAATTCTCTTGTCATGCCATCTTTTTACTTTTTCTTTAAACAACTTGGCATTTTCATAGGCTTGGGTTCACCATTCATCAAAAGAGCTAATATCAAATAACCTCTTCTCACCAGCAAGTTTAAAATCATAGTTAAGTTCTTTAATTGCCCAATAAGCTTTATGTTCTAGTTCAAGAGCTAAATGACATGCTTTTCCATAAACCATTTTATACGGAGACATACCCATAGAATTTTTATATGCAGTTCTGTAAGCCCATAATGCATCATCAAGTTTCTTAGACCAATTCTTTCTGGATCTATTAACGGTCTTTTGCAAAATCAATTTTATTTCTTTATTAGTTAATTCAACTTGACCACTAGACTGAGTATGATAAGGAGATGCAATTATATGGTTAACATCATATTTAGCAAGCAAGTTACGGAAAGCACCCTGAATAAAATGTGAACCACCATCAGTCATTAAATATCTAGGGACTCCAAACCTTGGGAAAATAACTTCTTTAAGCATTTTAATAGAAGTGTTATGATCAACACTACTAGTTGGAATAGCTTCTACCCACTTAGTAACAAAATCAATAGCAACTAAAATATGAGTATACCCATTCGATTTAGGAAAAGGTCCCATATAATCGAAACCCCAGACATCAAATGGTTCAATAACAAGTGAATAGTTCATAGGCATTTCCTGACGTCTACCAACATTACCAACTCTTTGACATTCATCACAAGAAAGGACAAACTTACGTGCATCCTTGAAAAGAGTAGGCCAATAAAAACTAAATTGTAATACCTTATGTGCAGTTCGGTCTCCTGCATGGTGTCCTCCATATGCCTCGGAGTGGCACTTACGTAGGATTTGTTCCTGTTCATGCTCAGGTACACAACGTCTAATAATACCACCTACCCCTTCTTTATATAAGTGTGGGTCATCCCAAAAGTAATGTCTTAAATCAAAGAAGAACCTTTTCTTTTGTTGGTATGTAAAGCTAGGTGGTATGTATTTAGCAACAATGTAATTAGCATAGTCTGCATACCAAGGAGTATTACGGGACGCATTTATCATAGCTAATTGTTCATCAGGAAAATCATCATTAATAGGAAGTGGGTCATCAAGAACATTTTCCATTCTAGACAAGTTATCAGCTACGGGATTCTCAGCTCCCTTTCTATCAACAATATGCAAGTCAAATTCTTGTAGTAGAAGAACCCATCTAATAAGTCTAGGTTTAGCTTCTTTCTTTTCCATAAGATATTTAATAGCAGCATGATCAGTGTGAACAGTAACTTTGGAATCAACAATGTATGATCTGAATTTATCACATGCAAACACAACTGCTAAAAATTCTTTCTTAGTAGTAGCGTAATTTCTTTGAGCACTGTGTAGAGTTTTACTAGCATAATGAATAACATTCAATTTCTTATCAACTCTTTGTCCTAGAACAACACCAACAGCATAGTCACTAGCGTCATACATAATTTCAAAGGGTAGGTTCCAATGAGGTGGTTGAACAATAGGTGCAGAAATTAAGGCTTTCTTAAGTATTTCAAAGGCTTCTACACAATCATCATCAAAAACAAATGGAACATCTTTTTGCAAGAGATTGGTAAGAGGTCTAGAAATTTTAGAGAAGTCTTTTATAAACCTTCTGTAGAAACTAGCATGACCTAGGAAACTTCTTATACCTTTGATATCTTTAGGACATGGCATTTTCTCAATAGCATCAGTTTTAGCTTTATCAACTTCAATACCTCTTTCAGAAATTTTATGCCCAAGGACTATACCTTCATTCACCATAAAGTGGCACTTCTCCCAATTCAAGACAAGATTAGTTTCTTCACATCTCTGCAAAACTTGATCAAGGTTGCTCAAGCAATCATCAAAAGAAGTTCCATAAACGGAGAAATCATCCATGAAAACCTCAACAATCTTTTCACAAAAGTCAGGGAATATAGCAGCCATACATCTTTGAAAGGTAGCAGGTGCATTACATAAACCAAAAGGCATACGACGATAAGCATAAGTTCCAAAAGGACAAGTAAAGGTGGTTTTCTCTTGATCTTCAGGTGACACAGGTATTTGAGAGAAACCAGAATAACCATCTAGGAAACAAAAGTGTGTATGCTTAGACAATCTTTCAAACATTTGATCAATAAAAGGCAAAGGGTAATGATCTTTTCTAGTAGCTTTATTTAATTTCCTGAAATCAATTACCATCCTATAACCAGTTACAATTCTTTGTGGGATAAGTTCATTTTTATCATTAGGAACAACGGTAATACCTCCTTTCTTAGGAACACAATGAACATGACTTACCCATCTACTATCAGCTATGGGATAAATTATACCTACTTCCAGAAGCTTTAATATTTCAGTTCTTACCACATCCTTCATTCTAGGATTCAGCCTTCTTTGATGATCAACAACGGGTTTAGCATCTGGCTCCATATGAATTTTTTGCTGACATAGAGTGGGACTAATGCCCTTAAGATCATCGAGAGTATATCCAATAGCGGCATGGTGCTTCTTTAGAGATTTAAGTAATCTCTTTTCTTCATGCTCTGAAAGGTTAGCACTAATAATAACATGATATATCTTCTTTTCATCAAGATAAGCATATTTAAGAGTATCAGGTAATTGCTTTAAATCAAACACAGGATCTCCCTTGGGTGGAGGTGGATCTCCTATGATTTCAACAGGCAAATTATGTTTCAGGATAGGTGCTTGTTTAAATAATAATTCATCTATTTCATTTCTTTCATTCATATTCATGCCATTCTCATGCTCAAGCAAATATTGTTCTAAAGGATCAGTAGGAGGTACAACAATAGAAGCAAGACCAATAATTTCATCTTTATTGGGTAATTCTTTATCATGAGGATGTCTACGAAATTTAGAGAAATTAAACTCATGTGACATCTCACCAAAATTAACACTTACAATTTCTTTAGTGCAATCAATCTTAGCATTAACAGTATTCAAGAAGGGTCTACCAAATATAATGGGACAAAAATCATCTTGTTGTGAAATAGTACAAGATTTCAACATCTCTAACAATCCCAAGCGGTGAAATAGTATCTCTATTTGCAAGCTTAATAGTAACATCAATATCTTCAATCTCAATGGGTGCAATATCATTCATAACTTCTTGATAGAGAGTAAATGGGATAGCACTCACACTAGCACCAATATCACATAAACCATGATAGCAATGATCTCCAATTTTAACAGAAATAACAGGCATGCCAACTACAGGTTTGTTTTTATCTTTAGGGTCTGGCTTAGCAATTCTAGTTGCTTCATCACAAAAATATATGACATGTCCATCAATATTATCAACCAAAAGATCTTTAACCATTGCAACACTAGGATCAACTTTAATTTGTTCAGAAGGTCTAGGTGCTCTAATATTACTCTTATTAACCACAGTTGAAGCTTTAGCATGTTCCTTAATCCTAACAGGGAAAGGAGGATTCTCAATATAAGCAGTGGGCACAACTGGATCAACATGGTAAACAATTGTTTCTTCTTTAACTTTAACAGGTTCTTCATTCAATTCAATAGGCGGATGATATTTAAACCATTTCTCCTTAGGGAGATCAACATGAGCAGCAAAAGATTCACAAAAGGTACAAAAGGTAGCTACTATCTCAGAGTCAAGTCCATATTTAGTAATAAACTTATGCAAAGCATCAGTTTCCATAAATGATTTAACACAATCAAACTCAAGATTTATACCTGACTCATTACCTTTGTTGATTTCCCAATCTTCATAATTGCATTTAATTCTTTCAAGAAGATCCCATCTGGATTCAACAGTTCTCTTCATAAAGGAACCAGCAGAAGACGTATCGAGCATGGATTGATCATTATGAGAAAGCCGAGCATAAAAGTTTTGAAGAATTATTTCTCTTGAGAGCTCATGATTGGGGCATGTGTGCAACATATACTTAAGCCTCCCCCAAGCTTGAGTGATACTTTCTCCTTCACGAGGCCAACAATTATATATATAATTCCGATCACGATGAACCAAATGCATAGGATAAAATTTCTGGTGGAATTCCAGCTTCAACCGGTTCCAGTCCCATGTTTCAGTATCATCACATAGCCTATACCATGTCAATGCCTTTCCCTCCAAAGATAAAGGGAATACTTTCGTCTTAACTCCATCTCCGGATAAACCTGCAAGCTTAAACAATCCACAAATTTCATCCACATAGATCAAGTGCATATCGGGATGTACCGTTCCATCTCCTGCATAAGGATTAGCTAGCAGTTTCTCTATCATACCCGAAGGAATTTCATAATAAATATTTTCAGTAGGTTCAATAGGTTGAGGAGCAACTCTTATTGCTTCCGGTCGAGGTGAAGATACCCCGAACAAGCCCCTCAAAGGATTACTTTCCATAGTGACAAGTGACAATAAATTTTAGCACATAATATAATTGTTTCCTTACCAAATTCCACTCACCAAAAGCGCTTCACTCCCCAGCAACGGCGCCAGAAAAGAGTCTTGATGACCCACAAGTATAGGGGATCAATCGTAGTCCTTTCGATAAGTAAGAGTGTCGAACCCAACGAGGAGCAAAAGGAAATGACAAGCGTTTTTGAGCAAGGTATTCTCTGCAAGTACTGAAAGTAGCGGTAACAGATAGTTTTGATAGCAAGACAATTCATAACAAGTAACAAGTAGTAATGGTAACAATAAGTGCAGCAAGGTGGCCCAATACTTTTTATAGCAAAGGACAAGCCGGAACGAACTCGTATAATAAGCAAAGTGTTCTCGAGGACACATGGGAATTTCATCTAGTCACTTTCATCATGTTTGTTTGATTCGCGTTCGCTACTTTGATAATTTGATATGTGGGTGGACCGGTGCTTGGGTGCTGTTCTTACGTAAACAAGCCTCCCACTTATGATTACCACCTCTCGCAAGCATCCGCAACTACGAAAGAAGAATTAAGATAACTCTAACCATAGCATGAAACATATGGATCCAAATCAGCCCCTTACGGAATAGCGCATAAACTAGGGTTTAAGCTTCTGTCACTCTAGCAACCCATCATCTAATTACTACTCCACAATGCCTTCCTTAGGCCCAAAGATGGTGAAATGTCATGTAGTCGACGTACACACGACACCACTAAAGGAAGCAACAACATACCTATCATCAAAATATCGAACGAATACCAAATTCACATGATTACTTATGACAAGACTTCTCCCATGTCCTCCAGAACAAAAGTAACTACTCACAAATCATATTCATGTTCAAGATTGGAGGGGTATTGAATAGCATTAAGGATCTGAACATATAATCTTCCACCAAATAAACCAACTAGCATCAACTACAAGATGTAATCAACACTACTAGCAACCCACAGGTACCAATCTGAGGTTTTGAGGCAAAGATTGAATACAAGAGATGAACTAGGGTTTGAGATGAGATGGTGTTGGTGAAGATGTTGATGAAGATTGGTCCTCCCACGATGAGAGGATCGTTGGTGATGTCGATGGCTTCGATTTCCCCCTCCCGAAGGGAAGTATCCCCGGCGGAATCGCTCCGCCGGAGAGCAAAAATAGCTCCTGCCCAGGTTCCGCCTCGAGACGGCGGCGCTTCGTCCCGAAATTCTTCTAATTATTTTTTCTAGGGCAAATGACCTTATAGCAGAAGGAGGGGGCCAGACGCCAACTGTGGGCCCCACAAGGCATCAGGGCGCGCCCAGTTGCCTTGTGGGCAACTGGTGGGTCCCCTCTGATATTTCTTTTCTCCAGTATTTTTTATATATTCAATAAAAAATATCCGTGAAATTTCAGGTCAATTAGAGCTCTGTAGAATTGGTATCTCTGATGTGGCTATTTCAGGTCCAGAATTCCAGCTGCCGGCATTCTCCCTCTTCATGCAAATCTTGGAAAATAGGAGAGAAAAGGCATAAGAATTGTACCATAAAGTGAAATAATGATTAAAAACATAATAAATAACAGTAGGAAATGATGATGCAAATTCGACGTATCACGCCACACCCCTCCCGATGAACAGGACCCCGTTTTGACCGTAGACGGTCGAATAAAAGGCCGTTTGCTCCGTTTTGCGGTACGCCAGACCCCGAGACAATGAACAGGACCCTGTTTCGGCTGTTCCGTCCAAGCTGGTTGGCTCCCGATGAACATGACGTGTTCCGACCCAGTCACTTGGTGCTACTTGTGAGCTGCATTGGGATTTTCCCCGAAGAGGAAGGGTGAAGCAATACAATAGAGATAAGTATTTCCCTCAGTGAGAACCAAGGTTTATCGAACCAAAAGGAGAATCACGCAAACCCTAGTGAATAGCACCTACACACACAAAAGCAAATACTTGCACCAAACATGGGCAAGAGGGTTGTCAATCCCCTTGAACTCGTTACTTGCAAGGCTCAAATCTTTTATAGGTAGATAAATACATTGCAAAACAAAAGTAAAGTAAATAAATTGCAGCAAGGTATTTTTGGTTTTTATAATAGGCTTAAATAGACCCGGGGCCATAGTTTTCACTAGAGGCTTCTCTCTCGAACACATAACACATGGTGGGTAAAAAAATTACTGTTGGGCAATTGATAGAAAATCGCATAGTTATGACGTATTCATGGCAATGATCATGTATATAGGCATCACGTCCGTGACAAGTAGACCGACTCCTGCCTACATCTGCTACTATTACTCCACCAATCAATCGCTATCCAGCATGCATCTATGGTATTAAGTTCATGACAAACAGAGTAACGCCTTAATCAAGATGACATGATGTAGACAAAGTAAACCCAATCAATAAGAATAAACCCCATCGTTTTATCCTTAGTGGCAACAATACTATACGTACCCCGTCCCCTTCTATCACTAGGTGAGGACACCGCTGAGGGTGTCCTGGACTAAGGGGTCCTTGGGCCGCCGCTTACCTGTCCCTCGTGGGCCGTATTGATGGGCCGCTCCTAATCTGTCGAAGGAAGGCCAGACTACAGGCGACCCCGGGCTCCAGAAGGAAACCTCCGTAGACTTGGCGTCTCCTCGAAGTCAAGCTTAGCGTGGCCGGCATGATTATCTCCTGGTGGCAACCGACCATATGTAACCCTAGGTACCCCTAGTGTCTATATAAACCGGAGGGTTTAGTCCGTAGAGGCCAGAGTCATTGTCATTATACCCACCTAGGGTTTAGCTCATCTAATCTCGAGGTAGATCAACCCTGTAATTGTCATACAAACACATCAATACAACCAAGCAGGACGTAGGGTTTTACCTCCCTGAGAGGGCCCGAACCTGGGTAAACGCTGTCTCTACGTTCCCTGTTACCCATTGACTCCAAGATCCACAGTTCAGAACCACCTACCCGACATCTGCCGGTTTTATTACCGACATTGGTGCTTTCATTGAGAGCTCCACTGTAGGATCGTCAAAGGATCAATGGCTCGCTTAGTCATCGGCGACGGCATCCGCACCGGGGACATCTTCGTTCCCGGCCAGCTCTTTGCGTTTGGCAGCATCGTTCTACATGCCAACTCGACCGGTCGCCTTGACCAGATCGACAGTTTTGCCCCCGAGCAGGGAATCAGGTTCGGTAACCTGAAGTACGTCGCCGACTCTCGGGGTGATCTAATCTTTTCTGGGTTCTCAGCTTTGCCTGAGGGGCCCAGTGATCCTGAGGCGTTGTCTTAGGATCTTCTCCCCGATCCCATCTCCGGGTCAGCCTTTATTTCGGATCTAGCTTTGAGCTCGGATCCGACCTCAGTGTTCGAGAACCAGGGGTCAGCCTTGGCTGAACCTGCCCCCGACGCAGGCATACCGGAGGTTAACTCCGAAAGACGTCAGAGGATGAATCCGGCAGACCTCTCGCTATTAAGCGAGACATTAGATAGGATCCAGATGATGAGTATCGCGGATGGCCCGTCCTCAGTCTATGATCAAATCGGACTTGAGGCCAACCACGGGGAATTTTACGTCCCACCCATCACCCACTTAGTAGCCACTGTCGACGACTTAACCGACATGCTGGACTACGCCTCTGAGGAGGCTGGCGACATGGACGAGAATATCGATGTCACGTCCTATATTGCTCCCTCCCCTGCCGCTCCCAACACGGGAAGGTGGACTGCCACCTCCACCTACGACGTTTACATGGTCGACACCCCCAAGAAGAATGGCGATGACCCCGGTGAGGAACCACCCAAACGCCGACGCCAACGAAAGCGATCCAAGGGGCAAGGAAAGGGCAGGGAAAGCAACACGAATACAGACACAAATGGCACCGGAGATGATGATACTCCGGACAACATGGAGGAGCTCGGCGACAACACCACCCTCGAACAGCACCGCGATGCTCTTGAAGGGCACGAGGACTAGGGTGACCCCGAGGACCCCAATAATTCCGAGGACAGCAACTACCTCCCTCCTTCCAAAGAGGAGGACAGCCTCGAACCTGAGGATTTCATCGTCCCTGAGGACCCCCTGGATCAGGAAAGGTTCAAGCGGCAACTCATAGCCACCGCCCGAAGCCTGAAGAAGAAGCAGCAGCAGCTAAAAACTGAACAGGATACCCTTAATGACAGGTGGACGATGGTCCTAGCGGCTGAAGAAGGCTTCGGCAATCAGCATCAGGATCAAAACAAAAGCTACCCACGGCGGCGTCTGCTTCCATAATTTGATGAAGAAGCCCTCGAGCCCCCCCCCAGACGAAATCAGGCAAACCAGCCCGACCGCCCCCCTCGAGGACAGGACAGGACAGCTGGAGAACCCGAAAACCCACCTATGCTCCCTCGACGGCCGGGTAAGGAGCCAGTACAACCAGCTGATCCATATGATCTGCGGCACAACTTAAACGCCAGAGCGGCACAGACAAGATCCATCTATGGATCCAGAGGACACACGCCCACTGGACGGGACAGATACCAAGCTTGGCGCAACAGGAATTATAGAGCCCGGGAGCAGCATCGTGCTCGGATGATAACCGATCTCTGGCACGACGTGGCCCGGATCAGGGGCGCCGCACACCCAATGTGTTTCACAGATGAGGTGATGTAGCATCAGTTCCCCGAGGGGTTTAAACCCGTAAACATAGAACAGTATGATGGGACAACTGACCCAGCTGTGTGGATCGAAGATTTCCTTCTCCACATTCATATGGCCCGAAGAGATGACCTCCACGCCATTAAATATCTGCCATTAAAACTTAAAGGACCGGCAAGGCACTGGTTGAACAGCCTACTCGAAAACTCCATCGAGAGCTGGGAAGAGCTCGAGGACGCCTTCCAAGCCAACTTTCAAGGCACCTATGTTCGGCTGCCGGATGCCGACGACTTGAGCCATGTTGTTCAACAACCCGGGGAGTCAGCTCACCAATTTTGGAATCGGTTCTTGACTAAGAAGAACCAGATTATCGATTGTCCGGATGATGAGGCGATAGCTGCATTCAAGCACAGCATTCGGGACGAATGGCTCACTCGACAGCTCGACCAAGATAAGACGAGAACAATGTTGGCCCTCACCTCCCTAATGACCCGCTTTTGCACAGGTGAAGACAGTTGGTTAGCTCGTAGAAGCAACCACCCCGACGACCCCGGCACCTCAGAGGTCCGGGACGGGAACGGGAAACCCCGGCCCAACAAGAATAACAAGCGCCGGCACACAAACAACGACGGTGAAGCCGATGACATGGCGGTAAACGCCGGGTTTAGCAACTCAAAATCAGGACCGTGGAAGAAGCCCTCTAAAGGGAACCGAGACGGCCCAACCGCGCTGGACAAAATCCTGGATAGGCCCTGCCAGATCCACGGTACCTCAGACAAGCCCGCCAACCACACCAACCGTAACTGTTGGAAAATCAAGTAGGCCGGCAAGCTTACAACCGAGGAATCAGGCAAGGGCCACCGCAGCGAGGACGACGACGAACCTCGCAGGCCGAACAATGGAGGCCAAAAGCAGTTCCCTCCTGAGGTAAAAACCGTGAACATGATTTATGTCATGCATATACCCAAGAAGGAGCGGAAGCATGCACTTCGGGATGTCTATGCTGTAGAGCCGGTGGCCCAAAATACAACCCATGGTCGGCTTGTCCGATCACCTTCGACCGGAGAGACCATCCGACCAGTATCCGTCATGGAGGAACGGCGGCTCTGGTGCTCGACCCCATCGTGGATGGATACCACCTCACTAGAGTCCTTATGGACGGAGGCAGCAGACTCAATCTGATTTATTCAGATACAGTGAGGAAGATGGGAATCGATCCGTCAAGGATCAGACCCAGCAACACTACCTTTAAAGGAGTAATCCCAGGCGTCGAGGCACGCTGCTCGGGAACCGTCACCTTGGAACTAGTCTTCGGCTCGCCCGACAACTTCCGCAGTGAAGATTTAATCTTCGACATTGTTCCTTTCCGCAGCGGTTACCACGCACTCCTCGGCCGAACAACGTTCGCTTGCTTTAATGCCGTCCCGCACTACGCATATTTGAAGCTTAAAATGCTAGGACCTAAGGGTGTCATTACCATTAACGGTAACACCAAGCGCTCGCTCCGAACCAAGGAACACACAGCGGCTCTGGCAGCCGAAGTCCAGGCCGCCAAAGAAGCATCGAAGGCCCTGTCCACCATCAAGGAGCTGGACGCACGGAAACGCGCTCGAGCCACGGCCTCAGTCCCAGAGCACTCCCGCGCTCACCCTAAATAGGGATATGCGCCCCACAGTATGGCCCCCCTAGCCGCGAAATACGTACCTCGGGTACATAATTTCGCGCTTAAAATTCCATGGGCATCTGTGGGGGCAAACGTTACAAAGGTCAAGCGCTCGATTCGACCGAGTCATGACCAATGATGTTCTTGGATCAACATCAAACAACAGGCACCATCTAGGGCCTGATCAGCGTCAAGCTGATACCCGTCGGCGACTTCTCAAACCCATTTCTCAAGGGATCGTCCGCCAAACACTATCACTTCCGTCATGCATACACGCGGCGACTTCAATCGCACGTTACCTACGGAAGCTTCATAAAGAGCAAAGGCGCAGACATGCAGCGAGGCGTAGTAGGGACGTCAAACCACTTATGGAGGCCCTGTGTAAACCTTTCCTCTGATAAGTTTTTTTAGTATCCATAAAAGTTGCTTCGGCAGTTCGAATTGTACGGTTGGACGTCACGAATTTAAAGGAAATAAAGACCATTCTCTTCCGGTCATACCGCAGTCATTTGTGTTGTGTCTTCCTTTCCGCTTATAAGCCGAAGTAAACTATCATGATACATTCTTTTTTTAGATGCGACCGGCTAATAGACCGGGGGCTCGACCATAAATCTTGCCCAAGCATCACTCCGGCACTCAAATTCATTACATGTGCTTGGCGTCTTGGATATTGCATTATATGAATCAGTTCCGAATTATGTCTTCGGTCAATAGTTGGGTTGCCCGGCTCCTGTGTTTACCCTCTTACGTTCCGCATTGTTCGGCTAGGAGGGTAAAGGGAGAACCACTGCGATTGTACTTCTAGCTCGCCTGGTTAAGTACCTTAGTGGAGAAAGCCGAAAACTGACTGTCATAATAAGCGAGAACAGGTCGGCGATCCAATGACAAGTGTTAAACTAAAAATCGATGGAGGTTATTCCGCGTCAAATGAAGGGTTCGCTGTCACAGGAATCAAGTGATAATGGCATCAACCTCGGTACGTCCGAATATCACACATTGGGGGCTAGTCACTAGCTCCCGCAGTCAAGCTCCTATGGCTAAGTGAAAGCACTAAAGCCGCATAGTCCGATTGCCTTGTTTTCCTTACACACAACCGCCTCCGGGCACCGAGACGTCGGCTAAGGGTTAAGGTGTCACGGAAAAGCACCCCATGCAGTATCTGCTAGGGGGCTGAAGCCGACGACTGGTAACTTTCAGTTTAAACATCCGCACAGGAGTCAAAATAAACAGACAAGGCATTATATACAAAAGCCGACCAGTTGCATCATCAAGCACAAAAGTTTCAACTTCTTCAGATACAAGAAAGTAAATTCACTCATAAATTACAACCTTCGAGCACTGGGCCTCTATCGCCCGAGCACCATCCATCACCACGGGAAAGTACTGCTAGGGGCGCCTGTGCTCCTTCGCAGGGGGAGGCGGTCCGGTGGCCACCTCGGTCGGCTTGATCCTCGGCCAATGCACCATGGTCTTGCCGAAGGCCATCCGTGCTCCCTCAATGCGTATGGAGCGCTTCCAGAAATCAATCCGGGGCGTGGCGTCGCACAACCTCCGCACCAAGCCGAAGTAGCTACTCGGCAGCGGCTCCGAAGGCCACAGTTTGACACAGAGGTCCTTCATCGCCGGCTCCACCATCCGATGCAACTCCATCAACTGCTTCAGCTGATTGTTGAGGAGAGGAGGGTGTTCGGGTGCTTGAAACTGCGCCCAAAACAGCCTCTGCTCGGTACGACCCTCCTGGGATGCAAAGTACCTACCCGCGTCTGATGCACTCCTCGGGAGGTCCGCAAAGGTGCCTGGGGAACGCCATACTCGCGTGAGCAAAGCGAACCTGTTACCACCAAAGACACTTTGCAGTAAGTATGGATTACCATCCGCAATAAGTTTGACTTGGCGAAGTTCCTCCTGGTAGCCCCGCGCTTCCGACGTCGCCAACCTCAGTGAGGTCAGTTCGGTGGCCTGCTCCTTACTTTTTTGCTCAAGGACCTCACATTTTGTGATGGCCTCCTTGAGCCCTTGCTGCACCTCAAACACCCGGGCATCGTGCCTCTGGCCAGCGGTTTTCACCGTGGCCAGTTCGGTGGCTGCCTCTTCGGCGGCAGCCCTCTGCTCCGCGGCTTCCTGCCGAGCTTTCCAAAGCTCGGCCTTGAGGTTCTCCACCTCGGCAGTGGTAGCTGCAATAATGTTAGACGCATTTCGTTTGGATTAGCTTCCTAACTTCCATAAATAACCATTGTCATAAAAATTTAAGCTCGGAGTTGCCTTGCACCCCGTCAAACTGCTTATTTAGCAGATCGAGGTCGTCCTCGGAGCTCTTGACCTTCCGATTCTGCTCGGCCAGCTCCTCGGCGTTGGCAGCTGCCGCCGAAGACGACGCCTGCACATTAAACTAAGCACATTAGCTTCCCGAGTTAGCGATTCTTGATCCCCTGACCGGCTTTCTACAACCGGCCAGAGTCTCGGGGGCTACTGCTCATTTTGATCTCATCTAAATCTTAATAATTATTCGACCCCTGCATGAGTTTTTAAAACTCACGCAGGGCTCGGGGCCTACTGTGCATGGGTTGCAAGATCATATAAAATAATTTTTTTAAGGAAAAGTCATTACATTGCTTACCTTGAAGCCGGTAAGGAGGCCGCTGAAAGCCTCCTTCGGTCCATTGTCCATGGACCGAAGACTTTGCAAAACTGTGCCCATCAGGGCACGGTGCTCTTCGGCGATAGAGGAGCTTGTTAAAGCCTCCTCCATCTCATCCGGCCACCAAGTCGAGGCCTGCCTTGGAGCGGGCGGGGGTGGCGGGGGCATCTCGGCTTCTTCCCCTGTGAAGACCGGGATGGTTAGCTCCTGGTGCCTTAACGGCTCCGGAACCATTTTTGGGGAGAGCTCGGATTGCCCGGGCTCCCCCTCTTTGTTCGCCAGAGGGATTCTTCCCTCCTGGTCTTCGGCGGCCGAGGTACGCACCTCAGCCAGAACGACGTCGACCCCTCCTTTTGTGGTCGTCACCGGAGGGGTCCTCCATGACAGAACCTCTTCGGCCTCCTCAACGACCTGGGGAGGCGATGGCCGTGTTTCGGTCCCACTCTCCGCTAGTGCGGCCGGCGGAGAGTCCCCTTCCGAGACTTGATCGGTAGGGAGGTCGCGCAGCGGGCTGCAATGTCAGAAGCGAGTGCGTGATCAATGGCAGGCCTAGTTTGGCCAAAAATGGATGAATATACCTTAAGATACGTACCTATGGGCCCGTGGTTTCACCCGACGGGCCTTCTGGGGAACCTCTTCGGAGGTCTCAAAGTGCTCGGGAGAGGCCGAACTGTTATCGGACAAGACCACCTCGGCCTTGCGTGGTCTTTTCGGGGCGGGAGAAGGCTGATCCTCCTCAGCGTCTTCGGACGCCGCTGATGACCCACAAGTATAGGGGATCAATCGTAGTCCTTTCGATAAGTAAGAGTGTCGAACTCAACGAGGAGCAGAAGGAAATGACAAGCGGTTTTCAGCAAGGTATTTTCTGCAAGCACTGAAATTATCGGTAACAAGTAGTTTGATAGCAAGATAATTTGTAACAAGTGACAAGTGGCAATAGTAACAAAGAGTGCAGCAAGGTGGCCCAATCCTTTTTGTAGCAAAGGATAAGCCGGAATGATCTCTTATAGTTAGCAAAGCGTTCTCGAGGACACATGGGAATTTCATCTAGTCACTTTCATCATGTTTGTTTGATTCGCGTTCGCTACTTTGATAATTTGATATGTGGGTGGACCGGTGCTTGGGTGTTGTTCTTACTTGAACGAGCCTCCCACTTATGATTACCCCATCTCGCAAGCATCCGCAACTACGAAAGAAGAATTAAGATAACTCTAACCATAGCATTAAACATATGGATCCAAATCAGCCCCTTACGGAATAGCGCATAAACTAGGGTCTAAGCTTCTGTCACTCTAGCAACCCATCATCTAATTACTACTCCATAATGCATTCCCTTAGGCCCAAAGATGGTGAAGTGTCATGTAGTCGACGTTCACACGACACCACTAAGAGAATCAACAACATACATATCATCAAAATATCGAACGAATACCAAATTCACATGATTACTTATGACAAGACTTCTCCCATGTCCTCAAGAACAAAAGTAACTACTCACAAATCATGTTCATGTCCAAGATCAGAGAGGTGTTGAATAGCATAATAGATCTGAACATATAATCTTCCACCAAATAAACCAACTAGCATCAACTACAAGATGTAATCAACACTACTAGCAACCCACAGGTACCAATCTGAGGTTTTGAGACAAAGATTGAATACAAGAGATGAACTAGGGTTTGAGATGAGATGGTGCTGGTGAATATGTTGATGAAGATTAGTCCTCCCACGATGAGAGGATCGCTGGTGATGTCGATGGCGACGATTTCCCCCTCCCGGAGGGAAGTATCCCCGGCAGAATGTCTCCGCCGGAGAGAAAAAGTGCTCCTGCCCAAGTTCCGCCTCGAGACGGCGGCACACCATCCCAAATGTCTTATCTATATTTTTTTCTAGGGCAAATGGACTTATATACCAAAAAATGGGGGCCAGAGGCTGGCCAGGGGCCCCACGAGGTACAAGGGCGCGCCTGGCGGGGGTGGCGCGCCCTGGTGCCTCGCGGGCACCTGGGTGGCCCCCACTGGTACTTCTTGCTTCCAGTATTTTTTATTTATTCCAAAATAAATCTCTGTAAAATTTCAGCTCATTTGGATATGTGCGGAATAGGTATCTCTGACATAGCTTTTTCAGGTCCAGAATTCCAGCTGCCGACAATCTCCCTCCTTGTGTAAATCTTGCATATTAAGAGAGAAAAGGCATTAGAATTGCTCCACAAAGTGTTATATTGATTAAAAACACTATAAATAACAGTAGCAAAACATGATACAAAATGGACGTATCAACTCCCCCAAGCTTAGACCTCGCTTGTCCTCAAGCGAAAGCCGATATCGATAATCATGTCCACATGTTTAGAGAGAGAGGTGTCGATAAAAACAAAATAAGGACATAGTAGCATCATGATCATTATTATAACAGCAATATTTATTATCATAAAACTTCTCATGAGGAAGTAACAATTCATCACAACAATGAAGTATAAGGCATAAACTTTCTTGAAAACTAACAAACTATGTTCTCAGTCAACAATGCAATTGCAATTCATCATATTTTCAGGAAGGGTCTCATGTAGGAGCTTTTTAGCAAGTCCACATACTCAACCATCATTTAGTCTTCTATGATTGCTAACACTCACGACGTATATATGGAGCAAAAAGTTTCAGCCAGACACATAGAAAGATAGGGGCTTGTGAGTTCGCCTCCCAACTTGTTCACCTCAAGGGTGATGTCAACAATAATAACTCATGATCACTCATATCCAACTGGATATATATGCCTAGATCTTTCCCCACCACATGATGCTTACAAAATAGAAAAATAAAAGGAAGTAGAGGAGAACACTATTGACTCTTGCATAAAAAGTAAATACATAAAAGTAAAGGATAGGCCCTTCGCAGAGGGAAGCAGAGGTTGTCATGCACTTTTTGTTGTTGGATGCAAGAGCTCTTAATGCAAAGGAACATCACTTTATATTGCCCCGTGTGATAGCAACCTTTATTATGCAGTCTATCGCTTTTATTTCTTTACCATCACAAGTTCATACAAAGCTTATTTCCCTTACAATAAAGGTTCAGACATATTTAGAGGCAATTTTTATTGCTTTTTGCACCGATGACAACTTACTTGAAGGATCTTATTCAATCCATAGGTAGATATAGTGGACTCTCATGACATGAAACTGGGTTTAAAGGTTTTGGATGCACAAGTAGTATCTCTACTTGGTGCGGATTTTTGGCTTGCAAAGATATTGGGGAAGCACCACATGTTGGATGATCTATAACAATATAACTTCTATGTGAATATGAACAAACATAAATCATTACGTTGTCTTCCTTGTCCAACGTCAACAATTTGGCATAAAATACTTAATGGGGGCTCACAATCATAAAAGATGTCCAAGATAGTATATTTGCATGTGAATCTTCTCTTCCCTTATTATCTCTTTCATGAATTGCATCATTGACTAATACTATGCTTGTTAACTTCCAATAAATTTACCACTTATACTTTTCTTTATGTAATGTCATTACTTTCCATAAGATTAGCATATAATCTTTTTCATTATTTTTATTGCTAGGATTGGAGCTTGAAAGTAAAGAAGCAAAAACTCAAACTACTCTTTATTATATAACTCTCAACTCGATTACATAGATAGATAGATCACGAAGCTAACACTCGAAAATAGATCATACTAAACTATTATTCAACTAAATCACGAAATAACTAAGGATTGAACTAAAAATAGGTAAAGATAATAAAAGTGATGGTGATACGATACCGGAGCACCTCCCCCAAGCTTTGCACAAGCCAAGGGGAGTGCCCATACCCGTGTGCTCAAGTTTCTTTCTTCGACGATGATGGTGGTGATGAAGTGGCGAGATTGTCCAGCTTACGTTTGAGGATGAAATTTTCCTCCCTCAAATCATCGACTTCTTGCTCAAGCTTCAATACCTTTTTACATAATGCCTCCTTGCTTTCCTGCAAAAAACGGGACGGGATAAATTGGATCTTAGACTTGTTTACTGTGTTTGGGAGGCTCGACTTCTTGAACTCCACATGCATATCTCCAGGTTGAGGTAGAGGGGCATCGTCTTCAGCCGAACTCGCGTCTTCCGTCCCCTTTATGTTGGCATCTTGCTCCTCCTCCTCGGACCATCCATAGGGGTCTATATCCCCATAGATCTTTGGATTTGCAACATAGTGTGATACGAAGCTCTCCCCATCTGAGTCTTGAGACGACATACTTTCGGATCTGCCAGGAAAATAGCACAAAACAAGAACAGAGGAGATTTATATGATACGATGGTCAAAATGTTCGGCAGTATATATAAAGATTTTTTTATCTTGCAAAACAAGAAATCCAGAAGAAAATGGAGTCGGGAAGGCTCACGTGGGGCCCACGAGCCACCAGGGCGCGCCTGGGGGGTGGCGCGCCCTGGTGCCTCATGGGCACCATGTGGGTCCCCTCGGCTGTTTCTTATTTTTGTATTTTTTCTAATATTCCAAAACTGACAGAAAATATTTTTATGGAATTTTTGGAGTCGGTTTACTTACCGTATCACATACCTCTTCCTTTTCAGGGTTCTGGAGTGTTCCGGAAGGTCTCTCTTATGTATTCCTCTGGTGTAATTGTTTCAATAATATTAGTTTCAACATTAATGGGGTTACCTGAAATATAGTGCTTAATTCTTTGCCCATTCACCACTCTCGGATTAGTGCCTTTGGAGTTGTTTATTTTGATGGCCCCGGAGCGATAAACTTCTTCGATGATATTCGGTCCTTCCCATTTAGAGAGAAGTTTTCCTGCAAAGAACCTCAAACGAGAATTTTACAATAGAACTTGCTCACCTACCTTAAATTCCCGTTTTTGAATTCTTCTATCATGCCATCTTTTAACTTTTTCTTTAAACAATTTGGCATTTTCATAAGCTTGGGTTCTCCATTCATCTAAAGATCTAATATCAAATAACCTCTTTTCACCGGCAAGTTTAAAATCATAATTTAGTTCCTTAATTGCCCAATATGCTTTATGTTCTAACTCAAGAGGTAAATGACATGCTTTTCCATAAACCATTTTATAAGGAGACATACCCATAGGATTTTTATAAGCAGTTCTATAAGCCCATAATGCATCGTCAAGTTTCTTGGACCAATTCTTTCTAGATCTATTGACGTTTTTTGCAAAATTAATTTTATTTCTTTATTGCTCAATTCAACTTGACCACTAGTTTGAGGGTGATAGGGAGATGCAATTCTATGGTTGATATCATATTTAGCAAGCAATTTACGGAATGCACCATGAATAAAATGTGAACCACCATCAGTCATTAAATATCTAGGGACTCCAAACCTCGGGAAAATAACTTCTTTAAGCATTTTAATAGAAGTGTTATGATCAGCACTACTAGTTGGAATAGCTTCTACCCACTTAGTAACGTAATCAACATCAACTAAAATATGAGTATACGCATTGGATTTAGGAAAAGGTCCCATATAATCAAATCCCCAAACATCAAATGGTTCAACAGCAAGTGAATAATTCATAGGCATTTCTTGACGTCTACCAAAATTACCAATTCTTTGACATTCATCATAAGATAAGACAAACTTACGAGCATCCTTGAAAAGAGTAGGCCAATAAAAACCAGATTGCAATACCTTATGTGCAGTTCTGTCTCCGGCATGGTGTCCTCCGTAAGCCTCGGAATGACACTTCCGTAGGATTTGTTCCTCTTCATGCTCAGGTATGCAATGTCTAATAATACCATCTACTCCTTCTTTATAAAGATGTGGGTCATCCCAAAAGTAATGTATTAAATCATAGAAGAACTTTTTCTTTTGTTGGTATGTGAAACTAGGTGGTATAAATTTAGCAACAATATAATTAGCATAGTCTGCATACCATGGAGTATTACGAGAAGCATTTATGACAGCTAATTGTTCATTAGGAAAATCATCATTAATAGGTAGTGGGTCATCAACAACATTTTCCATTCTAGACAAATTATCTGCTACGCGATTCTTAGCTCCCTTCCTATCAGTAATATGCAAGTCAAATTCTTGTAGCAATAAAACCCACCTAATGAGTCTAGGTTTAGCATCTTTCTTTTCCATAAGATATTTAATAGCAGCATGATCGGTGTGAACAATTACTTTAGAATCAACTATGTAAGATCTGAATTTATCACATGCAAACACAGCTGGTAGAAATTCTTTTTCAGTGGTAGCATAATTTCTTTGGGCACTGTCTAGAGTTTTACTAGCATAATGGATAACATTTAATTTCTTATCAACTCTCTGTCCTAGAACAGCACCAACAACATAGTCACTAGCATCACGCATAATTTCAAAAGACAGGTTCCAATCAGGTGGTTGGACAATAGGTGCAGTGGTTAAGGCTTTCTTAAGTGTTTCAAAGGCTTCTAGACAATCATCATCAAAAACAAATGGAACATCTTTTTGCAAAAGATTGGTAAGAGGCCTAGAAATTTTAGAGAAGTCTTTAATAAATCTCCTATAGAAACTAGCATGACCTAGGAAAGTTCTTATACCTTTAATATCTTTAGGAAATGGCATTTTCTCAATAGCATCAACCTTAGCTTTATCAACTTCAATACCTCTTTCAGAAATTTTATGCCCCAAGACAATGCCTTCATTCACCATAAAGTGGCACTTCTCCCAATTCAAGACAAGATTAGTTTCTTCACATCTCTGCAAAACTCGATCAAGGTTGCTTAAGCAATCATCAAAAGAAGTTCCGTAAACGGAAAAATCATCCATGAACACCTCAACAATCTTTTCACAAAAGTCAGAGAATATAGCAGTCATACATCTTTGAAAGGTAGCAGGTGCATTGCATAAACTAAAAGGCATACATCTAAAAGCATAAGTTCCAAAAGGACAAGTGAAGGTGGTTTTCTCTTGATCGGGTTGTGATACGGGTATTTGAGAAAAACCAGAATAACCATCTAGAAAACAAAAGTGTGTATGCTTAGATAATCTTTCTAACATTTGATCAATAAAAGGTAAGGGGTAATGATCTTTTCTAGTAGCTTTGTTTAATTTTCTAAAATCAATTACCATCCTATAACCAGCTACAATTCTTTGTGGAATGAGTTCATTTTTATCATTAGGAACAACGGTAATACCTCCTTTCTTAGGGACACAATAAACGGGACTTACCCATCTACTATCAGCTATGGGATAGATTATACCTGCTTCCAAAAGTTTTAATATTTCGGTTCTTACCATCTCTTTCATCTTAGGATTTAATCGTCATTGGTGATCGACAACTGGTTTAGCATCAGGCTCCATATTAATTTTGTGCTGACATAGAGTGGGACTAATGCCCTTAAGATCATCGAGAGTATATCCAATAGTAGCTCGGTGCTTCCTTAAAGTTTTTAGTAATCTCTTTTCTTCATGTGCTGAAAGGTTAGCACTAATAATAACAGGATATATCTTCTTTTCATCAAGATAAGCATATTTCAATGTATCAGGCAATTGCTTCAATTCAAATACAGGATCACCCTTAGGTGGAGGAGGGCCTCCAAGAGTTTCAACAGGCAAATTATGTTTAAGGATAGGTGGTTGATCAAAGAACATCTTATCTATTTCATTTCTTTCATTCATATGCATATCGTTTTCGTGGTCTAGCAAATATTGTTCTAACGGATCAGTAGGAGGTACGGCAATAGAAGCAAGACCAATAATTTCATCTTTACTAGGCAATTCTTTATCATGAGGTTGTCTACGAAACTTGGAGAAATTAAACTCATGAGATATATCACCAAACTTAACTCGAACCTTTTCTTTAACACAATTAATTTCAACATTAACGGTATTCAAGAAAGGTCTACCAAATATAATGGGACAAAAATTATCTTGTTGTGAACCAAGTACTAAGAAATCAGTAGGGTATTTGATTATACCACACAAGACTTCAACATCTCTTACAATCCCAAGTGGTGTAATAGTATCTCTGTTCGCTAGCTTAATAGTAACATCAATATCTTCAATTTCAACAGGTGCAATATCATGCATTACTTCTTGATATAAAGAAAATGGAATAGCACTCACACTAGCACCCATGTCACACAAACCATGATAGCAATGATCTCCAATCTTAACAGAAATAACAGGCATGACAACTACGGGCTTGTTCTTGTCTAACTTATCTCGTTCATTTCTGACAGGTTTAGCAATTCTAGCAGCTTCATCACAAAAGTAAATAACATGCCCATCTATATTATCGACTAAGAGATCTTTAACCATAGCAACATCAGGTTCAACTTTAATTTGTTCAGAGGGTCTAGGTGCTCTAATATTACTTTTGTTAATCACAGTTGAAGCTTTTGCATGTTCCTTAATCCTAACAGGAAAAGGTGGTTTCTCAATATAAGCAGCAGGCACAACTGGATCAACATGGTAAACAAGTGTTTCTTCTTTAACACTAACGGGTTCCTCAATCTTTTCTTTAACAGGGGGATGATATTTAAACCAATTCTCCTTAGGGAGATCAACATGAGTAGCAAATGATTCACAAAAGGAAGCTACTATCTCAGAGTTAAGTCCATATTTAGTGCTAAACTTATGAAAAGCATCGGTGGCCATAAAAGATTTAACACAATCGAACTCAAGTATTATACCTGACTCATTACCTTTGTCGAGTTCCCAATCTTCAGAGTTGCATTTAATTCTTTCCAGAAGATCCCATCTGAATTCAATAGTTTTCTTCATAAAGGAGCCAGTCGAAGAAGAATCGAGAATAGTTTGATTATCATGAGAAAGCCGAGCATAAATATTCTGTAAGATAATTTCTTTTGAGAGCTCATGATTGGGGCATGTGTACATAATATACTTAAGCCTCCCCCAAGCTTGAGCGATGCTTTCTCCTTCACGAGGCCAAAAATTATATATATAATTCCGATCACGATGAACCAAATGCATAGGATACAATTTCTGATGGAATTCTAGTTTCAATCGGTTCCAGTCCCATGTATCAGTATCATCACATAGCCTATACCACATTAATGCCTTTCCCTCCAAAGATAAAGGGAATAATTTCTTCTTAACTCCATCTCCGGATAAACCTGCAAGCTTAAGCAATCCACAAATTTCATCCACATAGATCAAGTGCATATCAGGATGTACCGTTCCATCTCCTGCATAAGGATTAGCTAGCAGTTTCTCTATCATACCCGGAGGAATCTCATAATAAATATTTTCAGTAGGTGCAGTAGGTTGAGGAGCAACTATTTGTGTTGCCGGTTGAGGTGAAGATACCCCGAACAAACCCCTCAAAGGATTACTTTCCATAGTGACAAGTGATAGTAAATTTCAGCACGTAATATAAATGTTTCCTTACCAAATTCAACTCACCAAAGGCGCTTCACTCCCCGGCAATGGCCCCAGAAAAGAGTCTTGATGACCCACAAGTATAGGGGATCAATCATAGTCCTTTCGATAAGTAAGAGTGTCGAACCCAATGAGGAGCAGAAGGAAATGACAAGCGGTTTTCAGCAAGGTATTTTCTGCAAGCACTGAAATTATCGGTAACGATTAGTTTGATAGCAAGATAATTTGTAACAAGTGACAAGTAGCAATAGTAACAAAGAGTGCAGCAAGGTGGCCCAATCCTTTTTGTAGCAAAGGACAAGCCGGAACAATCTCTTATAGTAAGCTAAGCATTCTCGAGGACACATGGGAATTTCATCTAGTCACTTTCATCATGTTTGTTTGATTCGCGTTCGCTACTTTGATAATTTGATATGTGAGTGGACCGGTGTTTGGGTCCTATTCTTACTTGGACGAGCCTCCTACTTATGATTACCCCCTCTCGCAAGCATCCGCAACTACGAAAGAAGAATTAAGATAACTCTAACCATAGCATTAAACATATGGATCCAAATCAGCCCCTTACGGAATAGCGCATAAACTAGGGTTTAAGTTTTTGTCACTTTAGCAACCCATCATCTAATTACTACTCCACAATGCATTCCCTTAGGCCCAAAGATGGTGAAGTGTCATGTAGTCGACGTTCACACGACACCACTAAGAGAATCAACAACATACATATCATCAAAATATCGAACGAATACCAAATTCACATGATTACTTATGACAAGACTTCTCCCATGTCCTCAAGAAAAAAAGTAACTACTCACAAATCATGTTCATGTCCAAGATCAGAGAGGTGTTGAATAGCATAATAGATCTGAACATATAATCTTCCACCAAATAAAACCAACTAGCATCAACTACAAGATGTAATCAACACTACTAGCAACCCACAGGTACCAATCTGAGGTTTTGAGACAAAGATTGAATACAAGAGATGAACTAGGGTTTGAGATGAGATGGTGCTGGTGAAGATGTTGATGAAGATTAGTCCTCCCACGATGAGAGGATCGCTGGTGATGTCGATGGCGACGATTTCCCCCTCCCGGAGGGAAGTATCCCCGGCAGAATCTCTCCGCCGGAGAGCAAAAGTGCTCCTGCCCTAGTTCCGCCTCGAGATGGTGGCGCACCGTCCCGAAAGTCTTCTCTATATTTTTTCTAGGGTAAATGGACTTATATACTAGAAAATGGGGGCCAGAGGCTGGCCAGGGGCCCCACGAGGTACCAGGGTGTGCCACCCCCCCAGGCGCGCCCTGGTGCCTCGTGGGCTCCTGGGTGGCCCCCTCTGGTACTTCTTTCTCCAGTATTTTTTATTTATTCCAAAATAAATCTCCATAAAATTTCAGCTCATTTGGAGATGTGCAAAATAGGTACGTATCTCTGACATAGCTTTTTCAGGTCCAGAATTCCAGCTACCGGCAATCTCCCTCCTTGTGTAAATCTTGCATATTAAGAGAGAAAAGGCATTAGAATTGCTCCACAAAGTGTTATATTGATTAAAAACACTATAAATAACAGTAGCAAAACATGATGCAAAATGGACGTATCAGCCGCCCTCTTCCTTGTTCGGGGAGAGTCGCTTTCCTCCCCGTCTTCCTCATGTCCCTTCTCCCTCTCAGAGGCGGAGGGGGCATGGGTTTATCTGGATCCAGTGTCCGGAGGTCCTCGGGAACGGAGACCTTCTCTGGTCTCCTTCTTCTTCTTGTACGGTGCCTCAGCCAACATGGCCGTTAGCAAGGCCGTCCTGGGGCCCTCGGGCAACGGGGCCGGGCTGTTGATCTGCTCGGCCTTCTTCAGCCAGTTCTGTGGATGAGAGAAAAGAGAGTTGAGTGCTTTGTCAAAAAGAAACAACCTAGCGTAAGAGTAAACCTTGTCATACCTCGCGAGGGGGGTTCTCGGCGTCGAGGCCGATGTCTTCCTCCTCAGCCGACCAGTCCTTCTGCGGCTTGAATAGCACCTTCCACAGCTGGGCATGGGTAGTGTGGTAGAAGCTGAGCACGGTGGCGGGGTCTTCGGATTTGTAGGCCCACATGGGGGAAGCCCGGTCTTGAAAAGGGAGGATGCGGCGGCGGAGCATGATCTGAATCACATTGGGCAATTCAACCTTCTGCTTGATCATCCTGGATATCCGGCTCTGCAGCAGCTCCACCTCATCGGCTGACCCCCAGTCTAGACCCTTCTTGGTTCACGAAACGAGCCTCGTAGGGGGTCCAGATCTGAAGGCGGGGATCGCCGCCCAGTCCGCGTTTCGCGGCTCCATGATGTAAAACCACTCTTTTTGCCAGATCTTGACAGTCTCAATAAAAGTACCCTCCGGCCACTCAACCCGGGGAAGCTTGCTTACCATCGCCCCCCCCCCCCCCCCCCCCGCAGTCTGCCTGCTGGCCGTCGACAATCTTCGGCTTGATGTTGAACACTTTTAGCCACAAGCCGAAGTGTGGCCGGATCCGAAGAAAGGCCTCGTAGATGATGATGAAGGCTGAGATGTGCAGGAAGGTGTTCGGGGCAAGATCATGAAAATCTAGCTCGTATAAAAACATCAAGCCCCTGACAAAGGGGTGGAGGGCAAAACCTAGCCCCCGAATGAAGTGGGGGAGGAACACCACCCTCTCGCCAGGCTTCGGCGTGGGGATGACCTGGCCCTGTTCTGGAGCGCGGTGAGGGACATCGGCGGGAAGGTAACCCGCGTTCTTCAGCTCCTGGATGGCGCTCTCTGTGACAATGGAGGCCTCCTACTTGCCCTGGACCCAGAGCCGGCCATGACCGGAGTAGGGGAGCGGCTGGAGGAAGTTCTTAGGAGGGTAGATCGGATCTGGGCGCTGGAGCTCAGGAGATTAGGAAAGCACTGGCACAGGGGGAAGTGAGAGCGTGCAAAGAAAATGGTGGCCGCCTCCCTTTTATGGGTCACCGTAAGACCAAGAGTCCTTTTACTACGCCACGGGCATCACCATTTCTCCGTATAATCGTGTTGTCATGCGCGCATGGGGTAACACAAATCATTGATCATATCCCTTAAAAACAGGGCACGATGTCCATATTGATGGGACCCGCCAATAGGGAAACCGCCTCGAACCGCGAATCGAGTTTTCTTAACTGGCGCGGGGTCATGACCCTTCGGCAAAAGTTGTCAGATGAGGTCACTGTTCACACTTGTGCAACTGGCCTTCGGGGCTAAGTTATTTATGCACTTCGGAAACCGAAGTATAATCCAGGAAACATATGGTCGAAAATGGCCAAGCAACCTTCGAGGACCCAACTCAGAGGGGTTGCACACATGGAAGGGAAGGAACTGATCTGCAAAGCCGACGATGTTCGGCATATACCTCGGCTTCGAAGACTAGTTCGGGGGCTACTGAGGGTGTCCTGGACTAAGGGGTCCTCGGGCCGCTTACCTGTCCCTCGTGGGCCGTATTGATGGGCCACTCCTAATCTATCGAAGGAAGGCCAGACTACAGGCGACCCCGGGCTCCAGAAGGAAACCTCCGAAGACTTGGCGTCTCCTCCAAGTCAAGCTTAGCATGGCCGGCATGATTATCTCCTGGTGGCAACCGACCATATGTAACCCTAGGTACCCCTGGTGTCTATGTAAACCGGAGGGTTTAGTCCGTAGAGGCCAATCATTGTCATTATACCCACCTAGGGTTTAGCTCATCTCATCTCGAGGTAGATCAACCCTGTAATTGTCATACAAACACATCAATACAACCAAGCAGGACGTAGGGTTTTACCTCCTCGAGAGGGCCCGAACCTGGGTAAACGCTGTCTCTACATTCCTTGTTACCCATTGACTCCAACATCCACAGTTCGGAACCACCTACCCGAGATCTGCCGGTTTTAGTACCGACAACCGCCAAGATTGAACCCACTACAAAGCACCTCTCCCACTGAAGATAAATCAATCTAGTTGGCCAAACCAAACGGATAGATCGGAGAGAAATACAAAGCTATAACAATCATGCATAATAAAATTCAGAAAAGACTCAATTACTTTCAATGAATAATCTGATCATAAACCCACAATTCATCGGATCCCAACAAACACACCGCAAAAGAAGATTACATCAGATAGAACTCCAAGGAGATCGAGGAGTGATGAGCCACAAGTATAGGGGATCAATTGTAGTCCTTTCCATAAGTAAGAGTGTCGAACCCAACAAGGAGCAGAAGTAAATGATAAGCGGTTTTCAGCAAGGTATTCTCTGCAGGTACTGAAAGTAGCGGTAAGAGATAGTTTTGTAACAAGTAACAAATAACAATAGTAACCAAGGTGCAGCAAGGTGGCCCAATCCTTTTTATAGCAAAGGACAAGCCGAAACATTCTCTTATAGTAAGCAAAGCATTCTCGAGGACACATGGGGATTGTCGTCTAGTCACGATCATCATGTTTAGTTGATTCGTGTTCGCTACTTTGATAATTTGATATGTGGGTGGAGCGGTGCTAGGGTGTTGTTCTTACTTGAACAAGCAACCCTCTTATGATTACCCCCTCTCACAAGCATCCGCGACTACGAAAGAAGAATTAAGATAAATCTAACCATAGCATGAAACATATGGATCCAAATCAGCCCCTTACGGAATAACGCATAAACTAGGGTTTAAGCTTCTGTCACTCTCGCAATCCATCATCTACTTATTACTCCCCAATGCATTCTCCTAGGCCCAAATATGGTGAAGTGTCATGTAGTCGATGTTCACATGACACCACTAGAAGAATAACAACATACACATCATCAAAATATCGAACGAATACCAACTTCACATGATTACTTATAACAAGACTTCTCCCATGTCCTCAAGAACAAAAGTAACTACTCACAAATCATATTCATGTTCAAGATCAGAGGTGTATTGAATATGCTTGAGGATCTGAACATATAATCTTCCACCAAATAAACCAACTAGCATCAACTACGAGATGTAATCAACACTACTAGCAACCCACAGGTACCAGTCCGAGGTTTTGGGACAAAGATTGAATACAAGAGATGAACTAGGTCCCCCGATGGCACGTCGGACATATAGAACCACTCCTCTTGCCATTGTTTCACCGTCTCGATGAATTTTCCACGCAACCACTTGACGCTGTGAAGCTTGTTGATCATGGCTCCTCCGCACTCTGTGATCTGACGGCCATTGGTCTATGGTTTGACACATAACAACTTGAGCCAGAGCCCAAGCTCTATGCGGAGGAATGCCTCACAGAAGATGATGTATGAGGCAATATGGAGGATGGAGTTGAGCGCTAGGTGGTGGAATTGGAGTCCGTAGAAGTATAGGAGGCCCTGGAGGAATGGATGGACTGGAAAACCCAAACCTCGGACGAGGCAGGGTATGAACACGACGCGCTCGCCTTCCCGAGTGTCGGTGTCAAAACTGGCAGATCTCGGGTAGGGGGGCCCGCGCTGTGAGATCGGATAGATGGGTAACAGGAGACAAGGGACACGATGTTTTACCCAGGTTCGGGCCCTCTTTAAGGAGGTAAAATCCTACGTCCTGCTCTTGTTTATATTATGGGTGTATCAAGGTACAAAGTTGATCTACCTCGAGATCGTAAGTTGTGGTCTAAACCCTAGGGGTAATGATGATGATGAATGAATGTCATAATGATCTTTTGACTAGCCTGGCCTCGGCTTATATAATGTACTGGAGGCCTAGGATAACAGGAGTCCTAGTCGAATACGTCGATGGAGAGGAGTCCTTGTCTTGATCACCAAGTCTTGTCGGATCTGCCTCGTATATGTCATCGGCTTCCCGAAGAAGCCCATTAGTGAACCGCCGTGGGAGTCCTCGGCCCGACCCACCTAGTCGGGAGACGACGTGGTGAGTACCCCCTAGTCCAGGACACCGTCAGTAGCCCCCTGAACCGGTCTTCAAGTTGGGGACGCTACTCGGTTCTTCTGAACTGTTCATCAACTTCAGCCGTCGGTCTTAAAAGCAGGTTCAACAAATCTTTCCATCTCCAACCTTGACGATCACCAGGTGTATCCGAAGAGTTCACACATCGGGTATCCGAGGAGCCCCTTTAAATTCTCGGCCTTTATCAATGCCTTGTTATTTTTACGCCACACAACGGGTTCAAAGTTTTTCCCGTGCGGCGGTGTCCTCTTGCAGCCGAGCTCCAACGCGTGACTGCATCCGAGGTGTCTTTTTGCAGCCGAACTCCAACGCTAGTCTGCATCCGAGGTGTCATAGATTACCTCGGTATTGAAAAAGTTTGAAGGAGTTCAACCGAGCTTAATGCCCGAAACATCCTCTATGGAACCAGCCACTCACATCCTGAGCTTTATGCCGGACTGCTTCCGAGGTGGTGCACCACCTCGGCCGTGGGTTGATATTCTGTGGATTTAATTCGGATTTGTGCATTTTATTCTCTGCCGAGATGTATAGCCAGTAGCCCTCAAGGTGTGTGTCAGCCTAAAATCCGTGATGCACCTGAAGGATGACATAAAACCGCTGATCCCAGTAGCCATTGAGACTCAGGTCGATTCGTGAAATCGGCCTGAGGATCAACTCCTAGCTCGGCATCATACTTAGGAATGGAAGCATGGTGTGCATAGTCCTCGAGACTCAGGTTAGGTGCGGCCGACCAACCTGAGGATCGTAATCTCCTCGGAAACTATTTTGCACTTTTTAAATTGTCTGCATTGAATCGTCAATGCAGTAGGCCCCGAGACTTGGGTTGGGCAATATGGCCGACCCTAGGATCGTATCTCCTCGGGAACTAGTTCAACTGTCGCGTATGTTTTGACAACGCCGAGGTGCAGCTCAGCAGGAAAGATGCCAAACTGCGGGTCGAAAAAGATTTCCCGAGCAAAACCATCACGCAGAACACCTCGATCAAGAGGATGTCCTGCCTCCTGAAAGGAAAACATAAAATAGGTTAACGGTGTCAAAATCTCGGAAAACCAAAAAACTCATGTAAAAACTTTACGTCTACATTGAATCAAGTCTCTTGGTGCCAATCTGAAATTGGTCTTAAAGTTAATATGTGCTTCCGACGTGCTTTAACATGATACATCCGATCTCCAGACTTCAAGCGGGCCAGCCTTCGGCTTCAACCTCCTATCCCAAAGGCGGAGTGTTTCTCAAGCCAGTTTAGCGAACTAAACTCGAGCGGCTTTAGAGAGAAACCAGGCTATCCAGCTATTGACCACACACTCGCATCGAAAAAAAGAGTAGTAGAAAAAGACTTTGCAACGACTTAGAAGAAAGCATAAAACGGCTCATATAAATTTAAGAGCCCCCAGTTAACTTGGGTAAAGGAAGTTGTTTTTGACAAACATCATTTTTAACAAACATCGTTTTTGACAAACAACATTTTTGTTTAACACAAATATAATGCTTGGCTGAACCGCACAGAAAATTAAGAATTTAGAAAATTTGAGCATGAAAGCGACTTAGCTGGTTAATGTGCTCGGTGTTGATGATGTGGGCCGAGCTCGCGGCGGGTCGAGGTCCCAGCCCCCAAGCCGGTCCCGAGGTGCCCGAGCGAAGAGCTCGGCTTGATGAAGTGGTGACGCAACACGTTCGATGTGGCGAGGCGAAGCCCCTGGTCCTGCCGAGGTGAAGAAACTGGCTGGCTGGTGACGTCGAAGTCCCCGGAGCAGGTTGATGAAGAGATGGCGAAGCCCCCGGTCCAGCCGAGGTGTCGGACCCTCCATGTCAGCCGACGTGTCGAAGCAAGTCGGCGTGTTAAACCTCGACTTGGAGAAGAGGTGGCATGGTGATGCCGACGCAGGTCAAAATTTGTGACGCGGTCGATGCCAGCTTGATGAAGTGACCGTGCGGCGATGCCGGTGTGCCAGACCCGTGCAATCCATGGGGAAACGACGATGTCTTGCAATTAGTTGGCCTTCGCGATGCCGAACTCTTGGTCGGCTCGCCGAGGTGATGATCCGATGTGGTTGACATTGGCTCGACGAAGTGATGACCCATCTAGCGTAGGTCGGCATCCGTGGAGCAACGACGTCGGATGGTTTAACACCGGCGTGACGGTGAAGAGCACCTCAGAAAAGGCTCAAAATTGTTGGCACATGTTTGAGATCAAAACACAATATTTTAGAAAAAAATTCCTTCAAAAAGAATGTCTGATATCCCGTTCATAAAAAAGATGAATTCGGGTCGGATTCGTTTCCACGCAGAAAATAGATCCGAAAATTGATGCACTCATCGGACGTTTCTTGGAGTTTGAACGATCGGATCGAGCTAAAATTTTGAGGGGTGATCGATATAGGAATTCCACAGCCGATGAATGGTTGGATTTTCCAAAGGATGTCCGAGCTGGACGCTGGACTCCATGCTTCAAACTCGTCCAGATTCCCGTCCAGATTCGATAGGGCTCCGGTATATCGGAGATTGCCGGAGATTCCTCCATCGGAACACGACAAAATCTTACAGGGTTGTTGTAGACTCAATTCCACACAATTCCACTGAAGCAATTGTCAAAGCGACGCTCGAGGAGATGGGGATAGCAAACATGAATCCGCTGTCCAGGAAAAAACTGCTGTCAATCTGCAGATGAGTCATCGGTCCTTTGCGATCACACAACGGGCTCTCAATGAAAGCACCAATGTCGGTGTCAAAACCGGCAGATCTCGGGTAGGGAGGACCCGAGCTATGAGATCGGATCGATGGGTAATAGGAGACAAGGGACACGATGTTTTACCTAGGTTCGGGCCCTCTTTAAGGAGGTAAAACCCTATGTCCTGCTCTTGTTTATATTATGGGTGTATCAAGGTACAGAGTTGATCTACCTCGAGATCGTAAGTTGTGGTCTAAACCCTAGGGGTAATGATGATGATGAATGAATGTCATAATGATCTTTTGACTAGCCTGGCCTCGGCTTATATAATGTACAGGAGGCCTAGGATAACAAGAGTCCTAGTCGGATACATCGATGGAGAGGAGTCCTTGCCTTGATCACCAAGTTTTGTGGGATCTGCCTCGTATATGTCATGGGCTGCCCGAAGAAGCCCATTAGTGAACCACCATGGGGAACTTAGGAGACAACATGGTGAGTACCCCCTAGTCCAGGACACCGTCACCGAGGTTCTAGAACTCGGGAGGCGAAGCGGATCTCATCTCTAATGATGGGTGAATGGCATTTGACCTCATCTGGGGACGGAAGGTAGCCTCTCACCTGAAGCTTGGCGATATTGCCGACGGTGACAGTGGAGGGCATCTACAACCCCCTCTTGCTCACCGCCTTCTCCTCACCCGTCGCTGCCATTGTCGAGGGACGGAAATGAGGTGTGAAGGGGATGAAATGTGGGGGTTTGGCTCTGTTCTCTGGGCGCTTGAGCTTGGGAGATTCTGGCACTAGAAGCAATGGGGAAGGCGTGGAATTGACTGATTCATCCACCTCCCTTTATAAGCCAGTAAAAAATACCAAGGGGCATGCTGATACGTCCAATTTGCATCATGTTTTCCTATTGATATTTATAATATAATTGGTCATTATTTCACTTTATGATGCAATTCTTATGCCTTTTCTCTCTTAATTCACAAGATTTATATGAAGAGGGAGATTACCGGCAGCTGGAATTCTGGACCTGAAATAGCTACAACAGAGATACCTATTCTACAAAGCTCCAAATGACTTGAAACTTCACGGATATTTTTTATTGAATATATAAAAAATATTGGAAGAAAGAAATACCAGAGGGGGCCCACCAGTTGCCCACAAGGCAACAAGGTGCGGCCACCCCCTAGGCGCGCCCTGATGCCTTGTGGGGCCCACAGCAGGCCTCTGGACCCCTCCTTCTGCTATATAAGGTCATTTACCCTAAAAAATAAGGAGAGGACTTTCGGAATGAAGCGCCGCCGTCTCGAGGCAGAACTAGGACAGGAGCATTTTTGCCCTCCGGCAGAGCGATTCTATGGAGGACACTTCCCTCCAGGAGGGGGAAATCGAAGCCATCGACATCACCAACGATCCTGTCGTAGTTTTAGCATGGCAGATGCCCTTGTGAAAGGACTTAGTGATGGAGCCATCGCACGAAGGTGGAAGCTTAACGGGGTTGATCGGGAACGAGAAGACACAGGATTACCCAGGTTCGGCCCCTCACGATGGAGGTAAAAGCCTACGTCCTGCTTGATTGTATTGCTTTGGATCTCGATTACAGGGGTGCGGATTCACTAACCTAGCTCTCGAGAGATTGCAACCTAGTCTTTCTGCCTTAGGTGCTCCCCTTTATATAACAGGTTGAGCCCTAGGTTTACATGAGCGTTCGGGTGGTAACCTTAACCCGCATCCTACTCTTATTCTAATTAACTTGTTCTTCAAGGTAATCTTCCTTATCTTGTCTTTCTTCTCGAGCCGGCCCACACACTGAGCTGCCTCTTCCCACTGGGCCTCTGTCAAGCCAGCCCACCAGGAATCTTCAAGGCCCAGCAGCGAGATAACCCGCTGAGCCTTATAGCTCTATGGCCGGGTCATTCTCCTGTCGGGTCTCCAACGCTAGGAAATATCCCCAACATTATCCCTCAGTTTGACTTGGATTTATCCATGTTAAACTTCTTCTTGAAAAACAAACAAAATAAATCGAATAATCTATGAAGAATCTATGAATTTGCCTCTTAAGCCGGCTCTTCAGTGTCCTTCATCTGCAGTCATATTTGCCGGGTCATCCACCCTTCGCAAACTTGGTATCTTCTCACTTCCTTTTTTCATGATGTCACAACTTACTTCCGCAAAATCCAGGATGACATCAGAGCGAATCTTTGAGTGGGTTTGTATCGTCTTTTCAGGTGCGAAAATCGAGGAGTCCATTTAGCCGAATTTTACTGCGCTGCCCGGGGCTCCGCGCCCGTCGTTTCGGGTTCTACCACGCCCATAAATAGACCAGCACCTTCACAGAACCTCTTCTTGCTACTCTCACTCTTCGTCTTCGTCCTCTGCTCTCCCATGCCACTGCACCCTTACGAGCTCGCCGCCGCCGCTCATACAGCACCGACCGGGCTCACTCATCGTCGCCAGAGTCCGTCCAGCATCGCTCGGCCGCATCCGCCGCGCCCAAAGACTACAAGTTTTCCCATTCAGATCTGTACGTGCCTCTCCGCCATTGTTGCCAGTTCTTCACCGTTCTTCATAGTTCTTTGCATTAGCTACTTGCAGATGCAAAAATGGCCGCAAGCTTCTGCCTTGCTAGGTCATAGACCAGCCCGAAACACTGCTCGTGCATTATAGATCTACCGCACTGCCTTTACAAAAATCTCACTGCGATTTACCCCCGTCTGTGAAGAACAGACCTAGGTTTTAATATGCCATTTAAAGCCATTTTTTAGATCTAGAAAATTCCTCAATCCACTTGAAAATTGTTCGCCAACTCACAGTCCAAACCACGTTCATCACTTGTGAAAATCTGTGACTTTAGTAATCGCCGGCTTATCTTGTATAGGAAGTCATAACTCGGGAATTTGCCGGCTTATCTTTTTGTTTTACCATAACCCGGCAAACTTCTGAATTCTACCACCTTGTTATTTTCTTACCTTCTCTGCAGCCGAATCTATGGCTCCGAAAATTAAGATTGTCAATTGGACAAAATCCAACATGTCAGAGCTCTGGCTGAAAGCCTTGGTAGATTCTGGGTTACTCCCATCCAAGGAAGAGATTGAATGGCGAGCCTCTGAGGAAGAGATCCATCCTCAGCCGGCTCAGAATGAGATTATCTTATTTGCTGATCATTTGGACAGAGGTTTCCGTCCCCCGGGTTCTAAATTCTTTTGGGATGTGCTCCACTTCTTCGGTGTTAGGCCTCAAGACTTGGGTCCCAACTCCATCCACAACTTATGCCAATTTCAAGTCTGCGAGGTTTACCTACAGATTGAGCCATCCATCAGCCTTTTCCAGGAATTCTTTTATCTGAATCACCAAACAAAGCACAAGGGTGGACCCAGCATGGAGCTCGGCGGGGTCACTATCCAAAGAAGGAAAAATTCGGCTTTTCCTGAAGCCAAGCCGGCCAGCCACCCTAAAGGATGGCATAGAACCTGGTTCTACTGCAAGGATACCTCCCCAGACCAACAACACCCACTGCCGGGTTATAGAGCAGACCGACTTAACGCCTCCATCATTTTCCCGGGTTTCGCCTCCAAGGAGGAGAGGAAAGCTCTAGAACTCTTATACTCGAGAATAAATGCTTTGACCGCTCATGGCCTCACTGGGGTGGACCTGACCCGGGCCTGGGTAAGCTAGTGCATCCAGCCCCTTGGCCAGAGAAACCAGCTTATGCACACCTATTCAGGTGAGCCAGAAGACCCGCTACGATTTAGCTGGGTCAACCTCCACCAGAAAGATATCATCAAGTTCGCCAAGAAACTTCTTGGTGAGACAAAGGACTCCATCGCGCTCGTGGGACTCGTTCCCTTTTATATGGGCAACCCGGCCCATGCAGTAAGCCGCCTTAGCTATTTCCTCTTGCCCTGCTGATACGTCTCCATCGTATCTATAATTTTTGATTGTTTCATGCCAATATTCTACAACATTCATACACTTTTGGCAACATTTTATATTATTTTTGGGACTAACATATTGATCCAGTGCCCAGTACCAGTTCCTGTTTTCTGCTTGTTTTTTGTTTCGCAGAAAATCCATATCAAACGAAGTCCAAATGCGATCATATTTTACGGAGATTTTTTTTGGAATATATGTGATTTTTGGGAGGTGGAATCAATGCAAACGGAGGCCCACAGCCTCCACAAGGCAAACGGGCATGACACCCCCCAGGCCGCATGGTGTTGCCTTGTGGGCACACCGTAAGTCGGTTGGGGCTATTCTTCAGCCGCAAGGAAGCTTATATCGAGAAAAAAATTGTGTTAAAATTTCAGCGCAATCGGAGTTACGGATCTCCAGATATTTCAGAAACGGTTTTCGGCCAGAAAACAGGAACACGAAACAGAAGAGAAACAGAGAGAGAGATCCAATCTCGGAGGGGGTCCTGCCCTCCGGGAGCCATGGCGGCCATGGACCAGAGGGGAAACTCTCCTCCCATGTAGGAGGGAGGCCAAGGAAGAATAAGAAGGAGGGGGCTCTCTCCCCCTCTCTCCCGGTGGCGCCGGAATGCCGCCGGGGCAATCATCGTGACGGCGATCTACACCAACAACTTCGCCGCCGTCAACACCAACTCTCACCCCCTCTATGCAGCAGTGTAACACCTCGTCTCCACGCTGTAATCTCTACTTAAACATGGTGCTTAACACTATATATTATTATCCAATGATATGTGGCAATCCTATGATGTTTGAGTAGATTCTTTTTGTCCTATGGGTTGATTGATGATCGTGATGGGTTTGAGTTGTATGTTTTATTTTGGTGCTGTCCTATGGTGCCCTCCGTGTCGCACAAGCGTCAGGGATTCCCGCTGTAGGGTTTGCAATACATTCATAATTCTCTTGTAGTGGGTGGCTAGAGTGACAGAAGCTTACACCCGAGTAAGGGGGTTGTTGCGTATGGGAGTAAAGAGGACTTGTTACTTAATGCTATGGTTGGGTTTTACATTAATGATCTTTGGTAGTTGCGGATGCTTGCCAGAGTTCCAATCATAAGTGCATATGATCCAAGTACGGAAAGTATGTTAGCTCATGCCTCTTCCTCATATAAAATTGCGATAATGATTACCGGTCTAGTTATCGATTGCCTAGGGACAAATCCTTCTCTTGTGTTACAAAAGCTTTCTACTAAACAACTAACTTTTATTATCTTGCAAATTACTCGTAGTTTTATTCTCGCAAAGTACTCCTAGTTTTATTCTTGCAAAGTAGTTCTAGCATTACACCTACAAAGTACTTCTAGTTTCATACTTGTTCTAGGTAAAGCAAACGTTAAGTGTGAGTAGAGTTGTATCGGTGGTCGGTAGAACTTGAAGGGAATATTGATTCTACCTTTATCTCCTAGTTGGGTTCGACACTCTTATTTATCAAGAAAGGCTACAACTGATCCCCTATACTTGTGGGTTATCAAGACCTTTTTCTGGCGCCGTTGCCAGGGAGCAATAGCGTGGGGTTGATATTCTTGTGTGTGCTTGTTTGCTTTATCACTAAGTAGTTTTTATTTTGTGCTCTTGTTTTCTATCTTTAGTTATGGGTAGGAAACGTAAAATACCAAAAAAATTAGTTGTACTTGCTAAACCAATGGTTGAAGAACCACCCAAAATCTATCATACTGCTAAAGCTTTCTACTTGGATCATCTTCGATCCCTTTGTGCTCGTGCTGAAAACCCAACTAGCTTAGTTGAGGGAAAATCATTAGATGAGCATCCTTATTTTGTGCGACACTGCTTGTCTCAAAGAGGGAAACTCTTATGGCATCATATTAATACTTTGAATTGCTATGCTTGGAATTTATGTGAAATACATGATTTTACTTGTTCTGAAGACCCTAAAAAACACCTTCAGTACCAATGTGAGTTTAAGGATAATGGAATCTTATCTTCTTATGCCAGAGGTGTTTATAGTTACTATGATATTGAACAAATAGAAGAATTTGTTGCTTTTAAGGGTTCATATGAAATTGCTTCTTTGATTGAAAAGTGTGATGCCACTCTTTACAAATCTGAAAATTTTGCCATACTTAAATATTGCTATGAAAACTATGCTTCTAATGCTTATGTGAAAGAATATATTGAGGATACCTCCGCTGTCCAAGAAGAGACTAATATTTTGCAGGAATCTATGGAAGAAGAAATTGATGACACTGTGAGCTCATTAGATGAAAAAATTGAGGAGGAGAGCGAAGAACAAAAGGAGGAAGAGCGGATTGATCACCCATGCCCACCTTCTGATGAGAGTAACTCTTTATCTCATACATTGTTTAATTTCCCTTCGTGCTTACCGAAGGACGAATGCTATGATCCCTTTGATGCATCTGAAATATCCCTTTTTGATGAAATTGATGCTTGCTATGCTTGTGGCCATGATGCCAATTTGAATGATGCTTATGGAGATGAACTTGCTATAGTTCCTTATGTTAAGAATGAAATTGTTGCTATTGCACCCACACATGATAGTCCTATTATCTTTTTGAATTGTCCCAACTACACTATATCGGAGAAGTTTGCGCTTATTAAGGATTATATTGATGGGTTGCGTTTTACTATTACACATGATGATTTTGATGAATATAATATGCATGTGCTTGCTGCTCCTAATTGCAATCATTATGAGAGAGGAACCACATATTCACCTCTCTATGTTTCCAATACGATAAAATTGCAAGAAACTACTTATGCTATGTATCGGCCTTTATTATGTGTGCATGAATTGTTCTTTTATGACATGCCGATGCATAGGAAGAGAGTTAGACTTCATCATTGTATGATATATGTTGCTTTGTGCTCACTACTAAATTATAAATCATTGTTGATTAAAATTGGCTTTGATAAACCCTGGGATCCGGGTGGATCGATTACATGAGCACTATATGCCTAGCTTAATGGCTTTAAAGAAAGCGCTGCCTGGGAGACAACCCGGAAGTTTTAGAGAGTCATTTTATTTTGTTGTGTGCTTTTAAAAAAAGTTTTAAAACAAAAATATATAGAGGGGAACCTAAAAACTTTTTCAAAAAGAGAAGCGATTGGAAGGTTATGCATTGGAGAAGTGAGGGTCAACCTTGAACACTTGTGTTCATGCTCATGGAAACAATGTAGAACTAGTTAAATGCCCGTGCATTGCTATGGGCGACAATGCAGATAATCCATGTTCCTACGCCAACAATGTCAACAATATGTAGACGATGAAGGTGACCAACATGAGTCATATTCTTCATCGTCTCTCCATCCAAATAGAACTTTCTTATATAGTTTCACCAATTTCTTCTATTTCTATGATTGCCGAGGATGGATTGTGCAAACGAAATGCTGCAGCATGTTGTGCCGGCCATCCTGTTGGGGAACGCAGCAGAAAACAAAAATTTCCGGAACTGCGAGCACGCCCAGGATCACTATGGAGATGCATACAGGGTTTGATCTGATCGTTACCGACTCATAGCGCAGCGAAAGTAGAGTCAATGTAGATCGTCGGTGCAGATCCCCGCAGCTAGGATTTACAACCTCCCAACCGCGAGGATTTACTCCCTCGTCTGCCCCCAGACAGTCCCTCGGACAGCCCATCGGGAGGCGGTCGGACAGTCCCCCGGACGGTGTCATCGACAGCCCTTCGGGAGGCACACACAGAATCTCGGACAGTCACTGAGACAGCCCTTCGGGAGGCACTCTCGAACAGCCCCTCGGGCAAAAAGATTGAACCTACGACCTCTCTATGGGGTTCCACACATACGGTGTCATCTATCCGGCAGGGCTTCGCCGTCCAGAACTAGTTCCCACTGGAACCCAGACAGCCTTTCGGCTCTACGAAACTATTTTGCGGGTAGGGAGAGAAGAAGCCAGATCATTGCATGGCACTTGTATGTGAGAAAGAGTGAGTGTGGAGAATGCCTCTCCACCTCTATTTATAGGAAAACCCAAGGGGTAGGGTGGCTCCCAAAATACCAAAAAACCCATCATATGGATTTTCCACAAGGGTAAAATGGGAAGGCTAGAGGAGTACCAAGGATGGGCTCCTCCTTGGCCGGCCACCATGTGTGCCCCCCCCAAAGGGGGTTCCTTGGTCCCCAATCCCTTCTAGAAGCCTTTTGGTAAAAGCCCTAAAAGGTGGCTTTCCATAAAGTAACCAAAAAGCACTTTCACTATTCACGGAAACATTTTTCCGTGACCGTTAAATCCGAAAATATTTCTGTAGGTCTTAGAACATTTCCAACACCCACTAAAATAATTTTGGATGCGTTCCGGAACAATTCCGGATTAGTGATTTTCATCAAAGCGGTTCCGGCAGCTCCGGAACATTTCCAGGTTTTTTCTACGAAAAATCCCAAAAGTTCCCAGAACAATTCTGGCACCCTCCAAGGATTTCCAGGCGTGTCCCGAAACCAATTTGACCTAATGGTATACCCTGAAACAACTTTTCAGTTTTACCGAAACTATTCCGGTGTTCTCTCTCCGGAACTTTTCCGTTGTCTCCGAAACTTTTCCGGTGACTTTCTCTCAGACTCCCTGTCTAGTATTCAGCAGATAGATGACCCTTAAGCGTGTGACCCTATAGGTTCGGTGAAGTATAGACATGACCGGAACACTTTCCGATCAATGGTTAACATCGGACCCGTGGACACACATATTGACCCGTATACCCACACGAATAAATATTCGAGTGGACCTCCAGTTGTCGTGTGCTATTCCAGTTGCTTCGCGATATGTTACAAAAACCCGAGGTGAGATTTATCGGCATCCCCGTGGATCAACACTTGTCCACAATGTCAGTTACCTCGTTACCGGGTTTGTTCTCTTTTCTCGTTCCCGTGTTCCGGCATCCCTGTGATCAAATCACAATGTGTCTGGCCAGACGATGGTGGATACCGTAACACTGAGAGGGCCCAGAGATATCTCTCCATCGTCGGAGGAGCAAATCCCAATCTTGAGCTATCAAGTCCCTTGACACACTTTTCCATGAACCCATAAGCCGCCGTAATAGCCACCCATTTACGGATGACGTTTAACAAACCCCAAAGTTCATGAAGCAAGCATGAAGAAACTCGACACTCCCATGGTCTAAGGAATTATGCAAACGTTAACTTTCTCTGTGTTATTAACCATTAACTTGTGACGAATGTATCTCATAGCATAACATCAATTCGGGTCGATTCAACACAAGTGTTCTTCTAACAATGTGCCCTCAAAGTTGCCGGCATAGTCATGCCCATGATCAGGAAAACAGAACCATCATGCAACACTTGAGCTAGTCTTAGAGGCTAGACTAGGAATACATTTTACCGTTTATTGTTCCACACGTGCATATGAGTTTCCCTCCGAGCCTCGTGGTTATTGTAGACTCGAGAACCATAGCAGTTATAGCATGGAACATAAACATAATTATGAACATGGAGATAAACAATAACATTTATTATTTCCTCTAGGGCACATCTCCTACAGACTCCCACTTGCACTAGAGTCAATAATCTAGTCAATGCTAATGCACTTTACACCTATGGCATACTGGTGTAAAAAATGCTTCGCTTGTGGTATAGCCTGATGTCCAACGGATCTGACAACTTCAGTTCCGTGTGTATCTTTGCATCTCCTCGCGTTTTCACGCTTTCACAAAATTCATATTTTGTGTGGACTTGGCTTTGTATATATGTGAATCACAGGTCAAACCTTGATTCCTCAGACTGAGCTACGGAGCAACTATCTGCAATAGTGTCCCATTGACCAAAGCCATCTTGGAACCATACTAAGTTCATGAATGAACTATATGATTCAACATCTTCTTTGTCGCTTCTAAAGCGTTAACATACTTAGCCTCTGTTATAGAATTCGCCACAGTAATTTGTTTGGAACAATTTCCAACTACCGTGCCACCATATCGTGTATTACACAAAACCCTTAACTTAAATCGAAAATCGCATGGAGCATTGATGAAGACTGTATCGATGTAAGCTTTTACAATGAACTCTTCATAATCTCTGCTTGCGAGAAAAAATGTCATCAGTGCTACTTTAGTACTTAATGACATTTTTCACTGTTGTCCCATGATCAGTACTTTGATCACTTTGGTATCTATACTCGCAACTGTTTGGGAGTACCGGACACATCTCGTTGTTTTACATACCATGGAATACATGATTAATCCAAACACAAAAGTGTGTGGAATCTCCATCTTGTATTTTGCTCATCAGTGTTTTAGGACACCGAGTCTTGCAAAAACTCCTTCCATGTGACTTCGGCAAGAATCACTCCTTGGCGTTTTTAGTGCTAAACTATTTTAGCATCTTGTCAATATGTATTTTGGCTTAGCCCTATCAGGCAATACTATCTCTATAGATAATAATGCCCAATATCAAGGCTACTTAGCCCAAGCACTTCATCAAAAAACTATTTTCAATGAAGTCCTAATTCGTGTCAAGAAATTTATATTATTTCCAATCAACAATGTGTCAAGCACACAAGGTTTTTAGAAATATTATTTTGCTCCAACTTACTTTCTTGTAATCACAAGCATCTTCGCTATCCATTGATGAAATCAAACTCTTTTGATTATTTCATCAAAAATGAAGATTCCAACTCCATTTTGCTCTCTTCTGTCCATTGCTGGAACTCTGAAGATTGCACACTCAGCAGCATCCTCTGGATTGACAAAATACTTCGGACTGTATCACATGCAAGTCCTAGGTTGTATTTCCATCACATGGAAATCCTTTTGGCATCCATGTATCGATTGCTAGTTTAACCCGAACCGACTTTAAGCATCGCTACGGAGAGACAATCTCGCCGTAGTTAATTCCTTGAATTTGTTATAAGCAACAAGTCGAGCTTTATGGATAAAACATTTTTATCCATATCAGTTTACAGTTCCACTAATATTTGTTAGACTCTAAGTCTTCCGAAAGGTTCAACAAGATATAATTTTGAATCATTTGTCTGGAAACTATCTCGGATTGTATTGGCATTTAGCCAATTCCGGAGTCAGGGCCCATCAACGCTTCCTTGTGTATCGTAGGTATACTGTTGTCTAGCAACAATATCTCGTCTGCGCACCTGAGAGGTTTGCACGAGTTTTGCCTACGTGGTTCAGCTGCAAGTTCGACCGAAGTCCATACATCACATGTAGAGGCTTCCGTATCAGTCGCAGTAGGAAACTCTGGAATTACTTCCAAGGTTTCTTTCCTTTGATCTGATGACGAAGATACTGTTATCTCATCAAGTTGCACTATCCTCCCACTCACCTTTTTGCAAGAACCATTTTCTTCAAAATCATACCGTTCTTTGTGGCAAAACCTTTTCCCTCGGTACAGTGGTGGGGGAATACCCAATAACTTGGGATAACCTACAAAGTAGCACTTGTCTGATTTGGAATAGGTTTGTAAATATTTTACACAAGCCCCATATTCCAAATGTTAAGAAAATATATAACATGGCTGGACGTACCATACCATGACGTCATTTCAACAGATTTGATGGCGCTCTTTTCAGTGTAAAAGCCGTAGTCTCTAAAGCATTACTTTAAAAGGGATAATGGCAAATTGATTTATTTCATCTTTTATCTTACCATGTCATAAATGGTTCGATTACATCTTCACAGATATTCCACTCACAGTGGTGCTCCGGGAGGTGTAAGTTATGAAACTCTTTTCACAACTCATCAGACATTCGCTAAACTTGTAACTCAAATATTTCTTTCAGCAATCTAGTTTGCAGAAACATAATTTTCTTTTTACAATAATTTCTACTTCATTTTTGAAAACCTTATGAATGATTTCAAAAGATACAGACTTACGTCTCATCAAGTAAATATCCATATATCTACTTGAGTCATTTCTGAAGATAGATAAATCTACTGCTAGCAACAACATTTATCGGACTACATACATCAAAATGTATGATCACCAATAAGTTTGTTGCTCATTCCTTATGGCCTGTGAATGGTATTTCAGTCACTTCACTTTTCGGATGAAAGTTGCAAGTGTCAGATGATTCATAATCAAATGACTTCAAAATCCATCATAATGGAATTTCTCCATGCGGGTTTCTCCAATGTGACCAAATGCAGTGCCACATATATGTGGTATTCTTTTAGTCTTGCGATATTTAGCGTCAGTGTTGTGGATGTATCATATTACAATCAATATTCATAACATACATCCCATCCTTGATGGAAGCATGGCCCTTTATGTTATTCATAATACCGAACAACAATTGTTCTTTTATGAACAACCCTCTTGCAACAAACATTGTGCAATGGGCTAGAGTGTAAAAAACTCTAAAATGAATTATGAAAGTAAACACAGAGGTAATATATTATTATTAATATTCATAACATACATCTCATTCATAATGAAAGTATGGCCCTTATGTTATTCATAACACCGAACATCAAAAGTTCTCTTATGAACAACCTTCTTGCAAGATACTTTATGCAATGGGCTAGAGTGTATGAAACTCTAAATGAATTATGAAAATAAATACAGACGGTAATACACCGATGGAAGGTATAGTAACATTTACTATGTTCCCAGCGCGTATCTTAACCTCACTCCTGGCAAGTCTTTTAGGCCGTAGTAGTTCTTGCATCGAGTCGCAACAGAATGCAATCGAGAGGGTATCTTTGTGATCAACTCACAATACCCAAGAATTACAGACTAACAATTTAATCATAATTCTCAAGAACTATTTCTTTTGACCAGCCTTCCATACATCAATAACTTGTATGACTTTCATACATGAGCTGGACATTCTAGTCTTCTTTCTTTTTGCCTTTATACTTCTAACAGTTTAACTTTTAGTATTTCTCCTACTCTCAGAAGAAGCACCCAACTTTAGAGTGGCGTTAGCCCCGGACTTCCTAGGTGTGTAAGTCACACTAACACCCTTTGGACATTTCCTTTCTCTTTAAGTTGTTGTTTTATTCACCTTTATCATATGACAGGCGTTCTTCTGGATCCCTCTCTTATCAGTCTAATGCATAGTAAACACTTTACTAATAATTTGCAAAACAAACATTGCTTTGGATATCCCATATCTTCTAGCCTTTGTTTGTATCTGAAACTAATTTTTAGTTCCATGAATATCACATAGCTATCCCAAACTTTTGAAGTTCGGGTCTCATGGAAGCAAACATATTGCACTTGACCGTAACGGAATTCTAGCTTTTGGATCGAAGGACGAGAATCACATCATCCATGGCATTAGCGGGAGAATACCAAAAGCATGCGATAGGACAAAGTCCTTCTCGGCACTCTTGAGGACAATCCTCACATTACGTTACCAACCGTAAAGTTTTAACCAGATATTTAACAGCTATTCAATTTTAATAGGGAAGGTGGAAACGCGAGCCATTATTCTACAACTATTGTGCATATAACACTTAGACAGTGTTCATAATTAATTGCACAGAGAGTTTAAATCAATATCTCTCATAATTGATTGTGAGTGATACAAGACCCGCATTTCAATTCAACGCCATTGATGTGGACATCACTAATGACGAGAATTTCAATCGGTAGGCAAACTTGCTGATCACATCACTATGCGACTGTTGTTCATCTTTCGATGCGTGTGTTCCGAGCTCAGGACGATCCTGCCATGAACGTCAAGACAACCAAGTGATCTCACTGCGAGGTCTGACCTCACCCGCCTTACACCCGTACAATCATTCGTACCCATGTGGACATGGCGCACCCCAAAAGGAAAGATGCTGTGATGGTGCTACACTTGGGAGAACACTAACTACTTGATATTTTGTGAGAGATCACCCTAATAAAAAGCAACTACTGCGCAATCAAGAAGGGTGCATCATAAGGGATAAACATCTCAGGCAATTCATAATAGCATGATATGATATAGCCCTTTCTGACGGAGAAGTCTTTAATTTCTTCGTCTTCGGCATTCACGTCGGTGTTCACCTTTGCGAAGTTTGCCACCACCTTGTCGATGCACCAGATAATATTGCTATCTTTATAGCTAATAAAATAAGTGCATTACTTAAGGTTGACATGCAGGTCATTAAAGTGACAATCATATGGCTCCAGCCATCATGCCGAATCATGACACGCAGGTCATGTTAGTAAATTTACATCATATAGTCATCTCATACATAATCGAATTAATATGAGACTTGCTATACCACATCACATGCACATCCTGTAAAACCAAGTTAGACGCCTCTAATCGGTTTATGCAAAATTTTATTTTTACGTGGCTTCTAAGGTTTCGAAACAAACCGAAGCTACCAATGTCCATCATCAAGTATGATTATCCAAGTCGCTAGATTAACATTGCGGGGTGTATGAAACACGAGATAATAAAATCTCGAACCCCATACTGAACTTCGTCATACGCATGATCCCCGTGCAGATCATATCTGCATTTCCCTTTTGTCTGCAAAATTTCATCTTTCTTTTTAACTATGGTGGAATTCAATGAACTGTTAGCACTTCGTTGATCAATCAGGATCGCGGATTGCCAGAACTTTGAAACTCCACCATGCCGTTATCAAGATCAGAAATACGCAAATTTCAGGGAAGCAACAAGAACATCGGGTAACAGATTTCATCTGCTACCCACACAAATAATTTTCAGTAATAGAACTCATCTACTAGAAATTATATTGTGCAACACCCATACATCTCTATGTATTCTAGATCGTAACCTACATCTACGCATAGCACGGCTCATGATACCACTATTGGGGAACGCAGCAGAAAACAAAAATTTCCGAAACTGCGAGCACGCCCAGGATCACTATGGAGATGCATACAGGGTTTGATCTGATCGTTACCGACTCGTAGCGCAGCGGAAGTAGAGTCGATGTAGATCGTCGGTGCAGATCCCAACAGCTAGGATTTACAACCTCCCAATCACGAGGATGTACTCCCTCATCTGCCCCCGGACAGTCCCTCGGACAGCCCTTCGGGAGGCGGTCGGACAGTCCCCCGGATGGTGTCACGGACAGTCCTTCGGGAGGCACACACAGAATCTCAGACAGTCACTCGGACAGCCCTTCGGGAGGCACTCTCGAACAGCCCCTCGGGCAAAAAGATCGAACCTATGACCTCTCTATGGGGTTGCACACATACGGTGTCATCTATCCGGCAGGGTTTCGCCGTCCAAAACTAGTTCCCACCGGAACCCAGACAGCCTTTCGGCTCTACGAAATTATTTCATGGGGAGGGAGAGAAGAAGCCAAATCATTGCATGGCACTTGTATGTGAGAAAGAGTGAGTGTGGAGAATGACTCTCCACCTCTATTTATAGGAAAACCCAAGGGGTAGGGTGGCTCCCAAAATACCAAAAAACCCATCATATGGATTTTCCACAAGGGTAAAATGGGAAGGCTAGAGGAGCACCAAGGATGGGCTCCTCCTTGGCCGGCCACCATGTGTCGGCCCCCCCAAAGGGGGTTCCTTGGTCCCCAATCCCTTCTAGAAGCCTTTTGGTAAAAGCCCTAAAAGGTGGCTTTCCATAAAGTAACCCAAAAAGCACTTTCACTATTCACGGAAACATTATTCCGCGACCGTTAAATCCGAAAATATTTCTGTAGGTCTTAGAACATTTCCAGTACCCACTAAAATAATTTTGGACGTGTTCCGAAACAATTCCGGATTAGTGATTTTCATCTGCGAAAAGCAACCAAAGCGGTTCCGGCAGCTCCGGAACATTTCCGAGTTTTTTCTCCGAAAAATCCCAGAAGTTCCCAGAACAATTCTGGCACCCTCCAAGAATTTCCAGGCGTGTGCTGAAACCAATTTGACCTAATGGTATACCCTGAAACAACTTTTCAGTTTTACTGAAACTATTCCGGTGTTCTCCCTCCGGAACTTTTCCGTTGTCTCCGAAACTTTTCCGGTGACTTTCTCTCAGACTCCTTGTCTAGTATTCAGCACATAGATGACCCTTAAGCATGTGACCCTATAGGTTCGGTGAAGTATAGACATGACCGGAACACTTTCCGATCAATGATCAACATCGAAGCCGTGGACACCCATATTGACCCTTATACCCACACGAATAAATATTCGAGTGAACCTCCAGTTGCCGTGTGCTATTCCTTTTGCTTCGTGATATGTTACAAACACCCGAGGTGAGATTTATCGGCATCCCCGTGGATCAACACTTGTCCACAATGCCAGTTACCTCATTACCAGGTTTGTTCTCTTTTCTCATTCCCGTGTTCCGGCATCCCTGTGATCAAATCACAATGTGTCTGGCCAGACGATGGTGGATACCGTAACACTGAGAGGGCCCAGAGATATCTCTCCATCGTCGGAGGAGCAAATCCCAATCTTGAGCTATCAAGTCCCTTGACACACTTTTCCATGAACCCGTAAGCTGCCATAATAGCCACCCATTTACGGATGACGTTTAACAAACCCCAAAGTTCATGAAGCAAGCATGAAGAAACTCGACACTCTCATGGTCTAAGGAATTATGCAAATGTTAACTTTCTCTGTGTTATTAACCATTAACTTGTGACGAATGTATCTCATAGCATAACATCAATTCGGGTCGATTCAACACAAGTGTACTTCTAACAATGTGCCCTCAAAGTTGTCGGCATAGTCATGCCCATGATCAGGAAAATAGAACCATCATGCAACACTTGAGCTAGTCTTAGAGGCCAGACTAGGAATACATTTTACCGTTTATTGTTCCACACGTGCATATGAGTTTCCCTCCGAGCCTCGTGGTTATTGTAGACTCGAGAACCATAGCAGTTATAGCATGGAACATAAACATAATTATGAACATGGAGATAAAAAATAACATTTATTATTGCCTCTAGGGCATATCTCCTACACATCCCTCTAAACCCTGCCACCATCTCCGCCGTCGGAGACCTCCCGTACCCTGCACTCGAATCTGTTAATCCCCTGCCCCTTCACCACCAACGACAGCCCGCCTCTGATACTGGTTCTTATTTCTCCCGCCGCTGTTTTTTCTTCATCCACCATGTCGATCCACCCACCTCTCCCTGCCTAACCACCTGCCACCGCCACCCTACGTAGGCGGGTGCTTTCGCACGCCACCCCCTTCTTGAGTCACCACTGCCGCCGGCGATGACACCAACCATCCCTCTAAACCCTGCCACCATCACCGGTGCCCAAGAGTTCCCGCACTCAGTCCATTAGCTCCTTACCTCTCGTTTGCCAACGACAACCCGTTGTTGCTACTATTCTTCTACCTCCCGCCGCCTACCTTGTTATTCGTTCACCCAATCGACCCACCCAACTCTATCTGCCCAACCACTTGCCACTGCCATCGACAGTCAGCAAGTGTTGTCACGCGCTACCTCGTGCTCCCCTACCCGAGTGGAAGCCCCTCCACACAAAAGAAGCGGTCCCCTCCACCGCCGGCCAACCCTTTAAACCCTGCCACCATCTCTAGCGCCCATGACCTCCCGCATCCCGCGCTCCAATCCTTTAAGCCCCACCTCTCCTCCACCGATGATGATGTGGCAAGCCGTATCATCTTCGCCTTTGGTGAGGTCGTAATGAGCCATCGGCCAAGGATGTCGCATACCATCTAGGGCTCGGGGCTGCATGTGCATTGCTACCAGAAAAAATGATCTCATCGAGAGCAAAGCACGTTTGAAAATCATCTTAATAAACAAAAGCGTGTTGAAGCCTACTAAGCTCCAAACAAATGATCTGGACAATATCTATGCATGAGGGGAGCAGGAGTTTGACTGCTGCAGTGCAATACATAAAGCGTAAGATTCTTTGAACAAAATCTTAGTACTGCATCAATTCATTTGAATGAGGTCTAATTGAATATGTGAATTGGAGCGTCTAGACTGTCGAAAATGATTTAACTTGGCAAAAAAAAGATTGTTGGCCGGCCCGCAACACACATATGCATCTCGTCATTCCTATCCGCACCGGCCATCAATTCCGACTACCATCACTGTGATGAATGCATCATGCACTCGTTGACGAAATTGTATATATCCATTACACATGAATGCAAATATTAGATCCTACGATTGTACCAACTTGATGCATCATACATCTTAATATGAATTTACGCAACAACAAATTGGGTGAGCGGATGAAACCGGCGGCGGCGAGGGAGAAGAAATTGGGGTGGGAGAAACCCTATAGGCTGAGAGAAAGAGATAGAGAGCAAGGGGTCCAGATCGAGGGAGTAGATTGCCAAAGAGAAGAGTCAAGGTGCTGGGGTTTTTTCTCTAGCTTTGGTTTCGGTTCGTTAAAAAAAATCGACAGGAGAAACGAAGGTGGGACGAGGGTATCGATCGTGGGAGGAAGATGCAAGCGAACGACCGACCTACGTACTGCCCCTTTAGGAGCAGAGATATCTCGATCACCTTCAAGAAAAGTTTGTGGGAGCACGATTCTCTTGCGGTACTTGGCGAACAGGCAAGAACTCGGTAACGACCATTTTTCCAGTAGTGTGCCAACCTGAGTATGCATGAGTTAGTTGAAATTCAGTGCATATTGTAGCGGCCAACAAAATAAATATACACGGTAGATTTGTTTCTCGGCATAATTGGCCAAATTAAAATCTTAAGAGCAGGCTCACTTTGTATCTCAAACAAACATTGTAGGTCAACTTTAGCTTCAGACTCAGAAAAAATGGAAAGTGGTATGAAAAGGTTCAGCGAGATTGCTTTCCTTGTATGGAAAGGTTCAGCATTTGATGGGCATCTAAAACTTGTATTACCCTCTCGTCCATGCGCCTTCCTCCCTCCTACTTTCTATATAATTGCACGATGTACTCACAAGGGATCTTTTTCAAATCAAATACGACTTTCGCTCATTAAAGTCATGTAGGCACCGCTTAGAGCATCTCCAACAGACGCGCTTCGCCTCGGTGCGGTATAATTCTTTTACAGCGCCAAAATAGTCTTTTTGCGCGCGGGAGCGACGAAGAGGTTTTCCAGATGCACAAAAACACGGCGCACAATCCGGCGGCCCCACCTACAGCAGCCCGCGCGCACAATCCAGTGGCCCAAATTTGCAGCCCAACAGCCCGCGTGCACACCCGTGCGCTAAAGTTTTTTGTGTGCGCTCTATTTTACAGCGTCTGCTGGAGCGCTGTTTTTTGTCTCCGGCGCACAAAAACGATGGTTTTTAGCGCGTGAGGCATTTTTTGGGCGCCTGTTGGAGATGCTCTTAAGAGGTACCATATCGTCTCCAATAAGATTAATGTCGTCTTGACATCTTTTCTGATTTATTAACCCCAATAAAAATGAATGATAGTAATCATATTTTCTTTCTCAACAATTTATTTTATATCTAACATTGTAAATGGAATTCATCTTCTAAAGCTATGTGTGTAAAACAGACCCATAAATGGTTTCCAATCCTGGTCCGTGCACTATCAGTTGCAGAATTTTTGGCACTCAAGATATGCAGGCAATTACTGTACAACTAATTATGTGCTTGAGTTTAGCCATATCACCATAGCAATAAGAGTACGGGGAGGTAGTATACTGCAGATTGGAGAGCGGCGTACCATGCTAGCTTTGCCATACGGAGCCAGAAGCCTGAAGCCTGTGGCGTCAGCATGTTCCAATGGTGGATAGACACTTGCCCTAGCGAGTGTGTCGCGGCACCAGTGTGCGGGGAGGCGAGTGGCGCAGCCATCATCTTCAAAAAGTGCGACCCGCCGGGCCTCTCCCACGGACTCTGCACCCCGTTCCCCGCCTCGACCACCGCTACTGCATGGCCAACCTGCGCCATGGCCATGAGTTCCTCGCCTGAGCGCGTCCAAGAATCGGATCGGTGGCACAGCCAACTTCGCCGGCCGAAGCGCGGGCCAGCGGTTGTCCCCGCCATGCTCGACGGCGCCGGCAAGCCCATGAACGAATTCGTGTCAGTGTGGGGCGTTCTTGAGGTTGTGGTGATGCATCGCCTCACTCCGCCTACAGTGGCCTCGCACTCGTGTACCTCTCCACCTCTGATTCACTGATGACACAGACGATGTGAGGGCTCCTGGATTCCAGATATGGGGATGGGGGAGGCAGCGCGGCGGCATTAGGAGGCGGCGTGCGGGGGAGAGGGGTAGACGGGTCCATGGGGAGAAGGATGGTGGGGGCGGAGAGGTGGTGACTGGCGGCTTACGAACGAACGAAAACTAAGTACGATGCGTTAGGAAAGTTGGGATTTGGAATTGATTGCTATAAAACTGAATTTTATTGTTTTAACGTGCTATCAGTTCTTACCCGTTTATAACGTGAATGGTTAGGAAAGTTTGGAAAGGTTAGGAAAGTTTTTATTTGAAGGGTGAAAAAACCAATGTGAGGAGATGGCGATGGGAGGTGAGACGAAAATAAACCAGACGAAAGTGGGGGACGAAAAAAAACCGTGGAGGCTAGCCTACCAAGTGAGACATTAGGAGTAGAGATTTTTCATGGAAGTTTCTCACAAAAGTAATTATCCCCTTGTACAAATCCATTGTATTATAAAAATAATGTGCCAAGTAATGCCTTTGGGATGATTTGGATGATATTATGGTAGATGCTGTTGGAAAACAGAAACTTTTGCGTCCAGTGCTGGAATTTTGTTTTTTCATTTGAGCGTCAGAACCTTCTGAATTTTTTACACAGTATTTATATATGAATTTAACACGTTGTTCTAATGTTTCAGTATTTTTGGAGTTACATAAGTATTACTATAATTCAGATCTTTACAGACTATTCTGTTTTAGACAGATTATGTTTTTGTTGGATAGTTTGCTTATTTTGATGAATCTATGGATCGTATGAGTCATGGAGAAGTTGGAGTACAGTAGCATTATGCCAATATTAAATATGAATCAATTTACAACATGTCGGGGCCGGATTTCCGGGACAAGATATCCCAGAAATTAACCCCTCGTGTCGTCACCAGCCCAGGATTACTGTTACTGGTGGACACGTCCTTGTTACAGATGACCAAGCATTTACAAGAATTGGGTACAAGACCATAAAGGTCTAATGATACAACAATGATTTCTAGTGACGGGTGACGGAAGCGACTCGTGGCTCTCCAACATCGATGGGGCTCCATTCCATAGGAACAGCTGACCCGGATAATTCATATCCCGCGTGGCCGCTATCCTAGGCTCCACATGGACGTCGTGGTGATACTCCTTGTAGAGATCCTGACCTGGCCAAGTAAATAGCCAGGGACAAGCCAGTGAGTACGTTTGAATGTACTCGCAAACATCATGAACAAAAGATATACCGAATGCATATGATCATGATGGGTTAAATTATATGCATATGCTGAACGAAATTAAAGCATGGCATGATGAATATTAATACGGTGCAGAAGGATAAATATGAAATGTTAGTGACAAACAAGGAAAGTTAAAATTGGATAATCGGGCGAGACCAGACCGCCCGAGAATCCAAAATAAATGCCAAATGGGTGTCTAAAAGAGAATTGGGCGAGACTGGACCGCCCGAAAACTCAAGCGACGCCTCGAGAGGTCTTGAAAAGAAATGCCAGTCGGGTGTCTAAAAGTGACGCCACGGTAGGTCTTGAAAAGAAATGCCAAACGGGTGTTTAAAAGAGAATCGGGCGAGACTGGACCGCCCAAGAACTCAAGCGATGCCACGAGAGGTCTTGAAAAGAAATGCCAATCGGGTGTCTACAAGAGAATCGGACAAGACAGGACCATCCGAGAACTCGAGAGACGCCACGAGAGGTCTTGAAAATAAATGAGTGCCCGGGTAGTCTAGCCAGCCCATGAGACACTCAGAAAATGAAATAAGAGAAAAGGATTAGTCCACAATAATATAATGACCATAATATTCACAACAATAGTATTCATGATAACAAAAATAACCATGATGCGTTAGTGACGATAATAATATTCTGCAAAGTAGTTTATGCTCAATTTAATTATTTCCTCCGGAGACCGACACTAAGACCGACACTTGACCAACCCAGACTGTAGTCCTTAACCGCGGACACGGCTATTCGAATAGGTATAACTCTGCAGAGGGTGTACTCTTTACCCACAAGTAAAGGATTTCTTTAGTCAACACCGAGACGCTGACTAATTCCCATTACGGCTCTTGGGTTGAAAACACACCTGACCCGCACATACCAGTTTTAACTTACCAAAGCCAGGAACCACCCAAGGCAATGATAGAGTAAAACTCTAAGTGGGAAGGCCTCATTCAACGGCCTCCAATAGCATGGGATCACAATATTTATATCGACGCGCAAACAAGGGTGCGACCCCTCTCCGGCTACAACCGGAGACACCTATGCCCCCGGACCAAGTGACATGCCTACCATGGGCCAATGGTATCTTTCACTATGGCCTTTCTGTACGGTGTGTGCGGGAAAGGGGTTAACAACTTACTGGACCGTACCCTACCTGCGGCAGGGACAAGTGGCAGCACGAAACAAGTATGGGGGTTACCGGAACAAGACTCGATCTACGGTCGACTCAGGAGGCTTAATTTTTTTTCCTGCAGTGGTTAGCACAATAAAGTGTTCTTTCAACAGTAACACCAAAACAGGGCCACAGCCCTTGCATGTCCCAATATGCATAACCAACGAGGCATGATCACGCTCCGACGTGATCATCCTTCTGTCGGTAACGGTATTTCTCTTATACCTGCTCCTGCAAGTTAGTCATGACAAGCACACGTTGCACGGTACGAGGAAACATACCAACACTACATGCATGCAAATTTTATCTGAATTCAACATATGCATGATTCAACTATTTCTTGCAAATATTTAACCATGCAATCACCATATCAAGTGTTCAAGATGCTTGCCTTGATCATGCAGAAATATTGGGTGCACTCCAAAAGTTTTGAAAATTTTATCTTCCCTCCATTTCCTATTTTCAAAAAATATTGCAATTACCACATATAGCCAATACAGTGCTAAAAAGTTGTTTGGAATTTTTTTTAAATAAATACTAAAATAAACTAGATGAAAAGTTAGGAATTTCAGAAAAAGAATCAAGTTATTTGGAGTTCATATGATTTTCGTAGGAATTTTCTACACTGAGATAATTAAAGAAATAGACTCTTTAATAAGTCCAACAGAGACAAAGCTTAGGAAAAATGTTCACCATAGCTAGAATAACATAGCATGATTTTATGAGCATGTAGAAATTTGAATCTTCAGATTTGGATTTGAGATGGCCACTGTGGAAATATTTGAAATCTGCTGGAAATGAACAAGGAAAAGAGCAGAGCTGCGCCCTGAGCGTTGTTTAGCCATGCGGTGCTACTGGGCCGAGCCCAGCCGTTCGGCTGCGCGGAAGGACCGATGACGTCGATGGCGTACTCCAAGAATACGCTTTACAGCAGGGAAGGCGCACACTGAAAAGCCGTCTCCACTTAATATAGCGTGGCGTGGGTTATGAGCCACTGACAGCGGGTCCCGTGGCCCCACTGTCAGATTTGACTTGGTCAGCGGCCGCCCTCTTTCTCCTGGCCGAACGAAGGCACGGCTCCGGCGAGGCTCGCCGGCGAACGGCGGCACCGTTCGGAAAACCGAGGCTACCCATGAGCTTAGGAGGCCGAGGCGGTCTCGTGGGTACCCTCCACGGTTGCCGGAGTGGACGGAGTGGCCGGCGGTGAGTTCACTCGAAAAACTCCGGCGGAGGCGAGAGAGGGATTCTGCTTCCGATCAATCCCGAGCGAAATTGATAGGTGGGATGGATTGGTGGAGGTGATAGGAAGCCTCTGGTGAAGATATTGGAGAGGGGGAGGCTTAGGTGGCGTCGGAATCAACCGAAACAGAACGGCGGCCATCGTCACCGGAGAGGGAGAAGAAGACCTCGTCCGGGTCAGAGAGGTGCTTTGCGAGGTTTGCAAGGGAGGGGGAGGTGGTGATCGATGTCGAGAAGAGCTCTGGGTGGCTTTATATAGCACCTGAGAGGCGGTTCACGAGCTGTTGTTCCAGCCGTTTCCGGCGGCTGCCATTGATGGCAGAACGTGGTCGGCGGCAAGGTGGGTGAGCCACGGATAGGTTGGGACGGTGGGTATCTGAGCTGCGGTTGTGCTAGCGGCTTCGGAACGGGGCCAGGTGTCCCGGGCGGCGCCGTCCACAGCGGACTGCGGCGGCTGCCATTAATGGCAGACGAGGGCGGTGGCGATGGTCAGCGAGGTCGGTGGGTGGCTGGTGAGGGTCGGCTCGCTGCGGATGAGCTCGGGCCGTGGCAATTAAGGCGGGGCGGCTCTGGCAGAGACGTGGCGAGGTGGGACTCGTCGGGCGGCGGTTTCTGGTGGCGGTGGTCGGCGGTGGCCGGCGCCAGCGGCCAAGCGAGGGTGTCGGCCGGCGCTGGGAAGGATTAGATGATCCAGAGGTGGATTAGGGCGAGGAGGAGAGGCAGCACCAGAGCGGCAGTAGCTCAATGCTAGCGGTGCAAAACGCGCGCTCCGGTCGCACTCTGGACCTGCACGAAACGAGCTCGATGAATTGCTAGAGGTAGCTACAGTGATCTAATCAAGTTGATTTTTAGAAGAGTGATGCTCACAAGGATGACAAGGCTACTGGACATGCTGGTGTGGTCATATGATCAAGTTTCCAATGCAGTCCAGAGAGATGCCAAGATTCTGTCATGCCCATAATGTGTTTGACAGAATGCCAGAGCTATCTAGATGATTTTGTTGGAAGTGAAATTTAACAGAATGGTGTCTCCTTAGATGATAGATATGATGGTGGGGTTGTTTTGGCAAAAAGAAAAAACTTGTTAGTGCAAGTTTTGGAGAAAATCAGTTCTGGACCCAAACTTGGGGGATTAATTTGGAGGTCTTCCAGAATGCAATTGGAGTTGATCTTCTGGACTTAAGGGTTTCTTAGGAAGGACTAGAGGTGGGAAAAATTGCAGAATTTTTGGAGCAAAGAAAAATAGGGTTGTAGTTCAAAGCTGAATCTGGACCAGAAAAGAAAAGAGGATGTTTCACTCAAAATTTTCAAAAGACCAAGTTGTGTTTTTGCATAAAAGTGATTTATAGGCATCACATGAGCCCTCATAATTTTTGAAGAATTTTTAAATATTTATTTAAAATAGTTGTAGTGCAACAGAGGTATTTTAAAGAATTGAAAATGCTAAAAAAAAAGATTATCTTGGGCAAAATTTTATTATGACAATATTTCCTATTGTTAATTAAAATATAAAAGGAATGATTTAAGGAAACTACCACAGCCCACAATATTTTTCCCAAAAAATTTCCTATGGAGGGAAGAATTTTGGAAAACAGAAAACTAAAAATACTCTAAAATTAATAAAATACCTAATATAATTCAAAATTTTATTTCTGGCCAAATTTTACTTAATAAAAATATGGTTAAATTTTTGGGGTGTTACAAACTCTACCCCCCTTAAGAAAATCTCGTCCTCGAGATTTGTTAAGGGCGGAAGAATTAAATGCATATCACAACAAACAATATAATGCAGAATGCAAACATAGCAATGCACTTATGACACACGCCCTAAAATACATCGCAAAAATTGCATCATGAAAATAAGTGCTAAACACAGCAACAACCCTACTCATGACCGTCTACGGCTCGAAGGTAAGACATACGTGGTCTCGTTGCGAACGATGGGGCCAGGCATCTTGGTGGTTGGATATCGAACAGAGAGTGAGGCTGTGATGTGCTGAGTTGGGGCAAGGCTTCCTTTATAAGCCAGCAGAGTCTTCCATCGCACGCTTGTGGATGGGACAACTCAGGTGCTGGCCATAGGCACATGGCCTATGGGCAGGACTGATAGGTTGGGCACCGACTGCCAAAAAGGTGTCGGCTGGCTACTGTGCAGACTTACCGGATGAGATTGGCTTGGCTACGGACAGGAAAGATTTGGACGGTGTGGAAACCTAAGGATATTGACCAGGCTAAGATAGGATTAGCCAATGGTCAGCCTGGCTCTGATACCAAGGCTGTCGGGGCCGGATTTCCGAGACAAGATATCCCAGAAATTAACCCCTCGTGTCGTCACCAGCCCAGGATTACTGTTACTGGTGGACACGTCCTTGTTACAGATGACCAAGCATTTACAAGAATTGGGTACAAGACCATAAAGGTTTAATGATACAACAATGATTTCTAGTGACGGGTGACGGAAGCGACTCGTGGCTCTCCAACATCGATGGGGCTCCATTCCACAGGAACAGCTGACCCGGATAATTCCTATCCCGTGTGGCCGCTATCCTAGGCTCCACATGGACGTCGTGGTGATACTCCTTGTAGAGATCCTGACCTGGCCAAGTAAATAGCCAGGGACAAGCCAGTGAGTACGTTTGAATGTACTCGCAAACATCATGAACAAAAGATATACCGAATGCATATGATCATGATGGGTTAAATTATATGCATATGCTGAACGAAATTAAAGCATGGCATGATGAATATTAATACGATGTAGAAGGATAAATATGAAATGTTAGTGACAAACAAGGAAAGTTAAAAGTGGATAATCGGGCGAGACCAGACCGCCCGAGAATCCAAAATAAATGCCAAACGGGTGTCTAAAAGAGAATCGGGCAAGACTGGACCGCCCGAAACTCAAGCGACGCCTCGAGAGGTCTTGAAAAGAAATGCCAGTCGGGTGTCTAAAAGTGACGCCACGGTAGGTCTTGAAAAGAAATGCCAAACGGGTGTCTAAAAGAGAATCGGGCGAGACTGGACCGCCCGAGAACTCAAGCGACGCCACGAGAGGTCTTGAAAAGAAATGCCAATCGGGTGTCTACAAGAGAATCGGACGAGACAGGACCATCCGAGAACTCGAGAGACGCCATGAGAGGTCTTGAAAATAAATGAGTGCCCACCTTGCCGGCCAAGCCTTGCTGGGAACCGCCAAGACCAAGATTCAGAGCCCAGTCGTAGGAGCTACCAGAAAGAAGCTCAAGACACAGCACTCAACTAGTATCGAAGATGAAGACTTTCCTTGCCGGCGAGGCTAAACCGGCAAGGTGGAGACCCGGCAAGCTCCGTACCGGCAAGATTTTTCCATCCCTCCTGCGCTCCACCTCACCGCACAGATGTCCGCTAGTGGGTGAGGTGTCGACCGTGCAGGCTGTGTTGGTAAGGCTTGTCGGGCACGTGTCAGCACACTGGGACAGGATTTGCCTGTAATGACACCCGTCCAGGAGGCGTGTCAGAATAATACGAGGTAGCTGGGCGAGCGGTGCAGAAACCTTGCTGGGACTACTTCTCCACATGACACCTAACAGTGCATTTAATGCTTTTGTCTTAAACTGGCAGAGTTAGGTATGATAGCATTGTTTGCTATCTAATCGTGATGTAATTACTGTTTTGCCACTATGGTGACCCCTTGAGCTATAAAAGGAGGGCCAAGGCAACAGTTAGAGGGATTCGGACCCCCTTTTCAAACACTTGCACTTCTCGCGTAGCAGCACTCTCCGCACCTTGCCAGGAGAAGCGCTCTCTGTATTCGTGCTTTCATACATCCAATACACCAAAAGCAGGAGTAGGGTTTTACACTTCTCAGCGGCCCGAACCTAGGTAAATCCCTTGCGCTTTCCATTGATCATGCTCTTTGTGCACGTTGATCTCCCCCGCCGAACCACAAGGGGCTGCATGGCCCCATAGATGGTCGTCCCACCACGACACCAGGCCGCGTGGTGTTGCCTTGTGGGCACACCATAAGTCAGTTGGGGCTCTTCTTCAGCCGCAAGGAAGCTTATATCGAGAAAAAAATCGTGTTAAAATTTCAGCACCATCGGAGTTACGGATCTCTGGATATTTAAGAAACGGTTTTCAGCCAGAAAACAGGAACGCGAAACAGAAGAGAAACAGAGAGAGAGATCCAATCTCGGAGGGGCTCCTGCCCTTCGGGAGCCATGGCAGCCATGGACCAGAGGGGAAACTCTCCTCCCATGTAGGGGGAGGCCAAGGAAGAAGAAGAAGGAGGGGGGCTCTCTCCCCCTCTCTCCCGGTGGCGCCGGAACGCCGTCGAGGCAATCATCGTGACGGCGATCTACAACAACAACTTCGCCGCCGTTAACACCAACTCTCTCCCCCTTTATGCAGCGGTGTAACACCTCGTCTCCCCGCTATAATCTCTACTTAAACATGGTGCTTAACACTATATATTATTATCCAATGATATGTGGCAATCCTATGATGTTTGAGTAGATTCTTTTTGTCCTATGGGTTGATTGATGATCGTGATGGGTTTGAGTTGTATGTTTTATTTTGGTGTTGTCCTATGGTGCCCTCCGTGTCGCGCAAGCGTGAGGGATTCCCGCTGTAGGGTTTGCAATACGTTCATAATTCTCTTATAGTGGGCGGCTAGAGTGACAGAAGCTTACACCCGGGTAAGGGGGTTGTTGCGTATGGGAGTAAAGAGGACTTGTTACTTAATGCTATGGTTGGGTTTTACATTAATGATCTTTGGTAGTTGCGGATGCTTGCTAGAGTTCCAATCATAAGTGCATATGATCCAAGTATGGAAAGTATGTTATCTCATGCCTCTCCCTCATATAAAATTGCGATAATGATTACCGGTCTAGTTATCGATTGCCTAGGGACAAATCCTTCTCTTGTGTTACAAAAGCTTTCTACTAAACAACTAACTTTTATTATCTTGCAAATTACTCATAGTTTTATTCTCGCAAAGTACTCCTAGTTTTATTCTTGCAAAATAGTTCTAGCATTACACCTACAAAGTACTTCTAGTTTCATACTTGTTCTAGGTAAAGCAAACGTTAAGTGTGCGTAGAGTTGTATCGGTGGTCGATAGAACTTGAAGGGAATATTGATTCTACCTTTAGCTCCTCGTTGGGTTCGACACTCTTATTTATCGAGAAAGGCTACAACTGATCCCCTATACTTGTGGGTTATCACCTGCTCACACTGCCTTGCCTTTGTTGTAATTTCATAAACCTGTCATCGTAGGAAAATGCTGATTGGTGGATGGTCGAACCTCAAGACCCCACTCCTCTTCGAGAAGACAGCGAGGAAGACCCGGAAGATGATGAAGACCAAGAGGTAGAACTCGACTCCCTTGGTCGTCTGTTTAACCAACTTGCTGACGCTGCCTCTTCACAGGAACAGGTTGAAACTAGCCACGCCGGCGAGCCAGAGGTAACTTTGATCTCTTCAGATTCCGACTCACCAATACCCGTCCGAAAGAAATTCTGGGTTGCAGTCCGAAAAGTTCCATTTTCACACTGAGATGCTCATTTAGACCCACAATTTCTTTTGAAGAAAACGCAGCACACAGGAACCTCCAAAAGGAAGACCCGGAGCAGCGAGGGAGAGCTCAGCGGCGGGTTACCAGATGAGCCGCCTGCTCGAAGGGCTCATTCTGAAGTCCCTCGTAGTCCTAATACCTCTCTTCCTCAAGCCGGCCGCTTCAAGGAGCCGTTACCTTTGAACGACTCGGCTTATCTAACATCCCCTTCTTCGGATGAATCCAGCGCCACTCAGCGCCGGCTTTTAACATCAACCCTAGGTACAAAATCTGACTTTGTTTATCATACTTTTAAAACTTCTGCCTTTATCCATTAACTGAATAACTTTTTTACTTTGTGCAGCGCAAAGGCCATCAAAAAGAAAACTGCTGCCGGGTCATCTGACCCTATTGTTCAGAAAGACCTTTCTCAGGAAATCGCAACAGAGAACCCAGAGATTCCGGATGAGCCGCCCGTTCAAGATGACCCGCCGCACCATGATACCACAAGGAGTCTGGCTCACGCCTCTCCTCCTCTTGGCAGTCAGGAAAAGGGAGATATGAATGAAGAGCAGCCTGTTGCGCCAGCTCAGGATGAGGTAGTGGTGACGGGCGAGAATCAGAATCTTCCGCTAGCAACCTCCACCGCCATGACAAAGATTCCTGCCAAGGCTGAGTCGCCAGTGAAGAATAAAGGAAAGGCGGCTCTTGACTTTCATTCTTTTGAAGACCAAGATATCCATTCGCTGCATCAGTCTGTTTTGACCCGGCTGTCTGAGAGCCGGGATACTGAAATTGCCATGGTGACTTCCCTCAAGCGGAAGTATGAGGTAACTCCTGTTTCCTGGCTTGGTATATATATGTAGCCCCCAAGAGCCGGGTCATTATTATATGATGACCCGGGACTTCCAAAAATGCATGTACATATAGATCAACAAATGATATTCCCCAAGAGCCGGCACATCATTGTATGATGACCCGGGTCTCGGCATGTAGTGAAAAATCATATGCATTAGCCCCCAAGTGCCATGTGGAATGCTTGCATCCTCATGGGACTTGTTATATTTGAAAAAGCGCTGAAAAATGTAGCCCCCAAGTGCCGGGTCGACCAGCATGACAGCTCGGGACTTTTATCTTTCTCCTGTAACTTTGTGAAACTGCCATGCAGGACATGTTGAATCAGGTTGAATCACAAGCATCCCGCTTCCAGAAGGAGGCGAAAAAAGAGAAGAAACTGCGGGAAAAGGTTGAAAGCATATCTTCAGACTTCCACAAGTCGTTGCTCCTAATGAAAGAGACCCGGAAAGAAGCCGAGGCATCATTTGAAAATGAAAAGGCCATCTTGGTCAAGCACGCAGAAGAAGCCGAGGCAAAACTCCAGCCGGTGGCTCAAGAACTAGCCACATTAAAAGGCCAGATTACCACAATGTGCAGTGCCATCTTCGGTAAGTCAGGATTCACCAAACGCTTGAAATAAACCGACTTAATATGTTGAGCCGGATTTTCTGACACTTCAGTTAGAAATTGTAGGCCGTAGGACGCATAACCTAGGGGAACTTCCCCTAGTGGAACTGAAAGCTGTGTACTCGCTCGTGGAACAGCTATATATTGGCGGCTCACGGTGCATCATGGCAGCCAAGAACATGAAGTCTCCACCCCAGCTGATCGTGGATAGACTGAAAGAGCTGTCCATTGTACCGCAATGGTTCCAAGAGTGGAAGAAGGCGGCTTGCCGTCATGGAGCACTGACCGCCCTCGCACTTGCGAAGGCATATGCACCGGAGCTCGATCTGGCTCAACTGGTGGGCGGCTACCCAGAATTCAATACTGACGACACGCCGTTTACCAATAAAGACTTTATGCGATGCGTGAGAGAGACCCGGGTAGCTGCAACACAAATGGCGGAAGAAATAGATCTGACAAAATACCAAGCCGGATATTCTGAAGCCAATGAACGGATTGAGCCGCCTAACCCTCAACCAGTCGCCTTAACCCGTCCGTGTAAGCAAACTTTTGCCCCTGACGTCGACCCTTCTGAAAGCACATTTGCTCCCTTGGTGGTTTTGGTAATTCATAACAACATATATCTCCTTGAACTAATGTCCATTCAACTTAAAGATTTCAGGATGTTCAATGATTGGCATGGCATGGACTAGAGACGTGGACCCCTCAAAATGCTAAGGACAAGGATTGGCAAAAGCTCAAGACTCTACATTTTTGGTTTAGTGATCCAAGATCTCATTGAGTCCATAGGAAAGCCAATACTATTAAAAGGGGATGGGGTGTTGCTTAATGACCTTTTTTCTCAAGTGCTTAGTGACAGTACTCCTAAACCCTCAACCACTCTCTCTACCCAAATATGTCCAAAACCTACATTCCAACTCAGCCCCACCGAAATTCTCTATCCGGCCCCACCGAGTTCATCCAAGACTTAGCCACTGCCAAAACCGTAACAAATCGGATCCATCAAAATGGATCTCGGTCTCACCGAGATGGCCTTGCCAACTCTCTGTAATCGTTTGCACTTACTTCGGTCTCACCGAGTTTTGCAAATCGGTCTCACCGAGATGGCTTGCCAACTCTCTGTTGCCTTATTGCTTCACTTCGGTCCTACCGAGTTGATGCAATCGGTGCCACCGAGATGAGGTCTGCCCTAGCCATTGCACTTCGGTCCATCCGAGTTGTTCGTATCGGTCCCACCGAGATTCCTAAAGTTCATATCATTTACACAGTTCGGTGCTACCGAGATGATCCTTTCGGTGCCACTGAGTTGGGTCAAAAGTGTGTAACGGTTGGATTTTGTGTGGAGGCTATATATACCCCTCCACCACCTCCTTCTCTGTAAGGAGAGCCATCAGAACGTGCCTACACTTCCACCATACATTTTCTGAGAGAGAACCACCTACTCATGTGTTGAGATCAAGCTATTCCATTCCTACCATTTGAATCTTGATTTCTAGCCTTTCCCAAGTTGCTTTCCACTCAAATCCCTCTTCCACCATAGCCAAATCCGTGAGGAGTTGTTTGAGTGCTGGGAAGACTATCATTTGAAGCACAAGAGCAAGGAGTTCATCAACAACACACCGTCTATTACCTTTTGGAGAGTGGTGTCTCCTAGATTGGTTAGGTGTCACTTGGGAGCCTCCAACATGATGTGGAGTTGAACCAAGCAGTTTGTAAGGGCAAGGAGATTGCCTAATTCGTTAAGATATACCCCGAGTGAGGCTAGTCCTTCGTGGACATAAGCCATGGTGGAATAGAGAAGGTTGCTTCTTCGTGGACCCTTCGTGGGTGGAGCCCTCCGTGGACTCGCGCAGCCGTTACCCTTCGTGGGTTGAAGTCTCCATCAACGTGGACATACGATAGCACCACCTATCGGAACCACGCCAAAAACCACCGTGTCTTCATTGCGTTTGAAATCTCCGATTCCCTCCTTTACTTACATATGCAATTATCTACTTTCCGTTGCTATACTCTTAGAATTGCATGTTTAGGGTGATGCATGACATGTACTATTGCTAAAATCTGCCCACAATTAAAATATGGGAAAAGGTTAGGTTTTATTTGGTCAAGTAGTCTAATCACCCCCCTCTAGACATACTTTCGATCCTACACCTTCATCTGTGATAACAGACAATGTAGTATTTGAAGCTTTGCGCTCAATCCAGTGGGTGGTCGACGAATTAGCAAGTCAGGACGAGGCGGCGGGTGATGACGAAGCATGAAGAGCCGGCTCTTGACGTTCCATCAACTTCTGATGCCAATCTCAACCCAGAAGAGTAGACCGCCGGCTCACACTCTATTGTAATTTGAACATGATGGAATATCTGGCTTGACCAGGGCCCTGTGGCGGCTTGTAATAGTAATAGGTGCAAACTTTACTGGTGCAAGTGTCATCGGGCACTTATGTTATTTTTGCCTGTATGAGTCGTTTATTGAAACCTTGCTGTTTGTCAGCCATGAAATTATGTTGCTGCCGTCAAAGTGTTTGTTTGACCACCCGGCCTCTGGGACCAGTCTTTTTAATGAAGGCCAGCTGTGCAACGGATCTTTAATGGCTTCTGTTTTAATAATCTGAAACCCGGTAATATTGATAGCAGCTTATCTCCAAGACTAGTAGTCAGGACTGCCAAATGAGACTGCTGATATAATAACCCGGCAATCATGTTGCCGTGTTGATAAACAAGAAACAACTATAATAAAAACATATGCCATGTATGGACGTAAGCATGCATGCAAGAGATAATAATAATGCAAAACATAAATTTAAGAGCCAGCATTTAAGGCATGACTTAAAGACCGGCCTTCAAGGCTCGAGTCTGATTCGTTTTCATGAAGCAGGCTTTATCGCCTCTTTTGGTTTATCCTAGCTCTCTGAAAGCCGGCTCTCACGTGACCAATTGGTGTTTTAACTCAGACGAGTTCAGGGTCACTCTGTGATTGACTCGCCGGGCATACACCGGGTCACCTGTTCGGAGTAGCATCATGCTAACAGGCAGGTTTAACCAAGAAAATGTTTTGGCATGTTGCCGGGTTAAAAGGGATGTTAAAGCTAAACTCGATGAGTTGGAAGCCCCCTAGTAACCGCTGATCAAAGAATAAAGACTCCACACACAATTTGAGGCGAAATGACAATCTCTCTTATACAGAGAAGCCGGCTTTATTTCATTGATCAGAATATGAATATACATGATGAAGGTATGTACAAAAGATATGACCCAGCCTGTGACTTAGGTATAGTACGGCCGGAGATGCGCAATGTTCCAAGGCCGGCTTCCCTCTTCCTCAGAGGTACGGGACTTGTCTGCTTCACGTATATCAACCAGGTAATATGACCCATTGTTGAGATTCTTGCTGATGACGAAGGGTCCTTCCCAAGGAGGTGACAGCTTATGCATGCCTGTCTGGTCTTGTATCAGACGGAGCACTAAGTCACCTTCTTGAAAGGTATGGCTTTGAACTCTACGGCTGTGATAGAGATGTAGGTCTTGTTGATAGATTGCTGATCTGGACGCGGCAAGTTCACGTTCTTCTTCCAGAGCATCAAGAGCATCTTGACAAGCTTGTTCATTATCAGCCTCCACATAAGCTGTTACTCGGGGAGAATCATGACGTATGTCACCGGGAAGCACAAGCTCTGCACCATAGACCAGGAAAAACTGCGTGTAACCTGTTGACCTGTTGGGAGTAGTCTGTATGCTCCAAAGTACTGCGGGTAACTCTTCTTCCCAGCAACCCGGCGTGCATTGTAAAGGCACCATGAGCCGGGGTTTGATGCCACGTAGCAGCTCTTGATTAGCTCATTCCGCCTATCCATTAGACTGAGCATGCGCCACAGACGCTAAGTCCAACCTGATGTGCTCCTGTTGATAGAACTGTTTCATGACTCCCTTGGAAAGATTAGTACCATTGTCTGTAATAATACTATGTGGATAGCCGAAACGATAAATCAGCTTTTTGAGGAATTTTACTGCTGTAGCAGCATCACAACAACTGACTGGCTCTGCTTCAACCCACTTGGTGAACTTGTCCACAGCTACCAGTAAATGAGTATGTTTATTTTTGGATCTCTTGAAGGGCCCAACCATATCAAGCCCCCAGACTGCAAAAGGCTAGGTTATTGGAATCATCCTCAACTCTTGAGCTGGCACATGTGCTTGACGAGCATATTTCTGGCAACCATCACACTTGTGTACAATATCCTCTGCATCCGCGTGGGCTGTGAGCCAGTAAAACCCATGACGAAAAGCTTTTGCAACCAATGACCTTGAGTCGGCATGATGACCACAATCACCAGATTGGATCTCATTGAGAATTGAGCGGCCCTCCTCAGGTGAGACACAACACTGAAAAACACCCGTGACACTCCGTCTATGCAACTCGCCATTGACAATAGTCATAGACTTGGACCGCCTGAAAATCTGTCGAGCGACGATTTCCTCCGCTGGGAGCTCACCACGGCTTAGATAAGCCAGGTAAGGAACTGTCCAATCAGGTATAGCATGAACAGCGGCCACTAGAGCCGCCTCTGGATCAGGAACAGCAAGACCTTCCTCCGTCGGTAACTTGACTGACGGGTTGTGCAACACATCCAGAAAAACATTGGGTGGAACAGGCTTCCGCTGAGACCCCAAACGAGACAATGCATCCGCCGCCTCGTTAAGCCGGCGATCAATATGATCCACCTGATATCCTGTGAAATAGCCAGCAATGTTTGTAACTTCGCGTCGATAAGCCGCCATGAGAGGATCCTTGGAATCCCAGGTACCAGAAACTTGCTGAGCCACTAAATCTGAGTCGCCCAGGCACCTGACCCAGCTCAAATTCATCTCCTTTACCATACGGAGCCCATGAAGCAAGGCCTCATATTCAGTTGCATTGTTAGTACAAGGAAACATAAGCCGCAAGACATAACAAAATTTGTCACCTCGTGGGGAAGTTACCATAACTCCAGCCCCCGAGCCTTCCAATTGTCTGGAACCGTCAAAGTGAATAGACCAATACGTGGTATCCGGCTTCTCCTCCGGAGCCTGTAATTCAGTCCAGTCATTGATGAAGTCCACTAAAGCTTGAGATTTAATAGCAGTTCGCGGCATATATTTGAGATGATGCGGCCCCAGCTCAATCGCCCACTTGGCAACCCGGCCAGTAGCTTCCCTATTCTGAATGATGTCGCCAAGGGGTGCTGAACTGACCACAGTAATTGGGTGCTCATGAAAATAGTGTTTCAACTTCCGGCTTGCCATGAATACACCATACACCAGCTTCTGCCAATGCGGATACCGCTATTTGGACTCTGTCAAGACTTCACTGATATAATACACCGGGCGCTGCACCAGATACTCTTTGTCGGCTTCCTTTCGTTCTACGACAACTGCCACACTTACAGCGTTACTGTTAGCTACAATATATAATAGCATGGGCTCCTTCTCCTGAGGGGCAGCAAGGATGGGCGGCTCAGACAATTGCTTCTTGAGAGACTCAAAAGCCTGATCTGCCACATCGCTCCAAACAAAATCGTCTGACTTTCGGAGCATCTGGTAAAGTGGAATTGCCTTCTCCCCGAGCTGGCTTATGAACCGGCTCAAGGCCAGCTTCTGGACAGCATTGAGATTTGCCGGCTTTGCCAGGGATGTGATTGCTTTGATTTTTTCTGGGTTGGCCCCAATCCCATGCTCAGAAACCCGGAATCCCAATAACTTCCCTACAGGAACACCGAAGACACACTTCTCCGGGTTAAGCTTCATCTAATAAACTCGGAGGTTGTCAAACGTTTCCTTGAGATCATCCAACAAGGTTTCCTTCTTTCAAGACTTAACCACAATATCATCAACATATGCATGAACATTCCGCCCAATCTGCTTGTGGAAGCAATTCTGGACACAGCGCTGATAAGTCACCTGTGCGCACTTCAGCCCAAACGGCATGGATGTATAGCAAAAGGCTCCAAAAGGTGTAATGAAAGCTGTTTTTTTCCTGGTCCTCCCGCTTCATCTTGATTTGATGATAACCAGAATAAGCATCCAGAAAGCACAAAGATTCACAACCCGCCATAGCATCAATGATCTGGTCAATATGGGGCGGAGCAAAAGGATCACTAGGACAAGCTTTATTCAGGTCCGTGTAATCAACACACATTCGCCAAGTCCCGTTTTTCTTCAGAACAAGAATCGGGTTAGCCATCCATTCAGGATGAAACACCTCCACAATGAACCTGGCAGCTAGGAGCCGAGCCACTTTTTCGCCAATAGCTTTCCTCCTTTCCTCATTGAATCGACGGAGGTACTGTCGAACAGGTTTAAATTTAGGATCCACATTAAGGGAGTGCTCAGCGAGTTCTCTCGGTACACCTGGCATGTCAGAAGGTTTCCATGCAAAGATGCCCCGATTCTCACGGATGAACTCGATGAGCGCGCTTTCCTATTTAGGGTCCATGTTTGCCCCAACAGTGAACTGCTCAGATGAATCACCCGGGACAAAGTCAACTTGTTTTGTATCTCTGGCCGTCTTGAATTTAAGCAAAGGATCAGACTCAGTCGTTGGCTTCTTGAGGGAGGTCCTGTCAGCCGGGTCAAAATTATCCTTGTAGTACCTCAGCTCCTCGGCAGCACAAGCCGTCTCCGCATAAGCCGCATCTCCTTCCTCGCACTCCAGCGCAACCCGTCGGTTGCCCTCAACAGTAATCGTTCCCCTTGGACCCGGCATTTTTAACTTCAGGTAAACATAGCATGGCCGCAACATGAACCGCGCGTAAGCCGGTCTTCCGAAGAGGGCATGATAAGGGCTTTTAAGCTTCACCACTTCGAAGGACAAAAACTCCGAGCGGTAATTCAGTTCATCACCAAACGCTACTTCCAGGGAAATTCTGCCAATGGGATAAGCTGACTTGCCAAGGACGATGCCATGAAAAACTGTGGTGGAAGGGGTGAGCTGTTTCTCGGATAAATTCATCCGTCTGAAAGTAGCATAGTACAATATATTGATGCTGATGCCGCCATCCATAAGCACTTTTATCAATGTATACCCACCGACTTGTGGCACCACCACCAAGGCCAGATGACCCAGTGATCAATGAACTCTGGATGATCCTCCCGACTCCAAGTGAACGGCTGCTCTGACCACTTGAGGTAATATGGGACTTGTCGTGGATTTGTCACGGCAGATGTCCAAGTGTAAGGACTTAGTCGTGAGGCCAATGCATCTAACTGGTAGCTTGAGAGGGGTTGAGCGGGACGAGAGACGCGGAGTTTTTACCCAGGTTCGGCCCCTCCGATGGAGGTAAAAGCCTACGTCCTGCTTGTCTGGTATTAATGATGAGGAAGACCTCTTGGTTACAAGGATGATGTCTAGCCTCTAATCTGACTATCTTTTCTGACCTGTCTCTAAGACCTGTCTATGGAGACGTCTAACCTCTCCCTCTTGGGGTGACCCGCCCCTCCTTATAAAGGCTGAAGGGGCGGTTTACATGTAGAGTCTAAGTCGGATTGATGACATCCCATCGCGGGCTTCTCTTCATGGGCTTCTGAGTCCTGGGCTTCTTTCCAATCCCGGGTGGCTTACACCGGGCGGCTTACACCGGGCGGCTTACAACCAGGGCTTATCTTCAGAGACTCATCTCCGGGACTGTCTGTTAACACTGTTCACCGGGTTAACACTGTTTGTCGGGTTAACATCCTGGCACTGTAGCAGCCGGGTTAACATCCTGGCACTGTAGCAGCCGGGTTAGAACTGTAACCGGGTCAGTATGTTTGCCGGGTCAGCATGTCTGCCGGGTCAGCATGTCTACCGGGTCAGTACTGAATGCCGGGTCATATCGCGGGGTAATATCCCCGTCAGGACTGCCGTCTCAACCAGGTTGGCGGCTCTCCGCTGAACCTTCCGATCCCGTTTGCCGGTACTGGTGGTAAGGACATGATACTGACCACTATTCAACTGCTTCGGATTACTCTGGAATCCGGACTGGCCACCTTGATTCTGATTGCTTTGGATGCGTTGATTATTACTTCCAGCATTACCAGCCCCCTGAAACCCGGCATTATGACCGTGGCCCCCCTGAAAACTGGGGCCTGCCAAGGGCCCTTGTGAGCCGGCTCCCTGAAAGCTGGCTCCCTGATTGCCGGGTCCGAAGTTGCCAGGGTGTCCGCCATTGCCGCCTCCATTGTGATGATTCTAAAATACCTGCTTGGAGAATTCTTGCATGATATAACAGTTCTCCCATGAGTGGGCAGACGGCTTACCATTAACACTGTGTTTGGGACACGGACCCTTGAGGGCCTCTTCAAAGCTGCGGGGGTGGTTACCGGGAAAAGGCCTCCTAGAGCCGTTGTTCAGTCGTTGGTTATTCCCATCGGTATTGGTATTTGCTACCAGATCAGAGCCGGCTTCATAACTCTTGCGCTTGTTGTTGCTATTGGCATGCCCATTGCCATTGTTCTGTTGGTGACCCTTACCGCCGTTTTTCTTGCCCTTGCCAGATTTATCATCATCAGATGTAGGATCCTTCGTATTGTCTGACTCAGCATACCGGGTTAAGATGCCCATAAGATCGCCCATCTCCTGGACCTTTCTCTTGAGCCGCCCTAACTTCTGGACCAGGGGCTGAAACTTACAAGTCTGTTCTAGGACAAGAACCGCCTGAGCCGCTGTGATGCTATCTGAAGAATGAATGACCTCCGCAACTCGGCGAGACCAGTGGTGTGCCGACTCATTGTGGTAGGCCATTTGCAGGTTCCTTGGAAGTTCTTGATGAAACGCTCTTTCAATTGCTGCCAGTTGTTAATGGAATTCACCGGCAAGTTTTTCAACCAAGTACGTGCCGGACCTTCCAACATGAGAGGTAGATAACGTGTGCACACAGCCTCACTAGCTCCCAACAGGTCCATTGCTAACTCATAACTCTCAATCCACTCGCCCGGCTCCAGATCAGCTGTGTAGTTAGGCACCTTGCGGGGACCCTTGAAATTGGGCGGCATCCGTGCATCTCGCAACGCTGGGACTAAACAAGGAGTTCCAATCATGCGACCTGATAGACCGCCAAGACGACCAGCTGTCTGAGCTGTGGTGGGATGGTCCTGCGCCATGGGCTGATTATGCACTGCACGCGTGTTTTCCTCTTCCAATGCTCGTAGAGCTCGAGCGGTGTCCACAATCTCCTATGCATTTGGGATCCTGGGGGGTTGCTGACCCGTGAGTGGCTGTGCTCCTCTCCTGCGCCGCTCACTACTGGAAACAGCCGACGACTCAAGATGCCGGCTCCTAGTACGGCTCTGGTGAGGAGTTGAGTGAAGCCGGTGTTGGCTATGAGAATAGTTTGCCTGCTTCGTTACTGCTGTTTTGAGCATCTCAAGGGCGTTCCTGGCCTCCACCTGAGATGGACCATCTCCTTCGATCGGGATTGCCGCCAAATTATGCGTTGCAACTAACACATTGTCCATTGGGTTGGAATAGTGTCTAATTGGGGTCTGCAACCGGCGGGGCGACAGTTGCTATTGCGGGACCGGCGTCTGATGCTGAGCCGTCCCCCTTTGTTGAGCCGGCTGCCGCAGCGGTAGCTCCCCAGGGGACACAACACCAGCCCCCGGGTTTACCGGGGCATGTGGATCATTTGGCGTAGTAAACAGCTGGGTTGGCTCAATCTGGGCCGGAAGCCGGCTCTGATGCCGCCTCTGGTGAACAAATTCCGACTCAGCCTGCCGGCGGCTTAGATAGAGGGCTTCTTCCTCCAAGCGCTTTGTCTCCTCGACAAGTTGGGCTTGTGTTTCCGCCATGCGGGTGTTTTCATCATGGATGTCCTCCTGGATCTTGGTCATCTATTCATGGCACTTTGTGATATCTGCGTTGTGCGCCACCGCATTCTCTACGGTTACCGGCTCGGCTAGTAGGGTTGCCAGAGTATTCATAAGCTCCGCGAGCGCCTGCGCCCTGGTTTTTTGCGAGCCGGCGACGGCCCCTCCTGAGCCGGTGATGGTGAGATTCTGCCTGGCCGCTGGATCCACCAGGTCACGAAGAGGAGGCGGGTCTTGCCTGCCCGCCATGTAAACCGCAGCGAACCGAGGCGGCTCGAGGGTTTCAGGAAAAACTTCATCAGCGCAACCTCCGAGCCTCCCGTCATACAGCGGATGGATTGACTCGGTTTCTCCCATCGATGATTCGCCATCAGATTGCACTAGCGTCTCGTCTCCAGACAGCGAATTTTCTGACAAGGCCACCCCCTAGGTGAAGCCCATGAAGGCATGCGTTCGGCAGGCTCTCCGCGAGCCGGGTTTCACCTGAGGGGGACTGGCGCGGCGGTCCGACTTGGTGTTGGTAACGGCATCCAACCCGGTGGCCAATTCACCGACAGCGTCGATAAAGACATGGATCTTGCCAAAGGGAACCCGGTACCCGTAGTCGATTGAGTCGGCCTCGGGGCCCCAGCTTGAGTCGTCGATGTAGAGCTTTCCGCGGCGGCTTTTCGCCATCTGGCCGATCGCGTACTTCCCGAACCCTGGGAGGGCTCCCGCCAAGAACTCAACTCCACCGTGCGCAGGCCCCATGGTGGGCACCAACTGTCATGGTTTTAGCACGGCAGATGCCCTTGTGAAAGGACTTAGTGATGGAGCCATCGCACGAAGGTGGAAGCTTAATGGGGTTGATCGAGAACGAGAAGACACGGGATTACCCAGGTTCGGCCCCTCACGATGGAGGTAAAAGCCTACGTCCTGCTTGATTGTATTGCTTTGGATCTCGATTACAGGGGTGCGGATTCGATAACCTAGCTCTCGAGAGATTGCAACCTAGTCTTTCTGCCTTAGGTGCTCCCCTTTATATAACAGGTTGAGCCCTAGGTTTAGATGAGCGTCCGGGTGGTAACCATAACCCGCATCCTACTCTTATTCTAATTAACTTGTTTTTCAAGGTAATCTTCCTTATCTTGTCTTTCTTCTCAAGCCGGCCCACACACTGAGCCACCTCTTCCCACCGGGCCTCTGTCAAGCCGGCCCACCAGGAATCTTCAAGGCCCAGCAGTGAGATAACCCGCTGAGCCATATAGCTCTATGGCCGAGTCATTCTCCTGCCGGGTCTCCAACGCTGGGAAATATCCCCAACAGATCCTCTCATCGTGGGAGGACCAATCTTCATCAACATCTTCACCAGCACCATCTCATATCAAACCCTAGTTCATCTCTTGTATTCAATCTTTGTCTCAAAACCTCATATTGGTACCTATGGGTTGCTAGTAGTGTTGATTACATCTTGTAGTTGATGCTAGTTGGTTTATTTGGTGGAAGACTATATGTTCAGATCCTTAATGATATTCAATACTCCTCTGATCTTGAACATGAATATGATTTGTGAGTAGTTAAATTTGTTCTTGAGGACATGGGAGAAGTCTTGTTATAAGTAATCATGTGAATTTGGTATTCATTCGATATTTTGATGATATGTATGGTGTTGCTTCCTTTAGTGGTGTCATGTGAACGTCGACTACATGACACTTCACCATACTTGGGCCTAAGGGAAGGCATTATGGAGTAATAAGTAGATGATGAGTTGCTAGAGTGACAGAAGCTTAAACCCTAGTTTATGCGTTATTCCGTAAGGGGCTGATTTGGATCCATATGTTTCATGCTATGGTTAGATTTATCTTAATTCTTATTTCGTAGTAGCGGATGCTTGCGAGAGGGGGTAATCATAAGAAGGTTGTTTTTTCAAGTAAGAACAACACCCTAGCACCGGTCCACCCACATATCAAATTATCAAAGTAGTGAACGCAAATCAAATAAACATGATGAAAGTGACTAGACGAGAATTCCCATGTGTCCTCGAGAACACTTTGCTTTATATAAGAGACCGTTTTGGCTTGTCCTTTGCTATAAAAAGGATTGGACCACCTTGCTGCACTATTGTTACTATTGTTACTTGTTACTCGTTATGAATTATCTTGCTACAAAACTATCAGTTACCGCTACTTTCAGTGCTTGCAGAAAACACCTTGCTAAAAACCGCTTCTCATTTCCTTCTGCTCCTCGTTGGGTTCGACACTCTTATTTATCGAAAGGACTACGATTGATCCCTTATACTTGTGGGTCATCAAGACTCTTTTCTGGCGCCATTGCCGGGGAGTGAAGTGATACGTCTCCAACGTATCTATAATTTATGAAGTATTTGTGCCATGTTTACAACAATTTTATATGGTTTTGATATGATTTGAATGGAACTAACCCGGACTGACGCTGTTTTCAGCAAAACTACCGTGGTGTTGTTTTTTGTGCAGAAATAAAAGTTCTCGGAATGGGCTGAAATTTTACGGTGATTTTTTATGGACCAAAAGAGACCCCCGAAGCTTGGAGGAAGGACCAAAAGCCTCACGAGGAAGTGACAAGCTTGGGGGCCGCGCCCTCCCCCCAGGGCGCACGGAGCAGGCTTGTCACTCCCTCGTGGGCCCCCTTAACATGAAACCAACGCCAAAAATTTGTATAAATACCAAAAACCCCAGAAAGAAACCTAGAACTTCCACGCCGCCAGCGCAAGCCTCTGTACCGAAGCGATCTCATCAGGAACCCTGTTCCGGCACTCTGCCGGAGTGGGAAATCATCGCCAGAAGCCATCTTCATCATCCCGGCGGTCTCCATGACGAGGAGGGAGTAGTTCACCCTCGGGGCTGAGGGTATGTACCAGTAGCTATGTGTTTGATCTCTCTCTCTCTCTCTCGTGTTCTTGATTTGGCACGATCTTGATGTATCGCGAGCTTTGTTAATATAGTTGGATCATATGGTGTTTCTTCCCTCTCTATCTTCTTGTGATGGATTGAGTCTTTCCCTTTGAGTTTTCATTATTGTCGGATTGAATATTTCAGATTTGAGAACACTTGATGTATGTCTTGCATGTGGATACCCGTGGTGGCAATGGGGTATTCTATTGATTCACTTGATGTATGTTTTGGTAATCAACTCACGGATTCCCGTGACCTTGGGGTGATCTAGGCATAGGGGTTGATTGCACGTTTTCATTATCTTTTCTCCGATAAGAAACTTTGGGGTACTCTTTGAAGTTCTTTGTGTGGATTGAATATTATGAATTTGAAGTTGTTTGATGCATATCGAATAATCAACTCACGGATACTTGTGGTGACATTGGAGTATCTAGGTGACATTAGAGTTGGTTGATGCGTATCATATGGTGTTATTTTAGTACGAACTCTAGGGCTGTTTGTGACACTTAAAGGGATGGCTCAATAGATTGATCGGAAAGGATAACTTTGAGGTGGTTTCGTACCCTACAACAATTTCTTTCTTATGTTCTCCGCTAATAGGAACTTTGGAGTGATTCTTTGTCACACGTTGAGGGATTGTTATATGATTCAATTATGTTAGCATTGTTGAGAGATTGCACTAGTGAAAGTATGAACCCTAGGCATTGTTTTTAAGCATTGCAATACCGTTTGTCCTCACTTTTACTACTTGCTACCTTGCTGTTTTTATATTTTCAGATTACAAAAACCTATATCTACTATCCATACTACACTTGTATCACCATCTCGTCGCCGAACTAGTGCACCTATACAATTTACCATTGTATTGGGTGTGTTGGGGACACAAGAGATTTCTTGTATTTGATTGCAGGGTTTTTTGAGAGAGACCATCTTCATCCTACGCCTCCCACGGATTGATAAACCTTAGGTCATCCACTTGAGGGAAATTTGCTACTGTCCTACAAAACTCTGCACATGGAGGCCCAACAACGTCTACAAGAATAAAAGTTGCATAGTAGACATCATGAAGCACCTTTGGTAATTGGAAATTGGTAAGGAAACATTTTTTTATGTGCTGAAATTTACTGTCACTTGTCACTATGGAAAGTAATCCTTTGAGGGGTTTGTTCGGGGTATCTTCACCTCGACCTGAAGCAATAAGAGTTGCTCCTCAACCTACTGAACTTACTGAAAATATTTATTATGAAATTCCTTCGGGTATGTTAGAGAAACTGCTAGCTAATCCTTATGCAGAAGATGGAACAATACATCCTGATATGCACTTGATCTATGTGGATGAAATTTGTGGATTGTTTAAGCTTGCAGGTATATCCAAGAATGGAGTTAAGAAGAAGTTATTCCCTTTATCTTTGGAGGGAAAGGCATTGACATGGTATAGGCTATTGGATGATACTAGAACATGGGATTGGAATCGGTTGAAGCTGGAATTTCACCAGAAATTTTATCCTATGCATTTGGTTTATCGTGATCGGAATTATATATATAATTTTTGGCCTCGTGAAGGAGAAAGTATCGCTCAAGCTTGAGGGAGGCTTAAGTATATGATGCACACATGTCCCAATCATGATCTTTCAAGAGAGATAATTATACAAAACTTTTATGCTCGGCTTTCTCGTAATAATCAATCCAGGCTCGATACTTCTTCTAGTGGTTCCTTTATAAAGAAAACTATTGAATTCAAATGGGATTTTCTGGAAAGAATTAAACTGAAGATTAGGAAATTGACAAAGGTAAAGAGTCAGGTATAAATCTTGAGTTTGATTGTGTTAAATCTTTTATGGAAACTGATACTTTTTATAAGTTTAGTACTAAATATGGACTTGACTCTGAGATAGTAGCTACTTTTTGTGAATCATTTGCTCCTCATGTTGATCTCCCTAAGGAGAAATGGTTTAAGTTTCATCCACCTATTGAAGTAAAGGAAGAACCCATTATAGCTAAAGAGGAAACAATTATTTATAATGTTGATCCAGTTACGCCTACTGCTTATATTGAGAAACCTCCTTTCCCTGTTAGGATTAAGGAACATGCTAAAGCTTCAACTGTGGTTAATAAAAGAAATATTAAATCAATTAAACCCTCTGAGCAAATTAAAGTAGAACCTAATATTGCAATGGTTAAATATCTTTTGGTTGATAATATTGATGGGCATGTCATATACTTCTGTGATGAAGCAACCAGAATTGCTAAGCCGAAAACCAAAGATAAAATAAACCTATAATTGGCATGCCTGTTATTTCTGTTAAAATTGGAGATCGTTGCTATCGTGGTTTATGTGATATTGGTGCTAGTGTAAGTGCTATTCCATTTTCTCTTTATCAAGAAGTCATGAATAATATTGCACTTGATGAGATTGAAGATATTGATGTTACTATTAAGCTTGCAAACAGAGATACTATTACACCACTTGGGATTGTTAGAGATGTTGAAGTCTTGTGTGGTAAGATCAAATACCCTACTGATTTCTAGTTCTTGGATCACCGCAAGATGATTTTTGTCTCATTATATTTGGTAGACCTTGCTTGAATACGGTTAATGCTAAGATTGATTGCAATAGAGAAACGGTTAGCTTTAATTTTGGTAATGTATCTCATGAGTTTAATTTCTCTAAGTTTTGTAGAAAGCCTCATGATAAAGAATTACCTAACAAACATGAAATTATTGGTCTTGCTTCTATTGTTGTGCCCCCTACCAATCCTTTAGAACAATATTTGCTAGACCATGAAAATGATATGCATATGAATGAAAGGGATGAAATAGATGAAATATTCTTTAAACAAGCACCTATTCTTAAATATAATTTGCCTGTTGAAACTTTGGGAGATCCTCTTCCACCTAAGAGTGATCCTATGTTTGAATTAAAGAAATTACCTGATACACTTAAATATGCTTATCTTGATGAAAAGAAAATATATCCTGTTATTATCAGTGCTAACCTTTCAGAGCATGAAGAGAAGAGATTACTTAAAACTCTGAGGAAGCACCGTGCAGCTATTGGATATACTCTTGATGATCTTAAGGGCATTAGTCCCACTCTATGTCAGCACAAGATTCATATGGAGCCAGATGCTAAACCAGTTGTTGATCATCAATGACGTTTGAATCCTAAAATGAAGGATGTGTTAAGAACTAAAATATTAAAGCTTCTGGAAGCATGTATAATTTGTCCTATAGCTGATAGTAGATGGGTAAGTCATGTTCATTATGTCCCTAAGAAGGGAGGCATTGTTGTTGTTCCTAATGATAAAAATGAACTTATCCCACAAAGAATTGTAACTGGTTATAGGATGGTAATTGATTTCAGGAAATTAAATAAAGCTACAAGGAAAGATCATTACCCCTTGCCTTTTATTAATCAAATGTTAGAAAGATTATCTAAACATACACACTTTTGCTTCTTAGATGGATATTCTGGTTTCTCTCAAATACCTGTATCAAAAGAAGATCAAGAGAAAACCACTTTTACTTGTCCTTTTGGAACTTATGCTTATAGACGTATGCCTTTTGGTTTATGCAATACACCTGCTACCTTTCAAAGATGTATGACTGCTATATTCTCTGACTTTTGTGAAAAGATTGTTGAGGTATTCATGGATGATTTTTCCGTTTACGGAACTTCTTTTTATGATTTCTTAAGCAACATTGATCAAGTTTTGCAGATATGTGAAGAAACTAATCTTGTCTTGAATTGGGAGAAGTGCCACTTTATGGTTAACGAAGGTATAGTTCTTGGGCATGAAATTTCTAAAAGAGGTATTGAAGTAGACAAAGCTAAAGTTGATGCAATTGAGAAAATGTCATGTCCTAAAGACATCAAAGGTATAAGAAGTTTCCTAGGTCATGTTGGTTTCTATAGAAGGTTCATAAAAGACTTCTCTAAAATTTCTAGGCCTCTTACTAATCTCTTGCAAAAAAGATATTCCATTTGTTTGTGATGATGATTGCGTAGATGCCTTTGAAATACTTAAGAAAGCCTTAGTATCTTCACCTATTGTTCAACCACCTAATTGGAACCTACCCTTTGAAATTATGTATGATTCTAGTGATTATGCTATTGGTGCTGTTCAAGGTCAAAGAGTTGATAAGAAATTGAATGTTATTCATTATGCTAGTAAGACTCTAGACAGTGCTCAAAGAAATTATGCTACTACTGAGAAAGAATTTTTAGCAGTTGTGTTTGCATGTGATAAGTTCAGATATTATATCGTTGATTCTAAAGTAACTATTCACACCGATCATGCTGCTATTAAATACCTTATGGAAAAGAAAGATGCTAAACCTAGACTAATTAGGTGGGTACTTTTGCTTCAAGAATTTGATTTGCATATTGTTGATAGAAAGGGAGCTGAAAATCTAGTAGCGGATAATTTGTCTAGGATAGAAAATGTTCTTGATTACCCACTTCCTATTAATGCTAATTTTCATGATGAGCAATTAGCGGTGGTAAATGCTTCCCGCAATAGTCCTTGGTATGCAGATTATGCTAATTATATTGTTGCTAAATATATCCCACCTAGTTTCACATACCAACAAAAGAAAAAGTTTTTCTTTGATTTAAGACATTACTTTTTGGATGACCCACATTTATATAAAGAAGGAGTAGATGGTGTTATTAGACGTTGTGTACCCGAGCATGAACAGTAACAAATCCTACGGATGTGTCACTCTGAGGCATACGGAGGACACCATGCGGGAGACAGAACTGCGCATAAGGTATTACAGTCTGGTTTTTATTGGCCTACTCTTTTCAAAGATGCACGTAAGTTTGTCCTTACTTGTGATGAATGTCAAAGAATTGGTAATGTTGGTAGACGTCAAGAAATGCCTATGAATTATTCACTTGTTATTGAACCATTTGGTGTTTGGGGCTTTGATTATATGGGACCTTTTCCTAAATCCAATGGGTATACACAAATTGTTGTTGCTGTTGATTATGTCACTAAGTGGGTAGAAGCTATTCCAACTAGTAGTGCTGATCACAACACCTCTATTAAAATGCTTAAAGAAGTTATATTCTGGAGGTTTGGAGTCCCTAGATACTTGATGACTGATGGTGGTTCACATTTTATTCATGGTGCTTTCCGTAAACTTCTTGCTAAATATAATGTTAACCATAGAATTGCATCACCTTATCATCCTCAGTCTAGTGGTCAAGTTGAATTAAGCAATAGAGAAATAAAGTTAATTTTGCAAAAGACTGTTAATAGATCCAAAAAAATTTGGTCTAAGAAACTTGATGATGCATTGTGGGCTTATAGAACTGCTTATAAAAATCCTATGGGTATGTCTCCGTATAAAATGGTTTATGGAAAAGCATGTCATTTACCTCTAGAATTAGAGCATAAAGCTTATTGGGCAATTAAGGAACTTAACTATGATTTCAAACTTGCTGCTGAGAAGAGGTTATTTGATATTAGCTCCCTAGATGAATGGAGAACCCAAGCCTATGAAAATGCCAAGTTGTTTAAAGAAAAAGTTAAAAGATGGCATGACAAAAGAATTCAAAAACGGGAATTCAAAGTGGGTGAGCATGTTCTATTGTACAATTCTCGTTTAAGATTTTTTGCAGGAAAACTTCTCTCTAAATGGGAAGGGCCATACATCATCGAAGAAGTTTATCGCTCCGGAGCTATCAAAATCAACAACTCTGAAGGCACTAATCCGAGAGTGGTTAATGGTCAAAGAATTAAACATTATATCTTAGGTACGCTCATTAATGTTGAAACTAATATTATTCAAACTATGACACCGAAGGAACACATAAAAGAGACCTTTCGGAATGCTCCAGAACCCTAAAAAGGAGTAGGTATGTGATATGGTAAGTAAACCGACTTAAAAAATTCCATATAAATTATTTCTGTCCGTTTTGGAATATTAGAAAAAAAATACAAAAATAAGAAACAACCAAGGGGACCCACGAGGAGGTCACAAGGCAACAGGGCGCGCCCTACCCCCTAGGCGCGTCGGGTTGCCTTGTGGGCCCCTCGTGTGCCTCCCCAACTCCGTTTTCTTCTCGTATACTTGTTCTGCAAGATAAAAATTCTTTATATAAACTCCCAGGTGTTTTGACCACCGTATCGCAGGTTTCTCCTCTGTTCTTGTTTCGGGTTGTTTTTCTGACAGATCTAGCTCCCCATGGCTCCCCGAAGGCTCTGCACCAAGCACCAGATCGTGCAACCTTCGCCTGGCAAACGTCCTTTCAGTAAGGTCTATTATGAGTGGTCGTTAGGAGAGGAGGACGCCGGCATGCAGGAGGAAGTTGAAGAGGTCACGGGAAGCCAGATTCAAGGAGAAGGAGATCAAGCCATGCCCGCAGGAGAGGTAACAGAAAAGGGAGATATATTGCAAACTCTTTATCATAATCTCTCCCCATCTCAAATCGATACATTAAAGGTTTTTGAAGCAATTTGTGCTCAGAACACATCGCTTACTCATGAAGTTATTTTGTTGGAAGAGCAAAATCGTGCCCTTCGGAGGATCAATGGCAATCTAGAGTACTTACTGAAACTAAAGGACAAGCCCATCACTTCATCACCACCATCACCGAAAAAAGACACTTGAGTACATGGGTATGGGCACCACCCTTGGCTTGTTCTAAGCTTGGGGGAGGTGCCTCGGTATCGTATCACCATCACTTTTTATTATCATTATCTATCCTAGTTCGATCCTTAGTTATTTTGTGATCTAGAAGAATAAAGTTTTAGTATGATCTAGCTTCGAGTGCTTATTTCATGATCTATCTATCTATGTAATCATGTGCGAGAGTTATATAATAAAGAGTAGTTTGAGTTTTGCTTCTTCACTTTTATGTTTCAATCTTAGCAATAAAACAAAAATGATGAAAAGATCATATGCTAATCCCTTGGGGAAGTAATGACTTTACATAAGAAAAGTATAGTTGATAAAATTTATTGGAAGTTAACAAACATAGCATTAGTCATTGATGCAATTCATGAAAAAAAATAAAGGAAGAGAGGACTCACATATAAATATACTATCTTGGACATCTTTTATGATTGTGAGCCCCCATTAAATATTCTATGTCAAAGAGTTGACGTCGGACAAGGAAGACAATGTAATGCGTTATGTTTGCTTATATTCACATAGAAGTTATATTGTAATGGATCCTCTAACATGTGGTGCTTGCTCACTGTCTTTTGCTAGCCAAAAATCTGCACTAAGTAGAGAAACTACTTGTGCATCCAAAACCCTTGAACCCAGTTTCATGTCATGAGAGTCCACTATATCTACCTATGGATTGAATAAGATCCTTCAAGTAAGTTGTCATCGGTGCATAAAGCAATAAAAATTGCTCCTTAAATATGTATGAACTTTTATTGTAAGGGAAAATAAGCTTTGTATGAACTTGTGATGGTGAAGAAATAAAAGTGACAGCCTGCATAATAAAGGTTGCTATCAGAAGGGGCAATATAAAGTGACATTCCTTTGCATTAAGATTTTGCACATCCAAAAGTAAAAAGCGCATGACAACCTCTGCTTCCCTCTGCGAAGGGCCTATCTTTTACTTTTCTATATTTATTACTTTTATGCAAGAGTCAATAGTGTTCCTCTCTATTCCGTTTTTATTTTTTTCTCTTTGCAAGCATCATGTGGTGGGGAAAGATCTAGGCACATATATCCAGTTGGATGTAAGTAATCATGAGTTATTATTGTTGACTTTACCCTTGAGGTGAATTGGTTGGGAGGTGAAACTCTAAACCCCCATCTTCCTATGTGTCTGATTGAAGCTTTCGCCCCATAAATATGCCGTGAGTGTCAGCAATCATAGAAGACTAAATGATGGTTGAGTATGTGGACTTGCTAAACAAAAAGCTCTTACATAGACTCTTCCTGAAAATATGATGAATTGTGATTGTTTCATTGACTAAGAACATAGTTTGTTAGATTTCAAGAAAGTTTATGCTTTATACTTCGATGTTGTAATGAATTATTACTTGTTCGTGAGAAGTTGTATGATATTATATCGCTGCTATAGTATTGATCATGATGCTTTCTTGTCCGTATTTTGTTTTATCGACACCTCTCTCTCTAAACATGTGGTCATGATTATCGATTTTGGCTTTCGCTTGAGGACAAGCGAGGTCTAGGCTTGGGCAGTTGATACGTCCAATTTGCATCATGTTTTCCTATTGATATTTATAATATAATTGGTCATTATTTCACTTTATGATGCAATTCTTATGCCTTTTCTCTCTTAATTTGTAAAATTTATATGAAGAGGGAGATTACCGGCAGCTGGAATTCTGGACCTGAAATAGCTACAACAGAGATACCTATTCTACAGAGCTCCAAATGACCTGAAACTTCACGGAGATTTTTTTATTGAATATGTAAAAAATATTGGAAGAAAGAAATACCAGAGGGGGCACGGCCACCCCCTGGGCTCGCCCTGATGCCTTGTGGGGCCCACAGCAGGCCTCTGGCCCCTCCTTCTGCTATATAAGGTCATTTTCTCTAAAAAAATAAGGAGAGGACTTTCGGGACGAAACGCCGCCGTTTCGAGGCGGAACTAAGGCAGGAGCAGTTTTGCCCTCCGGCAGAGCGATTCTGCCGGGGATACTTCCCTCCGGGAGGGGGAAATCGAAGCCATCGACATCACCAACGATCCTCTCATCGTGGGAGGACCAATCTTCATCAACATCTTCACCAGCACCATCTCATCTCAAACCCTAGTTCATCTCTTGTATTCAATCTTTGTCTCAAAACCTCATATTGGTACCTGTGGGTTGCTAGTAGTGTTGATTACATCTTGTAGTTGATGCTAGTTGGTTTATTTGGTGGAAGATTATATGTTCAGATCCTTAATGATATTCAATACTCCTCTGATCTTGAACGTGAATATGATTTGTGAGTAGTTACGTTTGTTCTTGAGGACATGGGAGAAGTCTTGTTATAAGTAATCATGTGTATTTGGTATTCGTTCGATATTTTGATGATATGTATGTTGTTGCTTCCTTTAGTGGTGTCATGTGAACGTCGACTACATGACACTTCACCATACTTGGGCCTAAGGGAAGGCATTGTGGAGTAATAAGTAGATGATGGGCTGCTAGAGTGACAGAAGCTTAAACCCTAGTTTATGCGTTATTCCGTAAGGGGCTGATTTGAATCCATATGTTTCATGCTATGGTTAGATTTATCTTAATTCTTCTATAATAGTTGCGGATGCTTGTGAGAGGGGGTAATCATAAGAGGGTTGCTTGTTCAAGTAAGCACAACACCCTAGCACCGGGCCACCCACATATCAAATTATCAAAGTAGCGAACGCGAATCAAATAAACATGATGAAAGTGACTAGACGAGAATTCCCATGTGTCCTCGAGAACGCTTTGCTTTATATAAGAGACCGTTTCGGCTTGTCCTTTGCTATAAAAAGGATTGGGCCACCTTGCTGCACTATTGTTACTTGTTACTCATTACGAATCATCTTGCTACAAAACTATCAGTTACCGCAACTTTCAGTGCTTGCAGAAAATACCTTGCTGAAAACCGCTTGTCATTTCCTTCTGCTCCTCGTTGGGTTTGACACTCTTACTTATCAAAAGGACTACGATTGATCTCCTATACTTGTGGGTCATCACATGCTACTTGTGAGCTGCGTTGGGATTTCCCCTGAAGAGGAAGGGTGAAGCAATATAGTAGCGGATAAGTATTTCCCTCAGTAGAGAACCACGCAAACACCCGTCAATAGTACCTGCACACACAAGAGCAAATACTTGGACCCAATGCAGGCAAGAGGGTTGTCAATCCTCTTGGACTCGTCAATTGCAAGGATTAAATCTGGTAGTGGTAGATAGATAAATTGCAAAGTAAAATAAAAGTAAATAAATTGCAGCAAGGTATTTTTGGTTTTTGTAATATGATTAAAATAGACCCGGGGGCCATAGTTTTCACTAGAGGCATCTCTCTCATAAAAATAGCATACGGTGGGTAGATAAATTACTGTTGGGCAACTGATAAGAAAAGCGCATAGTTATGATGATATTCATGGCATCATCATGTACATAGGCATTACATTCGTGAGAAGTAGACCGACTCATGCCTGCATCTACTATTATTACTCCACCAATCGACTGACTCCTGCCTGCATCTATGGTATTAAGTTCATGACAAACAGAGTAATGCTTTAAGCAAGATGACATAATGTAGACAGAATAAAACTAAGCAATATGATTAAACCCCGTCGTTTTCTCCTTAGTAGCAACAATACAATACGTGCCTCGCTACCCCTTCTATCATGAGGTGAGGACACCGCAAGATTGAACCTACTACTATGCACCACTTCCACTGAAGATCAATCAATCTAGTTGGCCAAACCAAACGAATAGATCGGAAAGCATTACATAGCTATAACAATCACACATAATAAAGTTCAGAAAAGACTCAATTACTTTCAATGAATATTCAAATCATAAACCCACAATTCATTGGATCCCAACAAACACACCGCAATAGAAGATTACATTGGATCGATCTCCGAAGAGAACATTGTATTGAAGATCAAAGAGAGAGAGAGAAAGCTATCTACCTAATCACTATGGACCCGTAGGTCTGTGGTGGACTACTCACACATCATGGGAGGTGTAGCAAGGTTGATGTAGATGACCTCCGTGATCGATTCCCCCTCCGGCAGATTATCGGAAAAGGCCTCCAGATGGGATCGCAGAAGAACAGAGACTTGCGGCGGCGGAAAAATTGTTTCGGGTGGCTCTCTGGGGATTTTGGAATATTTGGGAATTTATAGCGCTGGAATTAGATCAAATGGAACCACGAGGGGCCCACAAGACATCAGGGCGTGCCCTGTTGTCTTGTCGTCTCCTCATAGGTCTTCTGGTGCACCCCCAAAGCTTCTAGGGTCTCTTATGTCCAAAAAAATTGTCAAAAAGTTTCGTAGCATTTGGACTCCGTTTGGTATAGATTTTCTGTAAAACCAAAAACTAGCAGAAAATAGCAGCTGGCACTAGACACTGAGTTAATAGGTTAGTCCCCAAAAATGATATAAAATTGCATAAAAAGTATCTAAGAATGATAATATAATAGCATGAAACAATCAAAAATTATAGATACGTCGGAGACGTATCAGCATCCCCAAGCTTAATTCCTGCTCGTCCTCAAGTAGGTAAATGATAAAAACAGAAATTTTGATGTTGAATGCTACCTAGCATGTATATCATGTAATATTTTTACGGTATAAATATTGATAAATGATGAAGTAATTGATATCAACATAATAATATCCATGAATACAAGAACATAATCATTACTTTTTCAAAATATACGATGCTCAACGAATGTTATCCCTACTCATTGAATTATGTAAGCATGGCATGACTCCGCCTTCACCACATAAATATAAATCATGAGCACCACGATGTCAAACCAAGCAATTGGACCATACTTTTTCACGCGCTTCAGCATTTTCAACTCCACTCAGTACATGAGCGTGAGCCATGGACATAGCACTATGGGTGGAATAGAGTGTGGTGGTAGAGATTCATAAGGGAAGTCAAAAAGAAAGAAAGTCTCGCATCAACTCGGTGGATCAATAGGCAATGGAGAGGCCTATCAATCGATATCAATGTGAGGAGTAGGGATTGCCATGCAACGGATGCACTAGAGCTATAAGTGTATGAAAACTCGATACTGAAACTAAGTGGGTGTGCATCCAACTTGCTTGCTCATGAAGACGTCGGGCATTTGAGGAAGCCCATCATCAGAATATACAAGCCAAGTTCTATAATGAAAAATTCTCACTAGTATATGAAAGTGACAACTCAGGAGACTCTTTATATGAAGAACATGGTGCTACTTTGAAGCACAAGTGTGCTAAAAAGATAGTAGCATTGTCCCTTCTCTCTTTTTCTCTCATTTTTTTGTTGGGCTCTTTTGGCCTCTTTTTTTAGAACAATATCATGAACCTCATCCCCAGTTTTTGGAGGACTCATCAGTCTCCATCATTCTTAACCTCACTGGGACAATGCTCTAATAATGATGATCATCACACTTTTATTTACTTACAACTCGATAAACTGAAACAATATGACTCTATATGAATGCCTTTGGCAGTGTACCAGGATGTGCAATGATCTAGCGTAACATGTATATATTACAATGAGGATAGATGGCCTATATGATCATGCAAAGCAATATGATGATGAACACACATGTCATAAGACGGAACGGTGGAAGTTGCATGACAATATATCTCGGAATGGCTATGGAAATGCCATGATAGGTAGGTATGGTGGCTGTTTTGAGGAAGATATAAGGAAGCTTATGTGTGATAGAGCGTATCATATCACGGGGTTTGGATTCACCGGCGAAGTTTGCACCGACTCTCAAGGTGAGAAAGGGCAATGCACGGTACCGAAGAGGCTAGCAATATGTCGATAGGTGGGAGTGTTGTATTAGTCCATGAACTCACATTAGTCATAAAGAACTCATATACTTATTGTGAAAGTTTTATTAGCCCTCGAAGCAAAGTACTACTCGCATGCTCCTAAGGAGGAGGTTGGTAGGAGGTAACCATCGCGCGCCCCTGATTCGAACAACACAAAGGATTTCAATCAGACATAAAAATGCTCAAACTTCCCCACCATGCCATGACCGACACTTAAATGAGTAGTTAATAACAAGCTTTAATATCAATATTTATACTAACCAATGATCATGAACTAATACCCTTTCATATTACGACATCAATATAATTAAATCATACGTTTCATCTTTAGTGATCTACATGAAAGTTTTTATTATACCACTCTTATATACCTATCATTTTCAGACTAGTCTTATAACTCGTGCATATTACCACTTCCTATTTAGGACTCTCAAAAAGATTTAAGTGAAGCATGAGAGTGCAATAATTTCTATAAAATATATAACCACCGCCGTGCTCTAAGAATATAAGTGAAGCACAAGAGCAACTACATGGCTCAAAAGATATAAGTGAAGCACATAGAGTATTCTAACAAATCATGATGAATGTGTGTCTCTCAAAAGGTGCGTCCAGCAAACAATGATTGTGGCAAACTAACAAGCAACCAAAATAAAACTATGGTACAATACGCTCCAAGTAAAACGCATATCATGTGATGAATAAAAATATAGCTCCAAGTGACATACCGATGAATTGTGGCCGAAAGAGGGGATGCCATCCGGGGCATCCCCAAGCTTAGATGCTTGGGTCTTCCTTGAATATTACCTTGGTGTGCCTTGGGCATCCCCAAGCTTAGGGTGTTGCCGCTCCTTATTCCTTCATCCATCGTGATCTCACCCAAAACTTGAAAACTTCAGCACACAAAACTCAACAGAAACTCCGTGAGATCTGTTAGTATAATAAATCAATCATCCACTTTAGGTACTGTTATAAATTGATTCATAATTGTTCTGCATAATACCTACTGTATTCTAACTTCTCCATGACTTATACCCCCCTATATAATCCATAGCATCATTAAAACAAGCACACTATGCAATAAAAACAGAATATGTCTAAAACAGAGCAGTACGTAATGACAGAATATTTATCCATACTTCTGTAACTCCAAAAATTCTCAAACATTAGCACAACGTAAAACATTTGTATCCCAATACTGTGTAAACATTTCAGATTTTTCTGACGTTCCAGTAAAAAATGTAAAATCAAATACTGGGCACAAAACTTTCTGTTTTCAAACAACATCAATTATACTATCATTCAAATCATCCCAAAGGCATTACTTGGCACAAACACTAATTAAAAGATAAAAACACAATCATTACAGTAGCAATAATTGTACGACTCAAGAAAAATAAAAATTGCAATAAAGATAAATATTGGGTTGCCTCCCAACAAGCGTTATTGTTTTATGCCCCTAGCTAGGCATAGTGCATAGTTTCAAGTATTATCATCTTTCGAACCCAACTCCTCAATTATGCATCCAGGCTTTCTTGGCGGTTTAGCAAACATATTTTTAACAATTACACTCCTAGGAACAAAATTGAGGAATTTGTTTTCAGTAATAGGTTCCTTTATCATATCAATAAAGTTGGGGTGCACACTAATCATTTTAAGATACCCTTTCTCTCTACTTGATGAAACACCCTTATTTTTAGGAACATGCATAAACTTAGAATTTTTATTTGTAGGAGTTCTTTCAATAGTTTTAACGGAAGAAAAAGCTGAACCCAAATTATTAATGATTTCTTCCAATTTATCAATTCTAGCGGGACTTTGTTCTACTCTCTCAGTGATTATTGGTTCCTTTTCCTTTAGCATCTTTAATGTGGTTCCTACTGTTGAGCCAAATTTAGTAACTTGATTGTGGACCTTCTTGTCTAGATTTTCAATATGTTCAATAGTAGGCATTTTATTCTCAATAGCTTCTAACCTTTGCATAACATGTTCCAAAGTCAATGTTGTTTCATTAATAGTAATAGGTGGTGATCCTACTAAATTTCCCATAGCATTGAAAGCATCCCAAGGGTGACTACTAAGAAAGTTTCCTCCAGTGATAGTGTCAAGCACAAATCTATAACAAGTAGTAACACCCACATAAAAATTGTGAAGAAGAACGGTGGTGGATTGCTTACGAGTAGATCTATTTTGAGCATCGCAAATCCTATACCAAGCATCTTTTAAATTTTCTCCTCCCCTATGTTTAAAATTAAGCACTTCATTTTCAGGGGTGCAAGTAACAAGTGAAGAACTAGCCATAGTGGCAAAACAAGCAAGAAAGCAAACAAGCAAAATAAAATATTTTTGTGTGTTTTATTTTTTTAGCGAAACTAATAAAAGCAAATAAAAAGTAGAACAAGTAAATTATAATGTGAATGTAGGAACCTGCAAGTGTTTGATGATGTCTCCCCGGCAATGGCGCTAGAAATTCTTTCTGCTACTTGTGAACTGTGTTGGGATTTTCCCCGAAGAGGAAGGGTGAAGCAATATAGTAGCGGATAAGTATTTCCCTCGATAGAGAACCAAGGTTATCGAACCAATAGGAGAACCACACAAACACCCGTAAACAGTACCTGCACACACTAGAGCAAATACTTGCACCCAACGCAGGCAAGAGGGTTGTCAATCCCCTTGTACTCGTTAATTGCAAGGATTAAGTCTGGTAGTGGTAGATAGATAAATTGCAAAGTAAAATAAAATTAATAAATTGCAGCAAGGTATTTTTGGATTTTGTAATATGATTAAAATAGACCCGGGGGCCATAGTTTTCACTAGAGGCATCTCTCTCATAAAAATAGCATACGGTGGGTAGACAAATTACTGTTGGGCAACTGATAAGAAAAGCGCATAGTTATGACGATATTCATGGCATGATCATGCACATAGGCATTACGTCCGTGAGAAGTAGACCGACTCCTGCCTGCATCTACTACTATTACTCCACCAATCGACCGACTCCTACCTGCATCTATGGTATTAAGTTCATGACAAACAGAGTAACGCTTTAAGCAAGATGACATAATGTAGATAGAATAAAACCAAGCAATATGATTAAACGCTGTCATTTTCTCCTTAGTAGCAACAATACAATACGTGCCTCGCTACCCCTTCTATCACGAGGTGAGGACACCGCAAGATTGAACCTACTACTATGCACCACTTCCACTGAAGATAAATCAATCTAGTTGGCGAAACCAAACGGATAGATCAAAAAGCATTACATTGCTATAACAATCACACATAATAAAGTTCAGAAAAGACTCAATTACTTTCAATGAATATTCAAATCATAAACCCACAATTCACCGGACACACCGCAAAGGAAGATTACATCGGATCGATCTCCGAAGAGAACATTGTATTGAAGATCAAAGAGAGAGAGAGAAAGCCATCTAGCTAATCACTATGGACCCGTAGGTCTGTGGTGGACTACTATCATCGAAGGTGCAGCAAGGTTGATGTAGATGACCTCCGTGATCGATTTCCCCTCCGGCAGATTACTGGAAAAGGACTTGCTACTTGTAGTCTGCGTTGGTATTTCCCCGAAGAGGAGATGATGATGCAGTACAGTAGAGATAAGTATTTCCCTCAGTTAAGAACCAAGGTTATCAATCCAGTAGGAGAACCAAGCAAAATTCCGTTAAGCACACCTGCACACACAAGAGCAAACACTTGCACCCAACGCAAATAAGACGGTTGTCAATCCTCTTAGCGGTTATTTGCAAGGATTAAATCTTATAGAGGTAAATAGATAAACTAAAATACTAAATAAAATAAAAGTAAATAAATTGCAGCAATGTACTTTTAGGTTTTTTATATATGATAAAGTAGAACCGGGGGCCATAGTTTTCACTAGAGGCTTCTCTCTCGAACACATAGCATACGGTGGGTAAACAAATTACTGTTGGGCAATTGATAGAAAAGCAAATAATTATGATGAATTCATGGCAATGATCATGTATATAGGCATCACATCCGAGACAAGTAGACTGACTCCTGCCTACATCTACTACTATTACTCCACCCATCGACCGCTATCCAGCATGCATCTAGGGTATTAAGTATGAAACAGAGTAACGCCTTGTAACACCCCTAGGTAATGAGCACACTGATCATCTGTTAATCATGCCAAGTCATTTTGATTTACAATGCTTATTCACATTGGGATCATAGCTCATTTCAAATTCCAATTCAAATTGAAATTCAAAAAATAAAGTGGAAAATAAAAGTTATTCAATTTGGAAACTAAAGTGTTCATAATATTGCAAATAATCCCAAAGCATTTATAAAAAATAAACCAACATTATTAAAATTCCCAAAATGACCCTAGCAACTAAAACAGTACCCAAAACAGCCCCATTTATTTCATTTTCAATTATGAATAATTCAAATGAATTCATTTAAAACCCAAAACCATTGTGGTAGAGCAGAATATTGCAGGGTATTTAATTTGGCAAGCTTCACATTTTTCTAAACTAATTTGCTATTAAAAGAAAATGCAAAACAGAAAAGGAAATGCAGAAAAGAAAAAGAAAAGGGAAAGAGAAGTGGCCTACTGTGCACTTGGGCTTCCAGTGCACAGTGCGCAACGGCCCAGCCCGCGCCGGCCTTTTCTCCTACCTCTCACCAGTGAGAGGCAGAGGCCATGGCATGGACGCCGTGCGGCCACACGCCCATAGATGGCCACGCGCCGGCCATCCATTGGGTCCTCGCGGTGGATAAGGCCGAGTGCGACCCCTGGGACAAACCCTAATCGCCACTCTCCCCCTTCCTCGTTCGTCCCCTTCAGATTCGTCGAGCACGAGCGCGCCCGCCGCCGTGCCTCGTCGTTGCCGTGGCCACCAGCCTCCCCTCGCCGCCTCGCCTTGTCCAGCAACTCCGTCGACACCGGCTACATCGCCTGCGCCCTCGGATCAGAGCTGTGGAGCTACCTCGACGCCGCACGCACCCTCTTCTTCATCTACGGCCGCCGAACGCCACCGCTCGATCCGCCGCCCTCCGACCTCCTCCGGCTTCAACGAGCAGCTCCCCGTCACCGGTGTGAGTAGCACCACTTTTCCCCTCTCCTTTCGGTCCTGCCCGAGCTCTCTAGCTGCCGCCGCCATTGCTTCCGCTCCCGTCGCCGTGGCCTAGCTCGCTGCTGCTGTTGCGTCCCTGCCATGGCCAAACAAGCGCGCCAGCAAGCTCAGGGCTACCCCCTGATCCTCCCTGTAACTTTAGATCACGCGCGAACGAGCCGGGTCGTCATTTTCGTCGAACCACCGAACGCCGCCGCCGCCATTGATGAAGTTGCGCTCACCTCTGGCCTCCCCTGCTTGTGTGGCAGCCACCAGACGACGCGCCGCGTCGAGGCCGACCCAACGGTGGTCTCCGTGCCCTAAATGGCCGTCGGAGCCGCGTTTCCGGTGAGCTCCCGTGTCGCCGCACGCCTCTGTGGCCACGCCGGAGAGCGCGCCGGCGTTTAAAACACCGGTGGGCCCGCGTGTCAGCTAGTTAGCACTAACCCGGGCCTAAACAGCCACTGACAGTGGGCCCCTTCACTGTAGCAATTAGGATTAAAATTAAACTAACCTACTAACCTAATATGCCACTGAAACCTGGGGCCCATCCACTAATTAATCCCTGTTTAAAAATAAAACACGGTTTAACCCTGCTGAGTATGACCTGTGGCTCCCGCTAGATAATTAACTTAATTAGGTAAATTAAACCTCTGTTTAATCAAAACAGTCAATGAGAGGTGGGACCCACTGGTCAGTTTGACCAGTCAACGTCCACAATTGACTGCTGACATCACCCTGACATCATGCTGACGTCTCAATTCACTGTTTCGGATAATTTGAATTAAATAATTCCAGAAATTCCAGAAAATGATTAAAACTTTGAAAAATCATATAAAGTAAACCGTAACTCGGATGAAAATAATTTATATATGAAAAACGATGAGAAAAATATGACGAATCCGAATATGCCACCCACATACCGGCCACACCTCTCTAACATGATGAACATCGAACTTTCCCCTCCGATTCATCTGTCCGATAAATGCCCGGAGTTGGTAAAACACCTCCAGATGTTTTCTCGCTCCGACTATCTTGCGTAGTACTGCATTAGGGCACCCCTCGAATAACGTGCTGCCATGCCATGCATCTGTGTTGCATTTGTTGCTTGTATTTATTGTTTCTTCCCCCCCTCTTCTCTCCGGTAGACCCCGAGACCGACGCTGCTGCCGAGTACGACTACGCCCCTGACGACCAGCCCCTTTCAACAGAGCTTCCAGGCAAGCAAAACCCCCTTGATCATTCCTATATCGCCTATTCCTTCTCCCTCATGCTTGCATTAGATATTGCTACTGTAATTGATTGTTCCTATTCTGATGCATAGCCTGTTTTTGTAACCTACTGTTGCTACTTTACCTGTCATCCTAAACTGCTTAGAATAGGTTGGTTAGTGATCCATCAGTGGCCCTCACCTTTGTCCGTGTTGACCTGCCTTGCTATCAGAAGACCCGAGCAATGTGATCGACGTACAGAGACCGAGCACAGCACCGCACACCCCCTTGTTGTACGACTCTGCAGAGCCACTATCGAGTGACAAGGGTGATACCTCGTACTTCACTTCTGATGATGGCTCTGTAGCATAGCTAATCGGTTGTGGTTATCGAGGGTGATTCCTCTTTCACCAGCTCCGATGATGACTCTGTCGTACAACCTCTCAAGTGGGAATCCATCGAGGGTGATTCCTCGGATTTCCCCCTTGATGTTACCGGATACACTGTTACTTTTCACTATCGCCCCCTGTTCACTGTGATTGTGGGACTGAAGGGATAGGCGGTACCACCCCGGTTGAGGTGGACCTGAGTTCCCGACAGTCTCTTGGGAAGTCGGGTTGACCTGGAGGGTACCCGCGAGATAATTACGAGGCGCGGTCGGGCAGGCAGAGACCGCCCTCGAGAGGGATGGGCCTGGCCCTTGTTGCACTTCCTCGAGACGGGGTGACAGGAGTACTGATCGTCACCGCGAGCCCCCAACACACTAACGGATTTGGGTATTTGATCTGAGTTGGCCGCTGGCCATATACGCACTACCACCACGTGGGATAATGGTTATGGGACCCTCTACGCCGTATGTATCAGCCGAAACCTTTGTCAGATGTCCAGTTCAGCCTTGTGGCACGGCAGGATCGGCGCCATCCATGACAAAGGTGGTGCCTGGATCTAACCCTGCGCACAACGACCCAGAGTGCAAAGGGCGATGGGCCCAAGACCCCTGAGCACTTAGGATGTAGACCGGCGGGGACCTCTCTACTGAGCCTAGGTAGGACTACGTCATGTCGATCAGCCGAGGCCGGGCATGACCGAGAAAAGTGTGTCCGGCCAGAGTTAATCGAGCGTGTTGGGTAACAGTAGTGCACCCCTGCAGGTAAGTTAACTTTTCGAATAGCCATGTCCACGGTAACAGGATGCTCAGTGTTGTATCCCGATCTACTACAACTTGAACTGAATACATGTTACTTTAACTATAAGCTCCGGGATCACTTTCTCGCAGGGAGTTGAGGAAGGATCTCTAGGCTTGCTACTACATGCCTGTTACTTTATGTTATGCTGCTAATCTGCACTCTTCTAATGCTGCAAGATGCTAGTCTTCGATAGGCTAGGCTTTTCCCCCTCTATTCCAGCATTTCTGCAGTTTAGTCCAAAGATATAGCTCCATTCCTTTGATACCGATGCATAAGTAGTATAGTTCTGATGTCAGTCTTGCGAGTACTTTGGATGAGTACTCACGGTTGCTTTGCTACTATTTTCCCCCCTACCCAATTGCTGCGACCAGATGATGGATCCCAGGAGTCAGCTGCTACCGCCGACGACTGCTACTACACTTCTGGTGGAGCCTACTACTACGTGGAGACCGATGACCAGGAGTAGATTCGGAGGCTCCCAGGCAGGAGGCCTGCGCCTTTTTGATCAGTGTCGTTGTTATGCTAGCCTTCTTAAGGCAAACTTGTTTCCCTATTATGTTTGTACTCAAATATTATGTTGTTTCCGCTGACGCTTGATCGCGAGCTTATGTATTCTAACCCTCGAGGCCCCCTGGCTTGTAATAAAAGTTTGTATGACTTTTCTTTGTGTTTAGAGTTGTGTTGTGATATCTTCCCGTGAGTCTCTGATCTCGATCGTGTGCATTTGCGTGTATGATTAGTGCACGGTCGAGCAGGGGTGTCACAAGTTGGTATCAGAGCCAACTGTCTGTAGGAAGCCCCCTTCCGATTCCTTGGTCGAAGTTGAGTCTAGACTTTGAAAACTGTTTCACTAACATGGCTATGTGGCTTACGGGCCCACGTCGCCAATGGGTGGTATTAGGATCTTTAATTCCTCTTCCTTACTCTGGGATTCTACACTCTCTTCTATTCAGGTTAAAAATTTACTAACTCAGATTCTAGGTTCTCGTGATCACGTCCACCCGGAGCTTTGATTATCTACAAATTACTTCCTTGAATGGACGATGCAAGAATTCACTCACTGTCATTTGACAATCTTGAAATTTCCTCTATTTCAGATGGATAGCTTGTTTCCGCCGCGTCCTGCTACGCAGCTTGTACTTCGGACTTGGGCTCGTGATGCGCCTGGTTTTCCAGCTATCTTGGTCGCCCTCCTGACTAGATTGGGCTACCACTGGTACCCCGAGTACATGGTTTATGAGGATTTCCGCGAGTTAAATCAGGAGCAGTACCATGCCGATGTTCGTATTTTTGATCAGCGGGACGACTCCGTCACTGAGTTGCACACTTTTCACGGTATCGGCGTGACGATTGATATGGCAGTCCATGACGCTGCCCATTCTGCTGTCGCACGTATTCATGGAGAGCATAGTCGCTTGGATGACTCCGAGTTCTGATACATCCTGTATGCCCCTGCTGGAGATGATACCGGATACTACACAGCTATCTGTGCCCCTTACGAGCGACGTCGATACGACCCGCAGGTTTTGATTCAGTGCACTCAGGCTCTGGATCGCATTGCCCAGGCTCTTGCCATTGAGTTGTTTGCCACTCGCGCGCGTCTCTACGATGCTATGACATAGTTGCTGCCAGCTGTTCGTGTAGGGATACATCTAGAGTACATTCTTTACCCACGCAGGACTCGGATGCTTGCAGGTATCGGTTGGCCTGCTGTTGGAGGTCGCACACCCACACGTGGACCTCTCCTCCCAGTTCGAGATTGGGTTCTGCATCAGAGTAATCATGGAGCACGGGACCTTTCCGCTGTGGACACTCATCGTCCGCACCTGCAGTTACCTGGTTTCCGTGGTATTCCCCGACTTTGATGTAGCCTTTGCTATGTCCCGTTGTTGTATTCCCTATCGCGTGCCTGCGCGCCGCCTAGTATGTCTAGCTGTTTGAATTTCCGAACTTATGCTGTCCGCATGTAACCGACTTTGTGTATGGATCTGTATGTCTTAATTGACTACTGCTATGAATCTATTGCACTACTTGTTTATTATCGTGTTACATCATGCTTGTCTCTAGACACTTGCAGTTGCTTTTACTAAACTACCCCCTGTTAAATCTTTAGCAGGATGGTTAGACCCGCAGGTCGTGGTCGTGGCCGTGGTGCCAACGATCCACCCCCGCCAGACTATATGGCAGCTATGATGCAACAATTCAAGCTGAACCACCAGTTCATGGTTGGAATCATGGCTCAGTTTTCAAACCAGAACCAGAATGCTCAGAATCAGCAACCTTCCCCAATAACTCTGCAGGAGTTTGTGCGTCTCAGCCCTACTACTTTCCGCAACTCTGAAGAGCCACTGGATGCTGATGACTAGCTTCGCGACATCGCCTTTGAGATGGAATCTGCCAATGTCGCCCCTGCCAACCTTGTCACCTTGCGTCTTACTTCTTGAAGGGTCCCGCTGCTCAATGGTGGGACACCCACAGGCGTTCACTACCTGCTGGGACAGTCGTTAACTGGTTCGCGTTTCAGACTGCTTTCCGTGCCCGTTACATTCCTCAGGGAATCATGGACCGGAAGAAAACAGAGTTTCGCAACCTCACTCAGGGCAATAGGACTGTCGAAGCTTATCAGCAGGAATTCCTTGAATTATCTCGCTATGCTGAGGAAGACATTGCTACTGATGCTCGTAGACAGGAGAAATTCCATAATGGACTCCACCCAGACCTCAAGCTTGCACTTGCTGTTCATGACTTCACCGACTTCGCCACCCTGGTAAACAAGGCTATCCAGGTTGAAACGGCTCAGAAGGAACACAAGAATGCCGTCAAGCGCCACCATGACGTTGGCTCATCTTTGGGCTCGTCATCGCAGAAGCGCCATATCTGGATTCCCAATAGCATGTACCATCTAGCTGCACCTTCTCCACCACCGGGGCAGCCAAGATCTCAGGCTCCACTGCTTCGAGCTCCTGCTCCCCGTCCCAGTGATGGGCTCTGCTTCAAGTGTGGCCGTCCAGGTCACCGATCCAGAGAATGCCCTCAGAATCAGAATCAGCTTGCACTTCCCCCTGCTGGCCGTGGAAATGGCCGTGGTAACAATCAGCCTCGCAACAATAATACCAGGCCTTCTTATGGTCGTGGTCAAGCTTACCATGTTGATCTGAATGAAGCTCAAGATCAGCTTGCTACTGTGAACGGTACTATCCTTGTTCGCTCAATACCACCTCCTGTTTTAATTGATTCAGGAGCTTTGCATTCATTTTACGCTAAAATCCTTTGCATTCACGCATGACATTAGATGTGAACCATTGCGCAATTCGTTAATGGGAAATTCTCACGCGGGCCCATGCCAAGCATCCTTGGTATGAATACCCCATTTTTCCTTTCTACCTCCTGAATTTTCGGGACGAAAATTTCTTTTAGAGGAGGAGAATTGTAACACCCCTAGGTAATGAGCACAGTGATCATCTGTTAATCATGCCAAGTCATTTTGATTTACAATGCTTAATCACATTGGGATCATAGCTCATTTCTAATTCCAATTCAAATTGAAATTCAAAAAATAAAGTGGAAAATAAAAGTTATTCAATTTGGAAACTAAAGTGTTCATAATATTGCAAATAATCCCAAAGCATTTATAAAAAATAAAACCAACATTATTAAAATTCCCAAAAATGACCCTAGCAACTAAAACAGTACCCAAAACAGTCCCATTTATTTCATTTTCAATTATGAATAATTCAAATGAATTCATTTAAAACCCAAAACCACTGTGGTAGAGCAGAATATTGCAGGGTATTTAATTTGGCAAGCTTCACATTTTTCTTAACTAATTTGCTATTAAAATAAAATGCAGAAAAGAAAAAGAAAAGGGAAAGAGAATTGGCCTACTGTGCACTTGGGCTTCCAGTGCACAGTGCGCAACGGCCCAACCCGCGCCGGCCTTTTCTCCTACCTCTCACCAGTGAGAGGCAGAGGCCATGGCGTGGACGCCGCGCGGCCGCACGCCCACAGAAGGCCACGCGCCGGCCATCCATCGGGTCCTCGCGGTGGATAAGGCTGAGTGCGACCCCTGGGACAAACCCTAATCGCCACTCTTCCCCTTCCTTGTTTGTCCCCTTCGGATTTGTCGAGCCCGAGCACGCCCGCCGTCGTGCCTCGTCGTTGCCGTGGCCACCGGCCTCCCCTCGCCGCCTCGCCTTGTCCAGCAACTCCGTCGACACCGGCTACATCGCCTGCGCCCTCGGATCAGAGCTGTGGAGCTACCTCGACGCCGCACGCACCCTCTTCTTCATCTACGGCCGCCGAACGCCACCGCTCGATCCGCCGCCCTCCGACCTCCTCCGGCTTCAACGAGCAGCTCCCCGTCACCGGTGTGAGCAGCGCCACTTTTCCCCTCTCCTTTCGGTCCCGCCCGAGCTCTCTAGCTACCGCCGCCATTGCTTCCGCTCCCGTCGCCGTGGCCTAGCTCGCTGCTGCTGCTACGTCCCTGCCGTGGCCAAACAAGCGCGCCAGCAAGCTCAGGGCTACCCCCTGATCCTCCCTGTAACTTTAGATCACGCGCGAACGAGCCGGGTCATCGTTTTTGTCGAACCACCGAACGCCGCCGCCGCCATTGATGAAGCTGCGCTCGCCTCCGGCCTCCCCTGCTTGTGTGGCGGCCACCAGACGACGCGCCGCGTCGAGCCCGACCCAACGGTGGTCTCCGCGCGCCAAATGGCCGCCGGAGCCGCGTTTCCGGTGAACTCCCGGGTCGCCGCACGCCTCTGTGGCCTCGCCGGAGCGCGCGCCAGCGTTTAAAACGCCGGTGGGGCCCGCGTGTCAGCTAGTTAGCACTAACCCGGGCCTAAACAGCCACTGACAGTGGGCCCCTTCACTGTAGCAATTAGGATTAAAATTGAACTAACCTACTAACCTAATATGCCACTGACACCTGGGGCCCACCCACTAATTAATCCATGTTTAAAAATAAAACACTGTTTAACCCTGCTGAGTATGACATGTGGGTCCCGCTAGATAATTAACTTAATTAGATAAATTAAACCTCTGTTTAATTAAAACAGTCAATGACAGGTGGGACCCACTGGTCAGTTTGACCAGTCAACGTCCACAGTTGACTGCTGACGTCACAATTCACTGTTTCGGATAATTCAAATTAAATAATTCCAGAAATTCTAGGAAATGATTAAAACTTTGAAAAATCATATAAAGTAAACCGTAACTCGCATGAAAATATTTTATATATGAAAAACGATCAGAAAAATATGACGAATCCGAATATGCCACCCACATACCGGCCACACCTCTCTAACATGATGAACATGGAACTTTCCCCTCCGATTCATTTGTCCAATAAATGCCCGGAGCTGGTAAAACACCTCCAGATGTTTTCCCGCTCCGACTAACTTGCGTAGTACTGCATTAGGGCACCCCTCGAATAACGTGTTGCCATGCCATGCATCTGTGTTGCATTTGTTGCTTGTATTTATTGTTTCTTCCCCCCCTCTTCTCTCCGGTAGACCCCGAGACCGACGCTGCTGCCGAGTACGACTACGCCCCTGACGACCAGCCCCTTTCAGCAGAGCTTCCAGGCAAGCAAAACTCCCTTGATCATTCCTATATCGCCTATTCCTTCTCCCTCATGCTTGCATTAGATTTTGCTACTGTAATTGATTGTTCCTATTCTGATGCATGGCCTGTTTTTGTAACCTATTGTTGCTCATTTACCTGTCATCCTAAACTGCTTAGAATAGGTTGGTTAGTGATCCATCAGTGGCCCTCACCTTTGTCCGTGTTGACCTGCCTTGCTATCAGAAGACCCGAGCAATGTGATCGACGTACAGAGACCGAGCACATCACCACACACCCCCTTGTTGTACGACTCTGCAGAGCCACTATCGAGTGACGAGGGTGATACCTCGTACTTCACTTCTGATGATGGCTCTGTAGCATAGCTAATCGGTTGTGGTTATCGAGGGTGATTCCTCTTTCACCACCTCCGATGACGACTCTGTCGTACAACCTCTCAAGTGGGAATCCATCGAGGGCGATTCCTCGGATTTCCCCCTTGATGTTACCGGATACACTGTTACTTTTCACTGTCGCCCCCTATTCACTGTGATTATGGGACTGAAGGGACAGGCGGTACCACCCCGGTTGAGGTGGACCTGAGTTCCCGACAGTCTCCTGGGAAGTCGGGTTGACCTGGAGGGTACCCGCGAGATAATTAGGAGGCGCCCTCGAGAGGGATGGGCCTGGCCCTTGTTGCACTTCCTCGAGACGGGGCGACAGGAGTACTGATCGTCACCGCGAGCCCCCAACACAGTAACGGATTTGGGTATTTGATCTGAGTTGGCCGCTGGCCATATACGCACTACCACCACGTGGGATAATGGTTATGGGACCCTCTACGCCGTATGTATCAGCCGAAAGCTTTGTCATATGTCCAGTTCAGCCTTGTGGCACGGCAGGATCGACGCCATCCATGACAGAGGTGGTGCCTGGATCTAACCCTGCGCACAACGACCCGGAGTGCAAAGGGCGATGGGCCCAAGACCCCTGAGCACTTAGGATGTAGACCGGCGGGGACCTCTCTGCTGAGCCTAGGTAGGACTACGTCATGTCGATGAGCCGAGGCCGGGCATGACCGAGAAAAGTGTGTCCGGCCAAAGTTAATCGAGCGTGTTGGGTAACAGTAGTGCACCCCTGCAGGGAAGTTATCTATTCGAATAGCCGTGTCCACGGTAACAGGACGCTCAGTGCTGTATCCCGATCTACTACAACTTGAACTGAATACATGTTACTTTAACTGTAAGCTCCGGGATCGCTTTCTCGCAGGGAGTCGAGGAAGGATCTCTAGGCTTGCTACTACATGCCTGTTACTTTATGTTATGCTACTAATCTGCACTCTTCTAATGCTGCAAGACGCTGCAAGATGCTAGTCTTCGATAGGCTAGGCTTTTCCCCCTCTATTCTGGCATTTCTGCAGTTTAGTCCAAAGATATAGCTCCATTCCTTTGATACCGATGCATAAGTAGTATAGTTCTGATGTCAGTCTTGCGAGTACTTTGGATGAGTGCTCACGGTTGCTTTGCTACTATTTTCCCCCGTACCCGATTGCTGCGACCAGATGATGGATCCTAGGAGTCAGCTGCTACCGCCGACGACTGCTACTACACTTCCGGTGGAGCCTACTACTACGTGGAGACCGACGACCAGGAGTAGATTCGGAGGCTCCCAGGCAGGAGGCCTGCGCCTTTTCGATCAGTGTCGTTGTTATGCTAGCCTTCTTAAGGCAAACTTGTTTCCTTATTATGTCTGTACTCAGATATTATGTTGTTTCCGCTGACGCTTGATCGCGAGCTTATGTATTCGAACCCTCAAGGCCCCCTGGCTTGTAATAGAAAGCGTGTATGACTTTTCTTTGTGTTTAGAGTTGTGTTGTGATATCTTCCCGTGAGTCTCTGATCTCGATCGTGTGCATTTGCGTGTATGATTAGTGCACGGTCGAAGCAGGGGCGTCACACGCCTTAAGCAAGATGACATGATATAGACAAAGTAAACTTAAGCAATATGATTGAACCCCATCTTTTTATCCTTAATGGCAACAATACAAATACGTGTCATGTCACCTTCTGTCACTGGGATTGAGCACCGCAAGATTAAACCCATCACAAAGCACCTCTCCCATTGCAAGACAAATCAATCTAGTAGGCCAAACTAAATCGATAGATCGGAGAGAAATACAAAGCTATAATAATCATGCATAAAAGAGTTCAGAGAAGACTCAAATATTTCTCATGAATAATCTGATCATAAACTCACAATTCATCGGATCCCAACAAACACACCGCAAAAGAAGATTACATCGGATAGAACTCCAAGAACATCGAGGAGAACATGGTATTGAAGATCGAAGAGAGAGAATAAGCCATCTAGCTACTAGCTATGGACCCGTAGGTCTGTGGTAAACTACGTACACATCATCGGAAGGGCACCAAGGTTGATGAAGAAGCCCTCCGTGATCGATTCCCCCTCCGGTAGAGTACCGGAAAAGACTCCAGATGGGATCGCGGAAGAATAGAGACTTGCGGCGGCGGAAAGGCTTTCTCTTCTGTCTTTCTGGTATATGGGGAATATTTGAGAATTTATAGCGTTGGAATTAGGTCAGGAGGGGCAACGAGGGACCCACAAGCCTGGGGGGCGCGCCCTCCAGGCTTGTCGCCTCCTCGTGGCTCTTCTGGTCTTCTCCCGAAGCTTCGTGGGTCTCTTCTGGTCCAGAAAAAATTAATCCAATGTTTTTTTCTCGTTTGGACACTTTTTGATAATGATTTTCTGAAAAGGCAAAAACAAGCAAAAAAACAGCAACTGGCACTGGGCACTGGGTTAATAGGTTAGTCCCAAAAAATGATATATAATAGCATATAATTGCATATAAAACATCCAAGATTGATACTATAATAGCATGGAACAATAAAAAATTATAGATACGTTGGAGACATATCAAGCATCCCCAAGCTTAATTCCTGCTCGTCCTCGAGTAGGTAAATGATAAAAACAGAATTTTTGATGTGGGATGCTACCTATCGTGTTTCATCATGTAAACTCTCTCTTACGGTATGAATAATAAGATCCGAATGATTCAAAGCAATAGTCTATAATTTGATATAAAGACATCAATACTGAGGCATACTAATAAACAATCATGTCTTTCAAAATAAAAATGCTAAAGAACGTTATCCCTACGAAATCATATAATCCTGTCATGCTCCATCTTCTTAACACAAAATATTTATCATGAATGACCCCGGTTTTAGCCAAGCAATTGGTTCATACTTTTTCACGCGCTTCAGCTTTTTCAACCCCCATGCAATACATGAGCGCAAGCCATGGATATAGCACTATGGGTGGAATAGAGTGTGGTGGTAGAGATCAATAAGTGGAAGTCAAAAATAAGAAGATAGTCTTACATCAACGAGGCTAATCATCGGGCTATGGAGATGCCCATCAATTGATGTCAATGCGAGGAGTAGGGATTGCCATGCAACGGATGCACTAAGAGCTATAAGTGTATGAAAGCTCAACATGAAAACTAAGTGGGTGTGCATCCAAGTTTCTTGCTCATGAAGACCTCGGGCATTTGAGGAAGCCCATCATCGGAATATACAAGCCAAGTTCTATAATGAAAAATTCCCACTAGTATATGAAAGTGACAACATAGGAGACTCTTTATATGAACAACATGGTGCTACTCTGAAGCACAAGTGTGGAAAAGGATAGTAACATTACCCCTTCTCTCTTTTTCTCTCATTTTTTTTCATGGCTCTTTTTGGCCTCTCTTTTTTTCTTTTTCTTTTTTTTAATTTTTCGTCCGTAGTCTCATCCCGACTTGTGGGGGAATCATGGTCTCCATCATCCTTTCCTCACTGGGACAATGCTCTAATAATGATGATCATCACACTTTTATTTACTTACAACTCAATATTACAACTCGATACTAGAACAAAAATATGACTCTATATGAATGCCTCTGGCAGTGTACTAGGATGTGCAATGATGCTAGCGTAACATGTATAAAAAATGATGAACGGTGGCTGAGCCACAAATACTATGTCAGCTATATGATCATGTAAAGCAATATGACAATGACGATGTGTGTCATAAAAATGGAACGGTGGAAGTTGCATGGCAATATATCTCGGAATGGCTATGGAAATGCCATGATAGGTAGGTATGGTGGCTGTTTTGAGGAAGATATAAAGAGGCTTATGTGTGATAGAGCATATCATATCACGGGGTTTGGATGCACCGGCGAAGTTTGCACCAACTCTCGATGTGAGAAAGGGCAATGCACGGTACCGAAGAGGCTAGCAAATTGCGGAAGGGTGAGAGTGCGTATAATCCATGGACTCACATTAGTCATAAAGAACTCACATACTTATTGCGAAAGTTTATTAGCCCTCGAAGCAAAGTACTACTATGCATGCCCCTAGGGGGGAGGTTGGTAGGAGTTAACCATCGCGTGCCCCCGACCGCCACACAAAGGAAGACAATCAATAATAAATCATGCTCCAACTTCTTAGCATAACGACAGATCATACGTGCATGCTTCGGGAATCACAAACCTTAACACCAATATTCTTACTAAACCACAATTATCTACTAATACCTCCCACATATTACCATCTTAATATCACAAAACTATTGCAAGGAATCAAACTTATCATATTCAGTGATCTACATGAAAGTTTTTATTGTATCCCTCTTGAATACCTATCATATCAGGACCAAATTCATAACTCGTGCATATTACCATTGCTATTCATTAGACTCTCAAAAAGATATAAGTGAAGCATGAGAGTGCAACTATTTATTTAAAATATAACCACCGCCGTGCTCTAAAAGATATAAGTGAAGCACTAGAGCAACTGCCTAGCTCAAAAGATATAAGTGAAGCACATAGAGTATTCTAACAAATCACGAATAATGTGTGTCCCTCTCAAAAAGGTGTGTTCAGCAAAGATGATTGTGACAAACTAAAAAGCAAACAAAAGCAAAAAAACTATATCACAAGACGCTCCAAGTAAAACACATATCATGTGATGAATAAAAATATAGCTCCAAGTGAGTTACCGATAGATTGTAGACGAAAGAGGGGATGCCTTCTGGGGCATCCCCAAGCTTGGACGCTTGAGTCTTCCTTGAATATTACCTTGGGGTGCCTTGGGCATCCCCAAGCTTAGGCTCTTGCCGCTCCTTATTCCTTTGTCCATCGTAGTCTCACCCAAAACTTGAAAACTTCAGCACACAAAACTGAACAGAAACCTCGTGAGATCCGTTAGTATAACAAACAAATCTTAAACTTTAGGTACTGTTGTAAATTGAATCATATTTAATATTGGCATAATGCTACTGTACTCCAACTTCTCCATGACTCATACCCCCGATACGATCCATAGATTCATCAAAATAAGCAAACTATGCAACAAAAATAGAATCTGTCTAAAACCGAATAGTCTGTAAAGATCTGAATTAACGTCATACTTCTGTAACTCCAAACATTCTGAAAAATTAGGAAAACGTGGGAAATTCATATATCAATATAGTGTAAAAAAATCAGAAGGTTCTGACGCTCCAGCGAAAAAACAAAATTCCAACACTGGACGCAAAAGTTTCTGTTTTCCAACAGCATCTATCATACTATCTTCCAAATCATCCCAAAGGCATTACTTGGCACAAACACTAATTAAAACATGAAAATACAATCATAACAGAGGCTATAATTGTGTAAACACTCAAGAACAAAAAGAAAAGGCAAAAATTTATTTTATTCATTGGGTTGCCTCCCAACAAGCGCTATTGTTTTATGCCCCTAGCTAGGCATAATGCATAGTTTCAAGTGTTGTCATCCTTAATGTTAATTCCATAGGTGGCCCTCATAATAGATTCATAAGGTTCTTTAATTCTATTTCTTGGGAAGTGTTCCATCCCTTTCTTTAATGGAAATTGAAATCTTATATTACCTTCTTTCATATCAATAATAGCACCAATTGTCCGTAGAAAAGGCCTACCAGGTATTATGGGGCAAGAAGGATTGCATTCAATATCTAGAACAATAAAGTCCACGGGCACATAATTTCTATTTGCAAGAATAAGCACATCATTTATTCTACCCAATGGCTTTTTAATAGTAGAATTCGCAAGATGCAAATTAAGGGAACAAGGATCCATGTCGGTGAGACCTAGCACATCACACAAAGACTTTGGTATAGTGGAAATGCTAGCACCAAGATCACAAAGGGCATTACATTCATAATCCTTAATTTTGACTTTAATAGTAGGTTCCCATTCATCTTGTAATTTTCAAGGAATTGAAACTTCCAACTCATGTTTTTCTTCATGTGCTTTCATCATGGCTTCTACAATATGTTTAGTGAAAGCTTTATTTTGTTCATATGCATTTGGTGAATTAATCATGGATTGCAACAAGGAAATACACTCAATTAAAGAACAACTATCATAATTAAAATCCTTGTAATCCAAAGTAGTGGGTGCATTACTATTTAAAGTTTTGACCTCTCCAAACCCACTTTTTTCATTTTTTTTTCCATTAAGATTGTCACCTTCCAAGCAATTGGGACTCCTTCTACCTAAAGTTGACTCTTCTTCAGTCCCTTTTTCATCAATTTTTATGTTACTAAATAATGATTCAATAGAAGTGACACCAATCATTTTAATATCTTCATCATTACTACGATAGAAACCGGGTGGAATCGCTTTTTCTAGAAATTCTCGCTTAGCTCTCAACCTAGCGGTCCTTTCTTTACTTTCATTAATGGAGACATATATAGCTTTAATAGACTCATTTATATCATGCTTGGGTGGCAAAATTTTAGTTTTGAGATTTTCCACATCATCAGCAATTCTATCCATGTTCCTAGCCAATTCATCAACTCTAGTCAATTTTTCTTCTATCATAGCATTGAAATTCTTTTTTGAACTAATAAATTGTTTAATATTACTTTCAAGATCAGAGGGCATCCTATTATTATTATTATAAGAATTACCATAGGGATTGCCATAATTATTAGAGGAATTTCCAGGAAACGGTCTAGGATTGAAATTACCCCTATAAGCATTGTTGTTGAAATTATTTCTAGAGACAAAATTCACATCAATAGCATCATTATTTTTCTCAATCAAGGTAGACAATGGCACATCATTAGGATTAATATGAGCATTTTTACTAGAAACCAATTTCAATAAAGCATCCATCTTATCACTCAAAGTATTAATTTCTTCAACATAATTTACCTTCTTACCAGTTGGAGTTCGTTCAGTGTGCCATTGAGAATAATTTGTCATGATATTATCAAGAAGTTTTGTAGCTTCTCCCAATGTAATTTCCATAAAAGTACCACCTGCAGCAGTGTCTAGCAAATTTCTAGAGACAAAGTTTAGTCCCGCATAAAATTTTTGTATGATCGTCCATAAATGTAAACCATGAGTTGGGCGATTTCTTATCATTAATTTCATTCTCTCCCAAGATTGTGCAACATGTTCATGCTCAATTTGCTTAAAATTCATAATTTGATTTCTTAGAGAAATAATCTTAGCGGGAGGAAAATACTTGATAATAAAAGCATCCTTACACTTATCCCAAGAATCAATACTATTTCTAGGCAAGGATGAAAAGCATGTTTTAGCACGATCTCGTAGTGAGAACGGAAATAATTTTAATTTGACAATATCATTATCCACATATTTTTTCTTTTCCATATCACAAAGCTCAACAAAAGTATTTAGATGGGATGCAGCATCTTCATTAGGACTACCAGAAAATTGTTCTTTCATAACAAGATTAAGCAAAGCAGCATTAATGTCACATGACTCCGCACTAGTGGCGGGAGGAGCAATAGGAGTACTAATAAAATCATTATTATTAGTATTGGAAAAGTCACACAATTTTGTATTTTCTTGAGACATCATGACGAAGCAAGCAAACTAGCAAACAAAAATATTTTTGTGTTTTCGTAAAAAAAATTAGAAGTGGGGGAGATGAAAACTAGAGGCAAATGCAAATAAAAGGCAAATAAAATAAATGCAAGTGAATGATAGTTTTTGCGAAGGTACTTGGTAATTCTGATGATGTCTCCCCGGCAACGGCGCCAGAAATTCTTCCTGCTACTTGTAGTCTGCGTTGGTATTTCCCCGAAGAGGAGAGGATGATGCAGTACAGTAGAGATAAGTATTTCCCTCAGTTAAGAACCAGGGTTATCAATCTAGTAGGAGAACCAAGCAAAATTCCATTAAGCGCACCTGCACACACAAGAGCAAACACTTGCACCCAACGCAAATAAGAGGGTTGTCAATCCTCTTAGCGATTATTTGCAAGCATTAAATCTTATAGAGGTAAATAGATAAACTAAAATACTAACTAAAATAAAAGTAAACAAATTGCAGCAAGGTATTTTTAGGTTTTTTATATATGATAAAGTAGACCCGGGGGCCATAGTTTTCACTAGAGGCTTCTCTCTCGAACACATAGCATACGGTGGGTAAACAAATTACTGTTGGGCAATTGATAGACAAGCAAATAATTACGACGGATTCATGGCAATGATCATGTATATAGGCATCACGTCCGAGACAAGTAGACCGACTCCTGCCTGCATCTACTACTATTACTCCACCCATCGACCGCTATCCAGCATGCATCTAGGGTATTAAGTATGAAACAGAGTAACGCCTTAAGCAAGATGACATGATGTAGACAAAGTAAACTCAAGCAATATGATTAAACCCCATATTTTTATTCTTAATGGCAACGATACAAATACGTGTCATGTCCCCTTCTGTCACTGGGATTGAGCACCGCAAGATTGAACCCATCACAAAGCACCTCTCCCATTGCAAGACAAATCAATCTAGTAGGCCAAACTAAATCTATAGATCGGAGAGAAATACAAAGCTATAATAATCATGCATAAAAGAGTTCAGAGAAGACTCAAATATTTCTCATGAATAATCTAATCATAAACTCACAATTCATCGGATCCCAACAAACACACCGCAAAAGAAGATTACATCGGATAGAACTCCAAGAACATTGAGGAGAACATGGTATTGAAGATCAAAGAGAGAGAAGAAGCCATCTAGCTACTAGCTATGGACCCGTAGGTCTGTGGTAAACTACTCACACATCATCGGAAGGGCAGCAAGGTTGATGAAGAAGCCCTCCGTGATCGATTCTCCCTTCGGCAGAGTACCGGAAAAGGCCTCCAGATGGGATCGCGGAAGAACAGAGGCTTGTGGTGGCGGAAAGGTTTTCTCTTCTATCTTTCTGGTATATCGGGAATATTTGAGAATTTATAGCGTTGAAATTAGGTCAGGAGGGGCAACGAGGGGCCCACAAGCCTGGGGGCGCGCCCTACCCCCCTGGGCGCACCCTCCAGGCTTGTCGCCTCCTCGTGGCTCTTCTGGTCTTCTCCCGAAGCTTCGTGGGTCTCTTCTGGTCCAGAAAAAATTAATCCAATTTTTTTTTCTTGTTTGGACACTTTTTGATAATGATTTTCTGAAAAGGCAAAAACAAGCAGAAAACAGCAATTGGCACTGGGCACTGGGTTAATAGGTTAGTCCCAAAAAATGATATATAATAGCATATAATTGCATATAAAACATCCAAGATTGATACTATAATAGCATGGAACAATAAAAAATTATAGATACGTTGGAGACGTATCAGGCCTCCAGATGGGATCGTGGAAGAATAGAGACTTGCGGCGGCGGAAAAATGGTTTTGGGTGGCTCTCTGGGGGTTTTGGAATATTTGAGAATTTATAGCGCTGGAATTAGGTCAGACGGAGCCACGAGGGGCCCACAAGACATCGAGGCGCGCCTACCCCCTAAGGCGCGGCCTGTTGTCTTGTCGACTCCTCGTAGGTCTTCTGGTCCACCCCCGAAGCTTCTAGGGTCTCTTATGTCTAGAAAAAAAATATTCAAAAAGTTTTGTAGCGTTTGGACTCCGTTGGTATAGATTTTCTGTAAAACCAAAAACAAGCAGAAAACAACAGATGGCACTAGGCACTGAGTTAATAGGTTAGTCCCCAAAAATGATATAAAATTGCATAAAAAGTATCTAAGAATGATAATATAATAGCATGAAACAATCAAAAATTATAGATACGTCGGAGACGTATCAAGGCACGGTACCGCACAGTGATTTCGCCATTTCCGAACACGGCGTGCATCATGTGCGCGCATGGGTCGAGGGATTTTGTTAATGATGCTGCCGAAAATCCAGAGCATGATCCCTTTATTGACAAGACGTCCCAATGTCAATGGCCTCGAGCCACGATAAACTCGGCGTAATTACCACTGCCGGGACCTTTCGGTTCTACAGTACGTGGTGGCGGTTCGGTTTTCGGTCAAAGTTATCAAAACGCGACCCAATCGACCCACTGTACCAGCACAACAAAACTTGGTCGTTAAGCTACCGAGGCATGGATAGGGTCTTCGGATCCGATGAAAATAAAAACGCTTTGGAGAGAGCTTTGTTGGAGCTCCTCGGATATCCGAAGTATATCACTTCTCAGATTAAAGCATGGTTGCAGTAGAGGAAGACGCCGAAAGAGATGAGTAAACCAATATGCAAGGACTTCTGATCCAGAAGTGTCCTCGGACATGAAATCAACTTAGAAGTATCAAGTTTGTTGAACTCGCCTACGAGGCTGAAGACCGAAGTTGAAGCCGCTCCGGGGAGTTGAACAATGCCCTCGGTTTGAAGACCAGTTCAGGGGCTACTAACGGTGTCCTGGACTAGGGGTGCTAACAATGTCGGTCCGCCAATCATGGGCTGGGTCGAGGACCCACAAGCAAACAAAGAATGGGCCATGTTTGCCATGACCCCCGGCGTACTTAAGATGGAATCCTCCGAAGACTTCGCACACTTCAAGGAACATTTAAATCATAGGCATGTTTATCCCTAGATGTAACTGACCTACATGTAACCCTAGGTACCCCCGGTCCCTATATAAGTCGAGGGGTTTAGTCTGTAGGGTTAACTTAGAGACATACACATATGATCTCGAGGTGGATCATCCTGTACTTTGTACCCTATCACACCAATACAGCCAAAGCAGGACGTAGGGTTTTACCTCTTCGAGAGGGCCCGAACCTGGGTAAACTTCGTGTCCCTCTTTTGTCCTGTTACCATCAAGCTAAGATCCACATCTCGGGACCCCCTACCCGAGATCTGCCGGATTCAACCCCGACTCCTATCTTGGTGACAACCGACTACTAGGTCTCGTCCATCACAGGGGTGAGATCCGAATGTAGGCACTTGACTCGTTGGTGAGTATCCCCCTGATATCTGACGCTTTGGGTTGTAACTTCAATGGGCCTAACGTGTTGCCCCTTGGCCCATTGCCTTCTGGACTGCACTTTTGATTGGCTGGGCCTTTGGATGGACCATATGTATCCTTGGCCCTAGGTATAAACACACATGAACAACTATTCTCAAAATCATGTTTTTTTGGTTCAAAATATTTGGATGTTTTTTTGTTCGTAGTGAACAATTTTCAAATATGACATGAACCATTTTTTTAATACATGAACAATTATTTTTAGATGCATGAACATTTTTATTTTTGATATATAATTTTTTACATTTAAAATGAGTCTTTAATAATATTTATAAAATTATTAAAGGACAGTAGTCAGCCCATTTCTAAAATAATGTTTTTCATATTTGTTTATAAAAATAGACAAAATTTGCTAATGGGCCGCACAGTAGCCAGCCCATTAATGTTTTTTATGCTGCGAGCTCCCCGTCTCACCGGTTTTCTACCTCCATGTATTGCGGATAGGGCCTAGGCCAAGCCCTCGAACCGAGTCAACCAGATCCCCAATGGCCGCAGCTCACTCCCCCGAAGACGCCGAAATCCCTCATCCACTCCTCCTAAAACCCGGCGGACGGCCATGGCAGCCGTGCCGTATCTCGTCCTCCTCCTGCTGCTCCTCCGTCCAGCGGCCGCACCCGCCGCTCGCGCGCCGCCGCCTTCGAAGCCTCCTCCGCCGCAACCGCACCAGAAAGTGTTCGTCTGGCCCAAGCCGACGTCCATCTCGTGGCCGTCCGTCGTGTACGCGCCGCTCACCTCGACCTTCAGCATCCGCGCGGTGCCGCCCCACCCGGCTCTCCGCCACGCCATCTCCTACTACAGCCGCCTCATCCGCGCCGAGCGCCACACGCCGCTGGTGCCCCCCGCCAACTACACGCTCGCCCGCGTCCCCGTCCGCCTCCTCACGCTCTCCGTCTCCGACGCCGAAGTCCCGCTCGGCCCCGACGTCGACGAATCCTACACGCTCTCCGTGCCCGCGGACTCGGCCTCCGCCGACATCTCCGCGGCCACGCCCTGGGGCGCCATCCGCGGCCTCGAGACGTTCTCCCAGCTCGCATGGGCCGGCGGCGGCGAAGCTGCGGGCGGCCAGTCGATTGTCCCCAGCAGCATCGAGATTTCCGACCGCCCCCTCTTCCCCCACCGCGGCATCCTTCTCGACACCGCCCGCAACTTCTACCCCGTCCGCGACATCCTCCACACCATCCGCGCCATGGCGTTCAACAAGCTCAACGTCTTCCACTGGCACATCACCGACGCCCAGTCCTTCCCCATCGTCCTCCCCACAGTCCCCAGCCTCGCCTACCTCGGCTCCTACTCCCCCTTCATGCGCTACACCGACAAGGACGTCCGCCGCATCGTCAACTACGCCGCCGCCTTCGGCGTCCGTGTCATCCCCGAGATCGACATGCCCGGTGAGTAAGAAATTCCGAATTCGACTTCCCTGCATTTGGCCATCGCAATATCTTCAATGCAATTGCTGCGCACATTTCAGGGCACGCAGGTTCGTGGGCGGCAGCGTACCCGGAGATCGTCACCTGCGCGAACAAGTTCTGGGCGCCCACGGCGAGTCCCGCGCTGGCAGCGGAGCCCTGCACGGGGCAGCTGAACCCGCTGAACCCCAAGGCGTACCGCGTGGCGCAGGATGTTCTGCGCGACCTGTCGGCCCTGTTCCCGGACCCGTTCCTCCACGGTGGCGCCGACGAGGTGAACACGGCGTGCTGGGAGGACGACCCCGTGGTGCGCCGCTTCCTCAGCGAAGGCGGCACGCACGACCACCTCCTGGAGCTGTTCGTGAACGCGACCCGGCCGTTCATGGTGCACGAGCTGAACCGCACGGTGGTGTACTGGGAGGACGTCCTCCTGGGGCCCAAGGTGATGGTGGGGCCGACGGTGCTGCCCAAGGAGACGACCGTGCTGCAGACGTGGAACAACGGCGCGGAGAACACGAAGCGGATCGTGGCCGCCGGGTACCGCGCCATCGTGTCCTCGGCGTCCTACTACTACCTGGACTGCGGGCACGGCGGGTGGGTCGGCAACGACAGCCGGTACGACAAGCAGGAGAAGGAGGGCGACGGCGCGCCGCTGTTCAACGACCCCGGGGGCATGGGCGGGTCGTGGTGCGCGCCGTTCAAGACGTGGCAGCGCGTGTACGACTACGACATCCTGCACGGGCTGACGGAGGAGGAGGCCCAGCTGGTGCTGGGCGGCGAGGTGGCGCTGTGGTCGGAGCAGTCGGACGCGGCGGTGCTGGACGGCAGGCTGTGGCCGAGGGCCGCCGCCGCGGCGGAGACGCTCTGGTCCGGGAACAAGGGCGCCAGCGGGAGGAAGCGGTACGCCAACGCCACGGACCGGCTCAACGACTGGCGGCACCGGATGGTGTCGCGCGGCATCCGCGCCGAGCCCCTCCAGCCACTCTGGTGCCCGCTGCACCCCGGCATGTGCAATCTCTCGCAGTAGCCATTAGCAAACAGTCTCGAAGCCTGGCCCCTGCTTTGCTGTCTGCCGCAGAGCGGCGTGGTGGGGAGGAATGTTCACAGATGGAACTGGTACAGGGACAGAGAACTTGGAACGTGGAAGCAACATCGTCTACCCGTGGATCGACATGGTGAATACCAGCGGATGACCAAACAAGAAAATGCAAAATAAACCATTTTGTTTTGCTAGCTTCCACCTCTCAACAGTCTCCTGGTTCTTGCGGTAGGATCAAAGTCATGTGCGTGGTTGTTGTATTTGACACTGAACAAATCATTCCATCTACTTTTCAATAACATGTGTAGATAGCTAGTCATTCGATTACTGCGCTGTAATATGAGCAGAGTCCTATTGTGAGCAGGGGTGCCAGCGGCTAATTCCAATCATCATGGCTGTGTGCCTTCATATTCAAGATTGCCAGCGGCCGACTACCATTGAACTCATTAGCCGATGGCGCCTCGGACGATAGCGTCTTGCTGCGGGCTATGGCGGCAGCGACGCATCGTCCCTTCGTTATCATGGCGAGTGGTGACAGCATTCGATTTGGCACCGATGGTGGGATTGTGGGAACGAGACATGGTCCAGGTCGTCCACGCCCAGTGATTTTGTCCCTACGACGGGTGGCTTTCTGTCCGACGTGCGTGCGTGCGGTGTAATCCATCCATCGCTTTCCGCCAGCTCACGAGTCCGGTAACGCCGCCGTGCAGCCTCGCCCCTTCTTCTCTCCTCCAACCTTTTCCCCAAGCCCTTTCCGTCCCCTTCTGGCTGCTTCCTCGTGCAGGTGCTATTTCTGAGCTTCCGAGGCGACAGAGCTGCAGCCTGCAGTAGAGCAGAGCAGAGCAAACACAGCTGATCAGATTGAGAGATGAGGGAGATCATAAGCATCCACATCGGACAGGCGGGCATCCAGGTGGGGAATTCCTGCTGGGAGCTCTACTGCCTCGAGCATGGCATCCAGCCCGACGGCATCATGCCCAGGTGAGCTCCTCCTCTGCTCCGATTTGTTGCTCTTTTCCTTTCAGAGCCCTGAGAAATACTCATGATCACCCTTTATCTTGATTGGAATTCTTCTCCTGAAGAATAATCTGTCTTGGTTAGAATTCTGTCTGATGGTGTTCTTGAATTGTGGGTGGTGAGCATATGTAAATACTCTTGGATTTTTGTTAGATGGATTGGATAATCCGGTTTAATTTTAGCGTGCCCCTGAGCAGCCCGAAGTGTTGTTTGTGATTTGGTGACACAGCTTGCTTCAGGATCAATTGTGGTTTTGCATGATCAAATCTCAAAAGACTAGTACCAGTTTTGTGAAACAATCTTCATGAGGATACATGATAGGCTTTGCTTGTACTAACGATCGTAATCCTACTTTACAATACCAAAACCTGAAGTTTATATCATCGGATTGCAGTGATACCTCGGTTGGGGTTGCAAAGGATGCATTCAACACGTTCTTCAGTGAAACGGGTTCAGGGAAACACGTTCCGAGGGCCTTGTTCGTCGATCTGGAGCCCACGGTCATCGACGAGGTGAGGACGGGGGCATACCGCCAGCTCTTCCATCCAGAGCAGCTCATCTCCCACAATGAAGATGCTGCTAACAACTTTGCCCGTGGACACTACACAGGTACCATGCTTCGACCTCAGCTACCTTTTTGCCAAAAAGATCTTTTCTGAACACCAACTATTTAGAAGTCAACTGAGCAATTCTTATTTATAATTGGACGATCTTGGACGTTGATCGTTGATTATTCATCTAATGAAATTTGGGTTGTTGAACATTTTATAATTTCTGTGCTACCTTATGTTTGGAAATGAGCAACTGGTGAGTTTTTTTGTCTGTTGTGCACAGTGTAGTTGATTATTTTTAAGACGGTTGAAAAATAGAAAACATATTTTTCTTATCGTTTATTAAGATAAAAACTTCATTCAAGAGTCAATAGGGAATTTTGAGCTCAGAAACGTTATATTGAATTTCAGTATAAATAATGTGTATTGAAAATATCTCTATAATCGTATTCACGAATTGCAAGCAACATGCTACAGGTGTTAGGTGGGAGTCATGTCCATAACTTAAGATCATTTTATGCTGAGTTTAGTGCTCATACATGGAATAGAACACCCTTTCATCCTTGAGGCAACCCAGCTTAACTACTAAAACTGTCATGCTTGGGAAACAGCCCTATGCTCCTACTAACAAAATACTCCTTTCTTTAAACCCTGTTTCTGATGGTGCAGTTGGAAGAGAAGTGGTGGACCTTTGCCTTGACCGGATCAGAAAATTGGCGGACAACTGCACTGGTCTCCAAGGCTTCTTGGTTTTCAATGCTGTCGGTGGCGGAACTGGCTCAGGGCTTGGTTCATTGCTTCTGGAGCGCCTATCGGTCGACTATGGCAGGAAATCGAAGCTCGGTTTCACTATCTATCCTTCACCACAGGTACTACTCCCTCTCTATTATTTCCTTTGCATATTAGCTTTGTCCCAAGTCAAACTTTATAAAATTTGAGCAAGTTTCAGCTAGACTATTTCGCTGAAACCTTTTCCTGTTTCAGATTTCAACGGCCGTTGTCGAGCCTTACAACAGCGTGCTCTCGACCCACTCACTGATCGAGCACACCGACGTGGTCGTGCTCCTGGACAATGAGGCCATCTACGACATCTGCAAGAGGTCCCTGGACATCGAGCGCCCGACCTACACCAACCTGAACAGGCTGATATCCCAGGTGATATCGTCCCTGACCACCTCGCTGCGGTTCGACGGCGCCATCAACGTGGACATAACCGAGTTCCAGACCAACCTGGTGCCGTACCCGAGGATCCACTTCATGCTCTCCTCCTACGCGCCCATCATCTCCGCAGAGAAGGCCTTTCACGAGCAGCACTCCGTCCCTGAGATCACCAACTCCGTGTTCGAGCCGTCGAGCGTCATGGCCAAGTGTGACCCCCGGCACGGCAAGTACATGGCCTGCTGCCTCATGTACCGTGGCGACGTCGTCCCCAAGGACGTCAACTCCGCCGTCCACTCCATCAAGACCAAGAGGACCGTGCAGTTCGTCGACTGGTATGTACTATATTTATGTCCGAAATCTCTTCTCGAGTTTCTTCATTGTTATCACCTGACATTGAGATTTAGCAGCACCATGCAGTGCATGACTCTATTTTTAATTCTGTTCTTGCTTTGCTGCTGCGTGCAAATTTAAAGGTGTCCGACTGGGTTCAAGTGCGGGATAAACTACCAGCCGCCGACGGTGGTTCCGGGAGGGGACCTGGCCAAGGTGCGACGGGCGGTGTGCATGATCAGCAACAACACGGCCGTGGCCGAGGTCTTCTCGCGCATCGATCGCAAGTTCGACCTCATGTACGCCAAGCGCGCGTTCGTGCACTGGTACGTCGGGGAAGGGATGGAGGAGGGGGAGTTCTCGGAGGCCAGGGAGGATCTGGCCGCGCTGGAGAAGGACTACGAGGAGGTCGGAGCTGAGGGTGAAGACGACGAGGACGAAGTCGATGAGTACTGAGTTGATCAAGCGTGCGTGCTTAATTGGGTGGCAGTGTCGTGCACTTCATGCCGTTCGTTCTTCTCTGTCCCTGTTTGCTTGCTGTTGCATCTCTGACGTTCGGTGGTTAGCAGAGTACAAAAATTGTCAGATTGGTTCGTATGCTCAGACGGTTCAGTGCCACATAGTCTGTGAGGAAGGTGGTATCGGTACATCATAATAATGAACGAAGAGTTTTTGTAAGAAATTGCAGGGTATGACTTTCTTTGTTTTGTTGTGAAAAGCAAAGCATGTAGCAACCGATACGATGCAAATTTTATCAGTCCCAACGAAGCATTTATTTCAGTAGCTTTCGTTTTAAACAACGAGCCACCTCGTTGATTTCCATTGAAGAAATCTCGAAAAGTCTTTACAGCAAAGAAACAAAAGCAAAAGGAAACAAAGAAATGCTGAGGCATAGGTGAAGGCAGAGAGTGCAATCTCTCGCTACAATTTTGTCCAGAGTTCCCAAGTACTCAGGAGAGGAGATGCGATCAGATGTAGATCATCAGGCGAAGATGTCGACGACTCAAAAGACTATGATTCAATCCTCATCACAGGATTCCAGCCATGACTCATAGCGTAGACATCCTGAATCACCATCTTGATCAGCTTCACACGCTCTTCAATGCTTTCACGCCCGGGGCTTTTTTCCAAGATACCCCAATTACTCAAATCATGGCAGTCTGAAAATTACATTTCCAGGATCATCAGGGATTTTTCTCTTAAAACACGCATAATTTCTGGTTTTCCACATAGTCCAGCAGATAGTCACTCCTCCACATAGCACTATTTTCTGCTGAATTTTTGGGAAAGACCTCATCCATCCCTCAACCATGTCTTCAACATCATCAGGGGTCTAGGAATGTTAAATGCACACAAGATTACTTGTCAAACTAGCCTGGCAAGAGCACAACCGAACATAAGATGGGTAATGGCCTCTTCCTGCAGAAATGGCATTGTTCATTTCCAATCCAGCCTCTCTTGATCAGGTTATCTTTGGTAAGTATGCTACTTCTAAGCATGAGCCAAGCCAAAGAAAAACATTGATCTTCAGAGGGATCATCAATTTGCATATGAATCTGTATCCAACAAGATCATTCCCTTTCAGTTGAAGGTAGAAATCTCTAAAAGTGAACTTTTGTTTGCTCCCAATCTTTGATGCCCCTCTATCTTATCTCCACTCAATTACACATAACCACCAACTCCTTGAGCTTGCTCCACTTATCTGTAGTCTCTCCATGTAAAAAGTTCTGAATTTGAACAGATCCCACCCTTCAGTTTTAGCTTGCTTCAGAGTTCGGAGTAACTTCACTAGTGAAGCATACATCATACGGCCTAGGAAATTTTGTATCAAGTGATTCATCTCCAAGCCAAATATCTTGACAAAATAATGTTTTAGGCCCATCTCCAATAATCCTCTTAGCATATTGCTGGAATATGAACTTGACTCCCATAAGGCTTTGCCAAAAATGACAGCCACCAGGTGCAGTTGCAATCTCTGACAAGGTTTGGTACTGAAGGTATTTCTATACAGTATTTGCTGCCATATCCCTTTAGAAATCTCCAGTTTCCAAAGCCATTTGCAAATAAGGATTTTGTTCATGGTTTCAAAATCCAGAATACCCAAGCCCTCACAATGCTTAGGCATGCATACACTGGGCCAGTCCTTTTCGGAAAAAAAAAATACACTGGGCCAGTTAACTGCATGATATTTCCTTTTGTTTTTGTTCTCTTGCCACGCCATCCTTGCTCTTGGGGTGTCCATTTTCTTCAGCAACCCCTTTAGTGCTTCCAAGAAAGATAACATATAAGTACATGGTATGCTACTGAGACAGGAATTAGTCAATGTAACTCTGTCTCCAACAAATAATAGGTTGCCTTTACACCCTACCATTTTTTCTCACCTTTTTCTTCAATTGGCACCCGTTAAGCATTGCTAAGTCTCTTCACATCCACTGGTATTCCAAGGTACTTGAAGGGTAAAGCTTCGATTTCACAAGTAAAAATCACCTTCAAATCCTGGTCTCTTTTCTTGACCCCCCGCCCCCCCCCCCCCCCCCCCCCCCCCCTAGACAATATCTCATTCTTATGAAAGTTGATCTTCAACCCAGACACTTGCTCAAATATACACAATATGTACTTTCCTTGCATTTTCCAAATCATCGTCCAACAGAAAGATTGTATCATCTGCATCTTGCAGCAAAGCAAGTCCTCCTTCTACCAAACTTGGAATCAAACCAGCGATGATGCCCTGCTCTTGTGCCTATCTGATCGTCATAGTAAAACCATCAACAACAATGCTGATGAGGAGAGGGGCAAGAGGATCACCTTGACTCGCTCCCTTATAAGTGGGAAAGTATGGTCCCAAGTGATCATTCACTTTCACAACCACTCTTCCTCCCCTAACAGTCTTCATCACCTAATCACACCATACATCTCCAATTTCCTTTTGTTGCATCATCTGATATAGAAAAGGCCATTTTACCTTGTCATAGGCCTTCTCAAAGCCAATGTTCAACAGTACCTCATGTTCTGTAAATGCAAAGGCTTAGTTGTAGCTGTTTTTGAAGAGCATCGATCCCATGAAGAGCTGAGGAACTGGTCTCTTGCCCCTTATAGAGGTTTATCGGAACGTGACTACAAGTCATTTTAGATCCCAAGCAAAAGCGGTGCGAAGGTGGAAGTGTGTGGAAGCAAGAATTAAAGTGCATGAGAATAGTAACTCAGAATAAGAGAGTACCAAAAATGGTCGAAACCACATGGAGTCTAGATTCAGCACTAGTATTTATGATACTTAATAGTGTAGAAACACAACCTTCGGTTCAGATACGTAATATGTGTTATATGTGCGTTGTGTTGGCGGAGCCAATGATATCCAGGGCCACCTCTGGGGAAAAAGGCAGGGACTATCTACATCCAAAACTGGATCAAAGGTAATCAAGCGCCATGTATGGATCAACCAGCCCCGATCTGAAGCGGAGCAGGCTCAACGGGAGAAGCGCTCTGGTCATGGGCGGCAGAGAACTACCGCAGTCGTTTGGAGAATCAGGGAGGGAGGAGCGGGAGTGGAATCCAGGATTTTTCGCGTGAGTTCCGCCAGCGCCGCCCATGAGTGGGCATTACCCCGACGGTTAAGGAGAGGCGGCGAAGGTGTGGCAGCGACTAGGGTTCTGCCCGAGCCGCCCCTGGAAAGACGATGCGGTTGTCGGTCCAAGATGGGATTACCCCCCTCCGTGATTGAGATAATTTCTTTAGTGACACTCTTTGAGGGCATGTCACTTCTCCATCGCCAAAGAGATACATGTGAATTGGTATGCTCCCCTCCGGTGGAGAATTGGTATCTTCTTTGTGCATGCTTGATGTTCCTGAGTCTTCTCCTATCATCATCTTCACTTCGAGACGCCGAAGGCCACCCTTCTGTTGTGTGTTGGATGGATCAGGGTTGGTTATGGTGCAGCTTCTTGTTGACGGCACATTGCGGTGTTCCGTGTCGGTGGCTTCGGTGTTGCTGCTGTTGGAGCTCTTAGTCTGTGTCATTTTGATTTTTCCTCTTCCTGTCTCCTGACGTAATGTGCTACCTCGACGACATCCCTCCTTTTGCTAGTGGTGTATTGTATGTGCTTATGACATAACTTGTGTTGCATCACCCAACCGCCTATACTCAACTCCAGAAGGTGATCCTTGCGTTGTGTTGTAACTATGTTATTGGTGTTTTGTATTTTCCGTGTTCTTACTTTGGCGAGTTGTATTGCCCTTGGATTGTTAAGGTTTTTGATCTGGTTTTCTTTATATACTGGATCAAATCTCTTTCTAAAATGAGATCACATTCGGGTAGAGATTTCTCCCCCTAAACTACAAGAGTTACCAAATGCAAAGTCGTGTTCTCATTCATTCTCTTCTTTATTTCCTTTTTGTCATCAAGCCTCTCATAGCTTCGATTTGCACTATCCGCCGGAATGTATCAAAATGGATATAAGAATCAATATGATAAAAGATGTGCAATTCAATTTCTCGATTCAATAGAAGGCCAAAGAGATACATGTGTTAGGATTTATGATTGGGTGAGTTGGTATTGACCTACTTAGCTTAAGGTTGGGCCATTCACCCATCTCGTCTTGTGAAGCACTAGCTCCACTTAAGCTTGAGTTATTCTTACGATTAGTGCTCCACTTAAGCTTGAGTTGCTCTTACGATTGGGACTGTTTTATTAAGAGAAGGCATCTCGCGCTTGTACCCCTTCGCTCATATGCAAACGCAAGGGCACCCAGCCGCTAGGGCTTCCATGCCTCCTGCCGGCGCCTGTGGCGGTCTGCCTCGTCTCCTGTGACATAAAGTGGCACTTCTCCCAATTCAAGACAAGATTAGTTTCTTCACATCTCTGCAAAACTCGATCAAGATTGCTCAAGCAATCATCAAAAGAAGTTCCGTAAACGGAAAAATCATCCATGAAAACCTCAACAATCTTTTTACAAAAGTCAGAAAATATAGCAGTCATACATCTTTGAAAGGTAGCAGGTGCATTACATAAACCAAAAGGCATACGACGATAAGCATAAGTTCCAAAAGGACAAGTAAAGGTGGTTTTCTCTTGATCTTCAGGTGATATAGGTATTTGAGAGAAACCAGAATAACCATCTTGGAAGCAAAAGTGTGTATGCTTAGATAATCTTTCTAACATTTGATCAATAAAAGGCAAAGGGTAATGATCTTTCCTAGTAGCTTTATTCAATTTCCTAAAATCAATTACCATCCTATAACCAGTTACAATTCTTTGTGGAATAAGTTCATTTTTATCATTAGGAACAACGGTAATACCTCCTTTCTTTGGAACACAATGAACAGGACTTACCCATCTACTATCAGCTATGGGATAAATTATACCTGCCTCCAGAAGCTTTAATATTTCAGTTTTTACCACATCCTTCATTCTAGGATTCAGCCTTCTTTGATAATCAACAACAGGTTTAGCATCTGGCTCCATATGAATTTTATGATGACATAGAGTGGGACTAATGCCCTTAAGATCATCAAGAGTATATCCAATAGCAGATCGGTGCTTCTTCAGAGTTTTAAGTAATCTCTTTTCTTCATGCTCTGAAAGGTTAGCACTAATAATAACAGGATATATCTTCTTTTCATCAAGATAAGCATATTTAAGAGTATGAGGTAATTGCTTTAATTCAAACACAGGATTACCCTTGGGTGGAGGTGGACCTCCCAAGGTTTCAACAGGCAAATTATGTTTAAGGATAGGTGCTTGTTTAAAGAACAACTCATCTATTTCATTTCTTTCATTCATATGCATATCATTCTCATGGTCTATCAAATATTGTTCTAAAGGATCAGTAGGAGGCACAACAATAGAAGAAAGACCAATAATTTCATCCTTACTAGGTAATTCTTTATCATGAGGTTGTCTACGAAACTTAGAGAAATTAAACTCATGAGACATCTCACCAAAATTAACACTGACAATTTCTTTAGTGCAATCGATCTTGGCATTAACAGTATTCAAGAAAGGTCTATCAAATATAATGGGACAAAAATCATCTTGTGGTGATCTAAGAACAAGAAAATCAGTAGGGTATTTGATCTTACCACACAAGACTTCAACATCTCTAACAATCCCAAGTGGTGAAATAGTATCTCTATTCGCAAGCTTAATAGTAACATCAATATCTTCAATCTCAACAGGTACAATATCATTCATGACTTCTTGATAGAGAGTAAACGGAATAGCACTCACACTAGCACCAATATCACATAAACCATGATAGCAATGATCTCCAATTTTAACAGAAATAACAGGCATGCCAACAACAGGTTTGTTTTTATCTTTAGTGTCTGGCTTAGCAATTCTAGTTGCTTCATCACATAAATATATGACATGTCCATCAATATTATCAACCAAAATATCTTTAACCATTGCAATATTAGGTTCAACTTTAATTTGTTCAGAAGGTTTAGGTGCTCTAATATTACTCTTATTAACCACAGTTGAAGCTTTAGCATGTTCCTTAATCCTAACAGGGAAAGGAGGTTTCTCAATATAAGCAGTAGGCACAACTAGATCAACATGGTAAACAATTGTTTCTTCTTTAACACTAATAGGTTCTTCATTCAATTCAATAGGTGGATGATATTTAAACCATTTCTCCTTACGGAGATCAACATGAGCAGCAAAAGATTCACAAAAGGTAGCTACTATCTCAGAGTCAAGTCCATATTTAGTACTAAACTTATGAAAAGCATCAGTTTCCATAAAAGATTTAACACAATCAAACTCAAGATTTATACCTGACTCATTACCTTTGTCGATTTCCCAATCTTCAGAGTTACATTTAATTCTTTCCAGAAGATCCCATCTGAATTCAATAGTTCTCTTCGTAAAGGAACCATCAGAAGAAGTATCGAGCATGGATTGATCATTATGAGAAAGCCGAGCCTAAAAGTTTTGAAGAATTATTTCTCTTGAGAGCTCATGATTGGGGCATGTGTGCAACATATACTTAAGCCTCCCCCAAGCTTGAGCGATACTTTCTTCTTCACGAGGCCAAAGCTTATATATATATATAATTCTGATCACGATGAACCAAATGCATAGGATAAAATTTCTGGTGGAATTCCAGCTTCAACCGGTTCCAGTCCCATGTTTCAGTATCATCACATAGCCTATACCATGTCAATGCCTTTCCCTCCAAAGATAAAGGGAATACCTTCTTCTTAACTCCATCTCCGGATAGACCTGCAAGCTTAAACAATCCACAAATTTCATTCACATATATCAAGTGCATATCAGGATGCACCGTTCCATCTCCTGCATAAGGATTAGCTAGCAGTTTCTCTACCATACCCGAAGGAATTTCATAATAAATATTTTCAGTAGGTTCAATAGGTTGAGGAGCAACTCTCAATGCTTCCGGTCGAGGTGAAGATACCCCGAACAAGCCCCTCAAATGATTACTTTCCATAGTGACAAGTGACTGTAAATTTCAGCACGTAATATAAATGTTTCCTTACCAAATTCCACTCACCAAAGGCGCTTCACTCCCCGGCAACGGCGCCAGAAAAGAGTCTTGATGACCCACGAGTATAGGGGATCAATCGTAGTCCTTTCGATAAGTAAGAGTGTCGAACCCAACGAGGAGCAGAAGGAAATGACAAGCGGTTTTCAGCAAGGTATTCTCTGCAAGTACTGAAAGTAGCGGTAACAGATAGTTTTGATAGCAAGATAATTCGTAACAAGTATAATAAAGTGCAGCAAGGTGGCCCAATCCTTTTTGTATCAAAGGACAAGCCGGAACGAACTCGTATAATAAGCAAAGCATTCTCGAGGACACATGGGAATTTCATCTAGTCACTTTCATCATGTTTGTTTGATTCGCGTTCGCTACTTTGATAATTTGATATGTGGGTGGACCAGTGCTTGGGTGCTGTTCTTACTTGAACAAGCCTCCCACTTATGATTACCCCCTCTCGCAAGCATCCGCAACTACGAAAGAAGTATTAAGATAACTCTAACCATAACATGAAACATATGGATCCAAATCAGCCCCTTACGGAATAGCGCATAAACTAGGGTTTAAGCTTCTGTCACTCTAGCAACCCATCATCTAATTACTACTCCACAATGCCTTCCCTTAGGCCCAAAGATGGTGAAGTGTCATGTAGTCGACGTTCACACGACACCACTAAAGGAAGCACAACATACATAGCATCAAAATATCGAACGAATACCAAATTCACATGATTACTTATGACAAGACTTCTCCCATGTCCTCAAGAACAAAAGTAACTACTCACAAATCATGTTCATGTTCAAGATCAGAGGGGTATTGAATAGCATTAAGGATCTGAACATATAATCTTCCACCAAATAAACAAACTAGCATCAACTACAAGATGTAATCAACACTACTAGCAACCCACAGGTACCAATCTGAGGTTTTGAGACAAAGATTGAATACAAGAGATGAACTAGGGTTTGAGATGAGATGGTGCTGGTGAAGATGTTGATGAAGATTGGTCCTCCCATGATGAGAGGATCGTTGGTGATGTCGATGGCTTCAATTTCCCCCTCCCTGAGGGAAGTATCCCCGGTGGAATAGCTCCGCCGAAGAGCAAAATAGCTCCTGCCCAGGTTCCGCCTCGAGACGGTGGCGCTTCGTCCCGAAAGTCTTCTTCTGATTTTTTCTAGGGAAAATGGCTTCATATAGTAGAAGGAGGGGGCCAGAGGCCTGCCAGGGGCCCCACAAGCCAGGGGGGCGCGCCCAGGGGTGTAGGGCGCGCCCCCCAGGCTTGTGGCTTCCTGGTGAGCCCCCTTCTGTTGATTCTTTCGCCAGTATTTTTTATATATTCCAAAATAATTCTCCGTAAATTTTCAGGTCATTTGGAGTTGTGCAGAATAGCTATCTCTGTTTCACCCCTTTCAGGTCCAGAATTCCAGCTGTCGGCATTCTCCCTCTTCATGTGAATCTTGCAAAATAAGAGAGAAAAGGCATAAGAATTGTACCATAAAGTGAAATAATGATCAAAAACATAATAATTATTAGTAGGAAATCATGATGCAAATTGGACGTATCAGGCATGTAACCCCTAGGTAGCAACCGACCATGTGTAACCCTAAATACCCCTGGTGCCTATATAAGCCTGAGGGTTTAGTCCGTAGAGACACATTCATCATCATCACCATTATCCCTAGGGTTTAGTCCACAACTTACGATCTCGAGGTAGATCAACTCTGTACTTTGATACACCCATCATATAAGCAAGAGCAGGACGTAGGGTTTTACCTCCTCAAAGAGGGCCCGAACCTGGATAAAACATCATGTCCCTCGTCTCTTGTTACCCATTGATCCGATCTCACAGCTCGGGCCCCCCTACTCGAGATCTACCGGTTTTGACACCGACATTGGTGCTTTCATTGAGAGCTCGTTGTTTGATCGTCTTGGAACGATGGATTCACCAACGGGCAATCTGAGTCCCCTTGGCACCACAGGTGCATCGACGATTCTCACCAACGGGCGATCTAAGGGCTCGAAGGATCTCGAATCGCACTCCCCCTTCGAGGCGGCAGGGCGCGAGCGGGAAGCCTGTCCGGAGCTTTATGCTCCCTCGATAAGCTCGGCCGACGGAAGCCCATTAGAGGAAACCTTGGATCCGAGTTCCTGCTACTTGTAGCTTGCGTTGGTATTTTCCCCGAAGAGGAAGGGATGATGCAACACAGTAGAGATAAGTATTTCCCTCAGTTATGAAACCAAGGTTATCAAACCAGTAGGACAATCACGCAACACCTCGTTAGCAGCACCTGCACACAAACAACAAATCCTTGCACCCAACGCAAACGAGAGGTTGTCAATCTCTCGGCGGTCAATTGCAAGATTAAATTGTATGTGATAGATAAATAGATTGAAACAAAAATACAAAATAAAATAAATAAAAGAAAATGGCAGCAATATTTTTAGGGTTTTAGTAATATGATTTAGATAGCCCCGGGGGCCATAGGTTTCACTAGAGGCTTCTCTCAAGAAAATAGCATACGGTGGGTAGACAAATTACTGTTGGGCAATTGATAGAAAAGCAAATAATCATGATGATATCCAAGGCAATGATCATGTATATAGGCATCACGTCCAATACAAGTAGACCGACTCCTGCCTGCATCTACTACTATTACTCCACACATCGACCGCTATCCAGCATGCATCTAGTGTATTAAGTCCATAAAGAACGGAGTAACGCCTTACGAACGATGACATGATGTAGACATGATAAACTCACGTATGAATAAACCCCATCTTTTTACCCTTAATAGCAATGATACATACGTGTCATGCCCTTTCTGTCACTAGGATTGAGCACCGCAAGATCGAACCCATTACAAAGCACCTCTTCCCATGGCAAGATAAATCAATCTAGTTGGCCAAACCAAATCAATAGATCGGAGAGGAAATATGAGGCTATAATAATCATGCATAAAAGAGTGCAGCAAAGACTCATATAATATTCATGGATAATCTGATCATAAACTCACAATTCATCGGATCCCAACAAACACACCGCAAAAAGTGATTACATCGGATAGAACTCCAAGAACATCGAGGAGAACATTGTATTGAAGATCAAAAAGAGAGAAGAAGCCATATAGCTACTGCCTATGGACCCGAAGGTCTGTGGTAAACTACTCATGCATCATCGGAAGGGCAGCAAGGTTGATGTAGAACCCCTCCATGATCGATTCCCCCTCCGGCAGATTACCGGAGAAGGACCCCAGATGGGATCTCTCTGGAACAGAAACTTGCGGCGGCGGAAAAAGTATTTCGTGGACTCTCCTGAGGGTTTATGTTTTTTCATGAATTTATAGTGGTGGAATTAGGTCAAACGGAGCAAAGGGGGGCCCACGAGGCAACAAGGCGCGCCTGCCCCCCCCCCCCAGGCGCGCCATGGTGGCTCGTGGCCACCTCCTGGGTCTTATGGCCCTCTCCCGAAGCTTCTAGTGTTGTATATGTGCAGGAAAAAAAATCTCCAAAAAGTTTCGTGGCATTTGGACTTCGTTTGATATTGATATTCTGTAAAACAAAAACAGGGCAGAAAACAGCAACTGGCACTGGGCACTAGGTTAATAGGTTAGTCTCCAAAAATGATATATAATTGTTGTAAATGATTATAAAAACATCCAAGATTGATAATATAACAGCATGGAACAATCAAAAATTATAGATACGTTGGAGACGTATCAGCATCCCCAAGCTTAATTCCTGCTCGTCCTCGAGTAGGTAAATGATAAAAACAGAATTTTTGATGTGGAATGCTGCCTAACATATTCATCACATATTCTTTTCTTTTGTAGCATGGACATTGGACTTGAATGATTCAAAGCAATAGTCTATAATTTGACATGAAAATATAAATACTCAAGCATGCTAACAAGCAACCATGTCTTTCAAAATATCAACGCTAAAGAAAGTTATCCCTGGCCCATTATGCTCAATCATTGATCCATTAATGAAACACACTCAAATATTAGCTACACACAATGCACAAGTATGACAATAGTGCTCTCTAGTTGGTGCTTTATAAGAGAAGATGGAGACTCAAAAAAATAAAAATTGCATAAAAATAAATAGATAGGCCCTTCGCAGAGGGAAACAGAGATTTGCTAATGTGCCAGAGCTCAAAGCTTAAATTAAAGAGATAAAAATATTTTGAGAGGCATGCTTTTCCTGTCAACGAAAACGACCGAGAATTCCCAATATTTTCCATGCTAGACACATCATAGGCGGTTCCCAAACAGAAAGTAAAGTTTATTTCCTTCCCACCATTTCTTTCACAATCCATGGCTAGCCATATCCACGGGTGCCCTCCATACCAACACTTTCCAAGGAATTTTGTTGTTATTAATTTTTGATTTCATTGTGGGACTGGGCATCCCTATTACCAGCCACTCTCTCGTGCAATGACAAGTGAATAAACACTCATCGTGAGAATAACACACCTAGCATGGAAAATAATGGCCACCCCCTGCCACTTCATGAGCGGTACGGGCACACAAAACGGAAAAATTATTTTGAAAATTAGAGTTGGCACACGCAAATTTACTTGGAACGGCATTGAAATACCGCATATAGGTAGATATAGTGGACTCAATTGGCACAACTTGGGTTTAAGGATTTTGGATGCACAAGCAGTATTTCCGCTTAGTACAAATGAAGGCTAGCAAAAGATTGAGAAGCAACCAACCAAAAAATGAAAACGGTCATAAACATGCATTGAACATAACTAACACCGAATAATGCACCATAAGTAGGATATAATTTCATTGCATAACTATTGACTTAACGTGCATGTATAGGGAATCACAAACCTTAACACTAATATTCTTACTAAATCACAATTACTCACTAACATGACTCACATATTCTCATCTCCATATCGCAAAACTATTGCAAGGAATCACACTCATCATATCCAATGATATATATGAAAGTTTTTATTTATATCCCTCTTGAATATTCATCGCTTCGGGACCAAATTCATATCTTGTGCAAATTACCATTACTATCATCAACTCTCAAAAAGATTTAAGTGAAGCATGAGAGTGCAAATATTTCTTCAAAATTTCAATCTTATCAATTCTCAAAATAATATAAGTGAAGCATGAGAATTCATTTCTCCAAAATTTCAATCTTATCAATTCTCAAAATAATATAAGTGAAGCATGAGAGTTCATTTCTCCAAAATTTCAATCAACTCTCAAAATAATATAAGTGAAGCATGAGAGTTTATTTCTTCAAAATATAGCCACCACCATGCTCAAAAAGATTTAAGTGAAGCACTAGAGCAACTGCCTAGCTCAAAAAATTTAAGTGAAGCACATAGAGTATTCTAACAAATTATGATAACGTGTGGCTCTCTCAAGATAGGTGTGTTCAGAAAGGATGATTGTGACAAAATAAAAAGAAAACAAAGCAAAGACTCATATAATACAAGACGCTCCAAGCAAAACTCATATGATGTGACGAATAAAAATATAGCTCCAAGTAAAATTACCGATGGTTGGTAGAAGAAAGAGGGGATGCCTTCCGGGGCATCCCCAAGCTTAGACGCTTGAGTCTTCCTTGAATATTACCTTGGGGTGCCTCGGGCATCCCCAAGCTTAGGATTTTGCTACTCCTTATTCCTTCATCCATCGCGATCTCACCCAAAACTTGAAAACTTCAATCACACAAAACTCAACAAAACCTTCGTGAGATCCGTTAGTATAACAAAATAAATCACTACTTTAAGTACTGTTGCAAACCCATTCATATTATATTTTTGCATTATACCTACTGTACTCTAACTTCACCATGGCTTATACCCCCCGATACAATCCATAGATTCATCAAAACAAGCAAGTAGTGCATCAAAAACAGAATCTGTCAAAAACAGAACAGTCTGTAGCAATCTATTTAAAAGCCATACTTCTATAACTCTAAAAATTCTGAACAATTAGGACAACGTGGGAAATTCATATACCAATACTGTGTAAAAAAATTAGATTTTTCTGACGCTCCAGTACAGAAACAAAATTCGGGCACTGGACACAAAACTTTCTGTTTTCCAAACAGCATCAATTATATTATCTTCCAAATCATCCCAAAGGCTTTACTTGGCACAAACACTAATTAAAAACACAAAAACAGAAAAATTTATTTTATTCATTGGGTTGCCTCCCAACAAGCGCTATTGTTTAATGCCCCTAGCTAGGCATAATGCATAGTTTCAAGTATTGTCATCTTTCAAGTTGATTCCATAAGTGGCCCTCATAATTGATTCATATGGTGCTTTAATTCTTTTCCTAGGGAAATGATCCATACCCTTCTTTAATGGAAATTGAAATTTAATATTCCCTTCTTTCATATCAATGACGGCACCTATAGTTCGTAAGAACGGTCTACCAAGTATTATGGGGCAAGAAGAATTACCTTCAATATCAAGAACAATAAAATCAACGGGCACATAATTTCTATTTGCAAGAATAAGAACATCATTAATTCTACCCATTGGTTTTTTAATAGTAGAATCCACCAAGTGCAAATTAAGAGAACATTCATCTATATTGGTGAAACCTAGCACTTCACATAAAGATTTTGGAATTGTGGAAACGCTAGCACCCAAATCACATAAAGCATTGCACTCATAATTTTAATTTTAACTTTAATGGTGGCTTCCCATTCATCATATAATTTTCTAGGAATTGAAACTTCTAGTTCTAACGCTTTCATCATAGCTTCTACGATGTGTTTAGTAAAAGCCTTGTTTTGCTCATAAGCGTTGGGTGAATTTAGAATGGATTGTAACAAAGAAATGCACTCAATCAAAGAACAACTATCATAATTAAAATCTTTGTAATCCAAGAGAGTGGGCACATCACTATTTAAAGTTTTTACCTCTCCAAACCCACTTTTAGCAATTTTCTTATCAAGATTTTCACCCTCCAAATTATGGGGACGTCTACTAGCTAAAGTTGACTCTTCTTCAGTCCCTTTTTTTATCAAGTTTTATATTGCTAAATAAAGAATCAATAGATGAAACACCAATCATTTTCATATCCTCATCATTACTACGATAAAAATCGGGAGGAATCGCTTTTTCTAAAAATTCTCGTTTAGCTTTTAGCATGGCGGTTCTTTTCTTACTCTCATCCATGGAAACGTATAAAGCTTTAATTGATTCACTAATATCAATTTTGGGTGGCAAAAATTTATTCTTGAGATTTTGCACATCATAAATAATTCTATCAATGCTCCTAGACATATCATCAAGTTTACTCAATTTTTCTTCTATCGTAGTGTTGAAAACTTTTTGAGCATTAATAAATTCTTTAATATTACTTTCAAGATCAGAGGGCATCCTATTATTATTATTATAAGAATTACCATAGGGATTGCCATAATTATTAGAGGAATTTCCAGGAAATGGTCTAGCATTGAAATTGTCTCTATAAGCATTATTATTAAAATTGTTTCGCGAGACAAAATTCACATCTACGGGATCATTATTTTGCTCAATCAAAGTGGACAAAGGCACATCATTAGGATCAATAGGAGCATTTTTGCTAGCAACCAATTTCATAAGCGCATCAACTTTATCACTCAAAGTATTAATTTCTTCAATAGAATTCACCTTTTTACTAGTAGGAGTTCTTTCAGTATGCCATTGTGAATAATTTTCCATAATATTATCAAGCAATTTAGTAGCTTCACCCAAAGTAATTTCCATAAAAGTACCACCCGCGGCGGAATCTAAAAGATTTCTAGAGACAAAATTCAATCCCGCATAAATTTTTTGTATGATCATCCATAAATTTAAACCATGAGTAGGGCAATTTCTTATCATTAATTTCATCCTATCCCAAGATTGGGCAACATGTTCATGATCAAGTTGCTTAAAATTCATAATTTGATTTCTAAGAGAAATAATTTTCGCGGGAGGAAAATACTTAGTAATAAAAGCATCTTTACACCTATCCCAAGAATCGATACTATTTCGTGGTAAAGATGAAAACCAAATTTTTGCACGATCCCGCAACGAGAATGGGAATAATTTGAATTTCACAATATCATTATCCACATATTTTTTTCTTTTGCATATCACACAATTCTACGAAAGTGTTAAGATGGAATGCGGCATCTTCATTAGGACTACCGGAAATTGATCGTTCATGACATGATTTAGCAAAGCGGCATTAATATCACAAGTCTCCGCACTAGCGGTGGGAGGAGCAATCGGAGTACTAATAAAATCATTATTATTAGTATTGGAAAAATCACACGATTTTGTATTTTCTTGAGACATCGTGACTACGCAAACAAGATAAAAAGCAAGCAAACAAGAAAAAGGCAAACGGAAAATATTTTTGGATTTTTGTAAAAACGTTTTAGAAGTGGGGGAGATGAAAACGAGAGGCAAATGGTAAATAAAGTAAATGCAAGGAGATGAGAGTTTATGCAAAGGTACTTGATAGATGTTGATGATGTCTCCCCGGAAACGGCGCCAGAAATTCTTCCTGCTACTTGTAGCTTGCGTTGGTATTTTCCCCGAAGAGGAAGGGATGATGCAGCACAGTAGAGATAAGTATTTCCCTCAGTTATGAAACCAAGGTTATCGAACCACTAGGAGAATCACGCAACACCTCGTTAGCAGCACCTGCACACAAACAACAAATTCTTGCACCCAACGCAAACGAGAGGTTGTCAATCTCTCGGCGGTCAATTGCAAGATTAAATTGTATGTGATAGATAGATAGATTGAAACAAAAATACAAAATAAAATAAATAAAAGAAAATGGCAGCAATTTTTTTAGGGTTTTAGTAATATGATTTAGATAGCCCCGGGGGCCATAGGTTTCACTAGAGGCTTCTCTCAAGAAAATAGCATACGGTGGGTAGACAAATTACTGTTGGGCAATTGATAGAAAAGCAAATAATCATGACGATATCCAAGGCAATGATCATGTATATAGGCATCACGTCCAATACAAGTAGACCGACTCCTGCCTGCATCTACTACTATTACTCCACACATCGACCGCTATCCAGCATGCATCTAGAGTATTAAGTACATAAAGAACGGAGTAACACCTTAAGAACGATGACATGATGTAGACAAGATAAACTCACGTATGAATAAACCCCATCTTTTTACCCTTAATAGAAACGATACATACGTGTCATGTCCCTTTCTGTCACTGGGATTGAGCACCGCAAGATTGAACCCATTACAAAGCACCTCTTCCCATGGCAAGATAAATCAATCTAGTTGGCCAAACCAAATCAATAGATCAGAGAAGAAATACAAGGCTATAATAATCATGCATAAAAGAGTGCAGCAAAGACTCAAATAATATTCATGGATAATCTGATCATAAACTCACAATTCATCGGATCCCAACAAACACACCGCAAAAAGTGATTACATCGGATAGAACTCCAAGAACATCGAGGAGAACATTGTATTGAAGATCAAAAAGAGAGAAGAAGCCATCTAGCTACTGCCTATGGACCCGAAGGTCTATGGTAAACTACTCATGCATCATCGGAAGGGCAGCAAGGTTGATGTAGAACCCCTCCGTGATCGATTCTCCCTCCGGCAGATTACCGGAGAAGGACCCCAGATGGGATCTCTCTGGAACAGAAACTTGCGGCGGCGGAAAAAGTATTTCGTGGACTCTCCTGAGGGTTTCTGATTTTTCCTGAATTTATAGTGGTGGAATTAGGTCAAACGGAGCAAAGGGGGGCCCACGAGGCACCAGGGCACGCCTGCCCCCCAGGCGCGCCCTGGTGGCTCGTGGCCACCTCCTGGGTCTTCTGGCCCTCTCCCGAAGCTTCTAGTGTTGTATATGTCCAGAAAAAAATCTCCAAAAAGTTTCGTGGCATTTGGACTTCGTTTGATATTGATATTCTGTAAAACAAAAACAGGGCGGAAAACAGCAACTGGCACTGGGCACTAGGTTAATAGGTTAGTCTCCAAAAATGATATATAATTGTTGTAAATGATTATGAAAACATCCAAGATTGATAATATAACAGCATGGAACAATCAAAAATTATAGGTACGTTGGAGACGTATCAGTTCCCTCCTGAGGAATGAGCACGATATTAACCAGCTAGTAGATGCGGGTGTCTCGGATGTTAAGCCGAGCTCGGATGCCTCCTTCTCCGTGCGCATCTTTCCCACAAAGAACACGGGGGCACCTCGGAGCCCCCCCCCCCCCCCCCGCCCCCCGCGATCGGATTGAATTTTTTGATCCCACCCACCCCCCACATCGAGTATTGCCCAAGTAATTCGGGGCCTCCCGACATCTGGGACCTTATTTATATAAAATAACGGGCCGAGGAGACAGTCCGACAATTTTGGTCGCGGTTCTTGTTCGTCAAGATTAGGATAACCGACTGCCCTGATGTAGAAGCGTTGGCCGCCTTCCGTCACAACTGTCATGATGAGGGTGTGTTAAATGCCCTCGCTCAGCGTCGAGTTCAGACTTTCTCCGAGCTCTCAGAGTTGGTGTCAAAGTTTTGCACCGTTGAAGATGCCTGGTTGGCTCAGGAATCAGTCTCCTCAGGCAAATCAAAAGAATACGACCTCGCACAAGGGCAGCCACTTAGTGTTGGAAATATGCCCTAGAGGCAATAATAAAATGGTTATTATTATATTTCCTTGTTCATGATAATCGTTTATTATCCATGCTATAATTGTATTGGTTGGAAACACAAATACATGTGTGGATACATAGACAACAACATGTCCCTAGTGAGCCTCTACCGGACTAGCTCGTTGATCAAAGATGGCCATGGTTTCCTGGTCATAGACATGAGTTGTCATTTGATAACGGGATCACATCATTAGGAGAATGATGTGATGGACAAGACCCAAAGTATGAACGTAGCATATGATCGTGTCAAGTTTATTGCTATTGTTTTCGCATGTCAAGTATCTGTTCCTATGACCATGAGATCATGCAACTCACTGACACCGGAGGAGTACCTTGTGTGTATCAAACGTCGCAACGTAATTGGGTGACTATAAATATGCTCTATAGGTATCTCCCAGGGTGTCTGTTGAGTTGGCATGGATCAAGACTGGGAATTTGTCACTCTGTATGACAGAAAGGTATCTCAGGGCCCACTCGGTAATACAGCATCACAATAAGCTTGCAAGCAATGTGACTAAAGAGTTAGCCACGGGATCTTGTATTACGGAACGAGTAAATAGACTTGCCGGTAACGAGATTGAACTAGGTATGGAGATACCGACGATCGAATCTTGGGCAAGTAACATACCGATGGACAAAGGGAACTGCATACGGGATTGACTGAATCCTTGACATCGAGGTTCGACCGATAAAGATCTTCGTTGAATATGTAGGAACCAATATGGGCATCCAGGTCCCGCTATTGGTTATTGACCGGAGAGGAGTCTCGGTCATGTCTGCATATTCCCGAACCCGTAGGGTCGCACGCTTAACGTTCGGTAGCGCTAGGGTAGTATTGAGATATTAATAGTGGAAAGTCCGAAGGTTGTTCGGAGTCCTGGATGGGATCCAGGACATCACGAGGAGCTCCGGAATAGTCCGGAGGTAAAGATTCATATATGGAAAGTTGTTATCGGGTTCCGGAAAAAGTTCGAGTTTTTTCGGTATTGTACCGGGAAGGTTCTAGAAGGTTTCGGAGTGGGGCCCACCTGCATGGGGGACCTACATGAACGTGGGTAGTGGGGAAAGTCCCGACAACCCTGGTCTAGGCGCACCAAGATCCTCCCTTAAAAGGAATAGTATCATATCCCAAAGGGATAAGATCAGGATCCCTAAAAGGGGATAGCGATCGGTGGGGAAGGAAAGGAGGGATTTCCTTCCTCCCCCTTTGGCCAACGACCCTAGGGCCTTGGAGGGCAAGCCACCAGCCCCCTCCACGCCTATATAAAGGTGGGGAGGCATTGGGGCAGCCACCCCTTGGACCCTTGCCCGTTACCTCTCCCAACTCCTCCCACGTTTCACCGGTACGCGCTTGGCGAAGCCCTGCCGGAATTCCGCTGCCACCACCACCACCATACCGTCGTGTTGGTTCTGATCTCATCTACCCCCTCTCTCTCGCTTGCTGGTCAAGAAGGAGAGGGCGCCGCCGAGCCGCACGTGTGCTAAACTCGGAGGTGCCGTCCGTTCGGCACTTGATCGGGAGTTCGTGGACGGATCGTGATTGGATCGCGAAGACGTTCGACTACATCAACCGCGTTTCTTAATGCTTCTGCTTAGAGATATACAAGGGTATGTAGATCCAATCTATCCTCTCGTAGATGTTCATCTCCTAGATCGATCTTGGTGAGCGTAGGAAAAATTTTGTTTCCCATGCAACGTTCCCCAACAGTGGCATCATGAGTTAGGTCTTTGCGTAGATGACATCACGAGTAGAACACAAAGGAGTTTGTGGGCATTGATATTCAGATTGCTTCCTTCCTTGGTCTTTTCTTGATTCAGCGGTATTGTGGGATGAAGCGGCCCGGACCAACTTTACATGTCCACGTACATGAGACCGGTTCCATCGACTGACATGCGACTTTGTTGCATAAGATGGCTGGCGGGTGTCTGTCTCTCCTACCTTAGTTGAATCGGATTCGACGAAGGCGGTCCTTGTAGAAGGTTAAATAGCAACTTGCATATCACCATTGTGGTTTTGCGTAGGTAAGAATCGTTCTTGCTAGATACCCATAGCAGCCACGTAAAACATGCAATAACAAATTAGAGGACGTCTAACTTGTTTTTGCAGGGTATGTTGTGATATGATATGGCCAAAGACATGATGAAATATATTTGATGTATGAGATGATCATATTTTGTAATAGTTTATCTCGGCTTGCATGTCGATGTATACGGCAACCGGCAGGAGCCATAGGGTTGTCTTTAATTATTGTATGACGTGCATGTCAATCATTAAGCGCTATGTAATGCTTTACTTTATCGCTAAATGGTAGCAATAGTAGTAGAAGCATGGTTGGCGTGACAACCCCGATGGCGACGCAATGATGGAGATCATGGTGTCATGCCGGTGACGATGGAGATCATGCCGGTGCTTTGGAGATGGAGATCAAAAGCACAAGTTCATGGCCATATCATGTCACTTATGATTTGCATGTGATGTTAATCCTTTTATGCATCTTATTTTGCTTAGGACGACGGTAGCATTATAAGGTGATCCCTTTCTAAAATTTCAAGATAAAATTGTGTTCTCCCCAAGTGTGCACTGTTGCGAAAGTTCATCGTTTCGAATCACCACGTGATGATCGGGTGTGATAGACTCTACGTTCACATACAACGGGTGCAAGCCAGTTTTGCACATGCGGAACACTTGGGTTAAACTTGACGAGCCTAGCATGTACAGACATGGCCTCAGAACACAAGAGACCGAAAGGTCGAACATGAGTCATATAGTAGATATGATCAACATGGAGATGTTCACCATTGAAACCACCTCATCTCACGTGATGATCGGACTTGGGTTGGTGAATTTGGATCATGTTACACTCGGACGACTGGAGGGATGTCGATTTGAGTGGGAGTTTTTAAGTAAACTAAACTCATTATCTTGAACAATAGTCTAAGTTGTCTTTGCAAATTTATGTTGTAGATCAATGGCTCGCGCAGTAGCTTCCCTGAATTTCAATGCGTTCCTAGAGAAAGCCAAGCTGAAAGATGATGGAAGTAACTTTGTAGACTGGGCCCGTAATCTGAGGATTATCCTCACGGCTGCCCAAAAGGCTTATGTTCTTGATGCACCGCTTGGTGAGCAACCCCCTCCAGCGTCTGTGGACGTTATGAACGCCTGGCAGGCGCGTGTTGATGACTACTCAATAGTTCAATGCGCCATGTTGTATGGCTTAGAACCGGGACTTCAAAGGCGTTTTGAACGTCATGGAGCATATGAGATGTTTCAGGAGTTGAAGTTTATTTTTGAGAAGAATGCCCGGATCGAGAGGTATGAGACCTCCGATAAGTTCTATGCTTGCAAGATGGAGGAGAACGGGTCTGTCAGTGAACACATACTCAAAATGTCTGGGTATTACAACCGTCTGGCTGAGTTGGGAGTTGTGCTCCCACCAGAGGCGGTCACTGACAGAGTTCTTCAATCGCTACCACCTAGCTACAAGAGCTTTGTGTTGAACTATAACATGCAAGGGATGAACAAGTCAGTCGCCGAGCTGTTTGCGATGCTGAAAGTTGCTGAGTCAGACATCCAGAAGGAGCATCAAGTGTTCATGGTCAATAAAACCACTAGTTTCAAGAAGAATGGCAAGGGCAAGAAGGGAAACTCCAAGAAGAGTGGCAAAGTAGTTGCCCCTCCCGTGAAGAAACCCAAGGCTGGACCCAAGCCGGAAACCGAGTGCTTCTATTGCAACGGAACTGGCCACTGGAAGCGGAATTGCCCCAAGTATCTGGCCGACAAGAAGGGGGCTGATGACCCACAAGTATAGGGGATCAATCGTAGTCCTTTCGATAAGTAAGAGTGTCAAACCCAACGAGGTGCAGAAGGAAATGACAAGCGGTTTTCAGCAAGGTGTTTTCTGCAAGCACTGAAATTATCAGTAACAGGTAGTTTGATAGCAAGATAATTTGTAACAAGTGACTAGTAACAATAGTAACAAAGAGTGCAGCAATATAGCCCAATCCTTTTTGTAGCAAAGGACAGGCCGGAACGATCTCTTATAATAAGTAAAGCGTTCTCGAGGACACATGGGAATTTCATCTAGTCACTTTCACCATATTAGTTTGATTCGCGTTCGCTACTTTGATAATTTGATATGTGGGTGGACCGGTGCTTGGGTGCTGCCCTTACTTGGACAAACCTCCCACTTATGATTACCCCCTCTCGCAAGCATCCGCAACTACGAAAGAAGAATTAAGACTACTCTAACCATAGCATTAAACATGTGGATCCAAATCAGCCCCTTACGGAATAGCGCATAAACTAGGGTTTAAGCTTCTGTCACTCTAGCAACCCATCATCTAATTACTACTCCACAATGCATTCCCTTAGGCCCAAAGATGGTGAAGTGTCATGTAGTCAACGTTCACATGACACCACTAAGAGAATCACAACATACACATCATCAAAATATCGAACGAATACCAAATTCACATGATTACTTATGACAAGACTTCTCCCATGTCCTCAAGAACAAAAGTAACTACTCACACATCATCAACATGTTCATGACCAGTAGGGTATTGAATTGCATAATAGATCTGAACATATAATCTTCCACCAAGTAAACCAACAAGCATCAACTACAAGATGTAATCAACACTACTAGCAACCCACAGGTACCAATCTAAGGTTTTGAGACAAAGATTGAATACAAGAGATGAACTAGGGTTTGAGATGAGATGGTGCTGGTGAAGATGTTGATGAAGATTAGCCCTCCCACGATGAGAGGGTCGCTAGTGGTGTCGATGGCGACGATTTCCCCCTCCCGGAGGGAAGTATCCCCGGCAGAATCTCTCCGCCGGAGAGCAAAAGTGCTCCTGCCCAAGTTCCGCCTCGAGACGGCGGCGCACCGTCCCGAAAGTCTTCTCTATATTTTTTAGGTCAAATGCCCTTATATACCAGAAAATGGGGGACAGAAGTGGGCCAGGGGCCCCACGAGGTACCAGGGCGCGCCTGGGGGGGGGGGGGGGGGGGGTTGGCGTGCCCTGGTGCCTCGTGGGCACCTGGGTGGCCCCCTCTGGTACTTTTTGCTTCCAATATTTTTTATATATTCCAAAATAATTCTCCAGAAAATTTCAGCTCATTTGGAGTTGTGCAGAATAGGTATCTTGACAGAGCTTTTTCAGGTCCAGAATTCCAACTGCCGGTATTCTCCCTCCTTGTGTGAATCTTGCATATTTAGAGAGAAAAGGCATTAGAATAGCTCCACAAAGTGTTATATTGATTAAAAACACTATAAATAACAGTAGTAAAACATGATGCAAAATGGACGTATCAACTCCCCCAAGCTTAGACCTCGCTTGTCCTCAAGCGAAAGCCGATATCGATAATCATGTCCACATGTTTAGAGAGAGAGGTGTCGATAAAAACAAAACACGGACATAGAAGTATCATGATCATTATTATAACAACAATATTTATTATCATGGCAGCAATATTTATTATCATAAACTTCTTATGAGCAAGTAACAATTCACCACAACAGTGGAGTATAAGGCATAAACCTTCTTGAAAGCTAACAAACTATGTTTTTGGTCAACAATGCAATTACAATTCATCATATTTTTAGGAAGGGTCACATGTAGGAGCTATTCAGCAAGTCCACATACTCTACCATCATTTAGTCTTCCATGATTGCTAACACTCACGACATATATATGGAGCAAAAAGTCTCAGCCAGGCACATAGAAAGATAGGGGCTTATAGTTCTGCCTCCCAACTTATTCACCTCAAGGGTGATGTCAACAATAATAACTCATGATCACTCATATCCAACTGGATATATGTGCTTAGATCTTTCCCCACCACATGATGCTTGCAAAAGAGAAAAATAAAAAGGAAATAGAGGAGAATACTATTGACTCTTGCATAAAAAGTAAAATACATAAAAGTAAAGGATAGGCCCTTCGCAGAGGGAAGCAGAGGTTGTCATGCGCTTTTTGTTTTTTGAATGCTAGAGCTCTTAATGCAAAGGAACATCACGTTATATTGCCCCTTGTGATAGCAACCTTTATTATGCAGTCCGTCGCTTTTATTTCTTTACCATCACAAGCTCGTACAACGCTTATTTCCCTTACAATAAAAGTTCAGACATATTTAGAGGCAATTTTTATTGCTTTTTGCACCAATGACAACTTACTTGAAGGATCTTATTCAATCCATAGGTAGATATAGTGGACTCTCATGACATGAAACTGGGTCTATGGGTTTTGGATGCACAAGTAGTATCTCTATTTAGTGCGAATTTTTGGCTAGCAAAGATATTGGGCAAGCACCACATGTTGGAGGATCTATAACAATATAACTTCTATGTGAATATGAACAAACATAACTCATTACGTTGTCTTCCTTGTCCAACGTCAACAATTTGACACAAAATACTTAATGGGGGCTCACAATCATAAAAGAAGTAAAGCAACACAGGCTCAAACTACTCTTTATTATATAGCTCTCAACTCGATTACATAGATAGATGGGTCACGAAACTAACACTCGAAAATAGATCATGCTAAGCTTTTATTCAACTAGATCACGAAATAACTGAGGATCGAACTAAAAGTAAGTAAAGATAATAAAAGTGATGGTGATACGATATCGGGGCACCTCCCCCAAGATTGGCGCAAGCCAAGAGGAGTGCCCATACCCATGTGCTCAAGTGTCCTTCTCCGGTGATGATGGTGGTGGAGAAGTGGCAAGCTTATCCTTCAATTCAAGCAGATACATCAATCTGCGGTTGATGCTTCGAAGGGCGATGTTTTGTTCCTCCAACAAAATAACTTCGCGAGTGAGATATGTATTCTGAGCACTAACTGTTTCAAAGATTCTTAGGGCTTCAATTACGGATGGGGAAAGATGATCATATAAAGGTTGAAGGATATCTCCCTTCTCTGTGGTTTCCTTCATGGGGGTGGCCTGCCCTCCTTCCGGAGGCTAGGCTCCTGCAATCTCCTCAGCCTTGTCCTCCTTGCCATTGTCTTCTTCCATGGTAACCTCTCCTTCCCCCTCTCGCCTGAGCTCCATCCGCAGCAGCCAAGCATCGTCCCCCACATTGTTTGAGGAAGAGGAAGACATGATGTCTGGCTTCGAGATCTGACAGAAAATAGCACGAAACAAGAACAAGGGAGATTTCTGCGATACGATGGTCAAAACATCTGGAAGGCCATATATAGATTTTTTATCTTGCAAAACAAGTAATCCAGAAGAAAAACGGAGTTGGGAAGGCACACGTGGGGCCCACGAGCCACCAGGGCGCGCCTGGGGGGGTGGCGCGCCCTGGTGCCTCGTGGGCACCAGGTGGGTCCCCCCGGCTGTTTCTTATTTTTGTATTTTTATAAATATTCCAAAATTGACAGAAAGTATTTTTATGGAATTTTTGGAGTCGGTTTACTTACCGTATCACATACCTCTTCCTTTTCAGGGTTCTGGAGTGTTCCGGAAGGTCTCCCTTATGTATTCCTCCGGTGTAATTGTTTCAATAATATTAGTTTCAACATTAATAGGGGTACCTGAAATATAATGCTTAATTCTTTGCCCATTCACCACTCTCGGATTAGTGCCATCGGAGTTATTTATTTTGATGGCTCCGGAGCGATAAACTTCTTCGATAATATACGGTCCTTCCCACTTAGAGAGAAGTTTTCCTGCAAAGAATCTTAAACGAGAATTGTACAATAGAACTTGTTCACCTACTTTAAATTCCCGTTTCTGAATTCTTCTATCATGCCATCTTTTAACTTTTTCTTTAAACAATTTAGCATTTTCATAAGCTTGGGTTCTCCATTCATCTAATGAGCTAATGTCAAATAACCTCTTCTCACCGGCAAGTTTGAAATCATAATTTAATTCTTTAATTGCCCAATATGCTTTATGTTCTAACTCAAGAGGCAAATGACATGCTTTTCCATAAACCATTTTATAAGGAGACATACCCATAGGATTTTTATAAGCAGTTCTATAAGCCCACAGTGCATCGTCAAGTTTCTTAGACCAATTCTTTCTAGATCTATTGACGGTTTTCTGCAAAATTAATTTTATTTCTCTGTTGCTTAGTTCAACTTGACCACTAGTCTGAGGATGATAGGGAGATGCAATTCTGTGGTTGACATCATATTTAGCAAGTAATTTACGGAATGCACCATGAATAAAATGTGAACCACCATCAGTTATTAAATATCTAGGGACTCCAAACCTTGGGAAAATAACATCTTTAAGCATTTTAATAGAAGTGTTATGATCAGCACTACTAGTTGGAATAGCTTCTACCCACTTAGTAACGTAATCAACAGCAACTAAAATATAAGTATACCCATTGGATTTAGGAAAAGGTCCCATATAATCAAATCCCCAAACATCAAATGGTTCAACAGCAAGTGAATAATTCATAGGCATTTCCTGACGTCTACCAATATCACCAATTCTTTGACATTCATCACAAGAGGAGACAAATTTATGAGCATCCTTGAAAAGAGTAGGCCAATAAAAACCAGATTGTAATACCTTGTGTGCAGTTCTGTCTCCCGCATGGTGTCCTCCGTAAGCTTCGGAGTGACACTTCCGTAGGATTTGTTCCTGTTCATGCTCAGGTATACAACGTCTAATAATACCATCTACTCCTTCTTTATAAAGATGTGGGTCATCCCAGAAGTAATGTCTTAAGTCAAAGAAGAATTTTTTCTTTTGTTGGTATGTAAAACTAGGTGGTATGTATTTAGCAACAATGTAATTAGCATAGTCTGCAAACCAAGGAGTATTACGAGAAGCATTTATGACAGCTAATTGCTCATCAGGAAAATCATCATTAATAGGTAGTGGGTCATCAAGAACATTTTCTATTCTAGACAAATTATCTGCTACGGGATTCTCAGCTCCCTTTCTATCAATAATATGCAAGTCAAATTCTTGTAGCAATAAAACCCACCTAATGAGTCTAGGTTTAGCATCTTTCTTATCCATAAGATATTTAATAGCAGCATGATCGGTGTGAATAGTTACTTTAGAATCAACTATATAAGATCTGAATTTATCACATGCAAACACAACTGCTAAAAATTCTTTTTCAGTAGTAGCATAATTTCTTTGGGCACTGTCTAGAGTTTTACTAGCATAATGGATAACATTTAATTTCTTATCAACTCTTTGTCCTAGAACAGCACCAACAGCATAATCGCTAGCATCACACATAATTTCAAAAGGCAAGTTCCAGTCAGGTGGTTGAACAATAGGTGCAGTGGTTAAGGCTTTCTTAAGTGTTTCAAAGGCTTCTAGACAATCATCATCAAAAACAAATGGAACATCGTTTTGCAAAAGATTGGTGAGAGGCCTAGAAATTCTGGAGAAGTCTTTAATAAATCTCCTATAGAAACTAGCATGACCAAGGAAACTTCTTATACCTTTAATATCTTTGGGACATGGCATTTTCTCAATAGCATCAACCTTAGCTTTATCGACTTCAATACCTCTCTTAGAAACTTTATGGCCCAAGACAATACCTTCATTCACCATAAAGTGGCACTTCTCCCAATTCAAGACAAGATTAGTTTCTTCACATCTCTGCAAAACTCGATCAAGGTTGCTTAAGAAATCATCAAAAGAAGCTCCGTAAACGGAAAAATCATCCATGAAAACCTCAACAATCTTTTCACAAAAGTCAGAGAATATAGCAGTCATACATCTTTGAAAGGTAGCAGGTGCATTGCATAAACCAAAAGGCATACGTCTATAAGCATAAGTTTCGAAAGGACAAGTAAATGTGGTTTTCTCTTGATCGGGTTGTGATACGGGTATTTGAGAAAAACCAGAATAACCATCTAGGAAACAAAAATGTGTATGCTTAGACAATCTTTCTAACATTTGATCAATAAAAGGTAAGGGGTAATGATCTTTTCTAGTAGCTTTGTTTAATTTTCTAAAATCGATTACCATCATATAACCAGTTACAATTCTTTGTGGAATGAGTTCATTTTTATCATTAGGAACAACGGTTATACCTCCTTTCTTAGGGACACAATGAACAGGACTTACCCATCTACTATCAGCTATGGGATAGATTATACCTGCTTCCAGAAGTTTTAATATTTCAGTTCTTACCACCACCTTCATCTTAGGATTTAATCGACGTTGGTGGTCGACAACTGGTTTAGCATCAGACTCCATATTAATTTTGTGCTGACATAGAGTGGGACTAATACCCTTAAGATCATCAAGAGTATATCCAATAGCGGCTCGGTGCTTCCTTAGAGTTTTCAGCAATCTCTTTTCTTCATACGCTGAAAGGTTAGCACTAATAATAACAGGATATATCTTCTTTTCATCTAGATAAGCATATTTCAATGTATCAGGCAATTGCTTCAATTCAAACACAGGATCACCTTTAGGTGGAGGAGGACCTCCAAGAGTTTCAACAGGCAAATTATGTTTAAGGATAGGTGGTTGATCAAAGAACATCTTATCAATTTCATTTCTTTCATGCATATGCATATCATTCTCATGGTCTAGCAAATATTGTTCTAACGGATCAGTAGGAGGTACGGCAATAGAAGCAAGACCAATAATTTCATCTTTACTAGGCAATTCTTTGTCATGAGGTTGTCTACGAAATTTGGAGAAATTAAACTCATGAGACATACCACCAAAATCAACACTGACTGTTTCTTTAGTGCAATCAATCTTAGCATTAACCGTGTTCAAGAAAGGTCTACCAAATATAATGGGACAAAAATCATCTTGTGGAGAACCAAGGACTAGAAAATCAGTAGGGTATTTTGTTTTTCCACACAAGACTTCAACATCTCTAACAATCCCAAGTGGTGTAATGGTATCTCTGTTTGCAAGTTTAATAGTAACATCAATGTCCTCTAATTCAGAGGTGCAATATCATTCATAATTTCTTGATATAAAGTAAAAGGAATAGCACTCACACTAGCACCCAAATCACATAAGCCATGATAGCAATGATCTCCTATTTTAACTGAGACAACAGGCATGCCCACAACGGGTCTGTTTTTATCTTTAGAATCAGGTTTAGCAATTCGAGCTGCTTCATCGCAGAAGTAAAGAACATGCCCATCTATATTATCAACCAAGAGATCTTTAACCATAGCAACATTAGGTTCAACTTTAATTTGTTCAGCGGGTCTAGGTGTTCTATTATGACTTTTGTTAACCACAGTTGAAACCTTAGCATGTTCCTTAATCCTAACAGGAAAAGGTGGTTTCTCAATATAAGCGGTAGGAACAACTGGATCAACATGATAAACAATTGTTTCTTCTTTAACACTAACAGGTTCCTCTATCTTTTCTTTAACAGGGGGGTGATATTTAAACCACTTATCCTTAGGGAGATCAACATGAGTAGCAAAGGATTCACAAAAGGAGGCTACTATCTCAGAGTCAAGTCCATATTTAGTGCTAAACTTATGAAAAGCATCGGTGGCCATAAAAGATTTAACACAATCGAACTCAAGTATTATACCTGACTTATTACCTTTGTCGAGTTCCCAATCTTCAGAGTTGCGTTTAATTCTTTCCAAAAGATCCCATCTGAATTCAATAGTTTTCTTCATAAAGGAGCCAGTCGAAGAAGAATCGAGCATAGTTTGATTATCATGAGAAAGCCGAGCATAAAATTTTTCTAAGATAATTTTTCTTGAGAGGTCATGATTGGGGCATGTATGCAACATATATTTAAGCCTCCCCCAAGCTTGAGCGATGCTTTCTCCTTCACGAGGCCAAAAGTTATATATATAATTCCGATCACGATGAACCAAATGCATAGGATAAAATTTCTGATGGAATTCTAGTTTCAGGCGATTCCAATCTCATGTACTAGTATCATCACATAGCCTATACCATATTAATGCTTTTCCCTCCAAAGATAAAGGGAAAACTTTCTTCTTAACTCCATCTCCGGTTATACCTGCAAGCTTAAACAATCCACAAATTTCTTCCACATAAATCAAGTGCATATCAGGATGTACCGTTCCATCTCCTGCATAAGGATTAGCTAGCAGTTTCTCTAACATGCCCGGAGGAATTTCATATTCAATATCTTTTTCAATAGGTGCAGTAGGTTGAGGAGCAACTATTTGTGTTTCCGGTCGAGGTGAAGATACCCCGAACAAACCCCTCAAAGGATTACTTTCCATAGTGACAAGTGATAGTAAATTTCAGCACGTAATATAAATGTTTCCTTACCAAATTCCACTTACCAAAGGCGCTTCACTCCCCGGCAACGGCGCCAGAAAAGAGTCTTGATGACCCACAAGTATAGGGGATCAATCGTAGTCCTTTCGATAAGTAAGAGTGTCGAACCCAACGAGGAGCAGAAGGAAATGACAAGCGGTTTTCAACAAGGTGTTTTCTGCAAGCACTGAAATTATCAGTAACAGGTAGTTTGATAGCAAGATAATTTGTAACAAGTGACTAGTAACAATAGTAACAAAGAGTGCAGCAATATAGCCCAATCCTTTTTGTAGCAAAGGACAGGCCGGAACGATCTCTTATAATAAGTAAAGCGTTCTCGAGGACACATGGGAATTTCATCTAGTCACTTTCACCATATTAGTTTGATTCGCGTTCACTACTTTGATAATTTGATATGTGGGTGGACCGGTGCTTGGGTGCTGCCCTTACTTGGACAAACCTCCCACTTATGATTACCCCCTCTCGCAAGCATCCGCAACTACGAAAGAAGAATTAAGACTACTCTAACCATAGCATTAAACATGTGGATCCAAATCAGCCCCTTACGGAATAGCGCATAAACTAGGGTTTAAGCTTCTGTCACTCTAGCAACCCATCATCTAATTACTACTCCACAATGCATTCCCTTAGGCCCAAAGATGGTGAAGTGTCATGTAGTCGACGTTCACATGACACCACTAAGAGAATCACAACATACACATCATCAAAATATCGAACGAATACCAAATTCACATGATTACTTATGACAAGACTTCTCCCATGTCCTCAAGAACAAAAGTAACTACTCACACATCATCAACATGTTCATGACCAGTAGGGTATTGAATTGCATAATAGATCTGAACATATAATTTTCCACCAAGTAAACCAACAAGCATCAACTACAAGATGTAATCAACACTACTAGCAACCCACAGGTACCAATCTGAGGTTTTGAGACAAAGATTGAATACAAGAGATGAACTATGGTTTGAGATGAGATGGTGCTGGTGAAGATGTTGATGAAGATTAGCCCTCCCACGATGAGAGGGTCGCTGGTGGTGTCGATGGCGACGATTTCCCCCTCCCGGAGGGAAGTATCCCCGGCAGAATCTCTCCGCCGGAGAGCAAAAGTGCTCCTGCCCAAGTTCCGCCTCGAGACGGCGGCGCACCGTCCCGAAAGTCTTCTCTATATTTTTTTAGGTCAAATGCCCTTATATACCAGAAAATGGGGGCCAGAAGTGGGCCAGGGGCCCCACGAGGTACCAGGGCGCGCCTGGGGGGGTGGCGCGCCCTGGTGCCTCGTGGGCACCTGGGTGGCCCCCTCTAGTACTTTTTGCTTCCAATATTTTGTATATATTCCAAAATAGTTCTCCAGAAAATTTCAGCTCATTTGGAGTTGTGCAGAATAGGTATCTTGACAGAGCTTTTTCAGGTCCAGAATTCCAGCTGCCGGTATTCTCCCTCCTTGTGTGAATCTTGCATATTTATAGAGAAAAGGCATTAGAATAGCTCCACAAAGTGTTATATTGATTAAAAACACTATAAATAACTGTAGTAAAACATGATGCAAAATGGACGTATCAGGGGCCAACGCCAAACAAGGTATATATGATATACATGTTATTGATGTGTACCTTACCAACTCTCGTTGTAGTGCCTGGGTATTTGATACCAGTGCGGTTGCTCACATTTGCAACTCAAAGCAGGAACTGCAGAATAGACGGAGGCTGGCGAAGGACAAAGTGACGATGCGCGTGGGAAATGGTTCCAAGGTTGATGTGATCGCCGTCGGCACGCTCGCTCTTCGATTACCATCGGGATTAGTGATGAACCTGAATAATTTTTATTTAGTGCCTGCGTTGAGCATGAACATTATATCTGGATCTTGTTTAATGCGAGACGGTTACTCATTTAAATCAGAGAATAATGGTTGTTCTATTTATATGGGTAATATCTTTTATGGTCATGCACCCATTGTGAGGGGTTTATTCTTATTGAATCTCGATAGTGATGATACACATGTTCATAACATTGATGCCAAAAGATGTAGAGTTGATAATGATAGTACCACTTTCTTGTGGCACTGTCGCTTAGGTCATATTGGTGTAAAACGCATGAAGAAACTCCATGTTGATGGACTTTTGGAGTCACTTGATTTTGAATCACTTGACACATGCGAACCATGCCTCATGGGAAAGATGACTAAGACCCCGTTCTCCGGAACAATGGAACGGGCAAGTGACTTGTTGGAAATCATACATACTGATGTGTGCGGTCCAATGAGCATTGAGGCACGCGGTGGATATCGTTATTTTCTCACCTTCACCGATGATTTGAGTAGATATGGGTACATTTACTTAATGAAACACAAGTCTGAAATGTTTGAAAAGTTCAAGCAATTTCAGAGTGAAGTTGAGAATCATCGTAACAAGAAAATCAAGTTCCTACAATCTGATCGAGGGGGAGAATATCTGAGTTATGAGTTTGGCAGTCACTTAAGACAATGTGGAATTGTTTCACAGTTGACGCCACCTGGAACACCACAGCGTAATGGTGTGTCCAAATGTCGTAATCGAACCTTATTGGATATGGTGTGTTCTATGATGTCTCTTGCCGATCTGCCACTATCATTTTGGGGTTATGCGTTAGAGACAGCTGCATTCACTTTAAATAGGGCACCATCTAAGTCCGTAGAGACGACACCGTATGAACTATGGTTTGGCAAGAAACCTAAGCTGTCGTTTCTTAAAGTTTGGGGATGCGATGCTTATGTCAAAAGGCTTCAGCCAGAAAAGCTTGAACCCAAAGCGGACAAATGCGTCTTCATAGGATACCCAAAAGAGACGGTTGGGTATACCTTCTATCTCAGATACGAAGGCAAAGTGTTTGTCGCTAAGAACGAGTCCTTTCTCGAGAAAGAGTTTCTATCGAAAGAATTGAGTGGGAGGAAGATAGAACTTGATGAGGTTGTTGAACCTTTACTTCAACCAGAGAGTAGCACTGCGCAGAAAGATGTTTCTATGGAACCTACGTCAGTTGAAGAGGAAGCTGGTGATGGTGATCATGAAGCTTCGGATCAAGTTACTATCGAACCTCGTAGGTCGACAAGGATACGTACTGCTCCTGAGTGGTACGGTAACCCTGTCTTGAATGTCATGTTGTTGGACAACGATGAACCTACGAGCTATGGAGAAGCGATGGTGGGCCCGGATTCCGACAGATGGTTAGAGGCCATGAAATCCGAGATGGGATCCATGTATGAAAACAAAGTATGGACTTTGGAAGTATTACCTGAAGGGCGAAAGGCCATTCAGAATAATTGGATCTTCAAGAAGAAGACGGACGCGGACGGAAATGTCACCGTCTATAAAGCTCGACTTGTGGCAAAGAGTTTTTCACAAGTTCAAGGAGTTGACTACGATGAGACTTTCTCACCCGTAGCGATGCTTAAGTCCGTCAGAATCATGTTAGCAATAGCTGCATTTTTCGATTATGAAATTTGGCAGATGGATGTCAAAACAGCGTTCCTTAACGGTTTTCTTAAGGAAGAGTTGTATATGATGCAACCAGAAGGTTTTGTCGATCCAGAGAATGCTGACAAAGTTTGCAAACTCCAGCGATCCATTTATGGACTGGTGCAAGCGTCTCGGAGTTGGAATCTTCGCTTTGATGAGGTGATCAAAGCGTTTGGGTTTATACAAGTTTACGGAGAAGCTTGTATTTACAAGAAAGTGAGTGGGAGCTCTATAGCATTTCTAATATTATATGTGGATGACATATTACTGATTGGAAACAATATAGAACTTTTGGAAAGCGTGAAGGAATATTTGAACAAGAGTTTTTCAATGAAGGACCTAGGAGAAGCTGCTTTCATATTAGGCATCAAGATCTATAGAGATAGATCGAGACGCTTAATAGGACTTTCACAAAGCACATACCTTGATAACATTTTGAAGAAGTTCAAAATGGATCAGTCCGAGAAGGAGTTCTTGCCTGTTTTGCAAGGTGTGAAGTTGAGTAAGACTCAATGCCCAGCGACTACAGAGGATAGAGAAAAGATGAGTGTCATCCCCTATGCTTCTGCCATAGGCTCTATCATGTATGCGATGATGTTCACAAGACCAGATGTCAGCCTTGCCATAAGTATGGCCGGAAGGTTTCAAAGTGATCCAGGAGTGGAACACTGGACAGCGGTCAAGAATATCCTTAAGTACCTGAAAAGGACTAAGGAAATGTTTCTCGTTTATGGAGGGGATCAAGAGCTCATCGTAAAGGGTTACGTCGATGCAAGCTTTGACACTGATCCGGATGACTCTAAGTCTCAAACCGGATACGTATATATTCTGAATGGGGGAGCGGTAAGTTGGTGCAGTTCCAAGCAAAGCGTGGTAGCTGATTCTACATGCGAAGCGGAGTACATAGCTGCCTCGGAGGCAGCGAAGGAAGGTGTCTGGATGAAGCAATTCATGACAGATCTTGGAGTTGTGCCCAGTGCACTGGACCCGATGACTCTGTTCTGTGACAACACTGGTGCCATTGCTCTAGCCAAGGAACCAAGGTTTCACAAAAGGACCAGACACATAAAGTGACGCTTCAATTCCATCCGCGATGCGATCAAGGAGGAGGACATAAACATTTGCAAAGTGCACACGGATCTGAATGTTGCAGATCCGTTGACTAAACCTCTTCCACGGGCAAAACATGATCAACACCAGAACTCTATGGGTGTTAGATTCATAACCATGTAATGCAAGATTATTGACTCTACTGTAAGTGGGAGACTGTTGGAAATATGCCCTAGAGGCAATAATAAAATGGTTATTATTATATTTCCTTGTTCATGATAATCGTTTATTATCCATGCTATAATTGTATTGGTTGGAAACACAAATACATGTGTGGATACATAGACAACAACATGTCCCTAGTGAGCCTCTACTGGACTAGCTCGTTGATCAAAGATGGCCATGGTTTCCTGGTCATAGACATGAGTTGTCATTTGATAACGGGATCATATCATTAGGAGAATGATGTGATGGACAAGACCCAAACTATGAACGTAGCATATGATCGTGTCAAGTTTATTGCTATCGTTTTCGCATGTCAAGTATCTGCTCCTATGACCATGAGATCATGCAACTCACTGACACTGGAGGAGTACCTTGTGTGTATCAAACGTCGCAACGTAACTGGGTGACTATAAAGATGCTCTACAGGTATCTCCGAGGGTGTCTGTTGAGTTGGCATGGATCAAGACTGGGAATTTGTCACTCTGTATGACGGAAAGGTATCTCAGGGCCCACTCGGTAATACAGCATCACAATAAGCTTGCAAGCAATGTGACTAAAGAGTTAGCCACGGGATCTTGTATTACGGAACGAGTAAAGAGACTTGCCGGTAACGAGATTGAACTAGGTATGGAGATACCGACGATCGAATCTCGGGCAAGTAACATACCGATGGACAAAGGGAACTGCATACGGGATTGACTGAATCCTTGACATCAAGGTTCGACCGATAAAGATCTTCATTGAATATGTAGGAACCAATATGGGCATCCAGGTCCCGCTATTGGTTATTGACCGGAGAGGAGTCTCGGTCATGTCTGCATATTCCCGAACCTGTAGGGTCGCACGCTTAACGTTCGGTAGCGCAAGGGTAGTATTGAGATATTAATAGTGGAAAGTCCGAAGGTTGTTCGGAGTCCTGGATGGGATCCGGGAAATCATGAGGATCTCCGGAATAGTCCGGAGGTAAAGATTCATATATGGAAAGTTGTTATCGGGTTCCGGAAAAAGTTCGAGTTTTTTCGGTATTGTACCGAGAAGGTTCTAGAAGGTTTCGGAGTGGGGCCCACCTGCATGGGGGACCCACATGAACGTGGGTAGTGGGGAAAGTCCCCACAACCCTGGTCTAGGCGCACCAAGATCCTCCCTTAAAAGGAATAGTATCATATCCCAAAGGGATAAGATCAGGATCCCTAAAAGAGGATAGCGATCGGTGGGGAAGGAAAGGAGGGATTTCCTTCCTCCCCCTTTGGCCAACGACCCTAGGGCCTTGGAGGGCAAGCCACCAGCCCCCTCCACGCCTATATAAAGGTGGGGAGGCATTGGGGGCAGCCACCCCTTGGACCCTTGCCCGTTACCTCTCCCAACTCCTCCCACGTTTCACCGGTACGCGCTTGGCGAAGCCCTGCCGGAATTCCGCTGCCACCACCACCACCATACCGTCGTGTTGGTTCCGATCTCATCTACCCCCTCTCTCTCGCTTGCTGGATCAAGAAGGAGAGGGCGCCGCCGAGCCGCACGTGTGCTAAACTCGGAGGTGCCGTCCGTTCGGCACTTGATCGGGAGTTCGTGGACGGATCGTGATTGGATCGCGAAGACGTTCGACTACATCAACCGCGTTTCTTAACGCTTCTGCTTAGCGATCTACAAGGGTATGTAGATCCAATCTCTCCTCTCATAGATGTTCATCTCCTAGATCGATCTTGGTAAGCGTAGGAATTTTTTTGTTTTCCATGCAACGTTCCCCAACACTTAGGCGCCCCATGCTAGAAGAGTCACTACGGAAAAGAAGGAAGACAGGATCTCTGACCGTCCTGGACGGTCTGCTGGATCAACCATGTCCAATACACTCCGTCTTGTCAAACACCAATCCAATCCTCGGGTGAAGCCGAGGTCTTGATGATCTATCAAACATATGCATCAAAGAATCAAAGAAAAAGAGCTCTGTACGAGCTCAGCCCCGTCCAGATATGCACACCCCCGGCCGCGTGGTTAGACACGCTGATCACATTTGAGGAACACGATCAGCCGGCGATTGACCTAAGCCAGTGCCCAGCCGCCCTGGTCCTCGACCCCATAGTGGATGAATGCCGGCTGCATAAGGTGCTAATGGAAGGCGGCAGCAGTTTGAACCTCATCTACAAGGACACTCTGGAAAAAATGCAACTGGATACAACCCGCATCCAACACAACTTCATCATTTTCAAGGGAATGATCCCCGGAAGATTGGCGCGATGTGAAGGAAAAATTACTCTTGATGTGGTCTTCGGCACTCCCGAGAACTATCGTTCCGAGGAGTTAACTTTCCACGTCGTACCCTTCCAAAGTGGTTATCATACCCTTTTAGGGCGAGAGGCATTCATAAAATTCCATGCCATACCCCATTACGGGTACATGAAACTCAAAATGCCAGGCCCTAATGGAGTGATAACCGTCACCACCAACCCGGATAGGTCACTCAGGGCCGAGAATAAAACGGCCTCACTCGCCCTCGAGTCGCTGGCAGAGGCCTTTGCAGTCGAAGAGTTGATGGCACTCCGGCCACGGTCAACTCGGACGACGTTATTATGGACAAGAGATCTAAATCAACATCATTCAAGCCAGCGGATGAAATTATTAAATTTCAAGTACACCCAACGGACCCAAATAAAATGGCGTCCATTGGTGCCCAGATGGACCCAGAAATCGACGAAGCCCTACGGAATTTCCTTCGGGAAAATTGGGATATTTTCGCCTAGCATCCCTTCGACATGCCAGGAATCCCAAGAAACTTAGCCGAACACAACTTGAACATTATCAAAGGATTCAAACCAGTCAAGCAAGCACTTCGGCGATTCTCCGAACCCAAGCGTCAAGCTATGGGGGAAGAACTGGCCAAACTATTAGAAGCCGGGTTCATTCGAGATATCAAGCACCCTGAATGGTTGGCTAACATGGTCATGGTGCCGAAGAAGTGATAAATCGTGCTGGCTTTGCGTTGATTTTAAAGACGTTAACAAAGCCTGCCCCAAAGACCCTTTCCCACTGCCGCGCATCGACCAGATCATTGACGCCACGGCAGGACATGACTCCCTATGCTTCCTGGACGCATACTCAGGGTACCATCAAATCAAAATGAAGGAATCCGACTAAGAAGCAACAACATTCATAACACCCTACAGGCCGTTTTGCTTTAACACAATGCCATTCAGATTAAAAAATGCCGGCGCAACATATCAGCGTATGATTCAGACATGCCTGGAAAAACATATCGGCAAAACAGTCGAGGCATACGTTGACGACGTGGTTGTCAAAATCAAAGACGTCCACCAGCTAGTTAAAGACCTCAGCGATATATTCGCCAGCCTTCGGGTCTACCACATTAAGCTCAATCCGGAGAAGTGCGTCTTCGGGGTACCAGCAGGCAAGCTACTTGGGTTCATCGTTTCCCATAGAGGAATCGAGGCCAATCCAGCTAAAATCCGAGCCTTAGTCGCGCTAGCAATTCCTAGCGAGCTCAAGCACGTTCAAAAACTTATCGGCTGCGTGGCCGCCCTCAGCCGATTCATCTCATAACTAGGGGAAAAAGCTTTGCCGCTGTACAAACTACTGAAGCAAACAAAGAATTTTAAATGGACCAGCGAGGCAGGAGACGCTTTAGAAGAAATCAAAAGGCTCCTTGCTACCAATCCTATACTTGCGACACCCGGAATAGGTGAGCCGATGTTACTATACATCTCGGCCACCAACCAAGTCGTCAACGCGGTCCTTGTGGTCGAGCGTGACGCTGAAGGTCACAAATTCCAGTTGCAAAGGCCCGTATACTATGTTTCCGAGGTATTGACCCCGTGTAAAACAAGATATGCTCACCACCAGAAAATCGCCTACGCAGTATTCATGGCATCTCGGAAGCTACGACACTCCTTGATGGAAATATGCCCTAGAGGCAATAATAAAGTTGTTATTATTTTATATTTCCTTGTTCATGATAAAGGTTTATTATTCATGCTAGAATTGTATTGACCGGAAACTTAAATACATGTGTGAATACATAAACAAATACCGTGTCCCTAGTGAGCCTCTACTAGACTAGCTCGTTGATCAAAGATGGTTATGGTTTCCTAACCATAGACATGAGTTGTCATTTGATAACGGGATCACATCATTAGGAGAATGATGTGATGGACAAGACCCATCTGTTAGCTTAGCATATGATCGTTCTGTTTATTGCTACTGCTTTCTTGAATGTCAAATACATGTTCCTCTGACCATGAGATCATGCAACTCCTGGATACCGGAGGAATACCTTGTGTGCTATCAAACGTCACAACGTAACTGGGTGATCATAAAGATGCTCTACAGGTATCTCCGAAGGTGTCTGTTGAGTTGGCATGGATCGAGACTGGGATTTGTCACTCCGTGTTTCGGAGAGGTATCTCTGGGCCCTCTCGGTAATGCACATCATAAGAAGCTTGCAAGCAAAGTGACTAAGGAGTTAGTTACGGGATGATGTATTACGGAACGAGTAAAGAGACTTGCCGGTAACGAGATTGAACTAGGTATGGAGATACCGACGATCGAATCTCGGGCAAGTAACATACCGACGGACAAAGGGAATTACGTATGTTGTCATTGCGGTCCAACCGATAAGATCTTCATGGAATATGTAGGAACCAATATGGGCATCCAGGTTCCGCTATTGATTATTGACCGGAGAGGCGTCTCGGTCATGTCTACATCATTCCCGAACCCGTAGGGTCCGCACGCTTAACGTTCGTTGACGATATAGTGTTATATGAGTTATGTGAATTGGTAACCGAATGTTGTTCGGAGTCCCGGATGAGATCCCGGACGTCACGAGGAGTCTCGGAATGGTCGAGAGGTAAAGATTTATATATGGGAAGTCATATTTTGGGTTCCGGAAAAAGGTGCAGTTTTTTCGGTATTGTACCGGGAAGCTTCCAGAAGGTTCCGGAGGATTCCGGAGGGGTCCGGAAGTCCACAAGTGGGTCCACCACATCCAAAGGGCTGGCATGGGCTAAGGGGAGGCGCCCTGGCCTTATTGGGCCAGGCGCACCAAGTCCTCAAAAGCCCACGCAGCTAGGGAAGGAAAAAAAGGAGAGTCCTAGTAGGAATAGGATTGGACTTTGGAGTCCAAGTCCACGTGTGTACTATTCACGTGATACTGTTCACGTGGTACTGTTCATGTGGCACTGTTCCTTCTACTCCAAGCCCCTACACATATATAAATAGAGGAGAGGTGGCGCCCCAAAGGAGACACAACATTGTCTTAGCCGTGTGCGGCGCCCCCCTCACAGTTCCGTCCCTCGGTCATATTTTCGCAGTGCTTGGGCGAAGCCCTGTGGAGATAGCATCACCATCACCGTCACCACGCCGTCGTGCTGCCGGAACTCATCCACTACCTCGCCGTCTTGCTGGATCAAGAAGTCGAGGACGTCACCGAGCTGAACGTGTGCTGAACGCGGAGGTGTCGTACGTTCGGTACTCGGTCGGTTGGATCGTGAAGTTGTTCGACGACATCAACCGCGTTGTTCTAACGCTTCCGCTTACGGTCTACGAGGGTACGTATACACACTCCCCCTCTCGTAGCTATGCATCTCCATGGATAGATCTTGCGTGTGCGTAGAAATTTTTTTGTTTTCCATGCAACGTTCCCCATCAGTGGCATCATGAGTCAGGTCTATGCGTAGATGATATGCACGAGTAGAACACAAAGAGTTGTGGGCGGTGATCGTCATACTGCTTACCACCAATGTCTTATTTTGATTCGGCGGTATTGTAAGATGAAGCGGCCCGGACCAACCTTACATGTCCACGTACATGAGACCGGTTCCACCGACAGACATGCAACTTGTTTTGCATAAAGGTGGCTGGCGGGTGTCTGTTTCTCCTACTTTAGTTGAATCGAATTTGACTGCGGCCGGTCCTTGTTAAAGGTTAAAACAGCAAACTTGATAAATCACCGTTGTGGTTTTGTGCCGTAGGTAAGAACGGTTCTTGCTAGAAGCCCGTAGCAGCCACGTAAAACTTGCAACAACAAAGTAGAGGCCGTCTAACTTGTTTTTGCAGGGTATGTTGTGATGTGATATGGTCAAGACATGATGTGATATACGTTATTGTATGAGATGATCATGTTTTGTAATTTATCGGCAACCGGCAGGATCCTTATGGTTGTCTCTTTATTGTATGAAATGCAAGCGCCATGTAATTGCTTTACTTTATCGCTATACGTTAGCAATAGTTGTAGAAGCAATAGTTGGCGAGACGACCATGATGCAACGATGGAGATCAAGGTGTCGAGCCGGTGACGATGGAGATCATGACGATGCTTTGGAGATGGAGATCAAAAGCACAAGATGATGGCCATATCATGTCACATATTTTGATTGCATGTGATGTTTATCCTTTATGCATCTTATTTTGCTTAGAACGATGGTAGCATTATAAGATGACCCCTTCACTAAATTTCAAGATAAAAGTGTTCTCCCTGAGTATGCACCATTGCTAAAGTTCGTCATTTCGAAGCACCTCGTGATGATCGGGTGTGATAGATTCTACGTTCACATACAACGGGTGTAAGCCAGTTTTACACAAGCAGAATACTTGGGTTAAACTTGACGAGCCTAGCATGTACAGACATGGTCTCGGAACACTGGAGACCGAAAGGTCAAACATGAGTCATATAGTAGATATGATCAACATGGAGATGTTCACCATTGATGACTATCCCATCTCACGTGATGATCGGACATGGGCTAGTTGATTTGGATCATGTATCACTTAGTTAACTTGAGGGATGTTAATTTAAGTGGGAGTTCATTAATAATTTGATTAATTGAACTTAATTTATCATGAACTTAGTCATGATAGTCTTTGCAAATTATGTTGTAGATCAATAGCTCGCGTTGTAGCTCCCCTGTTTTTGATACGTTCCTAGAGAAAGCTTAGTTGAAAGATGATGGTAGCAATTACACGGACTGGGTCCGTAACTTGAGGATTATCCTCATTGCTGCACAGAAGAATTATGTCCTTGATGCACCGCTAGGTGATGGACCTGCTGCAGGAGCTGCTGCAGACGTTGTGAACGCCTGGCAGGCTTGATCTAATGACTACTCGATAGTTCAGTGTGCCATGCTCTACGGCTTAGAACCGGGACTGCAAAAGCGTTTTGAACGCCACTGAGCATATGAGATGTCCCAAGAGCTGAAATTGATATTTCAAGCTAATGCCCGGGTTGAGAGATATGAAGTCTCCAACAATTTCTTTAGCTGTAAGATGGAGGAGAACAGTTCTGTCAGTGAACACATACTCAGAATGTCTGGGTACCACAACCACTTGACTCAGCTGGGAATTGAACTTCCGGTTGAGAGCGTTATTGACAGAGTTCTTCATTCACTGCCACCAAGCTATAAAGGCTTCGTGATGAACTATAATATGCAAGGGATGGAGAAGACAATTCCCGAGCTCTTCGCGATGCTGAAATCGGCGGAGGTAGAAATCAAGAAGGAGCATCAAGTGTTGATGGTTAACAAAACCACTAGTTTCAAGAAAAAGGGAAAGGGAAAGAAGGGGAACTTCAAGAAGAACGGCAAGCAAGTTGCCGCTCCCACGAAGAAACCCAAAGCTGGACCCAGGCCTGAAACAAAGTGCTTCTACTGCAAAGGGACTGGTCACTGGAAGCGGAACTGCCCCAAGTATTTGGCAGATAAGAAGGATGGCAAAGTGAGCAAAGGTATATTTGATATACATGTTATTGATGTGTTCCTCACTAATGCTTGCAGTAGCGCTTGGGTATTTGATACTGGTTCGGTTGCTCATATTTGTAACTCGAAGCAGGAGCTACGGAATAAGCGAAGATTGGCTAAGGGCGAGGTGACGATATGTGTTGGAAGTGTCTCCAAGATTGATATGATCAATATCGACACGCTCGTAATACCTTCGGGATTAGTATTAAACCTAAATAATGGTTATTTGGTGCTTGCGTTGAGCATAAAACATTATATCTGGATATTGTTTATTGCAAGACAGTTATTCATTTAAGTCAGAGAATAATGGTTATTCTGTTTATATGAATAATATCCCTCGTGATCATGCACCCTTGTGAATGGTTTATTCTTGCTGAATCTCGATCGTAGTGATACACATATTCATAATATTGATGCCAAAAGATGCAAAGTTGATAATGATAGTGCAACATACTTGTGGCATTGCCGTTTAGGTCATATTGGTGTAAAGCGCATGAAGAAACTCCATGCTGATGGACTTTTGGAATCTCTTGATTATGAATCATTTGATACTTGCGAACCATGCCTCATGGGCAAGATGACTAAAACTCCGTTCTCCGGAACAATGGAGCGAGCTACTGATTTGTTGGAAATAATACATACCGATGTATGCGGTCTGATGAATGTTGAAGCACGTGGCGAGTATCGTTATTTTCTAACCTTCACAGATGATTTGAGTAGATATGGGTATATCTACTTGATGAAACACAAGTCTGAAACATTTGAAAAGTTCAAAGAATTTCAGAGTGAAGTAGAGAATCATCGTAACAAGAAAATAAAGTTTCTACGATCTGATCGCGGAGGCGAATATTTGAGTTACGAGTTTGGCCTTCATTTAAGAAAATGTTGAATTGTTTCACAACTCACGCCACCTGGAACACCACAGCGTAATGGTGTGTCCGAACATCGTAACCATTCTTTATTGGATATGGTGCGTTCTATGATGTCTCTTACCGATTTGCCACTATCGTTTTGGGGCTATGCATTAGAGACAGCTGCATTCACGTTAAATAGGGAACCGTCTAAATCCGTTGAGACGACACCGTATGAACTATGGTTTGGCAAGAAACCTAAGCTGTCGTTTCTTAAAGTTTGGGGATGCGATGCTTATGTGAAAAAGCTTCAACCTGATAAGCTCGAACCCAAAGCGGAGAAGTGCGTCTTCATAGGATACCCTAAATACACAATTGGGTACAATTTCTACCACAGATCCGAAGGCAAGGTCTTTGTTGCCAAGAATGGGTCCTTTCTAGAGAAGGAGTTTCTCTCGAAAGAAGTGAGTGGGAGTAAAGTAGAACTTGATGAGGTAATTGTACCTTCTCTCGAATTGGAAAGTAGCTCATCAGAGAAAACCGTTCCCGTGATGCCTACACCAATAAGAGAGAAAGATAATGATAAAGATCATGAAACTTCAGATCAAGTTACTACTGAACTTCGTAGGTCGACCAGAGTATGTTCCGCACCAGAGTGGTACGGTAATCCTATTCTGGAAGTTATGTTGTTAGACAATGGCGAACCTACGAACTATGAAGAAGCTATGATAAGCCCGGATTCCGACAAATGGCTTGAGGCCATGAAATCTGAGATAGGATCCATGTATGAGAACAAAGTGTGGACTTTGGTGGACTTGCCCGATGATCGGCAAGCCATTGAGAATAAATGGATTTTTAAGAGGAAGACGGATGCTGATGGTAATATCACTGTCTACAAAGCTCGACTTGTCGCGAAAGGTTTTCGACAAGTTCAAGGGGTTGACTACGACGAGACTTTCTCACCCGTAGCGATGCTTAAGTCTGTCCGAATCATGTTAGCAATTGCCGCATTTTATGATTATGAAATCTGGCAAATGGATGTCAAAACTGCATTCCTTAATGGTTTTCTCAAAGAAGAGTTGTATATGATGCAACTAGAAGGTTTTGTCGATCCTAAGGGTGCTAACAAAGTGTGCAAGCTCCAACGATCCATCTATGGACTGGTGCAAGCATCTCGGAGTTGGAATATACGCTTTGATGAGGTGATCAAAGCATATGGTTTTGTACAGACTTACGGTGAAGCCTGTATTTACTAGAAAGTGAGTGGGAGATCTGTAGCATTTCTAATATTATATGTGGATGACATATTGTTGATTGGAAATGATATAGAATTTCTGGATGGCATAAAGGGATACTTGAATAAGAATTTTTCAATAAAAGACCTCGGTGAAGCTGCTTATATATTGGGCATCAAGATCTATAGGGATAGATCAAGACGCTTGATAGGACTTTCACAAAGCACATACCTTGACAAAGTTTTGAAGAAGTTCAAAATGGATCAGTCAAAGAAAGGGTTCTTGCCTGTCTTGCAAGGTGTAAAGTTGAGTAAGACTCAAAGCTCGACCACGGCAGAAGATAGAGAGAGAATGAAAGTCATTCCCTATGCCTCAGCCATAGGTTCTATAATGTATGCCATGCTGTGTACCACACCTAATGTGTGCCTTGCCACGTGTCTGGCAAAGGGGGTACAAGAGTGATCCAGGAGTGGATCACTGGACAGCGGTCAAAATTATCCTTAGTAACTAAAGGACTAAGGAAATGTTTCTCGATTATGGAGGTGATAAAGAGTTCATCGTAAAGGGTTACGTCGATGCAAGCTTTGACACCAATCAAGATATCTCTGAGTAGCAAACCGGATACGTATAATGGAGCAGTCATTTGGAATAGCTCCAAGTAAAGCGTGATAGCAGCATCTACAGTATGACATAAGGATTTGCAAAGTACACATGGGTCTGAATATTGCAGACCCATTGACTAAAATTCTCTCTCACAAGCAAAACATGATCACACCTTAGAACTCTTTGAGTGTTAATCACATGGTCATGTGAACTAGATTATTGACTCTAGTAAACTCTTGGGTGTTAATCACATGGCGATGTGAACTAGATTATTGACTCTAGTGCAAGTGGGAGACTGATGGAAATATGCCCTAGAGGCAATAGTAAAGTTGTTATTATTTTATATTTCCTTGTTCATGATAAAGGTTTATTATTCATGCTAGAATTGTATTGACCGAAAACTTAAATACATGTGTGAATACATAAACAAATACCGTGTCCCTAGTGAGCCTCTACTAGACTAGCTCGTTGATCAAGGATGGTTAAGGTTTCCTAACCATAGACATGAGTTGTCATTTGATAACGGGATCACATCATTAGGAGAATGATGTGATGGACAAGACCCATCTGTTAGCTTAGCATATGATCGTTCTGTTTATTGCTACTGCTTTCTTGAATGTCAAATACATGTTCCTCCGACCATGAGATCATGCAACTCCTGGATACCGGAGGAATACCTTGTGTGCTATCAAACGTCACAACGTAACTGGGTGATCATAAAGATGCTCTACAGGTATCTCCGAAGGTGTCTGTTGAGTTGGCATGGATCGAGACTGGGATTTGTCACTCCGTGTTTCGGAGAGGTATCTCTGGGCCCTCTCGGTAATGCACGTCATAAGAAGCTTGCAAGCAAAGTGACTAAGGAGTTAGTTACGGGATGATGTATTACGGAACGAGTAAAGAGACTTGCCGGTAACAAGATTGAACTAGGTATGGAGATACCGACGATCGAATCTCGGGCAAGTAACATACCGACGGACAAAGGGAATTACGTATGTTGTCATTGCGGTTCAACCGATAAGATCTTCGTGGAATATGTAGGAACCAATATGGGCATCTAGGTTCCGCTATTGATTATTGACCGGAGAGGCGTTTCGGTCATGTCTACATCATTCCCGAACCCGTAGGGTCCGCACGCTTAACGTTCGTTGACGATATAGTGTTATATGAGTTATGTGAAATGGTAACCGAATGTTGTTCGGAGTCCCGGATGAGATCCCGGACGTCACGAGGAGTCTCGGAATGGTCGAGAGGTAAAGATTTATATATGGGAAGTCATATTTTGGGTTCCGGAAAAAGGTGCAGTTTTTCGGTATTGTACCGGGAAGCTTCCAGAAGGTTCCGGAGGATTCCGGAGGGGTTCGGAAGTCCAAAAGTGGGTCCACCACGTCCCAAGGGCTGGCATGGGCTAAGGGGAGGCGCCCTGGCCTTATTGGGCCAGGCGCACCAAGTTCTCAAAAGCCCACGCAGCTAGGGAAGGAAAAAAAGGAGAGTCCTAGTAGGAATAGGATTGGACTTTGGAGTCCAAGTCCACGTGTGTACTATTCACGTGATACTGTTCACGTGGTACTGTTCACGTGGCACTATTCCTTCTACTCCAAGCCCCTACACATATATAAATAGAGGAGAGGGGGCGCCCCAAAGGAGACACAACATTGTCTTAGCCGTGTGCGGCGCCCCCCTCCATAGTTCCGTCCCTCGGTCATATTTTCGCAGTGCTTGGGCGAAGCCCTGCGGAGATAGCATCACCATCACCGTCACCACGCCGTCGTGCTGCCGGAACTCATCCACTACCTCGCCGTCTTGCTGGATCAAGAAGTCAAGGACGTCACCGAGCTGAACGTGTGCTGAACGCGGAGGCGCCGTACGTTCGGTACTCGGTCGGTTGGATCGTGAAGTTGTTCGACGACATCAACCGCGTTGTTCTAACGCTTCCGCTTACGGTCTACGAGGGTGCGTAGACACACTCCCCCTCTCGTAGCTATGCATCTCCATGGATAGATCTTGCGTGTGCGTAGAATTTTTTTTGTTTTCCATGCAACGTTCCCCATCACTACTTTCAGGAGTGTTCTATCACCGTGGCATCTGAGGTCCCTCTAGGCGATATCATCAACAATAGGGACGTGACTGGTCGCATCGCCAAGTGGGCAATTGAACTCCTCCCTTTCGAAATCGTATTTTGCCCATGCCAAGCTATTAAATCTCAGGTGCTAGCAGATTTCGTGGCCGAGTGGACGGAGGCCGAACTCCCTAGGGAGTACAGTACATATTCACATTGGACAATGTACTTCGACGGCTCCAAGTTGCTGGCCGGGCTTGGGGCTAGAGTAGTCCTCACCTCACCCACCGGTGACAATATACAGTACGTATTACAAATTATGTATGCTGACTCAAATAACGCGGCCGAATATGAGGCCTTGCTACACGGACTGCGGATAGCGGTGTCTATGGGAGTCCAGTGTCTGGAGGTTCCGGGTGACTCCAACCTAGCGATATCACAAGTTAATGGTGAATTCGACATGAAAGACCCAAAGATGACAGCATAACGGAATGCCATTCTGGCCATATCAGCCTGCTTCGAAGGTCTGGAATTCCATCATATCCCACGAGATAGCAATCAGGCCGCTGATGTTCTCGCTAGGATGGGTGCTAAATGCGACCCGGTTCCGGAAAACACGTTCCTAGAACGGCTCTTTAAGCCATCCGTGGTCTGGCAAGATGGGAACATTGTGCCGGCTCCTCCGGACTCCGGAAAGGTCAACTCTCCGGCAGCCGAGAAGGACGAGGGAATAATTGGAGGCTCAGCTGTTGAAGAGACATCCTCGGCTCATGAAGTAATGGCAGTTATCGCGCCATGGACCGAGCCCATCCTTGGATATCTACTCCGTAATGAGTTGCCTGACGACCAAACCGAAGCACAGAGAATAATTCGTCGATCGAAGGCCTATCGGGTCCATGAAGGTGAGCTGTATAAAAGAAGTGTCACAGGTGTCCTCCAGAGGTGTACAGCCGAAGAGAAAGGGCGCGGGCTCCTTGCGGAAATTCACTCCGGCATGAGTGGCCATCACGCCGCAGCTCGAGCCTTGGTTAGCAAGGCCTTCCGAGCTGGATTTTATTGGCCTACCGCCAAAGAAGACGCGAAAGCTTTGGTTCAGCTGTGCCCCGGCTGCCAGGTTTTCGCCAATCAAAGTCACATGCCCCCCATGGCTCTTTGGACTATTCTGATTACTTGGCCTTTTACGGTATGGGGGCTTGACATGGCCGGCCCTCTTAAAGGGGGCTCGCACAAAAACAAATACTTACACGTCATGGTATATAAATTCACAAAATGGATCGAAGCAAAGCCGGTGACAACAGCCGAGGCAACGCAGGTCCTGGAATTCATCTCTGGCGTAATACACCATTACGGTGTTCCTCTTAGCATAATCATGGACAATGGCACTAATTTTACCGCCAAAGAGGTCAAGGCGTGGTGCGCAAAAATGGGCATTCAACTCGACTACGCCTCCGTTTACCATCCCCAGACCAATGGACAGGTCGAACGTGCTGATAACCCACAAGTATAGGGGATCGCGACAGTATTCGAGGGTAGTATTTCACCCAAATTTATTGATTCGACACAAGGGGAGCCAAAGAATATTTGCGAGTATTAGCAGTTGAGTTGTCAATTCAACCACACCTGGAGAACTAAATATCTGCAGCAAAGTGTTTAGTAGCACAGTAGTAACAGTAGCAATAGGAACAGAAACAGTAACAGTAGCAATAGGAACAGAAACAGTAACAGTAGCACTTTTGTAGTGATTGTAACAGCAGCAGCAACGAAAGTAACTTAGCAAAGATCAATATGCGAAAAGCATAGGCATTGGATCAGTGATGGATAATTATCTTGGATGACATTCATCATGTAACAGTCACAACCTAGAGCGATACATAATAGCTCCAATTCATCAATGTAATGTAGGCATGTATTCCGTATATAGTCATACGTGCTTATGGTAAGAACTTGCATGACATCTTTTATCCTACCCTCCCGTGGCAGCGGGGTCCATAAGGAAACTAAGGGATATTAAGGCCTCCTTTTAATAGAGAACCGGAACAAAACATTAACACATGGTGAATACATGAACTCCTCAAACTACGGTAATCACCGGAAAGAATCCCAATTATTGTCACCTTGGGGTATGCGGATCATAACACGTAATAGGTGCATACAACTTGCAAGATAGGATCAAGAACACAAATATATTCATGAAAACATAAAGGGTTCAGATCTGAAATCATGGCACTCGGGCCCTAGTGACAAGCATTAAGTGTAGCAAAGTCATAGCAACATCAATCTCAGAACATAGTGGATACTAGGGATCAAGCCCTAACAAAACTGACTCGATTACATGATAAATCTCATCCAACCCATCACCGTCCAGCAAGCCTATGGAGAAATTACTCACACCCGGTGGTGAGCATCATGAAATTGGTGATGGAGGATGGTTGATGATAACGATGGCGACAAATCCCCCTCTCCGGAGCCCCGAACGGACTCCAGAACAGCTCTCCCGATGAAGAACAAGAGGTGGCGGCGGCTCCGTATCGTAAAACGCGATGAAACTTCTTCTCATGTTTTTTCTCGGGGAAAGAGAATTTATAGCGTTGGAATTAGGTCTGGAGGACCTTTGTGGGCCCCACAAGGCATCAGGGCGCGCCCTGGAGGGGTCGCGCCCTGTTGCCTTGTGAGCAACAGGGGCGCCATCTCCAGTTGATTCTTATGCCAATATTTTTTATATATTCCATAAAAAATCTCCAAAAAGTTTCGTCCAATTCCGAGAACTTTTATTTTTGCACAAAAACAACACCATGGTAGTTCTGCTGAAAACAGCGTCAGTCCGGGTTAGTTCCATTCAAATCATGCAAATTAGAGTTCAAAACGAGAGCAAAAGTGTTTGGAAAAGTAGATACGTGCTAACGGACTTGTTTTGAGTGGTATCAAACCACGATTAGTCCGCTCCTTAAAGGAGGCCGACTGTCATTGGGTAGAGGAGCTCGACTCCGTACTATGGGGCTTACGCATCACGCCCAACCAGTCCACAGGTTACACACCCTTCTTTATGGTGTACGGAGCCGAGGTCGTCTTGCCATGTGACCTCATTCACGACGCACCTAGAGTGCGCATGTATGAAAAGAGGGAGGCCGAGCTAGATCGACAGGACGACCTCGATGCCTTCGAAGAGGAAAGGGATGTTGCTCGGGCATGTTCCACCTTTTACCAACAACGGGCACGACGCTACCAGAGCAGGGAAGTCCGGACGAAGGCATTCAACAAAGGTGACTTGGTCATGAGATTTCATCTGGAAAAGCAGAAGCATAAGCTGTCCCCAAAATGGGACGGACCGTTCATTATCGACCAAGTGCTCACCGGAGGTGCATATCATATCCGAGATCCCGAAGATAACAGGCTGGAGCCAAACCCTTGGAACGCTGCCCTGCTGCGATGTTTTTACGGTTAACCATAGACATCCCTACTTTACCTTTTCGGTTATTTTCCAGTTAGCATTCAATAGCTATACAATTTCCTCTTTCTTCAAATCGTTCAAACCTTCTGCTAGTTGTGATCAGTAAAGCCGAAGTAACTTGATTCCTTCGGACGCATATTATATGTACGACATACACTATGCTTGTGGCTTTTTTTAAGCCGAATAAATTTCAAAGCACCCTCGGTGCCTCCTTCCAATAAAATCATTTTACGCCTTCATATGCATCGACTTGACTTAAGTTTTGGCCAAGCTGGGTTGCCTGGCTCCTGTGCTTACCCCCTACATTCCCGATTGTTCGGCTAGGGGGTTGATACGTCTCTGTCGTATCTACTTTTCCAAACACTTTTGCTCTTGTTTTGGACTCTAATTTCATGATTTGAATGAAACTAACCCGTACTGTCGCTGTTTTCAGCAGAACTACCATGGTGTTGTTTTTGTGTAGAAATCAAAGTTCTCGGAATTGGACAAAACTTTTTGGAGATTTTTTATGGAATAAATAAAAATTACTAGCGCAAGAATCAACAGTAGAGGGGCTACCTGTTGCCCACAAGGCAACAGGGCGCGACCCCCCTAGGGCGCGCCCTGATGCCTTGTGGGGCCCACAGGCGGCCGTCTGACCTAATTCCAATGCTATAAATTCACTTTCCCCGAGAAAAAAATAAGGGAAGAAGTTTCATCGCGTTTTACGATACGGAGCCGCCGCCACCTCCTGTTCTTCATCGGGAGGGCTGATCTGGAGTCCGTTCGGGGCTCCGGAGAGGGGGATTCAACGCCGTCGTCATCATCAACCATCCTCCATCACCAATTTCATGATGCTCACCACCGTGTGTGAGTAATTTCTCCTTAGGCTTGCTGGACGGTGATGGGTTGGATGAGATTTCTCATGTAATCGAGTCAATTTGTTAGGGCTTCGATCCCTAGTATCCACTATGTTCTGAGATTGATGTTGCTATGACTTTGCTATGCTTAATGCTTGTCACTAGGGCCCGAGTGCCATGATTTCAGATCTTATTTTTTCATGAATATATTTGAGTTCTTGATCCTATCTTGCAAGTTATATGCACCTATTACGTGTTATGATCCGCATACCCCAAAGTGACAATAATTGGGATTCTTTCCGGTGATTACCGTAGTTTGAGGAGTTCATGTATTCACTATGTGCTAATGCTTTTTCCGGTTCTCTATTAAAAGGAGGCCTTAATATCCCATAGATTTCCTTATGGACCCTGCTGCCACGGGAGGGTAGGACAAAAGATGTCATGCAAGTTCTTACTATAAGCATGTATGACTATATACGGAATACATGCCTACATTACATTGATGAATTGGAGCTATTGTGTATCACCCTATGTTGTGACTGTTATATGATGAATGTCATCTAACATAATTATCCATCACTGATCCAATGCCTACGCTTTTCGCATATTGATCTTTGCTAAGTTACTTTCGTTGCTGCTGCTGTTACAATCACTACAAAAATGCTACTGCCGCTGTTATTGTTACTATTGCTACTGAAACTATCTACTAAATACTTTGGTGCAGATATTTAGTTCTCCAGGTGTGGTTGAATTGACAACTCAACTGCTAATACTTGCAAATATTCTTTGGCTCCCCTTATGTCAAATCAATAAATCTGGGTGAAATACTACCCGCGAAAACTGTTGCGATCCCCTATACTTGTGGGTTATCAAGACCTTTTTCTGGCGCCGTTGTCGGGGAGCATAGCTCTATTTGTTGAGTCACTTGGGATTTATATCTGTTGATCACTATGAAGAATCTGAAAGACGCTAAGACCAAGATCGTTCCCTCTAAAACGAGGGGAGATAAGGAACTGCCATCTAGCTCCGCACTTGATTCACCTTCTATTTTGAGTAGGCTTGCGACACCACCACCTGCTATTCATTCTGATATGTCGCAAGTTATTGATGATATTACTTCTTCTATGAATGATACTTATGATGATGCTAGTACTATGCTTGATAATACTATGCCACTTGGTGAATTTCTTGATGAACAAATTGCTAAAGCTAAAGAAACTGAAAATGTTGAAACTCTTGAAAACTGTGATTCACCTATTATGCCTAGCTCTCCTACTAGAGTTGAAATGCCTGAGACATCTGATGGTTATGTTTTTGATAGGGAGACAACTAGGGCAATTCTTGCTTGTAATGATAGAGATGAAGTTAGAAAATTGCTTGCTGAGTTGAAAGAAAAATCTATGAGGGAGAGAATGAAATATGATCCTAAGTTTGCTACCTCTCCCATATTTGTTACCGATAAGGATTATGAATTCTCTGTCGATCCTGAGTTAATTACTTTGGTTGAATCTGATCCTTTTCATGGTTATGAAACTGAAACTGTTGTCGCACACCTTACTAAATTGAATGATATCGCCACCCTATTTGCTCATGAGGAAAAATTTCGCTATTATTATATTCTTAAGTTGTTTCCTTTCTCATTAAAGGGTGATGCTAAGAAATGGTTTAATACTCTTGCTCCTGGTTGTGTGCGTAGTCCCCAGGATATGATATATTACTTCTCTGAAAAATATTTTCCTGCTCATAAGAAAGAAGCTGCTTTACAGGAAATATTTAACTTTGTGCAAATTGAAGAAGAGAATCTCCCTCAAGCTTGGGGGAGGCTTCTCCAATTACTTAATGCTTTGCCTGATCATCCTCTTAAGAAAAATGAAATACTTGATATCTTTTATAATGGGCTAACCGATGCTTTTAGGGACTACCTAGATAGTTGTGCTGGTTGTGTTTTCAGGGAACGAACTGTTGGACAGGCTGAAGAACTATTGAATAATATATGGAGAAACCCCGATGATTGGACACTTCCCGAACCACCACCTAAGCCAACTCCGAAGAAGAGAGGTATTCTATTCCTCAGTCCAGAAGATATGCAAGAAGCTAAGAAATCTATGAAGGAAAAAGGTATTAAAGCTGAAGATGTTAAGAATTTACCACCTATTGAAGAAATACATGGGCTTGATATCCCGACACATGTAGTAGAGGTAAATTCTCTCACTAGATTCGATGAAGGTGATATTCCGTATAATAAATCTGCTAGTCAATGCCTGTATGAATTTGATAACAAGCAAGAACACTTCAATTTATATGTTAGCAATCAATGAAAATGAAATGCCATCATGACTGAACGCTTGAGTGATTTGATGTTTAGAACTGCTAATGATGTTAAGTGCTTAAGTAAACATGCTTCTATGGTTCAGACTCAGTTAGAACAAATAGCTAAGTCACAAAATGATTTGCTTGATGAGATGAATAACAAAAAGAACGATCATGCTGTCAAAGTTGTTACTAGAGGAGGTAGAATGACTCGGGAGCCCTTGTATCCTGAAGGTCATCCTAAAAGAATTGAACACAATTCTCAAAGAAATAATATTGATGCACCTAGTCCATCTAAGAAGAAAAAGAAGAAGAAAAATGATAGGACTTTGCATGCTTCTAGTGAACCTGAGATAGAAAAGCCTCCTGAGAATCATAACGATGCTTCTATTTCTGATGCTGAAACACAATCTGGTAATGAACATACACCTAGTGATAATGATAATGATAATGAAGATGTTCATGTTGATGCTCAACCAGATAATGATGTAGAAATAGAACCTATTGTTGATCTTGATAACCCACCTCCTAAGAATAAAAGGTATGATAAAAGAGACTTCGTTGCTAGGAAACATGGGAAGGAAAGAGAACCATGGGTTCAAAAACCTATGCCTTTTCTTACTAAACCATCTAAAAACAAGGATGAGGAAGATTTTGAGCGCTTTGTTGAAATGCTTAGACCTGTCTTTTTGCGCACTCGCTTGATTGATATGTTGAAAATGTCTCCCTATGCTAAATACATGAAAGATATTGTCACTAATAAAAGGAAGATACCTGAAGCTGAAATTTCCAGCATGCTTGCAAATTATTCTTTTAAGGGTGGAGTACCTAAAAAGTTAGGAGATCCTGGAATACCTACTATACCATGCTCCATTAAAAGAAGTTATGTTAAAACTGCTCTATGTGATTTGGGAGCCGGGGTTAGTGTTATGCCCTTCTCTTTATATAGAAGACTTTATTTGAATAAGCTCACACCTACTGAAATATCTTTGCAAATGGCTGATAAATCAACTGCTATACCTATTGGAATTTGTGAGGATGTGCCTGTTGTGGTTGCAAATGTTACTATCTTAACGGACTTTGTTATACTTGATATGCCCGAGGACGACAACATGTCGATTATCCTTGGAAGGCCCTTTTTGAACACTGCAGGGGCTGTTATTGATTGCAATAAAAGCAAGGTCACTTTTCATGTCAATGGTAATGAGCATACGGTTTATTTCCCGAAGAAACAAACTTCAGTGAAGGGTATCAATTGTATTGAAAAAGTTTCGACAATCACTATTGGAGAATTCAAATTTCCTCTTCCTGCTATCAAAAAGAAATATGAAATTCTTATTGTTGGGGAGATGCATATCCCCGTTGAGGTAACTTAGTGTTATACGAAAATTCTTCGGTTTCATGTTACTCGGAAATGGTTTGTTAATAAGACTTGATCAACCTTATTAATGTATTCTTTTTGAGAGGCATGTGGTCGATGAATTTAGTAAGCACAACTTTCTATAATCTTAGTTTGCTCTCTGTTATTTTTAGTTTAAATAAAATAAAATTCCATGATTATCCTGTTTTCTGAATTATCCGTGCAATAAAAAATAGCTCAAAAATAAAAGTGCTCAGAATGCAATAAAATTTTAACATGATTTTTTCTGGAATATTTAAGAATTTTTGGCACTGAAAACAACCCAGGGGGTGCACCTGTTGCCCACAAGGCAACAGGGCACGACCACCCCCCCAGGGCGCGCCAAGATGCCTTGTGGGCCCCACAGGGACCCACTCACTTATCCATTCAGCCCACTTCATCTCCTACCTCCAGAAAAAATCGTGGTAGCTCTCTCTCTCTCTAGTGTTCTTGCTCCCAAACTTGAGATTTTTGATCTCTTTGCTCGGAGCTCCGTTTCTGAAACTGTTTTGAGGGATTGCTCCTTGAAATTTGTTCGTAGGAATATGAACATTTTCAGGAGGAGTTCTTCAAGGAGGAGGTCCTCTGAAGCATCATCGAGCGAAAGCCCAGCACGCCAATCATATGTTTAATCAAGGGCAAGTTCGGTGCGAGGTGCCGAAGCAAAATCGTGTCGAAAGCCCGTGTTACTAGCTTGCATTTTCCTGCTATGCACTACTTCGCTTTATTCATAGAGAAATGCTTGACTGCCAGGGAGGAAGGTGGTACGCTCAGTGCCCCTGACCTCGCCATCTTGCGTCGTGCTATTCACGGCGATAACACTTTTAGCTTGGGAGCTATCATCGCACGCCGCCTGCACACCAACAGGACTAAGGGTAAAGTCCATGGCAGTATTTATGCTTCGCGTCTTGCGAAACGTTTTAATGTTGCCATCCACCCAAATGACTACTTGCTGCCCAAGGCTTATTTAGACCAACAGTGCATGATCGATCACCACTTTATTGATGAACCTGAACCTCCTCAATACATTCGTTATAACCTGATTTTCAGTGAGAGAACTCGCGATATTATTCCGTTGCCTGCACCCTCTTTGTTTGACTCTCATGCCAGGAACGGCTACACCATCATGCCGGCGGACATCACAGCTTACAGGAACGAGCTGGCCGCAGCAGAGAACGAGGTCCAGCAGTGGGACCCTCAAGTGCCTCCGCCCCAGTACTATCCGCCCGGTCCTGATGGATACTATGGGTGGTGATTGCCAAGCTAGGCCAAAAGCCTAAGCTTGGGGGGGTACGTATCTCTCACCGACATTACATTCATGTTCACACATTCATTCCAGTTGTCGGTGTTCATCCTTTTTCATTGTATATCCATGTTAGTTTTATTTCCGCTTTCTTCTTGTGTGTTTGAAAAACTTTGAAAATCCAAAAATATTTCTCGCTTCTTTTCGGTTTTTCTTTCCCTTTAGTTAGTTTGTAGTATTAAAAGAAAACCCAAAAAGATTTCTCGTTTCTTCTTTTGCTTGTTGGGAGTTCTCTCGTGTAAATAGTTTTTCTCGCTTTTCATTTTTCTTCTTTAATTTGCTTTCCTTCAGAGAAACTAAAAACTCCAAAAATATTTCAGTGTGTTTCTTTGAATTTCTTTCCTTTTCATTGAGACGTCGTAGGGAGAAGACCACGATGAAAATGTTGAGTGGCTCTCATATGCTTTATTGTTGATCTAACGAAGAGCCAATATTACCCTGTCTTCTCCCTTGAATAAAATGTTTGCAGATTTCAGCTTAGTCCATGGCACACTTGCACTATTATTATTTTCACATCATTCAGTCATGCAAGTGAAAGGCAATAATGATGATGATTTGATGAAGTGACTGTGGCAAGGAAAAGCTGGTATGAACTCTTCTTGTTTTTGTTTTTGTAAATATGTTTAACTCAGTATCCATGATTTAGCATATTATGAGTAAACATGTTTGTGATGACAATTAGAGATTATAGTTGCTCATGCCATGCTTAAGTAGCTAGGAGTGGATAATGATTTATCTTGGATGTCAACATGCATTAAAATGGTTATGATGTAGTATGTTAATATGATATCCTCCTCTGAATGTTTCAAGTGGCTTGACTTGGCACATGTTCATACATGTAGTTGATTCAAAACCAACATAGCCTCCATGATATTTATGTTCAGGGTGTCTATATCCTACTCATGCTAGTATTCAATGTTAATTATTCTCAATGCATGATCATGACCGTTTTCGCTCTCTAGTTGGTCGCTTCTCAATCTATTTGCTAGCCTTCATCTGTACTAAGCGGGAATACTGCTTGTGCATCCAAAATCCCTAAACCAAAGTTGTTCCAGATGAGTCCACTATATCTACCTATATGCGGTATTACTCTGCTATTCCAAGTAAATTTGCATGTGCCACCTCTAATCATTCAAATAAACATCCTTTTTGTGTGCCCGTACCGCTCATGGAGCGACAGGGGGCGGTCAGTACCTTCCATGTAAGCGGGTTATTCTCGAGATGAGTGTTTATTCAGTTGTCATTGCACGAGAGAGGCTGGTATTTGGGATGCCCTGTCCTATGCTCAAAATCGAAATTATATAATGCAAACAAACTCCCCCAAAAAGTTGTTGGTATGGAGGGCACCCGAGGATTCAGCTAGCCATGGCTTGTGTTGGTATGGTGGAGGGGGAGTAAACTTTACCTTTCCGCTTGGGAACCGCCTATAATGTGTTTAGCATGGAAGATATTGAAAATTCTCGGTCGTGACGTTGACAGGAAAAGTACACCTCCCAAAATTATTTTTCATCTCTGATTTAAGCTTCGAGCTCTGGCACCTCTGCAAATCCATTCTTCCCTCTGCGAAGGGCCTATCTATTTACTTTTATGTTATTTTACTTTTATTGTTGAGTCTCACCTTCTCATTATAAGCACCAATCCTGAGAGCACTATTGTCATCCTTGTGCATTGGGTATAGTTAATGTTGTGTGCATCATGACTGGATCTCTTCTACCCTGAATTACAATATTTAGTTATTGCTTGAACTTTGGAGGTGCTCTGCATTTATGTTTTGCGGTCTCAGAAAGGGCTAGTGAGATACCATGTTATCATATTATATCATGATTTTTTTGACAAATTGTTGGCATTTGAGATATGTTATTATTGCTCGCTAGATGATTATGCCAGTGATATGAGTAAATGTAGTTTTTAAGTGTTATTATGAGCATGGTTAGTTCATGATCTTTGCTGAAAACCTGGGTACTATTTAAGCTTATATACGGATACAAGAACAAAAGAGTTCATAAAAGTTTTTCTTTATCACTTTTAGTTTGTCAACTGAATTGCTTGAGGACAAGCAATGAGTTAAGCTTGGGGGAGTTGATACGTCTCCATCGTATCTACTTTTCCAAACACTTTTGCTCTTGTTTTGGAGTCTAATTTGCATGATTTGAATGAAACTAACCCGGACTGACGCTGTTTTCAGCAGAACTACCATGGTGTTGTTTTTGTGCAGAAATCAAAGTTCTCGGAATTGGACGAAACTTTTTGGAGATTTTTTATGGAATAAAAAAAAATTATTGGCGCAAGAATCAACAGAAGAGGGGCCACCTGTTGCCCACAAGGCAACAGGGCGCGACCCCCCCTAGGGCACGCCCTGATGCCTTGTGGGGCCCACAGGCGGCCGTCTGACCTAATTCCAACGCTATAAATTCACTTTCCCTGAGAAAAAAATAAGGGAAAAAGTTTCATCGCGTTTTACGATACGGAGCCGCTGCCACCTCCTGTTCTTCATCGGGAGGGCTGATCTGGAGTCCGTTCGGGGCTCCGGAGAGGGGGATTTGATGCCGTCGTCATCATCAACCATCCTCCATCACCAATTTCATGATGCTCACCACCGTGTGTGAGTAATTTCTCCATAGGCTTGCTGGACGGTGATGGGTTGGATGAGATTTGTCTTGTAATCGAGTCAATTTGTTAGGGCTTCGATCCCTAGTATCCACTATGTTCTGAGATTGATGTTGCTATGACTTTGCTTTGCTTAATGCTTGTCACTAGGGCCCGAGTGCCATGATTTCAGATCTGAACCCTTTATGTTTTCATGAATATATTTGAGTTCTTGATCCTATCTTGCAAGTTATATGCACCTATTACGTGTTATGATCCGCATACCCCAAAGTGACAATAATTGGGATTCTTTCCAGTGATTACCGTCGTTTGAGGAGTTCATGTATTCACTATGTGCTAATGCTTTGTTCTGGTTCTCTATTAAAAGGATGCCTTAATATCCCTTAGATTTCCTTATGGACCCCGCCGCCATGGAAGGGTAGGGAAAAAGATGTCATGCAAGTTCTTACTATAAGCACGTATGACTATATACAGAATACATGCCTACATTACATTGATGAATTGGAGCTATTGTGTATCGCCCTAGGTTGTGACTGTTATATGATGAGTGTCATCCAACATAATTACCATCACTGATCCAATGCCTACACTTTTCGCATATTGATCTTTGCTAAGTTACTTTCGTTGCTGCTGCTGTTACAATCACTACAAAACTGCTACTGCTGCTGTTACTGTTACTATTGCTATTGAAACTATCATACTACTGTGCTACTAAACACTTTGCTGCAGATATTTAGTTCTCCAGGCGTGGTTGAATTGACAACTCAACTGCTAATACTCGCAAATATTCTTTGGCTCACCTTGTGTCGAATCAATAAATTTGGGTTAAATACTACCCGTGAAAACTGTTGCGATCCCCTATACTTGTGGGTTATCAGGGGTAAAGGGAGCACCTCTGCGATTGTTGCTACCGGGTCAACCGGATACGCACCTCAGACGGGTGAAGTCGAAAGCTAGCGTTCTTAAGAATACAGTCGGTCGGCTCCGATGGAAGTAAAATTAATAGGTTTCACATATAAGAAATCACTGGGGGCTTCACACTCACCTAGGACATATGTTCCGACCTATTTCTAGCAGACAAATGATACGTCTCCAACGTATCTATAATTTATGAAGTATTCATGCCATGTTTATTATAGTTTTGTATGATTTTGGTGCACTTTTATATGACTTTTATATGATTTTTATGGACTAACATATTGACCTAGTGCCCAGTGCCAGTTGTTGTTTTCTGCTTGTTTTTGGCTTTCCAGAAAATACATATCAAATGAAGTCCAAATGCAGCGAAACTTTTTGACGATTTTTTCTGGAACATAAGAGACACTAGAAGCTTCGGGAGGAGGCCAGAACACCCACAGGGGCTCCACGAGCCACCAGGGCGCGCTACCCCCCCAGGCGCGCCCTGGTGCCTCGTGGGCCCCCTGTGGCCCTTCTTCGCGTGATTCCAACGCCGAAAAATCATATATATTCAGAAACCCCCGAAAGTTAACCTAGATGAGTTTTTACGCCGCCGCAAGCCTCTGTACCTCCACGATCTCATCTACAGCCCTTTTCCAGCACCCTGTCGGAGGGGGGAGGATCATCACCGGAGGCCATCTTCATCATCCCGACGGTCTCCATGACGAGGAGGGAGTAGTTCACCCTCGGGGCTGAGGGTTTGTACCAGTAGCTATGTGTTTTATCTCTCTCTCTCCTGTTCTTGATTTGGCACGATCTTGATGTATCACGAGCTTTGTTAATATAGTTGGATCATATGGTGTTTCTTCCCTCTCTATCCTTGTTGTGATGAATCGAATCTTTTCCCTTTGAGGTTTCGTTATTGTCGGATTGAATATTTCAGATTTGAGAACACTTGATGCATGTCTTGCATATGAATACCCGTGGTGACAATGGGGTATTATATTGATTCACTTGATATATGTTTTGGCACTCAACTCGCGGATTCCCGCGGTGACATTGGGGTAATCTATGCATATGGGTTGATGCACGTTTTCATTATCTTTTCTCCGATAGAAACTTTGGGGTGCTCCTTGAAGTTCTTTGTGTGGATTGAATATTATGATTATGAAGTTGTTTGATGCATATCGAATAATCAACTCACGGATACTTGTGGTGACATTGGAGTATCTAGGTGACATTAGAGTTGGTTGATGCGTATCATATGGTGTTATTTTAGTACGAACTCTAGGGCTGTTCGTGACACTTATAGGGATGGCTCGATAGATTGATCGGAAAAGATAACTTTGAGGTGGTTTCCTACCCTACAACAATTTCTATCTTATGTTCTCAGCTAATAGGAACTTTGGAGTGATTCTTTGTCGCACGTTGAGGGATTGTTATATGATCCAATTATGTTAGCATTGTTGAGAGATTGCACTAGTGAAAGTATGAACCCTAGGCCTTGTTTTTAAGCATTGCAATACCGTTTGTGCTCACTTTCGTTACTTGCTACCTTGCTGTTTTTATATTTTCAGATTATAAGAACCTATATCTACTATCCATACTACACTTTTATCACCATCTCTTCGCTGAACTAGTGCACCTATACAATTTACCATTGTATTGGGTGTGTTGGGGACACAAGAGATTTCTTGTATTTGATTGCAGGGTTGTTTGAGAGATACCATCTTCAACCTACGCCTCCCACGGATTGATAAACCTTAGGTCATCCACTTGAGGGAAAATTGCTACTGTCCTACAAAACTATGCGCTTGGAGGCCCAACACGAGTCTACAAGAATAAGTTGTGTAGTAGACATCAAGCTCTTTTCTGGCACCGTTGCCGAGGAGGTGAGTGCTTGAAGGTATATCTTTAGATCTTGCAATCGAATCTTTTAGTTTCTTGTTTTATCACTAGTTTGGTTTATAAAAGAAAACTACAAAAAAATGGAATTGAGGTTGCCTCATATTATTCGTCTTTATCATGTGTTTCTTGAAAATGATGGATCGGAAAATTGTGCTCAATTGATAGAAGAAGAATTCAATAAAATGTTTGGCATAAAATATTTGAATGATGAGCATGATTGCAATGTTGCTAGTATGAATTATTTAAATATCCATAATACTAATGATGATTGCACTAGTCATGATAATGATGTCTCCTATAAGGATGTCAATTTTTGTGGAGTGAATTGGGAGTGCAAATGCATACCAAAAAGGGAAAATAGATTTTGTAAGAGGCATAAGTATTTAGAAACTAAAGGGTTGCAAGAGAGGCTAGATGATTGTGCTGAAACATTTAATTTTTCTCGCCATCCTTGTGAACTTTGCAATGAACGTGGCCATTTAAATCTCCAATGCAAATTGTTTCATGATCGAATCGTGTCCAAAAATTGTGATAACTTGATTACCCTTGCGCATCATAATGAACTTAGTCTGCTTCTGGAGTATGAAGAAATGAAACGTATAACTAGGGATATCCCAGATTATAATCTCAAGAGATTTCTCGAGTTTGATCTAGAGGAAATTTATGTATTATGCGGTAAATTGCATTGAGAATCCTTATATTGCCAATTATTTAAAGACAAGAAAACAAATAGAAGATGAAGAGAATACTAACGAAGGGGAAGAGGTTTTCCAATATCCTCCTATTTTTTCTTATGATGAATCAGGTAACGAGGAGGAGCTTTTTATTCAACCAATCTCTTCAATAAAGTGCTCGGAAAAATTGATTAAACCCACACATGATGTGGTGAAGAAGAAGAAAAGAAGAAAAAGTAGAGGTAAAAAGGTATCTCTCCCAAATAATGTTGCTCCTATTATTGTTGTGCCTCATGAGAATGAATCAAAAACAATTGTGGAAGATGATACACTTGATGATGATATTGTTTCTTTGTCTTATGGCACAATGTCTGAAGGAATTGTTGAGGATGATTTTGTTATGCCTATTACTCATTATGATGATTATGATTGGGAAAATAATGATACTTCTTATAATCTTGAAAATATTTTTGGCACCAACTTAGAAAATTGTGATGATAATAATTGTTATACTATTGGTGCTATTCATACTATCAATGATGAAAGTGATTATGCTTATGATATGCAAAGCCACAAGCTTGGGGATGCTATGTTTGATGAGAATGACATGTTTGAGAATTTATTTGCTGCAATTGATGTTTGTCCCAAGCTTGGAGATGCTATACTTAATGAAGATGATCTTTTTAGTCCCCCTACTTTGAATGATCAAATTTGTTATGATGATTTCATGCCTCCTATCTATGATGATTATTGTGATGATACTTATGTTATGAAAAATAGTGATGATTATATTTATAAAGCTTGTCATAATTATGATTACCCTTTTACTGAACATTACTCTTTTAATGTGGAAACAATTTATAGTATTCAAGTTTCATATGATACTCCTACTCCTATTGATGAGAAGAAGTGTGCTTATGTGGAGAGTAATAAAATTTCTATGATTGTGGATCATGAAAAGAATGCTTTATGTGATAGCTATATTGTTGAATCCATTCATGATGTTACTGAAAATTATTATGAGAGAGGAACTTATGATTCACGATGCTCCCGTTATGTTTCAATTATTTACTTCTATGTGAGCATCATTGAAATCATCATGCCTAGCTAAAAGGCATTAAAGAAAAGTGCTTGTTGGGAAACAACCCAATACTTACCCCTACTGTTTTTGTGTTTTCACATGATTAAGCTACTGTAGTAATCATGTTTTATATGTTTTCTTTCAATAATGTGCCAAGTAAAGCCTTTGGGATAGTGTGGATGCTTGTTGATTTGATTCTGTGCAAAAACAGAAACTTTTGCGTCCAGTGCTGGAATTTCTATTCTGTACTGGAGCGTGAAAAAATTCTGAAATTTTTACACAGTATTGGGTTACAAATTTTTTACGTTTTACTAATTTTTAAGAATTTTTGGAGGTATAGAAGTATGGTTTTTAAATCGCTTACTGCACACTGTTCTGTTTTTGACAGATTCTGTTTTCGATTCATAGTTTGCTTGTTTTAGTGTTTCCATAGCTTATATTGAGTAATATAAATTTTGGAAATGATAGAATACAGTAGGAATTATGTGAGAACAATTATGAATCTTGTCTTGACAGTACCTAAGTGGATGATTTATTTTTATCATACTAACCTATCTCACGAAGTTCCGTTAAGTTTTGTGTGATTGAAGTTTTCAAGTTTTGGGTGAGATATCGATATGAGAAGAATAAGGAGTGGCAAGACCCTAAGCTTGGGGATGCCCAAGTCACCCCAAGGTAATATTCAAGGAAGACCCAAGCAACTAAGCTTGGGGATGCACCGGAAGGCATCCCCTCTTTCGTCTTCAACATTATCGATAACCTTACTTGGAGCTATATTCTTATTCGTCACATGATATGTGTTTTGCTTGGAGCATAATTTTATTCTGTTAATATTTGCTTTGTATTATCAATAATCATGTTTTGTATCTTTTAGTTCAATAAAATGTCAATTATAGCCTTTACCATGCTCAGTTTGCAAGTTCATGTGTTGCTGTTTGAAAACAGAAAGTTTTCTGTTATGTCCAGAATATTCTTGAATAGTCAGAACATGATAAAAATCTGAAATTTTTACACAGTAAGCATGCATGACTTCTCTGTCACGTGGTAATTTTTCAGAATTTTTGGAGTTAGGGAAGTATGGATTCTTATTCACCCTTTACAGACTGTTCTGTTTTGGCAGATTGCTGTTATAGTTGCATTATTTGCATATGTTTGCGTGTTTAATGTTTCTATTTGAGGATAGGAGTATTAAATATGAAGAGGCATTTAGCATGCAATGTTTAATTATAATTTTTGCGATTTGCTACAGTAGAGAATGTTAAGGTTTTGAGTTGATTTATACTAACTTATCTCACGAGTTCTTGTTGAGTTTTGTGTGGATGAAGTTTTTAAGATTTAGTGAAGCCATGGTATGAGAGGAATTAAGGAGACACAAGAGCTCAAGCTTGGGGATGCCCAAGGCATCCCAAATTAATATCTCAAGAAGTCTCAAGCATCTAAGCTTGGGGATGCCCCGGTAGGCATCCCACCATTCTTCATCAACAACTATCAGTCAGTTTTGGTTGAGCCTAAGTTTTTGCTTCTTCACATGATATGTGCTATCCTTGGAATGTCATTTTATTTTGTTTTCTTTGTTGTTTGAATAAAATACTTAAGATCTGAAATTTTTAAATGAGAGAGAGTCCTCACATAGCTACCTATTTACTTAACTACTCATTTGATCTTCACTTATATCTTTTTGGAGTAGTTTGTCATTTACTCTTGTGCTTCACTTATATCCTATGAGTAAATTGTGAAAGAATTGAATATCATAAAGTTAAAATTTTATATGCTTCATATGCTTGTCCCATGGGGAGTAGTGACTTCACATACAAGAAGTATAAGTGGTAAAATTTATTGAAAGTTAACAAACATATCATTAGTCACTTGAACAATTCATGAAAGAATTTTGAAGGAAGAGAAATTACACATATACTATCTTGGACATCTTCTACGATTGTGAGCCCCCATTAATTATTTTCAAGCTTGATCAAATAGTTAACATTGGACAAGGAAGACAACGTAATGAGTTATGTTTGTTTATATTCACATAGAAGTTATATTGTCATGGATCCTCTAACATGTGGTGCTTGCTTAGGATCTTTTGCTAGCCAAAAAATTGTACTAAGTAGAGATACCACTTGTGCATCCAAAAACCCTTAAACCCAGTTTCTTGCCATGAGAGTCCACCATATCTACCTATGGATTGAATAAGATCCTTCAAGTAAGTTGTCATCGGTGCAAAAAGCAATAAAAATTTGCTCCTTAAATATGTATGATCTTTTATTGCAAGGGAAAATAAGCGTTGTACGAACTTGTGATGGTAAAGAAATAAAAGTGACGGACTGCATAATAAAGGTTGCTATCACAAGGGACAATATAACGTGACGTTCCTTTGCATTAAGGGCTTGACATCCAAAAATAAAAAGCGCATGACAACCTCTGCTTCCCTCTGTGAAGGGCCTATCTTTTACTTTTATGCATTTACTTTTATGTATTTACTTTTATGTAAGAGTCAATATTATTTCTTCTCGCTTCAACCTCAATTATTCTCTAGTTGGCAAGCATCATGTGGTAGGGAATGATCCAGGCACATATATCCAGTTGAATATAGGTGATCATGAGTTATTATTGTTGACATTATCCATGAGATAAATAAGTTGGGAGGCAAAACATTAAGCCCCTATCTTCCTATGTGTTTGACTGAAACGGTTTGTTCTAAAAATATGCTTTGAGTGTCAGCAATCATGGAAGACTAAATGATAGTTGAGTATGTGGAATTTGCTAGATCAAAGCTCTTACATAGACCCTTCCTGAAAATAAGATGAATTGCAATTGTTTGGTGACTAAGAACATAGTTTGTTAGTTTTCAAGAAAGTTTATGGCCTATACTTTAAACATGTGAATAGCTTGCTACTTGATCATAAGAAGTTTTATGAGATGAGCTACTGATTATGATGCTAGAAAAAGTGATTGAAATTATCATTGATCAAACTTATTCACTATGCTAGCATTCACACTTCATAAATTATTTCTTTTATCATTTACCTACTCGAGGACGAGCAGGAATTAAGCTTGGGGATGCTGATACGTGTCCAACGTATCTATAATTTATGAAGTATTCATGCCATGTTTATCATAGTTTTGTATGATTTTGGTGCACTTTTATATAACTTTATATGATTTTTATGGACTAACATATTGACCTAGTGCCCAGTGACAGTTGCTGTTTTCTGCTTGTTTTTGGTTTTCCAAAAAATCCATATCAAATGAAGTCCAAATGCAGCGAAACTTTTTGACAATTTTTTCTGGAACATAAGAGACACTAGAAGCTTCGGGAGGAGGCCAGAAGACCCACAGGGGCTCCACGAGCCACCAGGGAGCGCCACCCCCCCAGGCGCGCCCTGGTGCCTCGTGGGCCCCCTGTGGCCCTTCTTCGCGTGATTCCAACGCTGAAAAATCATATATATTCAGAAACCCCCGAAAGTTAACCTAGATGAGTTTTTACGCCGCCGCAAGCCTCTGTACCTCCACGATCTCATCTACAGCCCTTTTCCAGCACCCTGCCGGAGGGAGGGGGGGATCATCACCGGAGGCCATCTTCATCATCCCGACGGTCTCCATGACGAGGAGGGAGTAGTTCACCCTCGGGGCTGAGGGTTTGTACCAGTAGCTATGTGTTTTATCTCTCTCTCTCGTGTTCTTGATTTGGCACGATCTTGATGTATCGCGAGCTTTGTTAATATAGTTGGATCATATGGTGTTTCTTCCCTCTCTATCCTTGTTGTGATGAATCGAATCTTTTCCCTTTGAGGTTTCGTTATTGTCGGATTGAATATTTCAGATTTGAGAACACTTGATGTATGTCTTGCATATGAATACCCGTGGTGACAATGGGGTATTATATTGATTCACTTGATATATGTTTTGGCACTCAACTCGCGGATTCCCGTGGTGACATTGGGGTAATCTATGCATAGGGGTTGATGCACGTTTTCATTATCTTTTCTCCGATAGAAACTTTGGGGGCTCCTTGAAGTTCTTTGTGTGGATTGAATATTATGATTATGAAGTTGTTTGATGCATATCGTATAATTAACTCACAGATACTTGTGGTGACATTGGAGTATCTAGGTGACATTAGAGTTGGTTGATGTGTATCGTATGGTATTATTTTAGTACGAACTCTAGGGCTATGTGTGACACTTATAGGAATAGCTCAATAGATCGATCGGAAAGGATAACTTTGAGGTGGTTTCGTACCCTACAAACAATTTCTATCTTCTGTTCTCCGCTAATAGGAACTTGGGAGTGACTCTTTATCGCACGTTGAGGGATGGTTATATGATCCAATTATATTAGCATTGTTGAGAGATTGCACTAGCGAAAGTATGAACCCTAGGCCTTGTTTTTAAGCATTGCAATACCGTTTGTGCTCATTTTTGTTACTTGCTACCTTGCTGTTTTTATATTTTCAGATTACAAAAACCTATATCTACTATCCATACTACACTTTTATCACCATCTCTTCGCCGAACTAGTGCACCTATACAATTGTATTGGGTGTGTTGGGGACACAAGAGATTTCTTGTATTTGGTTGCAGGGTTGTTTGCGAGATACCATCTTCAACCTACGACTCCCACGGATTGATAAACCTTAGGTCATCCACTTGAGGGAAAATTTCTACTGTCCTACAAAACTCTGCGCTTGGAGGCCCAACACGAGTCTACAAGAATAAGTTGTGTAGTAGACATCAACAAACATGACCACCCGAGAAAAGGAACCGATAGCAGGACTATTTTTCTTGGAAGATGTTTCCTACGCCTAAACGTAATATAACATAGGCCCTGGTTCACTTTGTTTTTCGAGCCCCATAGCCAGATTGCCTGGCTATCCGAAGTATCTGGTCCGCTTTGTCGGATCAGAAGTAGGATGCACTCCTTGGCCAATGGTCAAGGAGGGAGAAGCCGAAGGCTGGCTAACAAAGTTTGTATAACAGAGGCAATCGTAATAACGTAAAGTACATGGATACATAGAGTCATTACACATATTTTACACTTTATCAAGCCCGTCTATTAAAGACTTAAGTGTACAGTCCCGCTGAGAGAAACGCGCGGCGGGCATAACATTGTCGTAGACCAGAGAAGTCGACACCCCCTTCCCGCCAGCACCGACTGGGCCAACCTCGGCAAGCTGCTCCGTCTCTACGCCAGTGTAGTGGGTCTTGACCATCGCCCACCCCTCCCTCGCGCCCTCCCGACAGGCCGTTATTTTCCAGGCCTGTATTCGGCGCCGAGCCCCTTTGAGATGATCGACGAGCTCGGACATACCCTCGGGCACATTTTCTTCGGGCCATAGAGCCTTAAACACAACTTTCATAGCCTTCCGAGCTCGCTCATGCACCTCGGTCAGCTCTATCAGGGCATCCTCGGATGGAGGGCTACCGGCCTCTTTAAGCCGACCTGTCAGCAAAACTGCATGAAGCACAAATAAGCCCATGACAAGAGCAAGTTCTTTTTACAAGGCGGGAAGTACTCACCGGATTTAGCTTCATCCGCTTTCTGATTCTTTGCCTCGGCAGCAGCCAGCTGAGCCTTCAGCCGGTCAATCTCCTCGGCCTGCTGAGCATTCTTTGCCTTCAGCTCATTTGTTTCCCCCTTGTTCCGGGACAAAACAAGGTGCTCGGCCTGCCATTGTGACTCAGCATATATCAGGTCCTCACGGGCCTGCTTCAGGTCTTTTTCCAGTTGACCGATGACTTCCGTTGCTATGAGTAATAACACGTTAGGCACAGGCCTAGAGTCGTTTATAACAAAACACCAACAACCAGATGCACTTACCGTGCGCTTCTCTGGTAAAGGTTTTGATATGCGCCACTTCAGCTTGCGCGGCTCCCAACTGTGTTTTGGCCTGGGTTAGCTCCTCGGACAGATTCTCGTTCTTCTCCCGAGATGACTACGCATTGAAAGCAAGATTTATCAAGCCTCTATATGGTCACCCGTGCCCACATCACGGCTTGTGAGCTACGGTCTTTTTAGCTCACACCATACTCCACGGTTTAACGAATCCACCAGTCGGATGTACCATCCGACAGGTGTCTTAGGGGCTACTGCCTAGTACGACGGTCGGCTAAACATGATTCGCTCCCAGGGAAAGTAAACTCAAAAAAACAAATTACTTGCAAGCCCTTGGACAAGACATCCACCGCCTTCTCAAAGACGGTGCGGGTCGCGCCGAGGTAGGCATCCACCGAACTGAGGGCGTTGAACTCTTGACTGGAGAAGAAAGGATTCCTTAAAGAAGCTCTCTGGCGCCGATGGTTCGTTGCGCTTTCAACCTCGGAGGTGGTGGCTAAGCAGGCCCCCGAAGTGGCTGGTTGAGGTACTTCGGGAATACCCCCTGTGGTGGAGATCGGCTCTCCTGTGGTCCTCGGGGCCGAAGTATTCGCCCCATCAGCCAATGGCGCTTCGACGGACTACCTGTGCAGGAAAGTAAATTATCAGGCCCGTGATCCTCGATCTCCGAAAAAGAGCGTAATCCGGGTAGAATTACCTGTTCAGGGGAGGAGCGTCGCACTCAGCCTCCATAACCACTTTCGGTTGAGGGGCACCTTGTGTGCCAATTGAAGGCCCCCCTTGGGGGTTGTACCGCTGCGCGGGCGCTTTGAGCGTCGACCCTTAGGAAGAGGAGTCAGGGTGCTTGGGGTTCTGCAATTTGAAGCTCTCTTTCGAGAAGAAGTAGGGGGTTTACCGATGAGGATGGCTGTGTCCCCGGTAGGTCAGGGATAATGGGCACTCTCGAGCCATCGAGGCTCTCTTGATAAAACGTACCCTCCTCGTATAAGGTGGATATTTCTTCATCTTCATGAGAGGCGGGATCGTCGTCTCGACGATACTTCTCCGGTTCGGGTGCAGGATAGTCCAGGGTCTCGACCCAGCGCCTCCACTTCTGTTCGGATACATCAAACAACCATTATGAAAAGAATAAGAACAAACTGCTCAGATAGGCAAGGAAGTTTGAGGACACTTACCATTTCGGCAGGGTTATAGCAACACAAACCGTCTATGAATTTCCGCTTGGCGAAATCCACGGCTTCTCCCTTATATATGCCGGCCAGGGCTGCGCCAAAGGCCGCGTTGTTCCGGAAGCTTTCCCGGATTGATCGGGTGGCGTCGTTGGTGCCGTTATACATACACAACAGATGTTGCCGTTGCTGAAGAGGTTGGACTCTTCGGCTGATGGCCGTTGCCATCACATCTACGATGGTGAGACCGGTGTTCGTCAGACACTTCACCTTGGTGGATAGACGTGCCACATCGGTGTCGTCCCTTTGAGCGGTGCTCCGCGGTCTCTAGCTGAACCGTTTCTTCGGGGGATCCGAGGTGAAGGACGGGAGCCCGGGCCGAGCTGGTTCGTGCAGCGAAACGTCGGCCATATAAAACCATTCGGACACCCACGTATCAACATCTTCTCGAGGGGTGCCTGTGGGGTAGCCAGTCCCGGCTATTCGGCAAACCTCGGCCGCCCCCACTTCATGTAATTTCCCGTCCCGGGAACATGTCATGATGCAAAAATACTTCCTCCACAGTCCGGAATGGGCCGCGCACCCGAGGTACATTTCCTAGAGGGCGACGAACCCCGCAATGTGTAAGATTGAGTTGGGAGTCAGGTGGTGGAGTTGGATCCCGTAAAACTCGAGCAAACCCCGGAGAAAAGGGTGGATAGGAAACCCCAGGCCACGCAGGAGAAAAGGAACGAAGCATACCCGTTCATCCCCGTGAGGGGTGGGATGACTATCGGCGTGCGCCTGCCCATCCACGGATATTAAGCCAGGGCGGGTAGAGGCTAATTCGGGGTCCGGCAGATAGCCCTGGGTGGAAAGCCGATTCAGCTGGAGATGCGTGACGGAGCAGCTTCCCCAGTCGCCCTTGAGGGGACCATGGGGGCGCTTGGAAGAGCCCGCGTCGTTCGCCATTACTGGAGCTCTCAAAGCTAGACTTTGGAAGGGGAGATTTGTGTTGAGCGGTGAAAGGGAAAGGTCAAGATGCGCTTTGGCGTGACTTTGGGCCAGGCACCTGTTAATAAAGGCAAAACAGGGCGACGCTTCGGCGTCTGGCCGTAAAGCGGCTCGACTCCCTAGGTAGCGCGGTGCTCGAGATGGCGCGTGGTGGGACCGAGGCCGAGGAGAGTTCGTATAGCCGAATTCAAATCACGAATGGGAACTTGCCTGTCAAGCCGAAGACTCCAAACCGAAGTCATGCGCCCGAAGAAGATTGTCGTCCTTAGCATTGAAGACCAGTTCGAGGGCTACTGACGATGTCCTGGACTAGGGGGTCCCGGCCTAGCCGGTCTAGTCCGTGGGCCGGACTGACGGCCCGTTGATAAGGAAGGACTCCGGAGGCCTCTAACCCGTAGCACAAGCATATCGGGCCACACCGAGGACTTGGCGTGTACTCCAAGAATATCTATTATATTCGGCATGTAACCCCTAGGTAGCAACCGACCATGTGTAACCCTAGATACCCCTGGTGCCTATATAAACCAGAGGGTTTAGTCCGTAGAGAGACATTCATCATCATCACAATTATCCCTAGGGTTTAGTCCACAACTTACGATTTCGAGGTAGATCAACTCTGTACTTTGATACACCCATCATATAAACAAGAGCATGACGTAGGGTTTTACCTATTCAAAGAGGGCCCGAACCTGAATAAAACATAGTGTCCCTCGTCTCTGGTTACTCATTGATCTGATCTCACAGCTCGGGCCCCCTACCCGAGATCTGCCGGTTTTGACACCGACACACGTGGATCCAGTTTACGTTTCTTTGTGTTTGTGTGTCTACAGGTTGGATCCTTCCGATCTACGTTTCTCTTCATCGGCGGTGATTGCTGTTTTGATGTGCTGGTCCTGTACGGCCTTAGCACGACGACTTCCCAAATGTCTACTACAAACAATGTTTGCCCGACTCCGATGAGGGAGGGGCGATGACGGTGCGCGCTTTCGGCTCGCTCCAGTGCTTATAGTCGTCGCTATGTGGTTGTACCTGGATGTAATTTCTTACTTCTAATGTTCTTTGTGCTATCTTGACAGTTGATGAATACCCCTGGATCTAAAAAAATTCAAAAAAAAAAGTTATATTAGAAAAAGAAAAATAAAACCTCGTGTGGTCTGCCTATCTGAAATTTCCTATGGGAAAATAGAAGGCAAAAACCAAAGCGTCGGAACAGCTAATGAAAACAAACAAAAAACGAGAGGCAGAGCCGCCGAGGAGGGGAAAAAACGATCCGCTTGCACGGAGGCGACAAAGGGCACGAGGAAATGGCAGGGAAACCCGGCAGCCTCAAGGGCGTCGCCCTCATCAGCGGCGGTGGCGCCGACAGCGCTGTCGCCGGCGCCCTCCACTTCGTCGAAGATCCCTCCTCCGGTATATGCTTACTTGTTCTACTCTGCTCTCTACAGCGGTCCTAAACCGCCTCTTCTCGCTGATAAGGGTGATACAGTTTGATCTCCCTGTGCGTGCTAGGGTATACCGAGGTGAAGGGGAGGGTTTCGGGCCTCGCCCCGGGCCTCCACGGCTTCCACATCCACGCCTTCGGCGACACCACCAACGGCTGCAACTCCACCGGTCGGTAGCCTTATCTAGCTTGTGTGACTTTGGACCTGTCCAATCGAGGATACTGGTAGTTCAGATATAACTGCATCTGGGAATTCCTTGCAAGGAAGTAGAAATAAATTCAAATCATAACGATATAATTCTTTCAATTGCAACGATTTTCATGTGGCATACATCAAATTTTTCCTAAGCCTAGCTTCACGTTTGAATTCAGCTGTCTTACGATTTGAATCCATATAACGGGTAAGGGTTTGTGCGCTTTATAATCGCTTTTACAAATTGAGCATTTGAGCTGTGCAGTGAGGAATGACCGAAGCTGAAGCTGTTGTTGATAAACAAGTGTCCTGTGCACAATTACTGGTCCATAGGAGTTGGAATAAACAGAAAAATGAGTTCAGGCACTGTCAGGAAACCCACTGTTTGTGCTTGGCCTCGAGCACAAACCTGATGCCACCAACACCTATTACATGCCTTGATAGTTCACACAAAAACAGATAACCCCCAGTACTGGGTAGAAGCTTTACATCACTTTCCCAGAAATATTAAAGATTGTTAAGCAAACGAGGCTCAACTCTACGAAAAGCAGATATGCTGCCTGCGCCAAGTTGGTGATAGCCTGAATCATCTTGGAAGAATAACAGTTTCAAACATTTGCAGAGAGAAACCCGTTTCTTGAGGGGAGATCTAAAACATTTATCTTGCTTGCGGAATTTACACCTTTAATGGCAAGTGGAACTAGTTAGTACCTGTTGATGGACTGCGCGGCAATCACTTTGCACTGTTTTGAGCAGTACACTTGCATAAATTGATGCAGGCTCAATGTTGGCTAGCAAATATAGTTTCCAGTGTTAAATCATCTGTTCCTTCGAGTTATCATATGGGACTACTGGCTACTGCTCTTTTCAGATTAGTCTACCGGTGTCTTACTAAATAGATGGGATAGTGAGTTTGTTCATGGGATATTGTAGTTAAGTGCATTTTTAGACTTTGGATTCTGGTATCTTCTTTGGTAATGGTTAATTGGAGCTGATAACAACTATATTAAGTAATAAATAATTATCTTTTTAGTTTAAGGTACATACACATAAAATTTGATCGGGGTATGTTGTACAGCTTCTTGCAAACATCATATTCCATAGATAGGGATTAAGTTTTGAAGAAAAAGTACATTGTGTGGAAACTTTATGTTGTGCTGATCAAATTTATTTGTCTAACAGGTCCCCATTTCAATCCTCATAATAAGTCCCATGGAGCACCGGTTGATGATGAACGACATGTGGGCGACCTGGGAAACATACAAGCCAACAAGGATGGTTAGTTATATGACTAAACAATTTTTTAGGGTTAGGCATCTATGTGTTAAGTTACTGTCTTGAAGTAATCCCTGTTATTAATAACACCCCAGTTATTTATTTCAGGCGTTGCAGAAATCTTCATAAAGGACTTGCAGGTTCCATTGCCTTGAAAGATGTAAAATATATTTTTGATAATCTTGGTATAATTTTTTATGTACTGGTAATTCATTCCATTGCTCCAACGACGGGGCTTTCCGTGCAAATTCAGGAACTGGATTGCGGCTCTGCTATCCTCTTCGTCCTCACGGATCCTCCTCAACGGTATTGCCGGAAGCCCAATCAAGCATGGCCAGGGCCTGCGGCAAGGGGACCCCGCATCCCCGCTCCTCTTCGTCATCGCAATTGACCCCCTTCAAAGAATTCTTGATGTGGCCACAAGAAAGGGGATCCTCCACAAGCTTTGGGAAGAGGTCCCATGATGAGGACTTCTCTCTACGCAGATGACGCAGCCATTTTCTTGGCCCCAATCAAAAAAGATGTGGACAACTTCGCAAACATTTTGCGGGGCTTCGGAGAGGTCACGGGCCTTTGCACCAACTTTCATAAGAGCTCGTTCGTGCCCATCCGTTGCAACCAGCTTGACCTGGGGCATTTAACGCAGAGCCTCCCGGCGGCTAGGGCCTCCTTCCCCATGCGCTATCTGGGGCTGCCCCTCTCCGTTTGGAAGCTGAAACTGGTGGACTTCCAATTCCTAGTCGACAAGGCCGCGGGCAAGCTTACAACCTATGAGGGGCAAAATATCACAACCATCGGGAGAACTGCACTAGTAAAGTCTGTGATCACCTCCCAACTGGTCTACCCTGCAACACCATTGATCATTCCTCCAACCATCCTCCTCCAGGTCAACAAGCTGGAAAGAGCCTTCCTATGGTCTGGTGCGGAAACGACAACGGGGGCAAAATGCAAGGTGAACTGGGAGAGCGTGTGCAGACCACGCGAGTACGGGGGCCTTGGGGTCCTCAACACAAACAAGTTCACTCGTGCTCTCCGGTTGCGCTGGCCGTGGTACGAATGGAAGGACCCCGATAAGATGTGGGTGGGGATGGGCAACCCTTGTGGCGATGAGGACCTAGATTTTTTCTACGCGTCTGTCACCATCACCATTGGTAATGGTGCACGGGCCCCTTTCTGGGACGCGCCATGGCTCCATGGGCGTAAGCCAATGGACATCGCACCGTTGATCTACGAGGCCTCCAATAGGAAAAACTGGAAGGTGTGCGAAGCTCTCAAGAATAATGCATGGATCCGAAGGGTCAAGCCGCCCACAAACATCTCCGCCGAGCATGTCACGCAATTTTTCACATTATGGCTGCTCCTCCTCGAGGTCGAGCTCGACGAGTCGTCTCAGGATGACATTTTCTGGAAGCACACAAACAATGGGATCTACACCGCGGCTTCCGCGTACAAGGCGCAATTCCTAGGGTTGGTCCTCTCCCCCATGGATAGGATGGTCTGGAAGGCTTGGGCACCTCCAAAGGTCAAGTTCTTCGCTTGGTTGGCTATCCAGGACAGAATCTGGACGGCTGATAGGTTGGCAAAACGAGGGTGGCCAAACTGCGACCTATGCCCCCTCTGCAAGAGAGTGCAAGAGTGTGGATCTCATCTGCTCTTCAAATGCCGGTACACTCGAAGGTTGTGGGCCTTACTCATTGATGAGTTCCACATCCTTGGTATCGACATGATCAACTGGCCAAGGTTCGATACAGTCAACGACTGGTGGGCAAGTATCTGTGACTGTGCTACACCCCTCAGGCAAGCCAAGGCGTCACTCACCATGCTTGTCTCATGGACGATCTGGAATGAGCGAAATGCACGAGTGTTCAAGCACAAAAGCGCGCCGCCGACTGTTCTACTTGCCTCCATCGCGACGGAGGCGAACCTTTGGGTCATCGCGGGTGCAAAAAAATTAGGGTCCCTAATTTCGCGAGAGTAATCCGCATGTCGTGTATTATGGGTGGTCTGTAACAAACTCTATTCTCTCTTATTTAATGGATGAGGCAAAGCTTTTGCCTCCGTTTCAAAAAAAAAATTCTGTTGTTGTATGAAGATTTCACTAAGGGGGCCTCATTCCATACTGGGAAGGGCAGTTGTTGTTCACGCTGATTCTGATGACCTAGGAAAGGGTAAGCATTTTAACCTAACTGGAAGATGTATATTTCTGTAAAAATAAGGCCAGTCTTCCTTTTATATGTATATATATCCAGAAATAAGATAGATGGAACTTCTTTAAAAAAAATTATGATTGAACTCACTGTAGTCTGAAGCAAGTATATTACAGTACCACCTGCTGAACGGGGATGTTACTTCGTATATAATGTTGATATCATACACTTAAATGTCTTTCCTTAAGCACATGGTCCATTCAGTTCCCCAATTAAACCAGGACCATGGGTGACACTGGATCATGACTAATTGCTGAAGTTTGCCTTGACTGTGATGGATCACTATATCCAACTGATATGTGATTTGCTCAAGCCTATTAGTGTATGAATTTTTCAGTGTGTTGCTAGCAGCAGAGCAGAACTCACCAGGCAAAGATAGTGCCACATTACAGGGTTACTGTATCCATGGGTTATGTCATTCTACACTTGTAGGCACTGAATGGCTAGTCAGAATTTTGAAGTATGTTTTGTTTTGTGAATAACATAGGCTTGATGAGAACTCGTACTCTGTTAATCGAAATAGGGTAACAGTAAAATGTTATGACTTTGGATGAAAAGAGCATTTTTGTAATGAGTTATGCTGCAATCTGCCACGTTCTGTTGCCTTAATTATCAAGCAGTGCTGGGTGTTATATACATGTCCTGCCACATGGTTTAATTTGCCACAGGAGTCATTTGGATGCTTGGGAAAAAACTTGTATATTTGACCTCGTTTTTTGCATTCAATTTGAATTTGTAAAACGAGTATGATACTTACTCTGGTTCATCTGATGGCTTCCTCTGCACTCTGTCCAAGCTTACCTATGCTTTGCTGCACCTTTTTCTTTTCTTTTTTTCTTTTTTTTTTCGAAAAGGAGGATAACCCTTGGCCTATGCATCGACCGATGCTCTGCTGCACTTGAAACGTCAAACATGTATTTCCTTGTTTTCTGTAACCATTGGGGGACTTCAGATCCCTGAACATTTGTACTACTGTTTAGGATAGGTCTTGGCGGGCATTCACATATTTTACTGCTCCTGACTATTTCCTTTAACATTTTGTAGGTGGCCACGAACTCAGTAAATCAACAGGAAATGCAGGGGACAGAATTGGATGCGGTAAATGGCAACCCTTTCTTTTGTTTTCAACGCTGAGCGAATGCATGCACAAGGTGCTGCTTTCTGTAGATAATTCTCTAACACCGTGCCTGTACTTGATACATATATCCTCGAATGACTTGTAGGTATCATTGGAATTCAACCTGCCGTTTAACAAACAAATACAAGAGGCATTGGAGTTCATGTTTGGTCCTGTTGCGCGCAGACAAGGAAATACTGATATCGTGCAAGATCATACATTTTGATGTGATATCATTGTGATCAGTTATGTAAATGTATACAAGTACTCTTGAATCTTGATATCTTTTTGCGGGTAAGTACTCTTGATATATTTAATAAAAGAAGATAAAATGTTGCACAAACTTACGTCAACCTGCTCCCACAATTTACATGGATGTTGTATGATACTAGCAGAGCTTATAATGGATGCTTGTTTTTGTAACAAAGCAAAAGAACACAAGACCTTTTGTTGTCGTTGTTGTTGTTGCGTACGGAATATGCGAAAATACACATCTCTCGCATAAAGGTTCACTGAACGGAATGAATGACTGAGAGTAGACACTGATGTACTGCGCTCCTATTTGCGCAGTTCAAACTTGTACTAATAGTTGGATCCCGCTGCCGAGTGCTTAAAAAATAGCTCATCCATCATTGTTAATTAACCAAGCTCCTTGCTGCACAAGAATCACCATATGTGTGACGTCCTTGACCCCATCCGGCCGTGACCGTCACCCTTGCAATGCAAGCCGTGACCACCGAAGACGACAGTCCCAAGACGCGCTGGCCAGGCGCTAGCAGCCCGCAGCGGACGATCGAACAAGCACAAGAGAACAGAACGACATCAATAGACTTCCAAGCTCCGTAATAATTTAGTAATGGCCTTCATGGCTTCCGCGATACTGAATTGCTGATACCAAGGTCAGACCCACGCAGGAAATGCCTCGACGGGAACCGGACGCGCCGGAAGGCGCCAAGCACGGGCGAGCCCGTGCCCGTTCGATCGACGAGCCCGTACGTACGTGCCGCCGGCGTTCGCGGCGTGTGACGCGCGCGCGCGACTATCGCCATCAGCATCAGACCGAGCCTTCGTCTGGAGCTTCCCCTTGGCGCCGGGCGCGCGGCGGCAGCGCGATGCCGGCGTCGCGCGGCGACGGTGGCTACGGACAGCGCCCCCGCCCCAAGGGCCGAGGCCGGTGGCGCCACGGAGAAGCGGCCCGCCTTGATCGTGGACCTGAGCGGGAGAAGAGAAAAAGAAAGAAACTGGCGCGACCAGCTGCCCCCGGGCCGTGGCCAAACCTTAACTGCGCTGGTCGGTGCTGGCTCGAGAGGAGTAAAGAAAGCCGGCCGGGCGCGCGCGTACGTGGCCGCGTCCGAGCTGCCTGGAAAAACGGCTGGCCGGGCGGGCGCCCGTGCGTGCGGTCGTCGCCGTGGGAGGAACGGCGGGCGATCGCGTCGCGGGCGGGGCGGCAGCATTCGTGGGCAGGGCAGGCAGGGATTCGCACGCACGTACAACGTGCCTAGGGTTTCGTATTCTTCTGGCGTGTCGTCCTCGTCCCCCGCCTCGGCTCCGCGCTGTGCGAGTGCTGGCTTTGCCGTGGCGACACCGCTGTTTGCACCGTGAGTCCTCCGATGCGCCGGGCAGGCCGACCGTTCTTCTGCCGTCCCGTTGTACCCCTGTACGATCCATAGTGCTAACGTCGTCTCTGTTGGTCCTTGACTTCACATCGGTACATGCACATGGACCATCAATCCGTATACCCTGCATGCATCAGTATACTTTCAGTACGCGGTCTGATTCTGAAATACATACATATACATACAGATATGCACATGCACGGTCTGAACCCAGGGCGGTCCAAAACGCACCTATACGTACCACGCGTCAAAAGAACTTTGCCGATGCAGAGCTTTTTGCCCCACAGAAAGTCTGGGAAAAATTGTCAGAAATAATAGTTTATTGCAGGAAACAATCTCATGTAGTACAAGGCTGCAAACAGTTTTTCATCTCAAAAAAGATTGTAGATGGTTGATGGTCCTCTGCTGACCAGGGGCTTAAAAGGCCTGGAAAAAGAAGAAGGAAAAAAAAGTGTTTGGTATCGTTAGAAATCTAGATAATAATCCCTCCGTTCCATGATTCTTGTCGCAAGAATTATGGAATGGAGAGATATTCGTGATCGTCACGCATTCTGATGTACTCCCGTAAATATGCTATATAGTGTACAAGATGGTGTATTTTGTACATCTTTTGCTACTATCTGAATGCATGTCTCGTAGAAAACTGTAAGTCTTCTTCTAAAGGGGTGGAAAGGAACAGGATTTGGAAGGAGGGCTAACAAAAATTCATTTCGAATTCGTCTTTTTGATCATAGCGTGGACAGATTCTCTTTTTTGTTCTTTTGAGAACCTTTGGAAGTCATCAATGTATGGTATATCCAAAGTGAATATTCAACGGTAGGAGTGCACTGGATGAGCGAGCTCCTTGTGTGGAAAGATGAGCTATGACATTGGTCCATGGCTCCATGGAGATATTGCTCCTCACATTATTACATTCAAGAATACGCATATACTTTTACGCGTGAAATTATTACATTCAAGAATACACAAAAACATAAGTAAAATGGAATGCACATATGAACTCCTAGGACCTCTTTGGTCCAAAGGAATTCCATAAGAATTTTGGAGAATTCAATTCCATAGGAATCATATAGAGTCTGTTTGGTTTGTAGGATTATAAACCTCATCAAATATTTATTGGGTCTACTTTGCATTCAGTTTTAAAAGAAAATTTCCACTCAGTCTAAACTAACCAAAATTCCCTTTTGTTTTTATGACAACTATGCCATGTACCCAATGCTAGAAAGTACGCATATTTTTCCCCGTGATGCAACCGCACAACTTCTATTGCAGATTCATGTGTTTTTTATTCCTTGTAGGATTAATTGTGACATTTCCTTCCAATTCTATGTTTTTTCAATTACTACATTTTTAGAATCTTGCGAACCAATAAGGCCTTAAGTGGTCTTAACCTCTATCATCGACAAAGAGGGTCATCCTAACAACAAACCGGACTCAAGTCAAATGCAATTGAAACCATAATCTAATCCTAGTACAGTATGGTCCCAATATCTTTACTACTCAAAAAAAAATACAAATTAGAAAAATGTGAAAAAATTACTATTACATTCAATAATACATGCAACAAAAGTTAAAGCAATGAATACAAATATGCTCCTAAGCCGTCTTACCCAATATGATCCACATAGGGTCGTCCTAACTACACATCGGACATGCTTCTGAATGCAGCGAAAACCATAATCTGATCCTAGGGTCATAAAATTTTGTGAAACTAATTGTACAAGATGTGGACAGAGAGAAACACTTAATCTTTTTCTTCGAAAGGAGGTTAAAACCCTCGGCCTCTGCATCATTTTGATGAACATGATATTTTTTATTAATTATTAAATAGAATACACAACAAATGAACGACGGCCTAACTGTTACAAGATACAAAATTCACACCTATGACTAAGTCGACTTGTTCCACAACAATAGCTTCAACATTGGATAAAAGTTCTTGCGCCATCGCTGCCATGTCCGGCCGGAGTCGACCTGGACAAGGATTTTCATCCCGGTTGCCAACACCAGCACAATAACAACAAGTAGACAACGCCTTGAACAAGGTGACGACGCAAGTTCGTCGCTGCTTAGCCTGACCAATAATCCATCAACATCTTCAGGGCAGACCATTCGATAATCGCATCCACCAGTACTCCACGCCAGGCCAAAAAGGCACTAGCAAATTTGTGAAAAGTCTTCCCACCTTAGACCACCGCCATGGCCTTTAGGGGGCTGCCCATGTCTGCAGACCTAACTGTTGCCACTCCACTTCGACGCGAGCCGCACTACTACATCCACCATACATGTGTCTACAGGTTGGATTCTTCCGATCTACGCTTCTCTTCATCGGCGACGGTTGCTGTTCTGATGCGCTGGTCCTGTGGGGCCTTAGCACGACGACTTCCCGACTATCTAGTACAATAAGTTTTGCTCGGCTCCGGTGAAGGAGGGACGATGACGGCGGCGCGCCTTCGGCTTGCTCCAGCACTTGTAGTCGTCGCTAGGTGGTCGATGGACCTGGATGTAATTTTTATTATTTCTGGTGTTCTTTGTACTACCATGACATTTGATGATGTAAGAAAGAAAGAGCCATTGCCCCGGTAATAATATACTATTGGTCAACAAATCCAGCAGACAAGAGCCACCGAAAAGGCGAGGTGTGATTCATGTAATCCTAATCCTGAAAAGGAGGGACTAATCTTGCGCTAATCAATCTGGAGTTAACACGAACGCAAATGGAGCGGCGATCGATCCTTCTCGGAGAAAACCAAAGCATGCAGCAAGCTAGCTATACTCCATAGCTAGCGATGTAGCTAGGTCCACGCAAACCAGGACAGATCCTGCATATGGATCAATGAAAGCAAAACCCGGCCGCAAAAGAAGATCGTATTCATGCGATGCATGCCCACTGTTCTTGGCTTTACCAGAGCTCGAGGAAAAGAGAGGGCTGTTCGTCACGCCGGCTACCGCAATGCTTATACCAGTTTAAAGTTTAAAGTTTGAACTTCAAAATCCAGTAGTCTACGGGACAAGAAATGATGTTCTCCGTCGTTCAGTTCCATGGCCGGCTTTGCTTTAATGCTTTTTGTAAGCTCTTGCGGGAAAAAAGGCTTAAAGCGTTCGTCAACCCTGCGTACGCCGGTCATCTCCTCAAAGTAAAACCAACTTACGCAGCAGGAGAAAACAAATCGAAAGGTATTGGAACTCGGAAGCGTACGTACGTTGTATACATACGATGTAGGCAGGCAGGCAGGCTCCATGTAATCATACTTGTGTTGTGCTTAATGGCGAAGCTTACCGAGGTGGCCGACAGCGTCACTGTAAAAGACGGAAAAGGAAACCCGTCCTCACTCTCCATGTTGCTTCCGTCTCGGCGTTTCAAAAATTTCAACGGCCATGGTGCCATGCCATCACAGCCTGACTAAGCTAGCAGCAAATCATGCATGGCCCCGTTCATCAGTTTCTTCCTCCAAATGTGTTGGCTCATGGCGCCGTTTGACCAACGTGCGGACGTCCACCCCGAACGTAAGAGTAGAAAGTTGGCGAAAAGTTTGTTACCCAAGAACGTGCTTGGTAAACTATCATATCACACGGAGGAACAAGCGGTGGGAGCAGAAAGGGATCGATTTTACTCACAATTTCAGGGCTGTTATCTTACAATGGCTCGATTCAGAAGGTATCATATCATAGGCGGTAGGAGTAAATACTAAGTACCCGGGGGAAAATGTTGCCAAAAGATTGACTTAGCAAGATGTAGCATTGGATTATGTTGTAAGCTGTATGGAGATCGAAGACGCTCGATCGCTTGGGTTGTTCAATCCGCCGGCGGGCAGCACACGAGCTCAGATCCTCTGGTGCTGATGGTGGTGATGGTGGTGCTGCTGGTACTGGTGATGAAGCGCTCCGGCGTGCCGACGCAGCGGCTGCTGAGCGGACATGGGCCTGAAGTCCTCGGCGACGATGGCTATGAGCCCGCCGAGCGGCCGCCGCATCATGGCGCGGTAGGTTATCTCGTCGTAGGGCCGGCGGTAGAAGCGCAGGAACGGCAGGAAGGACTCGCGCTCGCGCTCCACCCGGCTGGCCTGCCCGTCCTTGCGGAACGTGAACGGCGACTGCAGGAACGACGGCCTCGGCGTCCGCGGGAACTGCTGCGCCTGCTGCGGCAGAGGGGAGGGGGTCTTGTGTCCCTTGGCGGCGGACGGCGTCGGCGGCGCGCGGGCGGTGCGCGGCTGCTGGACGGGCGTCGGCGTGGAGCGCGCGGCTGGCGAGGCGAAGGAGAAGGAGCGCGCGGAGAGCGGGGACGCGCCGACGAGGGAGGGGCTCGAGGAGGTGGGCACGACGGAGCGCGGGCCCGGCGCCGGCGTGGTGGAGAGGTACCACGGCTTGAGCGCGTTGTCTGACACGCTGAAGGCGAAGCGCGACGAGGCGGAGCCCACGGCGCCGCCTGCCTTCCCCCCCGCCGTCAGCACGGCCGCCACAGACGGCTCGAACCGCAGCGACGCCGTCCGCGGGTAGGCCGTGAAGGACGCGTCCTCCAGCGAGTCCTCGAAGTCCAGCGAGCACACCACCGCCGTCGCCGGCGCCAGCTCCACGAACGGCCGCACTCCCTGTTACAAAAAAAGAACACGCGTTTATTTCATATAAATTCCACTTGCCACGCACAAGAACATGCAGCATGATGATGCCATGATCATGAGAATCATATAATGAGTGGTTAGTTACCTTCCACATGACGGAGAAGAGGGAGGGCGGGTCGATGACGAAGGCGCGGTGGAGGCGGCCGGGGTAGTAGTCGGCGACGATCTTGAGCGTGCCCATGTAGAGGTTGAGGAAAGCCGACGCCGACCGGAAAAAGCCTGCCAACATCACCAAAATCCGATTCGTCCCGTCAACGACCAGGTTCCCCATACCACCATACAGTAGTCTACTTTGCTGCAGATTCTACCACGGCTCTTGCTTTCCACGCAGCTGGGCAAAGCGAGGAGCCCAATCATTTTCGCCAGGATTCAAACCGCACCGGCGGGAAGCCGAGGCCTCAACCCGAAACTGTAGCGATAACTGTGCACGCAGCGTGGCATCATGGTTCGTAAAAAAGCAAACGGTACCGCCTGAGTCAAGCCCGGGGACCGCGCTTGACCCGCGTAGCATACGGAAGACAAACGGGTGAAAAGAGAAGCGTATGGGAGGGAGACAATGGGAGCAGGGTCGCAGGACGATACGGGCGCAGTGTAGTTCGTGCGTGCGTCCGTCCGTCCGTCCATGAGAAGGTGTTTGTCGTTGGGAGCAGCCAGGGATTCATGTGCACCTCTCAGAGTGTACTGATGACTGGTACCAGTCGTGTAAGTCAGTGCGCACTGCCTGCCTGCCGCTTGCAGTCGCGGGGCATTGTCAAACGGATGCGATGCGACCACTACTGCGCGCTATCTGCTTCTGCTTTCCTTTCCCTTTCGATCGATCGAACGGGGTGGAGATGGATGCTTACTTGCGTCGAATAGGAGCACGAACTGGTCCACGAACCGGTTCATGGACGCCACCGCCACCTCCAGCGTGAACACCAGGAACCGCACAAACGATTTCTGAGGCTGGTACTTGGGGTAGAAATCCTGTTTGATTTTGAACATCTGCCAGGAAGCAAAAAAACCTCGCGGTTAGAGACAAGCCAATCTCGGTTGAAACAGTTATACCCAGGTGCAGTTGATTGTTCAGGTCCGTCCATGTAAGCGCGCGTACCACGACGGGCCGGTTCTCGTCGTCGTGCCCGGCGACGTAGGCCATGCCCTCGGACAGCTCGCCGGAGAACTCGTCGGCGATGATGTGATCTGCTCCCGTCAACAACACAAACAGTCAAAACATAATACTCCAAGGGCGCACTGTTGCGAACTGTCCTTGCTCGCACATACACGGGAATACCGGATGCGAAGCAAAGAGCCCGGCACAATAAATTCGACACGCAGTTCTACCAGTAACCTGACTAGAATACACTGTGCCGTAGGTATGAGAACAGAACAAAAACAGAGCACATGAGCGCCGTATTAATCAATGAACTGCCCCTTTTCTGCATGCCCCACGGATTTCAAAAAAAGAAGGCCGGAGAATCACATTTGCTGCCGGAAACAGGTGGGAGGTAGAGAGAGGGGTGGGCTGAGCGCACCTGCTCCGATGGTCTCCCTCCAGGACAGGACGGCCCGCAGGTTCTTGGCCGCCTTCTTCACGTTGTCGCCCTTCGCCCGGAGGAACCGCTCCACGCACGCGTCGTTGCAGTACTCCGCCTGAGCGCCAACCAACCAGCCAGCCGGAGTCAAGAAAAACGGTCCAAGAAGACATTGCCGCCGAGAGATAGAGGAGGGCACGGACGGTGCATACCTGCTTGGAGGAGAGCGGCGCCTGCTTGCGCATCACCTTGCGGACGGCCTCGATCTTCTCCCGGTCCTTGGCGTCCACCTTCTCCATGGCCATGGCAGCGACCTTCGCCATGTCGCCGAGGGAGAGGAGATAGACACGGAGGAGCGGGGACGAGTGTGAACGAACGAACCACGGAGAGGACAGCGGGTGGCGGTGGCCTGAGAGGCTGAGACTCAGAGAGAAGGCAGGGATTGGGAGGAGACAAGGAGGAGGAGGAGAGTATTATAAGCCGTGGGCGGGGGCGAAGGTGCCGTTTAAGCCAAAGGCGCTCCCGGCCGAGGCAATGGCGCTGACGGCGAAACGGTGACGGCGACGGACGTTTGTTTGCCCGCGCTCGCCCCGGTGGGTTTGTCGTCGACTTTTGCTCGTATTCTTGGCTGATTGCCACCGAATAAACCGTCCGTGGACTGCTTACTGAGTGCGTCTGATTATTAGGGAGACGCCCTTTTACGCCTTTCTTTGCTTATATAGTAATAATCTCTGATGATGATGAGTTTCTCCATGTTTTCAGAATTGAATCTCATCTCATCATTGTCTATGCCATGATGAGCACTACTATATATAGCTCTAAATAATTCATGGGTTTGTGCTTTACGGCCGTGTCCATCTCTGGGTTTATAGCTCTATTTTCGGCTGAAAAAAGAGCTTTGGCTCCGTTCATGATGATAGGTGCCTAAATTACCTCATCATTTTTGTGTTATGGCTTCTGGGTACATTATATATTGTTCAAGTTAACCTCCGGTTTCTGCTTGATTGCGCCCCTGAGTTTTAACCACTGAGAAAATATGAGCAACCATTGTGGTTTACAATGTGCTACATTTTCAAATAGGGCAATATATTTCTATGTAGTTCACCGCAAAAACAATATATTTCTATGTAGTAATTACACATTGTCACTGCCCTTTGAGATACCGAAATTTGTGTACAAATGATGCTGACAGTCGGTGATGCCGTCAATCCCAAAACACAAGGAGCAAACTCCGTGAGAGCGTTAGCAACACGCGCTTGGAGCGTTTCAATTTTTGAAAACGAAAATTCTAGCCGTTCGTCATTCAATCCATTCATTTAATGATAGCCCCGGTCTAGTCGTTGCGTATACGCTTTAACTGGGGGCTCCGCTTACGGCATTACCGTTTGAATTTTGAAATTTAGACGTTGGCTATACATCAAAACGATTTAATGTAATGATACCATATGCCATTTAAGTTTTGTACTGACGCACCACCAAACTTTTGACCATATCGATCGTGCATCCCCTTATTATACTCATTCATTGGGCATGATAGAATTTGCTATCGACATTGCGACGATGTATTCCGTATCACAAATATTCATGACATAAATGATGGCTATTTCATCGAAAGCACGAATGATATATTCTTACATTTATAGCAATTATGTGAAAATTTCACAATTCATGGTGCATGACCAAGTCTCGGTCATCTATTAGTTGGCTACCTTTCTTAGGCTTGATCATTTTCATGGCCACAATTACCAGCGAGATTACATTAAGAAAATTTCATGATCTCCATTCAATCTTACATTTTAGCTAATTAATTGACATAATGATCTAGTATATCATGATGTCAATAATCGTTAGCAATATATGTACCTTTCCAAATGGGCATCCTCAGGGGCCCCTTGGTTTCATGGGCCTGGAGCAGCCGCCCCTCCCGCCCCCTTCAGGGTCGGGTCTGGATAGAGGGTGTGTACCTATGGTTTTCTTGCAATTAGTTCGAATTTGACCTAGCCATCACTGCAAATAACATGTAGTTCCTCTGTTTCAAATTACTTCAAGTTCTATCTTTGTCCTAAGTCAAAAATTACATTCACATTTGACGAGTTTTATAAAAGCAATAACACCCGCAAGAACAACACCAAATTATTAGATCAAAATAAAATAATTTTTCACACTATATCTATTTGATGTTACAGATATTAGCATATTTTTCTACATACTTGGTCAAATGTAAAGAAGTTTGACTTTGTACAAAACTAGAGCCTCAATTAATTCGAAACGGGTTTTCCCTTCTTTGAAAGATTACAACAAAGAAGAATAGATACAGGGTATCAAACCTATAGAGTTTTTGCTTCAAAGAAATAGAAATATCATGAAATAGAAATATCATCATATAGAGTCAGGGAATGGAATAGAGTCGGCGAATAGAGCATATTCATTAACAACTCCATTTACAGATCAAAAATGAAAAAAAAAAGCATCGCCTTCTTTACTATATCTTGTATTTATCGTACTTTTGCCTTGGGGGGTCTCTTCCTCATTTAACAAATGTCTGAAACTTTGGATTAAGAATTGACGGAATACCAGGCAATCCGAAACTCTCATAACTGATATTCAGAGAAAAGGAGAAAGCCGTAGATGTCGTGGCTCAGAGGGAAGCCGACTACACCAAAAACATTCATACGCGATCAAGTCTTTACCAGCTCATGGAATGCACAATCCAGAAACTCTCGTATTTCGGTCCATATTCTACCAGCATTCACGCATGGCAGAGCATCTAGCAGCAGGTGCATGAATGAATGAACCACTCAATCAGCCTGGCCCTGGTTCTGTTGGTTCGGCTGTCGCGGTCACCAGCAGCAAGAGTGCAAGAAGAGAGCAACTGTAGCTCACCTGGCAGGCGCTTGACTGGAGCTCACAAGCTAGCTACACGTACATGCAGCGGAATCAATGGAGGCCAGGAGGTCGCGTGGGCCGGCCGGGGTCCGTAGTATTAGCTAACCACATCCAATCCAGGCACTACAGTGGGCAACCTGTGATCAGATGGCGTCCATTAGCGCCTTGTCCTGGATACAGCGCGAGAGGCTGGATATAATTTTTTTTCTTTTCGAGAATGATCAGATCTATTATAAAAGTTCACGGGAAGTACAAAGTATCACAAACATAATAAAAATTACATCGAGATTCCAAGACCATTGAACGACCACTACTGCCGTCAGAACGAGCCGTTGACGCGCCGCTGTCGCCGCTCCCCTACCGGTGCCGGCTTAACCTTGTCGATGACAGTAGAGAAGTCTTCTTGCACGTGCCCCTAAGGACCAACGTTCTGGAGCTGTAGTTGTCGCTGTTGAACCCTTGCATAGACCTGAAGCACCTGACACCAAATCTCGCAACACGATAAGAAACCATAACCTCACCGTCCCAAAGAGACGGCATGAATCTACGCTGGAGCTCCGTCGACTACGTCCAGCCGAACGAATTCGAGAAGAATCGGAGCGTGGAAGACAAACTCGAAGAATAAGCGCCGCCATCCGCCAGAGCGCCGCGCCTGCGAGGACTGAGAAAACCCTAACTTAAACTACTAACCGAAGCGGAGCGACCGGGATTTTCCTCCCACCACCGGCCGCCGAAGCGGCAGTTAGAGGGGAGGCGAATCCACGGGTGAAGCCTGGAGGGAAGACTCTGTCCTAGCTGCCTTAGGGTTAGGGGAGAAAACATAGGAATAAATCTTTTCAATCTTTTGTTTCTTTTCTGAGAGAGGTTGGATATATGTTAGTACATTATTACTGTGCGCATGCGCGCAAACGCATAGAACGCCCTCGCTCTTCCCATTCTCGTGGTGCCAAATCCGTCGTCATCAGCCATGGATGTGGTCTCGAGGGGCCGATGCAAGCCAAAGGCATTGGACAACGAGAGCTTTGACAGAGACGGGACTGATCGGTCGATGCCGATGCGTGGTGGGTGTTTGGTTGCAATCGTTCGTGTGATTCTAGCTGGGCGTTATGGGGCCGTTCCGTATCCACCCATGCATTTGCCGTTTTGGCAGCTTTGCGTTGCGCCACGCACAGGATACACCTTTCGCTTTTCGCGCTTTGGGTGGGGGCTCGTCCGTACGCAGGCGGTAGGTCGATCGCCCCATTTATGCCAGCTCTACCTGGGAGATCTTCCAAGACAAGCGTGGTCCTTTGATTCAAGTGCTGTTTTATCTAGAGAAAATTACAAGCTGGGTTGATACGGTTGGTGCAAGGTCTCTTCAGCTCTTCTCTCGCCTTGATTGAAGTAGTACGTAGGCGGTAGCATTGCTCGGTACTAGTACTGTAGTATATGGGTGTGGTTAGGTCTCAGTCGACTGAGATTTAATCAAGTCTCAATCAAGTGACATTACATGTAAAAGAGAAAAAAAAAACTGAAAAGAAAATTTTACACGGATCTCAATGTAAGATCTAACGGATATAGCATCGACTGAGACTTAAAGAAGTCTCAGACTTAGCAAGACTGGTAGTATATACGCGTGAGGGAACCGAAGTTTCGGGTTGCAACTGTTGTCTCGATATGTTGTTGTGTCTTTCTAGCAGGCATATATGCAGGTAAATATCCCGTAAAAAAAAATCCAGGTAAATATGAGAAAAGCTTCCAAGCTACTGGCTGATCGCATGTTTGCGTCGGCCACCTTCATCGACCAACCCATGTCCGGATGTCCCCATGCATGGCATTGCACAGCACGTACCCATTTTCGAGAATCGTCTCGGTGCGTCCTGTCCCCTTCCTCTCCTCTCTCTCTCTCGTTCTTGCTGTCATCGACGCAACGAATCATCCACGCGCCACAAGTCCATGACCATCACCGCAGGCCAGCCGTTGCGCAGCGCTGCAAAGGAGGTTGCGGTGCTACTGCGTGCCGCTAGCCTTGCGCGATGTCGCTGCATTGCCGCTCGCCCGGGATGCGGCTGCGTGACCGCCTGCTGGGCGTTGGGTTAGAGCATCTATACCCGGACGCAAATCAGACCCCTCAAACGTGTGGACGCGTCTCAAATATTTGATTCTACAACCGGATACTTTAAATTAGAAATCTCAAATCCATACTATTACATGCAACGTAAAACCTAATCTAAGCCGAGCTCGCCCGGTTCCGACGTGGCCATGTCCGGCGGCCGGCTGCGCTCCCAGAGTGTTGGTCCGGTCGCCGGCAAGGTAGAGTAGGGCATGGGACACGAGCCGGCTCACGTGACACAAGGCGCCGCCGTATCCCATGCCCAACTCTTTCTCGTCGGAGACCGAAACCTGGACAGTGCCGGTGGATGTCAGGTCGATGATGGATCCGTCCTGGGACGAACCGGCGACATCCACCACGACGCGGTTGCGGCGCCCGGACTGGTGCACCATACGGGGCGCCGGAGAATGTGACTCTGCCTCGCCGACGTCCACCGCCACGAGGGCTGCCGCCGCCTCCCTCGCCCGCTGCCTCACACGTCAGGCACTGTTGGAGATATGCCCTAAAGGCAGTCATGTATGATGCTATTTCCTATGTGTTTATGAATGAAGATAGTCCTTAGACATTATCAATAATGTGTATCAGCAAGTACGTGACTTGTTTGTGGGACTATGCATTGTATGATGACTGTCCTAAAAGGTCCGTAGTCGAAAGGGTTGTGCGGACACGCAGCTGACTAGACTAGCATATGACACGGTGGATGGCTCGGTCTCACTGGCCATGAAGCATTGTATGCTAGCCGGATAATATGGACTCGGAAGGATCTGGTCGGATTCGACATAGTCGGATCCGAGTCCAGATAACGTCCGAGTCGGACAGACCCGACTATGAGACGCGGCGATAGGTCATCTGTGAGTCTCTAGTACAACATATGTTCTATGTCCTAAGACCTGAGCTGGCGCATGTACAAGGATGGTGACAGGCCTGCTTTGGGCCGACCAAACGCTACTCCGTAACTGGGTAGTTATAAAGGTAGGTTTCGGCCTTGTCCAGACCCATGCTGTGAGACATGGTCGAGCAAGATGGGATTTGCCCCTCCGATCAGGAGAGAAATACTCTGGGCCCCTCGTGTGATCCGTACAAGATAAGCATGGCCATGCGACAAGGATTATGAGATAATCCGGTTTGTTGTCGGCATCACTGGAACGAGAAAGAGATCAGGCCAGCAGAAGGATGATAGACTCGCCTTGATCCCGACAACATATATCGTGTGGCAAAGAGAACAAAAGTGTGATGTACAGGTTCGCCTAACCAGCTTCATTGTCTATTTGGTGGTCGACACGCCTTGCTAGAGGCCGCTACCAACCGAGCAGGTCGGAGGTGATCCGACCTGCGACCAAGGCGACTTTAACCCAAGGGGTCGCGCGCTTAAGGGAAGGAACCTACGAGGACGGATCCGAGGACACTGGTTGGATGTGATCCAAACTGGACTTGGATCGTGACCGAGTAGACTTTGGGCTTTAGGATCCGTGCAAGGCCCAAGATTTGAGCCCTCGACGGATGCCTATATATAGTGGAGGTGCGGCACACTCAATTGGTTGATCGTTTCAGCGCCATCATTAGGGCTTTGCATGTGTTGCAACTAGCCACCTCCACCCGCCGCCGGTTGTGTGATCGGACCTAGCAGTCCGCCACACGACGTTCCTCATGCACGCGCGGATACCATTAGAGGCGGTGCACTTGCGCCGCTCCGGCGAACCTGTTCATGGGATCCGATCGGCTATATGGGAGATCGACAAGGAGGAGACGGACTCCGGAGATGCGTTGTCCCAACTCTTCTTCCGTTGCACGGCACTGCGCGTCTAGTGGTAATGATCTGTGATCCACCTCCCTTAGCATGTTCCTGGATGTTCTGCGGGTAGGAAATTTTAATTTGTAGTCGACGCACCCTACGGTAGATCCCAACAGGCACGCCGCGCCATGTTTGAGTCGATGGACGTCCATGGCCTCGGAGCGCCAACGGAGGGGTTGCGCGTTCGCCACCGCGTTCAGACGCCAGATGGACCGCACCGCCTCCGGTGATGCAGCGACGGCACACCTAGCGCCGGATCCATGCGCCATTTGGGCGGACACAATGGATTCCCGATGGAAGGAGCCCGAGCGCTACCTCGCACAGGCCTCCTCCCGGGAGCGGCGAAGGGCAAGCCGGATGGCCATCTCCTCCTCGGGGCCACGTGGGATGAGTTCGGGGTCGACGGATCTGGAGGTGAAGGACTCGGATTCGCTGCCTGCCATGCCGGAGATGGCCGGAGATCGCCAGAGGTGACCTTGGGTGGCGGAGGGGAGTGGAGTGAAGTGGCTAGGGTTTGGTCCGGCGAGCGGATGGGGAGGAATATATGTGGGGTCGGGTGGGCTGGTTCCGACGCGCCCGGGCACCCCCATATCCGCCCCATAATTGGGCTGGATATGAGGGTGCCGGTCAGCCTGGGAGTTTGAGGCCCGTTTGAGACACTCGTCTGGGTCAAATTTTCGTGATTGGTCAGTGACCGGGCCGTCCATCCGGGCGTTTGAGGCGGGTTTGGGGCGTCCGGCTGTAGATGCTCTTACCGCTCGCCGGCGTGCCTTGCTGCTGCAAAAAATGGGAGCGGATGCAGGTTACTACAAGGACCACGCGCCGGCACTCGGCACCATCGTTGCTGCAAAAAGCTAGCGCAACATGGGTTATGTCGCAAACCTTCGAGTGCAATATGACTTAGGTTGCAAACTAGTCCAAACCCGTCAGGTGTTTGAAAAGTGAGAGCAATATGGATCATGTTGCAAACCCCCAAACGCAACATGGTTTATATTGCAAACCCATCCAAACATGTAAAGCGAGCACAACCAGGGGTGGAGCTACATTGTTGGGCCAGGGTCATTTGACCCCGATGACCTCGGCCAAAACCCTATTACATACACACAACCCATGGAAATATATGATAAGTGAAAAAAACTGAACCCTAGTCCTTTTTTTTGAGAAATCTCGCCTGACTTTATTGAAATTCAAAGATGTTCAAAGGTACAACGAGTTGGTTATGGGGGGTACCCAACCAAACATGACGATCTAAACTTAAATTACAGGTAAACTTTGTGAGATTACGAGCTTCAAAATTGAAATTTCTATGTTTGTGAGTAAGAACACAAGACGAAAAACTAGTCGAGTGGTTGTTGATCTCTGTGATGATGGTCACATATCTTCCACCCAATTGTTGTTGAATGTCATTGATGACTGTAAGACAATCTGAGGCAATATGAAGATGATCAAGTTGAAGGTCCTCTGCAAGCGAGAGTGCTTCTCGGACAGCAAAAGCTTCCAATGTCACTAGATCTGTCACATGAAATAACACCGCAGAAGAGCCCAAATATACACCATTTTCATCTTGACATATTGTTGCCGCTCCTCCATGTTGTCCATTGCTCGCGACCTCCCCGTCAACGTTGTACTTGAAAGTATGTCCCAGCGGTGGCAACCAACGCCCGACCTCTAATGAATGATTTGCAGCCAAAATATTCTGCCTCGCCGGTATTGCACTCACATTCAGATCATGCAAATAGGAATTGATGAAGGATGTAGTTTGCTGGGGGCTCTGGAAAATAGATTCATATATTGCCTTCCTCCTCGCATACCATATGGACCACAGCGTAACCACTAACCTTGTAAAAAGATCATGAAGCATCATGAAGTTTGAACAACCAGTTCTTTGCACTTGGTTCATGGTTCTCAGTTATGGAATCAACCAAGCTCTCATCAGACATAGCCCACACACATCTAGGCAGCGTGAACCCTGGCAATGCATGTCTCCAAGAATCCTCGGTGCCACACAACGGACAGGCATCTGCGGGTGACATGTTTGTATGTTTTAAAACATTTGTGGTTGGCAGTGACTGTCTAGCTAGTCTCCACAAGAAAACCTTGCTTTCGATGGAACCTTGATCTTCCAGAGTGAGGTCCAAGAACTCTCTTCTCAGCTGCTATCTGAGGAGCCTCCCTGGCCTTCCGACCAACTCTCCTCTGAGTTTTTGTTTTGATCAAAAATTTGTATGCCGAACTGGCCAAGAATATACCTTTCTTCTTCGGGTGCAACGAACAGAAATCTTCCATACTTTTCGTGCAAACTAGGATTTTGAGGATCTCATCAACATCAATAGGAAGGAAAATACTCCGAAATAGTGCTTCATTCCATGTGGCGGCCGCGGGCAGTAGGAGTTCAAACACCAAAAGAGACGGATCAACCACTAGGGAGACAATCGCTCGAAGGGAGGATTCCTTCGGGATACAATTGTTAGTCCATATCCTTGTTCTTTCACCATTCCCTATCCACCTGATTATCCTTGTTTAAGGATGTCTCTACCCTCAAGAATAGACTGCCATATCTGAGAGGGTCGTGCTCCCAATTCAGCGATTAAGATAGTGTCATTGACAAAATATACCGCTTTCAAAATCCTTGTACTGAGGGACTCAGGATCCTGAAGTACTCTCCCTGATTGCCTAGCCAACAAGGCTAGGTTAAAAAGCTCTAGATCTCGAAATCCCAGACCGCCCAAATACTTGGCTTTGTCATGATTCCCCACGAGACCCACGCTGGTTTTCTCTGTCCTTCTTTACATTCCCACCAAAACCTTCGTATAATTGAGTTTAACTTCTCACACAAGCCTCTGGTAGTTTGAAACATGACATCGAGTAAACTGGGATGGCTTGGGCCACAACTTTGATTAAAACATCCTTTCCTCCTAATGATAGTAATTTGCCCATCCATCCTTTTACTTTTTCCCCAACATGGTCACACATATATTTGAAACTCCCATTCTTGGAATGCCCCACATCAGTAGGCATGCCCAAGTACCTATTGGTGAGAGACTCATTAGGAACATGCAAATGTCCCTTTACAACATCACGAACAATTTGAGGATAGCCCTTGCTGAAAAAGAACGATGACTTATCCTTGTTTATCCTTTGCCCTGAAGCCAAACAATAGGTTTCCAGTAGGCTTGATAGCTCCTTCGCTCCATTCACTACAAAATTTGCTCTATTTTGTGACGTTTCACTTGTACCACGTAAAACCTTTTTTCGTCACTGAAAATGTACTGGCGAAGTTTTTCGGCCGTCAGCCCCACCGTCACCGAAGCGCCGTCATAAAAAAAATCTTAACGGTACCACTTCCTCCGTCAGGCAAGATCGTATCTTAGGTGACGGACCCAAAAATGTCACGGATGGCCGTTTTCGGTGAAGGCCCAGAATGCCACTGATACATCCAATTTGCATCATGATTTCCTACCAATAATTATTATGTTCTTGATCATTATTTCACTTTATGGTACAATTCTTATGCCTTTTCTCTCTTATTTTGCAAGATTCACATGAAGAGGGAGAATGCCGGCAGCTGGAATTCTGGACCTGAAAGGGGTGAAATAGAGATAGCTATTCTGCACAACTCCAAATGACCTAAAAATTTATGGAGAATTATTTTGGAATATATAAAAAATACTGGCGAAAGAATCAATAGAAGGGGGCCCACCAGGAAGCCACAAGCTTGGGGGGCGCGCCCTACCCCCCCCCCCCCCCCCGGGCGTGCCCCCCTGGCTTGTGGGTCCCCTGACAGGCCTCTGGCCCCCTCCTTCTGCTATATGAAGCCATTTGCCCTAGAAAAAATCAGAAGAATACTTTCGGGACGAAGCGCCGCCGTCTCAAGGCGGAACTTGGGCAGAAGCTATTTTGCTCTCCGGCGGAGCGATTCCGACGGGGATACTTCCCTCCGGGAGGGGGAAATCGAAGCCATCGACATCACCAACGATCCTCTCATCATGGGTGGACCAATCTTCATCAACATCTTCACCAGCACCATCTCATCTCAAACCCTAGTTCATCTCTTGTATTCAATCTTTGCCTCAAAATCTCAGATTGGTACCTGTGGGTTGCTAGTAGTGTTGATTACATCTTGTAGTTGATGCTAGTTGGTTTATTTGGTGGAAGATTATATGTTCAGATCATTAATGCTATTCAATACCCCTCTAATCTTGAACATGAAGATTATTTGTGAGTAGTTACTTTTGTTCTTGAGGACATGGGAGAAGTCTTGTCATAAGTAATCATGTGAATTTGGTATTCGTTCGATATTTTGATGATATGTATGTTGTTGCTTCCTTTAGTGGTGCCGTGTGAACGTCGAGTACATGACACTTCACCATCTTTGGGCCTAAGGGAAGGCATTGTGGAGTAGTAATTAGATGATGGGTTGCTAGAGTGACATAAGCTTAAGCCCTAGTTTATGTGCTATTCCGTAAGGGGCTGATTTGGATCCATATGTCTCATGCTATGGTTAGAGTTATGTTAATTCTTCTTTCGTAGTTGCGGATGCTTGCGAGAGGGGGTAATCATAAGTGGGAGGCTTGTTCAAGTAAGAACAGCACCCAAGCACCGGTCCACCCACATATCAAATTATCAAAGTAGCGAACGCGAATCAAACAAACATGATAAAAATGACTAGATGAAATTCCCATGTGTCTTCGAGAACGCTTTGCTTATTATACGAGTTCGTTCCGGCTTGTCCTTTTCTACAAAAAGGATTGGGCCACCTTGCTGCACTTTATTATACTTGTTACTTGTTACTTGTTACAAATTATCTTGCTACCGAAACTATCTGTTACCGCTACTTTCAGTACTTGCAGAGAATACCTTGCTGAAAACCGCTTGTCATTTCCTTCTGCTCCTCGTTGGGTTCGACACTCTTACTTATCGAAAGGACTATGATTGATCCCCTATACTTGTGGGTCATTAAGACTCTTTTCTGGCGCCGTTGCCGGGGAGTGAAGCGCCTTTGGTGAGTGGAATTTGGTAAGGAAACATTTATATTACGTGCTGAAATTTACTGTCACTTGTAACTATGGAAAGTAATCCTTTGAGGGGCTTGTTCGGGGTATCTTCACCTCGACCGGAAGCATCGAGAGTTGCTCCTCAACCTATTGAACCTACTGAAAATATTTATTATGAAATTCCTTCGGGTATGGTAGAGAAACTGCTAGCTAATCCTTATGCAGGAGATGGAACGGTACATCCTGATATGCACTTGATATATGTGGATGAAATTTGTGGTTTGTTTAAGCTTGCAGGTCTATCCGGAGATGGAGTTAAGAAGAAAGTATTCCCTTTATCTTTGGAGGGAAAGGAATTGACATGGTATAGGCTATGCGATGATACTGAAACATGGGATTGGAACCGGTTGAAGCTGGAATTCCACCAGAAGTTTTATCCTATGCATTTGGTTCATCATGATCGGAATTATATATATAATTTTTGGCCTCGTGAAGGAGAAAGTATCGCTCAAGCTTGGGGGAGGCTTAAGTATATGTTGCACACATGCCCCAATCATGAGCTCTCAAGAGAAATAATTCTTCCAAACTTTTATGCTCGGCTTTCTCATAATGATCAATCCATGCTTGATACTTCTTCTGCTGGTTCCTTTAGGAAGAGAACTATTGAATTCAGATGGGATCTTCTGGAAAGAATTAAACGTAACTCTGAAGATTGGGAAATCGACAAAGGTAATGAGTCCGGTATAAATCTTGAGTTTGATTGTGTTAAATCTTTTATGAAAACAGATGCTTTTCATAAGTTTAGTACTAAATATGGACTTGACTCTGAGATAGTAGCTACCTTTTGTGAATCTTTTGCTGCTCATGTTGATCTCCCTAAGGAGAAATGGTTTAAATATTATCCACCTATTGAATTTAATGAAGAACCTGTTAGTGTTAAAAAAGAAACAATTGTTTACCATGTTGATCCAGTTGTGCCTACTGCTTATATTGAGAAACCTCATTTTCCTGTTAGGATTAAGGAACATGCTAAAGCTTCAACTGTGGTTAATAAGAGCAATATTAGAGCACCTAGACCTTCTGAACAAATTAAAGTTGAACCTAATATTGCAATGGTTAAAGATCTTTTGGATGATAATATTGATGGACATGTCATATATTTCTGTGATGAAGCAACTAGAATTGCTAAACCAGACACTAAAGATAAAAACAAACCTGTAATTGGCATGCCTGTTATTTCTGTTAAAATTGGAGATCATTGCTATCATGGTTTATGTGATATTGGTGCTAGTGTGAGTGCTATTCCGTTTACTCTTTATCAAGAAGTCATGAATGATATTGCACCTGTTGAGATTGAAGATATTGATGTTACTATTAAGCTTGCAAATAGAGATACTATTTCACCACTTGGGATTGTTAGAGATGTTGAAGTCTTGTGTGGTAAGATCAAATACCCTACTGATTTTGTTGTTCTTGGATCACCACAAGATGATTTTTGTCCCATTATATTTGGTAGACCTTTCTTGAATACAGTTAATGCCGAGATTGATTGCACTAAAGAAATTGCCAGTGTTAATTTTGGTGAGATGTCTCATGAGTTTAATTTCTCTAAGTTTCGTAGACAACCTCATGATAAAGAATTACCTAGTAAGGATGAAATTGTTGGTCTTGCTTCTATTGTTGTGTCTCCTACTGATCCTTTAGAACAATATTTGCTAGACCATGAGAATGATATGCATATGAATGAAAGAAATGAAATAGATGAGTTGTTCTTTAAACAAGCACCTATCCTTAAACATAATTTGCCTGTTGAAACCTTGGGAGATCCACTTCCACCCAAGGGTGATCATGTATTTGATTTAAAGCAATTACCTGATACTCTTAAATATGCTTATCTTGATGAAAAGAAGATATATCCTGTTATTATTAGTGCTAACCTTTCAGAGCATGAAGAAAAGAGATTACTTAAAACTCTGAGAAGCACTGTGCTGCTATTGGATATACTCTTGATGATCTTAAGGGCATTAGTCCCACTTTATGTCAGCATAAAATTCATATGGAGCCAGATGCTAAACCCGTTGTTGACCATCAAAGAAGGCTGAATCCTAGAATGAAGGATGTGGTAAGAACTGAAATATTAAAGCTTCTGGAGGCAGGTATAATTTATCCCATAGCTGATAGTAGATGGGTAAGTCATGTTCATTGTGTTCCTAAGAAAGGAGGTATCACCGTTGTTCCTAATGATAAAAATGAACTTATCCCACAAAGAATTGTAACCGGTTATAGGATGGTAATTGATTTCAGGAAATTAAATAAATCTACTAAGAAAGATCATTACCCTTTGCCTTTTATTGATCAAATGTTAGAAAGATTATCTAAGCATACACACTTTTGCTTCCTAGATGGTTATTCTGGTTTCTCTCAAATACCTGTGTCACCTGAAGATCAGGAGAAAACCACCTTTACTTGTCCTTTTGGAACTTATGCTTATCGTCGTATGCCTTTTGGTTTATGTAATGCACCTTCTACCTTTCAAAGATGTATGACTGCTATATTTTTTTATTTTTGTGAAAAGATTGTTGAGGTTTTCATGGATGATTTCTCCGTTTATGAAACTTCTTTTGATGATTGCTTGAGCAACCTTGATCGAGTTTTGCAGAGATGTGAAGAAACTAATCTTGTCTTGAATTGGGAGAAGTGCCACTGAATGAAGGTATAGTTCTTGGCCATAAAATTTCTGAAAGAGGTATTGAAGTTGATAAAGCTAAAGTTGATGCTATTGAGAAAATGCCATGTCCTAAAGATATCAAAGGTATAAGAAGTTTCCTCGGTCATGTTGGTTTCTATAGAAGGTTTATAAACGACTTCTCTAATATTTCTAGGCCTATTACTAATCTCTTGCAAAAATATGTTCCATTTGTTTTTGATGATGACTGCATAGAAGCCTTTGAAATACTTAAGAAAGCCTTAATTTCTGCACCTATTGTTCAACCACCTGATTGGAACCTACCCTTTGAAATTATGTGTGATGCTAGTGATTATGTTGTTGGTTCTGTTCTAGGACAAAGAGTTGATAAGAAATTAAATGTTATCCATTATGCTAGTAAAACTCTAGACAGTGCTCAAAGAAATTATGCTACTACTGAGAAAGAATTTTTAGCAGTTGTGTTTGCATGTGATAAATTCAGATCTTACATTGTTGATTCCAAAGTTACTATTTATACCGATCATGCTGCTATTAAATATCTTATGGAAAATAAAGATGCTAAACCTAGACTTTTTAGGAGGGTTTTTTTGCTACAAGAATTTGATTTGCATATTGTTGATAGAAAGGGAGCTGAGAATCCCGTAGCTGATAACTTGTCTAGAATGGAAAATGTTCTTGATGGCCCACTTCCTATTAATGATGATTTTCTTGATGAACAATTAGCTGTGATAAATGCTTCTCGTAACACTCCTTGGTATGCAGACTATGCTAATTTCATTGTTGCTAAATATATACCACCTAGTTTCACATACCAACAAAAGAAAAAGTTTTTCTTTGATTTAAGACATTACTTTTGGGATGACCCACACTTATATAAAGAAGGAGTAGATGGTATTATTAGACGTTGTGTACCTGGGCATGAACAGTAACAAATCCTACGTAAGTGTCACTCCGAGGCATATGGAGGACACCATGCGGGAGACAGAACTGCACACAAGGTATTACAATCTGGTTTTATTGGCCTACTCTTTTCGAAGATGCACGTAAGTTTGTCCTTTCTTGTGATGAATGTCAAAGAATTGGTAATGTTGGTAGACGTCAGGAAATGCCTATGAATTATTCACTTGTTATTGAACCATTTGATGTTTGAGGTTTTGATTATATGGGACCTTTTCCTAAATCCAATGGGTATACTCATATTTTGGTTGCTGTTGATTATGTTACTAAGTGGGTAGAAGCTATTCCAACTAGTAGTGCTGATTATAACACTTCCATTAAAATGCTTAAAGAAGTTATATTCCCGATATTTGGAGTCCCTAGATATTTAATGACTGATGGTGGTTCACATTTTATTCATGGTGTTTTCCGTAAATTGCTTGCTAAATATGATGTTAACCATAGAATTGCATCTCCTTATTATCCTCAGTCTAGTGGTCAAGTTGAATTAACTAATAGAGAAATAAAATTGATTTTGCAAAAGACAGTTAATAGATCCAGAAAGAATTGGTCTAAGAAACTTGATGATGCACTATGGGCTTACAAAACTGCTTATAAAAATCCTATGGGTATGTCTCCATATAAAATGGTTTATGGAAAGGCATGTCATTTACCTCTTGAGTTAGAACATAAAGCATATTGGGCAATTAAGGAACTTAACTATGATTTTAAACTTGTCGGTGAAAAGAGGTTATTTGATATTAGTTCTTTAGATGAATGGAGAACCCAAGCTTATGAAAATGCCAAGTTGTTTAAAGAAAAAAGTTAAAAGATGGCATGATAAGAGAATTCAAAAACGGGAATTCAAGGTAGGTGATCATGTTCTATTATACAATTCTCATTTAAGATTTTTTGCAGGAAAACTTCTCTCTAAATGGGAAGGCCCATACATCATCGAAGAAGTTTATCGCTCCGGAGCCATAAAAATAAACAACTCCCATGGCAAAAATCCGAGAATGGTTAATGGGCAAAGAATTAAACATTATATCTCAGGTACACCCATTAATGTTGAAACTAATATTATTCAAACAATTACACCGGAAGAGCACATAGAGGAAACCTTCTAGAACGCTCCAAAACCCTGAAAAGGAGTAGGTATGTGGTACGATAAGTAAACCGACTCCAAAACTTCCATAAAAATACTTTCTGTCCATTTTGGAATATATAAAAAATTAGGAAAATAATAAACAGTCCGAAAAGTGCACGAGGAGGCGACAAGCCTGGGGGGCGTGCCCTACCCCCTAGGGCGCGCCTACCAGGCTTGTGGCGCCCTCGTGGACTTTCCCCACTCCGTTTTTCTTCCATATTACTTGTTTTGCATGGGAAAAATTCATTATATATACTCATGGGTGTTTTGACCACCGCAACGCAAGTTTCTCCTCTGTTCTTGTTTCAGGCTATTTTTCTGACAAATCTAGATTGCCATGGCTCCTCGAAGACTCCGCACCAAGTACCGAATTGTTCAACCTACACCCGGCAAACGTCCTTTCAGCAAAGTATATTATGAGTGGTCGTCTGGAGAGGAGGATATTGCTATGTAGGAGGAACCGGGGAAGGTCGTAGAAGACCGGATTCAAGGGGAAGAAGATCAAGCCATGCACAAGAAGGAACCTACAGAAAAGGGAGATATATTGCAAACTCTTCAGCATAACCTTTCTTTATCTGAAATTAATGCATTAAGGGATGTTGAAGCAATTTGTGCCCAGAATACGTCGCTCACTCATGAAGTCATTATGTTGGAAGAACAAAATCATGCCCTTCGAAGGATCAATAGTAATCTGGAGTACTTGCTGAAGCTGAAGGACAAGCTTACCACCTGCGGGATCGAGGAGATAGGTCTAGAGGGGGGGGGGGAATAGACACTTAACCAACCAAAGTTGCAGTTTTTAGTTTCTCTTGGAACTTAGGCAGATTTTGGCACAAGTCAAGATAACACCAATACTTTCTACACATGCATATCTAGAGATTGAGCAGCGGAAAAATTAAAGCATGCAAGTACGGAAAGTAAAGGGGGGTAGAGTATGGAAGATCAAACGCAATGAAGACACGGTGATTTTTGGCGTGGTTCCGATAGGTGGTGCTATCATACGTCCACGTTGATGGAGGCTTCAACCCACGGAGGGTAACGGCTGCGCGAGTCCACGGAGGGCTCCACCCATGAAGGGTCCACGAAGAAGCAACCTTGCCTATTCCACCATGGCTTACGTCCACGAAAGACTAGCCTCACTCGGGTAGATCTTCACGAAGTAGGCGATCTCCTTGCCATTACAAACTCCTTGGTTCAACTCCACATCATGTCGGAGGCTCCCAAGTGACACCTAACCAATCTAGGAGACACCACTCTCCAAAAGGTAATAGACGGTGTGTTGTTGATGAACTCCTTGCTCTTGTGCTTCAAATGATAGTCTCCCCAACACTCAAACAACTCCTCACAGATTTGGCTATGGTGGAAGAAGGATTTGAGTGGAAAGCAACTTGGGAAAGGCTAGAAATCAAGGTTCAAATGGTAGGAATGAAATCTCTTGATCTCAACACATGAGTAGGTGGTTCTCACTCAGAAAATGTATGGTGGAAGTGTAGGCACGTTCTGATGGCTCTCCTTACTGAGTAAGAAGTGGTGGAGGGGTATATATAGCCTCCACACAAGATCCAACCGTTACACACTTTTGACCCAACTCGGTGGCACCGATCAGAAATCACGGTGGCACCGAACTGTGTAAAAGACATGAACGTTAGGAATCTCGGCGGGACCGACTAGAACAACTCGGATGGACCGATGTGTAATGGTTAGGGCAAACCTCGTCTCGGTGGCACCGATTGCATCAACTCGATGGGACCGAAGTGAAGCAATAAGGCAACAGAGAGTTGGCAAGCCATCTCGGTGGGACCGATTTGCAAAACTCGGTGGGACCGAAGTAAGTGCAAACGATTACAGAGAGTTGGCAAGGCCATCTCGGTGGGACCGAGATCCATATCGGTGGATTCGATTTGCTAGGGTTTTGGCAGTGGCCAAGTCCAGATGAACTCGGTGGCTCCGGATAGGAAATTTCGGTGGGGCCGAGTTGGAAAGTAGGTTTTGGACATATTTGGATGGAGAAACTGGTTGAGGGTTTTGGAGTACTGTCACTAAGCACTTGAGCAAAAAGACCATTAAGCAACACCTCATCCCCTTTTAATAGTATTGGATTTCCTATGAACTCAATGTGATCTTGGATCACTAAACCAAAAATGTAGAGTCTTGAGCTTTTGCCAATCCATGTCCTTAGCATTTTGAAGGGGTTCCACATCCTCTTGTCCTTGCCACGCCATTGTTGAACTTATCTGAAATTCACTAGATAGAGGCATTAGTTCAACAACATGTATGTTGGCATAAATTACCAAAACCACCAAGGGAGCAAATGTGCTTTCACCACCACATCACCACCATCACCCAAGAAGGAGAATTGAGTACACGGGTATGGGCACCACCCTTGGCTTGTGCCAAGCTTGGGGGAGGTGCCCCGGAATCGTATCACCATCACTTTTTCATCATCATTATCTATCTTAGTTCGATCCTTAGTTATTTCGTGATTTAGAAGAATAAAGCTTTAGTATAGTTTAGTTTCGAATGCTTGCTTTGTGATCTATCTATCTATGTGATCGTGTGTGAAAGTTATATAATAAAGAGTAGTTTGAATTGAGTGTTTTGCTTTTGATGATCCAATCTTAGAAATAAATAAAGAATAAAAAGTAAGATCATATGCTAATCCCATGGGGGGTGATGACTTCACATAAAAGAAGTATAATTGATAAAACTTGTTGGAAGTTGACAAACATAGCATTGGTCATTGTTGCAATTCATGATAAAGTAATAAAGGAAGAGAGGTCTCACATATAAATACACTATCTTGGACATCTTTTATGATTGTGAGCCCCCATCAAATATTCTAGGTCAATTTTTCGACGTTGGACAAGGAAGACAACGTAATGGGTTATGTTTGCTTATATTCACATAGAAGTTATATTGTTTTGGATCCTCTAACATGTGCTGCTTGCCCCCTATCTTTTGCTAGCCAAAATTCGGTACTAAGTAGAGATACTACTTGTGCATCCAAAAACCCTTAAACCCAGTTTCATGCCATGAGAGTCCACCATATCTACCTATGGATTGAATAAGATCCTTCAAGTAAGTTGTCATCGGTGCAAAGCAATAAAATTGCTCCTAAACATGTATGAACTTTTATTGTAAGGTAAAATAAGCTTTGTATGATCTTGTGATGGTGAAGAATAAAAGCGTCAGACTGCATAATAAAGGTCGCTATCACAAGGGGCAATATAAAGTGACGTTCCTTTACATTAAGAGCTTGCACATCCAAAAACAAGAGCGCATGACAACCTCTGCTTCCCTCTGTGACTGGAACAACTCGGATGGACCGATGTGTAATGGTTAGGGAAAACCTCGTCTTGGTGGCACCGATTGCATCAACTTGGTGGGACCGAAGTGAAGCAATAAGGCAACAGAGAGTTGGCAAGCCATCTCGGTGGGACCGATTTGCAAAACTCGGTGGGACCGAAGTAAGTGCAAACGATTACAGATAGTTGGCAAGGCCATCTCGGTGGGACCGAGATCCATATCGGTGGATCCGATTTGTTAGGGTTTTGGCAGTGGCCAAGTCCAGATGAACTCGGTGGCTCCGGATAGGAAATTTCGGTGGGGCCGAGTTGGAAAGTAGGTTTTGGACATATTTGGATGGAGAAAGTGGTTGAGGGTTTTGGAGTACTGTCAGTAAGCACTTGAGCAAAAAGACCATTAAGCAACACCTCATCCCCTTTTAATAGTATTGGCTTTCCTATGGACTCAATGTGATCTTGGATCACTAAACCAACAATGTAGAGTCTTGAGCTTTTGCCAATCCATGTCCTTAGCATTTTGAAGGGGTTCCACATCCTCTTGTCCTTGCCACGCCATTGTTGAACTTGTCTGAAATTCACTAGATAGAGGCATTAGTTCAACAACATGTATGTTGGCATAAATTACCAAAACCACCAAGGGAGCAAATGTTCTTTCAATCTCCCCCTTTTTGGTAATTGATGACAACATACATCAAAGCTTCAAATAAAGGTGTAACTGAGAATGTATTAAAGCTTTGAAGAAAACATGTAACATGTATGAGCTCCCCCTAAAGGTGTGCATATAGATTGATGAAATCACATGGGAAATATACATGCAACATGTACCTTGGCTATATGTATCAGAGCAATATATATGGCATATAGGTGTCCACATGTCCATGATTGTCTCCTTGCAAACAATATATACTAGCAAGAGGTCAATCATGTACATGAGTGTGATGCATATACTTACCTTGAAGTTCTTGATCAAGTACCTGAAGAAATACACTTGAGAAAACAAGGTTAGATAACACAAGATAATTTCTTCAAGAAAAGACACAAGATCAACAAGAAACCAAGATTGGGATGACATGTAGAAGAGAGTATCACTAGGTGAGTACTTCTTTGAAGCAGACATGCCCCCAAAAGAAAGAAAGAGTTGTCTCCCCTTAAAGAACTTCCTCTCCCCTGAATCTGACATTGGATATTGGGAGTAGATAGGGTGAGAAAACTAAAGCAATCAAAAACACTAAAGCAACTGGAATCATGTTTCTCCCCTCTTAGAAACATGTAACATACTCTCCTCTTGTAAGGTGCATCTCTTTTGTAGTGATAAGCTTTGATGTATTCCTCTCTCCCCCTTTGACATCAATTTCCAAGAAGGGACTTCAAGGTTGTTGGTCAAGTGGGTGTGGTCCTTGAGAAACACATCTAGCCATTGAGTGGCTCTAGATGCAAGTAGAGGATAAGAATAATTGAGTGGAGCTGGAGTAGAAAATCTCAGAAAATATTTGACAGAAAACTCCTTAGAGCAGCAAAATCGGCGTCTCCGAGTTGAATCAATTCAGTGGAACCGAGTTTGGTGCATAGGAACTTTTTGTCAACTCAACTCACTAGGCAAAGGAATTCTCACAAGGATTTGCAATGAATTAGCTGCGAAACTAGCTAAACGAAAAGAAACACAGAAAAGAAGGAAAGAAACTTTTTTTTGAAGGAAACACTCTAGCAAGAAGAGAACAAATAAAAGAAACACTAGAGAACTTCATCTAGATGGGTCGGCTACTAGGTCACCTATGTTAGAGTATATTGACTTAGGAGTCAAGTGAGAACACTTGATCATAGGTCATACTCATCGTTTAGCTCAAAATGGGGTTGCCATTTTTCCTTTAAGCATTTCAATGTATTCACATCTTGTTGAGTTGCTTTAGCTCATGACTTTGAGTAAAGCTTCTCTAAGATGTGAGAACTTATATTGGGATTTGGTGGTGATGTCCATCATGTAGTTGAACTTGAAGTGGATGCTCAAGAGTTGAAGTTGGGAGCTATCCTATCATTTGTAGTTCATCTTCCTACATGGGTTAGATTTGCAAGGAACAACATGTATATCCAAAATGACAAGAATGAAGAATAACTCAAAAGTTGTCAAAGGATATGTTTAGATGTCTTGTTCCTTGTTCCACCAACAATTGTTGATACTTCAGTTATACAAGATTGTTCAAGATAAGAGTGAGATGCAATCTTGTGACATGAAGCTTGTTCAAGTACCTACAAAATGTTAGATACAATACAAGGGAGCAAAGTGTCCAAGATATGAAATGATCATGAAAGTATCATGGATTAGTCAAGAATGCTCATGCCCTTGTATGCATCCACATGAACCTCTAGTTCACGTTTGAAGCTTCAATAATGTTCAACTCACTTCTCAAGTGACAAAACACTTTCTCATCAAGAGGTTTGGTAAAGATGTCCGCCAATTGCTTGTCGGTACGAACATGTTTAAGGTCAATGTCACCTTTCTCAACATGGTCTCAAATGAAGTGGTGACGAACCTCAATATGCTTAGTTCAAGAATGTTGCATGGGATTGTGTGCAATCTTAATAGCACTCTCATTGTCACATAGTAATGGTACATGTGGCGCCCCGCCTGAATACCACTGTAGCCATACGGTCGCCGCACACACCAGCCCAGGAAATCACTCTGACATGCACGTTTACAACAAGTATCATGAACACAGGCATTTCTATTAATGGATATATAAGTCTTACATGATACTCCCTCCGTTCCAGAATATAAGGTGTATTGATTTCCGTGCAAGTCAACCATTTGAATGTTTGACCAAAATTATAGAATAAAATAACAATATCTGCAATATATAATAGATAAAATATGAAACTACTTTTCATGATGGATCAAATGACATAAATTTCCTATTGTGGATATTGATATATTTTTATAAAAACTCAGTCAAACATGCATTCGTTTGACTTTTGAAAAAACAAATACACCTTATATAAAGGAACGGAGGGAGTATTTTACAAGGATGATGGCAGCGGAAAAGCTCTATCTAAGGCAGCATGGTCCTGGTGCGGCTCCAATCCACAGGGATCTGACTGGGTTACTCTTCTAGCCCGTGAACGCTCCGGCTCCTCGCTAGTGGACGTCAAATCCTTAGGTGAACCTGGCCACATTGAAGGCCGCTGAGTACTTTTGAATGTACTCGCAAGCAAACCAAACCAACATATACACCAAGCAAAGCAATCCAGGGCATTCAAGCATGCACTTGTTATTATAGCAACATTAATTATCATGGCATAGCATACCTATCTAGCAACATTAATTATCATGTCATAACAGGATTATCCAGCATGATAACTACCAAAGTAAAACATATCAAGTAAATAATCCATACTCCGAATATGTCATGATCCAAACCAAATCCGATCCCAATCCAATCCAAGTCTTGTGGTCATCCGACCCTTTAGCTCATAGCCATCGCATGGCTAACATTCATACCCCTGACATCATCTGATGTCCATGCATCCGTACTACAAGTCTGACAAACCTTACCTTACTCTGGTTCATTCTTGGTAATACATTATATGGTTTATTCCTCCATACTCGACACAGACCAAATAGTGTGACCTAGTACGAATGGTGTCCCATGACCGAGGACGCAGCTATTCGAATAGATTTACACTCTGCAGAGGTCGCGCACTTTACCCACACCATGGAGATCCTGGCCTCATGCTCCCATTCGGGTGGACCGGTGCTGCTCCAACAAAACTTGTCTATTGCCTGGCACTCTTATGGCCCCACCGACAATCATACCCTCTCTGGGTCAAGTCCTGGGTGGCCCCTGTGTCACTCCTGCCACATGCCACCGTCGTGGCCAAACAAAACTGTCCCAAACGGGGACCCCGGGCTAAACAAACAACTGGGCTCACAAGGTTATCGCCGCCTACCGGGCCAGGGTAGCGCGCACACATAACCTTCCCTCTTTGGTGGTACCAATAAGAGGCAAAACAACAGACCAAGTCAGGGCCTTCCCATAAAGGCAAATGTGGCTGCACTGATGAGTTCGGTTCGGTGGCACTATGACTCGATCCAGCCGACGGAGGAGGTTGTCATTATTAAGTCACATTCCTTATCATTGTAATAATAGCAGTAACGCACGATGCAAACATAACAACCTATCTCCATATTATCACATACGAGTCACTAGTGCTATAATATGATGAGCATTAGCAATTAATGTAAATAGCAAGTTCAACCCAGCAGGAGTTTAATTATTTCTAACACAGGCATGATCATTTAAACATGCAAGAATAACATAGAGCAATGCTTTAGGGCATATATCAGATGGTCGGATTGCCTGGGGGTCGATGAATTCGCTGGAGAGAAGTGCGATCATCTCGCGGAAAAAATCGCCGGAGAAGATTCCCTTTCGAAGGGGCTGCATATAGGGCAGGGGAAAAATGGTCATTTTTAGAATGTGTCAACATTATGAAAGTGACCTCATCGGATCGGGTTCGACAAATAGAGAAGGTGGGCTTTGGAATCACCTGAATCGAAGTTGTGAGTGAGAAGATATAAGTGATTGAAGTGGAAGGACCTTTCTGTAAATATAGTATTTGCTTCTAGGCCCCTGACTGATTTTCTGCGAATAAAGAAAAAAAGTTACTGCGCAGCTGGGCCGGCTCGGGTTGAATCTCACCGCCGCCCCTACTGCTACCCTGGGCCGAGCCCACCTGCCCTGCCGTTGGAAAAAAATGGTGGGAGAGGCTGGAGCCACTGACGGGCCGGGCCCGCCGGTAGGGCGTCCTCAACCTCGCGCGCACACCTGACCGAGGGAGGAGAGAACTCCGGCGGCGACTATCGGCGGCTCCGGCCACCATTTTCGGCGCTCGACCCATCGGTGTGCTCGGGAGGCCGAGACACATCCACTCCGGGGGCGCACGGACCTCGAGGAGGTCGGGCTCGAGTGCACCTTCGGCCGTGGCGGCAACCGGGGTCGGGCGATGTTGGGGCCGAGCACCTAGTCACTCCGGAGGCAAGTCGAGGCGTAGGAGAGCTTCGGTGGGGTGGTGGTGGATGTCTGGTGGTGCTAGGCGGAGCAACGGGAGCTCATGTGGAGAGAATTTAGGCGAGGAGGGGCGGCGGCCATGGCGGCCATAGAAGAGAATTGGGGCTCGGCTGCGCACTCCTTCGAGCAGGGGAAGGACCAGGGGGTTGAGGGAGATGGTTGTGGTGCTGGGAGGAGCTCGGGCTGGCTATTTATAGCCGAACGGAGCGAGCGGATGAGCTCGGCCGCCGTGGCGTCCTCATCGCCATACTGGAGCTCGGGGACAAGCGGAGGGAGGGGGCGATGTCGGTAGGGTCTCCGGGAGAGTGGAGAAATCGAAAGTGGCTTCGGGAGAGCTCCGGTTGGAGGTATACGGCGGCGACCGCATACGAACAGTAGCGTTACGGCGGCCGTTGTCGCGGCGCGGCGAGGAAAGGAACGGAGGGGGAAGAGGCTGGAGAGGCGGCACGCGGCCGCTGCGAAGCCACTAGACATGCCCGGACGAGCCAGAGCTGACCAAAGCGAGCTACCCGACGAGGTCAGTGCACAGAGCACTGCTTCTGCCTGCTGCTCACGCGGTTACCACGCGTCTTGCGTGCTCTGGCCTGCGTCTGCCTGTCTAGCCTTGTCAAACATGTTGCTCACTGGTCCTAGAGTTGACATCAACAGCTGGAATCAAGTGGAAAGCTGGGAGGTGAGAGGTACTTGCAGAAACAGGTTCTAACAACAAATTTGGATGGACTTTTCTGGAGAATTGGATGAAGGAGAGGAGCTGGATCTTTGTCACAATGAAATAGGGTAGAAAGGAGTAGATGCTTGCAAAATTTGAGGCCATTTGGATCTTGTTTGCATGCACTTCCTTCACAAAGTGCCCTACTGGTCAGAAATGAGAAAGCTTGAGTTGTGCTCAAATGGTTGAATGAAATGAGCTGAATTTTGGTGTAGAGAGGTGATTTGGACATTATGATATTCTGGTAAAATTTCAGCTCATTTGGATGCCCTATGAAGGTACTTCCTTCATAGAGCTTTCTGCTGGACAGAAACTAGATGGAATTTTTGGGAGAAATTGGCTAGATAAAATGATATGAGTTTTTTCATGATCTCATCATATAGGGAATTTGAGGTCCTGGATTAATTTCAAGAATTTTGAAGCAATATAAAATATAGTTGCTTCACAACCTCAAAATAGATCCAGAAACAAGAATTGGATGATGCTCTCAAACTTTGAACTGTGTAACTTGGGATCTTGATGGAAATGGTGAAGATATGCATAGGAGAAGCTCCACAAATTATTTGGGATTTTTCCTGGCTACCAAAATGGTAGTTCCTTTGGGAAGTGCCCAGAATGCAATATTGGCTTTAAATAGGAAAACCCAATTTCCCTTATTTAATTATAGCCAATATTTTTAGGAGAGCTCAATATGATCACAAAGAATATCTCCACAAGTTTTCATGAACTTTGGAGATGGATAGATATTTTTCTGGATTTAATTCCTTTAAACAGCAAAAAAAGGAATTAATTTTAAATGAAAAATATTGCAAATGACTTGGCAATATTTTTGCATATCCAGGGTTTATAGATGTGGGATGGTCACTAGAAATTTTTTGGGAGGCAACAGATCAAAGGAAATTGGGGTTCCCTTGTAACGGAAGGAATTAGGGTTTCCCTTCCGGTAGATCGGAGAGTAGGGTTTTGGTGGCAAAATCCTGAGAAAATATCTTGGGTGGCAAGGTTGAACTGGAGAGAATCTCTGGTTGGATAGAAAAGGCAAGGCTAAATGACCATCTTCATATACCTAAGAGCGAGAGAAATTCTGATAACACCGTAAAGAAAACGGGAGTCCAATCCCGCGAAGGAAAAAAAACAAGGAGTGAAAACCAGGGTGTCACAAACCTACCCCCTTTAAGAAAATCTCATCCTCGAGATTTCCGGGCTTACCTCCCGGCTAAGGAGACATTACTTGTGTGCGACTTGGATCCATCAGCTGTCTTGTCTTCATTGATTTGCTGGTCCTTCGAACTGTCTCTTCTAATGGCTCCGGCGCTGTCTTTTCCAGCGACTGCATTGAATCCTTCTCTTTCTTGTCAGGCAAACCTTCTATCCTGGTAGTTTGTTGCCTAGGGTTGGTGGGTAGCAGGTAGTATCGACAAATAGCTTGGTTTCCACGGCCTAGAGCTAGCTGCTTCGTCCAGAGATCTTGTTTCCATATAGACAGTCAAACTCTGTCGATCGATGAGGCAGCTCTGTTATGTATATCCTTTGCAGTCCTTGCTATGACCACTGAGCTGAACATAGTTTGGCTATCATTCGGCGTATCTTTCCGAGCATAGCCTCTTGTCTTGGTTGATGGCCCATATTCACGATGAGTGCGGCAGGCTCACTTATAACCGCAAATAGTGCATTGTTGTAGCTGCATATGCAAGAGTCTGATAAAGATTGATAATATCACCTTGTCTGTGGAATTTCATTTTATTGACTGTCACAAATATGGTTTGTCCGAAGCTTCCTTATTTCTGAGGGTTCCTTTTGTGGGCCTGTCATGGCTTGCCGACACGGCTCCTTGGCCATATCCCAACTTGTTGGGCTTATATTCACAACTTACTCTTGCATATTTCGCAGGGGTTGTTGTATTCATATCCTCCTTGGAAATATGGGGCCAATGTTTCTCTTAACACAGTCATTCTCGTGTACTAGTGGCTCGTATGAACTGATCGACTAGACTGCATGCTCACACTTATGCAAGGGTAGGATAAATCCTTTCATAACCACCGAGTTCTGAGGCGGACGTGTGTCTGGACTAGTTCGCGCTTCTGACCAGATTGTTGCGGGCATGACGGCATGCTGAAGAAGGCTGAATTCCTTACACTCGAAGCTTCTGCCAGGGTAGTGTGTTGAAGAAGACTGGGTGTCGTACCTCGGAAGCTTTTCCTCATGTTGCTTACTGAGGAAGGTCAGGTGCCTTATGCCGGAAGCTTTCCGCGGTAGCATGCTGAGGGAGATGGGAGTGACGTACCCCATAAGATTATCTCGCCAAGTGGTGTAGCGAGGAAGGTTGGGAGTCTTGCGTCGTAAGCTTCTCCCGATAGCGGAGGAAGGCTGGGTTCCCTGTACCAAAAGTCTTGCATTGTGATACGCAGTCGGACCTGTGGCCGGTTCTGGCTTCTTTCTGAGGTATCCGGAATTTACCCATAGCGGAGCCAAAATTTGGTATAGGCCATACCTTGACTGAAGATATTCCGTTGGTCATGCACACCGTTAGTCCTTCTGTTGGTCTGATCACTGTTGTTATAAAGGTTGCACAACTGATGCAGACTTCATGTTGATAATTAATCCGGGATACCCGATGTTGCCGGTAGTAAACAGTTGGCAGATAATTCCATTTGGTTTAGCTGAACTTCCAGGTATTTGAAATTCTCATTTATTCCGAACAGTTGCGAACTTATCCATATGTCTCGCAACCCTTGTTCACAGTGCCTAGAAAAAATTGTTTATGCACCGGTAAATTCCAAAGTATACTTTGAAATGTGTATCCACATACCAGAGTTTTGTTGCTGCTCTCGGCACGTTCACATTCTTGAGATATGTCTTCGGGGGTAATACATGATTCTTGAGTCCATTGAGAAAAGACTCAGGGTTCACCCCACTGACTAAAATAATCCTTGTATCCAGGATAAAATAATTTGTTCTTAGTGATGTCCATTCTTGATAGCTCATCTCACTGTTCCTTTGGTGTGATCAATTTTGAGGCAAACTCTCTCAAGTATATTCTGGCCTTATCTATTACACGCAGATTCCGCTTCTGGCCCATCCTCTTTTCTTCATAGATCCGGTGTTGCTGTTCTGAATATCATGTAGTTGACTTGGCTCTTGCGGAATTTGGATTATTGTGTATTATCCAAGTTGTGTGTTGGTCTTCCTTGGTAGCTAGATGGATCCAGTCGGAGCGATAGAACGAAGTCGACAAGAGAAGCAAGAACCGCGAAAAACCAAAAAGCAAATACTACAAAGCAAATAAAGCTCAAGTTTTGCGGACCTTACACATGTGGCCGAAGGTTCACTAGTATAGCTAGTATAGCGCACTCGATGCACCTTTAAGGATTTAGAAGCAAAACCACACAATGCTCCTGGTAGCAATTGGTGTCAAGCTCCTACTACTTCCTTAGGGAGCATCAAACTTGACGCACGACCATAGCCAAAGTGGCTTAGTCAACGATCCAAGGGTTGTCGGGGAAATATGGAATTTATAGGCGTTTCCCGAAGGAAACTGGATTTAAGAAGAGAAATGCCATGGTTAGCAAGCAGGGTAGGGACATCTGGTTTACCTAGGGGTTAAGGGCTCACGGGTCATTGCCTGGTGCAGACCTTTTTCACCGGAGGCAAATACCATGAGAGTTGGGGTCTGATGGAGTCAAAACCTATGAGATTGCCTTATGATCAATAGTAGCCATGCCGGTCTGGCAAAGATAGCTGAAATCCATCTGGGCATTCTACTGATCAAGAGGCAATGAAGTCTGGCTAGGGTAACCTACAGTCAGCCTGGCTCTGATACCATCCGTTGTGGCGCCCTGCCTGAATACCACTGTAGCCAGACGGTCGCCGCACACACCAGCCCAGGAAATCACTCTGGCATGCGCGTTTACAACAAGTATCATGAACACAGGCATTTCTATTAATGGATATATAAGTCTTACATGATGTTTTACAAGGATGATGGCAGCGAAAAAGCTCTATCTAAGGCAGCATGGTCCTGGTGCGGCTCCAATCCACAGGGATCTGACTGGGTTACTCTTCTAGCCCGCGAACGCTCCGGCTCCTCGCTAGTGGACGTCAAATCCTTAGGTGAACCTGGCTACATTGAAGGCCGCTGAGTACTTTTGAATGTACTCGCAAGCAAACCAAACCAACATATACACCAAGCAAAGCAATCCATGGCATTCGAGCATGCACTTGTTATTAGAGCAACATTAATTATCATGGCATAGCATACCAATCTAGCAACATTAATTATCATGTCATAACAGGATTATCCAGCATGATAACTACCAAAGTAAAACATATCAAGTAAATAATCCATACTCCGAATATGTCATGATCCAAACCAAATCCGATCCCAATCCAATCCAAGTCTTGTGGTCATCCGACCCTTTAGCTCATAGCCATCGCATGGCTAACATTCATACCCCTGACATCATCTGATGTCCATGCATCCGTACTGCAAGTCTGACAAACCTTACCTTACTCTAGTTCATTCTTGGTAATACATTATATGGTTTATTCCTCCAGACTCGACACAGACCAAACAGTGTGACCTAGTACGAACGGTGTCCCATGACCGAGGACGCGGCTATTCGAATAGATTTACACTCTGCAGAGGTCGCGCACTTTACCCACACCATGGAGCTCCTGGCCTCATGCTACCATTCGGGTGGACCGGTGCTGCTCCAACAAAACTTGTCTATTGCCTAGCACTCTTACGGCCCCACCGACAATCATACCCTCTCCGGGTCAAGTCCTGGGTGACCCCTGTGTCACTCCTGACACCTGCCACCGTCGTGGCCAAACAAAACTGTCCCAAACGGGGACCCCGGGCTAAACAAACAACTGGGTTCACAAGGTTATCGCCGCCTGCCGGGCCAGGGTAGCGCGCACGCATAACCTTCCCTCTTTGGTGGTGCCGATAAGAGGAAAAACAACAGACCAAGTCAGGGCCTTCCCATAAAGGCAAATGTGGCTGCACCGATGAGCTCGGTTCGTTGGCACTATGACTCGATCCAGCCGACGGAGGAGGTTGTCATTATTAAGTCACATTCCTTATCATTGTAATAACAACAGTAACGCATGATGAAAACATAACAACCTATCTCCATATTATCACATACGAGTCACTAGTGCATTAATTAAACACGCAAGTTCAACCCAGCAGGAGTTTAATTATTTCTAACACAGGCATGATCATTAATTAAACACACAAGAATAACACAGAGTAATGCTTTAGGGCATATATCAGATGGTCGGCTTGCCTGGGGGTCGATGAATTCATCAGAGAGAAGTGCGATCATCTCGCGGAAAAATTCGCCGGAGAAGATTCCCTTTCGGAGAGGCTGAATATAGGGCAGGGGCAAAATGGTCATTTTCAGAATGTGTCAATATTATGAAAGTGACCTCATCGGAACTGGCTCGACAAACAGAGAAGGTGGGCTTTGGAATCACCTGAATCGGAGTTGTGAGTGAGAAGATATGAGTGATTGAAGTGGAAGGACCTTTCTATAAATATAGTATTTGCTTCTGGGCCCCTGACTGATTTTCTGCGAATAAAGAAAAAAAGTTACTGCGCAGCTGGGCCGGCTCGGGCTGAATCTCACCGCCGCCCCTACTGCTCCCCTGGGCCGAGCCCACCTGCCCTGCCGTTGGAAAAAAAACGGTGGGAGAGGGTAGAGCCACTGACGGGTCGCGCCCGTCGGCAGGGCGTCCTCAACCTCGCGCGCGCACCTAGCCGAGGGAGGAGAGAACTCCGGCGGCGACTGTCGGCGGCTTCGGCCACCATTTTCGGCACTCGACCCATCGGTGTGCTCGGGAGGCCGAGGCGCATCCACCCCGGGGGCGCACGGACCTCGAGGAGGTCAGGCTCGAGTGCACCTTCGGCCGTGGCGGCAACCGGGGTCGGGCGATGTTGGGGCCGAGCACCTGGTCACTCCGGAGGCAAGTCGAGGCGCAGGAGAGCTTCGGTGGGTTGGTGGTGGATACCTGGTGGTGCTAGGCGGAGCAATGGGAGCTCGTGTGGAGAAGTTAGGCGAGGAGGGGCGGCGGCCATGGCGGCCAGAGAGGAGAATTAGGGCTCGGCCGCGCACTCTTTCGAGCAGGGGAAGGACCAGAGGGGTGAGGGAGGTGGTTGTGGTGCTGGGAGGGGATCGGGCTGGCTATTTATAGCCGGACGGAGTGAGCGGATGAGCTCGGCCGCCGTGGCGTCCCCATCGCCATACTGGAGCTAGGGGACACGCGGAGGGAGGGGGTGATGTCGGGAGGGTCTCCGGGAGAGTGGAGAAGTCGGCAGTAGCTTCGGGAGAGCTCCGGTTGGAGGTATACGGTGGCGACCGCGTACGAACAGTAGCGGTATGGCAGCCGTTGTCGCGGCGCGGCGAGGAAAGGAACGGAGGGGGAAGAGGCTGGAGAGCGGGCACGCGGTCGCTGCAAAGCCATTAGACATGCCCGAAGGAGCCAGAGCTAACCAGAGCGAGCTACCCGACGAGGTCAGTGCGCAGAGCGCCGCTTCTGCCTGCTGCTCACACGGTCACCACGCGTCTTGCGTGCTCTGGCCTGCGTCTGCATGTCTAGTCTTGTCAAACATGTTGCTCACTGGTCCTAGAGTTGACATCAACGACTGGAATCAAGTGGAAAGTTGGGAGGTGAGAGGTACTTGCAGAAACAGGTTCTAACAGCAAATTTGGATGGACTTTTCTGGAGAAATGGATGAAGGAGAGGAGCTGGATCTTTGTCACAATGCAATATGGTAGAAAGGAGTAGATGCTTGCAAAATTTGAGGCCATTTGGATCTTGTTTGCATGCACTTCCTTCACAAAGTGCCCTACTGGTCAGAAATGAGAAAGTTGGAGCTGTGCTCAAATGGTTGAATGAAATGAGCTGAATTTTGGTGTAGGGAGGTGATTTGGACATTATGATATTCTGGTAAAATTTCAGCTCATTTGGATGCCCTATGAAGGTACTTCCTTCATAGAGCTTTCTGCTGGACAGAAACTAGATGGAATTTTTGGAAGAAATTGGCTGGATAAAATGATATGAGTTTTTGCATGATCTCATCATATATGGAATGTGAGGTCCTGAATTAATTTCAAGAATTTTGAAGCAATATAAAATATAGTTGCTTCACAACCTCAAAATATATCAAGAAAAAAGAATTGGATGATGCTCTCAAACTTTGAACTATGGAACTTGGGTTCTTGATGGAAATGGTGAAGATATGGATAGGAGAAGCTCCACAAATTAATTGGGATTTTTCCTGGCTACCAAAATGGTAGTTCCTTTGGAAAGTGCCCAGAATGCAATATTGGCTTTAAATAGGAAAATGCAATTTCCCTTATTTAATTATAGCCAATATTTTTATGAGAGATCAATATGATCACAAAGAATATCTCCACAAGTTTTAATGAACTTTGGAGATGGATAGATATTTTTCTGGATTTAATTCCTTTAAACAGCAGAAAAAAGAATTAATTTTAAATGAAAAATATTGCAAATGACTTGGCAATATTTTTGCATATCCAGGGTTTATAGATGTGGGATGATCACTGGAAAAAGTTTGGGAGGTAACAGATCAAAGGAAATTGGTGTTCCCTTGTAACAGAAGGAATTAGGGTTTCCCTTCTGGTAGATCAGAGAGTAGTGTTTTGGTGGCAAAATTCTGAGAAAATATCTTGGGTGGCAAGGTTGAACTGGAGAGAATCTCTGGTTGGATAGAAAATGCAAGGCTAAATGACCATCTTCATATACCTAAGAGCGAGAGAAATTCCGATAACACCGAAAAGAAAACGGGAGTCCAATCCCGCGAAGGAAAAAAAAACAAGGAGCGAAAACCAGGGTGTCACAGTACATGTCTCACATGCACACCATAGTCTTTAACAGTTTGTGTCATCCATAGTAATTGAGCACAACATGATCCCGCGACAATGTATTCCGCTTCGGCAGTAGATAGAGATACCGAGTTTTGTTTCTTGGAGGACCAAGACACAAGTGATCTAGCAAGAAATTGACATGTACCCGAAGTGGATTTTCTATCAACCTTGTCTCCGGCATAGTCCGAATCGGAATAGCCAACAAAATTGAAAGAAGATCCTTTGGGATACCATATGCCAAAGTTTGGAGTATGTAACAAGTATCTCACAATTCTTTTCACGGCCTTAAGGTGACACTCTTTTGGTGCCGCTTGGTATCGTGCACACATGCACACACTTAGCATAATGTCGGGACGGGAGGCACATAGTTATAGCAATGAACCAATCATAGATCGATAAACCTTTTGATCAACCGGTTTGCCATCCTTGGTCAAGTCAAGATGTCCACTCGTGGGCATGGGGGTTTTCATACCTTTACTTTCTTGCATGTTGAACTTCTTGAATAGGTCCTTGGTATACTTTGTTTGAGAGACAAAGGTACCCTCCTTAGTTTGCTTGATTTGGAAACCAAGAAAGAATTTGAGTTCACACATCATGGACATCTCATACTTTTCCGACATCAACCTTCCAAACTTTTCACTAAAAGAGGGGTTAGTAAATCCAAAGATAATATCATCAACATAAATTTGGCAAACAAATAATTCTCCATTAACCCTCTTAGTGAACAAAGTTGAATCAATTTTCCCAATTTCAAAACCTTTTTCAAGAAGAAACTTTGTCAAGCATTTGTACCAAGCTCTAGGGGCTTGTTTAAGACCATAAAGAGCTTTACGAAGTTTGTAAACATGATTAGGTTTCTTGGGATTCTCAAAGCCGGGAGGTTGTTTAACATACACTTCCTCCTCAATTTCACCATTTAAGAAAGCACTTTTAATGTCCATTTGGTAAAGAGTGATATCATGGTGATTGGCATAAGCAAGTAAATACGAATGGACTCAAGTCTTGCAACGGGGACATAAGTCTCACCATTGTCCATACCTTCGACTTGTGTGTAACCTTGTGCTACGAGGCGAGCCTTGTTGCATACAACTTGTCCATCTTCATCTTGCTTATTCCGAAACACCCATTTGGTTCCAATGATATTTTGCTCATCTTTAGGCTTCTCAACCAATGTCCAAACTTGGTTCCTCTCAAAGTTGTGTAGCTCCTCGTGCATTGCATTCACCCAATCGGGGTCCTTGAGAGCATCTTCCACCTTCAAGGGTTCAACGAGTAATGCTCACAAAAGTTAGCTAAATGAGTTTTAGAGCGAGTGATTCTCCCGGATTGGATATCTCCAAGTATTTGTTCGACGGGATGATTCTTGTCGATTCTTGCTCTAACTCGAGGTAGCTTTTGCTTGGGTTGTGGTGAGGCTTCCTCATCATCATCATCATCTTCTTCTTCGTTGGTGTTGTCGTTGTTCGCTTGTGGAGGTGGAGAAGGAGGTTGAGGTGGATCATCTTGTTGCACTTCCTCATTCCCATCGTCTTGACGTGTTCCACTTGTAGATGCCTTCATATCAACTTGTTGTTCACCTTGATGTGAAGTTGGGGCTTCCACTTGAATAGACGAGGTACTCTCCTTTACTTCCACAGGGCGAATCTTGCCAATGGGCAAGTCTTGGATTGCTTCCGATGGTTCTTGATCTCCTACATCAATTGGCAATTGCTCGACTTGCGAGCCGTTAGTCTCATCAAACTTCACATCTACGTCTCTTCAACTTTTCGAGTGAAGTTGTTGTAGACACGGTAAGTGTGAGAGTTCGATCCATAACCAAGTAGGAAACCTTCATGAGATTTAGGAGCAAATTTTGAACGACGATGCTTATCAAGAATGTAATATTTTGAGCCAAATACTCGAAAGTATCCAACTTGTGGTTTGTTACCGATGAGCAGTTCATACACCGTTTTGTTGCATGACAAGCTGTTTCAACCGCTTCCGCCCAAAAGTGTTTTGGCGTCTTGTATTCATAAAGCATTGTTCTTGCCATCTCAATAAGAGTACGGTTCTTCCTCTCAACAACTCCATTTTGTTGAGGTGTGTACGTAGCCGAGAACTCATGTGAAATACCCTCCTCATCAAGAAAGGTGTCCACATTGGCTTTCTTGAACTCTGTTCCGTTGTCACTCCGAACCTTCTTGATCTTCACTTCAAATTCATTTTGGGCCTTTCTTGCGAAGTTCTTGAAGATCTTTTGTACCTGTGATTTGTCATCGAGAAAGAACACCCACGTAAATCTGGAAAAATCATCAACAATAACCAAACCGAAAGAGTTACCACCAAGACTCTTATAGGAGTTGGGACCAAAAAGATCCATATGAATTAGCTCAAGTGGTCTTCTCGTGGTCATAATGTTCTTCACGGGATGGCTTCCTCCAACTTGTTTTCCTGCTTGGCAAGCACTACAAAGTCGATCTTTGTCAAATATAGCATCTTTCACTCCAAGGATGTGATCTCCTTTAACAAGTTTATCAAGATTACGCATGCCAACATGTCCAAGTCTCCTATGCCATAACCAACCTTTAGAAGATTTAGCAATTAAACATGTACGAGGTTGGGCTCTCTTAGTGAAATCAACAATGTATAGATCACCTCTACGAATGCCGGTAAAGACCATATTATGATTATCTTGACGAAACACTTGGCAATCTACTTTGGTAAATAGAACATTGAAACCAAAATCGGCTAGTCTAGATACGGAAAGAAGATTGTAATCAAGAGATTCAACAAGCATAACATTTTGTATGGAGATATCATTGGATATGGCCACCTTACCAAGGCCAAGTACCTTACCCTTGGAGTTGTCTCCAAAAGTCACATACTTGTGTGGACCATCATTTTTAGCAAGCTCACGAAACATGTCGCTATCTCCGGTCATGTGATCGGTACATCCACTATCAAGAATCCACTCTTTTCCTCCGGCCATGTAATCTCGAAGATTTGCCATAAGACTAAGATTCCTCACGGTCTTCTCAAGTTCAATATCAAATTCTTCGTCCTCATCATAATAGCCATGCTCAACATCATCATCATCAATATGTGTATGATCATCACCTATGGTAAGGAATTCATTAGTTTCATGATCATGACAATGTTCAAGTTTATGAATTCTAATGGCTTCCATTATGATGTTACTAATAGTTTCAACATCTCCTTTAGCATGCATAAGATCACGAAGCTCAAACAAGCAATCATCAAAGTTAGGATCATTAGGACTCATCTTGTGAAAAGCAATAGTCTTATGAAGAATCTCATCAAGATTCTTTAAAGAGTAATCGGGATATCGCTTTTCCAAGTCATGCCATAGAGTATAAGCACATTCAAAGTTTGGCATACAACGAAGCACAACTTTAGGCAATCCTCTAATGATAAGATTGACGGTTCTAAGATTACGAAGCATGTCAATTTCCTCTTCATGAGTAGGAAGCAAGGGATCAATAGGGGGCACATAAGGATTATGAATATACTTGCTCAAGTTAAATTCATCAAAGATATCAAGCATCTCATGTTTCCAAGCATTGTAATACTCCCCATCGAGAATAGGCACTCTACATCTAAGATTCCCCAAAGTAGACACATCCATCTTCCTCCAATGGTGATAAAACCAAAGCAAAGGAGACCAAGGCTCTGATACCAATTGTGGGATCGAGGAGATAGGTCTAGAGGGGGGGGGATAGACATTTAACCAACCAAAGTTGCAGTTTTTAGTTTCTCTTGGAACTTAGGCAGATTTTGGCACAAGTCAAGAAAACACCAATACTTTCTACACATGCATATCTAGAGATTGAGCAGCGGAAAAAGTAAAGCATGCAAGTACGGAAAGTAAAGGGGGGGGGGTAGAGTATGGAAGATCAAACGCAATGAAGACACGGTGATTTTTGGCGTGGTTCCGATAGGTGGTGCTATCGTACGTCCACGTTGATGGAGGCTTCAACCCACGGAGGGTAACGGCTGCGCGAGTCCACGGAGTGCTCCACCCACGAAGGGTCCACGAAGAAGCATCCTTTCCTATTCCACCATGGCTTACGTCCATGAAGGACTAGCCTCACTCGGGTAGATGTTCACGAAGTAGGCGATCTCCTTGCCCTTACAAACTCCTTGGTTCAATTCCACATCATGTTGGAGGCTCTCAAGTGACACCTAACCAATCTAGGAGACACCACTCTCCAAAAGGTAATAGACGGTGTGTTGTTGATGAACTCCTTGCTCTTGTGCTTCAAATGATAGTCTCCCCAACACTCAAACAACTCCTCACAGATTTGGCTATGGTGGAAGAAGGATTTGAGTGGAAAGCAACTTGGGAAAGGCTAGAAATCAAGGTTCAAATGGTAGGAATGGAATCTCTTGATCTCAACACATGAGTAGGTGGTTCTCTCTCAGAAAATGTATGGTGGAAGTGTAGGCACGTTCTGATGGCTCTCCTTACTGAGTAAGAAGTGGTGGAGGGGTATATATAGCCTCCACACAAGATCCAACCGTTACACACTTTTGACCCAACTCAATGGCACCGATCAGAAATCTCGATGGCACCGAACTGTGTAAAAGACATGAACGTTAGGAATCTCGGCGGGACCGACTGGAACAACTCGGATGGACCGATGTGTAATGATTAGGGCAAACCTCGTCTCGGTGGCACCGATTGCATCAACTCGGTGGGACCGAAGTGAAGCAATAAGGCAACAGAGAGTTGGCAAGCCATCTCGGTGGGACCGATTTGCAAAACTCGGTGGGACCGAAGTAAGTGCAAACGATTACAGAGAGTTGGCAAGGCCATCTCGGTGGGACCGAGATCCATATCGGTGGATCCGATTTGTTAGGGTTTTGGTAGTGGCTAAGTCCAGATGAAATCGGTGGCTCCGGATAGGAAATTTCGGTGGGGCCGAGTTGGAAAGTAGGTTTTGGACATATTTGGATGGAGAAAGTGGTTGAGGCTTTTGGAGTACTGTCACTAAGCACTTGAGCAAAAAGACCATTAAGCAACACCTCATCCCCTTTTAATAGTATTGGATTTCCTATGAACTCAATGTGATATTGGATCACTAAACCAAAAATGTAGAGTCTTGAGCTTTTGCCAATCCATGTCCTTAGCATTTTGAAGGGGTTCCACATCCTCTTGTCCTTGCCACGCCATTGTTGAACTTGTCTGAAATTCACTAGATAGAGGCATTAGTTCAACAACATGTATGTTGGCATAAATTACCAAAACCACCAAGGGAGCAAATGTGCTTTCACCACCACATCACCACCATCACCCAAGAAGGAGAATTGAGTACACGGGTATGGGCACCACCCTTGGCTTGTGCCAAGCTTGGGGGAGGTGCCCCGGTATCGTATCACCATCACTTTTTCATCATCATTATCTATCTTAGTTCGATCCTTAGTTATTTCCTGATTTAGAAGAATAAAGCTTTAGTATAATTTAGTTTCGAGTGCTTGCTTTGTGATCTATCTATCTATGTGATCGTGTGTGAAAGTTATATAATAAAGAGTAGTTTGAATTGAGTGTTTTGCTTTTGATGATCCAATCTTAGAAATAAATAAAGAATAAAAAGTAAGATCATATGCTAATCCCATGGGGGGGTGATGACTTCACATAAAAGAAGTATAATTGATAAAACTTGTTGGAAGTTGACAAACATAGCATTGTTCATTGTTGCAATTCATGATAAAGTAATAAAGGAAGAGAGGTCTCACATATAAATACACTATCTTGGACATCTTTTATGATTGTGAGCCCCCATCAAATATTCTAGGTCAATTAGTCGACGTTGGACAAGGAAGACAACGTAATGGGTTATGTTTCCTTATATTCACATAGAAGTTATATTTTTTTGGATCCTCTAACATGTGGTGCTTGCCCCATATCTTTTGCTAGCCAGAATTCTGTACTAAGTAGAGATACTACTTGTGCATCCAAAAACCCTTAAACCCAGTTTCATGCCATGAGAGTCCACCATATCTACCTATGGATTGAATAAGATCCTTCAAGTAAGTTGTCATCGGTGCAAAGCAATAAAAATTGCTCCTAAACATGTATGAACTTTTATTGTAAGGTAAAATAAGCTTTGTATGATCTTGTGATGGTGAAGAATAAAAGCGTCAGACTGCATAATAAAGGTCGCTATCACAAGGGGCAATATAAAGTGACGTTCCTTTACATTAAGAGCTTGCACATCCAAAAACAAGAGCGCATGACAACCTCTGCTTCCCTCTGTGAAGGGCCTATATTTTACTTTGTGTATTTACTTTCATGCAAGAGTCAATAGTATTCTCCTCTATTCCGTTTTTATTTTCTCTCTTGGCAAGCATCATGTGGTGGGGATTGATCCATGCATATATATCCAGTTGGATGTAGGTGATCATGAGTTATTATTGTTGACATTACCCTTGAGGTAAATACGTTGGGAGGCGAAATTATAAGCCGCTATCTTTCTATGTGTTCGACTGAAACTTTTGCTCCATAAGTATGTCGTGAGTGTCAGTAATCATGGAAGACTAAATGATAGTTGAGTATGTGAACTTGCTAAACAAAGCTCTTACATAGACTCTTTATGGTAATATGATGAATTACAATTGCTTCAGTGACTGAGATCATAGTTTGCTGGTTTTCAATTTGGTTTATGGTTCATACTTTAACTTGTGGATGAATTGTCACTTTTTCATAAGAAGTTTTATGATGATATATTGCTGTTATAATAAAGATCATGATGCTCCATGTCCGTATTTTATTTTTATCGACGCCTCTCTCTCTAAACATGTGGTCATGATTATCGATTTCGGCTATCGCTTGAGGACAAGCAAGGTCTAAGCTTGGCGGTGTTGATACGTCCAATTTGCATCATGATTTCCTACAAATAATTATTATGTTCTTGATCATTATTTCACTTTATGGTACAATTTGTATGCCTTTTCTCTCTTATTTTGCAAGATTCACATGAAGAGGGAGAATGCCGGCAGCTGGAATTCTGGACCTGAAAGGGGTGAAACAGAGATAGCTATTCTGCACAACTCCAAATGACCTGAAAATTTACGAACAATTATTTTGGAATATATAAAAAATACTGGCAAAAGAATCAACAGAAGGGGGCCCACCAGGAAGCCACAAGCCTGGGGGGGGGGGGCGTGCCCCCCTGGCTTGTGGGGCCCCTGGCAGGCCTCTGGCCCCCTCCTTCTGCTATATGAAGCCATTTGCCCTAGAAAAAATCAGAAGAAGACTTTCGGGACGAAGCGCCGCCGTCTCGAGGCGGAACTTGGGCAGGAGCTATTTTGCTCTCCGGCGGAGCGATTCCGCCGGGGATACTTCCCTCCGAGAGGGGGAAATCAAAGCCATCGACATCACCAACGATCCTCTCATCGTGGGAGGACCAATCTTCATCAACATCTTCACCAGCACCATCTCATCTCAAACCCTAGTTCATCTCTTGTATTCAATCTTTGCCTCAAAACCTCAGATTGGTACCTGTGGGTTGCTAGTAGTGTTGATTACATCTTGTAGTTGATGCTAGTTGGTTTATTTGGTGGAGAATTATATGTTCAGATCCTTAATGCTATTCAATACCCCTCTGATCTTGAACATGAATATGATTTGCGAGTAGTTACTTTTGTTGTTGAGGACATGGGAGAAGTCTTGTCATAAGTTAATCATGTGAATTTGGTATTCGTTCGATATTTTGATGATATGTATGATATTGCTTCCTTTAGTGGTGTCGTGTGAACATCGACTACATGACACTTCGCCATCTTTGGGCCTAAGGGAAGGCATTGTGGAGTAGTAATTAAATGATGGGTCGCTAGAGTGACAGAATCTTAAACCCTAGTTTATGCGTTATTCCCTAAGGGGCTGATTTGGATCCATATGTTTCATGCTATGGTTAGAGTTATCTTAATACTTCTTTCATAGTTGAGGATGCTTGCGAGAGGGGGGTAATCATAAGTGGGAGGCTTGTTCAAGTAAGAACAGCACCCAAGCACCGGTCCACCCACATATCAAATTATCAAAGTAGCGAACGTGAATCAAACAAACATGATGAAAGTGACTAGATGAAATTCCCATGTGTCCTCGAGAATGCTTTGCTTATTATACGAGTTCGTTCTGGCTTGTCCTTTGCTACAAAAAGGATTGGGGCACCTTTCTACACTTTATTATACTTGTTACTTGTTACTTGTTACAAATTATCTTGCTACCGAAACTATCTGTAACTGCTACTTTCAGTACTTGCAGAGAATACCTTGCTGAAAACCGCTTGTCATTTCCTTCTGCTCCTCGTTGGGTTCGACACTCTTACTTATCGAAAGGACTATGATTGATCCCCTATACTTGTGGGTCATCAGCCACCTATGATAGGCCAATCTATCGCCTAAGATCTTTTTGGCAACGATAATCCATCACCGGTGATCGGTTCGTGGGTTTGACCGGTCAAAGATTCTAACAAGTGGGGCCAGCAGATGCTGACGTGGCTGCTTCCATGTGGGTCCTCCATGGGTTTTATCGCCGACGGTCCTGTCAGTAGTAAGCCGCGCGTCTGTTTTGACCAGTCAACGTTGCTGACATATGGGCCCAGAAGAGGCTGACGTGGCTGCCTACATGTGGGACCAGCTATTGTTTTTTCTGTGACGATGTCTTGTTTGACCGGTCAAAGATTCTGACACGTGGGCCCATTGTAGTGCTAACGTGGATGTTGTCAAGCGAGTCCATTCGTGAGTGATGTGGCTTCTTACATGTGGATCCATATGATTGTGGCGGCGTCCATAACCATCACAGTTTGTAGGCGCGGTCAATTTGTTTTATGTATTGTAAATGGCGGAATATTTGATACAAAATTGACTTTTTTTTCAAGAATTTTAATATGAATTTGTGCAAAATTTGAATTACAATGCAAATACAGCCCAGTGACTACATCGCAATCATAACAGTTGTCTCCCAGACTATTTGAGATTTTACAATAGGCAATAGTAGCACAGATTCACAAAAAAAAATTAGACACTTGGACGTAGTTTCATCACCTTCAAACAAAGCACCAGTATGATGGTGGTTTTTTTTAGCTGTGGGCAATGAATTGTTGTGACAGCATCCTGGTGATGTAGCAAAGAGCTCCCTAAATATCTCGAAGAGTCTTTTCGAGAGCAAAAAATTTCTCTTCATTGCCTTTGTGGATGACTTCATGTTATTTGCCTAAGATTTTAAGTGCAATCTTGGTAGACTGAATCTGTTGATGAAGCGCTGTCACGGAAATATTCACACCCTCAATTTCATCCAGAATGTGTGGCGGGGTCGTCTTGAGAGCTTCACGTACTTCCTGCATGTATACAAGTGTATTCTTCACATATTTTAGGTCACAAGACATACGCTCGTAAACAACAATGTCACGCAACCAGTAAGTAATTGCAAAATAAAGTGTACCGGAGATGTAGATTTTGGGTCCTCTACAGACAATGAAATCTCAGTAGCGACAACTCCAGTATCTGAACTGTTGACCCTGTCAGTATCTTCAGTTTCCTCATCTGAAGATATATCCCTTTTTCCCGCGACACTGCATTCGCCCACCATGCTAATACCCATGCTTTAGAATGGATAAGCTCTAAACCAGTAGGTGCTAGGCCTTTTTCCTACATCCTTTGCGACATCTGGGCTGCATTCTCCTTGATATTTCGATTTCTAAGCTTCTCATACTCCGTCAATTTGCCTGAATACGATTAGAAAGATGAAACGATCAACGAATATACAACCTCATCACGTAAACACATTGACTTTATGAATGTAAATAGACCATCTTGTTAATCAGGAATCAAAGTATAACCATAATTTCAAATGACTATGAAAATTGAAGTAAATTAGTGCTTCTCTGGCCAATCTCTTGAAATGTAGGGCTCTTATATGAACCCTTATCACTTATATAGACAAATATTTCAACATTTATAGCTTAGTTTAATTAAAACTACATTGCAAACATGGATATAGATAGCATAATTTAGTTCAAACTGCATTGCAGATTACAAATTTAAACTAGTCTGACGAAAGGTCGATCACTTCAGCCTCGGACCCCTCCTCCTGGATGGCCTGGCCTCGTCGGCATCATGAACCCCCTTCTAGCATAGCTCGAGTTGTCGGCGCTCCTCGACGATGATCTCCGGATGCATCTACCGGATGTCGGCCATGTACTCGTCGTCTGCACGCACGCCTCCCGGTTCTCCCATACCTCACGTCGGGATACCACTCGGTGGTCGATTTTGACGGGCGTCGGCACGTTGCCTGTGCCGATTGGGAAGTTGAGCATCACTTTGCAGCCGTACAGCGCCACTGCCTTAATGTCGTATGCCTTCGCCGCGAACTCCAAAGATTGGTGGGAGCCAACCAGTACCGGACGCCTGTGTCAGTGTCTTTGATTTCCGAAACCCACGTCCCCCACGGCTGCTGCCGCACGCTGTGGTACTTCTTTTTTTGGTGGCGGCGACATCGGCAGGTCGGCGTCGAAGGAAAACGATGGGGGGTCGTCGCCGCGTCAGCGGCAGGTCGACTGTGTGCCGCGTCGTGGATCCTCCGTACGAATCGACGACGGCTTCCTAGGAGGTGTTGAAAATATGCCCTAGAGGCAATAATAAATTGGTTATTATCATATTTCCTTGTTCATGATATATGTTTATCATTCATGCTGGAATTGTATTGACCGGAAACTTAAGTACATGTGTGGATAAATAAACAACACCGTGTCCCTAGTGAGCCTCTACTAGACTAGCTCATTGATCAAAGATGGTTAAGGTTTCCTAACCATAGCCATGAGTTGTCGTTTGATAACGTGATCACATCATTAGAAGAATGATGTGATGGACAGACCCAACCGTAAGCTTTGCATCATACCGTATCACTTAGTTATTTGCTACAGCTTTCTTCATGTCAAGTATCTGTTCCTTAGACCATGAGATCATGCCACTCCCGGATACCAGAGGAATACTTTGTGTGCTATCAAACGTCACTTCGTAACTGGGTGATCAGAAGATGCTCTATGGGTATCTCTGAAAGTATCTTTTGGGTTGCATGGATCGAGACTGGAATTTGTCACTCCGTGTGACGGAGAGATATCTCTGGGCCCTCTCGGTAATACAACATCACAAGAAGCTTGCAAGCATGTGACTGATGATTTTAGTCATGGGATCTTGTAGTACAGAATGAGTAAAGAGACCTACCGGTAACGAGATTGAACTAGGTATGGAGATACCGATGATCGAATCTCGGGCAAGTAACATATCGCCGGACAAAGATCTCCGTGGAATATGTAGGAATCAATATGGGCATCTAGGTCCCGCTATTGCTTATTGACCGGAGAGGTGTCTCGGTCATGTCTACATGATTCCCGAACCTGTAGGGTCGCGCGCTTAACGTTCGGTAGCGCTAGGGTAATGTTGAGATATTAATAGTGGAAAGTACGAAAGTAGTTCGGAGTCCCGGATGGAATCCGAGACATCACGAGGAGCTCCGGAGGTAAATATTTATATATGGGAAGTCATATTGAGGGTTTCGGAAAAGTTCGGGAATTTTCGGTAGAGTACCGGGAAGGTTCTAGAAGGTTCCGGGGGTTCCACTGTGGGGCTCAACGACCCGGGAAGGGCCCACATGGTCCTAGGGGGTGGGGCTACAACCCACATGGGCTGGCCACACCATTCCCCAAGGCACATGTTGTTTAAATCTAGAGATAAGGTCTTATCTCTAAATTTAAATGGTTGAATCTAGAGATAAGATGTTATCTCCAAGTTCAAAGGGATTTCTCCCATGTGGCCGGCCCTAGGAGGGTTTTGGATGCCCTCCCTGCCCCCTAGCCTATATAAAGAGGAGGGGAGGCACATGGGGGCTGCCACCCCTTCACCCTTGCCCATTGCCTCTCCGAACTCCTCCCATGTTTCTCCGGTACGCGCTTGGCGAAGCCCTGCCGGAATTCCGCTGCCTCCACCACCACCTCACCGTTGGGCTGGTCCCGATCTCATCTACCTCCTCTCCCTCGCTTTCTAGATCAAGAAGGACAGGACGCCATTGAGCTGAACCTGTGCTAAACTCAGAGGTGCCTTCCGTTCGGCTCTAGATCGGATTGGGTCGTGATTGGATTGCGAAGAGTACGACTACATCAACCGCGTTACATATGCTAACGCTTTCGGTCTACAAGGGTACGTAGACACACTTCCCCTCGTTGCTATGCATCTCCTAGATTATATCTTGGTTGTCACGTAGGATTTTTTTTATTTTCAAGCTACGTTACCCATCAGTGGCTTCAGAGCTAGGTCTATGCGAAGATGTGTATGCACGAGTTGAACACAAAAAAGTTGTGGGCATTGATGTTCAAATTGCTTACCTCCTTTGTTATTTCTGGATTTGGCATTATTGTGGGATGAAGCGGCCCGAACCAACCTTACTTGTCCTCACACAAGAGATCGGTTCCACTGACTGACATGCAACTTGTATTGCATAAAAGTGGCTGGCGGGTGTCTGTCTCTCCTGCTTTAGTTGAATCTGATTTGACAACGGCGGTCCTTGTACAAGTTTTAAAGGCAACTTGTATATCACCATTGTGGCTTTGCGTAGGTAAGAACGGTTCTTATATGATGCCCATAGCAGCCATGTAAAATTTGCAAGAACAAAGTAGAGGACGTCTAACTTGTTTTTGCAGGGCATGTTGTGATATGGTATGGCCAAAACGTGATGTGATATATGTTGATGTATGAGATGATCATGTTTTGTAATAGGTTCACGACTTGCATGTCGATGAGTACGGCAACCGGCAGGAGCCATAGGGTTGTCTTTAATTTGTTGTATGACATGTGTGTCAATCATTAAACACCATGTAATTGCTTTACTTTATCGCTATGAGTTGGCAATAGTCGTAGAAGCAATAGTTGGCGGAGACAACCACATGAAGACACGATGATGGAGATCATGGTGTTATGCCGCTGATGATGGAGATCGAGCCAGTGCTCTGGAGATGGAGATCAGAAGCACGAGATGATAATGGCCATATCATGTCACATATATTGATTGCATCTGATGTTTATCTTTTATGCATCTTATTTTGCTTAGGACGACGGTAGCATTATAAGATGATCCCTTCACTTAATTTCAATATAAAAGGTGTTCTCCCTAAGTATGCACCATTGCGAAAGTTCGTCGTTCCGAAGCACCTCGTGATGATCGGGTGTGATAGACTCTTCGTTCACATACAACGGGTGTAAGCCAGTTTTACACATGCAGAATACTTGGGTTAAACTTGACGAGCCTAGCATGTACAGTCATGGCCTCGGAACACGGAGGACCGAAAGGTCAAACATGAGTCATGTAGTAGATATGATCAACATGAAGAGGTTCACCATTGATGACCACCCCATCTCACGTGATGATCGGACATGGGTTAGTGGATTTGGATCATGTAACACCGAGACAACTTGAGGGATGTTGATTTAAATATAAGTTCACTAGTAATTTGATTAACTGAACCAATTATCATGAACATAGTCTAAATGTCTTTGCAAATTTATGTTGTTGATCAATGGCTCACGCTATAGCTCCCCTAAATTTTAATGCATTCCTAGAGAAAGCTAAGTTGAAAGATGATGGAAGCAATTATGCGGACTGAGTCCGTAATCTGAGGATTATCCTCACTGCTGCACAGAAGGCTTATGTCCTTGATGCACTGCTTGGTGATGCACCCCCTCCAGCATCATCTGTAGTGAACATCAGGCAGGCACGTTCTGATGACTACTCAATAGTTCAGTGCGCCATGTTTTATGGCTTAGAACCGGGGCTCCAAAGACGTTTTGAGCACCACGGAGCATATGCGATGTTTCAGGAGCTGAAATTGGTATTTCAGGCTCACGCCCGGGTCGAGAGGTATGACGGCTCTGACAAGTTCTTTAGCTGCAAGATGGAGGAGAATAGCTCCGTTAGCGAGCACGTACTCAAAATGTCTGGGTACTTCAACCGCTTGAACCAGTTGGGAATTAATCTTCCTAATGAAGTAGGGTTTGACAAAGTTCTCCAGTCAGTGCCACCAAGTTACAAGGGCTTCGTGATGAACTATAACATGCAAGGGATGGAGAAGATGATCCCTAAGCTTTTCGCGATGCTGAAGGCCGCGGAAGTAGAAATCAAGAAAGAGCATCAAGTGTTGATGGTCAAAAAGACCACTAGTTTCAAGACAAGCAAGGGAAAGAAGGGAAACTTCAAGAAGAATGGAAAATTGACAAGCCAGTTGCCGCTCCTGTGAAGAAACCCAAGGCTGGACCCAAACCTGAGACTGAGTGCTTCTATTGCAAGGGGAATGGCCACTGGAAGCGAAACTGCCCCACATACTTGGCAGATAAGAAGGCTGGCAATGTCAACAAACGTATATTTGATATACATGTTATTGATGTCTACCTTACTAGTGCTCATAGTAGCGCCTAGGTATTTGATACTGGTTCGGTTGCTAATATTTGTAACTCGAAATAGGAGTTGCGGAATAAATGGAGACTAGCTAAGGACGAGGTGACGATGCGCGTTGGAAATGGCTCCAATGTTGATGTGATCGCCGTCCGGATTAGTTCTAAACCTAAATAATTGTTATTTGGTGCCTGCGTTAAGCATGAACATTATTTCTGGATCTTGTTTATTGCGAGACGGTTATTCATTTAAGTCAGAGAATAATGGTTGTTCTATTTATATGGATAATATCTTTTATGGTCATGCGCCCAATGTGAATGGTTTATTCTTGTTGAATCTCGATCGTAGTGGTACGCATATTCATAATATTGATGCCAAAACATGCAAAGTGAATGATGATAGTACCACATACTTGAGGCACTGCTGCTTAGGTTATATTGGTGTAAAACGCATGAAAAAACTCCATGCTGATGGACTTTTGGAATATCTTTATTATGAATCATTTGAAACATGTGAACCATGGCTCATGGGCAAGATGACTAAAACCCCGTTTTCCGGTACAATGGAGCGGGCGCCTGACTTGTTGGAAATAATACATACTGATGTATGCGATCCAATGAGTGTTGAAGCACGCGGTGGATATTATTATTTTCTTGCCTTCACGGATGATTTGAGTAGAGATGGGTATATTTACTTAATGAAACACAAGTATAGAACATTTGAGTTCAAGGAGTTTCAAAGTGAAGTAGAGAATCAGTGTAACAAGAAAATAAAATTTCTACGATCTGATCGTGGAGGTTAATATTTGAGTTACGAGTTTGGCACTCATACGTCTCCAACGTATCTATAATTTTTGATTGTTCCATGCCGTTATAATATCAATCTTGGATGTTTTTATAATCATTTACAGCAATTTTAAATCATTTTTGGAGACTAACCTATTAACCTAGTGCCCAGTGCCACTTGCTGTTTTCTGCCCTGTTTTTGTTTCACAGAAAATCAATATCAAACGAAGTCCAAATACAGTGAAACTTTTTGGAGATTTTTTCTTGGGCAAGAAGAATACTAGAAGCTTTGGGAGAGGGCCAGAAGAAGAAGAGGTGGGCCACGAGGCACCAGGGCGCGCCCCAGGGGGGGTGGCGCGCCCTGGTACCTCGTGGGCCCACCCCAGCTCCATTTGACCTAATTCCAGCACTATAAATTCAGGAAAAATCATAAACCCTCAAGAGAGTCCACGAAATACTTTTTACGCCGCCGCAAGCCTCTGTTCCAGAGAGATCCCATCTGGGGTCCTTCTTCGGTAATCTGCCGGAGGGGGAATCGATCACGGAGGGGCTCTACATCAACCTTGCTGCTTCTCCGATGATGCGTGAGTAGTTTACCACAGACCTTCGGGTCCATAGGCAGTAGCTAGATGGCTTCTTCTCTCTTTTTGATGTTCAATACAATGTTCTCCTTGATGTTCTTGGAGATCTATCCGATGTAATCTTTCTTTGCGGTGTGTTTGTTGGGATCCGATGAATTGTGAGTTTATGATCAGATTATCCATGAATATTATTTGAGTCTTCTCTGATCTCTTTTATGCATGATTATTATAGCCTCGTATTTCTTCTCCGATCTATTGATTTGGTTTGGCCAACTAAGTTGATTTATCTTGCCATGGGAAGAGGTGCTTTGAAGTGGGTTCGATCTTGCGGTGCTCAATCCCAGTGACAGAAAGGGACATGACACGTATGTACCGTTGCTACTAAGGGTAAAAAGATGGGATCTATTCATTGGGTTTATTAATTCGTGAGTTTGTCTTGTCTACTTCATGTCATCGTTCTTAAGGCATTACTCCGTTCTTATGGAGTTAATACACTAGATGCATGCTGGATAGCCCATCGATGTGTGGAGTAATAGTAGTAGATGCAGGCAGGAGTCGGTCTCCTAATCTTGGACGTGATGCCTATATACATGATCATTGCCTTGGATATCGTCATGATTATTTGCTTTTCTATCAATTGCCCAACAGTAATTTGTCTACCCACCGTATGCTATTTTCTCGAGAGAAGCCTCTAGTGAAATCTATGGTCCCCGGGTCTATCAAAATCATATTACTAAAACCCTAAAAATATTGCTGCCATTTTCTTTTATTTATTTTATTTAGTATATTTTCTGCAATCTATCAATCTATCGAATACAATTTAATCTTGCAATCTTACCGCCAAGGGATTGATAACCCCTTGTTTGCGTTGGGTGCAAGGATTTGTTGCTTGTGTGCAGTTTACTGCTTACTAGGTGTTGTGTGATTCTCCTACTAGTTCAATAACCTTGGTCTCATAATCGAGGGAAATACTTATCTCTACTGTGCTGCATCATCCCTTCCTCTTCGGGGAAATACCAACGCAAGCTACAAGTAGCAGGAAGAATTTCTGGCGCCGTTGCCGGGGAGACATCATCAACATTTATCAAGTACCTTTGCACAAACTCTCATCTCCTTGCATTTACTTTATTTGCCATTTGCCTCTCGTTTTCATCTCCCCCACTTCTAAAACATTTTTACAATGATACAAAAATATTTTCCGTTTGCCTTTTTGCTTGTTTGCTATCTTTGCTTGTGTTGCCATGTGCCTTCTATTTGCTTGCATCTTTGCTTGCTAAAAATCTATTGATATGGATCCTCATCCACTTGCTAATATTTTCAAAAGATCCAATTATGATGAACCAATTGCTAGTGATTTGAGTGCAATTGATTATCTCTATGAAGTTTTGCTTGAAAATTATGAATCTGAAAATTGGGAAGAAGTGTTGAAAGAAGAAATTTATAAAGTGATTCATGATAGCTCCTTCAATGAAAAGCATGATTACAATAATGTTATTATAAATTCTATTAATGTCAATTGTGCTAATAATATGCAAAACTACGAGCTTGGGGATGATAATTTTGTTATATCCACTACTTATTGCAATGATCATGATTGGGGTGATAATACTTCTTATGATCTTGAAAATTTATTTAAGCCTCATGATGAATATGCTATTGATAATGTTTGCAATAATATTGAAAGTGGGTTTAGAAGAGTGTCAACTCTAGGTAAAAATAATCCCACATATTTGGAGAGTGTTCAATCTTATGAAATTTTTGATAAAAGTGGGTTTGGAGAGGTCATGACTTTAGTTGATGTTAATCCCACTATTTTGGAAGACTATAAGAATTTTATGCATGTGGATCATGGAGAGAAAATTTTATATGATAGCTATATTGTTGAATTTGAGTATGATCCTACATGTAATTATTACGAGAGAGGAAAATATGGTTGTAGAAATTTTCATGTTACTAAATTGCCTCTCATTATGTTGAAATCATCAATGTTATATTCTTCTCCTTTGCATATGCTAGAAATTGCTTGCCTTGATAATTTGTTTGCTTATAAAATGCCTATGCATAGGAAGTACATTAGACTTAAATATGTTTTTCACATTCTACATGATGCTCTCTTTGTGTTTCAATTATTATCCTTCATGTGAGCATCATTGAAATCTCAAGCCTATCTTAATGGCTATAAATATAGCGCTTGTTGGGAGGCAACCCAATGAATAAAATAAATTTTTGTTATAAGTTTCTGTTATGGTGTGTTTTTACTGTCATGCTACTGGTATGATAGTATTTTTATGTTTTTAATTTGTGTTTGTGCCAAGTAAAGCCTTTGGGATGATTTGGAAGATAGTATAATTGATGCTGTTTGGAAAACAGAAAGTTTTGCGTCCAGTGCCTGAATTTTGTTTCTGTACTGGAGAGTGAGAAAAATCTGAATTTTTTACAAAGTATTGGTATATGAACTGTCCACGTTGTACTAATTTTTCAGAATTTTTGGAGTTACAGAAGTATGGCTTTTAAATAGATTACTACAGACTGTTCTGTTTTTGACAGATTCTGTTTTTGATGCACTACTTGCTTGTTTTGATGAATCTATGGATTGTATCGGGGGGTATAAGCCATGGTGAAGTTAGAGTACAGTAGGTATAATGCAAAAATAAAATATGAATGGGTTTGCAACAGTACTTATAGTAGTGATTTGTTTTGTTATACTAACGGATCTCACGAAGGTTTTGTTGAGTTTTGTGTGATTGAAGTTTTCAAGTTTTGGGTGAGATCACGATGGATGAAGGAAGACGGAGTAGCAAAATCCTAAGCTTGGGGATGCCCAAGGCACCCCAAGGTAATATTCAAGGAAGACTCAAGCGTCTAAGCTTGGGGATGCCCCGGAAGGCATCCCCTCTTTATTCTACCGACCATCGGTAATTTTACTTGGAGCTATATTTTTATTCGTCACATGATATGTGTTTTGCTTGGAGCATCTTGTATGATATGAGTCTTTGCTTTGTTTGCTTTTTAGTTTGTCACAATCATCTTTGCTGCACACACCAATTTTGAGAGAGCCACACGTTATCATCATAATTTGTAGAATACTCTATGTGCTTCACTTAAATTTTTTGAGCTAGGCAATTGCTCTAGTGCTTCACTTAAATCCTTTTGAGCACGGTGGTGGCTGAAATTTTGTAGAAATAAACTCTCATGCTTCACTTATATTATTTTGAGAGTTGGCTGAAATTTTGTAGAAATAAACTCTCATGCTTCACTTATATTATTTTGAGAGTTGATTGAAATTTTCTAGAAATAAATTCTCATGCTTCACTTATATTATTTTGAGAATTGACTTGATTGAAATTTTGAAGAAATGAATTCTCATGCTTCACTTATATTATTTTGAGAATTGTTAAAGACTGAAATTTTGAAGAAATATTTGCACTCTCATGCTTCACTTAAATCTTTTTGAGAGATGATGATAGTAACGGTAATTTGCACATGTTATGCAATTGGTCCCAAAGTGATGAATATTCAAGAGGGATATAGATAAAAAATTTCATATAGATCATTGGATATGACAAGTGTGATTCCTTGCAATAGTTTTGCGATATGGAAATGATGATATGTGATGCCATGTTAGTGAGTAATTGTGCTTAAGTAAGAATATTAGTGTTAAGGTTTGTGATTCCCTATGCAAGCACGTTAAGTCAATAGTTATGCAATGAAGTTATATCCTACTATGGTGCATTATTCGGTGTTAGTTATGTTCAATGCATGTTTATGACCGTTTTCGTTTTTTGGTTGGTTGCTTCTCAATCTTTTGCTAGCCTTCATTTGTACTATGCGGAAATACTGCTTGTGCATCCAAAATCCTTAAAACCAGTTTTGCCTTATGAGTCCACTATATCTACCTATATGCGGTATTCCAATGCCGTTCCAAGTAAATTTGCGTGTGCCAACTCTAAATTTCAAAATAATTTATTTCTGTTTTGTGTGCCCGTACCGCTCATGAAGCGGAAGGGGGTAGCCAATATCTTCCATGCTAGGTGTGTTATTCTCACGATGAGTGTTTATTCACTTGTCATTGCACGAGAGTGTGGCGGTAATAGGGATGCCCAGTCCCGAATTGTGAAAGGAAATGAAATGAAAAATCTTATGTGATCACAATAATAAATTTCTTGGAAAGTGATGGTATGGAGGGCACCCGTGGATACGGCTAGCCATGGATTGTGAAAGAATTGGTGGAAAGGAATAAACTTTATTTTCTATTTGGGAACCGCCTATGATGTATGTAGCATGGAAGATATTGGGAATTCTCATTCGTTTTCGTTGACAGGAAAAGCATGCCTCCCAAAATATTTTTTTATCTATTTAATTTCAGCTTTGAGCTCTGGCACATTTGACAAATCTCTGCTTCCCTCTGCGAAGGGCCTATCTATTTACTTTTATGTAATTTTTATTTTTCTTGAGTCTCCATCTTCTCTTACAAAAGCACCAACTAGAGAACACTATTGTCATACTTGTGCATTGGTTGTAGCTAATATTTGAGTGTGTTTCATAAATGGATCAATGATTGAGCATAATGGGCTAGGGATAACTTTCTTTAGCGTTGATATTTTGAAAGACATGGTTGCTTGTTAGTATGCTTGAGTATCTATGTTTTCATGTCAAATTATAGACTATTGCTTTGAATCATATAAGTCCAATGTCCATGCTACAAAAATAAAAATAATATGTGATAAATATGTTAGGCAGCATTCCACATCAAAAATTCTATTTTTATCATTTACCTACTTGAGGACGAGCAGGAATTAAGCTTGGGGATGCTGATACGTCTCCAACGTATCTATAATTTTTGATTGTTCCATGCTGTTATAATATCAATCTTGGATGTTTTTATAATCATTTACATCAATTTTATATCATTTTTGGAGACTAACCTATTAACCTAGTGCCCAGTGCCAGTTGCTGTTTTCTGCCCTGTTTTTGTTTCACAGAAAATCAATATCAAACGAAGTCCAAATACAGTGAAACTTTTTGGAGATTTTTTCTTGGGCAAGAAGAATACTAGAATCTTCGGGAGAGGGCCAAAAGAAGAAGAGGTGGGCCACGAGGCACCAGGGCGCGCCCCAGGGGGGGTGGCGCACCCTGGTACCTCATGGGCCCATCCCAGCTCCGTTTGACCTAATTCCAGCACTATAAATTCAGGAAAAATCAGAAACCCTCAAGAGAGTCCACGAAATACTTTTTACGCCGCCGCAAGCCTCTGTTCCAGAGAGATCCCATCTGGGGTCCTTCTCCGGTAATCTGCCGGAGGGGGAATCGATCACGGAGGGGCTCTACATCAACCCTGCTGCTTCTCCGATGATGCGTGAATAGTTTACCACAGACCTTCGGGTCCATAGGCAGTAGCTAGATGGCTTCTTCTCTCTTTTTGATGTTCAATACAATGTTCTCCTTGATGTTCTTGGAGATCTATCCGATGTAATCTTTCTTTGCGGTGTGTTTGTTGGGATCCGATGAATTGTGAGTTTATGATCAGATTATCCATGAATATTATTTGAGTCTTCTCTGATTTCTTTTATGCATGATTATTATAGCCTCGTATTTCTTCTCCGATCTATTGATTTGGTTTGGCCAACTAAGTTGATTTATCTTGCCATGGGAAGAGGTGCTTTGTAGTGGGTTCGATCTTGCGGTGCTCAATCGCAGTGACAGAAAGGGACATGACACGTATGTATCGTTGCTACTAAGGGTAAAAAGATGGGATCTATTCATTGGGTTTATTAATTCGTGAGTTTGTCTTGTCTACTTCATGTCATCGTTCTTAAGGCATTACTCCGTTCTTATGGACTTAATACACTAGATGCATGCTGGATAGCCCATCGATGTGTGGAGTAATAGTAGTAGATGCAGGCAGGAGTCGGTCTCCTAATCTTGGATGTGATGCCTATATACATGATCATTGCCTTGGATATCATCATGATTATTTGCTTTTCTATCAATTGCCCAACAGTAATTTGTCTACCCACCGTATGCTATTTTCTCGAGAGAAGCCTCAAGTGAAATCTATGGCCCCCGGATCTATCAAAATCATATTACTAAAACCCTAAAAATATTGCTGCCATTTTCTTTTATTTATTTTATTTAGTATATTTGCTGCAATCTATCAATCTATCAAATACAATTTAATCTTGCAATCTTACCGCCAAGGGATTGACAACCCCTTGTTTGCGTTCGGTGCAAGGATTTGTTGCTTGTGTGCAGGTACTGCTTACTAGGTGTTGTGTGATTCTCCTACTGGTTCGATAACCTTGGTTTCATAATCGAGGGAAATACTTATCTCTACTGTGCTGCATCATCCCTTCCTCTTCGGGGAAATACCAACGCAAGCTACAAGTAGCAGGCACGCATTTAAGACAATGTGGAATTGTTTCACAACTCACGCCACCTAGAACACCACAGCGTAATGGTGTGTCTGAACGTTGTAATCGTACTCTATTGGATATGGTGCGTTCTATGATGTCTCTTACCAATTTGCCACTATCGTTTTGGGATTATGCATTAGTGATAGCAGCATTCACTTTAAATAGGGCACCGTCTAAATCCGCTGAGACGACACCGTATGAATTATGGTTTGGCAAGAAACCTAAGCTGTCGTTTCTTAAAGTTTGGGGATGCGACGCTTATGTCAAGAGGCTTCAGCCAGATAAGCTCGAACCCAAATCGGAGAAGTGCTTCTTCATAGGATACCCTAAAGAGACAATTGGGTATACCTTCTATCACAGATCCGAGGGCAAGATCTTTGTTGCCAAGATTGGATCCTTTCTAGAGAAGGAGTTTCTCTCGAAAGAAGTGAGTGGGAGGAAAGTAGAGCTTGATGAGGTAATCGTATCTTCTCTCTAATTGGAGAGTAGCACATCACAGAAAGAAGTTCATGTGATGCCTACACCAGCCGGAGAGGAAGCTAATGGTGATGATCATGAAACTTCGGATCAAGCTACTACCAAACTTTGTAGGTCGACCAGGACATGTTCCGCACCAGAGTAGTACGGTAATCCTGTCTTGGAAGTCATGTTGTTAGACAACGGCGAACCTACGAACTATGGAGAAGCAATGATGAGCCTGGATTCCAACAAATGGCTTGAGGCCATGAAATCCGAGATAGGATCCATGTATGAGAACCAAGTATGGACTTTGGTAGACCTGCCCGATGACCGGCAGGCCATTGAGAACAAATGTGTAACATCCCAAAATTCTAAATTTTGGAATGTTATATTAATTAAGTAATAATGTTTGCTTGTGTGATCGTTGTGTGAAATTGAGTGGAATTTGAAACCTTTTGAAAGTTAATTGAGAGGGAATAAAAGGACTTTCCCAAATATTTCCTTTGGATCTTATTTGAATTTTATATTTAAACAAATCCAACTCAAAATTAATTGAGAGAAGGTAATAGGACTCCTTCAAAATAAAAGAGTTGGGAGATTTTGGTTCACTCTTGAATTTGGCAAGTTTGATGTTTTTTTCAAATACTTTTCCATCCATTCAAATAAAAATAAAGAGAGAAGGAAATATGACTCCTTCAAATATCAGAAAGAAAATGTGGAAAATGAATTATGAAACCAACAGAAAGTGGTTTGAAAAATAATTTAAATTATTTGCATAGCCATTTCTTGAATTATTGAATATTGCTTTTATTAGTTTTTATGCAATTTATTTTCTCCTATAAAATAAAAATATGAGCATGAGGGTAAAATGACTTCCTCCCATGGAAAATTAGGAGAAAATCATTTTGAAGCTATTTTGAATATTTCAAAAATCAATTTGAATTATTTAAATAGCCACAAAATGCATTTGCATTTATTTGGATTTTATTAAGATTTTATTCAGCAAAAATAAAATGTGCATAGTGGCCTATATATGCCATAGTATTTATGTGCAAATTTTCAAGTTATTTGAAATTCATTTGAATTGGTTTGTAAGCTTGGACTACTCTCTGATTTGTTTTTAAAAAAGGATCCGGCCGGCCAGGCCAGCGCTAGCCGCCGACCCAGCCAGCAGTTTCGGCCTAAGGCCCAGCCCCGCGCCGAAGCGCTTCGCAGTGGTCGCCCGACCCCTCCTCTCGCTCTTGCACGCCTCTCTCCGTCGCTGACAGCGGGGCCCGCCCCCTTCTTCTTCCTCTCCCGCACGCCATGCCGTGCCAGAGCACATCCGAGCCACCACCGTATCCCGGATCTCTTGGGATCGCGTCCCCGATTCGCCCCCTCACCCACGACAATGCCCTATATAAGCCCCTCGATCCCCTCTCCTGTTTGCCCGAAAATCCACGCTCGAAGCCACCTATATCGTCTGCCATCGCCGTTCCAATCTCGTCGCCCGAGGCATCTTTGCCGGAGAAATTCATCGTCGGTGAGTACTCCGTCGACCCCTCGTTCTATCATCAGTTTGCCCTAGTCATCACGCCTCTGTTTGACATGTTTTTGGCCCTTTTCTTCGATGATAGCAGCGAGCCGAAGCTCGTTTGATCTCACCGGAGCACGTCGGACATCGGAGCTTTGCCGAGCTCGCCGCTCGCCACCGACGCCCTCGAGCTTCATCTCCACCGCCACTGGAACCCCCTCTCCGAGCCGCGTCCACCGGACCTCACCGCCGTCGCCTCCGACCAACAGAGCACCGCCGCCGACGACGCCCGAGCCGCATCACCGTCGTCCACCTCTTTGTAAGCTCGGCGAAAACCCCCTCTGTCCGATCTATTTTCTACGGCCTAGATTAGATTCGACGTTTTTTTATTTTGCCGAAACGTTTTTCGTTACGCGTCGGCTGTCCTCTAGTTAAACTAAGCATCGGACATCTCTTAACCGCCAGATCGAGATCTAACCATCTAGGTTAGATCTGTTTTTTTCCTTTTGCACGCTGAACCATTTTCTGTTAGCGTCCGGCCGTCCGCCCCTGGCCGTCCGTTGCTCGCTAGCCGGCCCAATCACAGACCGCCATGTGTCCCTTGGCCGGCCCATAGTGTTTTCTGTTTTTCTATTTTTCAGTTCCTATTTTTCTTCTTAGATTTAGTTTCAATTTTGTTTTGCTTAGATCTTTTATGTTATTATTTGTTTTTGAGTGATTCTTTTTGCATTAGGTTAATTTTTTTGTGTAGTTTCTGTACATTCAAATAGTTGGCATGTTTGAATAGTTTTAAATTCAATTTTATCAAATTTTAGTCAAACACTAAATTGCTAATATCTTTTAATTAAAATAAGTTTTAATTTAATTCTTTTTACTACTGTTTTGCATTAGTTTTGTTTATACAGTAGCATATTAAAAATAATTTTTTTAGTTTAATTATTTTTTCTTTAAGTAGATTAAAAACAACACCTATATATGCATGTTTAAAATTGAATAGAATTAGTTTTAATATATGAAAAAGTAATTATTTTTGCCACTCTAAGTTTATTAAGTTTAGTTTTTGTTAATTAACTAGAATACAATTTCATAATTAATTAAAGTTGTTTTAAGTCAATTCTAGTTAATAATTGATTAGGTCATAATTTGGTTATTATAAAAGCTATTAAATTAATTCTTTTTGCTAATTAATTATTTATTGGATTACTTGCTGTTAAGTATTTACTTTTGTAGGTTCTTTTCTGTTAATTATTTGTTTATATCAAATTAGTGCTGTTGTGATTGATTTGTCTGAGTTGAACTTTCCCAAGTTTCTCTTTTAAGTTTTCTTTGGTTTTCTTTTGGATTTTCTTTTGTGTTTCTTTGCGATTTTACTTGAGGATTTCTTTTGATTGTTAGAGTGATTGCTTATATGAATACAATTGTTTGGCTACGATAGATTTTCTCGGAGTGTGACGAGTAGAACTATCAGGACTTGTGAGTGCGAAGACTTCATCAACAAGTACCAGGCAAGTTACCTCATTGATAATGTTTTTGTTAAGTACCCAATATTTTACTATGCATTAGTTCCACCACTATAAATTGCTTGCATGCATAGCTTTGGATTGGGACATACTTGGTAGAATTTGAGGTAGGATCCTATTTGACCTTGACAACCCCGGGAAACGTTGATATTGTTGTAGATTGCTTAGCCCTGCAAATTTTAGACGGGGTGATGTGTGAATCATGCAAGATCTGAGAGAATAGTAGTCAGGATTCCTATGAAGAATTTAAATCGATCATCTGGGTGGAATGCATGGGTACCTGGAGAAGCCAGGATTTGCCCGAGTGTCCTGGAGTAACCAGGAATCACTCTGAGTATCCCGGAGGACCCGGTAATCACTCTTTTCTTTCCATCCTGGCTCAAAGGGATCAAGATGGACTTTGTGACTAGAAGCTTCCGTGTGCAGCCACAAGCCATTATGGGCTCTGGCATAGCGAAGTATGTTGTGTGAGACCTTTCCAGGGGAGACAACAATGTAGCGCAGTGTAGGTGAACCGGTCTACCCAGGGTTACGAGGATCACTTCACAAAAACTGTGTCTTGATCATCCGGTTCTCAAACACCAGGCAGTGCGAGGACTACAACGGAGGAGATCGAGTCTTGTGGGGAAAAGTGCGTAAACCTCTGCAGAGTGTAAACCTAATTGATTAGCCGTGTCCCCGGTTACGGACAATTTGAGCTACTAGAAGTGAAGTTTTTGACAGATCTCATCACAGTAATGAATTTGGGATAATGATGAACTTGGGGAATTGATTTGAGTAGGAGGAACCAATCTCAACATTTCAAATGATTCTTTTGTAGTAATAATGCTGAATAAATTAGAGATAGGATAAAATTAGCTTTTATGCAAAACCCCTGAAACATAGAGCCTTTCCACTCAGCCATATTGCATATAGAGATAGCAACTGTTATTATTATTATTTCTCTAGGTTCTTGCCAGTACATTCAACGTACTGACCTACACGGCTGCAACGTCTCATGTTGCAGAATTTACAGACGATGAGATAAGGTACGAGATAGGGTTGCGATGTCTACACTCAACTTTGCCTTTGGTGTTATGGGACTCCACATCTTTGTTGATCTTTCCGCTGTGTGGATTATAAGGTAATAGTATTTACTTTACTTTATAACATGTGATTTTCTGCTATTCATCGAGTACTATGTGTGTTAGCTATTGATCCAGGGATAGCACATTAAGCACAGGAGACTTGGATTCTTATAGGATCCGGGTCGTTACAAAATGGATCTTTAAGAAAAAGACAGACGCTAATGGTAATGTCACCGTCTATAAAGCTCGACTTGTCGCAAAGGGTTTTCGACAAGTTCAAGGGGTTGACTATGATGAGACTTTCTCACCCATAGCAATGCTGAAGTCTGTTAGGACTATGTTAGCAATTGCTGCATTTTTCGATTATGAAATCTGGGAGATGGATGTGAAAACCGCGTTCCTTAATGGTTTTTTTAAGAAAGGGTTGTATATGATGCAACCGGAAGGTTTTGTCAATCCTAAGGATGCTAATAAGGTATGCAAGCTCCAGCGATCCATCTATGGACTGGTGCAAGCATCTCGGAATTGGAATATACGCTTTGATGAGGTGATCAAAGCTTTTGGTTTTATACAAACTTATGGAGAAGCTTGTATTTACAAGAAAGTGAGTGGGAGCTCTGTAGCATTTCTAATACTGTATGTGGATGGCATATTATTGATTGGAAATGACATAGAATTTCTAGAAAGCATAAAGGGTTATTTGAACAAGAGTTTTTTAATGAAAGACCCAGGTGAAGCTGCTTACATACAGGGCATTAAGATCTATAGAGAAAGATCCAAACGCCTGATAGGACTTTCACAGAGCACATACCTTGACAAGATTTTGAACAAGTTCAAAATGGACCAGTCGAAGAAGCGGTTCTTGCCTGTGTTGCAAGGTGTGAAGTTGAGTAAGACTCAAAGCCCGACCATGGCAAAAGAAAGAGAAAGGATGAAGGTCGTCACCTATGCCTCAGCCATAGGATCTATAATGTATGCCATGCTGTGTACCAGACCTGATGTCTCCCTTGCCATAAGTCTGGCAGGTAGGTACCAGAGTGATCCAGGAGTAGATCACTGGACATCGGTCAAAAATATCCTTAAGTATCTAAAGAGGACTAAGGAAATGTTTCTCGTTTATGGAGGTGATAAAGAGCTCGCCGTAAAGGGTTACGTCGATGCTAGATTTGACACTGATCCGGATTACTCAAAGTCTCAAACCGGATACGTATTTATTTTGAATGGTCGAGCAGTCAGTTGGTGCAGTTCCAAGCAGAGCATCGTAGCGGGATCTACATGTGAAGCGGAATATATAGCTGCTTTGGAAGCAGCACAGGAAGGAGTCTGGATGAAGGAGTTCATGACCGATTTAGGAGTGGTACCTAGTGCATCATATCCTATGACTCTTTATTGTGATAACACTGGCGCCATTGCCATTGCCAAGGAGCCAAGGTTTCACAGGAAGACCAAGCACACCAAGCGCTGCTTCAACTCCATTCATAATTACATTAAGGATGGAGACATAGATATTTGCAATGTACATACGGATCTGAATGTGGCAGACCCGTTGACTAAACCTCTTCCTCGAGCAAAACATGATCAGCACCAGAACTCTATGGGTGTTAGATTCATTACAATGTAAACTCGATTATTGACTCTAGTGCAAGTGGGAGACTGTTGGAAATATGCCCTAGAGGCAATAATAAATTGGTTATTATCATATTTCCTTGTTCATGATATATGTTTATCATTCATGCTGGAATTGTATTTACCGGAAACTTAAATACATGTGTGGATAAATAAACAACACCGTGTCCCTTGTGAGCCTCTACTAGATTAGCTCGTTGATAAAAAATGGTTAAGGTTTCCTAACCATATACATGAGTTGTCATTTGATAACAGGGTCACATCATTCAGAGAATGATGTGATGGACAGACCCAACCGTAAGCTTAGCATCAGATCGTATCAGTTAGTCCTACAACTTTCTTCATGTCAAGCATCTGTTCCTTAGACCATGAGATCATGCCACTCCCGGATACAGGAGGGATACTTTGTGTGCTATCAAACGTCACTTCGTAACTAGGTGATCATAAATATGCTCTACAGGTATCTCCAAAAGTATTTGTTGGGTTGCATGGATCGAGACTGGAATTTATCACTCCGTGTGACGGAGAGATATCTCTGGGCCCTCTCAGTAATACAACATCACAAGAAGCTTGCAAGCATATGACTAATGAGTTTAGTCACGGGATCTTGTATTATGGAACGAGTAAAGAGACTTGCCGGTAACGAGATTGAACTAGGTATGGAGATACCGGCGATCGAATCTCGGGCAAGTAACATATTGCCGCACAAAGGGAATTGTATACGGGATTAACTGAATCCCTGGCATTGTAGTTCAACCGATAAAGATCTTTGTGGAATATGTAGGAATCAATATGGGCATCCAGGTCCCGCTATTGGTTATTGACCGAAGATGTGTCTCAGTCATGTCTACATGATTCCCGAACGGGTCACACGTTTAACGTTCGGTAGCGCTAGGGTAGTGTTGAGATATTAATAGTGGAAAGTAGGAAAGTAGTTCGGAGTCCCGGATGGGATCCGGGACATCACGAGGAGCTCCGGAACGGTCCGGAGGTAAAGATTTATATATGGAAAGTCATATTCAGGGTTCCGGAAAAGTTCAGGAATTTTTGGTAGAGTACCGGGAAGGTTCTAGAAGGTTTCGGGGGTTCCACCGTGGGGCCTGATGTCTACTACACAATTTTATTCTTTTAGACTCTGTTGGGCCTCCAAGCGCAAAGTTTTGTAGGACAGCAACAAATTTCCCTCAAGTGGATGACCTAAGGTTTATCAATCCGTGGGAGGTGTAGGATGAACATGGTCTCTCTCAAACAAACTCTGCAATCAAATACAAGAAATCTCTTGTGTCCCCAACAAACCCAATACAATGGTAAATTGTATAGGTGTACTAGTTCGACGAAGAGATGGTGATACAAGTGTAGTATGGATAGTAAATATAGGTTTTTGTAATCTGAAATAATAAAAACAACAAGGTAACAAGTAATAAAATTGAGCACAAACGGTATTGCAATGCTTGGAAACAAGGCCTAGGGTTCATACTTTCACTAGTGTAATCTCTCAACAGTGCTAACATAATTGAATCATATAGCAATCCTTTAACGTGCGACAAAGAATCACTCCAAAGATGCTATCAATAGCGGAGAACATAATATGAAATTGTTGTAGGTAGCAAAACCACCTCAAAGTTATCTTTCCGATCAATCTATTGAGCTATCCCTATAAGTGTCACAAACAGCCCTAGAGTTCATACTAGAATAACACCATATGATACACATCAATCAACTCTAATGTCACCTAGATACTACAATGTCACCACAAGTATCCATGAGTTAATTATTCGATATGCATCAAACAATTTCAGATTCATAATATTCAATCCGACACAAAGAACTTCCAAGAGTACCCCAAAGTTTCTATCGGAGAAAGTAGGATGAAAATGTGTATCAACCTATGTGCCTAGATTACCCCAATGTCACCTCGGGAATCCGCAAGTTGATTACCAAAACATATATCAATTGACTCAATAGAATACCCCATTGTCACCACGGGTATCCACATGCAAGACATACATCAAGTCATCTCAAATCCAATATTCAATCCGATAATAATGAAACCTAAAAGGGAAAGACTCAACTCATCACAACAAGATAGAGAGGGAAGAACACCATATGATCCAACTATATTAACAAAGCTCATGGTACATCAAGATCGTGCCATATCAAGAACATGAGAGAGAGAGAGAGATCAAACACATAGCTACTGGTACATACCCTCAGCCCCGAGGGTGAACTACTCCCTCATCATCATGGAGACTGCCGGGATGATGAAGATTCCCTCCGGTGATGATTTCCCCCTCCGGCAGGGTGCCAGAAAATGCCTCCAGATGAGATCGCTTTGGAACAGAGGCTTGCGGCGGCGGCGTGGGAGTTCTAGGTTTCTTTCTGGGGGTTTCTATATTTACAGGATTTGTTGATTTCACGTCAGGGGGGTATCCGAGGGACCCACAAGCTCAGACGACGCGCCCTAGGGGGGCGTGCCAGGTGAGCTCGTGACTCCCCTGGACTTTGTCTGGTCCTCCTCCGAAGCTTCGTGGGTCTCTTCTTATCCATAAAAAATGACCATAAATTTTCGTGGCATTTGGACTTTGTTTGGTATGGATTTTCTGCGAAACAAAAAATAGCCAAAAAACAATTGGCACTAGGCACTAGGTCAATAGGTTAGTCCACAAAAATCATATAAAAGTGCACCAAAACCATATAAAATTGTTGTAAATATGGCATGAATACTTCATGAATTATAGATACGTTGGAGACGTATCAGCATCCCCAAGCTTAATTCCTGCTCGTCCTCGAGTAGGTAAATGATAAAAGAAATAATTTATGAAGTGTGAATGCTAGCATAGTGCATAAGTTTGATCAATGATACTTTCAATCACTTTTCCTAGCATCATAAACAGCAACCCTTTCTCATAAAACTCATCATGATAAAGTAGCAATCAATTCACATGTTATGGTTCAAACAATGCATTCTCTTGACACTTAATAACTTATGTCCTTAGTCACCAAACAATTACAATTCAACTTATTTTCATAAAAGTATAAGTAAGAGCTTCACATACTCAATTATCATATGGTCTTCTATGATTGCTAGTACTCAAGGCATATTTTTAGAACAAATAGCATCAATCGAACACAGAGGAAGATAGGTGCTTATTGTTTCACCTCCCAACTTACTTATCATAGAGATAATTGTCAACAATAATAATTCATGATCAAATATATTTGACTAAATATATGTGCCTGGATCTTTCCCCACCACATGATGCTTGCCAAGTGGAGAATAATTGAGGTTGGAATAAGAAGTTGACTCAACATGAAAAGTAAATAGATAGGCCCTTCATAGAGGGAAGCATGGATTTGCTTATGTGCCAGAGCTCACTGCTTAAAACAGAGATAATTTCATTTGAGAGGTGTACTTTTCCTGTCAACGGTTTAACGACAAAGTTTTCAATATCTTCCATGCTAAACAAATTATTGGTGGTTCCCATGTAGAAAGGAAAAGATTTACTCCCCCACAACCATACAGACACAATACATGGCTAGCCGAATCCTCGGGTGCCCTCCAAACAATCAACTTTCCAGGGGGGGTTTGTTTTATTATTTTTCTTTGTTTTTGTTTAACGGGACTAGGCTTCCCAAATACTAGCCTTTCTCGTGCAAGATGAGTGAATAAACTCTCATCGTGAGAATAAACCACTTAGCATGGAAGATATTGACTACCCCATTGCTCCATGAGCGGTACGGGCACACAAAGCAGATGTTTATTTGAAGGTTTTAGAGATGGCACATGCAAATTTACTTGGAACGACAGGTTAATACCATATATAGGTAGGTATGGTGGACACTCTTGGAAGAACCTTGGCTCAAGGATTTTTGATGCACAAGCAGTATTCCCACTTAGTACAGAATTTTTTTGCTAGCAAAGATTATAAACAAGCACCACATGTTGGAGGATCCATAACAATATAGTTCTATGCAAATATACCCAAACATAACTCATTACGTTTTCTTTCTTGTCCAACTTCAACAAATTTGATCAAGTTTGAAAATAATTAATGGGTATTCACAATCACTAATATATTTGTATGTGAAAGTTCTCTTCCTTATACTAACCGTTCATGAGTTGCTTGTATGACCAATATTGTGATTGCCAAACTTCAATAGATTCACTTTCTAAACCCAATGTGAAGTATTACTAAGCATATGGAACATATATAATTTCATATTTATGATATACAATTCATTCAACAATTTACTCTTAGGATATAAGTGAAGCACAAGAGTGAATGACAAACTACTCCAAAAGATATAAGTGATGATCAACGAGTAGTCAAACAATTAAGTAACTATGTAAAGACTCTCTCCCAATCAAAACTTTTAGACCTAATAATTTTATTAAATAGCAAACAAAAATAAAAAGGCACTCCAAGAATAGCACACATCATGTGAACAAATAAAAACTTAGGCTCAACCGAGACTAACCGATAGTTGTTGATGAAGAAAGGTGGGATGCCTACCGGGGCATCCCCAAGCTTAGTTGCTTGAGACTTCTTGGAATATTATCTTGGGGAGACTTTGTCATCCCCAAGCTTGAGCTCTTGTGTCTCCTTACTTCCTCTCATATCATGGTTTCTCCTAAGTCTTAAAAACTTCATCCACACAAAACTTAACAAGAACTCGTGAGATAAGTTAGTACAAATTAATTCAAAACCTTAACATTCTCTACTGTAGCAAATCACTAAAATTATAATTCAAAATTGCATACTAAATGCCTCTGCATATTTAATACTCCTATCTACGAATAGAAACATTAAACAAGCAAACATATGCAAACAATGCAACTATAACCACAATCTGTCTAAACAGAATAGTCTGTTAAGGAGGAATAAAAATTCATACTTCCCTAACTCCAAAAATTCCGTAACATTACCATGTGAACAGATAACTTATGCTTTTTTACTATGTAAAATTTTCATATTTTTATCATGTTCTGACAATTCAGGAATATTCTGGACATAACAGAAAACTTTCTGTTTTCTAACAACAACTCATAAACTTGCAATTTGAGCATGGTAAAGGCTATACTTGACATTTTATTGAAATAAGAGATACAAACATGATTATTAATAACAGAAAACAAATCCAAATAAATGCAAATGACGCTCCAAGCAAAACACATATTATGTGACGAATAAAAATATAGCTCCGAGTGAGGTATACCGATAGTGTTGAAGACGAAAGAGGGGATGCCTTCCGGGGCATCCCCAAGCTTAGACGCTTGAGTATTCCTTGAATATTACCTTGGGGTGCCTTGGGCATCCCCAAGCTTGTGGTCTTGCCACTCCTTAGTCTCCTTCCATCGTCATCTCACCCAAAGCTTGAAAACTTCAATCACACAAAACTTAACGGAACTTGCGAGATAGATTAGTATGAAAATAAATCATTCACTTAGATACTTTCAAGACAAGATTCATAATTGTTCTCACATAATGGCTAATGTACTCTATCATTTCCACAATTTATATCCCACAATACAAGCTATGGAAACAGTAAAACAAGCAAACTATGCAATAAAAACAGAATCTGTCAAAAACAGAACATCATGTAGTGAGCAAATTAAAAAGCACACTTCTGTAACTCTAAAAAATCTGAAAAATTAGGACAATGTAAATTTTTTTCATAGAAGTACTGTGTAAAAATTTCAGAATTTTCTCACGCTCCAGTACAGAATGTAAAATCGTGCACTAGACGCTGAACTTTCTGTTTTTGCACAGAACCAAATAAACAAACATCAGCACTATCCCAAAGGTCTTACTTGGCACATTATTGAAAGAAAACATATAAAACATGATTACTACAGTAGCTTAATCATGTGGACACACAAAAACAGTAACGATAAATATTGGGTTACCTCCCAACAAGCACTTTTCTTTAATGCCTTTTAGCTAGGCATGATGATTTTAATGATGCTCACATAGAAGTAAGAATTGAAACACATAAAAGAGCATCATGAAGCATATGTAAAAAACATTTAAGCTTAACCCACTTCCTATTCATAGGAATTTTATAAGCAAACAATTTATTGTAGCAAGAATCAACTAGCATAGAACGGCAAAACAAGCATGACCTTAAAACTTTCAACATGAAGAGAGGAAACTCTATGTTGTTGAAATATATATATAAGCATATCTTCCCCTGTCATAATAATTTTCAGTAGCATCATGAATAAATTCAACAATATAACTATCACATAAAGCATTCTTTTCATGATCCACAAGCATAGAAATTTTATTACTCTCCACATAAGCAAATTTATTCTCATCAATAGTAGTGGGAGCAAATTCAATGAAATAACTATCATTTGATGCTTGATTGATATGACCCAATTCAATATTAAAATCATGATGACAAGTTTCATGGTTATCATTACTCTTTATAGCATACATGTAATCACAATAATCATCATAGATAGCAACTTTGTTGTCATACTCAATTGAAACCTCTTCCAAAATAGTGGAACCATCATTAAATAAAGTCATGACCAATCCAAATTCACTTTTATCAATATTGTAATAAGATTCAACACCCTCCAAAATGGGGGGATAATTATTATCTAAACTTGACACTCTTCCAAACCCACTTTCATCAATATAATCATCATAAATAGGAGGCATGCTATCATCATAATAAATTTGCTCATCAAAAGTTGGGGGCTAAAAATATCATCTTCATCAAACATAGCATCCCCAAGCTTATCTCTTTGCATATCATTAGCATCATGGATATTCAAAGAATTCATACTAGCAACATTGCAATCATGCTTATCATTCAAAGGACTCACATTGAAAATTTTATTAAATTATTCTTCTACAATCTTAGCACAATTTTCTGATCCATCATTTTCAAGAAAGACATTATAGAGATGAAGAAATTGAGGCAACCTCAATTCCATTTTTTTGATGGGAAACGTAGCATGAAAATCAAAAAATTCCTACGAAACACCCAAGATCTAATCTAGGAGATGCATAGCAACGACAGGGGAGTGTGTCTACGTACCCTTGTAGACCGAAAGCGGAAGCGTATAAAACGCGGTTGATGTAGTCATACTCTTCGCGATCCAATCACGATCCAACCGATCTAGCGCCGAACGGACAACACCTCCGACTTTATCACATGTGCGGCTCGGTGACGTCTCCTCCTCCTTGATCCAGCAAGCGAAGGGGGAGAATTAGATGGGATCACAACCAGCACAATGGCATGGTGGTGGAGTACCGGCAGGGCTTCGCCAAGCGACACCGGGGTGAGGAGCTGGGAGAGACGAGAAGGGGCAGCGGCTAGGCAAAGGGTGCCACCCCTACTGTAGCGACCCGACCTCAGACGGTCAAGCCTCTGTGTATCTGTGCCATCCCTGGATCAGTATGCTGGCACACACGGTACATCAATGTATATATCAAAGTGCAATCACATGTATAAATAACGTAAAACTGATATATATATACCTCATAAGTCTCAGCGGAAACAATCAAACGGGTGTGGTGGGGTCGGGGTGGAGCGGCGGAGAGAGGGGTCACGGTGGTGGCGGAGATGAGGTTCGGGGAGGTCCGCGATGAGCGGAGCGAGCTTGCCGGAGCTCCTGTGGCCAACGCGCTTCGACGAGGGCATGCGAGGTCGGGGCGGAGTCTGTAGAAGAAGAGGGGGTTCTAGAGCATGTCAAAAAGATGCGCAATATCAAGAGAAACCGATGAACGGAGGATGCGGGCGTTGTGGTGCTCACCGGCGTGGGAAAACGACGACGAACGTCTGCAGCTCCGGCGAGATGCGAACGATGATGGAGAGCTCCCGGGGTGGTCTAGGGGTAGGGTTTTAGGGGGAATCGGTCGAGGAGGACCTGGGGTATTTATAGGGCATGCCCGTGCGTGAGGAGGAAGCTCGGGATCGCGATCCCGACGAATCCGGGAATCGGCGGTGCTCCGTTCGTGCTCCAGTTTGGCTTGGCGTGGGGATGAAGAATAAGAAGGGGTGGGGTCCAGCGTTCAGCGGGAGAGAGCGAGCAGGAGGGGATCGGGTGTCCGGTGGGAAGGGTTTTCGGCGCGGGGCTGCGCTGCTGGGCCGGCTGGCTGGCTAGCGCAGGTGGGCCGTCGCGCTGTGGGCTAAAAGGCTTCGGCCAGTTTTTTTAATAAAATAGAAAAACAAAAAGGTTAAAAGAAAAGAAAATAATAATAAAATATAGACATATTATATATCAAAATGTTCATAAAAAGATTTCCTTAAACATGTACATTTAAAAAAAATCAAATAAAGTCCACAAAAATTCAAATAATGCAAACAGTGATACTGTTGCATTTAAAATTCAAATAAAAATATTTTAAAATACCAAAATGATTTAAAATTCATTATTATCCACTTTTCTATTGTAGGGAATCATTTTACCCTATTTTCCATATATTTTATTTTTGGAGAAAAATAATTTGAATAAAACCAAATAACTCCTAATTGGATTTGAATTTTTATTTCAAACCAATTTCAAATCTTTTATGTTTTTACTTGGCCAAATATGTTTCAAATGCCTCTGAATTTTGAAGTGTCATATTACTTCTCTCATTTTGAATATCTTTCAGAGAATTTGAAATTTGAAAATTCAAATAACTCCAAATTGAAAGTGGGTTCCAAAATACCTTCAAAGGGACTTTTGATTTGATTCTTTTAAACTTCCAACTCATATTTCATATAATTTGAAGAAGTCATCTTATCCTCTCTCATGAAAATCATTGAGTTGCATAAAGTCTCTGGTTTTGAAAATATTTCAAATGAAATTCAAATCATTTTCAAATCCCTTTTCATTTCTTTAAATGGAAGAAGTCATATCATCTTCACTCTAGGGTTTTGTGATGAATTGGATTTGAATTCATTGGAGATCAAATGCAAAGATGAAAGTTTGGGAAAGTCATTTCATTCCCTCTCATTCAACTTTCAAAAGTTTCAAATTCCACTCAATTTCACACAATCAATCACACAACAATCAAACAAATAATCATAATTATTTATTTAATATAACATTCCAAAATTTAGAATTTTGGGATGTTACAAACTACCACCCTTAAAATGAATCTCGTCCTCGAGATTCGGAGAGGCTAGAAAGAAGGTTAGGGTTTGGGGGTCTTTTAGCAAATCCATTGATCGGAAAGGTCTAGGGTGCTACCATACTTAAAATCAAGGTCATGGGTCCATCACAACTCAAGTACTTCTTTCCTTGACAAAAATCAGTCTTCTCACAAAATCTGGAGTCCTTGTATAGGTTCTTCCGAGTTTTGACAATGTCGGTCTTCTCATATTCCCCGGGATAACTCTTTCACTGGTGCTCTTCCGGTAAGGGCATAATCTCTTTTTTTCTCAAAATCTTGTGTCCTTTCATCAAAATAAGTCTGTTCCCGTGACGAGGTCTTCTTAGCGGACAGGTCTGTCGTCAATACTAACTACTATCGGAATTCTCATGGTGGTCAACAGTTTGTGGATTTTTCCTGCAGGAAAAGGGTCTTGGTTGAATCTCACCGTATATCCTACGGTTGGCAATGGTTGCCTGTACAGGGTTCCATCATCCTGCCATTCTAAGGTTTTTTTGGCTTGTCGTGTCGACACTCCTTTCTTGGGTTTTTAAGGCTCTCTGATTTTCCTTCAACATATGATAGTCCATGATAAAAGTCTCCGATATGGGGGCCAATCCATCCCATACTTGAACCATTACCACATACGCAGACAGTGAATCACGTATTCTAACACTTGGGCATCCTCACAAGCATTGCAGAATTTCTCTTGTCGACGAACTGAGTTCAGATAAATCCATTGTTTCTGCAAGCTGAACGAAACATCTATCGTCCTTCACAACTCTCGGGTTTTCGTATCCTCCTAAGAAACGTCTGCTGATCGGATCATAGCTTCTTCCAAATTTCTTCCTTCAACAAGGTGGTGCTTGATCCTTATTAACTCCTGGGCTTGTGGGGTATGGGCCCACTTCAACACTGCTACAACCTTTAACTCATCCGTGGAGTTACTATTGTTCCATATTCCACCATTACACTTCCTCTAAATCCAATAGTACTTCCTTCCTACATACTCTTGGGGTATCCAACATCCATAAACAATTCTCCAATTTATTTGTCCCGACTCCATTCTGTGGAATATTTTCCTTTCCATTGGTTAAGTATTCACACAAAAAAGTATCACCCACAAATTATCATACACTGATTCATCCGTAAATCATATTCCTTTCATAACAAATCCTTTTATTACATCCATAACCACTTCTCAAAAATCCAAATTTCAAAAGTACTTTATTACATATGCTGCCATCCACATAGTTTTGGTACGGTCAAGCATCACATCCATCCTTATTCATTTGTCCTACTCGAAGACTTTAATCCCACTGGAATTGAGTGATGTGCTCCTTGAAATCCTCCATATTTTCTTTCATCTTGATTTCCATGAGATTCATCTCCATCATCTCCGCATGCACTTCTCTCAGGTGTTCCTGAGTATGACGGAGTCTTGCTTCCAGTATGTCTCCGATCTGGCGTATGGCTTCCATAGCAGCTTCACAGACGGAGTCGAATAAAGTTGCTCGTGGTACACGTGAGATGAAAAAGTATTGCCCCATAGTCTTTGGGCAGACTCCTTTCTCACGGTGGAGGTGTACTTCCACATACCAAAGTTCTACTCCATTCTCCATGAAGGGGTAGCCCTTGTAGACTACATCTCCTTCAAAGTGAATATGCTTCATCATGTCCTTCAGGATCTTTGGGTAATCCTGATCACTGGTCAGGGTCATGATCGTTTCCGGGCCCTTGAGGAAAGACTCATAAAGGGTTGTCATCTGCAGTTGTAAGATAGAAGGGGTATTCAGAATAATGTTTGCATCTCCTTGGGTAAGCATTTATATCATCCAAACAAAACTTCAAATTCAATTCCCAACATCTTACAGGGTATTGTCATCCTTAAAACAAAATGTACAGGGTTATCCGTTGACCATATTCTATTATATCCGTGTACTTTATCAAAATCCCAGTTTATGCATCAACAACTCATTTTCATCCATGTTACTCACATAATCAGTTCCAAGATAAATGTTAACAACATAACAACTTCATAAAGCCTTTCAGCATATGACATATCAACTTTATTGATTCATGAATTATTACAATCTCCGAGACTTCCATTACATAACTTAACTCATCATACTTATGAAAATAGAATTGCTTCCTACTACACTTATTACCAATATCAAAATCTCAACTACTCAGCTCCAGCTTTCTTCTGATCTGAACATTCCCTAGCAAAATGTCCTACTTCCTTGCAGCGAAAACAAATGACTTCTGACATGTCTCGGGGCTTCTTTATGATTATGTAGGCTCCTTGGATTTTTAGATTCTTTTCTGGACATTCATGGAAGTAGTGCCCTGAATTCTTGCACTTAAAACATGTGATATGACTCAGGTATTTCTCGGTAGAAATTGGGTTGTTCTCGGGAGGTCTTTGTTTCCTCTTCGTGGATTTCTTCATACCAATCAGATCCTCTATTTCCTGTGGGTCATACTCCACTTCTGTTGTTGGGAATTCACCAAGATACTCAGTTCCCTTCTTCATGCAATACTGAGAGATGTGTCCTTCTTCTCCACATGCATAGCACGACTTGGTGCAAGTTTTGATTGGCTTTCCTCCATTTGTGTCCATCATAGCATCCTTCCCCACAGATACTTCCATACCTTCTCGGAGGGCTTCTTTCATTCCTTCCTTCTGCTTCTGGACAGTTTGTTGCACCATGGGGTAAATGTGACACTGAGCCGGGTAGTGGTCGGTTCCTTCGCATAAGAAACATGTAACCTGCCAAGTGGGGCATTCTTCACCTGGGTGTTTTTCCTCACAATGAGGGCATCCATCCTTGTGTTCTTCATGGGTGTGTCCTATTTCTCCGCAAACCTTGCATGCACCGGGTTTCTTCATCTTACTATCATAAGGTTTCCGGATGAGACATGATCTTAACAGAGTCTCCTTGAATTCCTCCCAAGTTTTTGCTCCGTTACTTCCTTGTATGGCTTGATGCATTTTCCACCATGTTGCAGCACTTTTTGTAAAGTACTGAAGAGCATATTGAACCTCATACTTCCTTGCAATCAAATTTTTTCAAAGTGATCCTCCATGTTTTGAATCCATAGCTCTGCCTCCGGCTGTGTCATCGGTCCAGAGAATACAAGTCCATCTTCATTCATCATCTATTGGGTCCAAGGGTTTTGGGATGAGATACGAGAGAGGGATAGAGGGAGATTCACACAATACAAACAATAGTTTTGAAAATAGGTTTTATTTGTGGCTGTTAGAAAAACACACACAAATGACAGCTCACAATTCATCGCATCTAACGTGAGTATACAACAGGGGTTTGGTCTTCTAAAGGTCATAATAATATTGGGATTCTTCAGGGTCTTCAAATTCTTCGGGTCTTCGGAGTCTTCAACCGTTGTAGCTTCAATCCTTGTACTCTGAGGTGGTCCTCAGTTGCTCCTCCATGTGATCAAAAGAGAAAGGGGTATATTCTAACTACTTGAGGTAAAACTCAGAAAAGGGTGTGAAGTAGAGGATCTTTTTGTAGAGAAATTTTTTGAGGTATCCTGTCCTAGGGCTTTCAGTTTCTAGGGTCACGTCCTACAGTCAACCTGGCTCTGATACCATCTGTGTAGCGACCCGACCTTAGACGGTCAAGCCTCTGTGTATCTGTGCCATCCCTGGATTAGTATGCTGGCACACACAGTACATCAATGTATATATCAAAGTGCAATCACATGTATAAATAACATAAAACTGATATATATACCTCATAAGTCTCAGCGGAAACAATCAAATGGGTGTGGTGGGGTCGGGGTGGAGCGGCGGAGAGAGGGGTCATGGTGGTGGCGGAGATGGGGCGCGGGGAGGTCGGCGATGAGCGGAGCGAGCTTGCCGGAGCTCCTGTGGCCGACGCGCTCCGACGAGGGCACGCGAGGTCGGGGCGGAGTCTGTAGAAGAAGAGGGGGTTCTAGAGCATGTCAAAAAGATGCGCAATATCAAGAGAAACCGATGAACGGAGGATGCGGGCGTTGTGGTGCTCACCGGCATGGGAAAACGACGACGAACGTCTGCAGCTCCGGCGAGATGCGAACGATGATGGAGAGCTCTCGGGGTGGTCTAGGGGTAGGGTTTTAGGGGGAATTGGTCGAGGAGGACCTGGGGTATTTATAGGGCATGCCCGTGTGTGAGGAGGAAGCTCGGGATCGCGATCCCGACGAATCCGGGATTCGGCGGTGCTCCGTTCGTGCTCCAGTTTGGCTTGGCATGGGGATGAAGAAGAAGAAGGGGTGGGGTCCAGTGTTCAGCGGGAGAGAGCGAGCGGGAGGGGATCGGGTGGCCGGTGGGAAAGGTTTTCGGCGCGGGGCTGCGCTGCTGGGCCGGCTGGCTGGCTAGTGCAGGTGGGCCGTCACGCTGTGGGCTAAAAGGCTTCGGCCAGTTTTTTTTTTAATAAAATAGAGAAACAAAAAGGTTAAAAGAAAATAAAATAATAATAAAATATAGACATATTATATATCAAAATGTTCAGAAAAAGATTTCCTAAAACATGTACATTTTTAAAAAATCAAATAAAGTCTACAAAAATTCAAATAATGCAAACAGTGATACTGTTGCATTTAAAATTCAAATAAAAATATTTTAAAATACCAAAATGATTTCAAATTCATTATTATCCACTTTTCTATTGTAGGGAATCATTTTACCCTTTTTTCCATATATTTTATTTTTGGAGAAAAATAATTTGAAAAAAAACAAATAACTCCTAATTGGATTTGAATTTTTATTTCAAACCAATTTCAAATCTTTTCTGTTTTTACTTGGCCAAATATATTTCAAATGCCTCTGAATTTTGAAGTGTCATATTACTTCTCTCATTTTGAATATCTTTCAGAGAATTTGAAATTTGAAAATTCAAATAACTCCAAATTGAAAGTGGGTTCCAAAATACCTTCAAAGGGACTTTCGATTTGATTCTTTTAAACTTCCAACTCATATTTCATATAATTTGAAGAAGTCATCTTATCCTCTCTCATGAAAATCATTGAGTTGCATAAAGTCTCTGGTTTTGAAAATATTTCAAATGAAATTCAAATCATTTTCAAATCCCTTTTCATTTCTTTAAATGGAAGAAGTCATATCATCTTCACTCTAGGGTTTTGTGATGAATTGGATTTGAATTCATTGGAGATCAAATGCAAAGATGAAAGTTTGGGAAATTCATTTCATTCCCTGTCATTCAACTTTCAAAAGTTTCAAATTCCACTCAATTTCACACAACAATCAAACAAATAATCATAATTATTTATTTAATATAACATTCCAAAATTTAGAATTTTGGGATGTTACACCTACCCTTTCACCTCCACCCTTTATATAAGGGTGAGGGGGGGGGGGGGGTCGGCCAGCCCTAGCCCCCCCTCCATGGGAGGGGGTGGCGGCCAAGGGGGGAGGAGTGCCCTCCAAGCCATGTGGAGGGCCCTCCCCTCTAGGGTTTGTCACCCCTAGACGCATGGGCCTTGTAGGGGCTGGTGCGCCTGGCCCAATAAGGCCAGGGCGCCCCCTACAGCCCATGCTAGCCTATGGGACGTGGTGGTACCCTCCGAGGACTTCCAGACCCCTCCGGAACCCTCTGGAACCTTTCGGTGACTTCCCGGTACAATACAGAAAAAAACCTAACTTTTCCCGGAACCCTGACAACAATTTTCCATATATAAATCTTTACCTCCGGACCATTCCGGAGCTCCTCATGACGTCCGGGATCTCATCCGAGACTCCGAACAACCTTCGGTTACCAACATTAAATATCCCAATACTACTCTAGCGTCATCGAACGTTAAACGTGCGACCCTGCGGGTTCGAGAATCATGTAGACATGACCGAGATGCCTCTCCGGTCAATAACCAATAGCGGCACCTGGATGCTCATATTGGTTCCTACATATTGCACGAAGATCTTCATCGGTTGAACCACGATGTCGAGGATTCAGTTAATCCCGTATGCAATTCCCTTTGTCCAGCGATATGTTACTTGCCTGAGATTCGATTGTTGGTATCTCCATATCTAGTTCAATCTCGTTACCGGCAAGTCTCTTTACTCATTCCGTAATACTAGATACCATGACTAAACTCATTAATCACATGAAGCTTCTTGTGATGTTGTATTACCGAGAGGGCCCAGAGATATCTCTCCATCACACGGAGTGACAAATCCCAGTCTCGATCCATGCAACCCAATAGACACCCTCGGAGATACCTGTAGAGCACCTTTATGATCACCCAGTTACGAAGTGACATTTGATTGCACACAAAGTATTCCTCCGGTGTCCGAGAGTGGCATGGTCTCATGGTCAAAGGAATAGATACTTGACATGAAGAAAGCTGTAGCAAATAAACTAAGTGATACAATCTGATGCTAAGCTTACCGTTGGGTCTGTCCATCATCATTCTCCTAAGGATGTGATCCCGTTATCAAATGACAACTCATGTCTATGGTTAGGAAACCTTAACCATCTTTGATCAACAAGCTAGTCTAGTAGAGGCTTACTAGGGACACGATGTTGTTTATGTATTCACACAAGTATTTAAGTTTCCGGTCAATACAATTCTATCATGAATAATAAACATTTATGATGAACAAGGAAATATGATAATAACCAATTTATTATTGCCTCTAGGGCATATTTCCAACAGTCTCCCACTTACACTAGAGTCAATAATCTAGTTTGCGTCGTAATGAATCTAACACCCATGGAGTCCTGGTGCTGATCATGTTTTGCTCGTGGAAGAGGTTCAGTCAACGGGTCTGCCACATTCAGATCTGTGTGTACTTTGCAAAGTTCTATGTCTCCCTCCTTGATGTAATCACGGATGGAGTTGAAGCAGCGTTTGTTGTGCTTGGTCTTCTTGTGAAACCTGGTCTCCTCGGCAATGGCAATTGCACCAGTGTTGTCACAAAAGATAGTCATTGGATCCGATGCACTAGGTATTGCTCCTAGATCGGATATGAACTCCTTCATCCAGACTCCTTGCGTTGCTTCCGAAGCAGCTATATATTCCGCTTCACATGTAGATCCCGCTACGACGCTTTGCTTGGAACTGCACCAACTGACTGCTCCACCATTCAATATAAATACGTATCCGGTTTGAGACTTTGAGTCATCCGGATCTCTGTTGAAGCTAGCATCGACGTAACCCTTTACGGCAAGCTCTTCGTCACCTCCATAAACGAGAAACATGTCCTTAGTCCTCTTTAGGCACTTCAGGATATTTTTGACCGTTGTCCAGTGATCTACTCCTGGATCACTTTGGAACCTCCCTACCAGACTTATGGCAAGGGAGACATTAGGTTTGGTACACTGCATGGCATACATTATAGAACCTATGGCTGAGGCATAGGGGATGACTTTCATCCTTTCTCTTTCTTCTGCCATGGTAGGGGTTTGAGTCTTACTCAACTTCACACCTTGCAACACAGGCAAGAACCCCTTCTTTGACTGGTCCATTTTGAACTTCTTCAAAATCTTGTCAAGGTATGTGCTTTGTGAAAGTCCTATCAGGCGTCTTGATCTATCTCTATAAATTTTAATGCCCAATATGTAAGCAGCTTCACCCAGGTCTTTCATTGAAAAAATCTTGTTCAAATAACCTTTTATGCTTTCCAGAAATTCTATATCATTTCCAATCAATAATATGTCATCCACATATAGTATTAGAAATGCTACAGAGCTCCCACTCACTTTCTTGTAAATACAAGCTTCTCCATAAGTTTGTATGAAATCATAAGCTTTGATCACCTCATCAAAGTGTATATTCCAACTCCGAGATGCTTGCACCAGTCCATAGATGGACCGATGGAGCTTGCATACCTTATTAGCATCCTTAGGATCAATAAAACCTTCAGGTTGCATCATATACAACTCTTCCTCAAGGAAACCATTAAGGAACGCGATTTTCACATCCATCTGCCAGATTTCATAATCGTAAAATGTGGCAATCGCTAACATAATTCTAACAGACTTCAACATCGCTATGGGTGAGAAGGTCTCATCATAGTCAACCCATTGAACTTGTCGAAAACCCTTCGCGACAAGTCGAGCTTTATAGACGGTGGCATTACCATGAGCGTCTGTCTTCTTCTTAATGATCCATTTGTTCTCAATGGCCTGTCGGTCATCGAGTAAGTCTACCAAAGTCCATACTTGGTTCTCATACATGGATCCTATCTAGGATTTTATGGCCTCAAGCCATTTGTCGGAATCCGGGCTCATCATTGCTTCTTCATAGTTCGTAGGTTCACCGTTGTCCAACAACATGACTTCCAAGACAGGATTACCGTACCACTCTGGTGCGGAACGTACCCTAGTTGACCTACGAAGTTCAGTAGTAACTTGATCCGAAGTTTTATGATCATCATCATTAGCTTCCTCTCCGGCTGGTGTAGACATCACGGGAACTTCTTTGTGTGATGTGCCACCTTCCAATTCAAGATAAGGTACAATTACCTCATCAAGTTCTACTTTCCTCCCACTCACTTCTTTCGAGAGAAACTCCTTCTCTAGAAAGGATCCATTCTTGGCAACAAAGATCTTGCCCTCAGATCTGTGATAGAAGGTATACTCAATGGTCTCTTTAGGTTATCCTATGAAGACGCACTTCTCCGCTTTGGGTTCGAGCTTATCAGGCTGAAGCCTCTTGACATAAGCGTCGCATCCCCAAACTTTAAGAAATGATAATTTAGGTTTCTTGCCAAACCATAATTTATACGGTGTCGTCTCAACGGATTTAGACGGTGCCCTGTTTAAAGTGAATGCAGCTGTTTCTAATGCATAACCCAAAACGATAGTGGCAAATCGGTAAGAGACATCATAGAACACACCATATCCAATAGAGTATGATTACGACGCTCGGACACACCATTACGCTGTGGTGTTCCAGGTGGCGTGAGTTGTGAAACAATTCCACATTGTCTTAAATGCATGCCAAACTCGTGACTCAAATATTCACCTCCACGATCAGATCGTATAAATTTTATTTTCTTGTTACGATGATTCTCTACTTCACTCTGAAACTCCTTGAACTTTTCAAATGTTTTAGACTTGTGTTTCATTAAGTAAATATACCCATATCTACTCGAATCATCCGTGAATATAACAAAATAACCATATCCACCGCGTGCTTCAACACACATCGGACCGCATACATCGGTATGTATTATTTCCAATAAGTCACTTGCCCACTCCATTGTTCCGGAAAATGGGGTTTTAGTCATCTTGCCCATGAGGCATGGTTCACATGTTTCAAATGATTCATAATCAAGTGATTCCAAAAGTCCATCAGCATGGAGTTTCTTCATGCACTTTACACCAATATGACCTAAGCGATAGTGCCACAAGTATGTGGTACTATCATCATTAACTTTGCATCTTTTGGCATCAATATTATGAACATGTGTATCACTACGATCGAGATTCAACAAGAATAAACCAGTCACCAAGGGTGCATGACCATAAAAGATATTATTCATATAAATAGAACAACCATTATTCTCTGACTTAAATGAATAACCGTCTCACAATAAACAAGATCCAGATATAATGTTCATGCTTAATACATGCATCAAATAACAATTATTCAGGTTTAAAACTAATACCGAAGGTAGACGTAGAGGGAGCGTACCGATGGTGATCACATCAACCTTGGAACCATTTCCGACGCGCATCGTCACCTCGTCCTTAGCTAGTCTCCGTTTATTCCGCAGCTCCTGTTTTGAGTTACAAATATTAGCAACCGAACCAGTATCAAATACATAGGCGCTACTACGAGCACTAGTAAGGTACACATCAATAATATGTATATCAAATATACCTTTGTTGACGTTGCCAGCCTTCTTATCTGCCAAGTACTTAGGGCAGTTTCGCTTCCAGTGACCATTCCCCTTGCAATAGAAGCACTAAGTTTCAGGTTTGGGTCCGGCCTTGGGTTTCTTCACTGGAGCGGCAACTGGCTTGCCATTCTTCTTGAAGTTCCCTTTCTTTCCCTTGCCTTTCTTCTTGAAACTGGTGGTCTTGTTGACCATCAACACTTGATGCGCTTTCTTGATTTCTACTTCCGCGGCTTTAAGCATCGCGAAGAGCTCAGGGATCGTCTTCTCCATCCCTTGCATATTGTAGTTCATCACGAAGCCCTTGTAGCTTGGTGGCAGTGACTGAAGAACTCTGTCAATCACTACTTCATCCGAAAGATTAACTCCCAACTAATTCAAGCGGTTGAAGTACCCAGACATTTTGAGTACATGCTCGCTAACGAAGTTGTTCTATTTGATCTTACAGCTAAAGAACTTGTCGGAGGCGTCATACCTGTCGACCCGGGCGTGAGCCTGAAATAACAATTTCAGCTCCTGGAACATCTCATATGCTCCGTGGTGCTCAAAACATCTTTGGAGCCCCGGTTCTAAGCCGTAAAGCATGGCGCACTGAACTATCGTGTAGTCATCATTTCTTGTCTGCCAGACGTTCATAGCGTCCAGATTTGCGGGAGCGGGTGCTTCACCTAGTGGTCCATCAAGGATATAAGCCTTCTGTGCAGCAGTGAGGATAATCCTCAGATTATGGACCCAGTCTGCATAGTTGCTTCCATCATCTTTCAACTTAGCTTTCTCTAGGAACGCATTAAAATTCAGGGGAGCTACAACGCAAGCCATTGATGTACAACATAAAATTGCAAAGACATTTAGACTAAGTTCATGATAATTGGTTCAGTTAATCAAATTACTAGTGAACTCCCACTTAAATCAACATCCCTCAAGTTGTCTAAGTGTTACATGATCCAAATCAACTAACCCATGTCCGATCATCACGTGAGATGGGGCAGTCATCAATGGTGAACATCTCCATGTTGATCATATCTACTATATGACTCATGTTCGACCTTTCGGTCCTCCGTGTTTCGAGGCCATGTCTGTACATGCTAGGCTCGTCAAGTTTAACCCAAGTATTCTGCATGTGTAAAACTGGCTTACACCCGTTGTATGTGAATGTAGAGTCTATCACACCCGATCTCGAAACGACGAACTTTCGCAACGGTGCATACTTAGGGAGAACACCTTTTATTTGAAATTAAATGAAGGGAACATCTTATAATGCTACCATCATCCTAAGAAAAATAAGATGCATAAAAGGATAAACATCACATGCAATCAATATGTATGGCCATTATCATCTCGTGCTTTTGATCTCCATCTCCAAAGCACCGGCATGATCTCCATCATCACCGGCATGACACCATGATCTCCATCATCATCATATCATCACGTGGTTGTCTCTGCCAACTATTGCTTCTACGACTATTGCTAACTCATAGCGATAAAGTAAAGCAAATACATGGCGTTTAATGATTGACATGCAGGTCATACAATAAATTAAAGACAACCCTATGGATCCTGCCGGTTGTCGTACTCATCGACATGCAAGTCGTGAACCTATTACAAAACATGATCATCTCATACATCAATATATATCACATCACGTTTTGGCCATACCACATCATAACATGCCCTACAAAAACAAGTTAGACGTCCTCTACTTTGTTCTTGCAAATTTTACGTGGTTGCTGAGGGCATCAAATAAGAACCATTCTTACCTACGCAAAACCACAACGGTGATATGTAAGTTGCCTTTTAACCTTCTACAAGGACCGCTCTTGTCAAAACAGATTCAACTAAGGTAGGAAAGACAGACACCCGCCAGCCACTTTTATGCAATACAAGTTGCTTGTCAGTCAGTGGAACCGGTCTCTTGTGCGAGGACAAGTAAGGTTGGTCCGGGCCTCTTCATCCCACAATACCATAGAATCTAGAAATAACAAAAGAGGTAAGCAATTTGAACATCAATGCCCACAACTACTTTGTCTTCTACTCGTGCATATACATCTATGCATAGACCTAGCTCTGAAGCCACTGATGGGAAACGTAGCATGAAAATCAAAAAAATTCCTATGAAACACCCAAGATCTAATCTAGGAGATGCATAGCAACGAGAGGGGAGTGTGTCTACGTACCCTTGTAGACCGAAAGCGGAAGCGTATAAAACACGGTTGATGTAGTCGTACTCTTCGCAATCCAATCACGATCCAACCGATCTAGCGCCGAACGGACGGCACCTCCGAGTTTAGCACATGTGCAGCTCGGTGAGGTCTCGTCCTCCTTGATCCAGCAAGCAAAGGGGGAGAAGTAGATGGGATCACAACCAACACGACAGTGTGGTGGTGATGGTGGTGGTGGAGTACCGGCAGGGCTTCGCCAAGCGACACTGGGGTGAGGAGATGGGAAAGACGGGAAGGGGCAGCAGCTAGGCAAAGGGTGCCGCCCCTCCCCTTGCGCCTCCGCCATTTATATAAGGGTGAGGGAGGGGCCGTCCAGCCCTAGCCCCTCCTCCAAGGAGGGGGAGGAGTGCCCTCCAAACCAAGTGCAGGGCCCTCCCCTCTATGGTTTCTCACCCCCAGGCGCATGGGCCTTGAAGGGGCTCGTGCGCCTGGCCCAATAAGGCCAGGGCGCCCCACTACATCCTATGCTAGCCTATGGGACGTGGTGGAACCCTCCGAGGACTTCGGACCCCTCCGGAACACTCTGGAACCTTCCGGTGACTTCCCGGTACAATACCGAAAAAACTAAACTTTTCCCGGAACCCCGACAACAACTTTCCATATATAAATCTTTACCTCCGGACCATTCCGGAGCTCCTCGTGACATCCGGGATCTCATCTGGGTCTCCGAACAACCTTCGGTTACCAACATCAAATATCCCAATACTACTCTAGCATCATCGAACGTTAAGCGTGCGACCCTGCGGGTTCGAGAATCATGTAGACATGACCGAGACACCTCTCCGGTCAATAACCAATAGTGGGACCTGGATGCCCATATTGGTTCCTACATATTCCACGAAGATCTTCATCGGTTGAACCACGATGTCGAGGATTCAGTTAATCCCGTATGCAATTCCCTTTGTCCGGCGATATGTTAGTTGCCCGAGATTCGATCGTCAGTATCTCCAAACCTAGTTCATTCTGGTTACTGGCAAGTCTCTTTACTCATTCCGTAATACAAGATCCCGTGACTAAACTCATTAATCACATGAAGCTTCTTGTGATGTTGTATTACCAAGAGGGCCCAGAGATATCTCTTCGTCACACGGAGTGACAAATCCCAGTCTCGATCCATGCAACCCAATAGACACCCTCGAAGATACCTGTAGAGCACCTTTATGATCACCCAATTACGAAGTGATGATTGATAGCACACAAAGTATTCCTCCGGTGTCTGGGAGTGGCATGATCTCATGGTCTACGGAACAGATACTTGACATGAAGAAAGCTGTAGCAAATAAACTAAGTGATACGATCTGATGCTAAGCTTACGGTTAGGTCTGTCCATCACTTCATTCTCCTAATGATGTGATCCCGTTATCAAATGACAACTCATGTCTATGGTTAGGAAACCTTAACCACCTTTGATCAACGAGCTAGTCTAGTAGAGGCTTACTAGGGACACGGTGTTGTTTATGTATTCACACATATATTTAAGTTTCCGTTCAATACAATTCTAGCATGAATAATAAACATTTATGATGAACAAGGAAATATGATAATAACCAATTTATTATTTCCTCTAGGGCATATTTCCAACATTTTTTTGTAGTTTTCTTTTATAAACCAAACTAGTGATAAAATAAGAAACTAAAGGATTCAATTGCAAGATCTAAAGATATACCTTCAAGCACTCACCTCCCCGGCAACGACGCCAGAAAAGAGCTTGATGTCTACTGCACAACTTTATTCTTGTAGACTCCGTTGGGCCTCCAAGCGCCGAGTTTTGTAGGACAGCAACAAATTTCCCTCAAGTGGATGACCTAAGGATTATCAATCCGTGGGAGGTGTAGGATGAAGATGGTCTCTCTCAAACAACCCTGCAATCAAATACAAGAAATCTCTTGTGTCCCCAACACACCCAATACAATGGTAAATTGTATAGGTGCACTAGTTCGGCGAAGAGATGGTGATACAAGTGTAGTATGGATAGTACATATAGGTTTTTGTAATTTGAAATAATAAAAACAGCAAGGTAACAAGTAATAAAAGTGAGCACAAACGGTATTGCAATGCTTGGAAACAAGGCCTAGGGTTCATACTTTCACTAGTGCAATCTCTCAACAGTGCTAACATAATTGAATCATACAACAATCCCTTAACGTGCGACAAAGAATCACTCGAAAGTTCCTATCAATAGCGGAGAACATAATATGAAATTGTGTAGGTAGCAAAACCACCTCAAAGTTATCTTTCCGATCAATCTATTGAGCCGTCCCTATAAGTGTCACAAATAGCCCTAGGGTTAGTACTAGAATAACACCATATGATACACATCAATCGACTCTAATGTCACCTAGATACTCCAATGTCACCACAAGTATCCGTGAGTTAATTATTTGATACGCATCAAACAATTTCAGATTCATAACATTCAATCCAACACAAAGAATTTCAAAGAGTACCCCAAAGTTTCTATCGAAGAAAGTAGGACAAAAACATGTATCAACCTATGTGCCTAGATTACCCCAATGTCACCTCGGGAATCCGCAAGTTGATTACCAAAACATATATCAAGTGACTCAATAGAATACCCCATTGTCACCACTGGTATCCTCATGCAAGACATATATCAAGTGATCTCAAATCCAATAATCAATCCGATAATAATGAAACCTCAAAGGGAAAGACCCAATTCATCACAACAAGATAGTGAGGGAAGAACGCCATATGATCCAACTATATTAACAAAGCTCATGGTACATCTAGATCATGCCAAATCAAGAACACGAGAGAGAGAGATCAAACACATAGCTACTGGTACATACCCTCAGCCCCGAGGGTGAACTACTCCCTCCTCATCATGGAGACCGCCGGGATGATGAAGATGGCCTCTGGTGATGATATCCCCCTCCGGCTGGGTGCCGAAAAAGGCCTCTAGATGAGATCGCTTCGGAACAGAGGCTTGCATCGGCGGCGTGGGAGTTCTAGGTTTCTTTCTGGGGGTTTCTATATTTATAGGATTTTTCAGCGTTGATTTCACGCCAGGAGGGGTATCCGAGGGACCCACGAGCTCAGACGGCGCAGCCTAGGGGGGCATGCTAGGTGAGCTCGTGACTCCCCTGGACTTCGTCTGGTCCTCTTCCGAAGCTTCATGGGTCTCTTCTTGTCCATAAAAAATCACTGTAAATTTTCGTGCCATTTGGACTTCGTTTGGTATGATTTTTCTGCGAAACAAAAAATAGCCAAAAAACAGAAACTCGCACTGGGCACTAGGTCAATAGGTTAGCCCACAAAAATCATATAAAAGTGCACCAAAACCATATGAAATTGTTGTAAACATGGCATGAATACTTCATAAATTATAGATACGTTGGAGACGTATCAGGGGCCAATGAACCGGGAAGGGCACATGGACCGAGGGGTGGGGCTATAGCCCACATGGGCTGGCCGCACCATTCCCCAAGGCACATGTCGTTTAAATCTAGAGATAAGGTCCTATCTATAAATTTAAAGGGTTGAATCTAGAGATAAGATGTTATCTCCAAGTTTAAAGGGATTTCTCCCTTATGGCCATCCCTAGGAGGGTTTTGGACGCCCTCTCCTACCCCCTAGCCTATATAAAGAGGGGGGAGGGGCATGGGGGCAGCCACCCGTTCACCCTTTCCCATTGCCTCTCCCAACTCCTTCCACGTTTCTCCGGTATGCGCTTGGCGAAGCCCTGCCGGAATTCCGCTGCCACCACCACCACCTTGCCGTTGTAATGGTCCCGATCTCATCTACCTCCTCTCCCTCGCTTGCTGAATCAAGAAGGAGAGGATGCCATCGAGCTGAACATGTGCTAAACTCGGAGGTGTCGTCTGTTCGGCGCTAGATCGGATCGTATCGTGATTGGATCGCGAAGAGTACGACTACATCAACCGCGTTACATACACTAACGCTTGAGTCTACAAGGGTATGCAGACACACTTCCCCTTGTTGCTATGCTTCTCCTAGATTAGATCTTGGTTGTCACGTAGGATTTTTTTTATTTTCATGCTATGTTACCCATCAGGAGGGTTGGATCCCACCATTTGGGGGCGTCTCTGATACGTCTCCAACGTCTCTATAATTTTTGATTGTTCCATGCTATTATAGTATCAATCTTGGATGTTTTTATATGCAATTATATATCATTTTTTGGGACTAACTTATTAACCTAGTGCCTAGTGCCAGTTGTTGTTTTCTGCTTGTTTTTGGCTTTTCAGAGAAACAGTACCAAATGAAGTCCGAATGCCACGAAAATTTTTGGAGATTTTTTTCTGGACAAAATGACCCTTGGAAGCTTCGGGAGGAGGCCAGAAGCCTCACTGAGGCTTCACAAGGCAACAGGGCGTGCCCCAGGGGGGCATACCGTGTTGCCTTGTGGGGCCCACGTGACTCCGTTTGACATAATTCCACTTCTATAAATTCACAAATATTGGGAAACCCCCAGAGAGCCAGAAGAAATAACTATTCCGCCGCCGCAAGCCTCTGTTCTTCCGCGATCCCATCTGGAGGCCTTTTCCGGTACTCTGCCGGAGGGGGAATCGATCACGGAGGGCTTCTACATCAACCTTGTTGCCCTTCCGATAATGTGTGAGTAGTTTACCACAGACCTACGGGTCCATAGCTAGTAGCTAGATGGCTTCTTCTCTCTCTTTGATCTTCAATACAATGGTCTCCTTGATGTTCTTGGAGTTATATCCGATGTAATCTTCTTTTGCGGTGTGTTTGTTGAGATCCGATGAATTGTGAGTTTATGATCAGATTATTCATGAGAAATATTTGAGTCTTCTCTGAACTCTTTTATGCATGATTGTTATAGCTTTGTATTTCTCTCCGATCTATCGGTTTAGTTTGGTCTACTAGATTGATTTATCTTGCAATGGGAGAGGTGCTTTGTGATGGGTTCAATCTTGCGGTGATCAATCCCAGTGACAGGAAGGGACATGACACGTATTTGTATTGTTGCCATTAAGGATAAAAAGATGGGGTTTATTCATATTGCTTGAATTTGCTTCTCTACGTCATGTCATCTTGCTTAAGGCGTTACTCTGTTTTTATTAACTTAATACTCTAGATGCATGCTGGATAGCGGTCGATGAGTGGAATAATAGTAGTAGATGCAGGCTGGAGTCGGTCTACTTGTCTCGGACGTGATGCCTATATACATGATCATTGCCATGAATCCGTCATAATTATTTGCTATTCTGTCAATTGCCCAACAGTAATTTGTTTACCCACCGTATGTTTCTATGCTCAAGAGAGAAGCCTCTAGTGAAAACTATGGCCCCCGGGTCTATCTTTATCATATAAAAAACCTAAAAATACCTTGCTGCAATTTATTTACTTTTATTTTAATTAGTATTTTAGTTTAGCTATTTACCTCTATAAGATTTAATCCATGCAAGTAACCGCTAAGAGGATTGACAACCCTCTTATTTGCGTTGGGTGCAAGTGTTTGCTTTTGTGTGTGCAGGTGCGCTTAACGAAATTTTGCTTGGTTCTTGTCGGGGAGATGACCCCCGGGTAGGGTCAAGGAGACGAAACGACGCTTCAAATCATCGGGGCGGCCAACGCCCCTCGATCCGGCTGCCCGGCCACCCCGGCCGGCTCGCCACCCGGCTGCTCCGACCGGCTCGCCACCCGGCTGCTCCAGCCGGCTCCCCGTCCGGCTGCTCCAGCCGGCCTGCTACGCGGAGTCAACCGCGACATCACATCTAACCCGACGCGGACGAGACGGCCATACCGTGGCCACTATTGCTGATAAAGCATACGCTGTTCACTCGTCATGCACATTGTCATGTTTAGTGCCTCTTGTCCCCTGGGCACTGGTCTATAAACAGTCCCAGGGGAGCTCACTCACGCCGGGCCTCTCAGCCACAAGGCTACTCACGCACACACACTCACACATAGCCAGGAGCTCCACGCCCACTCACTCTCTCATTTTCCTCACGTGCACATGTACCAGTAGATGAGCACATAGCTCGTAGCTCTTCTCAGACACAGCTCCAGGAGCAACTCTGTACTGCCATATACTCCACATATACATCAGACATGCAGGAGTAGGGGTGTTACCTCCCACGGAGGGCTCCGAACCTGGGTAAACCACCGTGTACAGTTGCCCAAACCCGTCCCGGATCTCCACTGTAGCCTTGCTCTCACCTCTTTAAGCCATCCCTGGCATCTGCCGTGATCGCGCGTCCCCCGCGAGAATACCACGATAGTTGGCGCCCACCGTGGGGCTAGCTGCTGCTGGAACTGCGGTCCGGGCGGGACCATCTTCGTCATCTCTGCCGTGACGTCGCCGCCGTCGCTCCGGCCGCGCTCGAGGGCTCGACATCAACACGCCCCCGGGGCGACCGTGCGGTACGCCGCATCCTCGCCGTCGGCCTCGACACCATCCGCCTCCGCCTTCCCCGCGCGCGCCGTTTTGCCTCGTCGCCCGCTTCACTCTCTTCTCCTCGGGCTTCGCCACCATCTGCTGCAGCAGCTGCTGCCTGTTGCCACCCAGACAATGGCCATACACGCCCTAGATAATCCCCGTATAATCCCCATACATTAGTCAGACCATGGTCATACACTACTCGGACACTTCCCAGACGATGGCCACCCATACAAAGCACATACTCCGGCTGCCCCGTCCGCAGCCGTGCGCCCGCTCCACCGCGCCGCTTCGCTCCGTCCAGCTGCTCCGCCGCCGGCCTCCTCGCGGTGGCCACTGCTTTGCATGCTGCCCCCCTCCGCTCCCGCGGCTTTTTCCCCTGCCTCTGCTGCTAGCTCGCTCGCCTCGCTGTAGCTGTAGCAGCTCCCATGCCTCGTTGTAGCTGTAGCTGCTCCCATGCCTCACTGTAGCTGTAGCAGCTCCCATGCCTCGCTGTAGCTGTAGCTGCTCCCATGCTTCCCTGTAGCTGCAGTTGCTGCCATGCAGCACTTCGCTGTGGCTGCAGTTGCTGCCATGCCCCGTCCGGCGTCGCGCCCGGCTGCCTCCGCCCGCGCTGCGCCCCCGCACCCGGCCGCATCGCACGCGTCGTGAGCCGCGCCTACCCTCTGGGGCTCCTCGCCCGCGCCCCTCCACGACGTCCCCGTGCGCGCGCATCCCGGCCTCCCGCACGCCGGCTGGCCGGCTCCGCCCGCTCTCGCGCGCCCCGCGCGCCGCCTCATCCCTGTGCGCCCCGCCTCTGCGGCTGCCGCGTCGCGCCGTCGGGTCACCGCCGCAGCCGGCTCAGCCACGCCCGCGCGCCCCGTGCCGGCTCGCCGCTCCGCCCCTGCGCGCTGGCCTCCTCCGCGCCGGCTGGCCGTCCCACGCCGACTGCTCAGCCGCGCCCGCGCGCCGGCCTCCTCCGCGTCGGCTGGCCATCCCACGCCTGCCGGCTCCCACGCTGGCCGGCCCCGCTCGCCCCGCAGCCGACTCGCCGCCAGCCGGCCCCGCCCCGCGGCCGGCTCCGCTCCCCCGTGCCGGTTGCTCCGCGCGAGCCGGCCCTGCCTCGCCTCCGCTCCGGCCACGTCCGCGCCTCCCGCGCGCGTCCTCCGCTGCCGCACGCCGCTGCCAGCTCGCCGCTGCAGCTGGCCACCGCCGCATCCCGGCCGCGGCCCGCCACTCCAGCCGGCTGCGCCCCGCGCGCACATCCACTCCAACAGCCCTCGCAGGCCGGCTGTCCGAAGAGAAGCAAAAAAAAACTGCCGGATAGAAAAAGAAAAAGACGTCCGCTGCACCCACCTGCCTGCGTCGCCGCTCGACCGGCTGGCCCGCCTGCCCGCGTCACCGCCTGGCCAGCTGGCCTGCCCGCCCGCTTCGACGCCGGGCCGGCTGAAGAGCCGGCCCGGCCGCCTGCCCGCTTCGCCTCCCGTTCGCCTCGACGCCTGGCCGATCAGGCCCGATCGGCTGGGGCGCCCCTCGATCGCCCGGAGGCTCGCGCCGCCTGCCGGAGGTCACCTCCGCCCCGTCTACGCCAAAAGCAATGTGAGCTCCTGTCCGCGTACCTTTGCACCGTGAACACAACGGATGACCCCGAGCGACCCTCGGGGGCATCTCCGCATTTTTTATCAGCTGCTTTACTGCTCATCCCCGGCGCCAGCTAGTCTTGGCCTAGAGGCTTGCCGTTTGGCCCCATTCGTTCCTCCCGCAGACGGCTTAGTAGTGTGAATGGTACCAACGGCTGACTATCCGTCTCACCTACAGACCGGCTCCCGGCTGTCCGGCTGACGAGAGCAAACGCTGGAGGTCACCTCACATGAAAAACGTCCGGGGAGAAAACGGCTTGGGCGACCCGGTCGTTCCCTTTATGAGTATCTGCTCGATCGAATCTGCTCCCAAAGTCCGAGTACTATACACTCTACTCCGCAGCCCACTCTTCGTCTCAGCTACAGACCGGCTCCCGGCTGTCCGGCTAGCAAGAGCAAAAGCCAAAGAGCGGAGGGGACATGAAAAAGACTGAAGGGGGCTCAGACGAAACCGAGTCGGCACCCTCTGCATAAAACTTGCGCTGCCAAAGCTAAATATTTGATATATCCGCACTGACTAACTTTGTCTTTCGCACGATCATTTCCGTGGGGAACCCCCCTCCTCACCCGGAGGCTCGGAGGCTACACCCAGTGGGTTCGCCGGCGCGCCCCGCTGGAAAAACGCCACGCCGGGTGCAGGCCCACCGCCGGCTGCCGCCGGCATCCTCGACGCCACCGTCTGCTCCAACATCTGGGATACCCTCCGCCCGACTCTTCGAGTCTCCCGGAGGCTCGGAGGCTACACCCAGTGGGTGCGCTGGCGCGCCCCCACTGGAAGCAAGCCGCGCCGGCTGTCATCGACGACATCTGCTACATCCAAGAGAGCGAAGACCATCCGCCCGACCCTTCGAGTCGCCCGGAGGCTCGGAGGCTACACCCAGCGGGTGCGCTGGCGCGCCCCCACTGGAAACAGCCAGCCGGCGGACTCCGCGTCCGCGCCCGGCAAGGCCCCACGCCCACCAGCCGGCGGACTCCGTGTCCGCGCCCGGCAGGGCCCCGCGCCCACCAGCCGGCGGACTCCGCGTCCGCGCCCGGCAGGGCCCCGCGCCCACCAGCCGGTGGACTCCGTGTCCGCGCCCGGCATCCTCGACGCTGCCGTCTGCTTCATCAACACCCGCGGAAACCCTCCGCCCAACTCTTCGAGTCGCCCGGAGGCTCGGAGGCTACACCCAGTGGGTGCGCTGGAGCGCCCCCACTGGAAGCAAGCCGCGCCGGCTGCAAGCCCGCAGCCGGCTGTCGTCTGCTACATCAACGCCCGCGGAAACCCTCCGCCCGACTCTTCAAGTCGCCCGGAGGCTCGGAGGCTACTGTCGGGGGGATGACCCCCGGGTTGGCTCAAGGAGACGAAACGATGCTTCAAAACATCGGGGCGGCCAACGCCCCTCGGTCCGGCTGCCCGGCCACCCCGGCCGGCTCGCCACCCGGCTGCTCCGACCGGCTCGCCACCCGGCTGCTCCAGCCGGCTCCCCGTCCGGCTGCTCCAGCCGGCCTGCTACGCGGAGTCAACCGCGACATCACATCTGACCCGACGCGGACGAGACGGACATACCGTGGCCACTATTGCTGATAAAGCATACGCTGTTCACTCGTCATGCACATCGTCCTGTATAGTGCCTCTTGTCCCCTGGGCACTGATCTATAAAGTGTCCCAGGGGAGCTCACTCACGCCGGGCCTCTCAGCCACAAGGCTACTCACGCACACACACACACTCACACATAGCCAGGAGCTCCACGCCCACTCACTCTCTCATTTTCCTCACATGCACATGTACCAGTAGATGAGCACATAGCTCGTAGCTCTTCTCAGACACAGCTCCAGGAGCAACTCTGTACTGCCATATACTCCACATATACATCAGACATGCAGGAGTAGGGGTGTTACCTCCCACGGAGGGCTCCGAACCTGGGTAAACCACCGTGTACAGTTGCCCAAACCCGTCCCGGATCTCCACTGTAGCCTTGCTCTCACCTCTTTAAGCCATCCCATGGCATCTGCCGTGATCGCGCGTCCCCCGCGAGAATACCACGACAGTTCTCCTACTGGATTGATAACCTTGGTTCTTAATTGAGGGAAATACTTATCTCTACTGTACTGCATCATCCTCTCCTCTTCGGGGAAATACCAACGCAGACTACAAGTAGCAGGAAGAATTTCTGGCGCCGTTGCCGGGGAAACATCATCACAATTACCAAGTACGTTCGCACAAATTATCATTCACTTGCATTTACTTTATTTATATTTTATTTGCATTTGCCTCTCGTTTTCATCTCCCCCACTTCTATTTTTTTTTACAAAAACGCAAAAATAATTTTATTTGCTAGTTTGCTTGCTTTGTCGCGATGTCTCAAGAAAATACAAAATTGTGTGACTTTTCCAATACTAATAATAATGATTTTATTAGTACTCCTATTGCTCCTTCCGCCACTAGTGCGGAGTCACGTGACATTAATGCTGCCTTGCTTAATCTTGTTATGAAACAACAATTTTCTGGTAGTCCTAATGAAGATGCTGCATCCCATCTAAATACTTTCGTTGAACTTTGTGATATGCAAAAGAAGAAAGATGTGGATAATGATATTGTCAACTTAAAATTATTTCCATTCTCACTACGAGACCGTGCTAAAACTTGGTTCTCATCCTTGCCTAGAAATAGTATTGATTCATGGGATAAGTGTAAGGATGCTTTTATTACCAAGTATTTTCCTCCCGCTAAGATTATTTCTTTAAGAAATCAAATTATGAATTTTAAGCAACTTGAGCATGAACATGTTGCACAATCTTGGCAGAGAATGAAATTAAAGATAAGAAATTGCCCAACTCATGGTTTGAATTTATGGATGATCATACAAACAATTTATGCGGGACTAAACTTTGTCTCTAGAAATTTGCTAGACTCTGCCGCAGGTGGTACTTTTATGGAAATTACATTGGGAGAAGCTACAAAACTTCTTGATAATATTATGGCAAATTATTCTCAATGGCACACTGAACGAACTCCAACTGGTAAGAAGGTAAATTATGTTGAAGAAATTAATACTTTGAGTGATAAGATGGATGCTTTATTTAAATTGGTTGCAAATAAAAATGCTCATGTTGATCCTAATGATATGCCATTGTCTACCTTGATTGAGCAAAATAAGGATGCTATTGATGTGAACTTTGTCTCTAGAAATAATTTCAACGACAATGCTTATAGGGGTAATTTCAATGCTAGACCGTTTCTGGAAATTCCTCTAATAATTATGGCAATCCTTATGGTAATTCTTATAATAATAATAATAATAATAATAATAATAATAATAATAATAATAATAGGTTTCCCTTTGATCTTGAAAGTAATATTAAAGAATTTATTAGTTCGCAAAAGAATTTTAATACTATGATAGAAGAAAAATTGAATAGAGTTGATGAATTGGCTAGGAACATGGATAGACTTGTTCATGATGTGGAACATCTCCAAACTAAACTTTTGCCATCCAAACATGATATAAATGAGTCTATTAAAGCTATCTATGTCTCCATTAATGAAAGTAAAGAAAGGACTGCTAGGTTGAGAGCTAAACGAGAATTTCTAGAAAAAGTGATTCCACCCGGTTTCTATCGTAGTAATGATGAAGATATTAAAATGATTGGTGTCACTCCTATTGAATCATTATTTGGTAACATAAAACTTGATGAAAAAGGGACTGGATAAGAGTCAACTTTAGATATAAGGAGTCCCACTTGCTTGGAGGGTAACAATCTTGATCGTAAAAATGAAAAAAGTGGGTTTGGAGAGGTCAAAACTTTAAATAGTAATGCACCCACTACTTTGAATTACAAGGACTTTAATTATGATAGTTGTTCTTTAATTGAGTGTATTTCCTTGTTGCAATCCATGATTAATTCACCAAATGCATATGAGCAAAATAAGGCTTTCACTAAACATATTGTAGAAGCCATGATGAAAGCACATGAAGAAAAACTTGACTTGGAAGTATCAATTCCTAGAAAATTACAAGATGAATGGGAACCTACTATTAAAGTAAAAATTAAATATTATGAATGTAATGCTCTTTGTTCATTGGTGCTAGCGTTTCCACTATACCAAAGTCTTTGTGTGATGTGCTAGGTCTCACCGACATGGATCCTTGTTCCCTTAATTTGCATCTTGCGGATTCCACTATTAAAAAGCCATTGGGTAGAATAAATGATGTGCTTATTCTTGCAAATAGAAATTATGTACCCATGGAAATTATTGTTCTTGACATTGAATGCAATCCTTCTTGCCCCATAATAGTTGGTAGGCCTTTTCTTCGAACTATTGGTGTCATTATTTATATGAAAGAAGGTAATATAAGATTTCAATTTCCACTAAAGAAAGGGATGGAACACTTCCCTAGAAAAAGAATTAAAGCACCTTATGAATCCATTATGAGGGCCACTTATGGAATTAACTTGAAGGATGACAACACTTGAAACTATGCATTATGCCTAGCTAGGGGCAAAAAACGATAGCGCTTGTTGGGAGGCAACCCAATGAATAAAATATTTTTTTGCTTTTACCTACTCCCTCCATCCATATATATAGGGGCTAATGCGTTTTTTTGGGATTGTGTTTGACTATTGATAAGATTAATAGTATATGAGATGTATAATGTGAAAATTATATCATTGGAAGCTTCTTTCACGTACGAATTTGACAGTATGCTTAGTGTAACTTGCATGTCATATATTATTGCTCTAACATGTCGTCAAAGTTAGCCTCGAAAACCGCATTAGGCCCTATATAGATGGATAGAGGGAGTACTGTTTTTGTGTGTTTGCATGATTATAGCTTCTGTTATGATTGTGTTTTTATGTTTTAATTAGTGTTTGTGCCAAGTAATGCCTTTGGGATGATGTTGATGATAGTATAATTGATGCTATTTGGAAAACAGAAAGTTTTGCATCCAGTGCTAGAATTTTGGTTCTGTACAGGAGCGTAAGAAAAATCTAAAATTTCTACACAGTATTGGTATATGAATTGTTTACGTTGTCCTAATTTTTAAGAATTTTTGGAGTTACAAAAGTATGGATTTTAAATAGATCTTTACAGACTGTTCGGTTTTAGACAGATTCTGTTTTTGTTGCATAGTTTGCTTATTTTGACGAATCTATGGATCGTATCGGGGGGTATGAGTCATGGAGAAGTTGGAGTACAGTAGCATTATGCCAATATTAAATTTGAATAAATTTAAAACAGTACCTAAAGTTTAAGGTTTGTTTGTTATACTAACGGATCTCACGAGGTTTCTGTTGAGTTTTGTGTGTTGAAGTTTTCAAGTTCTGGGTGAGACTATGATGGATAAAGGAATAAGGAGTGGCAAGAGCTTAAGCTTGGGGATGCCCAAGGCAACCCAAGGTAATATTCAAGGAAGACTCAAGCGTCTAAGCTTGGGGATGCCCCGGAAGGGGCATCCCCTCTTTCGTCTACAATCTATCGGTAACTCACTTGGAGCTATATTTTTATTCATCACATGATATGTGTTTTACTTGGAGCGTCTTGTGAAATAGTTTGTTTGCCTTTGTTTAATTTTTAGTTTGTCACAATCATTTTTGCTGAACACACCTTTTTGAGAGGGACACACATTATTCGTGATTTGTTAGAATACTCTATGTGCTTCACTTATATCTTTTGAGCTGGGCAGTTGCTCTAGTGCTTCACTTATATCTTTTAGAGCACGGTGGTGGTTGTATTTTAAAGAAATAGTTGCACGGGTTATGAATTTGGTCCTGATATGATAGGTATTCAAGAGGTATATAATAAAAACTTTCATGTAGATCAGTGAATATGATAAACTTGATTCCTTGCAATAGTTTTGCGATATCAAGATGGTAATATGTGGGAGGTATTAGTAGACAATTGTGGTTTAGTAAGAATAATTGTGTTAAGGTTTGTGATTCCCGAAGCATGCACGTATGGCCTGTCGTTATGCTAAGAAGTCGGGGCATGAATTATTATTGATTGTCTTCCTTTATGTGGCGGTCGGGCGCGCGCGATGGTTAACTCCTACCAACCTCCCCCTAGGAGCATGCGTAGTAGTACTTTGCTTCGAGGGCTAATAAACTTTTGCAATAAGTGTGTGAGTTCTTTATGACTAATGTGAGTCCATGGATTATACGCACTCTCACCCTTCCGCAATTTGCTAGCCTCTTCGGTACCGTGCATTGCCCTTTCTCACGTCGAGAGTTGGTGCAAACTTCGCCGGTGCATCCAAACCCCGTGATATGATACGCTCTATCACACATAAGCCTCCTTATATCTAACTCAAAACAGCCACCATACCTACCTATCATGGCATTTCCATAGCCATTCCGAGATATATTGCCATGCAACTTCCACCGTTCCGTTTTCATGACATACATCATCATTGTCATATTGCTTTGCATGATCATATAGCTGACATAGTATTTGTGGCTCAGCCACCGTTCATCATTGATATACATGTTACGCTAGCATCATTGCACATCCTGGTACACTGCCAGAGGCATTCATATAGAGTCATATTTTTGTTCTAGTATCGAGTTGTAATGTTGAGTTGTAAGTAAATAGAAGTGTGATGATCATCATTATTAGAGCATTGTCCCAGTGAGGTAAGAATGATGGAGACTAATGAGTCCTCGAAAAAGTGGGGATGAGGTCCGTAAGATCGTTCTAAAATAAAATAAAAAGAAAGAAAAAAAGGGAAAAAGGAAGAAAAAGAAAAAAAAATGAGAGAAAAAGACAGAAGGGGCAATATTACTATCCTTTTTCCACACTTGTGCTTCAGAGTAGCACCATGTTTTTCATATAGAGAGTCTCCTATTTTGTCACTTTCATATACTAGTGGGAATTTTTCATTATAGAACTTGGCTTGTATATTCCGATGATGGTATTCCTCAAATGCCCGAGGTCTTCATGAGCAAGCAAGTTGGATTCACACCCACTTAGTTTTCATGTTAAGCTTTGATACACTTATAGCTCTTAGTGCATCCGTTGCATGGCAATCCCTACTCCTCGCATTGACATCAATTGATGGGCATCTCCATAGCCTGTTGATTAGCCTCGTCGATGTGAGACTTTCTCCATTTTAGACTTCTCTTATTTATCTCTACCACCATACTCTATTCCACCCATAGTGCTATATCCATGGCTTGCGCTCATGTATTGCGTGGGAGTTGAAAAAGCTGAAGCGCGTTAAAAAGTATGAACCAATTGCTTGGCTAAAATGGGGGTAGTGCATGATAAATATTTTGTGTGAAGAAGATGGAGCATGACAGGATTGTATGATTTTGTAGGGATAACGTTCTTTAGCATGTTTATTTTGAAAGACATGATTGTTTATAAGTATGCCTGAGTATTGATGTCTTTATATCAAATTATAGACTATTGCTTTGAATCATTTGGATCTTATTATTCATACCGTAAGAGAAAGATTACATGATGAAACATGATAGGTCGCATTCCACATCAAAAATTCTGTTTTTATCATTTACCTACTCGAGGACGAGTAGGAATTAAGCTTGGGGATGCTTGATATGTCTCCAACGTATCTCTAATTTTTTATTGTTCCATGCTTTTATAGTATCAATCTTGGATGTTTTTATATGCAATTATATATCATTTTTTGGGACTAACTTATTAACCTAGTGCCCAGTGCCAGTTGCTGTTTTCTGCTTGTTTTTGGCTTTTCAGAGAAACAGTACCAATGAAGTCCAAATGCCACAAAACTTTTTGGAGATTTTTTTCTGGACAAAAGAACCCTTGGAAGCTTCGGGAGGAGGCCAGAAGCCTCATGGAGGCTTCACAAGGCAACAGGGTGTGCCCCAGGGGGCGCCGTGTTGCCTTGTGGGGCCCACGTGACTCCGTTTGACCTAATTCCACTTCTATTAATTCATAAATATAGGGAAACCCCTAGAGAGCCAGAAGAAATAACCTTTCTGCCGCCGCAAGCCTCAGTTCTTCCGCGATCCCGTCTGGAGGCCTTTTCCGGTACTCTGTCGGAGGGGGAATCGATCACGGAGGGCTTCTACATCAACCTTGCTGCCCTTCCGATGATGTGTGAGTAGTTTACCACAGACCTACGGGTCCATAGCTAGTAGCTAGATGGCTTCTTCTCTCTCTTTGATCTTCAATACAATGGTCTCCTTGATGTTCTTGGAGTTATATCCGATGTAATCTTCTTTTGCGGTGTGTTTGTTGGGATCCGATGAATTGTGAGTTTATGATCAGATTATTCATGAGAAATATTTGAGTCTTCTCTGAACTCTTTTATGCATGATTGTTATAGCTTTGTATTTCTCTCCGATCTATCGGTTTAGTTTGGTCTACTAGATTGATTTATCTTGCAATGGGAGAGGTGCTTTGTGATGGGATCAATCTTGCGGTGATCAATCCCAGTGACAGGAAGGGACATGACACGTATTTGTATTGTTTCCATTAAGGATAAAAAGATGGGGTTTATTCATATTGCTTGAATTTGCTTCTCTACATCATGTCATCTTGCTTAAGGCGTTACTCTGTTTTTATTAACTTAATACTCTAGATGCATGCTGGATAGCGGTCGATGAGTGGAATAATAGTAGTAGATGCAGGCTGGAGTCGGTCTACTTGTCTCGGACGTGATGCCTATATACATGATCATTGCCTTGAATCCGTCATAATTATTTGCTATTCTGTCAATTGCCCAACAGTAATTTGTTTACCCACCGTATGTTTCTATGCTCAAGAGAGAAGCCTCTAGTGAAAACTATGGCCCCCGGGTCTATCTTTATCATATAAAAAACCTAAAAATACCTTGCTGCAATTTATTTACTTTTATTTTAATTAGTATTTTAGTTTAGCTATTTACCTCTATAAGATTTAATCCTTGCAAGTAACCGCTAAGAGGATTGACAACCCTCTTATTTGCGTTGGGTGCAAGTGTGTGCTTTTGTGTGTGCAGGTGCGCTTAACGTAATTTTGCTTGGTTCTCCTACTGGATTGATAACCTTGGTTCTCCTACTGGATCAAATTATGAATTTTAACCAACTTGAGCATGAACATGTGGCACAATCTTGGGAGAGAATGAAATTAATGATAAGAAATTGCCCAACTCATGGTTTGACTTTATGGATGATCATACAAAAAATTTATGAGGGACTAAACTTTGTCTCTAAAAATTTGCTAGACTCTGCCGCATGTGGTACTTTTATGGAAATTACATTGGGAGAATCTACAAAACTTCTTGATAATATTATGGCAAATTATTCTCAATAGCACACTGAACGAACTCCAACTGGTAAGAAGGTAAATTCTGTTGAAGAAATTAATACTTTGAGTGATAAGATGGATACTTTATTGAAATTGGTTGCAAATAAAAATGCTAATGTTGATCCTAATGATGTGCCATTGTCTACTTTGATTGAGCAAAATAATGATACTATTGATGTGAACTTTGTCTCTAAAAATAATTTCAACGACAATGCTTATTGGGCTAATTTCAATGCTAGACCATTTCCTGGAAATTCCTCTAATAATTATGGCAATCCTTATGGTAATTCTTATAATAATAATAATAATAGGATGCCCTCTGATCTTGAAAGTAGTATTAAAGAATTAATTAGTTCACAAAAGATTTTTAATGCTACGATAGAAGAAAAATTGAATAGAGTTGATGAATTGGCTAGGAACATGGATAGAATTGCTCATGATGTGGAAAATCTCAAAACTAAAATTTTGCCATCCAAACATGATATAAATGAGTCTATTAAAGCTATCTATGTCTCCATTAATGAAAGTAAAGAAAGGACCGCTAGATTGAGAGGTAAGCAAGAATTTCTAGAAAAGGCGATTCCACCTGGTTTCTATCGTAGTAACGATGAAGATATTAAAATGATTGGTGTCACTCATATTGAATCATTATTTAGTAACATAAAACTTGTTGAAAAAGGGACTGGAGAAGAGACAACTTTAGATAGAAGGAGTCCCACTTGCTTGGAGGGTGACAATATTAATCATAAAAATGAAAAAAGTGGGTTTGGAGAGGTCAAAACTTTAAATAATAATGCACCCACTACTTTGGATTACAAGGACTTTAATTATGATAATTGTTATTTAATTGAGTGTATTTCCTTGTTGCAATCCATGATTAATTCACCAAATGCTAATGAGCAAAATAAGGCTTTCACTAAACATATTGTAGAAGCCATGATGAAAGCACATGAAGAAAAACTTGAGTTGGAAGTATCAATTCCTAGAAAATTACAAGATGAATGGGAACGTACTATTAAAGTAAAAAAATTAAAAATTATGAATGTAATGCTCTTTGTGATCTTGGTGCTAGCATTTCCACTATACCAAAGTCTTTGTGTGATGTGCTAGGTCTCACCGACATGGATCCTTGTTCCCTTAATTTGCATCTTGCGGATTCCACTATTAAAAAGCCATTGGGTAGAATAAATGATGTGCTTATTCTTGCAAATAGAAATTATGTACCCGTGGAGTTTATTGTTCTTGACATTGAATGCAATCCTTCTTGCCCCATAATAGTTGGTAGGCCTTTTCTTCAAACTATTGGTGCCATTATTGATATGAAAGAAGGTAATATAAGATTTCAATTTCCACTAAAGAAAGGGATGGAACACTTCCCTAGAAAAATAATTAAAGCACCTTATTAATCTATTATGAGGGCCACTTATGGAATTAACTTGAAGGATGACAACACTTGAAACTATGCATTATGCCTAGCTAGGGGCAAAAAACGATAGCGCTTGTTGGGAGGCAACCCAATGAATAAAATAATTTTTTGCTTTTACCTACTCCCTCCATCCATATATATAGGGGCTAATGCGTTTTTTTGGGATTGTGTTTGACTATTGATAAGATTAATAGTATATGAGATGTATAATGTGAAAATTATATCATTGGAAGCTTCTCTCACGTACGAATTTGACAGTATGCTTAGTGTAACTTGCATGTCATATATTATTGCTCTAACATGTGGTCAAAGTTAGCCTCGAAAACCGCATTAGGCCCTATATAGATGGATAGAGGGAGTACTGTTTTTGTGTGTTTGCATGATTATAGCTTCTGTTATGATTGTGTTTTTATGTTTTAATTAGTGTTTGTGCCAAGTAATGCCTTTGGGATGATGTTGATGATAGTATAATTGATGCTATTTGGAAAACAGAAAGTTTTGCGTCCAGTACTGGAATTTTGGTTCTACACTGGAGCGTCAGAAAAATCTGAAATTTTTACACAGTATTGGTATATGAATTTTTTACGTTGTTCTATTTTTTCAAAAAAATTGGAGTTACAGAAGTATGGATTTAAAATAGATCTTTACAGACTGTTCTGTTTTAGACAGATTCTGTTTTTGTTGCATAGTTTGCTTATTTTGACGAATCTATGGATCGTATCGGGGGGTATGAGTCATGGAGAAGTTGGAATACAGTAGCATTATGCCAATATTAAATGTGAATCAATTTACAACAGTACCTAAAGTTTAAGATTTGTTTGTTATACTAACGGATCTCACGAGGTTTCTGTTGAGTTTTGTGTGCTGAAGTTTTCAAGTCTTGGGTGAGACTACGATGGATAAATGAATAAGGAGCGGCAAGAGCCTAAGCTTGGGGATGCCCAAGGCACCCCAAGATAATATTCAAGGAAGACTCAAGCGTCTAATCTTGGGGATGCCCCGGAAGGCATCCCCTCTTTCGTCTACAATCTATCGGTAACTCACTTGGAGCTATATTTTTATTCATCACATGATATGTGTTTTACTTGGAGCGTCTTGTGAAATAGTTTGTTTGACTTTGTTTGCTTTTTATTTTGTCACAATCATTTTTTCTGAACACACCTTTTTGAGAGGGACACACATTATTCGTGATTTGTTAGAATACTCTATGTGCTTCACTTATATCTTTTGAGCTAGGCAGTTGATCTAGTGCTTCACTTATATCTTTTAGAGCACGGCGGTGGTTATATTTTAAAGAAATAGTTGCACTCTCATGATTCACTTATATCTTTTTGAGAGTCTCATGATAGCAATGGTAATATGCACGGGTTATGAATTTTGTCCTGATATGATAGGTATTCAAGAGGGATATAATAAAAACTTTCATCTAGATCACTGAATATGATAAACTTGATTCCTTGCAATAGTTTTGCGATATCAAGATGGTAATATGTGGGAGATTTTAGTAGACAATTGTGGTTTAGTAAGAATAACTGTGTTAAGGTTTGTGATTCCCAAAGCATGCACGTATGGTCTGTCGTTATGCTAAGAAGTCGGAGCATGAATTATTATTGATTGTATTCCTTTGTGTGGCGGTCGGGGGCGCGCGATGGTTAACTCCTACCAACCTCCCCCCTAGGAGCATGCATAGTAGTACTTGCTTCGAGGGCTAATAAACTTTTGCCATAAGTATGTGAGTTCTTTATGACTAATGTGAGTCCATGGATTATACGCACTCTCACCCTTCAGGAATTTGCTAGCCTCTTCGGTACCGTGCATTGCCCTTTCTCACGTCGAGAGTTGGTGCAAACTTCGCCGATGCATCCAAACCCCGTGATATGATACGCTCTATCACACATAAGCCTCCTTATATCTTTCGCAAAACAGCCACCATACCTACCTATCATGGCATTTCCATAGCCATTCCGAGATATATTGCCATGCAACTTCCACCGTTCCGTTTTCATGACATACATCATCATTGTCATATTGCTTTGCATGATCATATAGCTGACATAGTATTTGTGGCTCAGCCACCGTTCATCATTTATATACATGTTACGCTAGCATCATTGCACATCCTGGTACACTGCCAGAGGCATTCATATAGAGTCATATTTTTGTTCTAGTATCGAGTTGTAATGTTGAGTTGTAAGTAACTAGAAGTGTGATGATCATCATTATTAGAGCATTGTCCCAGTGAGGTAAGAATGATGGAGACTAATGAGTCCTCGAAAAAGTGGGGATGAGGTCCATGAGATCGTTCTAAAATTAAAAAAAAAGGAAAAAAGGAAGAAAAAGAAAAAAATAAATAAATGAGAGAAAAAGACAGAAGAGGCAACCCAATGAATAAAATAAATTTTTACTTTTACCTACTGTTTTTGTGTGTTTGCATGATTATAGCTTCTGTTATGATTGTGTTTTTATGTTTTAATTAGTGTTTGTGCCAAGTAATGCCTTTGGGATGATGTTGATGATAGTATAATTGATGCTGTTTGGAAAACAGAAAGTTTTGCGTCCAGTACTGGAATTTTGGTTCTGTACTAGAGCGTCAGAAAAATCTGACATTTTTACAAAGTATTGGTATATGAATTTGTTACGTTTTCCTAATTTTTCAGAATTTTTGGAGTTACAGAATTATGGATTTAAAATAGATCTTTACAGACTGTTCTGTTTTAGACTGATTCTGTTTTTGTTGCATAGTTTGCTTATTTTGACAAATCTATGGATCGTATCGGGGGGTATGAGTCATGGAGAAGTTGGAGTACAGTAGCATTATGCCAATATTAAATGTGAATCAATTTACCACAATACCTAAAGTTTAAGGTTTGTTTGTTATACTAACGGATCTCACGAGGTTTCTGTTGAGTTTTGTGTGCTGAAGTTTTCAAGTCTTGGGTGAGACTACGATGGATAAATGAATAAGGAGCGGCAAGAGCCTAAGCTTGGGGATGCCCAAGGCACCCCAAGGTAATATTCAAGGAAGACTCAAGCGTCTAATCTTGGGGATGCCCCGGAAGGCATCCCCTCTTTCGTCTACAATCTATCGGTAACTCACTTGGAGCTATATTTTTATTCATCACATGATATGTGTTTTACTTGGAGCGTCTTGTGAAATAGTTTGTTTGACTTTGTTTTCTTTTTATTTTTTCACAATCATTTTTTATGAACACACCTTTTTGAGAGGGACACACATTATTCGTGATTTGTTAGAATACTCTATGTGCTTCACTTATATCTTTTGAGCTAGGCAGTTGCTCTAGTGCTTCACTTATATCTTTTAGAGCACGGCGGTGGTTATATTTTAAAGAAATAGTTGCACTCTCATGATTCACTTATATATTTTTGAGAGTCTCATGATAGCAATGGTAATATGCACGGGTTATGAATTTTGTCCTGATATGATAGGTATTCAAGAGGGATATAATAAAAACTTTCATCTAGATCACTGAATATGATAAACTTGATTCCTTGCAATAGTTTTGCGATATCAAGATGGTAATATGTGGGAGCTATTAGTAGACAATTGTGGTTTAGTAAGAATAATTGTGTTAAGGTTTGTGATTCCCAAAGCATGCACGTATGGTCTGTCGTTATGCTAATAAGTCGGAGCATGAATTATTATTGATTGTATTCCTTTGTGTGGCGGTCGGGGGCGCGCGATGGTTAACTCCTACCAACCTCCCCCCTAGGAGCATGCATAGTAGTACTTGCTTCGAGGGCTAATAAACTTTTGCCATAAGTATGTGAGTTCTTTATGACTAATGTGAGTCCATGGATTATACGCACTCTCACCCTTCAGGAATTTGCTAGCCTCTTCGGTACCGTGCATTGCCCTTTCTCACGTCGAGAGTTGGTGCAAACTTCGCCGATGCATCCAAACCCCGTGATATGATACGCTCTATCACACATAAGCCTCCTTATATCTTCCTCAAAACAGCCGCCATACCTACCTATCATGGCATTTCCATAACCATTCCGAGATATATTGCCATGCAACTTCCACCGTTCCGTTTTCATGACATACATCATCATTGTCATATTGCTTTGCATGATCATATAGCTGACATAGTATTTGTGGCTCAGCCACCGTTCATCATTTATATACATGTTACGCTAGCATCATTGCACATCCTGGTACACTGCCAGAGGAATTCATATAGAGTCATATTTTTGTTCTAGTATCGAGTTGTAATGTTGAGTTGTAAGTAACTAGAAGTGTGATGATCATCATTATTAGAGCATTGTCCCAGTGAGGTAAGAATGATGGAGACTAATGAGTCCTCGAAAAAGTGGGGATGAGGTCCATGAGATCGTTCTAAAATTAAAAAAAAAGGAAAAAAGGAAGAAAAAGAAAAAAATAAATAAATGAGAGAAAAAGACAGAAGAGGCAACCCAATGAATAAAATAAATTTTTACTTTTACCTACTGTTTTTGTGTGTTTGCATGATTATAGCTTCTGTTATGATTGTGTTTTTATGTTTTAATTAGTGTTTGTGCCAAGTAATGCCTTTGGGATGATGTTGATGATAGTATAATTGATGCTGTTTGGAAAACAGAAAATTTTGCGTCCAGTACTGGAATTTTGGTTCTGTACTAGAGCGTCAGAAAAATCTGAAATTTTTACAAAGTATTGGTATATGAATTTGTTACGTTTTCCTAATTTTTCAGAATTTTTGGAGTTACAGAATTATGGATTTAAAATAGATCTTTACAGACTGTTCTGTTTTAGATAGATTCTGTTTTTGTTGCATAGTTTGCTTATTTTGACGAATCTATGGATCGTATCGGGGGGTATGAGTCATGGAGAAGTTGGAGTACAGTAGCATTATGCCAATATTAAATGTGAATCAATTTACAACAATACCTAAAGTTTAAGGTTTGTTTGTTATACTAACGGATCTCACGAGGTTTCTGTTGAGTTTTGTGTGCTGAAGTTTTCAAGTCTTGGGTGAGACTACGATGGATAAATGAATAAGGAGCGGCAAGAGCCTAAGCTTGGGGATGCCCAAGGCACCCCAAGGTAATATTCAAGGAAGACTCAAGCGTCTAATCTTGGGGATGCCCCGGAAGGCATCCCCTCTTTCGTCTACAATCTATCGGTAACTCACTTGGAGCTATATTTTTATTCATCACATGATATGTGTTTTACTTGGAGCGTCTTGTGAAATAGTTTGTTTGACTTTGTTTGCTTTTTATTTTTTCACAATCATTTTTTCTGAACACACCTTTTTGAGAGGGACACACATTATTCGTGATTTGTTAGAATACTCTATGTGCTTCACTTATATCTTTTGAGCTAGGCAGTTGCTCTAGTGCTTCACTTATATCTTTTAGAGCACGGCGGTGGTTATATTTTAAAAAATAGTTGCACTCTCATGATTCACTTATATCTTTTTGAGAGTCTCATGATAGCAATGGTAATATGCACGGGTTATGAATTTTGTCCTGATATGATAGGTATTCAAGAGGGATATAATAAAAACTTTCATCTAGATCACTGAATATGATAAACTTGATTCCTTGCAATAGTTTTGCGATATCAAGATGGTAATATGTGGGAGCTATTAGTAGACAATTGTGGTTTAGTAAGAATAATTGTGTTAAGGTTTGTGATTCCCAAAGCATGCACGTATGGTCTGTCGTTATGCTAATAAGTCGGAGCATGAATTATTATTGATTGTATTCCTTTGTGTGGCGGTCGGGGGCGCGCGATGGTTAACTCCTACCAACCTCCCCCCTAGGAGCATGCATAGTAGTACTTGCTTCGAGGGCTAATAAACTTTTGCCATAAGTATGTGAGTTCTTTATGACTAATGTGAGTCCATGGATTATACGCACTCTCACCCTTCAGGAATTTGCTAGCCTCTTCGGTACCGTGCATTGCCCTTTCTCACGTCGAGAGTTGGTGCAAACTTCGCCGATGCATCCAAACCCCGTGATATGATACGCTCTATCACACATAAGCCTCCTTATATCTTCCTCAAAACAGCCACCATACCTACCTATCATGGCATTTCCATAACCATTCCGAGATATATTGCCATGCAACTTCCACCGTTCCGTTTTCATGACATACATCATCATTGTCATATTGCTTTGCATGATCATATAGCTGACATAGTATTTGTGGCTCAGCCACCGTTCATCATTTATATACATGTTACGCTAGCATCATTGCACATCCTGGTACACTGCCAGAGGAATTCATATAGAGTCATATTTTTGTTCTAGTATCGAGTTGTAATGTTGAGTTGTAAGTAACTAGAAGTGTGATGATCATCATTATTAGAGCATTGTCCCAGTGAGGTAAGAATGATGGAGACTAATGAGTCCTCGAAAAAGTGGGGATGAGGTCCATGAGATCGTTCTAAAATTAAAAAAAAGGAAAAAAGGAAGAAAAAGAAAAAAATAAATAAATGAGAGAAAAAGACAGAAGAGGCAACCCAATGAATAAAATAAATTTTTACTTTTACCTACTGTTTTTGTGTGTTTGCATGATTATAGCTTCTGTTATGATTGTGTTTTTATGTTTTAATTAGTGTTTGTGCCAAGTAATGCCTTTGGGATGATGTTGATGATAGTATAATTGATGTTGTTTGGAAAACAGAAAGTTTTGCGTCCAGTACTGGAATTTTGGTTCTGTACTAGAGCGTCAGAAAAATCTGAAATTTTTACAAAGTATTGGTATATGAATTTGTTACGTTTTCCTAATTTTTCAGAATTTTTGGAGTTACAGAATTATGGATTTAAAATAGATCTTTATAGACTGTTCTGTTTTAGACTGATTCTGTTTTTGTTGCATAGTTTGCTTATTTTGACGAATCTATGCATCGTATCGGGGGGTATGAGTCATGGAGAAGTTGGAGTACAGTAGCATTATGCCAATATTAAATGTGAATCAATTTACAACAGTACCTAAAGTTTAAGGTTTGTTTGTTATACTAACGGATCTCACGAGGTTTCTGTTGAGTTTTGTGTGCTGAAGTTTTCAAGTCTTGGGTGAGACTACGATGGATAAAGGAATAAGGATCGGTAAGAGCCTAAGCTTGGGGATGCCTAAGGCACCCCAAGGTAATATTCAAGGAATACTCAAGCGTCTAAGCTTGGGGATGCCCCGGAAGGCACCCCCTCTTTCGTCTACAATCTATCGGTAACTCACTTGGAGCTATATTTTTATTCATCACATGATATGTGTTTTACTTGGAGCGTCTTGTGAAATAGTTTGTTTGCCTTTGTTTGCTTTTTATTTTTTCACAATCATTTTTTCTGAACACACCTTTTTGAGAGGGACACACATTATTCGTGATTTGTTAGAATACTCTATGTGCTTCACTTATATCTTTTGAGCTAGGCAGTTGCTCTAGTGCTTCACTTATATCTTTTAGAGCACGGCGGTGGTTATATTTTAAAGAAATAGTTGCACTCTCATGCTTCACTTATATCTTTTTAAGAGTCTCATGATAGCAATGGTAATATGCACAGGTTATGAATTTTGTCCTGATATGATAGGTATTCAAGAGGGATATAATAAAAACTTTCATCTAGATCACTGAATATGATATCTTGATTCCTTGCAATAGTTTTGCGATATCAAGATGGTAATATGTGGGAGGTATTAGTAGACAATTGTGGTTTAGTAAGAATAAATGTGGTAAGGTTTGTGATTCCCAAAGCATGCACGTATGGTCTGTCGTTATGCTAAGAAGTCGGGGCATGAATTATTATTGATTGTCTTCCTTTGTGTGGCGGTCGGGGGCGCGCGATGGTTAACTCCTACCAACCTCCCCCCTAGGAGCATGCGTAGTAGTACTTTGCTTCGAGGGCTAATAAACTTTCGCAATAAGTATGTGAGTTCTTTATGACTAATGTGGGTCCATGGATTATACGCACTCTCACCCTTCAGCAATTTGCTAGCCTCTTCGGTACCGTGCATTGCCCTTTCTCACGTCGAGAGTTGGTGCAAACTTCGCCGGTGCATCCAAACCCCGTGATATGATACGCTCTATCACACATAAGCCTCCTTATATCTTCCTCAAAACAGCCACCATACCTACCTATCATGGCATTTCCATAGCCATTCCGAGATATATTGCCATGCAACTTCCACCGTTCCGTTTTCATGACATACATCATCATTGTCATATTTCTTTGCATGATCATATAGCTGACATAGTATTTTTGGCTCAGCCACCGTTCATCATTGATATACATGTTACGCTAGCATCATTGCACATCCTGGAACACTGCCAGAGGCATTCATATAGAGTCATATTTTTGTTCTAGTATCGAGTTGTAATGTTGAGTTGTAAGTAAATAGAAGTGTGATTATCATCATTATTAGAGCATTGTCCCAGTGAGGTAAGAATGATGGAGACTAATGAGTCCTCGAAAAAGTGGGGATGAGGTCCATGAGATCGTTCTAAAATTAAAAAAAGGGAAAAAAGGAAGAAAAAAAAAATAAATGAGAGAAAAAGAGAGAAGGGACAATGTTACTATCCTTTTTCCACACTTGTGCTTCAGAGTAGCACCGTGTTTTTCATATAGAGAGTCTCCTATTTTGTCACTTACATATACTAGTGGGAATTTTTCATTATAAAACTTGGCTTGTATATTCCGATGATGGGCTTCCTCAAATGCCCGAGGTCTTCATGAGCAAGCAAGTTGGATGCACACCCACTTAGTTTTCATGTCGAGCTTTCATACACTTATAGCTCTTAGTGCATCCGTTGCATGGCAATCCCTTCTCCTCGCATTGACATCAATTGATGGGCATCTCCATAGCCCGTTGATTAGCCTCGTCGATGTGAGACTTTCTCCATTTTTGACTTCTCTTATTTATCTCTACCACCATACTCTATTCCACCCATAGTGCTATATCCATGGCTTGCGCTCATGTATTGCATGGGAGTTGAAAAAGCTGAAGCACGTTAAAAAGTATGAACCAATTGCTTGGCTAAAACCGGGGTAGTGCATGATATATATTTTGTGTGAAGAAGATGGAGCATGACAGGATTGTATGATTTTGTAGGGATAACATTCTTTAGCATGTTTATTTTGAAAGACATGATCGTTTATTAGTATGCCTGAGTATTGATATCTTTATATCAAATTATAGACTATTGGTTTGAATCATTTGGATCTTATTATTCATACCGTAAGAGAAAGATTACATGATGAAACACGATAGGTAGCATTCCATATCAAAAATTCTGTTTTTATCATTTACCTACTCGAGGACGAGCAGAAATTAAGCTTGGGATGCTTGATACGTCTCCAACATATCTATAATTTTTTATTGTTCCCTGCTATTATAGTATCAATCTTGGATGTTTTTATATGCAATTATATATCATTTTTTGGGACTAATTTATTAACCCAGTGCCCAGTGCCAGGTGCTGTTTTCTGCTTGTTTTTGGCTTTTCGGAGAAACAATACCAAATGAAGTCCAAATGCCAAGAAACTTTTTGGAGATTTTTTTCTGGACAAAAGAACCCTTGGAAGCTTTGGGAGGAGGCCATAAGCCTCACGGAGGCTTCACAAGGCAACAGGGTGTGCCCCAGGGGGGGTGCCGTGTTGCCTTGTGGGGCCCACGTGACTCCGTTTGACCTAATTCCACTTCTATAAATTCATAAATATCGGGAAACCCCTAGAGAGCTAGAAGAAATAACCTTTCCGCCGCCGCAAGCCTCTGTTCTTCCGCGATCCCATCTGGGTGCCTTTTCCGGTACTCTGCCGGAGGGGGAATCGATCACGGAGGGCTTCTACATCAACCTTGCTGCCCTTCCGATGATGTGTGAGTAGTTTACCACAGACCTACGGGTCCATGGCTAGTATCTAGATGGATTCTTCTCTCTCTTTGATCTTCAATACAATGTTCTCCTTGATGTTCTTGGAGTTCTATCCGATGTAATCTTCTTTTGCGGTATGTTTGTTGGGATCCAATGAATTGTGAGTTTATGATCAGATTATTCATGAGAAATATTTGAGTCTTCTCTGAACTCTTTTATGCATGATTGTTATAGCTTTGTATTTCTCTCCGATCTATCGGTTTAGTTTGGCCTACTAGATTGATTTATCTTGCAATGGGAGAGGTGCTTTGTGATGGGTTCAATCTTGCGGTGCTCAATCCCAGTGACAGAAAGGGACATGACACGTATTTGTATTGTTGCCATTAAGGATAAAAATATGGGGTTTATTCATATTGCTTGAATTTGCTTCTCTACATCATTTCATCTTGCTTAAGGCGTTACTCTGTTTTTATTAACTTAATACTCTAGATGCATGCTGGATAGCGGTCGATGAGTGGAGTAATAGTAGTAGATGCAGGCAGGAGTCGGTCTACTTGTCTCGGACATGATGCCTATTGAAAGGATCTATATGACGACTAGAGGGGGGGTGAATAGGCGTTTTAAAACTGTTACGGATTTGGCTTTATCCTAATGTGGAATTAAACTAAACGGATACCTTTCAAGCAAAAATCCTAAGTATGCTAGGCTCAACTAAGTGCACCAACAACCTATGCTAAACAAGATAGGCACTTAAGGAAACTAGCAAGCACAAACTATATCATAAGATATGGAAATGTAGGAACAACTAAGCAATTCAACTAGCACAAGATATAACAATATGAGCAAGTATGAATTGCGGAAAGTAAAGGATGTGGGTATGAGATAACCACAAGTGAGTCGGGGACGCGGATTTATCCCGAAGCTCACACTCATGAGAGTGCTAATCTCCGTTAGAGCGGTGCCGAAGCCAAAGCTTCGGAGCGCCACCAAGTGGCTCACCGTATTCTCCCTTTTGAGTCACCACCAACGGATGAGCCTCGATTCACTCGGGGTTGGTCTTGAAGGCGACCACCACACCTTTACAAACTTCTCCGGAGCACACCACAAACACGGAAGCTTCCGGAGGAACTTGGCCACCTAGGCCACTTCACACCCTTCCCCGGAGTACACCACACAAGGAAGCTTCCGGAGGAACCTTGGCCACCTAGGCCTCTTCACAATCTTCTCAAGTATCACCAAACCGTCTAGGAGGCAGAAACCTCCAAGAGTAATAAACTCACGAACTCTCACTCGAACTAATCGATGTGGGGAGCTCAAACCAATGCAACAAATGCAATGCAATGTCAAGAAACAAATGCTCAACACACTCTCTCAATCTCACAAGATGCACTCTCGAAAGTAGGAGATTGAAGAGAGGGGATGCAATGGAGAATATCAACAAAATGGCTCACAAATCCATCCACAAATCCCTCTTCACATAGAGGGGAGATAGGGGTTTGGGAGAGGTGGTAAGAGGCTCAAAATGGTGTTTAGAAAGTGTTAAAACCAACCCCCAACCGGTGGGAGGAAGGAGCCCTTAAATAGCCAAAACCCAAAACTAGCCGTTGGGGCTCCAACGGACACTTCCTGGACACCCCGTGCCCACGGGGCCCCGTGTGCACGGTACAAGGCCAAACAGCCCCATGCGCACGGGGTACCCAGGACAGCCTGCAGCAGCCCACTGAAACAAGCATAACTTTGGCATACGAACTCCGAATTCGATGATCTTGGGCTCGTTTTGAAGCTATGGAAAAGCCCAAGGTACTCACATAGAGAACTACCCAAGGTCAACAAGAAATAAATATGCAAATTATGCAAAGGTTTGAGCTCTCTACATGCGACGTGATCAAGCTACTCGTCCGAAAGTCCCTCTTGATAGTACGGCTATCAAACCTATAATCCGGTCTCCCACCAAGCACTATGAGACCGGCAAAACTAGGAAAACCTAGCTAAGTTATACCTTTGCCTTGCATATTCAACTTGAGCTTGATGATGACTTTAATGCTTGCCTCAAGTTGGAATCCCTTTCTTGTCCACAACCACTTGGTGAAGATACTCGAATTGCTTCCTCGTAATGCAATGAGGGAAGCCTTAACTTAAGCCCATCTTCACATGCATATTATCATGATGTGGACCGCAAGCTTCAAAGCATATAACCTTTGGCTTCTCATCTTGCACTTGGACTCCTCGAACCCGATGACCATCACCACTTGATGTCATCCACACATAGGCTACTTGAAATCTTTCCTTTTGATGCAAGCCCATGAGAAACACCTAACCCACATAGACATAACAAACACATAGCATGGGTTACGTAACAAAGCACAATTCATAACTACTTACCATACCACTAGATCACTTGATCCCATGTGGTACAATGTTTGCGCTTTGTGAGTTGACCATCTAGATATAATCTTCGAGCTTCATCTTGGTCAACCAACATCTTTACTTTATGCCCCATATTGGTTTCTTGAAAGCCACAATGAACTCTTCATTTCCCTTCATTGGTTCAAGACTATATCACCAAAGACTCTTTCATGACCATATCAAATTCCACTATGAATATTATCTTGGTCACCACTTTCCCTTCTAAAAACTCCATCACAAGCTCTTGAGAGGCACAATGAATTCTTCACTCTAGTTGCTTGCTTCAAGACTTGATCAACCGAAACCCAACACATGAGCTCACCATGATCTTGTCTTGAAACCATAACTTGAATTCTTCTCTTTGATTATTCTCTCAAGCCCTTGATCCTTAAAAGCCCAAATATGTCAATCTTTGAGATCCTCCAATGAACTCCACCATGAACATAAATAGATTAGGCATTGAAATCAATCTTGATGGCTTTAATAGAAATTCCTGAGGACCAACTTGAAACCTCACTGGACATGGGATCTCGAAAGCGAAAAACCTAGGCCCCGTTAACACGGGGTATCCAGAGAGTTGACACTCGACCCCGTGCACACGGTAGAAGCCCGTGAGCACGGGGTATCCAGAGAGGGATACCATAAGGACTTCTTCGGATGCTTTGATGGCATTCTTCACAAAACAACCCAAAGCACTTCAAGCATCACTATGGAACATATCTTTATATAAGATTCAATGCACTTGATGCTCCATAGGAATTTATCATTTAATTCCAAAGCTTAGAGCAAATATATCTTCATATATATGGACTTCATCCTTGATTCCATCCAATATCCTTGAGGCACCATCTATGGACAAAACCTTCAAATATATCTCATTGAAAACATTAGTCCATAGAGATTGTCATTAATTACCAAAACAACACTTAGGAGCTACATGCCCTTTCACCTATGTACATGATCATTGCCATGAATCCGTCATAATTATTTGCTATTCTGTCAATTGCCCAACAGTAATTTGTTTACCCACCGTATGTTTCTATGCTCAAGAGAGAAGCCTCTAGTGAAAACTATGGCCCCCGGGTCTATCTTTATCATATAAAAAACCTAAAAATACCTTGCTACAATTTATTTACTTTTATTTTAATTAGTATTTTAGTTTAGCTATTTACCTCTATAAGATTTAATCCTTGCAAGTAACCGCTAAGAGGATTGACAACCCTCTTATTTGCGTTGGGTGCAAGTGTTTGCTTTTGTGTGTGCAGGCGCGCTTAACGGAATTTTGCTTGGTTCTCCTACTAGATTGATAACCTTGGTTCTTAACTGAGGGAAATACTTATTTCTACTATACTGCATCATCCTCTCCTCTTCGGGGAAATACCAACGCAGACTACAAGTAGCAGGAAGAATTTCTGGCGCCGTTGCCGGGGAGACATCATCAAAATTACCAAAGTACCTTCACACAAATTATCATTCACTTGCATTTACTTTATTTATATTTTATTTGCATTTGCCTCTCGTTTTCATCTCCGCCACTTCTAATTTTTTTTTACAAAAACACAAAAATAATTTTATTTGCTAGTTTGCTTGCTTTGTCGCGATGTCTTAAGAAAATACAAAATTGTGTGACTTTTCAATACTAATAATAATGATTTTATTAGTACTCCTATTGCTCCTCCCGCCACTAGTGCGGAGTCGTGTGACATTAATGCTGCCTTGCATAATCTTGTTATGAAAGAACAATTTTCTGGTAGTCCTAATGAAGATGTCGCATCCCATCTAAATACTTTCGTTGAACTTTGTGATATGCAAAAGAAGAAAGATGTGGATAATGATATTGTCAAATTAAAATTATTTCCGTTCTCACTATGAGACCGTGCTAAAACTTGGTTCTCATCCTTGCCTAGAAATAGTATTGATTCATGGGATAAATGTAAGGATACTTTTATTACCAAGTATTTTCCTCCCGCTAAGATTATTTCTTTAAGAAATCAAATTATGAATTTTAAGCAACTTGAGCATGAACATGTTGCACAATCTTGGGATAGAATGAAATTAATGATAAGAAATTGCCCAACTCATGGTTTGAATTTATGGATGATCATACAAAAAAATTATGCGGGACTAAACTTTGTCTCTAAAAATTTGCTAGACTCTGCCGCATGTGGTACTTTTATGGAAATTACATTGGGAGAATCTACAAAACTTCTTGATAATATTATGGCAAATTATTCTCTATGGCACACTGAACGAACTCCAACTGGTATGAAGGTAAATTCTGTTGAAAAAAATTAATACTTTTAGTGATAAGATGGATACTTTATTGAAATTGGTTGCAAGTAAAAATGCTCATGTTGATCCTAATGATGTGCCATTGTCTACTTTTATTGAGCAAAATAATGATGCTATTGATGTGAACTTTGTCTCTAGAAATAATTTCAACGACAATGCTTATAGGGCTAATTTCAATGCTAGACCGTTTCCTGGAAATTCCAGTAATAATTATGGCAATCCTCATGGTAATTCTTATAATAATAATAAAAGGATGCCCTCTGATCTTGAAAGTAATATTAAAGAATTTATTAGTTCGCAAAAGAATTTTAATACTATGATAGAAGAAAAATTGATAGAGTTGATGAATTGGCTAGGAACATGGATAGAATTGCTCATGATGTGGAAAATCTCAAAACTTAACTTTTGCCATCCAAACATGATATAAATGAGTCTATTAAAGCTATCTATGTCTCCATTAATGAAAGTAAAGAAAGGACCGCTAGGTTGAGAGCTAAGCAAGAATTTCTAGAAAAAGCGATTCCACCCTTTTTATATCGTAGTAATGATGAAGATATTAAAATGATTGGTGTCACTCCTATTGAATCATTATTTAGTAACATAAAACTTGATGAAAAAGGGACTGGAGAAGAGTCAACTTTAGATAGAAGGAGTCCCACTTGCTTGGAGGGTGACAATCTTGATCATAAAAATGAAAAAAGTGGGTTTGGAGAGGTCAAAACTTTAAATAGTAATACACCCACTACTTTGGATTACAAGGACATTAATTATGATAGTTGTTATTTAATTGAGTGTATTTCCTTGTTGCAATCCATGATTAAGTCACCAAATGCATATGAGCAAAATAAGGCTTTCACTAAACATATTGTAGAAGCCATGATGAAAGCACGTGAAGAAAAACTTGAGTTGGAAGTATCAATTCCTAGAAAATTACAAGATGAATGGGAACCTACTATTAAAGTAAAAATTAAAGATTATGAATGTAATGCTCTTTGTGATCTTGGTGCTAGCATTTCCACTATACCAAAGTCTTTGTGTGATGTGCTAGGTCTCACCGACATGGATCCTTGTTCCCTTAATTTGCATCTTGCGGATTCCACTATTAAAAAGGCATTGGGTTGAATAAATGATGTGCTTATTCTTGCAAATAGAAATTATGTACCCGTGGACTTTATTGTTCTTGACATTGAATGCAATCCTTCTTGCCCCATAATAGTTGGTAGGCCTTTTCTTCGAACTATTGGTGCCATTATTGATATGAAAGAAGGTAATATAAGATTTCAATTTCCACTAAAGAAAGGGATGGAACACTTCCCTAGAAAAAGAATTAAAGCATCTTATTAATCCATTATGAGGGCCACTTATGGAATTAACTTGAAGGATGACAACACTTGAAACTATGCATTATGCCTAGCTAGGGGCATAAAACGATAGCGCTTGTTGGGAGGCAACCCAATGAATAAAATAAATTTTTACTTTTACCTACTGTTTTTGTGTGTTTGCATGATTATAGATTCTGTTATGATTGTGTTTTTATGTTTTAATTAGTGTTTGTGCCAAGTAATGCCTTTGGGATGATGTTGATGATAGTATAATTGATGCTGTTTGGAAAACAGAAAGTTTTGCGTCCAGTACTGGAATTTTGGTTCTGTACTGGAGCGTCAGAAAAATCTGAAATTTTTACACAGTATTGGTATATGAATTTTTTACGTTGTTCTAATTTTTCAAAAAAATTGGAGTTACAGAATTATGGATTTAAAATAGATCTTTACAGACTGTTCTGTTTTAGACTGATTCTGTTTTTGTTGCATAGTTTGCTTATTTTGACGAATCTATGGATCGTATCGGGGGGTATGAGTCATGGAGAAGTTGGAGTACAGTAGCATTATGCCAATATTAAATGTGAATCAATTTACAACAGTACCTAAAGTTTAAGGTTTGTTTGTTATACTAATGGATCTCACGAGGTTTCTGTTGAGTTTTGTGTGCTGAAGTTTTCAAGTCTTGGGTGAGACTACGATGGATAAATGAATAAGGAGCGGCAAGAGCCTAAGCTTGGGGATGCCCAAGGCACCCCAAGGTAATATTCAAGGAAGACTCAAGCGTCTAATCTTGGGGATGCCCCGGAAGGCATCCCCTCTTTCGTCTACAATCTATCGGTAACTCACTTGGAGCTATATTTTTATTCATCACATGATATGTGTTTTACTTGGAGCGTCTTGTGAAATAGTTTGTTTGACTTTGTTTGCTTTTTATTTTTTCACAATCATTTTTTCTGAACACACCTTTTTGAGAGGGACACACATTATTCGTGATTTGTTAGAATACTCTATGTGCTTCACTTATATCTTTTGAGCTAGGCAGTTGCTCTAGTGCTTCACTTATATCTTTTAGAGCACGGCGGTGGTTATATTTTAAAGAAATAGTTGCACTCTCATGATTCACTTATATCTTTTTGAGAGTCTCATGATAGCAATGGTAATATGCACGGGTTATGAATTTTGTCCTGATATGATAGGTATTCAAGAGGGATATAATAAAAACTTTCATCTAGATCACTGAATATGATAAACTTGATTCCTTGCAATAGTTTTGCGATATCAAGATGGTAATATGTGGGAGCTATTAGTAGACAATTGTGGTTTAGTAAGAATAATTGTGTTAAGGTTTGTGATTCCCAAAGCATGCACGTATGGTCTGTCGTTATGCTAAGAAGTCGGAGCATGAATTATTATTGATTGTATTCCTTTGTGTGGCGGTCGGGGGCGCGCGATGGTTAACTCCTACCAACCTCCCCCCTAGGAGCATGCATAGTAGTACTTGCTTCGAGGGCTAATAAACTTTTGCCATAAGTATGTGAGTTCTTTATGACTAATGTGAGTCCATGGATTATACGCACTCTCACCCTTCAGGAATTTGCTAGCCTCTTCGGTACCGTGCATTGCCCTTTCTCACGTCGAGAGTTGGTGCAAACTTCGCCGATGCATCCAAACCCCGTGATATGATACGCTCTATCACACATAAGCCTCCTTATATCTTCCTCAAAATAGCCACCATACCTACCTATCATGGCATTTCCATAGCCATTCCGAGATATATTGCCATGCAACTTCCACCGTTCCGTTTTCATGACATACATCATCATTGTCATATTGCTTTGCATGATCATATAGCTGACATAGTATTTGTGGCTCAGCCACCGTTCATCATTTATATACATGTTACGCTAGCATCATTGCACATCCTGGTACACTGCCAGAGGCATTCATATAGAGTCATATTTTTGTTCTAGTATCGAGTTGTAATGTTGAGTTGTAAGTAACTAGAAGTGTGATGATCATCATTATTAGAGCATTGTCCCGGTGAGGTAAGAATGATGGAGACTAATGAGTCCTCGAAAAAGTGGGGATGAGGTCCATGAGATCGTTCTAAAATTAAAAAAAAGGAAAAAAGGAAGAAAAAGAAATAAATAAATAAATGAGAGAAAAAGACAGAAGGGGCAATGTTACTATCCTTTTTCCACACTTGTGCTTCAGAGTAGCACCATGTTTTTCATATAGAGAGTCTCCTATTTTGTCACTTTCATATACTAGTGGGAATTTTTCATTATAGAACTTGGCTTGTATATTCTGATAATGGGCTTCCTCAAATGCCCGAGGTCTTCATGAGCAAGCAAGTTGGATGCACACCCACTTAGTTTTCATGTTGAGCTTTCATACACTTATAGCTCTTAGTGCATCCGTTGCATGGCAATCCCTACTCCTCGCATTGACATCAATTGATGGGCATCTCCATAGCCCGTTGATTAGCCTCGTCGATGTGAGACTTTCTCCATTTTTGACTTCTCTTATTTATCTCTACCACCATACTCTATTCCACCCATAGTGCTATATCCATGGCTTGCGCTCATGTATTGCGTGGGAGTTGAAAAAGCTGAAGCGCGTTAAAAAGTATGAACCAATTGCTTGGCTAAAACCGGGGTAGTGCCTGATAAATATTTTGTGTGAAGAAGATGGAGCATGACAGGATTGTATGATTTTGTAGGGATAACGTTCTTTAGCATGTTTATTTTGAAAGACATGATTGTTTATTAGTATGCCTGAGTATTGATGTCTTTATATCAAATTATAGACTATTGCTTTGAATCATTTGGATCTTATTATTCATACCGTAAGAGAAAGATTACATGATGAAACATGATAGGTAGCATTCCATATCAAAAATTCTATTTTTATCATTTACCTACTCGAGGACGAGCAGGAATTAAGCTTGGGATGCTTGATACGTCTCCAACGTATCTATTATTTTTTATTGTTCTATGCTATTATAGTATCAATCTTGGATGTTTTTATATGCAATTATATATCATTTTTTGGGACTAACTTATTAACCTAGTGCCCAGTGCCAGTTGCTATTTTCTGCTTGTTTTTGGCTTTTCAGATAAACAGTACCAATTGAAGTCCAAATGCCATGAAACTTTTTGGAGATTTTTTTCTGGAGAAAAGAACCCTTGGAAGCTTCGGGAGGAGGCCAGAAGCCTCACGAAGGCTTCACAAGGCAACAGGGCGTGCCCAAGGGGGGGCGCGCCGTGTTGCCTTGTGGGGCCCACATGACTCCGTTTGACCTAATTCCACTTCTATAAATTCACAAATATTGGGAAACCCCCAGAGAGCCAGAAGAAATAACCTTTCCGCCACCGCAAGCCTCTGTTCTTCCGCGATCCCATCTGGAGGCCTTTTCCGGTACTCTGCCAGAGGGGGGATCGATCACGGAGGGCTTCTACATCAACCTTGCTGCCCTTTCAATGATGTGTGAGTAGTTTACCACAGACCTACGGTCCATAGCTAGTAGCTAGATGGCTTCTTCTCTCTCTTTGATCTTCAATACAATGTTCTCCTTGATGTTCTTGGAGTTCTATCCGATGTAATCTTCTTTTGCGGTGTGTTTGTTGGGATCCGATGAATTGTGAGTTTATGATCAGATTATTCATGAGAAATATTTGAGTCTTCTCTGAACTCTTTTATGCATGATTGTTATAGCTTTGTATTTCTCTCCGATCCTAGTGACAGAAAGGGACATGACACGTATTTGTATTGTTGCCATTAAGGATAAAAAGATGGGGTTTATTCATATTGCTTGAATTTGCTTCTCTACATCATGTCATCTTGCTTAAGGCGTTACTCTCTTTTTATTAACTTAATACTCTAGATGCATGCTGGATAGCGGTCGATGAGTGGAGTAATAGTAGTAGATGCAGGCAGGAGTCGGTCTACTTGTCTCGGACGTGATGCCTATATACATGATCATTGCCATGAATCCGTCATAATTATTTGCTATTCTATCAATTGCCCAACAGTAATTTGTTTACCCACCGTATGTTTCTATGCTCAAGAGAGAAGCCTCTAGTGAAAACTATGGCCCCCGGGTCTATCTTTATCATATAAAAAACCTAAAAATACCTTGCTGCAATTTATTTACTTTTATTTTAATTAGTATTTTAGTTTAGCTATTTACCTCTATAAGATTTAATCCTTGCAAGTAACCGCTAAGAGGATTGACAACCCTCTTATTTGCGTTGGGTGCAAGTGTGTGCTTTTGTGTGTGCAGGTGCGCTTAACGTAATTTTGCTTGGTTCTCCTACTGGATTGATAACCTTGGTTCTTAACTGAGGGAAATACTTATCTCTACTGTACTGCATCATCCTCTCCTCTTCGGGGAAATGCCAACGCAGACTACAAGTTGCAGTCTCCGACCGATTGGAAGCTTCGTCGGAGGTGGGAGGGCCTAGGAGGGGATTGATCTGGGCGTCGGTGGATATGATGTGGTGCAGGGGAGCGGGAGGGGTGGCGTGGAGAGGGGTGTGACTGCTTCCCTCATGAGCAGTTAAAAAAAAGACTCCTCCGTAGCCTCTCATGGTGAGGAAAGCTCGGGTTTAGGTCATTAACACAGTTAGAATAAGAACATGCGACTAGATCTATAACACAAGCAGCAAAGAACCTGATACAAACCCTAAATTTCTTTTTGTATTGAATTAAACATGGAATTCATGAATATATGAGGATAAAACTAACAACATGAGTGAACCATAGCAATCTAGATGGCCTTGGGTATGGAAGGTGGAGGAAATATTTGTTACCTTTACGAAAACACCTAGGAGTTCTCGGTAGCATTTCCTTGCGGGTGATGGCAAGGCGGTGATCACTTTTCGTCATGTCGTACGCCGGCGCCAGGTTGGGAAACCTACCGCTGGGTGGGATTGAGATCTGGAGCAGAAGATAGAGATGAGCGTAATGAGCGGGGGTTGTTGTGAACAAGTAACGAGGTATTTAGAGGGCGATGTGGGGAAAATTTAGCGGGGCAATTAGAAAATAAGGTGAGAAGGGAAAAATTGGGGGGGGGGTGATGACCCACAAGTATAGATGATCAATCATAGTCCTATCGATAACTAAGAGTTTCGAACCCAACGAGGAGCAGAAGGAAATGATATGCGGTTTTCAGCAAGGTATTCTCTGCATGTACTGAAAGTAGCGGTAGCAGATAGTTTGATAGCAAGTTGATTCGTAACAAGTAACAAGTAACAATAGTAACTAAAGTGCAGCAAGGTGGCCCAATCCTTTTTATAGCAAAGGACAAGCCGGACAATCTCTTATATAAAGCAAAGCGTTCTCGAGGACACATGGAAATTATCATCTAGTCACTTTCATCATGTTTATTTGATTCGCGTTCGCTACTCTGATAATTTGATATGTGGGTGGACCGGTGCTAGGGTGTTATCCTTACTTGAACAAGCATCCCACTTATGATTACCCCCTCTCGCAAGCATCTGTAACTACGAAAGAAGAATTAAGATAAATCTAACCATAGCATGAAACATATGGATCCAAATCAGCCCCTTACGGAATAACACATAAACTAGGGTTTAAGCTTCTGTCACTCTAGCAACCCATCATCTACTTATTACTCCACAATGCCTCCCCTTAGGCCCAAGTATGGTGAAGAGACATGTAGTCGGCGTTCACATCGCACCACTAAAGGAAGCAACAACATACATATCATCAAAATATCGAACGAATACCAAATTCACATGATTACTTATGACAAGACTTCTCCCATGTCCTCAAGAATAAAAGTTACTACTCACAAATCATATTCAAGTTCAAGATCAGAGGAGTATTAAATATCATTAAGGATCTGAACATATAATCTTCCACCAAATAAACCAACTAGGATCAACTACAAGATGTAATCAACACTACTTGCAACCCACAGGTACCAATCTGAGGTTTTGAGACAAAGATTGAATACAAGAGATGAACTAGGGTTTGAGATAAGATGGTGCTGGTGAAGATGTTGATGAAGATTGGTCCTCCCACGATGAGAGGGTCGTTGGTGATGTCGATGGCTTCGATCCCCCCCCCCCCCGGAGGGAAGTATCCCCGGCGAAATCGCTCCGCCGGAGGGCAAAAGTGCTCCTGCCCAAGTTCCGCCTCGAGACGGCAGCGCTTCATCCTGAAAGTCCTCCTCATATTTTTTCTAGGGTAAACGGCTTAATATAGCAGAAGGAGGGGGCCAGAGGCCAGCTGTGGGCCCCACAAGGCATCAGGGCGCGCCCTTGGGGGGTAGGCGCGCCCTGTTGCCTTGTGAGCAGCAGGTGGCCCCCTCTAGTATTTCTTTGTTCCAGTATTTTTTATATATTCAATAAAAAATCCTCGTGAAGTTTCAGGTCTTTTAGAGCTCCGCAGAATAGGTATCTCTGCTGTAGCTTTTTAGGTCCAGAATTCCAGCTGCCGGTAATCTCCCACTCCATATAAATCTTGCAAATTAAGAGGTAAAAGGCATTAGGATTGCATCATAAAGTGAAATAATGACCAAAAACATTATAAATATTAGTAGGAAAACATGATGCAAAATGGACGTATCAGGGGGCGGGGGAAACGAAATAATGGAGGGAACCGAAAAATTTGAGTATGTTCGTTCACCTTCCATGTTTCCATTGCATTATCCATAAAAAATGAATCCAAGACAAACATTGGTCTAAAAATGTGGAATTTGTCGACTAGTTTTATTTGACCGTATCACTAAGGTTAAAATGTCTTGCAACGCATGGGAACTATTTTGGTTGATGTGTGCTTTCAAAAAGTTTGAGCGACCATGTTGTCTGTGTAACGCACGATTAAAATGGATAGGTTTTACGATGGACGAACCTTTTTCATTGCGAACGTGCCATGGATCATTTCTTAATGGTGCATTGGTCATCTCTAGTTTATGAACCTCACATTACAACTTGCCAAGTCACGATCTTTATGCAACACCTACCGTGACTACCATCCCAACTTAGTGTGTGCATCGGTTCTTCATGATGTATGCAACACAAAGGCTGGTCTAGAAAAGTAGAATTTTTTGATGGGACTTATTGTGACCGTATTAGTGAGGTTAAAATGTCTCACTACGAGTCTCAACTGTTTGGTTGATGTGTGTTTTCAAAAAGTTTGATCGCCCATGTTGTGTGTGTTACGCACGATTAAAATGGAGAGGTTTACGCTGCACAAACCTTTTTCGTTGTGGATGTGACATGGACAATAATGGACATGGATCATGTATTGCAACATTGGTCATATCAAAATTATGAACCTCGCATTTCAACTTGCCAAGTCACAATATCGATCAATGCTCACGAAACTAACACCTAATATCTACGATCATTATGAAACACCTACTGAGAGACTACCATCTAGTGTGCACTTGTTCTCCATGATGTAGGCAACACATTATAGATGATTTCCAGAGTTAGTCATGTGTTGTACCACATTTGTGTGTTCTATTCATTCCCCTTGCAATGAATCGCAACTGTGTTGTTCATGTGTGCTTTTAAAAAGGTTGATCAACCACATTGTCCATGTCACATGGACAATAAGGGACATGGATCATGTCTTACAGCATTGGTGATCAATGGTTTATGGACCTCACATTTGAACTTGCCAAGTCACGATCCCGACTAATGCTCACCATACTAAGACCAATTATGAAACACCTTATAAGACTACCATCCCAACTTAGTCATGTGTTGTACCACATTTATGCGTTCTTTAAACTCTAGTATTTACCTCCATATGATCCAGAATGGAGGTCAGATCACAAACATGCAATGCACTCTCTTTCTTTCCCATTTCTATTGTGCAGCTTCAAATGGTCCCAAATTTCAACAGTATCTGCACGACTCAGGTGTGCACTTGAGAGACATCTTCTTCTTACATTATGTCTTTTTGTCAGATGACAGACGCGAGCAACAATGGCCTAGAGTGCACTATTCTTCACTCTCTCTTAGTCCAATGTGCAATGCCTCATTTCAGCTTGTCTTCTGTCGCTAGGGAGACCCCCTTAGCTGTCCCATCACTCACCTCTGCCCCTTATCAGCATTTGCTAGCCACAGCATACCGACCATCGCCGCGTTGCCACAAAACAAGACCATCGGCACTTTTGAGCTGCCCTATCGTGACAGTACACTCTGGCAAGCTGCACCCTACGTACTTCACCCAAGTAAAGCTCGCAGACAACCTATCTATCTTTTATCTCCTACTGTTCTGCCCGCCATCAGCTCACCGAGCTGTGGCCGTACTTTGGAGCATGGTTGTCACCATACACATGCACCGCAATGGGGTCTCAAATCAGGTGGTTCCGAATGGTCTAGAAGGTTATCAGTCAATGCCTGCGACGCTGTTATATAACCCCGAAACGCCCCGTGACAACTGCATCTCTTCGCCATTACCTTTCACTTCCCCACTCGCCGCCACGACCACCCCATCGACCATGCCTCGCCGTTCGAGGCCTCCTACAGGACCATTCCACAGCGAGACCGAGGAAGATCGCGCGGAGAGAGAGTTCTGGGAGAGGGTGTGGCACTACTCCTAGTGGGTGGAGGAGGACGCGCGGCGTAAAGCTGAATCTGCAGTCGGCCTCTACCATTTGATCGCCGCCCTGGACTACTACCTCCGCTTGTACGAGGCGGCGAGAGAGGAAGCTGACGTCGCACTCATGTCGGCCTTCAGGGATGTCGCCTATGCCCGCATCAACGACGCACGGGCCTTCCTCGACCGCGTGATCAAGGAAGATGACTCTCTGGAAGCCTCGCCCGACTGCAAGGTCACTTCCAGGAAGAGGAGGATGCCATAGTACAGTTTCAAATTGGAAAATTCTTTGGTTCTGCTTGCATTCAAATCCGGACGTGTGGATCGATGCCTGCAAGAGTGTGTTATGCACTAGTGAGTGCACAAAGTTTGTAGTGCTCAATCATCTGCCTTGTGCAATCCGCTTTAAGAATTTGAAAGGATATTATTAGACAAACCATATATCATGGTGTCATGAAGTATTGTTATGTTTCTTTGACGAACAAGTCTTGTTATCTCACATATCATTTTTGCTGAATAATCATCAACCGGTATGTTATACGTTACATTATAAATTGATTTTAATCAGGACATGTCGATTCACGCATGTTTTTTTAGATGATAGATGCATGTTTTGGTTCTTGGAAAAATTACTGAAAATCCGTAAGTTGTTTAGGAAACCGGGAATTCTGGTTAGGCAGTTTAATAGAATGTAAATCGTAGATGTGAAAAAAGTTGCATGTGGGTGTGAAACCAAAAAAGGAGTAGAAACTAAATTCCCGGAACGCGTATCATCTTCCGCAACCGTCTCCTTGGCACTCTCACGCCCTTCCAGATTTCAGCCGACTATAAGTAAGACGCCGGCCACGTCGATAGGCACAACAGTCACATTCATCTTGTACCATTCCGCACACTCGCCCTCATCCTCCCTTCCAAACCCCCGTTCCCTCCATGGCGCTGTCGATCACTGCCCGATGCAGCTTGTCGCCTGGCTTGGAGGAGGATGCGTCCCCACGCCTAGCCAAGCAGGACGCGCCGGCGCACATAGCAGAGGTCAATGCATCGCTGCTCTGAGCTCCCGCCCCGACCGAGGAGGAGCTATGGAAACTAATGGAGGTCGCACTATGGGAGGTGTTTCAGCCAGCTGTGCGCGCCGAGAGAGAGGGCAACCATGAAGGCTGAGGACAAGGAGTGAGCCACACGTCTGGTGGCCTGGGAGGCCCACGTGACTGCCGACAGAGAAATTGAAATGGAGCTTTGGAGGGATGCTCGTGCCAAGGCCGAGAGGGTGGAGGAAGACGCCAAATGGATGGCCCTGAATGTCAAAGGGTCCATGCGACTCATCTACGCCTAGAAGTACAAAGATCGGGTGTACGCTGCTAGCGAGGAAGAGTACCTATGGGCGCCGGATTATTTGACCAGTGGCTTTGCACTGTTGCGTCGGCGACGCGCAGATGAGCACCTCGCCAAATGTGAGGCAGAGGAGAAGGAGCTCTCCGACCGCTGTGCGAAGAGGCCACCCACCAGGCAAATCGTCGAATGATGAGAAGAAACTCATATGTTTTAAATTAGATATTACCATCATCTTTTGAATTTGTTACTTGTTTGGATAGTGAAGTATTTTAAAATTTTGAAATCTTGTTCCAATGTGTATGCAATTGCGGAGAAGCACATTTTCAATATGCATGCAATTGGGTGTACCAACTCCTACCTCCTCATTTGTGCGGAAAGAAATCCCGTGCAAAGCAATCAATAGTAATCTAATTCTAAATCGACAATAGCAATAAGTACCTGCACACACAAGAGCAAATACTTGCACCCAACGCGGGCAAGAGGGTTGTCAATCCCCTTGTACTCGTTAATTGCAAGGATTAAATCTGGTAGTGGTAGATAGATAAATTGCAAAATAAGTAAAAAGAAAGAAAATTGCAGCAAGGTATTTTTGGTTTTTGTAATATGATTAAAATAGACCCGGGGGGCATAGTTTTCACTAGAGGCATCTCTCTCATAAGAATAGCATATGGTGGGGTAGACAAATTACTGTTGGGTAATTGATAGAAAAGCGCATAGTTATGACGATATCCGTGGCATGATCATGTATATAGGCATTACGTCCATGACAAGTAGACCGACTCCTGCCTGCATCTACTACCATTACTCCACCAATCGATCGACTCCTGCCTGCATCTATGGTATTAAGTTCATGACAAACAGAGTAACGCTTTAAGCAAGATGACATAATGTAGACAGAGTAAAACCAAACAATATGATTAAACCCCGTCATTTTCTCCTTAGTAGCAACAATACAATACGTTTCTCGCTACTCATTCTGTCACTGTGTGGGGACACCGCAAGATTGAACCTATTACTATGCACCACTTCCACTGAAGATAAATCAATCTAGTTGGCCAAACCAAACAGATAGATCGGAAAGCATTACATAGCTATAACAATCACACATAATAAAGTTCAGAAAAGACTCAATTACTTTCAATGAATAATCTGATCATAAACCCACAATTCATCGGATCCCAACAAACACACTGCAAAAGAAGATTACATCGGATTGATCTCCGAAGAGAACATTGTATTGAAGATCAAAGAGAGAGAGAAAGCCATCTAGCTAATCAGTATGGACCCGTAGCTCTGTGGTGGACTACTCACACATCGTCGGAGGTGCAGCAAGGTTGATGTAGAAGCCCTCCATCATCGATTCCCCCTCCGGCAGAGTACCAGAAAAGGCCTCCAGATGGGATCGCGGAAGACAGAGACTTGCGGCGGCGGAAAAATTGTTTCGGGTGGCTCTCTAAATGTTTTGGAATATTTGGGAACTTATAGCGCTGGAATTAGGTCAGACGGAGCCACGAGGAGCCCACAAGACATCAGGCGCGCCTACCCCCCAGGGCGCGCCCTGTTGCCTTACCGTCTACTCGTAGGTCTTATGGTCCTTCCCCGAAGCTTTTAGTTTCTCTTATGTCCAGAAAAAAATCGTCAAAAATTTTCGTCACGTTTGGACTCCGTTTGGTATAGATTTTCTGTAAAACCAAAAACAAGCAGAAAACAACAATTGGCACTAGGCACTGAGTTAATAGGTTAGTCCCCAAAAATGATATAAAATTGCATATAAAGTATCTAAGAATGATAATATAATAGCATGAAACAATCAAAAAATATAGATAGGTCGGAGACGTATCAATCATACAACACAAATTGAACGTACATTCAACAGTTCGTGACAAACTAAAAGTCAATAGTTCATAGATAAGCGATACAAGAATGAATCAACGACTTCAGTCCTCGTGGTCATTGATCAATTAAAAAAACTCTTTTATCGTAGTAGGGCTATCAACGTACATGAACGAGACAAACTTAACACTGGATGAACAATCATCAATTGATGAAATGCAATCCATTGTCAAGCTATCTCGTTCACGCAACAAGAATTGATGGACCTAATGCAACAAGAGAGAAGCTTACCGCCGTCCGCCAACGCGGCTACACTGGTGCAGCGACGTGCTATACAAACGGTTTTTACCCCCTTTCCGTGACAGAGTTTTAAACTGTCGCCTTGCCTGTGTGTGCGATAGGGGGGTCCAACCCACACGACCCAGAAACCGTCGGCGATAGGTCCTCCGGTCACACACGCGGGGCAAAAAGAGCTCGTGTGCGATCGGGTGAGCCATCGCAGACAATTATACAGGCCCAATCGTTTCCATTCATATTTACATCCCACACAGTGAATCCCAGACAAACGTTTTCGTTCGTATGTGATCCCACACAGTGAATCCCAGACAAACGTTTCCGTTCATATATACATCGAACACAATTTTCCGTTCGTGTGCGATTGGGGGAGATAACGTAGACGATTTCGTAGGACAAGCCGTGGGAGATTGTCTTGCCATCCCACACAGTAATTATGGAACAAACGTTTGTGTGGCATACCACATCACGCACAGTTTTCTGTACAGCCTCGTCTGTGATAGGTGTAGCGATCACAGACGCTCTGCCTCGGTTAACCGTTTGTTGTTCAAGTATATCACACACGATTCGATGAAGAAAACTGTATGACATTGGGTTATCCATCACACACGCTTTTACTGCTAGAAACGTTTGTAAAATTCATGACCCATTTAGCAGGTTTATTAGTTTACTATTAATACCTCCTGTATTAAGAAAATTCCAATTTCATATCGAACAGCTGTTTACCAGTTTCATATCAGGCACACAAAAATATTTTAACATCACTGTACGATAGCTACGAGAATACATCACGGTACAGCATATAGCTAGTTCACCTTCATAAGCACAAAGTATGTTGAGCACAATATTAGAACAATATATTCATTACCCTAATCGAATAATGCATGATCAGCCAAATTCGTCTTCTCCACCTCTGCTTTCAGTTCAGTAAGAACCTGTTTTGCACTGACCAACTGGGAAAGTGCCCCCTTCTTCGCAAACATCATCTTAGCAAAGTCTAATTTAAAAAATCTGAGCTCATTCTCCATCTTCCTCTTTTTTTTCCTGTATCTTGAAATATTCTTCAGCGTTGACAACATTTTCTCTAAGCCTATCTCTACTCTCTTCCTCATACATGCTTCAGAGCTTTGCTAGGCACATCTTCAAAGATGGTGGCCACTCTTGATCAACCCACTCCAGGTAAGAACACTTCCATTCATCCTATAATATTTAAAACTAAATCAGTTACAATTGTAGGGAAAATGGGTTTCTGGCAACATAGAAAATCACCACATACATATTTTGAAAAACTGAAGAAACACGTTAATTATGACATATCTTCTCAAAAAGATCAATGTGCAAATGAATTAATTGCTACTGAGGTAACAACCAAATTCAGGAACATCACAAGCTATAATTAACTGCAACAATGCTACAAGTTCTTAGTCATGTACTATAATAACAAATTGACCATTTTATGAGGAAGCTAAATAAAACTGCAATAGCACAGTGACAATGTTTTAATGACATCAAATTAATACTAACAGGTATGTACATGCACAAATTTAATAACATAGAACTAATAGCACTAAGGCCCTCCACTATGTAGGCCAAAACCGGTGTCAAATCAACTATTGCTACATTTAGCACCGATGCCCTGCACCACTGAGCCGATGCCAAAGGAAAAATTCAGGGAACCAGAGCACCTAGTTGCTACGATGCCCAGTTCCTTCTTGCCATAAAGTATTAGTATTTTACTACTTGGCTGCTCGGATGTGTGGAGCAAAGTTGGGTGCACAAACTGCTGAAGCGGTGCGAAATAATTTTCTCAGGGCACCGCTGATGAGATGGCAACATTTTTAGATACTAGGTAGAAAATGTGCAAGTGTTTTAATCACATCCAGATTAATATAGCACAGTGACAGTGTCTGAATCACATCTAACAAATGATTTGTAACAACGAAAGTGGGGCTAACCTTCTTTGCACATGCCAGAAACTTCCTCCCACTGTCCACAGATTCAAAAGCCACTAACTTCATGCATGGAGATTGATGGTGACAACGAGCACGCAGATCTTCAGCTACCCCGCTCCATTCCTTGCAAGTGATGGTCGTAGGGAGCTACAAGAGGAACAAAGGGCTCAAATCGGCCGCCGGATTAAAATCCTTTATTACAAATCAGAACCCTAAGCCTAGGGGGGCAAGAGAGAGGAGAGAGGCATACCCGGCTGGTGACATAGTCGTCGTCGTCGGAGGAACCTCTGGAGAGGTCATTGAAGAAGACCATGGCGTCCGCGACGGTCGGATGTGAGACGGCGAGAGCGAGGAAGCAAGCGAGGAAGCGGCTATAGCTTACAAAGGAAGGAAGGAGTAAACAGGGGAAATGTGGCTCGTGGTCGGGGAGAAAAGGGGGTGGGGTGGGGGGAAGAGTTAGATATTTTGGTGGTAGGCAAAAAAATTCGAAAGTTGGAGGGTAACTTGGCGCGCAGTGTCATCGGACACCATTCACTTTGAACAAATGTGTGCATCGCAAACGATTCTTCTGTTTTACGCGCATGCGATGAGTATGAGCACTCAAATTTTGGTCAAAATTTCCCTGGGTACAGTGCTCATCCACATCATTGTATAATTTAACATCACTTGCTAATTTGGGTACACTAATGAGCCTACAGCACACAGACCACACTTACTGAATCGAGCAATTTTAGTAATTAAACAGAGCCAGTTGACCTAAACATTGCTCTAACAAAAGGCCAGCGTTATAAACAAAGGCTAAGTACGCATAATTTAAACAAAGCCGCCGACGCGCCGCCCTATGCCTCGCGGGCGTAAGATGAGATGTCAATGACTTGTCCTGGCGACATGCCGCCACTGGTGGACTCCGCGTCCCCTAGGCTGAAGTCGACCGCGTCGTCGTCCTCGTCCTCGGCGCCGCCCTCAAGGTTGTAGTACTCGTAGTAGTGGCGGCGCCACAGCTCGCGTTGGTACTCCACCGCCGATTCCTCGACGGACAGGCGCCTCTCTACCTCCTCCTTAGCCACGCGCAACTCCTCGTCCCGGCGCTCCTCGATCTCCGCCGCCTCCTGCATCTCTAGCTCCAGCTCGGCGATCTCATGAGGAAGCAGGGGCTCCATGGCCTCCGCCGCCGCATCGTCGACAAGCATTTCTGCCACCTTTTCGGACGTATGGTGCATGCTGGATTCCGAGGAGGCCTGGAATATTTTGGCGTGGGCGTCATCGATTTGGGCGTGATGGGGGCGCGCAGGCTTTGCAGCGCCGCGCGCAGCGGGTCGACCCGGCTGATGCGGGTTGCAACCGCAGCGGCCTTGTCCTTGCTACGGCCGGAAGCGTGGCTGGAGCCGGTGGTCATCACCTCCACGCGAGTGCAGAGGCCCGTGACGTCGCTTGAGATGTCGCAGCCAACAAGGAGGGGCGAGCCGGCGAAGGTGAGTACCTCGCCGGGGATACTCGTCGGGGATGAGCGCGACGAAGACGCGTAGCTCGCCGAAGGGGACGATAGAGCCGCCTGCAGGGCAGGCGCCGTCCGCACCGAGCGCTACGCCGCAGCCGGCGCGGCCGGACGCACCAGGCAAGCTGATCAAGCCGTGTGCGATGCGCTCGCCGAAGGGAGTGAAGGGTCTCGTCCGGAACGTGACTTCGGCCGACGCCGCGTGTGGCCCCACGGTGGGAGCCAACTGTCGTGGTGTTCTCACGGCATATGCCATGGGATGGCTTATCGTGGGTGGAGCCTGAGAACGCCGGCGGGTTCCGGAGGCGAGATCGGGCACAAGCGGTGCAAGACACACGAAGTACCCAGGTTCGGGGCCCTCCGATGGAGGTAACACCCCTAGTCCTGCCGAATGAACTAAAGAGAGCACAAGGGCTACAATGTACTCCTGGAGCTGTTTGGATGGAGGAGGAAGAAGGAGCTAGCTCTCCCTCTGCCTCGTGTGTGTGTGTGTGTGTGTGTAGAATGAGCCGACCCCGCTCTGGGGGCTCCTGGGAGGTTTTATAGAGTGGCCTCCCAGGTTACAAGCGATAAAATAAGAGGGGCGGGGCCCTACTGTCATTGTCTCTGGTCGGCAGTGGGACCCGCCGGCTGTGGGGCCCACCGGCTGCACGGCACTGTAGCCCGTCGCCTCCTGTGTCACGGAGTGGTTGGCATCGTGCGTCTACAGTGTCAGGCCGCGTTGATGTCAGTCGCCCGGGTCAGCGGGGACGGCGGCACTGTAGCCACGCTCTCCCCGACGAGGGAGCGGTCTTGTCGTACGGCGGGATGGGACGGGCGCTGACCCACCGGCTGCGTCTAGCCGGCCCGGACGTGGCGCCGTGCCCAGTCGGCCCAGAGCTGAGGAGCCGGCTGGAGGGCCAGCCGGACTGAGGGGCGTTGGCCGCCCCGATGTTTTGAAAATTGTCTTGTACTCCCGAGCCTACCCGGGGGTCATCCCCCCGACACTACTTATCCCTTCTATTAGGGATTGCATCTAGTCTACTACTTTTTTTTAGGGGATCTAGTATACTACTTTTTTGTATGAATATGAATATGATGTTTGTATGTCATGTGCCCAATTGCGTGACTGCTTACATCAATTTGTTGCTTGATTCAGTTTTCATCTTTACTATGATTATCATGTTCTATCTACCGTTATTCTGGATTAAACTTAATAAAAAATTGCTCAAATCAGCACTATCTTCACACATATTTTTGTTTCCTTCCCTTCTCCTCGACGGCTAGGGAAAAACCGTCCCCTCCAGGCTTCCTTGTGAGCTCATGGATTCGTCTCCCCATTGTATGTCGCTCCTGTGGTCGGTGGCGGCGAAGGGGAACTTCGGTGCTTTCGCTCTGCCTAGTAGTTTATGTTAGGCTTTTTCCGTTCTCATAGGTGCGTATGTCGGCGCTTCCTTCTCGAGTTTGTCTTCAGGGTTTCGATCCTTCTCGAATTAGTTTGTCTGGACGTAGTCATTGGAGCGCTTACGTAGATTCCCGCCGTCTCCTTGGGACAGTGAGGTTAGGGTTTCTCGTCATGCGTGCGCGATGACGATTTTTAGTGTCAGATGATTCGAATCTACTCAATGTTTCACGATGACGATTGCGGCCTCACGGCGCTCGTCCTTAGGGTGACGTGCACGAAGACTTTCTAGTTGTCATCGACAAGGTCAAACCGACCCTATTAGGGAGCGGCGACAGCTCGTTCTTTCGGCGATAGTGATCGTTGTTTGGTCTAGGAAACTCAATGTAATTTATTTATTTTGACACTTGGAACCCCCTCTTTATTCATTGGTAATCAAAGATACATCGTTGACAAGAAACGAAATTAAAACTCAATGTTTTTATTTTGTTTGAAGCATTTTGTACTTCTGGTGACTTTTATCACGGAACCGGTTGATTTTGAAAAGAAAAAAAAAACGTGATGGTAAAATGTAGCAGTCCCCTTCTTTACACGGATCACGAGGGTCGATGCGTGCACGCCCGGGCGGTTGACAATGGAGGGCCGGGGAAGCGCGCGGTTGGAGTGGAGCGCGGCGTCGTGTTGCGCTGGGTGGAATCCCGGGGGACGGGATGTGCTCTGCGCCGGTGCCGGTGCGGTGCCTGACCCATTGGGGATGCTCCGGCCTCGCGGGCTCCGATCGTTTCCGGGGAAGCCGGTCGAGTGGGTCGCCATCCACATCCGTCGTGTCACGGGTGCTTTCCCAGCCTGCGATCCATCGACCCATCCGTCGACCGACGGACGGACGGGACTGGTTGATTCGGCCCGTGTCTTCGTCTACCGCTTTGCCGAGCCCTACGATTGCATGATTGGCATGCACCGTTTTACTCCCACAAACCGGATCTGCTGCTACCATTTTTGCCTGAAAACATGGTGACAAATGGAGGCAGGAGCTTCACTTGGTTGTGCCCGAAGGGTCAAGTGAAAGCATATTATCTCAAAAAAAAAAAAAAAGCATATTATCTCATGTCGAGTCTGGTGTGGTACTTCTTTGGGGGGAAGAAAGAACCATCTCTTGTCACACAGGGGGATTCTTTCCTCCGGACCGTCACGGGGGTACGGACCTAATCGATAGCAATGCAGTCAGCAATGCCATTCGACAGCATGCACTTGGAGTTCGGCTCAGATTTTGTACGAATATTTCCCGTTTGAAGGATATTTACGCAATCGCTGGCTTACCATATTATTATTTTCGTACCTCTTAACACCCGGGGTACGATCATAGGCTCCAGCTTCCGTGCCCCTTGTAAAACATAGGGTTGTGGGAAACTGCACGACACCCAATATGGGGTGTGGCTATCTCATATATATAAGGGGTATACAGAGTACAGGGGTATATACGGAGGCCTATACAAATACATAGTCTAACACCCTCCCTCAATCTTAACTATGTCCTGAACTACACAGCAAGTTAAGATTGCGCCTGCAACCCTCAAACTGAGGTTGTGAAAGAGGCTTTGTGAAGATGTCAGCAAGTTGATCCTTGGAAGAGATGAACTTGATATGAAGAAGCTTCCGTGCAACACGTTCCCTTACAAAGTGATAGTCAACTTCGATGTGCTTGGTACGAGCATGAAAAACTGGATTAGATGAAAGAAACGTCGCACCAATGTTATCACACCAAAGAACAGGTGGCTGCTGTTGAGAGATACCTAACTCTCTTAACAGAGACTGTACCCAAATGAGCTCAGCTGTGGCATTGGCAACCGGCTTGTACTCTGCTTCAGTGCTACTCCGAGATACTGTGGCCTGCTTGCGCGCACTCCAAGCGATTAAGTTATCCCCATAAAAGACAGCATAGCCCCCCGTTGATCGCCAGTCATCCGGGCTCCCAGCCCAATCAGCATCAGAGAAGGCTGAGAGGGCAGACGAAGCGGTAGACCGAAGATGCAAGCCATAGGAGACAGTATGAGAGAGATAACGTAAGATACGCTTCACAGCTGACCAGTGGGAAGTCCGCGGAGCATGAAGATACTGGCACACACGGTTTACGGCATAGGAAATATCAGGCCGTGTAATAGTCAAGTACTGCAAGGCTCCAACGACACTGCGATACTCAGTAGCATCATCTGAAGAGAGCAAGTCACCATCCAAAGCTGATAACCTATCTGCCGCAGACATAGGGGTGGTAGCATGCTTGCAGCGCAGCATACCTGCACGGCGAAGCAGATCCAAAGAGTACTTATGCCGAGTAAGAGTCAGACCAGCAGAAGACCGTGAAACCTCCAGACCAAGAAAGTAATGGAGAGCCCCCAGATCCTTGACAGCAAAGTGACCACTCAGAGCAGACAGCAGACGATCCGCAACGGACACGGAGGAGCTGATGAGAATAATGTCATCAACATATACCAGCAGATACATAGTAACTTCAGGACGATGAAGTAGGAACAGAGACGTGTCAGCGGTGGACGGGGTAAACCCAAGCTGTCGAAGGACCGAACCCAGTCGGGCATGCCATGCACGGGGAGCCTGCTTGAGTCCATAAAGCACCTTAACAAGACGACACAAATGATGTGGACGAGCTGGATCAACAAAACCCGGAGGTTGCCGCATGTAAACTTCTTCCTCCAAGACCCCATGGAGAAAAGCATTCTGAACATCAAGCTGGCGCAGAGACCACCCTTTGGCAACAGCCAAGGACAGGAGTAACCGAATAGTGGTAGGTTTAACAACTGGGCTGAAAGTATCCTCATAATCAAGACCATACCGTTGTTTAAAACCTTTTGCTACCAACCGCACCTTGTAACGCTCAATGGAACCGTCAGCATGCTTCTTTACCTTGAAAACCCACTTGGAATCAATGATGTTGACGCCAGACACAGGAGGAACCAGTCGCCAAGTGTCGTTCCTCTGTAGCGCCTGAAACTCCTGTTCCATGGCATTGCGCCAATGAGGAATCCGAAGAGCCGCCTGAAAATGACGAGGCTCGGCAGTGGGGTCAGCATCTGTCTGTGCCATGCACGCCGCAATCCAGGCAACCGTGCCATCAGTACGTTCCTTTGGCCGAACAATACCATTCTGACTGCGCGTACGAGGACGCAGAGGAGCAGTAGATGGCGGTGAAGGCAGCTGCCCAGGTGACATGCCTGGCGAGGAGGGCGAGGATCCCGGCAAGGACGCCCTCGGCAGGGCCGGCTCCGGCAAGACCGTCCCCGGCAAGGACGTCTCCGGCAAGGACGACTCCGGCAGGGCCGCCCCCGGCAAGGCCGGCGCCGACAAGGACGGCTCCGGCAAGGCCAACCCCGGCAAGACCGCCCCCGGCAGGGCAGTCTCCGGCAAGGGTGCCGGCAAGGTCGTCTCCGGCAGGGCCGTCGCCGGCAAGGTCGTCTCCGGCAAGGCCGACCCCGGCAAGACCGCCCCCGGCAGGGCAGTCTCCGGCAAGGGCACCGGCAAGGTTGTCTCCGGCAGGGCCGTCGCCGGCAAGGTCGTCTCTGGCAAGGCCGACCCCGGCAAGGCCGCCCCCGGCAAGGGCGTCTCTGGCAAGGCCGGCTCCGACAAGACCGGCTCCGGCAAGACCGTCTCCGGCAGGGCAGCATCCGGCAAGGCATGCTCCACATCCAAAAGCTCAAGGCATGCTCCACGTCCAGTACCTGCACCATGGTTAGGTAGCAACAAGGGAGTATAAGCAGCATCAACAAATTGACCAGGCAATGGTACGGCGGGTTGCTCAGGTGTAGGGGGAGTGGGGGAGGTGACCGGAGATGCGGCAAAAGGAAAAACGTTCTCGTCAAACACCACGTCACGAGAGATGTAGACGCGGTTAGAGGGAACATGAAGACATTTGTACCCTTTATGAAGAGAACTATAGCCAAGAAACACGCACTGTTTAGATCGAAACTCCAACTTGCGTTGGTTATATGGACGAAGATGTGGCCAACACGCACACCCAAACACTTTAAAGAATGTATAATCAGGGATTTCATTCAACAAAAGTTCAAGTGGTGTTTTCATCTGACGAAGTCGTGTAGGTAATCGATTAATGAGAAAGCATGCGGTGGAAAACGCATCACTCCAAAACCGAAAAGGAACCGAGGCATGAGCAAGCAAAGCAAGACCAGTCTCAACTATATGACGATGCTTACGCTCAGCTACACCGTTCTGTTGATGTGTATGAGGACAAGACACACGATGAGTGATTCCAAGCTTATTAAAGAACGCATTGAGGTTGTGGTACTCACCACCCCAATCAGATTGCACATGAATGACTTTGTGACTAAGCAGACGCTCAACATGCGCTTGGAATTGCAAGAAAACATTAAACACATCGGACTTGCGCTTAAGAAGATAAAGCCAAGTGAACCGGCTATAAGCATCAATGAAGCTGACATAGTAGTTATGACCACTAACGGAGGTTTGGGCATGGCCCCAGACATCCGAAAACACAAGTTCAAGCGGTTTATTGACTACACGACTCGACTCAGAAAAAGGAAGCTGATGACTCTTGCCTTGCTGACAGGCATCACAAACTGCATCAACATTTTTATTAGACACAACTGGGAGCTCATGACGATGAAGAACATAGCAAACGATGGGAGTGACAGGATGACCGAGGCGCGCATGCCAATGAGATGGAGACACACGAACGCCGCTGAAAGCATTGGGAGCAGGTGGCACATCAAGTGCATAGAGACCATTATTGCGCAGTCGACCTCTAAGGAGTACGTCCCTCGTGTCCCGATCCTTTACAAAGAAATGAAAAGGATGAAACTCAGCAAGAACATTATTATCACGAGTAAGTTTAGGAACAGACAACAAACTACGTGAAACAGAGGGAACTCGAAGGACATTAAGAAGACGTAATTGTTTGGATCGACGAGTAAGAAGAGATGCCTGGCCAATATGTGAGATGTGCATACCTTCCCCGTTTGCAGTATGAACCTGATCATGTCCGCGGTACGGCTCCTGTGTGGAGAGCTTTCCATATCGCTCGTCAAGTGGTTGGTGGCTCCCGTATCCATGTACCAGGATGCATCAACCGGAAAGGAAGAGGTGTGACCATGATCATGACTCGCCAAGGCAGCCTGCTTCTCATTCCCTTTGCCATTGTTCCCGATGCCCAGAAAATCCTTCTTGAAGCGACGGTGGCAACGAGAGGCAAGATGACCATCCAGACCACAAAGCTGGCAGGGGACCTGAACTCCACAGGAAGGGCAGCAGGCACGGACGCGACCACCAGCAGATGTAGTGGTGTTCCGTGGGTTGGGCGCGGCCCCCTGCTTGCCACCAGGTGGTGGTGGCGTGTAGGGCTTGCCCTTTCCACGCGTAGCAGTGTTGGCGGAGGAGAAGCTTGGCGTAGATCGACGAGCCTGGACGCGCTGTTCCGTGGCAAGGAGTCGCGCATAGAGCTCGCGCGGCTGGATGGGAGTGTCCCGACCATTGATATTCTCCACCAAATTATCATAGTCATCACCCAGCCCATTGAGCACATAGGAGGTGAACTCTTCTGGCCCAAGAGCCTTGCCAATGGAGGCAAGTGTGTCCGCCATACCCGTCACCTTGTTGAAGTAGTCAGTGATGGTGAGGGAGTTGAGCTTCACCTCCCCGAGCGCAGTACGAATGGCATGAGCACGTGCCTGGGACTGCGAGGCAAAGCTGGTATGAAGGGCCGTCCACGTGTCCCGAGACGTAGCGGCGAAGATGACCAGCGACGATACGCCCTCCGTTAGAGAGGACTGTAGAGCAGAGAGGATGGCTTGATCCTGCGCCACCCAAGCAGGACGCGCCGGATGATGCGGCGGAGGACACGGCAAGGTGCCGTCAATATAGCCCTCCAGATAGCGACTGCGGAGCAGAGGCAACACTTGGGCGCGCCACGACAGGTAGTTATCCGTCGTAAGCTTGACGGGGATAAGGTGTGCAAAGTAGAACGGTGCAGCCGTGGCAGTATGATCCGAAGGCGGTGGCGGCGCATAAAGGCCGGAGGTGAAGGCCGCCCCCGGCAAGGCAGACCCTGGCAGGGCCGCCCCCGGCAAGGCCGGCAAGGAGGGACCCCCGTAGGGCGCCCCATATGGAGAAGCGCCACCATAGGCAGCCGGCTGCGCAGCTAGGGCACCATGCGGCGCCGAGTAGGACAGCCATGGATGTTGTTGGGGATATAACCCCGCGGTTAACCCTGTTGGCGACTCATAGTGCAAGAGCCTAAGCCGGCCCAGGAAGGCAAGACGTGAAGACGACGACTTACAGGTGGGCCAGTTGAAGGCCCAAAGCCTGGTGGCGACTCAAGGCCCGAAAGGGTAAGCCGCCACGTGAAGACTTACCTTGTAAGACTAGGAAAGTAGAACCGGGGTCGGTTACATTGTGTAACCCGACCCGGACTCTTGTAAGCCCAGGGTTTCTACCTATGTATATAAAGGTGAGCCCCTGCGGCGGGTTGGACAAGTGAAGAAAGACAGACAAGCCTTACGGCGAGAGAGATCAAGCAATTGAGAGTTAAGGCAAGCAAGCCGCCCCTTGTATTCGATATACCAGTTAATACAGCTTAAGCAGGACGTAGGCTTTCACCTCCACTGTGAGGGGCCGAACCTGGGTAAAACCGTGTCCCTTGTCCCGCTTAACCCCTTTGAGTCCACTTCCATGGCGTTGACTCCGAACCTAAGCCTTCGGGCATCTGCCGTGACAAAACCACGACAGTTGGCGCCCACCGTGGGGCTAGCGCTCGGTGGTGTTGAGTTCTCAAAGGGTGCTCTCCTCAGGGGCGAGGGGTACGTGATCGGCGAGATGACTAAGAGCCGCCGCGGAAAGCTTTACATTGACGACGCCAGCTGGGGTCCTGAGGCTGACTCAATCGAGTACGGCTTCCAGGTCCCCTTCGGTGGAATCCATGTCTTCATCGGCAAGATTGGCGGATCTGAACCCGGGCCGAACATCTGCACCAACATCGTCGAGCCGGCCCGGCGCAAGCAACCCGCCCGGAGCATGCAACCCGCCCGTTCTGACCCGGGCAGGAAGCATGTCTTCGTCGGCTTCACTCAGGGCGTAGAACTTGAGGGTTCTGTGTCCGAGGAAGAAACTCACGACTACTCCGGGGAGGAATCTTCATGTGGGGAGACGGAATCGATCTATCAGCTTCAGGATGGAGGGCTTGGGGGCTACGACGAGCCTTACCCCGAGTCAGAATACCATGAGCCGGAGGGTTATGAGCCGCCAAGTCATGCAGCCGTCTTCATGGCCGGTTCAGCGGCAGCTCAGGGCAGTACACCTGGTGCGGCCGTGTCCGGGTCAGGCGCGCCCCCGGCTCAAGTTCTCCTAGATCTGATGAACGAGCTTACAACCTTGATGGCAACTGAGGTCACTGTTGCGAACCAAGCGGCACGCAATGCAGAAATCACTAGGTTGAAGGATCGGATGGCCGCGGTCCAGCAGGAAGTTAACGAGCTGAAGGCTCAGATGGATGCTGAGGCGGAGCGCCTTAAGGCAGACGCTCTTCGCCTCGAGATAGAGCAACAGTCGGCCGCGGCGGTTCAGCGGATAAGACATCAGTCCCGCTTGCCGGAGCATTATGAAGCTAGGAATCTCTTCAACACGCCAGGAACGGGACGAAGTGTGCCTTTGGCCATAACCCGGACGGCGGAAATACCTGGGAGCCGGGCGGCGGTTCAGCGTCAAGACCCGCCACGACAGGGCCAAAACCTGCCACCGCTTTATCCGACACCGCCGGGTCATTATTCTAACCCGGCGGAGAACATGGTGGCAGCAGCAACTAGGCTTGATACAATTCCGATCCCCGATGAGGCACCTTATGCAGAAGAGGTGCGGAACGCCATCGGATACCTGCGCACGGCGATGGCCCAGCAAGAGAAGTATAATTACAGCCGGAGTCGCGTACACTCAACGCCCGTCCACAGCCATAGCTACAGCCGGCGTTATGAGTCGCCGGCGGTTTCTAGCAGCGAACGACATCGTAACCCGCCGCAAGCGGATCGGGCGGCTCTGGATGCTCAGACATTGGTGGATCAGGTGAGAGCACGGCGAGAAGAGGCGGCTCAGGCAGCGGCGGCGTCTCAGGAACACAAAGTCGCCCCTTCCGTTTCAGGAGGAGCGGGGTTGACTTCCAGGGCTGTGGGGGTGCCGTGTCTGGTACCGGCTCTGCGGAATGAGCGTCTGCCGAAGGATTTTAAGGGTCCTCGTAAGGTGCCCAATTACACTGCTGATTTACCTCCAGAGGCCTGGGTTGAAAGTTATGAGCTAGCCATGGAGATGTTGGACGTTAGCGATGCGGTCTGCGCCAAGTATTTCATCATGATGCTGGAAGGGCCGGCTCGCACATGGTTGAAGGGTTTGCCACCCAACACCATTAACTCCTGGGCCGAGTTAAGGGCGAAATTCATCAAAAATTTTAAAGGAACATGCAAGCAGCCCATGACGATTGTGGATTTGGACCATTGTGTACAGCGTGAGGACGAGTCGGTTCATCACTGGGTCCGGCGGGTCTCTACTATCATCCACTCTTCGGAGCAGATTACGGCGGCTCAGGCGGTTTTAATTCTTGAGAAGAACTGTCACTTCACGCCTCTGAAGCAGAAGCTTGGCCGGCTCAAGCGGTCATGTCAAGACATGGGGGAGCTCATGGCGGCTCTCACCAAGTATGCAGATTCTGACAATACGAAGGACCCGAGCTCTGATGAGGAGAAATCAGGTCAGGGGAAGAAGGGTAACAATGGCAAGGGTCAACAGCCGGGTACGGCTGGAAGTAACAACGCTGGAAAGCGGAGACACCCGGAAGGCGGGTCAGAGCTAGTGGCTAATACCAACACTGGGAATAACCGTGCTAAGGGCAATGGGAATTATAGACAGCCTTTTAACAGGGGTAAGATTCCTCTAGAGGAGATGCTTAATAGACCTTGTCCAGAGCACAGCCGGAATGGCAAGCAAGCAGATCATACATGGGGAAATTGCAGCGTTATGCGGGATTTCCGGAACTACAGCATTCAGCAGCATCGTAATAACGGTAATGGCCCGTCGGGCGGCTCAGGGCCGGGCGGCCAGGGTCAAGGCAACCAAGGAGGTCATAACCAACAGTCTGGTGGCGGAGGCCAGCAGCAGAAAAACCAGTCAGGGTATCAGAGTAACCCAAAGGAGCTCAGCGGGGGTCAGTACCACATCTTCACAACCAGCCTTGACAAGCGGGAACGGAAGGTACGCAAACGGGCGGTTAACGCGGTCATGCCGACTCTCCCACAGTATCTCAAGTGGTCTGAGTATGACATCACTTGGAGCAGGGCGGATCACCCGCCACGTGTTGATAACCCGGGGCAGCTAGCCTTAGTAGTCGCCCCCAAGTGGGAGGATACAAGTTCACTAAAGTACTTATGGATGGCGGCAGCAGCATCAACATCTTGTACTATGACACCTTTCGCCGGATGAACTTACTTGACAAGGATCTTAAGCCTTCTTCCACAGTTTTTCACGGTGTGGTACCAGGAAAGTCGGCTTACCCAGTCGGGAAGATCTCTTTGGAAGTGGCTTTTGGTGATGAACACAACTACAGGGTGGAGTCTCTATGGTTTGAGGTGGTCAAGATCAAGAGCCCGTACCACACTATTTTTGGACGGCCGGCTTACGCGAAGTTCATGGCCAGACCCTGTTATGTGTATTTGCAGCTCAAGATGCCCGGCTTGGAGGGAACTATTACTGTACATGGTGATCGGAAGACGGCTATGGAATGTGAGGAAGGCGATGCGGCTTACGCAGAGACAAGCTGTGCAGAGGCAGAACTTAATTTCTATAAGCAGAATGTTGACCCGGCAGATATGACCTCTCTGAAGAAACCCAACACGGAATCTGAGCCGCCCCTCAAGTTTTTGGCAGAAGATACTAAGTTGGTGGACTTTAAACCGGGCGACTCATCACAGCAGTTCACTACTGGGGCCAATATGGAACCCCAATAGGAAAGCGCGCTCATCGAATTCATCCGTGAGAATCGGGACATCTTTGCATGGAAGCCTTCTGACATGCCGGGTGTACCGAGAGAATTCGCTGAGCACCATCTTAATGTGGATCCTAAGTTTAAGCCGGTTAAACAGTTCCTCCGGCGGTTTAACGAAGAGAGACGTAAAGCCATTGGAGAAGAGGTGGCCCGGCTCTTGGCTGCAGGGTTCATCGTCGAAGTGTTTCACCCGGAGTGGCTTGCTAACCCGGTGTTGGTACTTAAGAAGAACGGCACGTGGCGCATGTGTGTGGATTACACGGATCTCAACAAGGCGTGCCCGATTGATCCTTTTGCCCTCCCCCGCATTGATCAAATCATTGATGCCACGGCGGGTTGCGAGAGCCTATGTTTCCTGGATGCTTACTCCGGGTATCATCAGATCAAGATGGCGGTTAAGGACCAAGAGAAGACGGCTTTCATAACGCCTTTTGGTGCTTTCTGCTATATGTCTATGCCTTTTGGGCTCAAGAGTGCCCAGGCGACTTATCAGCGCTGTGTGCAGAACTGTCTTCACAATCAAATTGGGCGCAATGTTCATGCTTATGTGGATGATATTGTGGTTAAGTCTCGGAAGAAGGAGACTCTGCTCGAAGACCTGAAGGAGACGTTTGATAATCTACGGGTTTACAAAATGATGCTTAACCCGGCCAAGTGTGTTTTTGGAGTTCCAGCAGGAAAACTCTTGGGGTTTCTAGTTTCAGAGCGAGGCATTGAAGCTAACCCGGACAAGATAAAAGCTATTACCTCCCTGTCAGAACCGAAGTGTGTTAACGATGTTCAGCGCCTGGCGGGTCGAATCGCTGCGTTAAGCCGGTTCATAAGCCGCCTGGGCGAGAAAGCTATCCCCCTGTATCAGATGATGAAGAAGACAGACAACTTCATCTGGAGTAAGGAGGCGGGTGAGGCGTTTGAAGCTCTTAAGAGGCAGCTGTCTGAGCCGCCCGTCTTGGCTGCTCCGATTGAGAAGGAACCTTTGCTCCTCTACGTGGCGGCTAATAACAGAGCAGTCAGTGCCGCAGTGGTTGTGGAGCGAAAGGAGGCAGGGAAGGAATATCCGGTTCAGAGGCCGGTTTACTACATCAGTGAGGTGTTGAGTGAGTCTAAGCAGAGGTACCCCCATTGGCAGAAGCTGGTGTATGGGGTGTTCATGGCGAATCGCAAGCTGAAGCACTATTTCTTGGGCCACCCGATTACTGTGGTGAGCTCTGCCCCGTTGGGGGACATAATTCAGAACAGGGAGGCCACTGGTCGGATTGCAAAGTGGGCATTGGAACTTGGGCCTCTCAACCTTACGTACGTGCCTCGCACGGCTGTCAAGTCTCAAGCTTTGGTGGATTTCATTAACGACTGGACAAAGCTGCAGGCGCCTGAGGAAAAGCCGGATAACACTTATTGGACGATTCACTTTGATGGGTCTAGACAGCTAGAAGGCTCGGGGGCTGGGGTTGTCTTAACCTCCCCTAAAGGTGATAAGTTCTGTTATGTGCTCAGACTAATGTTTACCTGTACTAACAATGCAGCTGAGTACGAGGCCTTGCTTCATGGTCTCTGCGTGGCGAAGGAGATGAGCCTGAGCCGGGTTCGATGCCTTGGCGATTCAGACCTCGTGGCTCAGCAGGTTTCAGGCACTTGGGACTCCAAAGACCCAAGGATGGCGGCTTATCGTCAGGCGGTGGATGAAATTGCTGGTCACTTCAAAGGCTATCAGGTGGACCATATTGACCGTCGCAAGAACGAGGCGGCTGACGCGTTGGCAAGACTCGGCTCACAGCGTAAGCCGGTGCCGCCTAACGTCTTCTTGGACGTGTTACACCACCCGTCTGTCAAGCTGCCTTCAGAGGAAGACCTGGCTGTCCCTGACCCAGAGGGGCTGTTGGTGGCGGCTCTACATGCTACTCCTGACTGGACGTTGCCTTACTTGGCATATCTGACGCGCGGCGAGTTACCAGAGGATGAGATCTTGGCCAGACAAATCATAAGGCGGTCTAAATCTATGACTATCCTTAATGGCGAGTTACATAGACGCAGCGTCACCGGCGTCTTTCAGCGGTGTGTTTCACCAGAAGAGGGTAAGGAGATTTTAAATGAAATTCACGCTGGCGACTGTGGTCATCATGCCGGCTCAAAATCTTTGGTGGCCAAGGCTTTCCGTCATGGTTTCTTCTGGCTGACGGCTCAGAAGGACGCGGAAGACCTGGTTCTTAAGTGTGACGGATGTCAGAAGTTTGGGCGTCGTGCTCACGTGCCGGCTCAGGAGCTGCGTATGATTCCAATTACTTGGCCGTTTGCGGTCTGGGGGCTTGACATGGTTGGACCCTTCAAGAGATCTAAAGATAAGAAGACCCACCTTTTGGTAGCGGTGGATAAATTTACCAAGTGGGTGGAAGCTGAGCCGGTCAGTAAGTGTGACGCGGCTACGGCGGTTCAATTTATTAAGAAGTTAATCTACCGTTTTGGTTATCCTCACAGTATCATCACTGATAATGGTACAAACCTGTCCAAGGGGGCTATGCAGACGTTTTGTGAGAGTGAACATATCCGGCTTGATGTTTCGGCGGTTGCTCATCCACAGTCCAATGGTCAGGCGGAGCGTGCTAACCAGGAGATCTTGAAAGGTATCAAGCCCCGGCTTATGGTTCCTTTGCAGCGAACACCGGGTTGTTGGGTTGAGGAGTTACCATCAGTGATATGGAGCATCAATACTACTCCCAATAGATCGACGGGTTATACACCTTTCTTCATGGTTTACGGCGCGGAAGCTGTATTACCAAGCGACATACGTCATGACTCGCCGCGTGTGGCGGCTTATGTTGAGCAAGACAACGAGATGGCGCGTCAGGATGCGCTAGATGCTCTGGAGGAGAAACGTGATCTGGCGGCGGCTCGTTCGGCGATTTATCAGTAAGACCTGCGTTGCTATCACAGCCGCAGAGTTAAGACCCGGACGTTTCAAGAAGGCGACTTAGTGTTGCATTTGATTCAAGACCAGACGGATATGCATAAGCTATCTCCTCCATGGGAAGGGCCTTTTGTGGTCAGCAAGAATCTCAACAATGGGTCATACTACCTAGTTGACGTGCGAGACGAGTCAAATACCTCTGGGCAGGAGACCCGCCGGCCGTGGAACATAGTTCATCTACGGCCTTATTACACTTGAGTCATTGACTCCCGTCGTTGTACATATCACATCTATGATAAATAAAGTTGGCATCCCCATAAGCCGGGGCCTCTGCCGTTTTTTCGTGTATCTCAGATTGTGCACAAGTTATGTCATCGACAAGGTAAAATTGGGGTGCAGCGAGTTTAATACTTACCCCCTCTTTGATGACTTATTCCAAAATTGGGGTGCAGTGAGTTGAGAACTTACCCCCTCTTTTGATGATTTTTTTCCAAATTGGGGTGCAGCGAGTTGAATACTTACCCCCTCTTTGATGACTTATTCCAAAATTGGGGTGCAGCGAGTTGAGAACTTACCCCCTCTTTTGATGATTTTTTCCAAATTGGGGTGCATCGAGTTGAATACTTACCCCCTCTTTGATGACTTATTCCAAAATTGGGGTGCAGCGAGTTGAGAACTTACCCCCTCTTTTGATGATTTTTTCCAAATTGGGGTGCAGCGAGTTGAATACTTACCCCCTCTTTGATGACCTTTTTTCAAAATTGGGGTGCAGCGAGTTAGCCACTCACCCCCTCTTTTGATAACCTCTCCAATATTGGGGTGCAGCGAGTTGGCCACTTACCCCCTTTTTGGATGACTTGTAAGAGCAGAGAACATCATACATCATGCATTGCATCATGCATCGTGCATTGCATCATACGTCATGCATTGCATCATACATCACACTTACATATCATTCCGGTTTTGACAACCCGGGTCAAGGAAAGATTATGAAACAAGACGCAAGACCATGAAAGACATCTCCGGGTTGTTATAAGACGCCCTTACAACAATACAGAAGTTTTCTGTCTTGTTTATTTTGCAGGTTTTATCTTTTTTGATAAGCCGCCATGGACCTTGAAAGCATGGTTGAGAGTAAGAGCATATGAAAGGTATCATTGCAGCAAGACTATTCAAAAAGGGTTATACGCGCACGAAGGCACGACTCAGGCATTTCAGATGTCTCTACATCTATTACAAAAGCTCCCCATGGAGTACAAGACAAGGCAAGATTAAAGTTTTTTACAAAAGACAGCCTTGGCGGCTCAGACAGGCCGAGTTATCAGTTTCAGCCGAAAGTACAGCTCGCTGGCTAGTCATCCTTCGCCGGGTCTTCGACCTCTTCGATCTGAAGATTGTCGACATCCCAGTTGCAGCGTGTTAAGGCCTCAAATTGGGTCTGGTCGAAGAAGGGAGATGCATCAAGGTCAGGAGCGAAGAGCTGCTTACGACGTGCGGGAGTCAGGCTCCTCGATTCAAAGGTTGGGCCGCGCACGCGTTTGTTTTTCGCGTCATAAGCCGCCTGGTATGTGGAAAGGTCTAACTCATTGGCAAGACTTGAGGCCAGCACCCGGGAATCTTTCATACATTTGACGTAGTCGGCTTCTGTGAAATCTGAGCCGTCGACCTTTTTGGCTGGGAACCCGTCGGTCATTTCCGCTGTAGTTAACTCCGGAGCAAAAGCAAGACACCGGCTTAAAGCAGCCATGGCTCCCTGCCTGGCGGCTCACCGTTTGAGTTCTTCAACCTGTTTGGGCAGGGTGGATAGAAGTTCTATCACCCCCTTCATATGCTTTGGGATGCATTTCTCGGTCAGCATCGCCTTCATGGTGCAGAGGGTCCCGCAATATAACTGTTCGGTTAAGGAGTAGATGGCTTTCAGCTTAATCACGCTGTCAGAAGCGAGTTGGCGGCTCCGTTCACCTGCAAGATAGTCAAGTATTATAAGCCGCCTGTATGAGTTATTCAACAAGACAAGGTAATTTTCAAGTGCTTGGCACTTACCGAAGATCGCAGAGGTCATTCTGGAGATATGGTCTTTGAGAGTGTGTAGCTCATCGGACACAACCTTAAGCCGACTTTCAGTGTCGTTGGCTCGTTGGGTTATAGCAGCTTTTTCCGCCTCAGCCGTCTTCTGATAAGCAGCGAGTTCAGCCCGGGTTTTCTCCAGCTCTGTCACTGCAACTCGCCATTTATTGTCCGCCTCAGCCCTAGCGGCTTGTTGCACAGTGAAATTCGACTCTGCAGTTGCTAAAGCTTCCTGCGTTACGCAAAAGACAGTTTCAAAGGTTTTCAGTCAGGATATGATTCGCACATTGGTGAAACTATTGTGTTATAAGTCTCAAGCAGATTGCAAGCAATATACTTGACACTTGGGGGCTAATGCCAGTGTTTTTCTCTAAGTCTACATGGCAGTCCCGGCTCATCTTTGTTAAAGTTAAGCCGGCATTTGGGGGCTACACAGAGCTCTCCAAAGTTTACAATGGAGTTCTGGCTCATCGTCATGACCCGAACTCGGGGGCTACACTTGGATCAACCCTTTCAACTAAGTACCGGCTCAATATCAGTATTAACCCGATACTTGGGGGCTACAGGTATTATAATTTGAAGTATGACAAGAAGTATAAGACCCGGTTTACTATTTTGCAAGACTAAACCGGATCTTGGGGGCTACATAAGGGTATAAGGAAAGCAAGAAAGGAGCAGTGCCTCAAATTTGGACTTCATAAGGCTAACAAGTTTTCGCTCCATGTTGTGGCTTGCGCTGAGGCGATTTAAATAGCCGGCATGAAGATCATCTGTAGACATCTTTTCCAACGAGGGCAATGCAAAGTCGAATCTTTCTGGCGAGTTCTCTTTAGCCTCGCCGGTGTGTCTTGTCAGCACATGAGAGGTCGATTGATAACCCGCCCCAGTAAGAGCGACGTTTTTGGTAGCTGGAGAGCTTGGCGTTTGGAAGTCAGTTCGTGGAGGGCTCGTAGGAGCAACCGTATCATGAACAGCCGGCTCGTAGGGCTGAGGATCATCGGCAGGTGTTTCTTTTATAGCTTCTGTAGGCTCAGCATGAGGTACAGGGGAAGCCGGCTTGGATTTCTCTGGCTCTTGGACAGTGGGGGCGGCTTCAGACCCGTCGGTTTTCTTCCGCTTCGCTTGAGCCCTAGAGAGCAAAAACAATTGTCAAATAAAAGACAAGATTGAAGAAAAACATAGTGCAAAGGAAAAATGCATACTCTGGGTTGATTCTCAATGGAGGCAGCTTAGTGGCCGTTGAGTCGCCAGACGAAAGGGGCGAGTCCTGGAAAAGTTACAGTTCTTCAGGTAAAGTAAGGTTGCAAGACAAGACTGTTAAGATGATCAGACTTGGGTAAAAAGTACCTCTGCAGGACGCTTCCGGGAAGCCGGGGAGTTGGGTAAGCCGCCCATCAGCTCCTCAGAGCCGGCACTCCGGGTCTGACGCCTGGAGGTGTGCTGTTGCTTTTTCAAAAGAAAATGGCAGTCCAAGTAAGCAAGAGGATGAGAGAATGGGACTTTTTGGATAACCCGCCGTTTCTTCTTTGGGGGAGAATTTTCTAAATCGGAGGAAATATTGATTACCTCAGGAGCGTCCACACGGCTGGTCTCTGGTTCAACCTGTGAAATAAATATCATCAGTAAGCTGTATAAAGAGACGGTCAGAAGAAGTCAAGCTTTACCTCTGAATCGTTAGACTCAGGAATAGAGGAGGCGGTGGTTCTCCTTTTATGAGCAAGGGTTTTATCCGCCCTGGGCTTCCTCACGGGCGGGTTGAGTTTTTTCTTCCAGAAATCTGAGCCGGCCTGCGCACAAGCCGCCAGAGAGGTTAAAAGATGCAAATTAAAACGAGCAAGACGAAGATTGTAAGGTTTCCAGAAGTTTTTCTTACAGGCGGAGCCGGGTTCTGGGCATAGAAGGGTCTCAGCCCAATTTTATCACAAATTTCCTGTTTTTCGCCGAGAAGATTTTTAACGCTATTGCTGATTTCCTGTTGTGACAATTGGGCGTTTGAGAAGCAGAGGGGGTCATTGGGTTCACCCGTGTATTCAAACATAAGCCGGTCACGCCGGCTCAGGGGCGATATTTGCCAACTGACCCAGCAGCGGGTCAGGTCGACACCAGTTAATCCGTTTGCAATCAAAGCTTTGATCTTGGCAATGGAAGGGGCATACTTCGCTCTTTCAGTAGTGGATAGCCTGTCGGGAAGTTCTCCGGAGCTGGGAAGCCGGGTAGGGCGGTAACCCGGCAGCGGATTTTCACCCTCCGGAGAAGTGTCTTTGCAATAAAACCAGGTCCTGTTCCAGTTCTTAGGATGACTTGGCAGGGTAGCAGATGAGTAAGGCACATCTCTCCGCCTCTGGATAGTCACGCCGCCGAGTTCCAGACTTTCTCAGTTTGGCGGTTGATATAATGGTAATCACGAAAAATGTCCACAGAAGGTTCTTCTTGCAGATACACCTCACTCAAGACTTGGAATTGGCAGATATTGGTGACTGAATTGGGGCCTATGTCCTGTGGGTGAAGTTTAAAAAAGTGCAGAACATCTCGGAAGAATTTAGACCCGGGCGGGCTGAAGCCGCGGACGAGGTGGTCAGCGAAAACAACGACTTCTCCGTCTTGAGGTCTGGGTCTTTTCTCTAACCCGGGAGCCCGCCACTGAATGACGTCCCGAGCCGGTAACACGCCTATCTTCACATAGTCTAACAGTAGATCTTCTGTAACTCCGGATTGGACCCAGTCACAAGACGATGTTGCGCTTGACATATTGGCGGGTTAAGTGCTGAAATTTAAAAGCCAGAGGTATGTTGGCGGGTTAAGTGAAAGAAGCAATAGTCAAACTTTATGGCGAGTTACAAACATATGTGCTAAGCCGCCCGAAAGATCAATGGCGGGTCAGTCGTCAGTACCCCCAAGATGGCCCAAGATTTCACTAAGTATGGGACAAACAGATTTCACAATCTGCGGCAACATTTTTGGATCTACGAGCGGTTCGGAAAGGGGGAAAATACTAACCCTAGCAGACAGTGGAAGAACAGATAGATCAGGGACTCGTTAATGCTGAAGCAGAATCAATCCGTACAAGATACAAAGGGGGAGCTGATTACTACCGCAATGGATTTTGACTCGATTTGAATTAAAATACCGTTCCTAGCCCTAAGAACGCGAAGAACAGGGATGAACTCCGGCGAGCTCCATGAACAGTACAGATCTAATGCGAGTCCAGGGAGAGGCAGAAGCTTTACCTTGATGATTCGAGGGAAGAGCGGAGGAGCACCGCGGTTCTCTGGTCCCGGTTGGGTTGGTGTAGTGGCCCGTTTCGAGTTCGCTGGAGAGGAGCGACGGCGGCGGGGCTGTTTGCTACAGTAGTCGCGACGGCGTTGGGAGGAGGAAGAAGAAGTGACAGGGTAAAGGAGCGACCCTGTGCCCATTTATAAGGGTAGGTGGGGTAGTGAAACAGCAGGCCCAGAGATCGAGGAGGCGATATAGTTATCATGGCTGAGATGGCGCCTCGTTTCTCGGATGGCGGGTAAATGAAAGATTCATTGTGACGTCACTGTTGGATATGGCGGGTTGGGGAAGACTAGTCAAAGTTGAAGTTCCAGAAGACCCGCAGAAGACTCGCCAACTGAAGAATTTAAATTGACATGAACAGGTTCAAATCAATTTGGGGCCTAATGTTGGGGATATAACCCCGCGGTTAACCCTGTTGGCGACTCATAGTGCAAGAGCCTAAGCCGGCCCAGGAAGGCAAGACGTGAAGACGATGACTTACAGGTGGGCCAGTTGAAGGCCCAAAGCCTGGTGGCGACTCAAGGCCCGAAAGGGTAAGCCGCCACGTGAAGACTTACCTTGTAAGACTAGGAAAGTAGAACCGGGGTCGGTTACGTTGTGTAACCCGACCCGGACTCTTGTAAGCCCAGGGTTTCTACCTATGTATATAAAGGTGAGCCCCTGCGGCGGGTTGGACAAGTGAAGAAAGACAGACAGGCCTTACGGCGAGAGAGATCAAGCAATTGAGAGTTAAGGCAAGCAAGCCGCCCCTTGTATTCGATATACCAGTTAATACAGCTTAAGCAGGACGTAGGCTTTCACCTCCACCGTGAGGGGCCGAACCTGGGTAAAACCGTGTCCCTTGTCCCGCTTAACCCCTTTGAGTCCACTTCCATGGCGTTGACTCCGAACCTAAGCCTTCGGGCATCTGCCGTGACAAAACCACGACAGATGCCCTGCAGGAGCGCCAGAAGCCGGCGCATGGGACGGCGCACCGTAGGAGGCCGACGAGGCGGCTGGACCACCGTAGGCGACCATGGGCACATCGGGCGGGCAGTAGGGCTGCTGGTAACCCGGCCAGGAGCCGGCGACAGCAGATCGGTAGCCGAGCGGAGGCACGGGGCCGAAAGCGGCATCGACCAGACCCGGCGACGGCGGGTCAAGCAGAGAAGCGTCGGGTGCAGAAGCAGCAGCAGCCGTAGAGGAGCCAGCCACGACGGCAAGCGGACGTGACAACAGGAACGGGGAGACAGCGGCGACCGGAGAGGCGACAGCTGCCTGAGCCGGCGCGGGCGGGGCGGCCATGGCGGCAATAGATCGCGGCGGCGGAGGCGGCGGCGGCGATCGGGGCAGAGGCGAAAGCGATCGTAACCTAATCTGATACCATGTAAAACATAGGGTTGTGGGAAACTGCACGACACCCAATATGGGGTGTGGCTATCTCATATATATAAGGGGTATACAGAGTACAGGGTATATACAGAAGCCTATACAAATACATAGTCTAACACCCCTAAGGGACACGAAACTGAGTCACTGAAAGTCGAGTCATGCTCTCCAACAGGTAGCCATTTTCAGTCAGTCGGTCAGTCCAGATGGCACTCTATGCGCTGCGCTCGTGAGGAGAGTAGGTAAAGCTAGCTGACCATGATTGCATGCATGAATGCATGGCATCCAACTTAATTAGGTAAGGTAGGCCTGAAACCGCAGCGCCAAAGCTGTCAAAATAAATTAACAATCAGTGTTGTCTACTACGCAGTCAATGAGCAGGCCTGCATGATGCATGCATGTTCAGTTTAAACTACACTCTGTGAAGGGAAAAAAAGGTAGACCATATTTTGATAGAACTTATCACCTCCGTCTCAAAATATAAGACGTTTTTTAGGCTAAATAAAGGTAGTAAAAGACTAGCGAAAACTTCTTGTTGACACCTTCGACAAATTTTGTAAAAACTGAAATACCGGTCATCAAGCAGCAGAACGCTGCATGCGTAGCCATTTCGCTGGAATATTCCACCTCGAGCACATCCTCAGTAATATGCCGGCGACCTGGGCATCATTTCCCATAAAATATTTGGGCCTTCCGCTATCGGTTTGGCAGCTTTGGAAAATTGATTTCCAATATCTAGAGGACAAAGCGGCCGGCAAGTTGGTCACTTGGGAGGGCCAGAACATCACCACCATTGGCCGAACGGCGCTTGCCAAATCTGTGGTCGCTTCTCAAGCGATCTACTCCATCACGCCGTTGATTGTCTCGCAAGGAACTCTTCACAACCTGAACAAGATTGAGAGAGCCTTCCTTTGGTCTGGATCTGACAAGACAACCGGCGCACAGTGCAAAGTCAATTGGGAAATTGTTTGCCGTCCTTCAGCATACGGAGGCCTCGGGGTGCTAAACACTGACAAGTTTGCTCGCGCATTAAGACTGAGATGGCTGTGGTATGAATGGAAGGAGCCGAGCAAACTATGGGTGGGCTTGGGTAACCCATGTACTGTTGAAGACCATGATTTCTTCTATGCATCCACCACGATAGTCATGGGCAATGGTGCAAAAACACATTTTTGGGACTCCCCTTGGCTTCTCGGCCGCAAGCCCAAGGACATTGCCCCTCTGATCTTTGAAGCCTCAAGGAGGAAAACTTGGAGGGTGCGCGACGCCCTCAAGGAGAACGCTTGGATGCTCCAGATCAAGAGGGACACCGTCATCACCGGAGACCACGTCCGGGAGTTCTTCACCCTTTGGATGCTCACTCATGATTTTCACCTCGATGACCACGACGAGGATGACATTGTGTGGAAGCACTCCATGGACGGGATTTACTCGGCGTCCACTGCTTACAAGGCGCAGTTCCTTGGTTTGACGCTATCCCCTATGGACTTCATGGTGTGGAAAGTCTGGGCCCCTCCAAAAATTAAGTTTTTTGCATGGCTTGCATTGCAAGGACGGATTTGGACTGCCGACCGCCTGGAGCGTCGAGGCTGGGCAAATTGTGGCCTTTGCCTCCTATGTAAGAGAGAACAAGAGACGACCATTCACCTCTTCGTTAGGTGCCGTTACTCTACACGGCTGTGGAACATGGTCATCTAAAAATTTGGGCTTGCGCACATGGACACCACCACTTGGCATCTCCACGCATCCCTCTTCGAATGGTGGGACAAGAGGACCGACACGACGAACCCCAATAGGCGAGCTATGGCCACTCTCACTATGCTTGTCTCGTGGACAATTTGAAATGAGAGAAACGCTAGGGTGTTCCGGCACAAGAGCGCGCCGCCTCCAATCCTTCTCCAACTTGTAACCGATGAGGCAAAGCTTTGGGTAACCGCCGGCGCTAAGAAACTAGGGAAAATTGTAATAAGCGAGTAATTGTCAGGCCGTGTTGGGTCAGGTCTTGTAACACTCCAACACTCTATCCTTCTCATTTAATAGATGAGGCAAATCTTTTGCCTCCGTTTCGAAAAGAAAAAAAGAAAAAAAAAAGATTTGAACGGGTACAGAGCTGTAGATCGAACCGATCGATAAGCGGAGTCGTGCATGCTAGGTGCCAGAGATGCAGCAGCTACCAGTAGTATTCATGATCATCTGGGACGAAGGTCCCCAGTACCACCTACTACATTATTATTATGATGATTGTTTGAGAGATTTGGGTGTTTGAGCGGTGTCAGAGCCTGAGGTACAGCAGCGCTTTTGTTCGATTCAGAAAAAAGAGCACTGGGAGGCATTAACCTATGGGTGGACCAACGGAGATCACGCGGAATGTCGGATGCGGGGCCCACCTACGTGCACAACTAGCTTCACCTACTCCTTCCTCTCTCAGGCTACGTTCCCATGCAAAGATGGGTCATTTCACACTGTTGAGGCCATTGCTAATTGGCTACAGTATATCTAAGCGTGCATCATCACTGTTTAGCATGCACATGTACATGTAGTACGTGGGATTCATTATACTCCCACAGTGCTAGCGGTACTCCTACATGTACTTGACTGAATGTCCCATGTGTACAGTGTCAGTACTAAGTATATTGTTGGGTCAACTGTGTTTGAATTGAACGGATGAATGTCGGTATAATGTAACAACAACATGCATGGTGGATGTGCATGGATCGGGGCATCATCATTGACTGTTAAGCCATGTGCACATGCACGCGATTTTCAATTGCCAAATCACAAGCCAGCCCACATGAGACTTGTAAGCCGTGGCATGTCAGCGCTGGGGCAGGCAGGACAACATAATGGAGTGCGTGCGCCGGTGCGCGGAGGAATCCGGGGGTAGCTGTCCAGTACCTTTTCCCCTGGGCCATCCATCCATTGGCCGATCATGAGCAGCCGCGACTCAGGAGCCCGTCCGGCCGTTCGGGCGACGAACCTGGTCGATGGATGGAGCTTTCAAAATTTGAAACGCAGCCCACGGGTTGGCAATGGCATGCAACAAGCGTACCGCACCCCACTGTAACGTACTAGGAGTACGTACGTACGCGCGCAGCATGGCGCACGTACGCTGCACGTAAAAATCCACCGGGCATCGGCCGGGAGAGAATCTAAAAACTCGATCGGTCGCCCATTTCCTCACAGTGGCGTGGATTCTTCTCCCTTTTTTCGAGTTGAGAGCATGGATGGATTTTACCCCATTTCTGTCTGTACTTTTCTGGGGTTTTGCGCATCATCCCGCATCCGTCAGTTCTATTTTTTTTTCCCTTTCTGATGGGGCGATCCCAGTATCCCACACCAGATATCCCGTATCCAGCCAGCATAATTGATGCTGCAGTCGGGCGGCAGCAATGCCATGATGCCACCAATCTCAGCGTCGGGCTGCTTCCGGCCTACGCAGCTCGCAGCTCCATGTTTCACGTCGCTGGCGCTCGCGGCTACATGCATGCCTTACCACCAGTGCTCTACCTAGTTAGCGACGCTAGCAGCAGTAGCTCCCGCTTAATTGTGCGGATTTCCAGCGCACGTCGAGTTTGATGATCGAATAAAGTTCCGCTGAAGAGTACTGTCTGAGCACTGCTAGTAGTGTCCGTGGGGCTGCCGCTCTGTGCAGTGCCTGCTTGCGCCTGCCTGCGCGGCGCACGGCACTTGGCCGGGAAATAGGGGAGGGTGTCCGTGCGTGTTGCTGGTACAATGATGAGTTAGTCTTTGTACGGCTCTGAGCGTGGAACTGTGGATCGTGGTCGAGCGAGCCGGGCCAAGTTTTCGTGGCGGTGCTGATTATTGGCGCAGATTGGCGTTGAAAGGTGGAGGGGGTTGATTTGGTGCGATTTCTGATTCAGATGGAACGTAAGTTCAGTATCAGGAGTACCCTTTTGGGGAGCTCACATCACATGTATGCATCCATGCATGTTTGAATTCTTAATATGGGGTGCTTTAATCATGAGCTGTAGCAGACGTCGGTTTGATTCTGAGCGTACTCGCTCGATTTCGACCATCCTTTTCCTCAGGAAATATTTTGTTTGATGATCAGATAAACATGTTGGAAATAGATAAATTAGTTTCTAGTCTTTTTTTACAACGGAACAAAAAGCCTAGACAACCTTTTTTTTCAGGGAAAATGCGAGTTTATTGCACTATTATAGGGTTACAGTCAAGAGGTAAAAAGTTTCTCGACACATGAGGGTCCTTTTTGTAGCCACACAGCGGTGGTACTCTTGGTACGACTATAATTTGCAAATCGATTTGCCACTCTATTTTGTTCCCGTCGAATCTTCTGTAGAATAAACTCTTTATCACTCATCATTGCTTTAATCTCCGCGGCAAGATGCCCGTAAGCCGAACGAGATAGTCCTGGTAAAACAGATGAAGCCTCCGAGGAATCCGATTGGACAGTGATCGGGAGGTTTGTATGGTGGACATCGAGCGCCATCTCTTGCATTAGAGCATGTATCTCTGCCTCCAACACATCATTTTAATCGAACGTAAACCAATACGCCGCAAAGATGAAGGTCCCATCGTGTCTCCTCAAAATCATACATGCCACCGCAGAGCCGTCCAAGGCTGAAAATAAGTCATCAATTGATAAAGTTGCATGGTCTATCGAAGGTAGATGCCAAGGCGGAGCCAGCTATAACATCCCAAAATTCTAACTTTAAGAATGTTAATTATTTAAATAGAATTAACTAAAAACTTGCCTCTATTGCTGCTCTTAGCTAGCTAGTTTTGACTAGGACTTGAAACATTTGGAGTTGAATGACTATTGAATTGCGAGGGAATAAAAAGAGTTCGCAAATTCATTTTTTGGATTTTAAATTGAATTTTTAAAATATTCAAAGCAACCCTGAGAGAAGATAATATGACTTCTTCAAAAATAATAGTTTGAAAAGACTTTGAATATTATTTGGATAACGGTGGCTGCTTTGTGTTCCTTAACTCTGTGCATTCGGTTTATATGGTCTGGTTTATACCTTTTTTGGTTTGTACGATATTGATACTTTCATAAATACGGTTCGGTTTCAGTATATACCATAATAATTAAAGTTGTCACAAATTAAAAAATGACATAATAATATGTTACAATTTTATGACTCAAAACACATACTTTTTGTACAAATAGTACACACTATATAATACTAGTAAGCTTGCACGTGCAACGCATGTTCTAACCATAGCAAGAATTTTTCTCATTCGCCTCTTTAATATACTTGAACAAAATAAGCTAATCTCCTCTTAAATCAGGCCAATACTCCCGTGTTGATCAATTGAAATTTTCAGAACATTCAGCTACAACGGGCAACTACTTAGGGTACATAGAAGGACTTGGTACATATCTTCTCTGAATATAAAATGTATATCTTTATCAAAATCTTATAAGCTGTAATTCAGCTTCATTTGCATCTATTTCCTGATGTTCGTAGCAATCAGAGAATCCTTGCACAACAACCTCGACGGCAATCTTTCTTCTCTTCATTGACGGTGCCTTCGCCACACTACACCGGCTCTAGTAGCCATTAAGGCGATGATATAGTCCATGGGACTGTTGTGCATGGTACCAGGCCAAGCTGCTAACTCCAACCATCAAAGAGACCATCTGCTGCAAACAGAAGAATGGTCATTATGTGATATAAAGCAGCTCGAGCACATTTGTATGGTTGAAGTTTCACGGCCGTAGTGGCAAGAAAGAGTGTTAGTTGTTGCACAGAACAAGGGTCCAGTGCTTCAATATTGAGCAAAACAATATGGGAATAGTACACTATCCACACCAGTATGACAAGAACCTCATTGCACAGTTCTCTTGTGATTTACACACTGATGAATAGAATAAAATTACACACATTCATATGAGAACCACATTGTTTGTTAACAGTTAGTAAGCCTAAATACAAATATTTTCTTTCACATTCTCTGCTGGTTTGAAAGTATGATTGGCTGAATACTCCTAGACCTTGGTTTGAAATATCTACAAAGGTAGTTTTAAGGAACCTTGTAATGATGTGTGAACAGATCAGATTGTCAAAATTAACTACAGTAGGCAGGCATGTTACTCGTGTTGTTCGACTAAATTAATACTGTACAATCTATTTTCCTAGGCGGGGTAGACAGAAAAAAGTGTGAGATAAGCAGACTCCACAAAGATCACAAAGACATAGACACCTGCAAATATATTGGGCCAGGAGAAAGATTAGGGGACAGTAAAATATTTACATCAATGGAAAGGAAATCCAGTTTCCTTAGTTGTATAGCTTTGCTCTAAATCAAAAGCTTTGCATTGCTGCTAATGGGCTTTGGCACCAGCGAAGCAAGTCTTGCGATATATTTTGGAACGAAGTGAATAAACAAAAAACTCCATTAATGTGCATCATCCAAACTTTTTAGACCTTCGTTTTTGTGAAGCCACTCCTAGCAGGTCAGTTTGTATATTCGTATATTCTTCTACCCTTTGTTCCCTTGAGCTCTTCCTCCCTTATTGACTTCATTGCATTGAACATTGTTAGGTTGGCCCTTCACGAGATAATCTAGCACAACAACACGTAAGTAATATTATATTTTTCATCTTCTATGTGCTTATCTGTAAGCTCAACAATATATGTTTCTCACAACAATAGCAACAATTCATAACACTTATCCCTACCCAGCAAGAGCAATACAAATTAATAGGCATAGTCAAGTACTCCCTCCGTACGGAATTACTTTTCGCTCAAACGGATGTATCTAGCACATCCATTTGAGCGACAAGTAATTCCGGATGGAGGGAGTATGCGTCAATATTTAACATATTTGATCAGAACAAACTTTTCAAATAAAAAAAATGGGAATTGGGGCGAACCGAAGTGAATTGCTTTCACTATATAATCAAAAGAAATGAGATATTTGGGCACCGGTAACGCCACCAGGTAAAGGTGTCCTGAAATAGAATCCCAGATATAAGCTATAAGCATAAATCCATCACGTATGTGGAGCACATAATATTTTAGGAAATCAGAATCACCTCAATAACTAAGAAACTTATGGTAGATGCATCTTCACTCCACATACCACACAGCCATCTTACAGAACACACTGAGCTCCTCCATTCTGCTGTTGTCGTAGCCATTCAGGGTGATGCACTGCCTAGTAGGATTTCAAGATTAATCCATGCTATTCTCCACCCCATCCATGCGAATCGCAAGCCACTACCACCACCATTATCATCGTAGAACCTATCTCAAGTATCAGCCTCTCCTTCCCAGTTACTCGTCGCTGGTGCTTATCCTCTTACTAGTAAGCTTGCACGTGCAACGCACGTTCTAACCATAGCAAGAATTTTTCTCATTCACCTCTTTAATATACTTGAACAAAATAAGCTAATCTCCTCTTAAATCAGGCCAATACTCCCGTGTTGATCAATTGAAATTTTTAGAACATTCAGCTACAACGGGCAACTACTTAGGGTACATAGAAGGACTCGGTACATATCTTCTCTGAATATAAAATGTATATCTTTATCAAAATCTTATAAGCTGTAATTCAGCTTCATTTGCATCTATTTCCTGATGTTCGTAGCAATCAGAGAATCCTTGCACAACAACCTCGACGGCAATCTTTCTTCTCTTCATTGACGGTGCCTTCGCCACACTACACCGGCTCTAGTAGCCATTAAGGCGATGATATAGTCCATGGGACTGTTGTGCATGGTACCAGGCCAAGCTGCTAACTCCAACCATCAAAGAGACCATCTGCTGCAAACAGAAGAATGGTCATTATGTGATATAAAGCAGCTCGAGCACATTTGTATGGTTGAAGTTTCACGGCCGTAGTGGCAAGAAAGAGTGTTAGTTGTTGCACAGAACAAGGGTCCAGTGCTTCAATATTGAGCAAAACAATATGGGAATAGTACACTATCCTCACCAATATGACAAGAACCTCATTGCACAGTTCTCTTGTGATTTACACACTGATGAATAGAATAAAATTACACACATTCATATGAGAACCACATTGTTTGTTAACAGTTAGTAAGCCTAAATACAGATATTTTCTTTCACATTCTCTGCTGGTTTGAAAGTATGATTGGCTGAATACTCCTAGACCTTGGTTTGAAATATCTACAAAGGTAGTTTTAAGGAACCTTGTAATGATGTGTGAACAGATCAGATTGTCAAAATTAACTACAGTAGGCAGGCATGTTACTCGTGTTGTTCGACTAAATTAATACTGTACAATCTATTTTCCTAGGCGGGGTAGACAGAAAAAACTGTGAGATAAGCAGCCTCCACAAAGATCACAAAGACATAGACACCTGCAAATATATTGGGCCAGGAGAAAGATTAGGGGACAGTAAAATATTTACATCAATGGAAAGGAAATCCAGTTTCCTTAGTTGTATAGCTTTGCTCTAAATCAAAAGCTTTGCATTGCTGCTAATGGGCTTTGGCACCAGCGAAGCAAGTCTTGCGATATATTTTGGAACGAAGTGAATAAACAAAAAACTCCATTAATGTGCATCATCCAAACTTTTTGGACCTTTGTTTTTGTGAAGCCACTCCTAGCAGGTCAGTTTGTATATTTGTATATTCTTCTACCCTTTGTTCCCTTGAGCTCTTCCTCCCTTATTGACTTCATTGCATTGAACATTGTTAGGTTGGCCCTTCACGAGATAATCTAGCACAACAACACGTAAGTAATATTATATTTTTCATCTTCTATGTGCTTATCTGTAAGCTCAACAATATATGTTTCTCACAACAATAGCAACAATTCATAACACTTATCCCTACCCAACAAGAGCAATACAAATTAATAGGCATAGTCAAATACTCCCTCCGTACGGAATTACTTGTCGCTCAAACGGATGTATCTAGCACATCCATTTGAGCGACAAGTAATTCCGGATGGAGGAGTATGCGTCAATATTTAACATATTTGATCAGAACAAACTTTTCAAATAAAAAAAAATGGGAATTGGGGCGAACCGAAGTGAATTGCTTTCACTATATAATCAAAAGAAATGAGATATTTGGGCACCGGTAACGCCACCAGGTAAAGGTGTCCTAAAATAGAATCCCAGATATAAGCTATAAGCATAAATCCATCACGTATGTGGAGCACATAATATTTTAGGAAATCAGAATCACCTCAATAACTAAGAAACTTATGGTAGATGCATCTTCACTCCACATACCACACAGCCATCTTACAGAACACACTGAGCTCCCCCATTCTGCTGTTGTCGTAGCCATTCATGGTGATGCACTGCCTAGTAGGATTTCAAGATTAATCCATGCTATTCTCCACCCCATCCATGCGAATCGCAAGCCACTACCACCACCATTATCATCGTAGAACCTATCTCAAGTATCAGCCTCTCCTTCCCAGTTACTCGTCGCTGGTGCTTATCCTCTTATGAATCATGATGACAGCCCAATCATCCCAATCTGAAATAATCATAAAACAAGCTGATAAATGCTGTGATTTTCAAAAGTAGACAGCTATAACCTACTTTGATCACATGACTTCCAGCTTTAATGCTTCATATGTCTACACATGGGTAAGGTAAAATTCAGTCTGAATGTAACATACAAATCTGCTTGTAAAATATACATGATTGATGTGAATGTCAACACATTGATACATCAGTACAAATGTACAGTACGAATGTGCCTTCATACTCCATCGCTGAGGCTCCTATTTTAATCAAACATGGCCTGCAGTTTTCAGAGTTCGAGACAGCAATCTAGTTTCAACATGTCAAGTAAAGGCTGCACAAAATATTAAAGGATGGTGAATGGAGATTCATAGAGGGAAAACCAAAGACATATTAATTAGCATGAAAATTGATAAAAAAGGGGCTGGTCAATAAAAACACAACACCTTATCCATCCTTATTCTACCCTTCGGTGGCAAGAAAAAGCACAAGAAAGTTATCACTTGGAGAGCATGTGGTATACATGATCACCAGACAAAAAAGGGACACCATGTACAGTGACATGCAGTTTCAATCATTGTAGTAATACCTCAAAATAGCAACCCCCCCCCCCCCCCCCCCCCCCCCCCCCCCCAAAGAAATCACGCAAGTTCGCATTCCACAACTAAATCGTCGACTACATCAGGAATTATATAGACAGGGCAGTTCGCCGGACACATAGAATGGCCTCCATGAGTATCACTCATACCCAAATTGGCTAGCACATGTGAGGCCAAAACTGCAGGCCGTACTCACTTTCCTGAATAGCGCGCACTACACAATCAGTGGAGAATATCAGTATGCCGCACCCCAGGTCCTCAAGCAGGTTGATCCACACAAAAAATCAACGCGTAAGTTCTTCTCCAATTGTACTAATGCTATTAGTTGTAATGTAATTTGTTTTGCAAGGGAGCAATGTAACATGAGCACTTCTTATTAAACCCAATGATTTGTATTTTTGTATCGAATACAATTATGAGAAATAATTTTGAACTCTCATAATTCATCAACCTAACGAAACAATAACATCTGGACAATTTCGAAGCGAAGCACCGGTAAATTACCAGCGGTGGGTGACGAAAATACTCGTGGTCGCGGCTGGACGTCGTGGTCGTCTTGCACTCTTGCTCGATGTGGGCAGTGGCCGCTTGCTCGAGGTCAGGCGATGTGGGCGACGGCCGCTTGCTCCAGGTCAGCGATGTGGGCGACCGCTCCTTGCTCGAGGTTCGGCGATCTGGGCGACGGCCGCGTGCTCGAAATTCGTCGAAGGGAGAGCGCGGGGCAGGCAGTGAGGGGGAGAGGAGGGGGCGGCAGGTGACAGAACGATGGGGCGCAGGGGCGGCACGGGACCTGCGGCGTGGCGGGCGCACGAGGCCCGGCGCACGTCGGCGCCTGCTTCCTGGGATGCGCAGCGGCGGTTGCTGCAGTCCGCCGGGGGAGGGAGCGATGGGTGAGATGGGCAGCGCGGCGCGGGCGCGCGGTGCAGCAGGTGGAGTCCGCCTGGGGAGGTAGCGATGGGTGAGAGTCCTTGTTGGGTCGTGGGGATTGTGCGTAACTGCCTGGATGGGAGGAAGAAGAGATGGGCGCGGGGCGTGATGGAGGTTGCTAAACAAGTGTTTTAGATCAAACACGTTTTAGCCAGCATATCCACACCGTACGGAGATCAATAGATGGATGTGATCTTGTTTTGGATCTCCGCACTTCGTGCTTTTATAGGGGTATAGTAGATAGATAAGTATATATCCAAGCATGGATTCAGTGTATGTGAATGGGCAAAAATCACTGTTCTGACCTGAGGACGAAATCAATTCACAAAATGAACTGTCCCGAAAAAAAATTCACCCAACTGACCCTTTTGTGTGGCGCCCGACAGCTAGGCGCCACACTTCTGGCCAGCGTGGCACCCCTGGGCCAGGGCCCTGGCCCACACCCATTACTCACATATCCCTCCTACAAGGTAAACTCCTCCGATCCTGTTCTTTTCCTCCGTAAATTCGTTCACATTACTCACATATATCCAAGTTATGGTGGAACCCTTGATTTGCTTGGATTCAAAATTCATATGAAAAATTGAAATAGTGAGGTGTGATTTAGGATTTGTAGTCATTATGGAACCCTAGAAGTGCAACGCCTTGGCTTCCGGCGCCTAGCTGTCGGGCGCCACACAAAAGGGTCAGCTGGGTGAATTTTTTTCGGGACAGTTCATTTTGTGAATTGATTTCGTTCTCAGGTCAGAACAGTGATTTTTGGCATGTGAATGATGGCAACAACTTTTGTACCACCTCGCTTACTTATGTGGTGAAGAGTAGATGTGAGGTCTATATAATATTGTGCCTGAGCGTGTGAATGTTGGACAATGCAAGTGAGATAAGCTCATGTGCTCACGTGACCGAGTACTTGTATGATTGTCTGCTCAAGAGAAATAAAAAAAATTACTTCGGTTTATTTGGTTAACTGCTTGGTATTTCGGTATATAAAAGAAAATCAAAACGGTAAGGAAATTTCATACCGTACCGAAAACCAGAAACCACAAAAATCATAAAATTGGTTTGGTTCGGTATGGTTTTTCGGTTCGATTATAAAATGTGCAGAGTGAGCCTAATCATGTTCCGGCAGGGGGATGGGCTGAGTGTGGCTTGCTGCCCGAGAAGCAAGGCGGCCCGGGGCATGGCTATGAGTCGCCTGCATCGACTCCTATGCGAGGGTCGACTCTAGAGAGCCGATACTAGGCCGCCCAGTAACCTCGTGGCATTATTATGCCGACGCCATGTGTTTATTTATTTATTCTTTGTTTTTATTAAAATAATACTATATATATTAAGGAAAAAGAATTTTTTTTTTCAACGTGTTCATCGCACTTTTTTTTTGTCAATGTAGTGTATAATATGTTAGCTCAAGCTTTAAAAAAATGTTTGTATCATTTTGAAAAGAAATATTTTTTAGGGTTCAAAATATGTTGGGAATTATTTAGAACCCTGATTAATTTTTGGTAAATGTTTGTAAAGCCCAAAATAAAGTTTATACCTATTTTATTTTAACGTTGAGGTTGGAATTTGTTTCCTTTCCTCCATGATATCACTAATATTTTAATTTTTTCCTGATAATTTTAGAAAATAAAATGACATTTTATATTAGCCATATTCAATTCATGTTTAATTGGAATAGATAAAACCAGACTTTACTGTCCATCCGGGATGCAAAGTCCTAGCCCGGCGGGGAAGGCGTCGGGTAGTGTGGGCCGGGTTGCGGCCGGCCCAGTCAGGTCGGAGGGCCTTGATGGGCCTGCTCGCTCCTGCGGCCCATCTTTCGGGTTGAGTTTCGCTGACCTGTTCGCCTGGCCGTCCTCGCCAGGTGGGCCTCGCCCGAGCCCGGGCCCAGGCGCGGCCTGCCCGGAAGCGTCCAGTCAGTTGCGCCATCCCTACTTAAAGCGTTGGTGGTGGGTGAACCGGGGTCTAAATCCCATTTCGCTAGGGTTTCCTGCCGCCCCCAGAGACATCCGCCGCTGGGGTTCCCAGGCACGCCGCATCCAGCCTTCCTCTGCTCCGGTTCTGGTCGCGACCACGGTCGCCATGGAGAAGGAGAGAAGATTGAGAGGGGATAGCCATGGGGGCAAGCGTCCCCGCGAGGAGTGGGAGGCTTCCGACGCAGACCGCGCGCGTGAGCGGGATCTCCGTGCCCAACTCTCAGCCGGTAGGGAGAACCGGGCTGGGAGAAGGGAGGAGGATGACCGTAGCCTTGCCGCGTCGCCGCGCCTCTCGGCGTCGTCTGGCTCCCGCGGGCAGGTGCTCCCTCCACCCCCCCGGGCAGGTGCTCCCTCCACCCCCCCGGGCAGGTGCTCCCTCCACCCCCCCGGGCCAACCACGTCAGGGAAACATCACGGGTGGGGCACTTTCTGACGGCTCCTCTCGGGGCGGCAGTCGCGAGCCCAAGGGGGACCGGCGGTTCCAGGACCGCGAGGGAGGGCGGACTCAAAATCAGCGGCAATCTGGACGGGGAGAGAGATCCAATCCTAATTCCAACTTCACGCCGATCTCTGAGGTCATATGCTTCAAGTGTGGTCGCAATGGTCACTACCAAGTCGGTTGCAAGTTCCCTTCGAAGTGCTTCTCGTGCAAGGAGGAGGGGCACACGTCGAACGACTGCCCGAAGCTGGTGTCGAAACCGGAGCTTGTGCTATATGGCTACGGCATCAAGGGGATGGGGTTCTATGCCCTAGAGGGGGGGGGAGGACGAGGTGATCGAGCTTCCGCCTATTGCGGCTTCGTTGGTGGTGACTAAAGGGGAGGCGACGGTGGATTCGATTTTAGCTGACTTGGCAAACATGTCAGAGCCGGACTGGGATTGGCAAGTTACCCAGGTCTGGAAGAACTGTTTCTCCTTGGTATTCCCTTCCAAGGTGGCCCTCTGTATGAGCAAAACGTGCGGCACTATGACTCTGCCGATTAGCAAGCATGAGGCAGAGGTGGGGGAACCTCTGGTTGAACCAAAGGCTATATCCTGGCTTCAAGAGACTTGGATTAGAGTGTATGGGGTGCCGGACAAGCTTCGCAAACTTCCGTTGGTCAGGGAGTTTCTGAGGGTGGTTGGTAAACCGGTGGTGGTGGATGAGTTGTCCCTGGTCAAGCTGGAGGAGCCGGTGCGGGCCAAGATTTGGTGCCGCAAGCTGGAAAAAATCAGAGGCTTCTTCGAAATCTTCAGAGAGCGGGACGGGTTCCAGATGAGAGTGGAGCGCGAGGTGGGTGGGGCATATGCGCCTAATGTTGAGCCCCCCCCCCACCGCCGCCTCGTCGCCCACCCACGGACGAGGATGAAGAGGAGGAAGAATCGGCTCCAAGCCTCAACACGGCTGATTGGGATGCGGTGGGGGTCAGACAACGAAGGAGACTACGAATGACAAGGGTTCTACCGCGGCCTTCTGAGGACATGGCGGAAAGCAGGCGGAGGGTGGTTTTGGGGCCCAGGGAGTCGAGGTCCTGGCCACGGTTACAGTCGCCTCGCCCGCGCTCTCTGCACTGCCCGCGACCACCCTCCCTCGGGTGGACATTCCCAGGATGCTTCATCAGGAAAGGGGCTCGGTGGAGCTGGGAGTGGACCAGTACGGCTCCAACTTGGGGCTGGGACTGATGATTGCCAAGACGGTGACCAATGTGATCAAAGACAACCCTGGGGCTATCGCGGCACATAGGCGTGAGGAGCTTCCGTTCAAGACTGGATCCATGATGACCCACAAGTATAGGGGATCAATCGTAGTCCTTTCGATAAGTAAGAGTGTCAAACCCAACGAGGAGCAGAAGGAAATGACAAGCGGTTTTCAGCAAGGTATTTTCTGCAAGCACTGAAATTGTCGGTAACGAGTAGTTTGATAGCAAGATAATTTGTAACAAGTAACAAGTAGTAAAGGTAACAAAGAGTGCAACAAGGTGGCCCAATCCTTTTTGTAGCAAAGGACAAGCCGGAACGAACTCGTATAATAAGCAAAGCGTTCTCGAGGACACATGGGAATTTCATCTAGTCACTTTCATCATGTTTGTTTGATTCGCGTTCGCTACTTTGATAATTTGATATGTGGGTGGACCGGTGCTTGGGTGTTGTTCTTACTTGAACAAGCCTCCCACTTATGATTAACCCCTCTCGCAAGCTTCCGCAACTACGAAAGAAGAATTAAGATAAATCTAACCATAGCATTAAACATATGGATCCAAATAAGCCCCTTACGGAATAGCGCATAAACTAGGGTTTAAGCTTCTGTCACTCTAGCAACCCATCATCTAATTACTACTCCACAATGCATTCCCTTAGGCCCAAAGATGGTGAAGTGTCATGTAGTCGACGTTCACATGACACCACTAAGAGAATCAACAACATACATATCATCAAAATATCGAACGAATACCAAATTCACATGATTACTTATGACAAGACTTCTCCCATGTCCTCAAGAACAAAAGTAACTACTCACACATCATACTCATGTCCAAGATCAGAGGGGTATTGAATAGCATAATGGATCTGAACATATAATCTTCCACCAAATAAACCAACTAGCATCAACTACAAGATGTAATCAACACTACTAGCAACCCACAGGTACCAATCTGAGGTTTTGAGACAAAGATTGAATACAAGAGATGAACTAGGGTTTGAGATGAGATGGTGCTGGTGAAGATGTTGATGAAGATTGGTCCTCCCACGATGAGAGGATCGTTGGTGATGACGATGGCTTCGATTTCCCCCTCCCGGAGGGAAGTATCCCCGGCGGAATCGTTCCGCCGGAGAGCAAAAGTGCTCCTGCCCAAGTTCCGCCTCGAGACGGCGGCGCTCCGTCCCGAAAGTCTTCTCCTTATTTTTTCTAGGGAAAATGGGCTTATATACCAGAAAATGGGCACCGGAGGCTGGCCAGGGGCCCCACAAGCCTCCAGGGCGCGCCGGGGGGGGGGGGGGGCGCCATGGTGCCTCGTGGGCACCTGGGTGGCCCCCTCTGGTACTTCTTTTCTCCAATATTTTTCATTTATTCCAAAATAAATCTCCGTGAAATTTCAGCTTGTTTGGTGTAACACCCCGATTTTTGGCCCTTTCTTTTTCGTTAGGATTTCTTCGAATTTTTATTTGGAGTTCTTTTTCCGTGGCTATGTGGTCTTGAAACCTGGGAAAATCTTCTCTCCTGCCACTCCCAAGTGGCTTGTCACTCTCAAATCTATCCCAAGGCCATGTCATTTCCATCTTAGCCCAACCCCAGTATTTATTTCTTGGGAATATTCCTTTTTCTATTAAAGGAATAACCCTGTTTTCTCTAGGTTGTGAAGCAACCTATATTTCTGTCTTCCATAAAATTCCCAAAAAAATTCACATAAATTGTTTGGATCATATCTCCCACCAATATGCCAAAACCCATCATTGACTAGTTCAAAAATAATTCAGGAATATTCATTTTCCATTCTGTCCAGAATGGCACTTTGTGAAGGAAGTGCTATTTATCTTTTCTTGATTGCCCTCAAAAAATTTTGGGCACTCTTTCCAACCCAAATAATTGCCACATACCAAAATCCAGCTTCATTTGCCTAGTAAATCTTCCTCAGCAAATTCCCAAAGTTTCTGGCCAGAGAGAAGCTTTGTGAAGGAAGTACTACCTAGGCTAATCTAAATGAGTTGAAATTTTGGTAGGTCATTTATATGATCAAATCATGACTCTCCACCAAATTTCATCTCCATACAACAACCTATGTGAGCACACCTTCAAATCTTTACTTCTGGTCATAATTTCAGGTTGTGAAGCAACTATACTTTATATTGCTTCAAAAATTCTGAAATTAATCAAGGACCTAAATATCCCTATATTATTTGAGCATGCCAAAATTAACATCATTTTGCCAAGTCATTTTCTCCACAAAATTCCCCCAAGTTTCTGTCAAGTGTGGAGCATTGTGAAGGAAGTACCATTTTTACTTATCCAAATGGGATGAAATTTTTATGGTACCTTCATATTCCCAAATTATCATGCTCCACCAATGTTCAGCTCAACCCAAGAAACCATGTGAGTGGTACTTCCTGATCTTGTTTCTGGACCAGATTTTGCAGTTGCAAAGCAACTAGGTCAAATATTGGTCCAAATCCCCTCAAATTTCACAGGCTCATAGTCCTTCCTACCATAAACCCCAGAGACATCATGGTTAGCTCTTATCTCATCTCCGTTGATCACTATTTCATGCCTAAGATTGATACAACAAACTTCCATCGACCTCTCCCATCAACACAAAGTGCCTTTGGCCGAGCCATCACATCTATCGGACTGTATGTTGGAGGAACAACACGGTGGACACCTTTTGGCAGACCCTCGTGCCCTCTCCTTACCATGCCACGCGGTGACCACGCCGTTGGCATGCGTTTGGCGCGCTCCGCTCGTCTGCTAGCTTCGGGCACTCCTCTGCTCATCGTTCCCGCGCGTCCCACCGTGTCTACAGCGTCGACCATCCTCCAGTGCATCCACGTAGCCTCCTCCCCGCCCCTCCCGTCACTGTTCGTACGCGGACACCGCGTGCCCGCGTAAGAACAGTGGCACAAAGGTGCCCTCCCTGCCCCACGCGGTGCGTCGTGGCTTTGCCCGCGTGCGTGGCACCTCCACTAGCCCTCACCCGTCGCTGTCTGAGATCGCACGCGCGCCTGGCCCCCTCGCCGGAGCTCATCCATTCGGTGGAGGCGGCATCCGGCCCGCGGCCCTCTTCCTCGGCTATTTAAGCCACCCCGTGCCCTCTCGACCTCACAAGCCTCCTCACCACCCTCCACTAGCCCACCCCAGCCACTCATCCGAGCTCGAGAGCTCCTCCTTGCCTCCCACCACCACAATGGCAGTCGCACTGCCTCGCTCAAATTCGAGCTAGCCCGAGCCCCCTCCCCCTTCATTCCTCTCCAGAGAGACCCCCAGGATAAGGCGAGGCTCCTGCCCTCTTCTCCTCCTTCTCCGGTGGCCCATGGCGCCGTGCCCAAAATCGCCCGAAGCCGCCGTCCGCCGCTGTCAAGGGCGCGCCCTACTCCGACCTCCTCGGTGCTCGTGCTATGCGGGGATGGGTGCGGCTCGGTCCCCTGAGCAGTTTGGTAGGTCGGGCGCCGCCGGAGACGGCCTGTGGCGCCGGCAGTCGCCGTCGGGGCCGGCCTCTGTCTCGGCCAGGAGCACGCAGGGCGGGAGGTAGAAGAAGACTAGGCCAGGCGGGCCCCACCACCCAGCGACCCCACCAGTCAGCCGCACGAGGAGTCAACCCCGGGCCCGCACCGATCTAAGTGAAGACGTATTCTCCAGAATACATTTTTGCTTAATAAAAGCGTATTCTGTCACGGCTGCGGCAGAAAGTGCGCTTTCACTTTCTGAAAGCGTATTCAGCAAAGTACGCCTTCTGTTTTAACCGCCGGCCGAAATCTCTAATTAGCGGACGTTCGTCCGTTAAGGCCAGAAATGAATATTTTTAATTCTTTTTTTGCCTAACGAACGAACGGCCGTAATTTCTCAACCGTAACTCCGAATCAGGTGATTCCAAAGCCCACGATCTCAGTTCCTCGAGACCGTTCCGATGGTATCATTTTCATGAGGTTGTCACACTGTGAAAATGACCATTTTGCTCTTGCCCTTAAAACAGCTCCGCCGAGAGGGAAACTTTTCCGGCGATTCTTTCCGCGAGTTCATCGCACCTCTCCCCGATGGTTCCTTCATCCCCAGGCAAGCCACAACAGCCACTTGCATGATGGCAATGCAGTAGCCATGGTTTCCACTTGAATATTTAATATCTGTTTGTTCATTTAAATGATTTTGTTAATACTTCGAATATGCTTGTGAGTCCATGTCTATGCTTATGCCATGTTCATGTTCATCTAGTAAGTGATATGATTAATTGCTAAGGATATTCTTATCATGTTTTATTCTTGTAATCATTTCTGATGCTAGTGATAATGTTATGCTCACATGAGTAGTTACGGTTTGATATGAAAGTACTTGTGATAGTCATGATCATCGTTATGCCATGCTCATATGCATCCCGTAGACTAAATGATTTATTGTTGTTATATGTTTATGTTGCCCATCCATGTTTATGTTCATATCATGCTCATATGCATTATCATTTTATTATGACTCAGCTCATCACCATTCAAGTTGAACCTGACATTAATCGAACTTGAACAAATCTGTTGGCTGAGTCATGGTGCCACCGAATCGAGCTAACCAGTGCAGCCACACTTGCCTTATGGGGGGCCCTAATGCGGTCTATTGTCATGCCTCTCGCCGGTGCCTCCTACTAGGGAAGGTTATAGGTGCGCGCTACCCTGATCAGGTAGGCGGCCATAGCCTTGAAGACCCGAGTTGTATGGATATCCGAGGTCCCCGTTTGGGACGATGTTTATGTTTGGCCACGACGGTGGCAGCCACAGAGGTGGCGGGTGTCACATGTTGGCACCGGGGTCACCTAGGACATAGCCCAAGGGGGAGTTTGTCGGAGTGACCGGGAGAGTGTCATGCAATAGATTGGTTTTGTCGGAATGTCGTTGGTCCACCCGAATGGGAGCACGAGGCCATGAGTTCCGTGGTGTGGGTACAGTGTACTAACCTCTACAGAGTGTATAATATATCGATAGCCGCGTCCTCGGTCATGGACACAGTTCGTAGTAGGTCACACTATGGGTCAACAGTAATAATAATCTGAATAATAACAACCCCGGTTCCGTGAGAAAGAAGTTGGTTGATCTTTATGTGATCATGAGAGGATCACGATGGTATCGTGGATACCGATGTTGGTTGATTATGAGGTGATCGCATGGTGATCACGGTGGTAAGTAAGTGTGAGATTCATGGTGGTTACGAGATAACCTCCGAACAGAGTAAGTTGGTCCACGAGACCTTACATGTCGACCCCCTTGCATGCTAGTGCTAGTATCATCCTGTTCATATCATGAATTATATGTACATGCCATGCTCATGTTGTTGCCATGCTCATGTTGTTGCCATGCTCGTGTTGTTCTAGTAGTATCGTGTTCATCTTTGATGATTAACCTGTAAATGCCATGATGTTGTATGTCTTGATTGCTTTGGTTGCTGTGAGCTTGCGAGTACATTCAAAGTACTCACCTGGCATGCCATGCCAGATTGCAGGTGATGCCGTGTTTGCTTGTCGAGGATCTTGAGGTTGCGCTCTAGGATACGTCTCAGCCAGAGTCCCTGCGGAGTGGAGTTCATCACTGTCGTCGTTGTTCCGCTGCTAGAAGTTATTCCGCTTCGAGTTGTTCCGCTGCTAGCATAGAGCTACCTTAGCAGGCGAAGTGTCGCCGTGCCCCTGTAATCCTTTGTAATATCGGACCCTTGTACCCCGTTTATTCATAATAAAGAGCTGGTTTGTTCTATGCCAAGCAGTGCCGTATTCCAGAAGACTTGATCTCTGGGCTGGAATACGGGGTGTTCCGGTCTCTCTGAGCCGGGGTGCCACAGTGATTGGTATCAGAGCAGGTCTGGCTGTAGGACGCCCTAGTCAGCGCGAGCGTTAGAAACCGATAGTTCAGAGTCTAGTCGGTTTGTTGCATTTGGTTGCTGCATTTGTTTGTCGCATAGCATGCATATAGACTTATTGTATTGTCACTAACGGTTGATCTTGTGAGTGTAGGTGGCATCGGTTTTGATCCACTACCTGCACCCTCCAGCTTTGCATACTTGCTCGTTGGTGTTTGGTGTCATCTCTGTCCCAGCGGAGTGATGCCAAGGTACCTAGTGGTGTCGATCGTTTGCAGGATTGATGCACAGGTATCGCACCAATATTTTCTCTTCAGCCCCACCTATTGTTTCGGTGGTAGACATGTTTCTACCCTGGATCTTGCCATCCAACCCGCCGCTTTGGCAACCCTTACTGGTCTTTGTTACCAGAAAAGGGCAATGCCAGCAGGCCCTGCTTTTCACCGCTATCCTACCTTGTCACCCATTTCCTGGACGAGTACGGTTCCCTTCCGTACGCTTGATGATGATGTGGCCATGACATCCGTGTCTCGCTACATGATCACCGAGTCTGTCCTCACCCCTGAGCCTGTCCAGATGCAACCGGTGTTGAGCCAGCTCTTGGTGTAGCTTTGCTTACACCAATCCCTCCACACGCTGATCCATTTTCATGCACACCGCCACAGCATATTAGATCGTAGTACCGGAGTTTCCTCGAGAATTGTGTGATTAAGTAGGCATGCATAGTGAGGTGAATAGCTGTAAAATGTGATGTTGCTTGTATGCAATCTTAATGCTGTGTGTGTTGTTGTTTTAGTCGTTTCTTTTGGCTTCTTTCTTTGGGCCCTCGGTGTTACCTTATTTCCCCTTATGAAAGTTGCTCATCAACCGACACCGGACTCAAAGAATCAGTGAGGAGCTCAAATATTTGGAAGCTCAGCCAAACATTATGGAATTCTCAGCCGACTGCATTATATTGGGAATATCTGGTTTGAATACAAATGATATTATGGAATGACTATCAGCATCAAGTTTACATCAGTGAGCAACCATCGCAGTCATAATGAACCAGCTGGAAGACAATTTGTGTGCAAGACAACCATACATTTCCGGTCAAAGGAATATCAAGGATATATATATGGCATTCAGTCCGCACACCATAGTGAGAAGCTTCTGGAGTAAGCAACCCAGTCTTTCTCCGCACGCTACCAGGGAAGCTTACGACGCAAGGTTCCACGATCTTCCTCAGTACGATATGCGGATAGCTTCCAGCATAAGGCACTCTGTCTTCTTCTGTAAGCCACTGCAGAAAGCTTCCAGCATAAGGCACCAAATCTTCTTCAGTAAGCAACCAGGAGGAGAAGCTTCTGGGGTACGATACCCAATCTTCTTCAGCACGCTACCCTGACAAAAGCTTCGAGCATAAGCTATCCAGCCTTCCTCAGCACGCTACTCTCAGATAGCTTTCAACGCAAGCTATCCAGTCTTCGTCATTAAGACACTACAAACAATCATCGACAGTAGTACAAGATATTACATAGTGAGTTGGCAGCATATGGCAGAGCATCCCAAGAATCAGGTCCACAACAGTTTGTCAGAAGCAAGAATCAGTCAGGACACAAGTGTCTGCCTTGGGAATCACATGCTCAGATACACCTGCTTCCATATATATTGTGAACATGCTGCCAAGGTCATTCAAGCCACTCGTATGATGATACCAGCACGGTGAGAATCCAACAAATCCGTGAGTATATAAGAGGAAGAAAGCAAGTTATACACTTCAGAGGGATGCAATGTCTGACAAGCTATGAAGCAAGACAATGTGGGGACAACAAACCTTGACAGTGGATATCAAGGCCAGCTTCCTCACACCCGACAAAGTGATATCATTAACCTTTGTCACTGTCATGTATGATTAACCACAGCAGTGAGCTCTATACAAGTAACTGTGAACCTGGCATATGATCATGATGAACCCTTGCTTACCTTTTTCCTGGTATCGGCACCACACCTGTGTCTGAGCTGCTTTCGGCCGTTCAGGGTGGATGCCGCTTTTATATTTCTCTTTTCAACAACTGGCCCGTGTTCTGAGCTGCTTTCCGGCCGTCTCGGGCAGCTGTTGAATTTCTTTTTGTAGCAGCGACCCTATGCACTGAGCTGTTCTTCGGTCGTCTTAGGGAACCGCTACATTCTTCTTATCAACACTGTCTCATGCTCTGAGCTGCTTTTAGCCGTCATGAGCCATGGTTGAGTTATTTCGGTAATGTCCCAGATCTGAGTTGTAAAGACCGTTCTGGTGGCTACTGAGTTATTTGCCGATTTCTTGCAAAGGTTCGGATGATCATTGCCCTACAGTTAGAGCTTGAGAGATGATAAACTTGCCAGTTAAATGTTGCTGCACTGCCTAAGGATAAGGATAAGGTATGACTGCCAGAATATTGCACCTGATAGCACCTATGGTCACACGAAGAATTAAAGATATTTATGGCCAAGCTCTTTCAGCAAAAGATTCGGACAAAAGAAAACGATAATGAAGGAGCCAGACCGGCAATACAGGTATGATAGTTGTGACATGAACAACATGGTACGGATACCCAAGACCGTCTGATTCCGTATTGATCACCATGAACACAAACACCCAAGGGGTCTACTCTGTCTGTAAGGACCTCATATCAAGGTGACAGCCGAATCATCGATACAGATCTGAGACAAAGAAGTCAGCAAGATTTAGAATTACCTACAAGCAGTCGGATTCCGCCAAGAGAACGATTATGATTCTCAGCATTGTTTTGAACCCGAAGGACATGCATCTACTCTAGTAACCCGATGTGATGATTAAATGATTCATGTCCATCGAGGAAATTTATGCACAACTCCATTGATACTATGAGTGCTGGATAAAAGAATGTCACGTCAATCACTCTCGGACTTATGAAAATCTGACATATTCCAGTCAAGATAATATATCAGATAAGCCAGCAGACATAAAAGAATTGAAGTCAGAGCAAGGGTGAACATATGAGGTAAGATCTGTCAGAATATAGATATGGTGAAGCAAACCACCCCAGAGCAAGGCAGTCAGTCAAATGAAATTCAGTGGGAACATCAAGGAAAAGGATACCCGAGTTGGAAACGGTTTCCTTAAGTCAGAATATTCATACTTGTTCCCTGAGCAACCAAATCTCGAGGACGAGATTTATCGTAAGGGGTGTAGGTTTGTAACACCCCGATTTTTGGCCCTTTCTTTTTCTTTTGGATTTCTTCGAATTTTTATTTGGAGTTCTTTTTCCGTGGCTATGTGGTCTTGAAACCTAGGAAATTCTTCTCTCCTGCCACTCCCAAGTGGCTTGTCACTCTCAAATCTATCCCAAGGCCATGTCATTTCCATCTTAGCCCAACCCCAGTATTTATTTCTTGGGAATATTCCTTTTTCTATTAAAGGAATAACCCTGTTTTCTCTAGGTTGTGAAGCAACCTATATTTCTGTCTTCCATAAAATTCCCAAAAAAATTCACATAAATTCTTTGGATCATATCTCCCACCAATATGCCAAAACCCATCATTGACTAGTTCAAAAATAATTCAGGAATATTCATTTTCCATTCTGTCCAGAATGGCACTTTGTGAAGGAAGTGCTATTTATCTTTTCTTGATTGCCCTCAAAAAATTTTGGGCACTCTTTCCAACCCAAATAATTGCCACATACCAAAATCCAGCTTCATTTGCCTAGTAAATCTTCCTCAGCAAATTCCCAAAGTTTCTGGCCAGAGAGAAGCTTTGTGAAGGAAGTACTACCTAGGCTAATCTAAATGAGTTGAAATTTTGGTAGGTCATTTATATGATCAAATCATGACTCTCCACCAAATTTCATCTCCATACAACAACCTATGTGAGCACACCTTCAAATCTTTACTTCTGGTCATAATTTCAGGTTGTGAAGCAACTATACTTTATATTGCTTCAAAAATTCTGAAATTAATCAAGGACCTAAATATCCCTATATTATTTGAGCATGCCAAAATTAACATCATTTTGCCAAGTCATTTTCTCCACAAAATTCCCCCAAGTTTCTGTCAAGTGTGGAGCATTGTGAAGGAAGTACCATTTTTACTTATCCAAATGGGATGAAATTTTTATGGTACCTTCATATTCCCAAATTATCATGCTCCACCAATGTTCAGCTCAACCCAAGAAACCATGTGAGTGGTACTTCCTGATCTTGTTTCTGGACCAGATTTTGCAGTTGCAAAGCAACTAGGTCAAATATTGGTCCAAATCCCCTCAAATTTCACAGGCTCATAGTCCTTCCTACCATAAACCCCAGAGACATCATGGTTAGCTCTTATCTCATCTCCGTTGATCACTATTTCATGCCTAAGATTGATACAGCAAACTTCCATCGACCTCTCCCATCAACACAAAGTGCCTTTGGCCGAGCCATCACATCTATCGGACTGTATGTTGGAGGAACAACACGGTGGACACCTTTTGGCAGACCCTCGTGCCCTCTCCTCACCATGCCACGCGGTGACCACGCCGTTGGCATGCGTTTGGCGCGCTCCGCTCGTCTGCTAGCTTCGGGCACTCCTCTGCTCATCGTTCCCGCGCGTCCCACCGTGTCTACAGCGTCGACCATCCTCCAGTGCATCCACGTAGCCTCCTCCCCGCCCATCCCGTCACTGTTCGGACGCGGACACCGCGTGCCCGCGTAAGAACAGTGGCACAAAGGTGCCCTCCCTGCCCCACGCGGTGCGCCGCGGCTTTGCCCGCGTGCGTGGCACCTCCACTAGCCCTCACCCGTCGCTGTCTGAGATCGCACGCGCGCCTGGCCCCCTCGCCGGAGCTCATCCATTCGGTGGAGGCGGCATCCGGCCCACGGCCCTCTTCCTCGGCTATTTAAGCCACCCCGTGCCCTCTCGACCTCACAAGCCTCCTCACCACCCTCCACTAGCCCACCCCAGCCACTCATCCGAGCTCGAGAGCTCCTCCTCGCCTCCCACCACCACAATGGCAGCCGCACTGCCTCGCTCAAATTCGAGCTAGCCCGAGCCCCCTCCCCCTTCATTCCTCTCCAGAGAGACCCCCAGGATAAGGCGAGGCTCCTGCCCTCTTCTCCTCCTTCTCCGGTGGCCCATGGCGCCGTGCCCGAAATCGCCCGAAGCCGCCGTCCGCCGCTGTCAAGGGCGCGCCCTACTCCGACCTCCTCGGTGCTCATGCTATGCGGGGATGGGTGCGGCTCGGTCCCCTGAGCAGTTTGGTAGGTTGGGCGCCGCCGGAGACGGTCTATGGCGCCGGCAGTCGCCGTCGGGGCCGGCCTCTGTCTCGGCCAGGAGCACGCAGGGCGGGAGGTAGAAGAAAGCTGGGCCAGGCGGGCCCCACCACCCAGTGACCCCACCAGTCAGCCGCACGAGGAGTCAACCCCGGGCCCGCGCCGATCTATGTGAAGACGTATTCTCCCGAATACGTTTTTGCTTAATAAAAGCGTATTCTGTCACGGCTGCGGGAGAAAGTGCGCTTTCACTTTCTGAAAGCGTATTCAACAAAGTACGCCTTCTGTTTTAACCGCCGGCCGAAATCTCTAATTAGCGTACGTTCGTCCGTTAAGGCCAGAAATGAATATTTTGAATTCTTTTTCTGCCTAACGAACGAACGGCCGTAATTTTTCAATCGTAACTCCAAATCAGGTGATTCCAAAGCCCACGATCTCAGTTCCTCGAGACCGTTCCAATGGTATCATTTTCATGAGGTTGTCACACTGTGAAAATGACCATTTTGCCCTTGCCCTTAAAACAGCTCCGCCGAGAGGGAAACTTTTCCGGCGATTCTTTCCGCGAGTTCATCGCACCTCTCCCCGATGGTTCCTCCATCCCCAGGCAAGCCACGACAGCCACTTGCATGATGGCAATGCAGTAGCCATTTTTTTCCACTTGAATATTTAATATCAACTGACAGTAGGAAAGGCTCCGTGTTGATTTATACTAACTTATCTCACGAGTTCTTGTTGAGTTTTGTGTCGATGAAGTTTTTAAGATTTAGGAGAAACCGTGATATGAGAGGAATTAAGGAGACACAAGAGCTCAAGCTTGGGGATGCCCAAGGCATCCCAAGTTAATATTTCAAGAAGTCTCAAGCATCTAAGCTTGGGGATGCCCCGGTAGGCATCCCACCTTTCTTCTTCAACAACTATCGGTCAGTTTTGGTTGAGCCTAAGTTTTTGCTTCTTCACATGATATGTGCTATCCTTGGAATGTCATTTTATTTTGTTTTCTTTGCTGTTTTAATAAAATACTTAAGATCAGAAATTTTTAAATGAGAGAGAGTCCTCACATAGCAACCTATTTACTTAACTACTCATTTGATCTTCACTTATATCTTTTTGGAGTAGTTTGTCATTTACTCTTGTTCTTCACTTATATCCTATGAGTAAATTGTTGAAATGAATTGAATATCATAAAGTTGAAATTTATGTGCTTCATATGCTTGTCCCATGGGGAGTAGTGACTTCACATACAAGAAGTATAAGTGGTAAAATTTATTGAAAGTTAACAAACATAGCATTGGTCACTTGAACAATTCATGAAAGAATTTTGAGGGAAGAGAAATTTCACATATAAATATACTATCTTGGACATCCTCTATGATTGTGAGCCCCCATTAATTATTTTCAAGCTTGATCAAGTAGTTGACGTTGGACAAGGAAGACAACGTAATGAGTTATGTTTGTTTATATTCACATAGAAGTTATATTGTCATGGATCCTCTAACACGTGGTGCTTGCTTAGGATCTTTTGCTAGCAAAAAATTCGTACTAAGTAGAGGTACTACTTGTGCACCCAAAAACCCTTAAACCCAGTTTCTTGCCATGAGAGTCCACTATATCTACCTATGGATTGAATAAGATCCTTCAAGTAAGTTGTCATCGGTGCAAAAAGCAATAAAAATTGCTCCTAAAATATGTATGATCTTTTATTGCAAGGGAAAATAAGCGTTGTACGAACTTGTGATGGTAAAGAAATAAAAGCGACAGACTGCATAATAAAGGTTGCTATCACAAGGGGTAATATAACGTGACGTTCCTTTGCATTAAGGGATTGTGCATCCAACAACAAAAAGTGCATGACAACCTCTGCTTCCCTCTACGAAGGGCCTACCTTTTACTTTTCTGTATTTACTTTTCTGAATTTACTTTTTTGCAAGAGTCATTAATGTTCATCCCTATTCCGCTCTATTTATTCTGCAAGCATCATGTGGTAGGGAAAGATCCAGGCACATATATCCAGTTGAATATAGGTGATCATGAGTTATTATTGTTGACATTATCCCTGAGTTAAATAAGTTGGGAGGCAAAACATTAAGCCCCTATCTTCCTATGTGTTTGACTGAAACGGTTTGTTCTAAAAATATGCTTTGAGTGTCAGCAATCATGGAAGACTAAATGATGGTTGAGTATGTGGAATTTGCTAAATCAAAGCTCTTACATAGACCCTTCCTGAAAATAAGATGAATTGCAATTGTTTGATGACTGAGAACATAGTTTGTTAGTTTTCAAGAAAGTTTATGGCCTATACTTTAAACATGTGAATAGCTTGCTACTTGATGAGAAGTTTTATGAGATGAGCTACTGATTATGATATATATTGATGCTAGAAAAAGTGATTGAAATTATCATTGATCAAACTTATGCACTATGCTAGCATTCACACTTCATAAATTATTTCTTTTATCATTTACCTACTCGAGGATGAGCAGGAATTAAGCTTGGGGATGTTGATACGTCTCCAACGTATCTATATTTATGAAGTATTCATGCCATGTTCATTATAGTTTTGTATGATTTTGGTGCACTTTTATATGGCTTTTATATGATTTTTATGGACTAACATATTGACCTAGTGCCCAGTGCCAGTTGATGTTTTCTGCTTGTTTTTGGTTTTCCAGAAAATCCATATCCAATGAAGTCCAAATGCAGCAAAAAAAATTGACGATTTTTTCTGGAACATAAGAGACACTAGAAGCCAGAAGACCCACAGGGGCCCCATGAGCCACCAGGGCGCGCCACCCCCCCAGGCGCGCCCTGGTGCCTCGTGGGCCCCCTGTGGCCCTTCTTCACATGATTCCAACGCCAAAAAATCCTATATATTCAGAAACCCCCGAAAGTTAACCTAGATGAGTTTTTATGCCGCCGCAAGCCTCTGTACATCCACGATCTCATCTACAGCCCTTTTCTGGCACCCTGTCGGAGGGGGGAAAGCATCACCGGAGGCCATCTTCATCATCCCGGCGGTCTCCATGATGAGGAGGGAGTAGTTCACCCTCAGGGCTGAGGGTATGTACTAGTAGCTATGTGTTTGATCTCTCTCTCTCTCTCTCGTGTTCTTGATATGGCATGATCTTGATGTATCGCGAGCTTTGTTAATATAGTTGGATCATATGGTGTTTCTTCCCTCTCTATCTTTGTTGTGATGAATCGAATATTTTCCCTTTGAGGTTTTGTTATTGTCGGATTGAATATTCAGATTTGAGAACACTTGATGTATGTCTTGCATATGAATACCCGTGGTGACAATGGGGTATTATATTGATTCACTTGATATATGTTTTGGCACTCAACTCGCGGATTCCCGAGGTGACATTGGGGTAATCTATGCATAGGGGTTGATGCACGTTTTCATTATCTTTTCTCCGATAGAAACTTTGGGGTGCTCCTTGGAGTTCTTTGTGTGGATTGAATATTATGATTATGAAGTTGTTTGATGCATATCGTATAATCAACTCATGGATACTTGTGGTGACATTGGAGTATCTAGGTGACATTAGAGTTGGTTGATGTGTATCATATGGTGTTATTTTAGTACGAACTCTAGGGCTGTTTGTGACACTTATAGGAATAGCTCAATAGATCGATCGGAAAGGATAACTTTGAGGTGGTTTCGTACCCTACAAACAATTTCTATCTGATGTTCTCCACTAATAGGAACTTGGGAGTGATTCTTCATCGCACGTTGAGGGATGGTTATATGATCCAATTATGTTAGCATTGTTGAGAGATTGCACTAGTGAAAGTATGAACCCTAGGCCTTGGTTTTAAGCATTGCAATACCGTTTGTGCTCACTTTTGTTACTTGTTACCTTACTGTTTTTTTATTTTCAGATTATAAAAACCTATTTCTACTATCCATACTACACTTGTATCACCATCTCTTCGCCGAACTAGTGCACCTATACAATTTACCATTGTATTGGGTGTGTTGGGGACACAAGAGATTTCGTGTATTTGGTTGCAGGGTTGTTTGAGAGATACCATCTTCAACCTACGCCTCCCACGGATTGATAAACCTTAGGTCATCCACTTGAGGGAAAATTGCTACTGTCCTACAAAACTCTGCGCTTGGAGGCCCAACACGAGTCTACAAGAATAAGTTGTGTAGTAGATATCAGCAGGTGAAAGTGCCCCCTCAATCACCAGGTAATACTTTGATTTATGCTGCTGTAGAGATACTTCGGATTTTAACCTTCTCGATCACTCGCAGGCAGCCTTTGTCCACCACAACAAATGTGGGGGCCGAGGGAGCCACCGCCTTGCCCAGGGAAACAGATGCCTATAACTCCGCGGGAATTGCCCCCGAAGCCCCTCAGCCCGAGGACTCAGCGACTTCGGCCACTCCATCCGAGATGCAATGCGCCACAAATTATCGTCGGCGAAAAGCTTCTCTGAATAATCCGGCTTTCTCAAACAGGGAGTTCAATGCGGTAGATGCCTACCTCGGGGTAACCCGAGGTGCCTTTGATGATCCGATGGATGTCTTGTCACAGGGGTTGCGGGTAAGGTTTTTCGCGTATGTGTTTAAAGACAAATATGACTGCCAAGTATAGTAGTAGCCCCTAAGGCTTGGTACGAGCCCCTGGGGTCGAATTAAGAATTGAATACCAACCAGGACCTACTGCCATGAACAGGAAGCTCACTTGAAGAACAAGCAATTGACCTCGGCGCTATCTCAAACAAAAGTGCAGCTGGACGCGGCCTTGTCTGAGGTTGAACAGGTGAAAAAATTCACCAGAGAGGCGCACGGTAAGTGCTTTGTATTTGATTTGGTCAGTGCTAATGAAAATAGAATTGACGCCATGATCCCTTGTAGCAGAGGAAGCCCTAGGCCATCTTGAAAGGGACCTAAAGCAGTCTCGCGAGGATCTGGTGTATGCAGAATCGCAGCGTCAAGCAAATCAACACATGGTTACTCAAAGAGTAGACATCGTGAATGTGCTTAGGGCTGAAAACGCCCGCCAGGCCCAGGAGATTGAGAGCTTGAAAGCTCGTCTTGCTGCTACAGAATCAAAGAATCGGTGAACGGATGACATGATTTATGGTAAGTTGTAATTCTCGAGGAATATAAATGTCATGTAAGTCGTCCGAGGTGATTGTCATGCGAATGTTGTTTTGTTGGCAGCTTCTTTATCCGGCCTACCTCCTGATGCCCGAGGTCCAATGTCCGAAGACATGACCGTTCGTCTATCCGAGGTCCATGAAAGTGCGCGGAAATCGATGAAGGATGTGCACCAGGCTTTATGGCCTGAGGTGGTGCCGGTCCCCGAAGACATGGCCGTTCTAGCCGAACAGCTTAAGAGAGCGCGACGCTGGATCCAGGCTTGGAAAGTATCAGCTTGCCGAGAAGGTGTGAGGGAAGCCTGGGCCATGGTGAAGACCCACTACACCGGTCTAAAGATGACGAAATTAGCAGAGGTGGGACCCATGGGGTCTAACGGGAAGGAAATCCCCGCTAGCCATGCATATGATAGTGTAATGCCTGCGGCGCGATTCTCGCAGAAGGATTGCGCTTTGGATACCCTAATAGACGGGCTAGACCGCGCTTGAAAATTTTGTATGAATTTATGTACCGAAGTACTTTATGTCAGTTCGCAGTCTGTTCATCCAAACTCTGTCAGCCAGCCTTCGGCTTCCGCCTCCTCGGATAAAAACCGAGGAGTGTCCCGTACTACTGGCCGAGGTTATCGGACCAGATGCTTCAGGTGACTAGGCAATCGGGCTAAGAGGCTCTAAAGACAAGAGGGTAATGGAAAGTTATGTTATATTACTATTTAACGTAAGAAACATCTTCCGAGGAAAATAGTTCTTCCAACAGTTCCTTTCTTCGGGTTATTGTGTCGAACACATCTGTCTGAAGACGGATGACCTCAGGGTAAAGCCCCTGGTCGGGGTTTAAAAAGGCCCCATCCACGTTATTCCTATGTCATGGCCGACCGATTTGCATTGTAAGACCGCTAGCTTTCGGCTTTGTCCGTCTGAGGTACTACACCGGCTGACCCGGAAGTAACAATCACAGCAGTGCTCCCTTTGCCCCCTAGCCGAAATATCGGGAACGTAAGGGGCAAGCACAGGAGCCGGGCAACCCAGCTTGGCCAAATCATAAAGCAAATCAATGCATATAGTGGCTCGAAAGACGATAGTATATAAGAGGTGGAAGAACTCATGTTTTGAAAAGAACATGCTATGTCGTCCCCGGGATCATTTAACAATGTTCCGAGGTGGAAATAATAAATAATGAGCAAAAGATTAAGACAAAGACAAGGTGTAAGTTATTTACATGGACCGTGTACGGGGTGTCAAGCATAGAAGCGTCAAAGTAGCACTGTATTCCAGGGGTTGGGCTCTAATCGGCCGTCCTCCGGATCTCGGATTCGATAGGCTCCTCCGATGAGTACTTGGTCAATGATGAACGGCCCATCCCATCTAGGGGAAAGTTTGTGCTTTTGTTTTTCGGGGTGTAGCCTCATTACGAGATCCCCGACGTTGAATTTTTTGGCACGAACCTCTCTGCCATGGTAGCGCTGGGCCTGCAGCTGATAGATAGCTGACCTTGCCCGTGCGACATTGCGCTCTTCTTCGAGGGCGTCTAGGGCATCTTGCCGATCCAGCTCGGCCTCTAGCTCCTCATACATGCGTACCCGAGGTGCGTCGTGTATGATGTCACAGGGGAGGACCGCCTCGGCGCCGTACACCATAAAAAACGGGGTGTATCCCGTGGACCTGTTCGGTGTTGTGCGCAAGCCCCATAGTACGGAATCAAGTTCCTCGACCCATTCACAGTCGGCCTTTTTATGGGAGTGAACTAGCCTTGGCTTTATTCCGCTAAAGATTAGTCCATTGGCTCGCTCCACCTGCCCATTAGACTGCGGGTGGTAAACGGACGCGTAGTTGAGCTTAATGCCTATTTTCTTACACCACGCTTTAACTTCTTTGGCCGTGAAATTGGTTCCGTTGTCTGTAATCAAACTGTGGGGGACACCGTAACGATGTACCACTCCAGAGATGAATCTGATTACCTGGACAGCCTCGGCCGAGGTGACCGGCTTTGCTTCGATCCATTTGGTAAATTTGTCTACCATGACAAGGAGGTATTTGTTTTTGTTTGATCCACCCTTGAGTGGCCCGACCATATCTAGCCCCCAAACCGCGAAAGGCCAAGTGATGGGGATGGTACGAAGGGCCGTGGGGGGCATGTGGCTTTGTTTGGCAAATACCTGACAGCCTAGGCAACGCTGTACCAATGTTGATGCATCGGCGCCTGCAGTTGGCCAATAGAAACCAGCTCGGAAAGCCTTGCTGACCAAGGTCCGAGCAGCAGCGTGATGTCCGCTCATGCCGGAGTGTATCTCCTGAAGCAGGAGTTTTCCTTCTTCCTCGATTATGCATCACTGGAAGACGCCCGTGGTGCTCATTTTGTAGAGCTCTCCTTCGTGAACCTTGTAGGCTTTAGATTGCCTTAAGATCCGACGCGCGTCGGTTTGGTTATCGGGGAGCTCTTTTTGGAGCAGGTATGCCAGGAGTGGCTCGGTCCAGGGTGCAATGACTGCCATAACTTCATGTGCGGAAGCAGTTTCCTGGACCGCTGAGCCGCCCACTATGCCTTTGTCGTCTTCGGGCGTGGCATGGCGCCCGACGTCGCTTGACTCCGACGTTCCTTTGTCGTCTTGCCAGACTACAGATGGCTTAAAGAGTCGTTCGAGGAAGGTGTTTTCTGGGACCTTATCCCGTTTTGCGCCCAATCGGGCGAGTACATCCGTGGCTTGGTTGCTATCTCGGGGTATGTGGTGAAATTCCAGCCCCTCGAACCTGGCCGATATCTTTAGGATGGCATTCCAGTAAGCTGTCATCTTCGGGTCTTTGGCGTCGAACTCGCCGTTGACTTGTGAGATGGCGAGGTTAGAATCACCTCGAACCTCCAGGCGTTTGACACCCATGGAGACTGCTATCCGGAGTCCATGCAGGAGGGCTTCGTGTTCGGCCGCATTATTGGAGTCCGTGTACATGATTTGTAGCACGTATCGAACGTTGTCTCCCGTGGGTGACGTGAGCACAACGCCAGCCCCTAGGCCGGCGAGCATTTTGGAACCATCAAAATACATTGTCCAATGCGAGTAAGTGTTGTATTCATGGGGGAGTTCGGCTTCGGTCCATTCGGCCAAGAAGTCTACCAACACCTGGGATTTAATGCCCCGGCGTGGTTTATAGATGATTTCGAAAGGTAGGAGATCTATGGCCCATTTGGCGATACGCCCCGTTGCATCCCTATTATTGATTATGTCACTTAGCGGGACGTCGGATGCCACGGTCACCGAACACTCTTGAAAGTAGTGCCGGAGTTTTCGTGATGCCATGAAGATTGCGTAGGCTATCTTTTGATAGTGAGGGTAACATGACTTGCACGGAGTTAAGACCTCGGATACGTAATATACATGCCTCTGGACCTGGAATTTATGACCCCCCATATCTCGTTCGACCACGAGAACTGCGCTAACCACCTGGTTTGTGGCCGAGATGTATAATATCATCGATTCATATATACCTGGCGCTGCCAGGATGGGATTGGTGGCGAGGAGAGCCTTAATGTCTTCCAGGGCCGCCGCGGCCTCCTTAGTCCATTTGAATATTTTGGTCTGCTTTAGCAGCTTGTATATGGGCAGGGCTTTTTCTCCGAGTCGTGATATGAAGCAGCTCAAGGCCGCCACGCAGCCTGCCAATTTTTGTGCGTGTTTGAGCTCTGTTGGGATCTCCAAACGATCCAAGGCTCAGATTTTAGCCAGATTGGCTTCAATTCCTTGGCTGGATATGATGAAGCCGAGGAGTTTGCCTGCTGGGACTCCGAAGACGTATTTCTCCGAATTGAGTTTTATTTGGTATTCTTGTAGGCTGGCAAAGGTGTCGCGGAGGTTGTCTACTAACTGGCCGACGTGTTTGGTTTTGACAACCACAACGTCCATGTAGGCTTCGACGGTCCTTCCTATGTGTTTTTCCAGGCATGTTTGAATCATACGCTGGCACGTGGCACCGGCATTCTTTACTCTGAAGGGCATCGTATTGAAGCAAAACGGCCCGTAGGGTGTGATGAATGTTGTTGCTACCTGGTCGGATTCCTGCATCTTTATTTGATGATATCCTGAGTAGGCATCCAGGAAGCACTGCGCATCATGGCCCGCTGTGGCGTCTATGATTTGGTCGATACAGAGTAAGGGGAAGGGGTCTTTGGGGCAAGCTTTGTTGAGGTCTTTGAAATTGACACACAAACGCCAGGACCTATCCTTCTTTGGTACCATAACCAAATTGGCCAACCAGTCGGGGTGCTTTATATCTCAGATGAATCCTGCCTCCAATAGTTTTGCCAGCTCCTCGCCCATTGCTTGACGCTTGGGCTCGGAGAAACGCCGAAGTGTTTGCTTGACAGGCTTATAGCCTTTCAATATGTTCAGGCTATGCTCTGCAAGCCTACGGGGTATCCCTGGCATGTCAGAGGGGTGCCAGGCGAATATATCCCACTTTTCCTTGAGGAAAGTGCGTAGGGCTTCGGCAACCTCTGGGTCGAGGTTAGCCCCTATGGATGCCGTTTTAGCAGGATCCGTGGGGTCTCCTTGGAATTTGACTATTTCGTCAGCCGGTTTGAAGGAAGTGGACTTCAATCTTTTGTCGAGGACGACATCGTCCGGGTCGACTTCGGCGCGTAGCGCGGTTAGCTCCTCGGCCGCGAAGGCTTCGGCCAGAGTCTCGAGGGCAAGGGACGCCGTCTTATTCTCGGCTTTGAGTGCCCTGTTGGGGTCGCTTGAGATGGTGATGATCCCTTTTTGACCTGGCATCTTGAGCTTCATGTAGCCGTAGTGCGGCGCCGCTTGAAATCTGGAAAAAGCATCCCGTCCGAGAAGGGCGTGGTATCCGCTCTTGAAAGGAGCGACGTGGAACGTGATCTCTTCAGAGCGGTAATTATCCGGGGTTCCAAAGACTACGTCCAAGGTTATTTGTCCGCTGCAACATGCTTCTCGTCCGGGGACTATACCTTTAAAGGTGGTGGTACTCCGTTCTATGCGCGATTTATCGATGTGCATTTTATCCAGAGTGTCTGCGTATATTAGATTCAAACTGCTGCCTCCGTCCATAAGGACCTTATGGAGCCGGCAGTTGTCCACGATAGGGTTGAGGACCAGCACGGCGGGACACCTATCTGGGGCTGATCTCGGCCGATCATTATGGTCGAAGGTAATCGGCGTGTCTATCCACGCGCCCCGAGATGGTACTTGTCAGACGGAATTGATTTCTCGCAGAGCCCGTTTGCGCTGGTTGTTGGACTTGAAGGTCTCATAGATCATTAGGACCTTGTCTTCTTTCGTGGTCTGTTCAAGGTAGCAGGAGGCGGCCGCCAGGAGGGCGGGTCCCCCTTTAGCCACCTGCCTCAACACCCAACAATCACGAAACTGTGAGTCAGGCAGGAGTTGATCAACACGGCGTGGATCGGGCATGGTTTATCCAGAAAGCCGTCCAGAGTTGTCCCGGGGTGACCGGAGGTTTTCTTCTTCTTTCGAGGTCGATCGCCCGGGGTGTTCGTTTGCGAGCTTTGCGTCAAGGTGCTGATCGGCCGCGTTCCGGGTAGTCATCACAGATCAAGTCCGTGTTTTCCTCAGTCCGCCAGGCGTCTTCAATGGCACAAAATCGTGCCACCAGGTTGGTCAATTCCGAGAGTGTTTGAACGCAGCGATGAGCAAGGGCGTTCAAGACGCCTTTATCCTTGCATCCACGCTGGAAGGCTGCGATTATGTCACAGTCCTTGTAGTCTGATATCCTGTCTTTGACAGACAAGAATCTTGCCCCAAAGTGTCTAATCGATCCGTCTGGGTGCTGCCGTACGTAGGCGAGGTCCCAGACATCGGGTGGGCCAGAGTTGTCGGGGTGATACTCTAGATGGGAGGTGAGTGGACGAGTTCCGATCTCTAAGGACCATGGGTACGAAACCCTATTAACCTCGTCCCATGTCGGATTAGTGGCCGTCGGTCCGGCCGGGTTGATTCGAAGATCAGCCCTCTGGACCGCCGGCATGTCGATGTCCGACTCGCTTTCCAAAAAGTACCTTAGCCCCTCGTCCTTATGGGAATCCCCCGCAGGAGCCACAGGGGGTTGTGCTTCGCCTCCAATTCACGTGGAGGTGTCCTCATGCTCGATACTTCGGGTGTGGAGGTCAGCCCTACGGGCTTGGGGCCGTTAACCGGTGGTTCCATCGATCCTCCTGTCGATCGCAGAGCGAAACTTTCAATGAAAGCACCAGTGTCGGTGTCAAAACTGGCAGACCTCGGGGTAGGGGGTCCCGAGCTGTGGATCATGGATCAATGGTAACAGAGACAAGGGAGGTGATGTTTACCCGGGTTCGGGCCCTCTTGATGGAGGTAAAACCCTACGTCCTGCTCTTGTTTATATTGATGAAGATGTATCGAGTACAGAGTTGATCTACCTCGAGATCGTAATGTGTGTCTAACTCTAGGGCTAGGTGAATGATGTTGCGTTGATGTCCCCTCTACGGGCTAAACCCTTTGGCTTATATACACGCCAGGGAGGGGATCTAGGGTTACAAGGTCGGTATCTAGGAGCAGGACAGTAGGAGAGATCTTGGAGTATACGTCAAGTCTTCGGTGGAGACAGTCTTGATCACGCTTCCTGTACATGGCCTCCAGAGTCCACCTTGATCACGCATGAGGGCCCATCGGCCCAACCAAAGAGACGGGTTGGCTAGGTTAGCACCCCCTAATCCAGGACACCGTCATTTAGCATGTTCCTTAATCCTAACAGGAAAAGGTGGTTTCTCAATATAAGCAGTAGGCACAACTGGATCAACATTGTAAACAATTGTTTCTTCTTTAACACTAATAGATTCTTCAGTCTTTTCTTTAACAGGGTGATGATATTTAAACCACTTATCCTTAGGGAGATCAACATGAGTAGCAAATGATTCACAAAAGGAAGCTACTATCTCAGAGTCAAGTCCATATTTAGTGCTAAACTTATGAAAAGCATCGGTCTCCATAAAAGATTTAACACAATCGAACTCAAGTATTATACCTAACTCATTACCTTTGTTGAGTTCCCAATCTTCAGAGTTGTGTTTAATTCTTTCCAGAAGATCCCATCTGGATTCAATAGTTTTCTTCATAAAGGAGCCAGTCGAAGAAGAATCGAGCATGGTTTGATCATCATGAGAAAGCCGAGCATAAAAAATTTGTAAGATAATTTCTCTTGAGAGCTCATGATTGGGGCACGTGTACATCATGTACTTAAGCCTCCCCCAAGCTTGAGAGATGCTTTCTCCTTCACGAGGCCAAAAATTATATATATAATTCCGATCACGATGAACCAGATGCATAGGATAAAACTTTTGATGAAATTCCAATTTCAATCGATTCCAATCCCACATTCCGATATCATCACATAGCCTATACCATGTCAATGCCTTTCCCTTCAAAGATAAAGGGAAAACCTTCTTCTTAACTTAATCTCCGGGTAAACCTGCAAGCTTAAATAATCCACAAACTTCATCCACATAGATTAAGTGCATATCAGGATGTAGTGTTCCATCTCCTGCATAAGGGTTAGCTAGCAATTTCTCTATCATACCCGAAGGAATCTCATAATAAATATTTTCAGTAGGTGCAGTAGGTTGAGGAGCAACTCTTTGTGCTTCCGGTCGAGGTGAAGATACCCCGAACAAACCCCTCAAAGGATTGTTTTCCATAGTGATAAGTGACAGTAAATTTCAGCACATAATATAAATGTTTCCTTACCCAATTCCACTCACCAAAGGCGCTTCACTCCCCGGCAACGGCGCCAGAAAAGAGTCTTGATGACCCACAAGTATAGGGGATCAATCGTAGTCCTTTCGATAAGTAAGAGTGTCGAACCCAACGAGGAGCAGAAGGAAATGACAAGCGGTTTTCAGCAAGGTATTTTCTGCAAGCACTGAAATTGTCGGTAATGAGTAGTTTGATAGCAAGAAAATTTGTAACAAGTAACAAGTAGTAAAAGTAACAAAGAGTGCAGCAAGGTGGCCCAATCCTTTTTGTAGCAAAGGACAAGCCGGAACGAACTCGTATAATAAGCAAAGCGTTCTCGAGGACTCATGGGAATTTCATCTAGTCACTTTCATCATGTTTGTTTGATTCGCGTTCGCTACTTTGATAATTTGATATGTGGGTGGACCGGTGCTTGGGTGCTGTTCTTACTTGAACAAGCCTACCACTTATGATTAACCCCTCTCGCAAGCATCCGCAACTATGAAAGAAGAATTAAGATAAATCTAACCATAGCATTAAACATATGGATCCAAATAAGCCCCTTACGGAATAGCGCATAAACTAGGGTTTAAGCTTCTGTCACTCTAGCAACCCATCATCTAATTACTACTCCACAATGAATTCCCTTAGGCCCAAAGATGGTGAAGTGTCATGTAGTCGACGTTCACATGACACCACTAAGAGAATCAACAACATACATATCATCAAAATATTGAACGAATACCAAATTCACATGATTACTTATGACAAGACTTCTCCCATGTCCTCAAGAACAATTGTAAATACTCACACATCATACTCATGTCCAAGATCAGAGGGGTATTGAATAGCATAATGGATCTGAACATATAATCTTCCACCAAATAAACCAACTAGCATCAACTACAAGATGTAATCAACACTACTAGCAACCCACAGGTACCAATCTGAGGTTTTGAGACAAAGATTGAATACAAGAGATGAACTAGGGTTTGAGATGAGATGGTGCTAGTGAAGATGTTGATGAAGATTGGTCCTCCCACAATGAGAGGATCGTTGGTGATGACGATGGCTTCGATTTTCCCCTCCCGGAGGGAAGTATCCCCCGCGGAATCGCTCCGCCGGAGAGCAAAAGTGCTCCTGCCCAAGTTCCGCCTCGAGACGGCGGCGCTCCATCCCAAAAGTCTTTTTCTTATTTTTTTTCTAGGGCAAATGGGCTTATATACTTGAAAATGGGCACCAGAGGCTGGCCAGGGGCCCCACAAGCCACCAGGGCGCGCCAGGGGGGGTGGCGCGCCCTGGTGCCTCGTGGGCACCTTGGTGGCCCCCTCTGGTACTTCTTTTCTCCAATATTTTTCATTTATTCCAAAATAAATCTCCATAAAATTTCAGCTTATTTGGAGATGTGCAGAATAGGTATCTCTGACATAGCTTTTTCAGGTCCAGAATTCCAGCTGCCGGTAATCTCCCTCCTTATGTAAATCTTGCATATTATGAGAGAAAAGGCATTAGAATTGCTCCACAAAGTGTTATATTGATTAAAAACACTATAAATAACAGTAGGAAAACATGATGCAAAATGGACGTATCAATCCACTCTCAACATGGAGATCATCCCGGCGATCGCGGAACTGGAAGGGGAGCGGACCGTGGGCTCCGGGGTGACTGCGGCCAACTCCCCTGGCTCGGTGCCAAGCGCCACGTCTACCCCCACTTTGGCTACCCCGGTTGAGCTAACCCCAGCTTCGTCCATTCTGGCGTCCACGGAGTTATCCAATACAGCGGGGGGGGGGGGGGGCGACAGTGTTGCGTCGGATGTCTCCGGTGGCGCCAACGACTCTGCTGGATAAATTTGAGGGAGAGGCCTTTAGCGATAACCTGATGCCCGTCGAGGAGTGTGTGGCTGCTTTTGAGGGTCTCCGGTCCGGAGGCGGCGCGTGGATCTCCGGTCCGGGCGGCGCATTCAAGTGCCAGGACGGCGAACTCCAAGGCGTCCAACATGATGGAAAAAGCTATGACCCTCAAGGCGGAAAAATCCACATCGGGTATATTTTCCAAACCCGTGACTCGTTCCATGTTGTCTTTTAAGGTTTTAGCTCTTGCTGCGAACTCGCACTTGCTAAAAGTTGCATCGGATAGTCATGTGCTACTGGGTAACGCCAATGTGACACCACTAGAAATGCTTGACCGCTTCCGTGCTCATGAATTGGTCCAGGCACAGGTGGCAGAGAGTGCCGCAAAGCGGGATATTGCACGTACATTGGCGGCCGAGGCTCGCTTGTCTATGAGTGACCTCACTGCCAGGGAGAGGGCAGCGACGCCACCTCGTGGTCATGCACCGCGCGGGCGGGGAAGGGGCCGCGGCCGCGGTAGAGGGAGAGGTCGATCGGCCATCAGTCTGAGATCACAGCTTGCGGTGGAGGGGACGGGGGCCCGATCCCCCATTTGGGCACAATGAGAGGCCTATTTTGGAACTTGCGGGGTTTCGGTCAACTTGACAGGAGGCGTCAGTTGATCGAATACATTCGCGAGCACCGGATGGAGTTCGTGGGTTTGCAGGAAACGTTTAGGACATCCTTCTCCCAATTCGAACTTGACTCACTAGGAGGTACGACAAGCTTTAGGTGGGAATGGCTCCCATCGCGAGGGCGCTTTGGAGGCATCTTGCTCGGATTGAACTCCGATGCGTTTGACATGATTCAGTTTTCCAGAGGGGAATTCTTTCTAGCGGCAGAGGATGTCATTCAAAAGAACAACCGATTCCAGTGGGAATTGCTGGTGGTGTACGGCCCCGCCGATCATGCTCGCTTGGCGGAGTTTTTGAGGGAGATACATGGCAAGATTTCTTCGGCCACTTGCCCAATTGTGATTGGGGGGGGGGGACTTCAACCTGCTCTGCGGTCCGACGGATAATAGCAATCTGCATGTTAATAATCACCGCCTTGTGGCGATGTTTAATGATTGGGTTGCGGACCTAGAGCTCATTGAACTACATAGGAATGGTGCCAGGTTTACCTGGACAAACAATCAAGACGACTCGGTGAGGTGTGTGCTGGATAGGGTGTTTATATCCACGGATTGGGAAAACCATTTCCCGAGATGCTCACTATTGGCGGAAATTCGATTAGGATCCGATCACTGCCCGCTTATTTTATCCTCGGGAGAGGAACCTAGGAGGGCGTCGAAGCTAAAAGTGCATTTGCTCCCTTGGTGGTTTTGGTAATTCATAACAACATATGTGTCATTGAACTAATGTCTACCTAAGCTAGATTTTAGGAAGTTCAATGATTAGGCATGGCAAGGACTAGTGATTGTGGACCCCTCAAAATGCTAAGGGCATGGATTGGCAAAAACTCAAGACTCTACATTTTTGGTTTAGTGATCCAAGATCACATTGAGTCCATAGGAAAGCCAATACTATTAAAAGGGGATGAGGTTTTGATAATGATCTATTTGCTCAAGTGCTTAGTGATGTTGCTCCAAAATCCTCAGCCACTTTCTCTATCCATATCTGTCCAAAACCCTAAAATCCAACTCGGTCCCACCGAATACATCCTTCCCGGACCCACCGAGTTCATTCAGACAGTGCCACAGCCTAAACCCTAACAAATCGGATCCACCGATATGGATCTCGGTCCCACCGAGATGGGTGACCATCTCTCTGTTGCCTTGTTGCAATTCTTTCGGTCCCACCGAAATTGCACTCGGCACCACCGAGATGAAGTGACCAAGTTTCTGTTGCCAAATTGCCTCACTTCGGTCCCACCGAGATTATGCAATCGGTGCCACCGAGACTAGGTCTAGCCCTTACCATTGCACTTCGGTTGCTCTGAGATGTTCCCATTCGGTCCCACCGAAAACCCCAACGTTCATATCTTTTGCACAGGTCGGTCTCACTGAGATTTCAAATCGGCGCCACCGAGTCTGGTCAAAAGTGTGTAACGGTTGGATTTCGTGTGGAGGCTATATACCCCTCCACCACCCTCTTACCTAGTAAGAGAGCCATCAGAACGTGCCTACATTTCCACCATACATTTTCTGAGAGAGAACCACCTACTCATGTGTTGAGATCAAGATATTCCAATCCAACCATTTGAACCTTGATTTCTAGCCTTCCCAAGTTGCTTTCCACTTAAATCCTTCTCCCACCAAATCCAAATCTATGAGGAGTTGTGTGAGTGTTGGAGAGACTATCATTTGAAGCACAAGAGCAAGGAGTTCATCATCAACACACCATCTATTACCTTTTGGAGAGTGGTGTCTCCTAGACTGGTTAGGTGTCACTTGGGAGCCTCCAAGATCATGTGGAGTTGAAGCAAGGTGTTTGTAAGGGCAAGGAGATCGCCTACTTTGTGAAGATCTACCCCGAGTGAGGCTAGTCCTTCGTGGACGTAAGCCATGGTGGAATAGGCAAGGTTGCTTCTTCGTGGACCCTTTGTGGGTGGAGCCCTCCGTGGACTCGCGCAACCATTACCCTTCGTGGGTTGAAGTCTCCATCAACGTGGATATACGATAGCACCACCTATCGGAACCATGCCAAAAATCATCGTGTCTTCATTGCGTTTGAAATCTCTGAACCCCTCCTTTACTTACATGTCCAATTGTTTACTTTCCGCTGCTATACTCTTAGAATTGCATGTGTAGGGTGTTACTTGATTTGTCATACTTGCTAAAAATCTGCCCACAACTAAAATTGGGAAAAGGATAGTTTTTTATTTGGTTAAGTAGTCTAATCACCCCCCTCTAGACATACTTTTGATCCTACAAGTGGTATCAGAGCTTTGGTCTCCATTGCATTGGTTTCACAACCTAGGAGAGTATGGCGTCTAGTGAGGGTAACTATCACCATAGAGGTCCATATTTTGATGGTACAAACTTTGCTAGTTGGAAGCATAAGATGAAAATGCATATTCTTGGTCATAACCCCGCTGTTTGGGCTATTGTTCGTGTTGACTTGCAAGGTGAATTCTTTGAGGATGGTAAGGAACCGGATCGTGAAGCAACCATAGAAGAATTGAAGATGTTACAATACAATGCTCAAGCTTGCGACATTCTCTTCAACGGTTTGTGCCCCGAGGAGTTCAACAAGATCAGCCGCCTCGAGAATGCAAAGGAAATTTGGGATACTTTGGTTGATATGCACGAGGGTACCGAGTCCATCAAGGAACCTAAGTTGGATGTGCTTCAAAGTCAACTTGACAAGTTCAAGATGAAGGATGGTGAAGGAGTCGCTGAAATGTACTCTAGGCTTGCTCTCATCACAAATGAGATTGCCGGCTTAGGAAGTGAAAGATGACCGACAAATTCATCATCAAGAAGATCCTTAGAGCTTTGGATGGAAAATATGATACCGTTTGCACATTGATCCAAATGATGCCAAATTACAAAGATCTCAAGCCCATGGAAGTCATTGGAAGAATTGTTTCTCATGAGATGTCACTCAAGGACAAAGAGGAGCTACACAACAAATCAAGTGGTGCTTACGAAGCCTCAACCGATGCTCCCACAACTTCAAGCGACAAGCTAGTATCCAATGAAGAGATAAGCCTAATGGTGAAAAGGTTCAACAAGTTTTACAAGAACAAAGTGAAAGAAAGAAGCTCAAGCTCAAGACACTATGAGAAGCGATCATTAATTCATGACCGAAATTGCTATAATTGTGGAAGACCTGAATACTATTCCAATGAGTGTATGGCACCTCACAAGAAAAGAGCCGAATCACCAAGAGGAAGATATAGAAGGGATGAATCACCTCACATGGAGAGAAGCAGTAGGGATGATCGTTATGAACGAAGATCCTCTCGAAGAAGCAAGGATTCGAAAAGGAAGGACAAGTCATCCAAGAGCTACACAAGAAGAAGACATCAAGCTCATGTTGGTGAATGGATTTCCGGCTCCGACTCCGACAACCACTTCGAGAGAAGCTATCACTCCAACTCCGACTATAGTCAAGATGAAGGTGTTGCCGGACTTGCTCTTGTGTCATCCAACTCCTATGATCTATTTGATTCACCAAATGAAGGAATTGGAAGATGCTTCATCGCAAATGGCCCCAAGGTATCACACCCCGAATACTTTGACTTCAATAGTGATGAGGATGATTTGCTTGGTGATGATGATTTACTTGTTGATAAGGCTAGTGAAAGAACATGTGCTGCCCCCATGTTTGGTTTTGGTAATTGATGACAATCTCTATGGACTAATGGTTGCCTTGAGTTATATTTGAAGGGTTTGTCCATAGGCATTGCTTGAAGACCATTTGTTGGTTTCAAGGTTATTAGAAGAAGAATATGTGTTGACCAAGGTTATTCATGGAGTTATCCAAAGATTGGTCATGTTGATCAACACACAAAGCGTAGAAGATGTACCGAGTGGGATCAAGTGATCTCACGGTATGGTAAGCATTGTCCATTACGCTTTGTGTACTAACCCATGTTCTATGCGAGAGTTTTATGTGGGGTTAGGTATGTTTCCATGGGCTTGCGTCAAGAGGAAGATCTCATTCAACCCATGGAGGATGACATCAAGTGGTGATCGTCATCAACATTGCGGTGTGCAAGTTCAAGTGGAGCATCACGAAGAGATCACATGCTTGAAGCTTGCCGTCCATTGTGGTGACAATGTACTTGTGAAGATGTGCCAAAGAGTGGCTCACCCATAGTGGAGTATGGGGGAGCAATCAACTAGTCTTCATCGAGCCGGCGCAATCAAGAAAGGTGGTCCAACTTGAGGAGGTCAAGATCGTCATCATCTAGCTCAAGTGGACTATGCGCAAGGCAAAGGTTTGCCCTTGATAGGTTTTCTATTTTACCGGTCTCATGGTGGTAGTTGGGAGACCGGGTTTTAGGATCGATAGCCGTACTATCAAGGGGGGCTCTCAAGTGAGTAGCTTTATCGTATCATTCGTAGAGAGATCAAACCATTGCATCCTTGCATCATCTTTCTTGGTTTGTGTTTGGTGTTTCTCTTTGTGAGTCTTTGAGCTTTTGGTCATCTTCATGACAAGCTCGAGTTCATCGAAAACGGAGTTCATATATGCATCTTCTATGATGTTTTCGATGTTGGAGTTTATGCCGGTTCTTCATTCATAGAGGTTTCTCATCTCTATATGTTAGGCATATCTCCCCTGTCACTTCTTATTATACTCGTTGTCTTCTATCCAACAAGCTTGAGTTTGCTCAATTCGGAGCTCATTTGCAGAAGTTATGGCAGTTCTGGTTTTATTTGTATCCTCTGGTTTCTGTGGATTTTCAGTAGCTTGCAAGCGGTAGTACCGCTGGTGCCCACGGTAGTACCGCTTATGCGGTAGTACCACTGGTACTTCCGTGGCACTACCGCTTGGGGTTTCCCCGAGCGTGCAACTCTCTGTTGCCAGTTTGCCATTCACGGTAGTAGAGCGGTAGTAGCACGGTAGTACCGCTCTGGCGGTACTACCGCCCTTACTACCGCCGCCACTACCGCTTGCGGGGTTTCCTTCTGTGCACGTCTCTGTTGCCGTTTTCTGTTAAACGGTAGTAGTGCGGCTGTAGTGCGGTAGTACCGCTTGTTGCGGTACTTCCGCCCTGCACTACCGCTGCTCTACCGCTTGTGTTTTGCAGAGTGTGCAAGTTTCTGTTGCTCGTTTCGGTTTAGCGGTAGTACCGCTTGGGTGGACGGTAGTACCGCTTGGTGCGGCACTACCGCTCCAGTTCCTTGTTGTTGCCTGCTGCTGGCTGGAACTACCGCTTAAGCGGTAGTACCGCTCACAGGAGCGGTAGTACCGCTCGTACGCGTCCAGCACAGGTAACGGTTAGATTTGGGGTGGCCCTATAAAAGGGGTCTTCTTCCCCAACGGTTCTTTGATCCCCTTGCAGCTCTCTCTCCTCCATTGTTGACCTTCTAGAGCTTTGCTATCTCTCCATCCCTCCAATGATTCTTGCTCCTTCTTGAGGGAATAGAGAGAGGAGATCTAGATCCATCTTTCCACCAATCACTTTCTCCTCTATGTGAGGGAAACCTTGTGGATCTAGATCTTGGAGTTCTTGGTGTTCTCCTTGTTCTTCCTCTCACTTTCCTCCATAGCTTTTGTTGCTTTGGTGGGATTTGAGAGAGAGGGACTTGAGCACTTCGTGTGTTCTTGCCATTGCATTAGTTGCATCGGTTTGAGTTCTCCACGGTGATACGTGGAAGTTAGTAGTTGAGAAGCTTATTACTCTTGGGTGTTTGAGCACCCTAGAGCTTGTTCCTCTTGGGTGCCTTGGCGCCCTACACGGCTTGGTGGTGCCTCGGAGCTCAATCATTGTGGTGTAAAGCTCCGGGCAAGCGTCGGGGTCTCCAATTAGGTTGTGGAGATCGCCCCGAGCAATTTGACGGGTACCGGTGACCGCCCCCAAGGGTTGCCAAAGTGTACGGGTTCGGTGACCGCCCTCAAGGGTTGCCATTTGTACGGGTTCGGTGACCGCCCTCAAGGGTCCCTTAGTGGAATCACGGCACCTTGCATTGTGCGAGGGCGTGAGGAGAATACGGTGGCCCTAGTGGCATTGTTGGGGAGCATTGTGCCTCCACACCGCTCTAACGGAGATTAGCATCCGCAAGGGTGTGAACTTCAGGATACATCGTCGTCTCCACGTCCCTCGGTTATCTCTTACCCGAGCCCTTTACTTATGCACTTTACTTTGTGATAGCCATATTGTTTCTTGTTATATATCTTGCTATCACTTAGTTGTTTATTTTGCTTAGCATAAGTTGTTGGTGCACATAGGTGAGCCTAGTCGATTTAGGTTTTGTGCTTGTCAAATTAAACGCTAGTTTTATTCCGCATTTGTTCAAGCCTAAACCATAATTATTTTAAAGCGCCTATTCACCCCCCCCCTCTAGGCGACATCCACGATCTTTCAGGTAGTGATGTGAGCTACAATGAAAATGCTAGTAATCATGATAGTCAAGAGGAAATGAATGACAATGCTATGTAGGAGATTGAGCGTCTAACTAAAGAACTAAATGCTCTTAACTTAGCTCATGAAACAACTCAAGAGGATCATAGAGAACTTCTAAGAACTCATGAGAAGCTACGCTTCGAGAAGCTAAATTTAGAGCAAGAGCATGAGTTTCTTAAAGCTATCAATGATGATCTTCGAAAGAAGAGTTATTCATATCTTGCCAAACATTTACTCTTGTCTACCTTTATGCCAGAAGTTAAATCTAAGCAAACTAGTAACAAGGGTAAAAAGGGTTCTACCACTAGTAGTAACAATAACAATGCTAAATCCAAAGTTGTTGCTTCTAGTAGTTCTATTGATTCCACTAATGATTCTCTTAGACAAGTTACACTTGAGCAAGAAAATAATCTATTGAAAGGAATTATAGAAAAAGGTGTCTACAAGAGCCTTGCCGAGAGTAAGCAATTTGAGGAAATTGTACGCAAGCAAGGAAGGCACCGGAAGAACCAAGGTGTTGGTTTTGAACGAAAGTTCAATGCCAATGGAGTTGAGTGGGAAGAAGATCAATACCCCAAGACGAAGTTTGTTCCACAACAAGAGAAGTATGATCCTACTTCCTTCAAGGGAACACAAGCTCAAGATGATCTTCCACCACAAGACCACAAACTAAAAGGCAAGGACAAGCTTCAAGAGGAGATTGACTCATTTGAAGAAGCATCGCAAGCCTTGGTCAAGTGGGTTCCCAAGACTTTATCAATTTCTACTTCATCAAGTGCTACTACAACTCCAAGGATTCCCATCAAGTTGATGTGGGTCCCAAAGAAGAAGAACTAGAGAGTTTTTGAGGGTGACTCCGCCAACAAACTTCACTTATATTCATTTATGGCAAGAACTTGTGCAACCAACTTCAACATCTTGCACTAGTTCATGGAGTCACAAACCCTCTTGTTGGTAAGGCAAGGGACAAGGTATTCAATGCATTCATGGACCTCAGCGCGGTCTCCCGCCGTTTTTCAGCCTCGGCCAGCATCTCCTTGAGGCCCGCGATCTCGTGCTGGAGCTCCTCGCGCCTTGCCTTGAAGCGGTCCTCCTGCCGCTTCAGCTTCTTGCTATTCTAATCGGCAAGCGCTTCGCGGTTCTGCGCGACCCTCCAGTCGGCGTCCTCCTGAATCTTCTTCTCCTTGGCCGCCAGATTGGCGTTGGCCTTGTCTAGGTGCACGGCGTAGGAGCCTTGGGCAGCGGACACCTCTCGCTCCAGCGTCTCCAGCCGTTCGCGTTCCAGGTCCTGCGCGGATGCCGACGCGCGAGCTCCCGCTCGCGGATACCATGGTCCGCCTCACGGGCTGCCAGCCCCTCTTCGAGGGCGGAGATGGCATCTCTCCGCGCCTGGAGTTGCCGCTCCAGCGAGTTGTTCCGGTCCTTGAACTCCTTCCTGTGGGCCTCTGCCGCCTCGCGCCGCCTGTCGGCCTCGTCGGCTTCCCTGACAGCGTTCTCGAATATTTCCTTCGCGTCCTGGGTGGCCTTCTCGCGCTTCTCCTGCGCGGCGTCGTCTTGACGGCGGCCCAGTTTGATGGCCACGTCAAGCTGGCGCCACCCCTCCACGAGGTGCTGACGCTCCTCGATGATGCGCGCCTCCTCCGCCCGGAGGTCCGCTTCTAGCTGATTAAGGGCGGCCCTAGCGCCTTGCAGGGCCCCGCGCTTGAGCACGGCGCTGCTGCTCACGAGCTGCAGGGCCCAGCTGGCATGCGTCTCAACGCCGTCCTCTCGCGAGGGCCCGACGCCGCCCGCCAGAAGCAGAGGGCTCGTAGGGACCCCCTCTTCGTCTTGCCATGGCAGCGCGCCCCGCGGGCTCGGCGCCCCCCAGTGGGAGCCCCGCGCGCCGGCGAGCCTCCCGTAGTGCCGCCGCTGCCCGCGGTGCGGGATGGGAGAGCCAGCGTCTCCGTCTCCACCGCCGTGACGTACGTCCTAGCAGTGGGCGCCCCAGGAGCCGCGAAGCCGCCTCCTGACGACGCCTCCAGAGGCTCGCCCGCTTGGGCCTCCTGAGCCGCGTCCCTCTGCGGCTCAGGAGGGGCCACCTGCCCCTCTGCCTTCGCGGGGCCAGCCTCGGTGTCGAGGCCGCTGGCGTTCTCCTCACGCCCCCCGTCCCTAGCAACCGGCGGTGTGGCCCCTGCCAGGCCGGGGGATCTCTCCTCCTTCTTCTTCTTGCTCGAGGAGGCCCTGGGAAAAGCAAAGACTCAGGCACACACGACGCACCGGGTGCAAGAGAAGGGAAGGCGGATGCTTACTCATCCTTGGCAATCCATCTCCTCTTCTTCAGCGGCCACGGCAGAACGCCGCCACCGCCACCCTCGCGGGGCCCCTTCTCGCGACCGCCCCCCTTACGGGAGAGCCACGGGGTCCGCCCTCGCCACCGCCTCCAGAGCCCCACGGCTTCACAGTCCCCGCGCAGGGGCTCCCTGTGCCCTACGCCCAGTCGAGCGCGGCAGGCGCGGCCCCAAGCGGGGCGATGTCATCATCATCTCCAAGCCCACGGACGAGTCAGCGGCGGGTCCACCGGCTCGGGCCGCCACCGTCCTCCGCAGCGCCCGCCGAGGCCCCGGTGTCGCCATGAGCACCTGAGCCGGGAACTGCCAAGAAAGGGTTGTCCCGGGGGCCTTCGAGGCCCTCTGGAAGCGGCCCCCACTGGTCGAAACGCGGCATTGAGCCAGCCAGCACCTCTTTGTTCCTGAAGCGGTACAACGGGAGCCCGTCCTTGGGTGGCTCGTCCGCCTCTTCGCCGGTCAGGGTGTGGAGCACCCCGTTCCGCACCTCCGGCAACAAGCTGTCCACACTCACCTGCACCGGGTCCTCCGGGCCGGTGAAGGCCCACATCGGGCGGGAGTGTCACTGGAGGGGAGCTATGCGGCACCGAAGGAACTCCCTCACGACCGTGACCACCGTTACTTTCGTGGCCCTCAGCTCAGCCAACCTCTTCCACACCCGCGCTAGCCTCGGGTCGGCGAGCCTCTCGTGCCCCCATCCGGAGCTTCTCGCCGCTGGGGAAGTCGGCCGCTGCAGCAGGGGGCTGAACTGGGCCGCGTCCACGTACACCCATTGCCGCCTGAATCCCTCAACCTCCTTGGTGAGCCTCATGTCGATGCCGTCGCCCGCCGTCTCGTCTACGATGCGGAACGAGGCGCACCCGGAGCGTTGGTTCGCCGCGGTCAGCCGCAAGCTGAAGAAGTGGCCGAAGAGCGCCACTGAGGGCGTCACGCCCAGGAAGGCCTCGCATAAAAAGGCAAAGGCGGAAAGAAGAAGGACAGAGTTCGGTTCGAGATGCAGCGCATGGACCTGGTGGTGGGAAAGGGCGGCGTTGAAGAAATCAGAGAATGGAGGCAGCAGGCCGGCGAAGAGTGCGGGAAGGAAGAGGACGGCGGAGGTGGCGTCGAGGTCGACGGTCGGGCGCGAAGCTGGCCAGATCCGAGTGGCCCCCACTCGTTAGAAGCAGCCGCGGTCATTGGAAGCACCTTGCTAATCCCCTCGGCGTTGATGATCGTGGGCCTACCCAGAGTAGGCTCCGGCACCACCTCCGCGACCGCCATCTCTTCCGCCCCTTCCTTCCTACCAGGGGGCAACATGGCGGCGCAGCAAAGGTCTAGAGCGATGGAGTTTGGGGAGAAGTAGAAGGAGTTGTGTGTGGGAAGGAAGGCGCGGGAGGACGGAGTGCGCGAAGGAAGACAATGATGGCCGCGTGTCGCCAGCGGCAGGCTTTATGTCAGCGTGGGCGGTTGCCGAGGCGTCGTGGGAGAAGTGGAGGCGTCCCCCGTCACATCGTGCGCCACGCGTTGCACCTGGCCCGCAGGCGGTTAGGGCCCACGCCGTTTCGCCCCCTAGTAGGCGGGACATGCGCGCCACGGGCCCGGGGGCTACTGTCGGGCCCATGGAACCCAGGGTATCCAGGCCCATCTGCCTTTGGCCCAGGGCGCAACGCCTGGCGTGGGCCCAGCAGACCGTCTTCATCAAGCATCTCGCCAAGACCCCTCACGAGGCCTTGACCTCCTGAGGACCCCTCCTCAGGGAGTGACAAACAAGACCCGACATCTTCACCAGCAGCCTCGCGAGGCTCTCTCGTGAGGCGGCCTCCCGAGGTGGCCTCCCGAGGCTTCCTCCCGAAGGCGCTCAAGACGAGGGCTGCTCGGCTCGACTGCGCGGTCTCGTGCCCATCACGTGGGTGACGCGCGCAGCGATGAGCGGCGACAGAGGCCGCGCCAGCAGGTGCGGATGAAGATGGTCTCCTATTTTGTGTTAAGGGAGCAAGGCCAGTCGTCCGCTTCCCAAAGCAGCCCCAGAGGTTGCCCGATCGGCGAAGGAAGACCAAGACGACGGGCGCGCAGGACGGAGGTCATCACCGAGCCCACCGACGCGTCATGGATCATGGTTTTGCAGGCGAAGACCGCCTTTAGTCAGGATAGCTTGAGCGCATGTCCCCTTTCAAAACCCGGCAAGTGTGGCAACCCTTCCCGCCTAAGTTTTGAGGGGGAAGAGGACCAAGGCAGGTATAAAGGGACAGGGCTGCCACCGTAGTACTCGATCGAACTCAGTCGACTCCTTCTCCTACCTTGTACACGAGAACGCTCTCTTGCTCACTACAATCAAACCAAGCAGGAGTAGGGTTTTACACCGCAAGGTGGCCCGAACCTGGGTAAAACCGTTGAGTCCACGGTCCGCTCCTCGCTAGCGTGCTCCCGCCGTAGCTTAGCCGTGGTACGGGACGAAGAGGTAAGAACAAGCTCACCCCAGTGTTCGAACCTTTGGGTCCCCGGAGCCCCACTTCCGACATTGCCTTTGGAGTTATTTATTTTGATGGCTCCGGAGCGATAAACTTCTTCGATGATATATGGCCCTTCCTATATAGAGAGAAGTTTTCCTGCAAAAAATCTTAAACAAGAATTGTATAATAGAACATGATCACCTACTTTGAATTCCCGTTTTTGAATTCTTCTATCATGCCATCTTTTAACTTTTTCTTTAAACAATTTGGCATTTTCATAAGCTTGGGTTCTCCATTCATCTAGCGAGCTAATATCAAATAACCTCTTTTCACCGGCAAGTTTAAAATGATAATTGAGTACTTTAATTGCCCAATATGCTTTATGTTCTAACTCCAGAGGTAAATGACATGCTTTTCCATAAACCATTTTATAAGGAGACATACCCATAGGATTTTTATAAGCAGTTCTATAAGCCCATAATGCATCGTCAAGTTCCTTAGACCAATTCTTTCTAGATCTATTGACGGTCTTTTGCAAAATTAACTTTATTTATCTATTGTTCAATTCAACTTGACCACTAGATTGAGGGTGATAGGGAGATGCAATTCTATGGTTGACATCATATTTAGCAAGCAGTTTTCGAAATGCACCATGAATAAAATGTGAACCACCATCGGTCATTAAATATCTAGGGACTCCGAACCTCGGGAAAATAACTTCTTTAAGCATTTTAATAGAAGTGTTATGATCAGCACTACTAGTTGGAATAGCCTCTACCCACTTAGTAATGTAATCAACAGCAACTAAAATATGAGTATACCCATTGGATTTAGGAAAAGGTCCCATATAATCAAAAACCCAAACATCAAATGGTTCAATAACAAGTGAATAATTCATAGGCATTTCCTGACGTCTACCAATATTACCAATTCTTTGACATTCATCACAAGATAAGACAAACTTACGAGCATCCTTGAAAAGAGCAGGCCAATAAAAACCAGATTGTAGTACCTTATGTGCAGTTCTGTCTCCCGCATGGCGTCCTTCGTAAGCCTCGGAATGACACTTCCATAGGATTTGTTCCTGTTCATGCTCAGGTATACAACGTCTAATAATACTATCTACTCCTTCTTTATAAAGATGTGGGTCATCCCAGAAGTAATGTCTTAAATCAAAGAAGAACGTTTTCTTTTGTTGGTATGTGAAACTAGGTGGTATAAATTTGGCAACAATATAATTAGCATAGTCTGCATACCAAGGAGTATTACGAGAAGCATTTATCATAGCTAATTGTTCATCAGGGAAATCATCATTAATAGGGAGTGGGTCATCAAGAACATTTTCCATTCTAGACAAATTATCAGCTACGGGATTCTTAGCTCCCTTTCTATCAACAATATGCAAGTCAAATTCTTGTAGCAATAGAACCCACCTAATGAGTCTAGGTTTAGCATCTTTCTTTTCCATAAGATATTTAATATAGCAGCATGATCAGTGTGAACAGTAACTTTGGAATCAACAATATAATATCTGAATTTATCACATGCAAACACAACTGCTAAAAATTGTTTCTCAGTAGTAGCATAATTTCTTTGGGCACTGTCTAGAGTTTTACTAGCATAATGAATAACATTCAATTTCTTATCAACTCTTGGTCCTAGAACAGCACCAACAGCATAATCACTAGCATCACACATAATTTCAAAGGGTAGGTTCCAATCAGGTGGTTGAACAATAGGTGCAGAAATTAAGGTTTTCTTAAGTATTTCAAAGGCTTCTACACAATCATCATCAAAAACGAATGGAACATATTTTTTCAAGAGATTAGTAAGAGACCTAGAAATTTTAGAGAAGTCTTTTATGAACTTTCTATAGAAACCAGCATGACCAAGGAAACTTCTTACACCTTTGATATCTTTAGGACATGGCATTTTCTCAATAGCGTCAACTTTAGCTTTATCAACTTCAATACCTCTTTCAGAAATTTTATGCCCCAAGACAATACCTTCATTCATCATAAAGTGGCACTTCTCCCAATTCAAGACAAGATTAGTTTCTTCACATCTCTGCAAAACTCGATCAAGGTTGCTCAAGCAATCATCAAAAGAAGTTCCATAAACGGAGAAATCATCCATGAAAACCTCAACAATCTTTTCACAAAATTCAGAGAATATAGCAGTCATACATCTTTGAAAGGTAGCAGGTGCATTACATAAACCAAAAGGCATACGACGATAAGCATAAATTCCAAAAGGACAAGTAAAGGTGGTTTTCTCTTGATCTTCAGGTGACACGGGTATTTGAGAGAAACCAGAATAACCATCTAGGAAACAAAAGTGTGTATGCTTAGACAATCTTTCTAATATTTGATAAATAAAAGGCAAGGGGGTAATGATCTTTTCTAGTAGCTTTATTTAATTTCCTGAAATCAATTACCATCCTATAACCAGTTACAATTCTTTGTGGGATAAGTTCATTTTTATCATTGGGAACAACGGTAATACCTCCTTTCTTAGGAACACAATGAACAGGACTTACCCATCTACTATCAGCTATGGGATAAATTATACCTGCTTCCAGAAGCTTTAATATTTCAGTTCTTACCACATCCTTCATTTTAGGATTTAATCTTCTTTGATGATCAACAACGGGTTTAGCATCTGGCTCCATATGAATTTTATGCTGACATAAAGTGGGACTGATGCCCTTAAGATCATCGAGAGTATATCCAATAGCGGCACGGTGCTTCTTTAGATTTTTAAGTAATCTCTTTTCTTCATGCTCTGAAAGGTTAGCACTAATGATAACAGGATATATCTTCTTTTCATCAAGATAAGCATATTTAAGAGTATCAGGTAATTGCTTCAAATCAAATACAGGATCACCCTTGGGTGGAGGTGGACCTCCCAAGGTTTCAACAGGCAAATTATGTTTTAGGATAGGTGCTTGTTTAAAGAATAATTCATCTATTTCATTTCTTTCATTCATATTCATGTCATTCTCATGCTCAAGCAAATATTGTTCTAGTGGATCAGTAGGAGGCACAGCAATAGAAGCAAGACCAATAATTTCATCTTTATTGGGTAATTCTTTATCATGAGGTTGTCTACGAAACTTAGAGAAATTAAACACATGAGACATCTCACCAAAATTAACACTAACAATCTCTTTAGTGCAATCAATCTTAGCATTAACAGTATTCAAGAAGGGTCTACCAAATATAATGGGACAAAAATCATCTTGTGGTGATCCAAGTACAAGAAAATTAGTAGGGTATTTGATCTTACCACACAAGACTTCAACATCTCTAACAATCCCAAGCGGTGAAATAGTATCTCTGTTTGCAAGCTTAATAGTAACATCAATATCTTCAATCTCAACAGGTGCAATATCATTCATGACTTCTTGGTAAAGAGTAAACGGAATAGCACTCACACTAGCACCAATATCACATTAACCATGATAACAATGATCTCCAATTTTAACAGAAATAACAGGCATGCCAACCACAGATTTGTTTTTATCTTTAGGGTCAGGTTTAGCAATTCTAGTTGCTTCATCACAGAAATATATGACATGTCCATCAATATTATCAACCAAAAGATCTTTAACCATTGCAACACTAGGTTCAACTTTAATTTGTTTAGAAGGTCTAGGTGCTCTAATATTACTCTTATTAACCATAGTTAAAGCTTTAGCATGTTCCTTAATCCTAACAGGGAAAGGAGGTTTCTCAATATAAGCAGTAGGCACAACTGGATCAACATGGTAAACAATTGTTTCTTCTTTGACACTAACAGGTTCTTCTATCTTTTCTTTAACAGGGGGATGATATTTAAACCACTTCTCCTTAGGGAGATCAACATGAGTAGCAAATGATTCACAAAAGGAGGCTACTATCTCAGAGCCAAGTCCATATTTAGTGCTAAACTTATGAAAAGCATCGGTATTCATAAAAGATTTAACACAATCGAACTCAAGTATTATACCTGACTCATTACCTTTGTCGAGTTCCCAATCTTCAGAGTTGCGTTTAATTCTTTCCAGAAGATCCCATCTGAATTCAATAGTTTTCTTCATAAAGGAGCCAGTCGAAGAAGAATCGAGCATGGATTGATCATTATGAGGAAGCTGAGCATAAAAGTTTTGAAGAATTATTTCTCTTGAGAGCTCATGATTGGGGCATGTGTGCAACATATACTTAAGCCTCCCCCAAGCTTGAGTGATACTTTCTCCTTCACGAGGCCAAAAATTATATATATAATTCCGATCACGATGAACCAAATGCATAGGATAAAATTTCTGGTGGAATTCTAGCTTCAACCGGTTCCAGTCCCATGTTTCAGTATCATCACATAGCCTATACCATGTCAATGCCTTTCCCTCCAAAGATAAAGAGAATACCTTCATCTTAACTCCATCTCCGGATAAACCTGCAAGCTTAAACAATCCACAAATTTCATCCACATAGATCAAGTGCATATCGGGATGTACCGTTCCATCTCCAGCATAAGGATTAGCTAACAGTTTCTCTATCATACCCGAAGGAATTTCATAATAAATATTTTCAGTAGGTTCAATAGGTTGAGGAACAAATATTATTGCTTCCGGTCGAGGTGAAGATACCCCGAACAAGCCCCTCAAAGGATAGTTTTCCATAGTAACAAGTGACAGTAAATTTCAGCATGTAATATAAATGTTTCCTTACCAAATTCCACTCACCAAAGGCGCTTCACTCCCCGGAAATGGCGCCAGAAAAGAGTCTTGATGACCCAAAAGTATAGGGGATCAATCGTAGTCCTTTCAATAAGTAAGAGTGTCGAACCCAACAAGGAGCAGAAGGAAATGACAAACGGTTTTCAGCAAGGTATTTTCTGCAAGCACTGAAATTATCGGTAACAAGTAGTTTGATAGCAAGATAATTTGTAACAACTAACAAATAGTAAAGGTAACAAAGAGTGCAGCAAGGTGGCCCAATCCTTTTTGTAGCAAAGGACAAGCCGGAACGAACTCGTATAATAAGCAAATCATTGTCGAGGACACATGGGAATTTCATCTAGTCACTTTCATCATGTTTGTCTGATTCGTGTTCGCTACTTTGATAATTTGATATGTGGTTGGACCGTGTTGACACACGAACACGTCACCATGTACCCTCGACGCCGGGGGTGATGCACCGCAGCTCACGTCGAAGGAGGACCGTCCGGCAGCGCGATACGCAAGACAGCCGGCGGACGCTTTTGCAGACCCGAAACCCCGCGCACCCGGGAGGGACCCCGTCAGGGATTGCGGCGGCTATGGGCTGCCCTAGGTCGATTCGCTCGCCCCTAGAGCCTCGATATTCTCAACTCTCAATCACGAAGAACAGCGAAGAACGAGAGAGATAAACGATGGAGAGATAAAACGTAGACTGAAAAGTAGTATATTGATTTGTTCGATTGTGTGTTTGTTCAATCGGCCGTCACCCCCAACATATATAAGAGGCGTCTGGACTTCCCGTACAAGTAAAGGATTCATCTAGGCTTTCCTTACAAGAAAATTACATCAATTCACGTCCTAGAGTCCTAGTTCTAGTCCCACTCGGATTCAGCCCGAATCTGGCCCAATCCTCTGTCTTGCTCCTTGCGCGGGCCGTGGAATCTGCATATGACCTCTGATGGAGACGGTCCAAACATCAATTTTGTGTGCCTCGACAAGGCCAACAACCCGTATGTTGATCACTTTCCCAAATAAAGCCATCTTGAATACTCCACGAGGTCATCTTTAACTTTGAATCGGACTTGGTCATGTAGCGGGCTGGACCGTCCGAGTGTTGTAGCGTCTCTGCAGGCCGTATACTATCTCAGATGATAATGACCTTAAAAGCAAAGTTGACCGTTTCGACGTTACGAACAACTTTCATGTTGACCACTTTTCCATCCGAGGCCATCTAGATGACCATATAGGCCAATCTTTACCTTCTGGTTGAATCACTCGGATTTGGAGTCCTTTAGTCGGTCGAGTGAAATTTCTCACTCGGACAGCAATCTTTCCAGTCGGAATTTTCCACTCGGATAGAACTATTTCACTCGACTGGCAATATTTCACTCGGATTTGGAGTCCTTTAGTCGGTCGAGTGAAATTTCTCACTCGGACAGCAATCTTTCCAGTCGGAATTTTCCACTCGGATAGAACTATTTCACTCGACTGACAACTTTTCACTCGGTCATCAAGCCTTCACTCGGATAGCTATATTTTCACTCGGATGATAAGCTTTTCACTCGGATTTCCCGAATGAAAACACAGCCTGAACTTGTTTCGCCTCTGCAGGTTGCATACGACCTCGGATTTGGACGATTTATATATCAAAATCAACCGATTCGACGAGACGAAACTTTTCCGCGTTGAAGATTTTTCGATTCAAGGCCATCTTGAGGGCCTAATTGCTCGCGCGACCCATCAGACACCATCCAGGTGAGTGTCTGGTCCCTCGCACCATACTTTAGCTCAGGATCAGTCCGCAGTGTTTTGCTTCTAACTTTTGCATACGAACTCGGATTGAGATGATTTATATATCAAAATCGATCAGCTCGACGAGACGAAGACAATCCATGTAGACCATTCCTTCATCCGAAGTTGTCTTGGAGGCGTAATCGACCAAAAAGCACTCAGAACATCTAACATGACAATCCAAGTGTAATTTTGGCCCTTGATATGATGCCGAATGGTGATGGCCTAAACATCAAGGTTGTTTCACTCGGCAATATGCTTTGTCATATAAAAAACCTTTTCGTTTGAGTCCATCTTCACTGCATTTTGCATCGTGCCAAAATCAGGTGTCAACAGACCAGTGCTTGGGTGCGGTTCTTACTTGAACAAGCCTCCCACTTATGATTAACCCCTCTCGCAAGCATCCGCAACTACGAAAGAAGAATTAAGATAAATCTAACCATAGCATTAAACATATGGATCCAAATCAGCCCCTTACGGAATAGCGCATAAACTAGGGTTTAAGCTTCTGTCACTCTAGCAACCCATCATCTAATTAATACTCCACAATGCATTCCCTTAGGCCCAAAGATGGTGAAGTGTCATGTAGTCGACGTTCACATGACACCACTACGAGAATCAACAACATACATATCATCAAAATATCGAACGAATACCAAATTCACATGATTACTTATGACAAGACTTCTCCCATGTCCTCAAGAACAAAAGTAACTACTCACACATCATATTCATGTCCATGATCAGAGGGGTATTGAATAGCATAATAGATCTGAACATATAATCTTCCACCAAATAAACCAACTAGCATCAACTACAAGATGTAATCAACACTACAAGCAACCCACATGTACCAATCTGATGTTTGAGACAAAGATTGAATACAAGAGATGAACTAGGGTTTGAGATGAGATGGTGCTGGTGAAGATGTTGATGAAGATTGGTCCTCCCACGATGAGAGGATCGTTGGTGATGTAGATGGCTTCGATTTCCCCCTCTCGGAGGGAAGTGTCCCCGGCGGAATAGCTCCGCCGGAGAGCAAAAGTGCTCCTGCCCAAGTTCCGCCTTGAGAAGGCGGCGTTCCGTCCCGAAAGTCTTCTCCTTATTTTTTCTAGGGCAAATGGGCTTATATACCAGAAGATGGGCACCGGAGGCTGGCCAGGGGCCCCACAAGCCACCAGGGCGCACCTGGGGGGGGGGGGCGCGCCCTGGTGCCTCGTGGGCACCTAGGTGGCCCCCTCTGGTACTTCTTTTCTCCAATATTTTTTATTTATTCCAAAATAAATCTCCGTGAAATTTCAGCTCATTTGGAGATGTGTAGAATAGGTATCTCTGACATAGCCTTTTCAGGTCCAGAATTCCAGCTGCGGGCAATCTCCCTCTTTATGTAAATCTTGCATATTAAGAGAGAAAAGGCATTATAATTACTCCACAAAGTGTTACATTGATTAAAAACACTATAAATAATAGTAGGAAAACTTGATGCAAAATGGACGTATCATGGCTTCACCGAAATGTTTAACTCGGTTGATCCAATATTCATTCTGTGAAAACTTGAAACTAAAGTTTGAACTCAAATTTTTCAAAAATCAGCTGCATTTTGTGATAACTCTTCCTCTCTGCCTATACCTATTCTCTTCATAGGTCTGTTTGCAAGATGTCTGAAGTAAGTGACAGCCATAACATGTCAGAGAGATCAGCAGAGCTGAGTGCAGGGTCAAGCCCTGAGGAGAGTTTCTATGAAGGAGAAAGGAGTTCTCCTGATCTGCCCAAAGTTGCTACCAGGTCCAAAAAGATGAGGAATTCTGATGATGATGATGAGGATGAAAGCACATTTGCTCCCTTGGTGGTTTTGGTAATTCATAACAACATATATCTCATTGAACTAATGTACATTCAAGTTAAAGATTTCAGGACGTTCAATGATTGGCATGGCAAGGACTAGAGATGTGGACCCCTCAAAATGCTAAGGACAAGGATTGGCAAAAGATCAAGACTCGACATTTTTGGTTTAGTGATCCAAGATCACATTGAGTCCATAGGAAAGCCAATACTATTAAAAGGGGATGAGGTGTTGCTTAATGGTCTTTTTGCTCAAGTGCTTAGTGACAGTACTCCTAAACCCTCAACCACTTTCTCCATCCAAATATGTCCAAAACCTACATTCCAACTCGGCCCCACCGAAACTTCCTATCCGGAGCCACCGAGTTCATCTGGACTTAGCCACTTCCAAAACCCTAACAAATTGGATCCACCGATATGGATCTCGGTCTCACCGAGATGGCCTTGCCAACTCTCTGTAATCATTTGCACTTACTTCGGTCTCACCGAGTTGTGCAAATCGGTCTCACCGAGATGGCTTGTCAAGTCTTTGTTGCCTTATTGCTTCACTTCGGTCCTAGCGAGTTGATGCAATCGGTGCCACCAAGATGAGGTTTGCCCTAGCCATTGCACTTCGGTACATCCGAGTTGTTCCAGTCGGTCCCACCGAGATTCCTAACGTTCATATCTTTTACACAGTTCGGTGCCACCGAGTCTTCTGAATCGGTGCCACCGAGTTGGGTCAAAAGTGTGTAACGGTTGGATTTTGTGTGGAGGCTATATATACCCCTCCACCACTTCCTTCTCAGTAAGGAGAGCCATCAGAACGTGCCTACACTTCCACCATACATTTTCTGAGATAGAACCACCTACTCATGTGTTGAGATCAAGACATTCCATTCCTACCATTTGAACCTTGATCTCTAGCCTTTCCCAAGTTGCTTTCCACTCAAATCCTTCTTCCACCATAGCCAAATCTGTGAGGAGTTTTTTGAGTGTTGGGAAGACTATCATTTGAAGCACAAGAGCAAGGAGTTCATCAACAACACACCGTCTATTACCTTTTGGAGAGTGGTGTCTCCTAGATTGGTTAGGTGTCACTTGGGAGCCTCCGACATGATGTGGAGTTGAACCAAGGAGTTTGTAAGGGCAAGGAGATCGCCTACTTCGTGAAGATCTACCCCGAGTGAGGCTAGTCCTTCGTGGACGTAAGCCATGGTGGGATAGACAAGGTTGCTTCTTCGTGGACCCTTCGTGGGTGGAGCCCTCCATGGACTCGCGCAGCCGTTACCCTTCGTGGGTTGAAGTCTCCATCAACGTGGACGTACGATAGCACCACCTATCGGAACCACGCCAAAAACCACCATGTCTTCATTGCGTTTGAAATCTCTGATCCCCTCCTTTACTTACATATGCAATTGTTTACTTTCCGCTACCACACTCTTAGAATTGCATGTGTAGGGTGATGCTTGACTTGTATGCTTGCTAAAATCTGCCTACAACTAAAATTGGGAAAATGTTAGGTTTTTAATTGGTCAAGTAGTCTAATCACCCCCCCTCTAGACATACTTTCGATCCTACAAGTGGTATCAGAGCTTTGGTCTCCGTAAGCCTTGATTTCCATTGCTTTGGTGATCATAGCCTTGGTTTCACAACCTAGGAGAGTATGGCGTCTAGTGAGGGTAACTATCACCGTAGAGGTCCATATTTTGATGGTACAAACTTTGCTAGTTGGAAACATAAGATGAAAATGCATATTCTTGGTCATAACCCCGTCGTTTGGGCTGTTGTTTGTGTTGGCTTGCAAGGTGATTTCTTTGAGGATGGCAAGGAACCGGATCGTGAAGCAACCCCGGAAGAATTGAAGATGTTGCAATACAATGATCAAGCTTGCGACATTCTCTTCAACGGTTTGTGTCCGGAGGAATTCAACAAAATCAGCCACCTCGAGAATGCAAAGGAAATTTGGGATACTTTGGTTGATTATCATGAGGGTATCGAGTCCGTCAAGGAATCTAAGTTGGATGTGCTTCAAAGTCAACTTGACAAGTTCAAGATGAAGGATGGTGAAGGATTTGCTGAAATGTACTCTAGGCTTGCTCTCATCACAAATGAGATTGCCGGCTTAGGAAGTGAAGAGATGACCGACAAATTCATCATCAAGAAGATACTTAGAGCTTTGGATGGAAAATATGATACCGTTTGCACATTGATCAAAATGATGCCAAATTACAAAGATCGCAAGCCCACGGAAGTCATTGGAAGGATTGTTGCTCATGAAATGTCACTCAAGGACAAAGAGGAGCTACACAACAAATCAAGTGGTCCTTACAAAGCCTCAACCGATGCTCCAACAACTCCAAGTCACAAGCCAGTATCCAATGAAGAGATTAGCCTAATGGTGAAAAGGTTCAACAAGTTCTACAAGAACAAAGGGAAAGAAAGAAGCTCTAGCTCAAGACACTATGAGAGAAGATCATCAAGTCGTGACCATAATTGCTACAATTGTGGAAAGCCAGGACACTATTCCAATGAGTGTACGGCTCCCTACAAGAAAAGAAACGAATCACCAAGAGAAAGACATGGAAGAGATGAATCACCTCATAAGGAGAGAAGGAGTAGAGATGATCCTTATGAACGAAGACATTCTCGAAGAATCAAGGATTCGGAGAGGAAGGACAAGTCATCCAAGAGCTACACAAGAAGAAGGCATCAAGCTCATGTTGGTGAATGGGTTTCCGGCTCCGACTCCGACAACCACTCCGAGAGAAGCTATCACTCCAACTCCGACTATAGTCAAGATGAAGGTGTTGCCGGACTTGCTCTTGTGTCATCCAACTCCCATGATCTTTTTGACTCACCAAATGAAGGAATTGGAAGATGCTTCATGGCAAAAGGCCCCAAGGTATCACACCCCGAGTATCTTGATTTCAATAGTGATGAAGATGATTTGCTTGGTGATGATGATTTACTTGTTGATAATGCTAGTGATGTGAGCTACAATGAAAATGCTAGTAATCATGATAGTCAAGAGGAAACGGGTGACAATGCTATGAAGGAGATTGAGCGTCTAACTAAAGAACTAAATGCTCTTAAGTTAGCTCATGAAACAACTCAAGAGGATCATAGAGAACTTCTAAGAACTCATGAGAAGCTACGCTTCGAGAAGCTAAATTTAGAGCAAGAGCATGAGTTTCTTAAAGCTATCAATGACGATCTTCGAAAGAAGAGTTCTTCATATCCTGCCAAACGTTTACTTTTGTCTACCTTTATGCCTCAAGTTAAACCTAAGCAAACTAGCAACAAGGGTAAAAAGGGTTCTACCTCTAGTAGCAACAATAACAATGCTAAATCCAATGTTGTTGTTTCTAGTAGTTCTATTGATTCCACTAATGATTCTCTTAGCCAAGTTACACTTGAGCAAGAAAATATGCTATTGAAAATAATTATAGAAAAAGGTGTCTACAAGAGCCTTGCCGGGAGTAAGCAATTCGAGGAAATTGTACGCAAGCAAGGAAGGCACCGGAAGAACCAAGGTGTTGGTTTTGAACGAAAGTTCAATGCCAATAGAGTTGAGTGGGAATAAGATCAATACCCCAAGAAGAAGTTTGTTCCTCAACAAGAGAAGTATGATCATACTTCCTTCAAGGGAACACAAGTTCAAGAAGATCTTCCACCACAAGACCACAAGCTAAAAGGCAAGGACAAGCTTCAAGAAGAGATTGATTCATTTGAAGAAGCTCCTCAAGCCTTGGTCAAGTGGGTTCCCAAGACTTCATCAAGTTCTACTTCATCAAGTGCTACTACAACTCCAAGGATTCCCATCAAGTTGATGTCGGTCCAAAAGAAGAAGAACTAGAGAGTTCTTGAGGGTGACTCCGCCAACAAACTTCTCTCATACTCATTATGGCAAGAACTTGTGCAACCAACTTCCACATTTTGCACTAGTTCATGGAGTCACAAACCCTCTTGTTGGTAAGGCAAGGAATAAGGTATTGAAAGCACAAAACTCCAAAGGATTGCTCCCAGCTCTTGATGGTCTACATCAACATTGAGCATCCACATCTTCAACAACTACATGAAGTCATCATCGACAAAACCCAAGGTTAGTTGATCCCTCTTAGGGGGGATATCACATCAAGGGGGAGATTTGCTCTAAACAATTGAGCTAAAGCAACTCTAATGGCGTGAACACATCAATGCTTTATGTAAAAGTGGCAACCCCACTTGTGCTTAAACGATGAGTATGACCTATGATCAAATGTTCTTATTTGGCTCCTAAGTCAATATACTCATATATAGATGACCTAGTCATCGCCATTGCTTGATAGATGCTAGAATTGGTTGTGCATGTTTGACACATTTCATTTGCTATCTTATTGTGTGAGCATGTTGGTTTGCATGATTTCATCATTCGAGGACATCCATTTGTTGTTTTGATTGTCTTGGTTTTTCTGGCCAAGTGGATGTACAAGAATGCCTAAGTACCTTCTCTAGCTATCTATGCTTTCTTGTCTCAAATTCTATTCTTGCCACATCACAAAAATTGAACAAGTCATTTTAGGACCCTCCGGGTGAGGAGCACTCGGAGCCACCGATCTGAAAGGGCTGAACCTCCAAAACCTTCTATATGATTTCGGCCGAACCTATTCACTCAAACTCGGTCCAACCGAAATCATTTAGATTGATCTAGGTTTTCCATCTCGGTGCCACCGATTTGAACTATTTCGGTGCCACCGATGTGCTAATCTGCTTGCAGTTACACATATCGGTGCCATCGGGTTGTCCAACTCGGAGCCACCGACAGCGTACGGGTATATATATCTCGCGGGCTCGAACAGTTGAAATTTCTCGACTCTTTCGCTCCCGCACCCCGTTGCTGTCGTCGCCCAGGTCTCCGGATCGTCGCCTTCGTCTCCAGCGCGCCTTCGCCGCCGGATTCCGCCGCCGTCAACGGCAATCTGCTCCGCCGTTGCCGCCGTAGAGGATCTCCACCGAGTTAGGGTGAGATTCGATCCCATTCGTGCTCCTATTTCTGATTCAATGCACCATTGGACTGCCATGATTCTTGCCACGGATTGAGAACTCCCATTACACTGCAATGTCCATAGATTAGAATCGAGTAAAAATTTTAGGTTTAAGTTTCCGCCAAACGCATCTCGGACCGACCGATTAGAAATTTTTGGTCCCACCGATTTGTCCTCAGGCCATAGCACAAGTACGTCTCGGTGCCACCGAGTTGTACGAATCGGTGAGATCAAAAGTAAAATCTCAGTGAAACCCTAGCAACTCGGAATCACCGAACCCCATCTCGGTCAGACCGAAATGGTGTGTAAAGTTTCTGTTGAGTGCTTCGGTATCACCGAGATGATCAACTCGGTCCATCCGAAATGCCTTCTGTGAAAACTTGAAACTAAGAGTTGAACTCAATTTTTATGAAAAACTTCTGCTTTTTGTGATGACTCATCTACTCTGCCCATACCCATCTATTCACAGGGTCAGCTTTGCAAAATGTCTGATTGTAGCGATAGTCAGAACATGTCAGAGCAGCACACAGATCTCAGCGCAGGCTCTAGCCCTGCAGAAAGTTTCTATGAGGGAGAGAGAAGCTCTCCAGATCTTCCAAAGGCAGCAACTAGAACCAGGAAGAAGAGAACCACGGATAGTGAGGATGAGGACTTTGTGGCAAGTGAGGCCACAACAAAGAAGAGGACAGTGGTTGCCAAGGAGTATGGCAAAGCAGCTAGCTCAAAACCTGCTGCCAAAGATAAGACTGCTGTGAGGAAGGTTCCTAAGCAAACAATGCAATTTACACTTGAAGAGCCAAGTGACACAGAACCAGCTGCAGGAGCAAAGAAGAAGAGAGCTAGGAAGACTACAGCTCATGTGCTTGGAAGACACTCCATGAGGAATGATTCAGAGGAGGAGGAAGAGCCAGCAGCTAATGCACCCCCAGCAAAAGCTCAGAAGCTCATGTTAGATGCAATCAGGACTGCTGCTCCCACAAAGTCCAAACCAAAAGCTCCAGCACCCAAGAGGTCAACCAGGAACATTTCTGCTAGTGAGAAGAACAAGGCCCCAGTGCCAGAAGCAAATGTTGATGAAGAGCCACTAGTGCTCAAGAAATTGAAGCCTAAGATTCTAGACCATGATGATGCACACCCAGTAGCAGAAAATATGATGCTAAGGAAGGATAAAGGACTGCGTCAGTGGAGACTGTCAGATCCCTATGCCGCCAGGAGGAAAACAGCATGTGACTACCGCTTCCAGACCAGAGAGCAGCAAGACTTTTATGAGACAGTTCTGCTGGATAAGAAGCCTATTGTCAGCGACATGAGATGGGTGGATTGGGAATACATTGATGCCAATGAGTATTATTTCCCCCATGTTCATGAGAGTTTCCGGATTGCTGGTGTTGATGATTTTGTTGGACAGAAGTTGACAAAGTGGAATGATGAGATGATCATGCAGTTCTACTCCACTGCTCACTTCTATCCTGATGGCAGGATTGTGTGGATGACAGAGGGTACCAGGTACCAGTTGACCATCTCTGAGTGGGCTACTCTTCTTGGTGCTCCAGAAGAAGAAGATGATGATGTTGATATCTATGCCAAGCTCAAGATGGACCACAACTCCATGGCCAACATGTACACAGCAATACCCCAGAAGGACATTGAGACACATAAGCTTGGATCAGTGAAGCACCTGCTGCCAGGATTGGCCACCACAAACACTATCTTGCGGTACACTCTGTTACCCAAGTCAGGAGATGATAAGATGATTCGTGGCCACTCCATCAACCTGCTGCACCTCTTTGACACACCTCAGAAATTTAAGGTGATGAGCTTGATCGTGGAAACTATCAAGAGGACTGCAGCTGATCAGAAGAGATCATGCGGATATGCTCCACACATCCAGATGCTGATCAATTCCAAGGTTGGAACGAGCACATATCTTCTTGATCGTGAGCATCTGCCACTGCATCCAGAGTTTGAAGATAATGTCATTGTGATGGATCCTTCGCATCCTACATCTGCTCAAGCCCAACAGAAGATTCGAGAAGCTGCAGAAGCAAAAGCTGCCAAGGAGGCATCAGCTCCCAATTCTCCAATTGCCAATCTCAAGTCTCCAAAGGACCAAATGACTTATCTGCTAGAAGCCACCCTGAGGATTGAGCGAAGTCTGGCCAAACTCACCCAGAACCAGGCTAGCTTAGAGCGGATAGTCGAGACGAAAATTCATGATCTAGATGTTAAGATCACTGATGTCCAGACTATTGTGGAGAAGCTGAAGGACGACGTTGATGCTGCCAGGACAGCCGCTTCATATGACAGTGGAGATGACAGACCCACTACGGAGAGATTTCAGACAGTGCCCAGGGCAGCCAGGTCTGCTGCAGTGCCAGTTGTGGATCCACGGACCACAGTCTCTACACCTGCTGCTACTGCTACAGTGCCACCTCCGGTCTCCACTCCACCAGCCCAGCAGACATCAGCCGAAGCCTTCGCGGATGCTCTTCTCTCAACGCCATCTACGCACACCGGAGCTGCCAGCCAGAGATCACCATCAGGAGCTTCCGAGGATCATGCCTAGAGAGCCGCATAGTCCTATACCTATTCGAACTTTTTGGTACTTGTTGCCAAAGGGGGGGAATTTGTATAGATCATAGGGCTTCGAGAGAGAGTGTTTTGCTAGTTGGTTCTTCTCGAGTTTTTGCTACTATTTGCTTTATAGTACTTTGGTTTGATGTGTGTGCTTGATACTATGTGTGTAAGATACTTTGATCGTTATGTCTGTGAGATACTACGTGTGTGTTTGATCATACCATGATTTATGTGATGCTTAATGCTTATCCTTATCATTATCCTGTATGATCATTCACTTGTGTTGGTGATGCGTGCCTACTATTCCACTCATATCATTTTGTGCGCTCCACCAAGTTGTATGTGACATGGAAGAGTGACCCATGAGCCTAATCGATTGTGCATTTGCATTCAAACGCAAATCTTTAAATAATGCACAAATTTAGGGGGAGCTCTTGCTTATCACATACTTCTCAAAGCGACGATGTATTTCATTCATTTAATCATTTGTCGAAGCTTTGATCTATATGTTGTCATCAATTACCAAAAAGGGGGAGATTGAAAGCACATTTGCTCCCTTGGTGGTTTTGGTAATTCATAACAACATATATCTCATTGAACTAATGTCCATTCAAGTTAAAGATTTCAGGATGTTCAATCATTGGCATGGCAAGGACTAGAGATGTGGACCCCTGAAAATGCTAAGGACAAGGATTGGCAAAAGATCAAGACTCTACATTTTTGGTTTAGTGATCCAAGATGACATTGAGTCCATAGGAAAGCGAATACTATTAAAAGGGTATGAGGTGTTGCTTAATGGTCTTTTTGCTCAAGTGCTTAGTGACAGTACTCCTAAACCCTCAACCACTTTCTCCATCCAAATATGTCGAAAACCTACATTCCAACTCGGCCCCACCGAAACTTCCTATCCGGAGCCACCGAATTCATCTGGACTTAGCCACTACCAAAACCCTAACAAATCGGATCCACCGATATGGATCTCGGTCTCACCGAGATGGCCTTGCCAACTCTCTGTAATCGTTTGCACTTACTTCGGTGTCACCAAGTTGTGCAAATCGGTCTCACCGAGATGGCTTGCCAAGTCTCTGTTGCCTTATTGCTTCACTTCGGTCCTACCGAGTTGATGCAATCGGTGCCACCGAGATGAGGTTTGCCCTAGCCATTGCACTTCGGTCCATCCGAGTTGTTCCAGTCGGTCCCACCGAGATTCCTAACGTTCATATTTTTTACACAGTTCGGTGCCACGAGTCTTCTGAATCGGTGCCACCGAGTTGGGTCAAAAGTGTGTAACGGTTGGATTTTGTGTGGAGGCTATATATACCCCTCCACCACTTCCTTCTCAGTAAGGAGAGCCATCAGAACGTGCCTACACTTCCACCATACATTTTCTGAGAGAGAACCACCTACTCATGTGTTGAGATCAAGACATTCCATTCCTACCATTTGAACCTTGATCTCTAGCCTTTCCCAAGTTGCTTTCCACTCAAATCCTTCTTCCACCATAGCCAAATCTGTGAGGAGTTGTTTGAGTGTTGGGAAGACTATCATTTGAAGTACAAGAGCAAGGAGTTCATCAACAACACACCGTCTATTACCTTTTCGAGAGTGGTGTCTCCTAGATTGGTTAGGTGTCACTTGGGAGCCTCCAATATGATGTGGAGTTGAACCAAGGAGTTTGTAAGGGCAAGGAGATCGCCTACTTCGTGAAGATCTACCCCGAGTGAGGCTAGTCCTTCGTGGACGTAAGCCATGGTGGGATAGACAAGGTTGCTTCTTCGTGGACCCTTCGTGGGTGGAGCCCTCCGTGGACTCGCGCAGCCGTTACCCTTCGTGGGTTGAAGTCTCCATCAACGTGGACGTACGATAGCACCACCTATCGGAACCACGCCAAAAACCACCGTGTCTTCATTGCGTTTGAAATCTCCGATCCCCTCCTTTACTTACATATGCAATTGTTTACTTTCCGCTGCCACACTCTTAGAATTGCATGCGTAGGGTGATGCTTGACTTGTATGCTTGCTAAAATCTGCCTACAACTAAAATTGGGAAAAGGTTAGGTTTTTAATTGGTCAAGTAGTCTAATCACCCCCCCCTCTAGATATACTTTCGATCCTACAGAGGACTTTGCAGCTGAGGAGGCCACCTCCAAGAAGAAGAAGCCAACAGTTGTTGCCAAAGAATATGGCACAAGAAAAGAAAGAGGAGTTACTAGAAAGATGTCAGAATCATCTGCAGCAAAGAAAGGAATGAAACTCACTCTTGAGGAGCCAAGTGGCTCAAAGGCAAAAGCTGCAGGGAAGAAAAGAGAGAGGAAACAGACTGCCCATGTAATCTTCAAGAAAACCTCCATGAGGAGATATGATGCTACTGATGATGAGGAAGAACCAGCAAATCCACCTCCATCAAAGCAACAAAAGCTTATGGCAAGTGCAATGCAATCCAGCACCTCCTCCAAGACAAAGAAAGCTACAACAACAAGACCCAAGATGGATCACAACTCAATGAGGAATATGTACAACCCTATTCCAAAAGTAGATCAAGAAACTCATAAGCTTGGATCCATCAAGCACCTTCTTCCTGGACTAGTAACGTCCAATACCATTCTCAGGCATACCTTGATGCCCAAGTCTGGTGATGAGAGAATGATTCGCGGACACTCCATCAACTTGCTGCACTTGATTGATAATCCTCAGAGATTCAAAGTGATGGACTTAATTGTGGAGTCAATTAAGCGTGCTGCTGCTGACCAGAAGAGATCTTGTGGATTTGCCCCCCCACATTCAGATGTTGATCAATGCCAAGTTTGGCACAGGGACTTATCTACTTGATTGCGAGCACCTTCCTTTGAGGCCAGAGTTTGAGGACAATGTAGTGGTGATGGACCCTTCACACCCTACATCTGCTGAAGCCCAGGAGAGAATAGCCGCAGCTGCTGTAGCCAAAGCTCAGAAGAGGATTGAACAGAGTCTGGCCAACCTTGTCAAGAATCAGGCAAGCTTAGAGCGGATAGTGGAAACAAAGTTTTATGATCTTGATGTCAAAGTCACAGAGATCCAGACCACAGTAGAGACACTTCAGAGAGATGTGGATAGAGTTAGAGAGTCTGACAGTGGAGATGAGATTCCTACTACCAACATATTTCAGATAGTGCCTAGGGCACCAAGGTCTGCTGCTGTACCCACTGCAGATGTGAGGACTACTGCTTCTGCACCTGCTGCTGCACTAACAGTTCCTCAGCCAGCTCAGCTACTAGTTTCTACACCTCCAGCTCAGCAGACTTCAGCCGAAGCCTTTGCAGACGCAGTGATCTCAACTCCATCCACTCAGACCAGAGCTGCCAGCCAGAGGACTTCACCACCTGGAGCTGTCGGAGATCGAGCCCAGAGCATCGCATAGCTCTATACTTTTTTGATCTTTTTGGTACTTGTTGCCAAAGGGGGAGAAGTTGTATAGATCATTAGGGCTTCGAGAGAGAGAGAGAGAGTGCTTTGCTCTTTCGTTTTGTTGAGTTTTTCTGCTACTTTGTTTGTTATGCGTGTGAGATACTACATTTGATGTGTGTTTGATCATACGATGCTTCATGCTATGCATTGTGCTTATCTATCTGTATCATTATCTGTGTATGATCATTCACGTATGTCTTTGGTTATGAGTGCTTGTATTCCATTCATATCATTTTGTGTGCTCCACCAAGATGTATGTGGCATGGAAGAGTAACCCATGATCCTAATCGATTGTGCATTTGCATTCAAACGCAAATTCTAAATAATGCACAAATTTAGGGGGAGCTCTTGCTTATCACATACTTCTCAAAGCGACGATACTACTCATTGATTATATTCTCTATCGAAGCTTTGATCTATATGTTGTCATCAATTACCAAAAATGGGGAGATTGAAAGTGCATTTGCTCCCTTGGTGGTTTTGGTAATTCATAACAACATATGTGTCATTAAACTAATGTCTACCTAAGCTACATTTCAGGAAGTTCAATGATTAGGCATGGCAAGGACTAGTGATTGTGGACCCCTCAAAATGCTAAGGACATGGATTGGCAAAAACTCAAGACTCTACATTTTTGGTTTAGTGATCCAAGATCACATTGAGTCCATAGGAAAGCCAATACTATTAAAAGGGGGTGAGTTTTTGATAATGATCTATTTGCTCAAGTGCTTAGTGATGTTGCTCCAAAACCCTCAGCCACTTTCTCTATCCATATCTGTCCAAAACCCAAAAAGCCAACTTGGTCCCACCGAATACATCCTTCCCGGACCCACCGAGTTCATTCAGACAGTGCCACAGCCTAAACCCTAACAAATTGGATCCACCGATATGGATCTCGGTCCAACCGAGATGGGTGACCATCTCTCTGTTGCCTTGTTGCAATTCTTTCGGTCCCACCGAAATTGCACTCGGCGCCACCGAGATGGAGTAACCAAGTTTCTGTTGCCAAATTCCATCACTTCGGTCCCACCGAGATTATGCAATCGGTGCCACCGAGACTAGGTCTAGCCCTTACCATTGCACTTCGGTTGCTCCGAGATGTTCCCATTCGGTCCCACCGAAAACCCCAACGTTCATATCTTTTGCACAGGTCGGTCTCACTGAGATTTCAAATCGGCGCCACCGAGTCTGGTCAAAAGTGTGTAACGGTTGGATTTCGTGTGGAGGCTATATACCCCTCCACCACCCTCTTACCTAGTAAGAGAGCCATCAGAACGTGCCTACATTTCCACCATACATTTTCTGAGAGAGAACCACCTACTCATGTGTTGAGATCAAGATATTCCAATCCAACCATTTGAACCTTGATTTCTAGCCTTCCCAAGTTGCTTTCCACTCAAATCCTTCTTCCACCAAATCCAAATCTGTGAGGAGTTGTTTGAGTGTTGGGGAGACTATCATTTGAAGCACAAGAGCAAGGAGTTCATCATTAACACACCATCTATTACCTTTTGGAGAGTGGTGTCTCCTAGATAGGTTAGGTGTCACTTGGGAGCCTCTAAGATCATGTGGAGTTGAACCAAGGAGTTTGTAAGGGCAAGGAGATCGCCAACTTCGTGAAGCTCTACCCCGAGTGAGGCTAGTCCTTCGTGGACGTAAGCCATGGTGGAATAGGCAAGGTTGCTTCTTCGTGGACCCTTTGTGGGTGGAGCCCTCCGTGGACTCGCGCAGCCGTTACCCTTCGTGGGTTGAAGTCTCCATCAACGTGGACGTATAATAGCACCACCTATCGGAACCACGCCAAAAATCATCGTGTCTTCATTGCGTTTGAAATCTCCGAACCCCTCCTTTACTTACATGTGCAATTGTTTACTTTCCGCTGCTATACTCTTAGAATTGCATGTGTAGGCTGTTACTTGACTTGTCATACTTGCTAAAATCTGCCCACAACTAAAATTGGGAAAAGGATAGTTTTTAATTTGGTCAAGTAGTCTAATCACCCCCCCACTAGACATACTTTCGATCCTACAGAAGCGATTTTTCTTTGAGAAACAATGGTTGCTTCAACCAGGGTTTGGGGAGCGAGTGACCGACATTTGGGCAAGGGCGCAAGCCCATCCGCCACACCGATATGGCCCCTTGTGCGACGTGTTGGACGAGTGGCAGAACTGCATTCGTCAGATGCAACATCATCTGCAGTGATCTTAAGAATCGTAAGCAGGCGCTTCTAGCTGACATTTCAGCATTAGACAATCGAGCGGACTCCACGGGGCTATCTCATGACGAGTGGGCGAGACGGTACTCTCTCGAAGATGAGATGATATTCATCCTCAAATGTGACGAATTATATTGGCAACAAAGGGGTCAAGAACGATAGGTAGTTCACGGGGACGTAAGCTCGGAGTTCTTCCATGCAGTGGCCAACGGTCGGAGACGGCGGTGCACGATAAGATTCCTTAGAGGGAACAACGGAATTATCTCCGAAGAGGGGGAACTAAGGGCTCACATTTATGACTTCTTCCGAAACCTGCTAGGAACGGAGGAGCCCTCCTTGGCGTCACTTTCGCCTTCGGTTTGGGATGAGGACCGCGGCATGATGGCCGAGGAGAACTTGGCGCTGACCGGCCAATTCTCGATGCAGGAGGTGTCTGACAACCTTAAGGCGATGCGCTCCAACACGGCTCCGGGACCAGACGGGTTCCCAGTCGCCTTTTATAAGGTGTTCTGGGGCTTGGTGGGGCCCTAGTTTTTAGAATTGATCCGGGACTTCACCGTCGGGCGTATCGACGTCAAGCGCCTCGATTATGGGATTGTTGCACTACTACCAAAAGTGGAGGGAGCGGACCACATTCGACAATTTAGGCCAATTACGTTAATAAATGTGAGCTTTCGCCTGTTGGCTAAGGGCTTTGCGACAAGGGTGGCACCAGTCGCAAATAGGGTGATCGATCCAACACAATCGGCGTTTATTAGGGGTAGGAGCATCTTGGACGGGATTGCGGTCCTTCACGAGGTTCTTCACGAAATAAACAACACCAAGGAAGAGGTGTTTATACTTAAAATCGATTTCGAGAAAGCATACGATCGGGTTCATTGGGATTTCCTTGAAGCTACTTTACATGGTAAGGGCTTCGACCCCCAATGGGTCAGTTGGATGATGCAGCTGGTTCGTGGTGGCCAAATGGCTATTAATATAAACGGGGAGATTGGTCCGTATTTCCGAAATGCCAAGGGAGTTCGGCAAGGGGACCCAATCTCGCCGCTCCTATTCAACATGGTGACCGATGCCTTGGTGGCTATGCTCGACCGGGCCAAATCCGTGGGCCATATATCGGGGGTGGCTTCGAGGGTGGTCCCCAACGGCCTCACGCATCTCCAATATGCGGATGACACTTTAATCTTCATCAAGAACTCGGAAGTAGAGATTATCAACCTCAAATTCCTCCTCATGTGTTTTGAGGCCATGTCGGGCCTCAAAATCAATTTCGAGAAGAGTGAGGCATTTGTCTCGGGAGGAGACTTAGAATCTCAACGCAGGGCGGTGCATATGATGAACTGTGAGCTGGGCTCGATTCCGCTTAAGTATCTGGGGATGCCCATCTCAAATAAGGCATTGACGATTATGGATTTAGATCCAATGGTGTATAAGGCTGCAAAACGTGTCGAGCCTTGGCAAGGAAGACTTTTAGCCTCGGGTGGCAGGCTAGTGCTCATTAACGATTGTCTTACCAACATCCCGATGTTTATTATGGGTTTTTACCTACTTCAAGATGGCATACATGAGAAGATGGATAGGGTGAGATCCAAATTCTTTTGGGCTAAAGATCAGGGCAAACAAAAGTACCACATGGTCAAATGGGAACATATTTGCACCCCTGAGGAGCAATGAGGATTAGGGGTGATCAATACCAGAGTGATGAATTGGTGCCTCATTGCTAAATGGGCATGGAAAATCCTTATTGGGCAAGGTGGCCTATGGCTCGACATCTTTAGGGAGAAATATTTGGCGGAAGGGGGAACGGACTTTCGACCAAACATTAAACTGACACATTTTGCGAAAGGGGTCGGGAAGGTGCAATCTCTGCTGAGACTAGGGACACAGTTTCAGGTTAAAGGCGGGCAGGTGGCCTTGTTTTGGCATGATAAATGGTGTGGGGAAGAGCCATTGGGTGTTCGCTTCCCGACCTTGTTCGCCATTGCCGAGCAGCCGGAGGCCAAGGTGGCGGAGGCTTGGAGTAATAATCGCTGGCTCCCACGCTTCCGGCGACCTCTGGGCCCGGCGGAGTCCAGGGAATGGGAGCAGCTAAATTTAGCGCTGGCTGGCTGTACGATCTCCCACGGAAGAGACGAGGTTACCTGGACGCTTGAGTCATCCGGGGATTTCTTGACAGGATCCCTGTATAAAGAGATATTTCGATTGGCGCCGCCGTGTGACTTGAGCGGGCTTTGGAAGGCGCGAATGCCATCTAAAATAAAGATCTTCCTATGGCAACTAGCGAGAAACAGGATTCCTAGTGGAGATCAAGTGCAGAAATGCAATGGCCCGGGTGACGACAAGTGTGTGTGGTGCGGCGAGGATGAAACATGTGATCATATCATCTTTCGGTGCATCGTCGCTAGATTTGCGTGGAGTGTACTCCGTGCGGCCACCGGCTGCACGTGGAACCCGGGATCGGTGGTGGAAGTTTTCTAGTTGATCAAAACCACGCATGGGCAAGATCGTAGACTGGCTTGGGTGGGGTTTGGGGCGATAGCATGGTCCCTGTGGACTACTCGTAATAAAGCGCTAATAGAGGGAAAATTCTTTAAGCATTCGGCTGACGTTATATACAAATTGGTGATCTTTTTGTAGCTATGAAAGCTTCTGGCAAGACCCTCAGATCGAGGAAAGGTGGAGCAGCTCGCAGGCAGCCTCCGAGCCAGGTGTGCTGAGCTTCGACGCGTGGGAAGACGGGACAACACCGGTGTGGGGACCGCCCGGCCTTCCACCCCCATGTAGGAGGAAGTCTTGCACGCCGAGTCGTGACATCGGGCCTGTATGGTCATGTATCTTTTCGATCCCTAGTTTTCGTTTTAGATACCTTTTCGTCTTGAACCTTGTCGTATCGTGAACTCTTGTTTGTAAGGGCCTCAATTTAAGGCCGGGCATGTGCCTCCGCTCTAAAAAAAAGTCCCAACCCGAGCAACCCGAGTACTATGCGCGAGCGCAGCGCAACAGCATGATGGCGAGCGCGGGATGGTCCACAGCTCACGAGGCAACAGCCCACAGCCTCGTTTTTTTTCCTTTTTTTCATGTTTTTTGTTTCCGTTTTACTTTTTTTATATACTTTCAAATATTCTAAATATACATATTACAAAAAAAAACTTTACATAAATATTTAAAAATGTTAATCAAGCATTTGAAAAATGTTGAAATGTGTATAGAAAAAATGTTCCTCAGGTATATGAAAAATGATTACAAAAAATATACAATGTGTATGAAAAAATTGATTAATTGACCATTTGAAAAAATGTTAATCAAGTATTCCAAAAAAATTAATCAAGCATTTGAAAAATGTTATATTTGCACACAAAAAATATTTATCATATATACGGAAAATGTATAGACAAATATAATGTGTATGAAAAAATGTTGATCATGTATTTAAAAATATTAAATCTGTATACAAAAAATGTACAACATACATTAAAATAAAAAGTAGAAAATGTTCCTGAGGTATACAAAAATGTACATTGTGCGTGAAAAATGTTTACTGCCACTGAAAAAATGTTCACCCTGTATTGAACAATGCTGACCATGTATTCAAAAATTATTAATTTTGTATTTCAAAAATGTGAAACATGTATTAACAATGTATTTGAAAGAAATATACAATGTGTATGGAAAAAAGAATATAAGTTTTCAGATAATTGTAATCATGTATTTAAAAATGTTAAATGTGTACATAAAATATGTTTCTTATGTATACGAAAAATGTTGAATGTGTACTGAAAAAGTTGATAATGTGTTGAACAAGGCAGAATCCAATAAAAATTGATAAAGTAACAAAGAAAAATGAAGAAACCCAATAAAAACATAAAAGAAAAACAAAGAAAACCAAGAAAAAAATAAAACAATGCAAAAGAATGGAAACTAACGAAAACCATGAACGAATTAAAGTAAACCGAAGAAAATGAAGAAAAAAACGAAAAAAAAACAAAGAAAACCATAAAGAAAAATACAGAAATGAAAAAAAAAACAAGTAAAACTGAAGAAAACCGTAAAGAAATACTGATGAAAAAGTAACTAATGGGAAAAAAATGTTGAAAATTGAAGAAAACCAACGAAACCGTAATGAAAATAAAATATTAAGGAAAGTAGAAAAAAAGAAAGAAAAATTGATGAAAACCATAAATAAATCACATAGAAAAGAAATAACCATTGAAAAACCATAAAGAAAACACGAAAGAAGTAAGAACAAAAAAACCATAAAGAAAACACACCGAGAAGGAAAAAAGAGAAAAAAAACATTGAAAACCAAAGAAAACCGTAAAAAACAGAAAAATAAAACCCGATGAAAACGGGCCAAGTCCAAACAATAATAAACGGCAAAGAAGTAAAAAACAACAACGAAGCTACAGTGAGCGAGCAAACAAAAACCGTCAAAAGTAGCCAGCGAAGGAGAAAATAAAAGCAACAAAGCAGGCCTGCCCAGTTACGACGGGGTAGAAAAACTCTTCAGGCAAGACGAGCTAACATCATGGAGCTCCTATTCAGCGCTTCAGGTGTCAGGGAAGCTCCCTGTCGCCCACGTGCCAACGCTGGTGGGCCGGGCCATGTAGATGCGAGCGCATTTTATTTCCCCCTGATTCGCTCGACCGTATTTGAAAAAAGGAAAAAAAATTGTGAATTCAAAAAATTTCATGGATTTTTAAAAAATGTTCATGAATTTGAAAAAAGTTAATCGAATGTGAAAAAGCATTCGTAGAATCTAAAAAAAAATCATCGAATTGAAAATAGTTGATCAAATTTTTTAAAAAGTCATCTAATTTTTAAAAAGTTCATCTATTTTGAAAAAAGTTCACAATTTTTTCAAAAACCACGCATTTAAGAATACAAAAAAATGAAAATGAAAAAGAACAAACCGAACACAAGAACGAAATAAAAGAAAGAAACGAAGTAATTGTGCACACGCGCGTGATGTGACCTTGCGGTTGCTGCGCTTCCTCTGCAATGATGAGGTCGCGAGTTTGATCCCGTGGGCAGCACCTTTTTTTGAGAATAAAGTTAACAAACGGGGAAAAAAGGAAAATGAACCGGCCCAGAGCGAAGGAGGGGTGTGCGTAAAGAATCGGACGCCTGAAGCATCGAATAAAAAATGCCCTGACATCTGGCATTAAGCGAGATATAGCTCTCGCGCGCCCCAGGTGACGGACCACAACAGAGTCCAGTCGAATCACACAAACGTCGTTACGGACCCAATCGAGCCCAGGTTTTCCAGCCCAGTGCGGCACCGCGGGGCCGTTGGCAGTTACCCTTCCCCACTCCTTCAGCGGCGTCTCCCCTGTTCGCGACGCTTCCGGAACCTCGGCGGCGGTCCCGCCCGAGGCGCCCGCGTGTCGTGCTCTCTCCCGGCCTCTCCAGAAAATGCCTTTCCACCTTCTTCTACCTCCCCCACCCCCTCCTTCTGCACACTTCTTCTCAACCCATTTCGCGCACACCCTCAGTTCGTTTTGCGCTACCGCGGAGGAGCATCGACGAGCAAGGCCGGCGAAGAGAGTCCCCAGCGCGCATCCCTCGCCCGTTCCGGTAAGGCATCTGCGAACCCTACACATGCTTAATTTGATCCGTGCCTGATTTCTTTACATGGATGCGTTGTGCCTCGTTGATCTGAGTACGATTTCCGCTGAGTGCATTATTAGGTGCCTATGTGCTTTTGTGTGTTCTATGCTCTGTTCACAGTTGAGTTATATCTGCAATTGGGTAGTTCACTGGTACTAGTGCGAGCGCTAAGGTTTACTGGAGAACTTGATTTACAATTTGTTTAGGGTGGGAAACATATCGCTTAATGCAGTGATGATGGTTGGTTGCGGTCAGGTACTAAAATGTGCCTTCTATGCAAGGTGGAGAAACACAGCAGCCGTGACATGTTACTCATGTGCGTAGTTGTGCCTGCTTGTTTGAAACCCAGACATTGCTATGGAACCTTAGTCAAGTTCTTGGTTTGTCGCCGGGGATTAAATGTGCCAGACTCTTTTTAGGAGCCAGGTTTCAATGTATCATAGATACACGTAGTCATGGAAAGGATCAGTTAGGCAAGCTAAGTTGGTGTCTGAATGTTTCTCTTGGTAAATATGGTTTGTCAAAGTTGAGTATTGCAGAATCTGGTTTAAATTATGACAGGTGAATATTGCAGAATCTAATTTGAATTTGAACCCTGCTACAAATCTGATGTCAGATTTTTAAACATGGCAAATCGAACATTTTTTACGGCAAATTACGTGTCGTGAGCCCGGCAATTCCCTTCAGCAAGCATGTTCAGTGTTTTGGCCAGGATTTGCCATGATTGCTGAAGGGGATTGCCATGCTCGCGACACATGATTTGCCATAAAAAATGTTCAATTTGCCATGCTTAAAAATCTAACATCAGTTTTTTAGCATTTCCGTTAAATTATGACAGGTGAATATTGCAGAAGGAAATCAAAAAAGTTAGTTTAAATTATGCAGTGAGTGTTCATAATTCACTCTAACCTGTGTGGTATGCATCATGTCAAAATTGGATTGTAGTTGTAGATATTCAGACGTTTTGCGTGCAATTATTAGTTTTGAATGTCTGAATACTCAGCAGCAGCAGCATCCTGCATTCATGTATGTATCGCGTAGTTCGTAGTGGGGATTTAGCTTAAATTGTAATCTGCCCTTCATTTCCTTTCGAACTGCTCCTCAGTGAGCTGATGTAAGCACCAAAAACTCATTTGGTTTCGTTCTAAGTAATGGAGCCGGGGAGAACCTCCCTGTTTTTTCTAAAAAGGAATACTCAGCAGCATACATATTCAGACGTTTTGCGTGCAATTATTAGTTTTGAATGTCTGAATACTCATCAGCATACATATTCAGACGTTTTGGGTGCAATTATTAGTTTTGAATGTCTAAATACTCAGCAGCACACAGTATAATTTACTGCTGTCACTGTTTAAAGAATCTGGTTTTTGACAACACTTGAAAGAATCTAACAACGCCTAACTGGTTTGACTGTATTTTGCAGGATGGCTGAGCAATTCTACACAGTGGCATCTGACAGCGAAACCACCGGGGACGACAAAGCACAACAATCATTCCCTGATGTTGCTATCGGCATTGATATTGGCACTTCAAGATGCAGTGTTGCAATTTGGAATGGTCATCAAGTGGAGCTGCTGAAAAACACTCGTAGCCAGAAAGGGATGAGGTCATATGTCATGTTCAAAGATGACACCCTTTCAGCCGGTGTTACTGGAGGAGCAACCAAGGAGCACCCACACCAGGAAAGAGATATCTTGTCAGGAAGTGCGATATTTAATATGAAGCGTTTAATCGGGAGAATGGACACAGATGAAGTGGTTCAAGCTAGCAAGACACTCCCTTTCCTTGTGCAGACACTGGGTATTGGTGTGAGGCCATTCATTGCAGCTCTGGTCAACAATATGTGGCGGTCCACAACTCCTGAGGAAGTTCTTGCCATTTTTCTGCTTGAATTGAAGGCCCTGGTGGAAATGCATCTCAAGCATCCAGTCAGGAATGCTGTTCTAACCATCCCAGTTGCATTCAGTCGCTTCCAGCAGACCAGGATTGAGAGAGCATGTGCAATGGCTGGACTGCATGTGCTGAGGCTTATGCCAGAGCCCACCGCTGTTGCTCTTTTGTATGCTCAGCAGCAGCAGCAACTTATGCATGATAACATGGGAAGTGGCATTGAGAAAATTGCTCTGATATTTAACATCGGTGCTGGTTATTGTGACGTTGCGGTGTCTGCCACTGCTGGAGGTGTTTCTCAGATAAGAGCACTCGCAGGTTGCACCGTTGGTGGAGAGGACATTCTTCAGAACGTAATGCGCCACCTTCTACCCAACTATGATAACTTATGTGACAATGCTGGTCCAACTACAGACAGGATCAAGTCAATGGGTTTACTGCGGATGGCAACTCAGGATGCGATTCACAAACTGGCATCCCAGGAAAGCATCGAGATCAGTGCAGACTTGGGTAATGGCCTGAAAGTGTCCAAGCTGTTGAGCCGTGCAGAATTTGAACAGGCGAACCAGGTGATCTTTGAGAAATGTGAGAGGGTCATCAAGCAATGCTTGTCAGATGCAAAGTTAGCACCAGAAGACATCAACGATGTGATCTTGGTTGGAGGATGTTCCAGAATTCCCAAGATCAGAAGCCTTGTCCTGGGATTATGCAAGAAGGAAGAATCTTATGGGAACATCGACGATCTAGAAGCCGCTGTTTCAGGTGCTACACTGGAAGGAGCCATCGCTTCTGGAGTCACTGATCCTTCCGGGAGCCTAGATCTTCTGACGATTCAGGCAACCCCGATGAACCTCGGAATCCGTGCTGATGGGGATGGCTTTGCAGCCATCATTCCAAGGAACACTGCCGTTCCTGCAAGAAGGGACATGCTATTCACAACAACACAGGACAACCAGGCCGAGGCGCTGATCGCCGTCTATGAAGGTGAGGGGAAGCAGGCGGAAGAGAACCATCTCCTAGGGTACTTCAAGATCACCGGCATCCCGCCAGCGCCCAAGGGTGCCGTCGAGATCAGCGTATGCATGGACATCGACGCTGGCAATGTCCTCAGGGTGTTTGCTGGCGTGGTGAAGCCCCAAGGCCCGGCTACTCCACCGTTCATGGAGGTGAGGATGCCCACGCTGGACGACGGCCATGGCTGGTGTGGGCAGGCCCTGGCGAAGATGTATGGCAGCAAGCTCGACCTCGCTGTTCTCCCAAAGAAGCTGCAGCCGTGAGTGCTTTGCATATCAACTTTTCGAAAGAAAAAGTCCTTTGCTCATCAGACTGGCTGTGTACTCTAGTAAATTAGTTCGCGAATGGTTGTAAAATGGGATGTTGCTAGTAGTATAAATAAGAGCTGTCCAATTTAGACACCTTTGGTCTGTAGATTTTCCTCGAGTTTCTTCCCGCACAACACAAATTGGCCATTGCTGTCCCATACTGCGTATCCTTTTCGGCCCATCGTGCCTGTCTGCGTTTCAGGAGGAAAATCTGAAAGATGCCAGTACTACCTATGGCCGGTGACTGGATGTGTACCGGCTGCAACAATCAGATGGCCAATGGGCGGCCTGGAACAGGCTAAATCATGCGCGTAAATGTCATGGGCAAACACATCAGTACTGGGCGCGAACGGTGCACGCATCGATCGCTGCTGACTTGGAGAATCTGGTGGACGACTTAACGATGCATGCATGCGTGTAAGGGCATGTACAATGGTTGATAAGATAGTCTTATCTTAAGTCTTGCATGTAATTTAGAGATGACAAATTTTTTTGTCTACAATGGGTTATCTCTTAGCCTTATCTTTGATAACTAGCTATTCCTAAAAACGTGGTGAGACAAATTGTGCTAAGAGATCACCTCTTGTCTTCTCTTAAATAAGAGAAGGCAAAGCTTTTTTTCTGAGTTCTCTCTCCTCCACCTCATCATTAATCCTACATGGCATTCTTAAGATAGCACCATTGTACATGCCCTAAAGATCGGATCATGGGCGAACACATCGGTGCTGGTTGCAAACGACGCGTGCATCGATTGGTGCTGACTCGGAGAATCTAGTGGACGACTTAAACGATCTCCGCTTGTCAGTGACACGAGGTCGAGGACGCGTGAATCGCCTGCTTCTAGTCGTTATCTTTTTTTGATTTTGATGAAAGAGAAAAGTCTGAAATAAACCCTGATTTCATACTCTTAGTCTGAATCAAACCCCGACCTTGCAATCCTTGAAATTGGCACCCTGGCCTTTCCAATCCCGGTCAATCCTGGCCGTTTTTTCGCTCATACCATGTTTGGACACTGGGGTTGATATGTGGCACGGGATCGAGGAGAAAGTGTCCGCTAGCTAGACAGACTGTGGCTCCGACCCGACGACGGCTGTGCATATGTGTATGCATTCCTTTAGTTTATCTTTTTAATTTATACATGGTGTGATCCTCCACGGTGTCTGGTTTGTTGTGTCGTTGGCTAGTAACACGCCCGAGCCGGCCAGTTGTTGTTCTGTATGTCTCAGCGTTGTCAGAGTAAGCGTCCGGCTCGGTGGATGCATCACCCTTGTGCCGCCACCTGATCTTCACCATCATGGCCGGCACGTTGAGGCACGCCACGGCCTTCTTGTTCGGCCGGAACACCAGGTAGTCCAGCGCGATGACGCCGTTGGAGCGCATGTAGTTATAGTCCGCCGCCCCCGGCCTCCAACCCTAGCCGCCCCCCGGCCTCACCCCCTCACCCTCCCTTCCTCGCCGCCGCCTGAGGCAGCCGCCGGGCAAGCCCGGGGCGCCAAGGATGGTGGCGGCGGGGCCTCGGCTGCCCTGCCTCTGCGTGGGGAGCCCCGGATCTGGAGCGGCAGCTCCATTGGCGAGGCACGGCAGGCTAGCAGCCGTGCGGACGGTGGATCTGGCGTCCCGGCTGCGCGGGCGGCGGGATCCGGTGGTCGTTGGCGGCCGGCGGCGGCTTCTGCGGTGGCCGGTGCGCGCGATCTGGCGCCTCCCCTCCTCCCCTGTTCGGCGTGCGGGCCAGCCTGGTCGGGCCGCGCTTCCTTGGGTCGCCGGTTCTGTACAGGAGGCGCTGCTGGTGGCGGGGATCTAGTTTGGGCGAAATCCCTGGCCGGCCATGGCCGGCCGCGTCGACGGCGACGCTTGAGGGCGCCGTTCCCCTCATTGGAGGCGTCGGTATGGACTGATCCCCTCACTTCCCCTTCCCCTAGGTCTCCCGGGCGAAAGCCCTAACTTTGTTGGGCGGCGGCGGCGCTCATGGTGCCGTTCCCTTCTTGAAGGTGCCGCTTTGGGAACCTTGGGGCTGGGTGGCGCTTGTGGGTGGCGGGCGACGGCGGTGGTGCGGCCCTATCCTAGCATGGATCTGCGTCCGTTGCTTGGAGATGGACTCGCGTAGGTGGAGGTCGTCGTTTGGCGTCATGGTGGCGTCGACGGCGGAGGCACCTGCCAAGGCTGGCACCTCAATCTGCTCTGAAGATGGACCAGTGGAAGATGGCGGCGACGACACATGTGAGTGCGTCGGACCGGTTTGTGCCCCGGACCCGGTATGTGGCTCGGCCAGGGCCTCCGATTTTAGATGTTAGGCTTAGGTGAGAGGTCTGGGTATTTGGCCCAGCTTGCACCCCTTCATCATATGGATAGAAGTAGCGGCAGATGTTGCCAAGATGGCGGATTCAGGCATATTGTTGTACTATTTTGTAAGGTCCTCGAGAATAATCAATAAAATGGCCGCATGCATCTTCCAGATGCAGAGGCCGGGTGTCATCCTCCTTTTCTAAAAAAAAACACATTGAGCATGATTGGTGACCTGGTATAATAAGTCGATCTATGTTACTACGTGTTTACGTACGTGCAGTACTGTGTACGTGTGTACCTCAAAGCAATCGGCTACCTCACAGACTAGCACATCAAGACTGAATAAATTGGCCTGCTTAGGAGGCCAGTACGTGCACGTGTTCGTGGCGGCGCCGCTTTGATTGTGGTGAGGAAGAAAATGGAGATGGCATGTGGCCTTGAATAGTCGCAAGAGAAGTGAGTAATCCCGGCTGGGATTGTGCTTTTCCGACGCGACAAACAGGTTTAGGACGAAGATTGACCGGGATCGATAAATACAAGGTGCTGATTTCAGGGATTAGAAGGTTAAGGTTCGATTCAGACTTCGAGTACGAATTCAAGGTTTATTTCAGACTTTTTCCTTGATGAAAGCTAGCCGCCGTAACAAACAAGACTGAACAGAGGTCGTCACGCCTGCCGTGCACAGAAATTCTACCCTCCGCCGCTTGACTTGGGCGCCCCGCGCGGTTCAGATGTCAATCGCGATGCCGCAACACTCGACCACGGTGACTCTGAACTGTGAACTCTAGAACTTCAGATTCGTACAGGTGTGCCGTAGACAATTATAGTTCCTTTTTCAACCAGGTTGCCGGTGAAAGCGTGCGTCTGAGGGGGAGATGGCGTGTTTACGCGATCAGTTACCGCAGAGTCAAGCCCAGCCTGGACCGGACGTGTCTGGGTAGTAGTAGTTTCCGACTTTGCCTGACGCCGACGGACCGTTGGTTCAGACACACCGGAACTTCAAATTAAAACTCAGAGATCGTTAGGGGATTCCCCACGGTGCTGCCTGCGCGTACGTGAGACATCCATGCGTGGCGTTGACTAGGTGTGCTCGCAGTATATTTTACTGCTACTATAATATACAGGGAGTGAAAATCTGTTTTAACAAGAACCTCATGTCGCACGTACCTTGTCGTGGCAGTCTGTGTTGCGCACAAGTGTTGTTCTCGCTCGTAAGCCTGCTGAAGTTTCGCAGAAGTCATGGCCTGCCCTGGACAGAAGCTCCAGCTCGCTCATGTCCTATTCTGCTTTTGCGAGCACGTCGCAGTCGGCCATCGGGTTGAACCAACAAGGCAAATTGCGGCGTCGCACGCCGTTTAAAACTCCCAAAGGGGTGGGAGTTCTCGCGTGCAAACCGTGCCAAATCATGCATATGCATTTGATTTCTTTCGACCATGGATGTATATTCTTTTCGAGGAAAACCATTTGATTCCCCTGACGGCATTATTCGGGGCCGGGGCTGCAGAGTTTTGGGGGTTGAATATTCAGTTGATAAGATTAGTTGACTTATCTTATGACAGTATGAACTGAGCAGCATCGGCCGGTGAGAACGTGCAAATGTACTTGGGTTGCTGGATATATAAAATCAAAGCGAAATTCGATTTCGCGCAGATTTGTTATTTGGAGGGCGACCGGTCGTTAGCCCACATGCTCTAATTCCACGGCTTACGTTCATTTCCGGTGAGCCTAACGTGGATAATTAGCTGCGTTGTTTAGTCCTAAGCTGCGGCGTGTGTTTCCTCTCAGAAGTATGCGAGATCGAACTGATTTACAAAAATAATGGAGAAGTTTAGAATACTAATTTGTAACGTTACCATGTGATGTATCATATCATGTCGACGAGGCTAGCTGGAAGTGAGATTTGATTTAGTCTGCTCTTGGTCGACATCGTGACTGTGGTGTATATATATATATATACATACATACATATACATATATATTATAGTACAAGCCACGTACACATTAACCTGGCAAAACTGAAAACATGGCAGAACGCTATATTTATACAGCCATATTTTGGAGTACGATAGTATCTCGACGAAATCGCTAATGGTACAAAAGCTATACGTACATACACCAGCACCACTGCCAACACCACTTTCCCCTGTGGAAAAGTACACGCACGCATGCACAGTGGTAATCGCCGGCGAACGCCGACCAGGAGTCAAATTTCTTATGCTTGCATGTATACTACTATCCACATCCACACGTAATTTTCCCAAACGAAACCATCCCCACGTGACGTATAAATTTGGTTAAAATTGTATTCAAAGTCAAGGTCCTCCATTCACATGAATCAAGCCAGCAACAAGGAAGCTGCGCCCGTTGTTGACACTCCGAAAATTCAGAAAGATCGTTCACCGACGTGTGGGCCCATCCAGAGATCTCGTTGTCAAGAAGGTCGGCGTCCGATAAGAGAATATCCTCAAGGTTTTCCGAGCTACTCTCTGGTTTTCTTTTCCAAAAAAGGAGCCCATAAAGGCTTACTAGAAGGGTTTGGTTTGGATAAGCCATAATTTGTGGGAGGAACGGAAAAGTCGTGGTGCTTATGCACACGGTCGCGGACTTTGCACTGCAGCAGCGGTGCCTGCTCTGGCCCGTGGGCCGTGGAGCCGTCCGTTGACTGGCCAGCCAGCGAGCTGCGAGCGAGAGAGCCGTCGTGCGGGGCCCATCGGAGGATCCTGGCTGGAGGCGACGTGGCCGGATCTGGCCGCTCGGTTGCGTTTGAAATTTCTTAGTCCAGTGGGCTTCCCTCTCTATATATATACCCAGGGACTTGGAGCCTTGTGTTCCATCTCCAAATCCCCTCTGTCTCCTCCAGTGGTGAGTTCCGTGGAGAATCGCTCGCTGCTTGTCTCGCCTCCATTGTTTAGCATCCCTTGTGTAGCTTGACCGGCCGGCGTGCGAAGATGCCGGGCGGAGGGTTCGCCGTGTCGGCGCCGTCCGGCGTGGAGTTCGAGGCCAAGATCACGCCCATCGTCATCATCTCCTGCATCATGGCGGCCACCGGCGGCCTCATGTTCGGCTACGACGTCGGCATCTCAGGTACCCGATACTCTACATGTCTCTGCACTTCTTCCTGCGATCGATCATCTCCGTCCATGCACGTGCGTGTGTTGCGTACTCCCGTGGTAGCTCTGGAAAATCATGTCAAATCTGCCTTACATGCATGGTTTAGCGTTTAGGGATCCATAAAGTCGGCGTTCGCGCGTATGTTCATCCGTGTGCTCCCATGATCCCATTGGAACCACGCATGGAAGAGAGGAGTTCAATTAACTCCATGGATATGGTGTTCGCTTGTGGCTTCCGTCTCTCGTCTTCATATGACGAAGCAGATAACCACAGATAATTGGAACGAAGTTAATGCAATTGATCCTCCTCATTAACTACCAGGCACCGGCCAGCTGATAATTTTAACTTTTTCCTATTTACTCCTTTTTTTTTGCAAGGGTCCTTTTTAAAAAAAAAGAAGGGTTACCCGGGCTCTGCATCAGAATGATGCATGTATTTACTCAATTGTGAAAACTATCCAGTTTTTTTGGCCAGGATCATATACTATACACGCTCCTGTGTTAGCTGTATGATTCTGTGGTTGATACCCCGTATATATAAGAATTAATATTATACTAGTACTGTATTTGGAAGAAAATAGATAAGTGCTGCCATCTTGCCACCTACTTTGACAGGCTGTTAAGTCAACCCATTTGTACATCTTCGGATCACGTTTGATTCAACAAAGTCTTTTGTGTGGACACGTTGCCTTTTGGTTTAGCGTAGAATTAAACGAATTCTTACTAAAAACTAATTAAGAAAATCTTATCCATTTATTTCATAGCGTCGAGCTCGATTAATGACCAGTTCTACGATCTAAATACTGATGGTTTTTGCAGGCGGAGTGACATCTATGGACGATTTCCTGCGCAAGTTCTTCCCGGCGGTGCTGCACCGGAAGAACCAGGACAAGGAGAGCAACTACTGCAAGTACGACAACCAGGGCCTGCAGCTCTTCACCTCTTCGCTCTACCTCGCCGGGCTCACCGCTACCTTCTTCGCCTCATACACCACCCGCCGCCTCGGACGGCGCCTCACCATGCTCATCGCCGGCGTCTTCTTCATCGTCGGCGTCATCTTCAACGGAGCCGCCCAGAACCTCGCCATGCTCATCATCGGCAGGATCCTACTTGGCTGCGGCGTCGGCTTCGCCAACCAGGTTAGCACAAATTCCCACCAGCTTCAGAATTGTATATTTATTTAATATCAGTAAGCAAGAATACGTACGTTTACGCAGCAACATTTGATATCTACGTACTCCTATAGGTCACTTATAAGTCAAAAGGTCTTGGTAGAAACCGAAGTCAAACATGTAAAGCTAGCGGTGGCTGGTTTGAGAAAATTTAGTAGCACGCACGCACGCACGAGACGTAATTTTCCGCGTCTATGAAAATGACGTAACCCGTGTGCAGTTTCTTCCTTGTTTGCTGGCAATCAGTCACCGTCCACGTCCATGATGGTAGTATCAAAGAATCTTTGGACCAAACTAAACCTACTGGTCCTACCATTTTTTACGTCCAGATTAATACTCTAAATATAAAATATTGTTGTATTTTATACGTACGTACTCTCTCTGTAAACTTAGATCTCTACTTTAGTGGTCTAAACGCATCTTATATTAGTTTACGGAGGAAGTACTAGCTGCAGTATGTAGGTACATCGTATCCCTCTTATGTTTCCCGGAATTTAGGGGTCAAATGTACAAACCATGTGACGGTGCATGACTCGTGTTGGCGCACGAGGACACCTTCCATTGGTGGCATCGATCATCGATCGCCTCACCTCTCGCGATAAACTTGTTAAGTTCCAAGATTCCGATGCTGGCCGCGACTCCAGGCTTAGAAATTACTGGACCAAATGGTAGGAGAAGCTTGGGCCAACCAACAGGTGATAGGTGTACGCTTGCAGCTTATCTCCTTGGTTTTACTAGTCTGCTGGTGTGTCTGCCCTCCTCAGTTCTCTCTAGTTGTCCCAAGTTGCCATCAACTTGGACTAGTTGTAGAATATACTAACACAGCGGCTCTGGATTCTTCTGTTTTTGGCTGTCCAAACTTTTGATTTTAGTAGTCGCAAGCAGGCGCGGTTGTTCACGCGTAGGCCATACGGGTCGCAATACGCAGCGGGCCTAGCCGATCGAGTATTGTAACTTGGATGCTTGACTTGGAGGTGTGCTTCGCTTGGATTCTTCTGGTTCCTTCCTTGTCGAACACTGGGAAAAAACGATGCGTCTATGGACTATAGACCTCAGAGCGGGGAGGTTTCTCGATTGAGAATGCAAAGAATTTGTGCACTAGTGATGCGTTAGGTTACAAAAAAAATCATGGATCAACGCACTGATTGAGCATTAGTTTGCAAATTATGCACACACTAACGTACAGAAAATAATAACATAACGTACTTGTGTATAATATAAAGGCGTCTAGACTCAATTATACGAAGCAGGCAAGACAACATGCATGTGTGCCAGAACTAGCTCGAGTAGGAGTAGATCATTAGTCCAACAATTTTTTATTACTAGTTAATTCCACCGCTTCTGATTGGACCCACTGATTAAGAGATTCCGATGGTGATAGGTTGGTGCGGTTCTGACACTTTATTTGTACGGTCACTAATTATTTTTCTTGACAGTAGGAAAGCATGCTAGGTGATTTGTTTTAGCGTAGTCACATGCTAGTGATATCCCAAGAAAAGGAAAGAAAAAAAAGGGGGAAGAGAACCTTCTGGGCCCAATGGGCCTCGTTAAGGCCATCTGCATTTGATGACCCATTTCGGGATTGCACGTCTCTAAATTTCATCTTGCATTTCTAACGAAACGAACTGTGGTGCAGGCCGTTCCCCTGTTCCTGTCTGAGATCGCGCCGACGAGGATCCGCGGCGGGCTCAACATCCTGTTCCAGCTGAACGTGACCATCGGCATCCTCTTCGCGAACCTGGTCAACTACGGCACCAGCAAGATCCACCCCTGGGGCTGGCGGCTGTCGCTGTCGCTGGCCGGCATCCCGGCGGCGATGCTCACCCTGGGCGCGCTCTTCGTGACGGACACCCCCAACAGCCTCATCGAGCGCGGCCACCTGGAGGAGGGCAAGGCGGTGCTGAAGCGGATCCGCGGCACCGACAACGTGGAGCCCGAGTTCAACGAGATCGTGGAGGCGAGCCGCATCGCGCAGGAGGTGAAGCACCCGTTCCGGAACCTGCTCCAGCGCCGGAACCGGCCGCAGCTGGTCATCGCCGTGCTGCTCCAGATCTTCCAGCAGTTCACGGGGATCAACGCCATCATGTTCTACGCGCCGGTGCTGTTCAACACGCTGGGGTTCAAGAGCGACGCGTCGCTCTACTCGGCGGTGATCACGGGCGCCGTCAACGTGCTGGCCACGCTGGTGTCGGTGTACGCCGTGGACCGCGCCGGGCGGCGGGCGCTGCTGCTGGAGGCCGGCGTGCAGATGTTCCTGTCGCAGGTGGTGATCGCCGTGGTGCTGGGCATCAAGGTGACGGACAAGTCGGACAACCTGGGCCACGGGTGGGCCATCCTGGTGGTGGTCATGGTGTGCACCTACGTGGCGTCCTTCGCCTGGTCCTGGGGCCCGCTGGGGTGGCTCATCCCGAGCGAGACGTTCCCGCTGGAGACGCGGTCGGCGGGGCAGAGCGTGACGGTGTGCGTCAACCTGCTCTTCACCTTCCTCATCGCGCAGGCGTTCCTCTCCATGCTCTGCCACCTCAAGTTCGCCATCTTCATCTTCTTCTCCGCGTGGGTGCTCGTCATGTCCGTCTTCGTGCTCTTCTTCCTCCCGGAGACCAAGAACGTGCCCATCGAGGAGATGACCGACAAGGTGTGGAAGCAGCACTGGTTCTGGAAGCGGTTCATGGACGACGACCACCACCACCACAACATCGCCAACGGCAAGAACGCCACCGCCTAAAATGTGTTGCTCCTACTATGTAACGCTGCCTGCCTGCAGAACTCGACTTAGAAAGAACGAAGATGGATACTGAGCTTTATCGATCGATCTCATCTCGCCTGTAAGATATACAGACACTTTCTCAGTCGCGAGCTCAACTAGTATTACACTGCTGACATGAGAAGAGGAACAGCAGGCAGTGCGGTACTAAACCTTGCTGTTCTATATAATACTAGGTCGTAGTAGTGAAGAGTATTTCGGTGTTTCTTGTTTAGTATCCTTTATTTATGTGTCTATTTGTTCGGAATTGGTCTCTGACAATGCGAGCCTACCTGTATACAGCACCTTGTAAAACTGATGTTGCAATTCGTTAATGCACAGCAGTAATGTTCAGCAATAGCCTCACTTTTTGTCAGCTATGTCATCATCCACCCTTCTAAAGTGGCAATAGGTTTTTGCCCACAAAAAAGAATGTTTTGTAACACTTGCAGCGGGCTTCCTGTTGATGCTCAAGCATGCCCCTCTCTTTCCCATCTCATCCGCCTCTCTTATTGTGTTACAAACTCTGTTTTATTTCCCACTTTAGCTATATGTCAGTGAGCTGAAAATTCTTTTTGGGTCAATCGATTTTGTGGCCGTCCGATTCTGCTTTGAGATGTGTGCTGTTTTCTTTTTTTTCTGTGTCGTTTTGGTGGTGAGTTGGGCTGTGTGGAATTGATTGACCCCTATTTTGGGTAAGTCGAATTGCTTCTTGGACTTGTTTTTGCTCTTCTGGGTTGCGTTTTACTTTTTCCTTTTTTCTTTCCTTTATTGGTTTTTTTTGTTTTTGTGGGTTTTTGGCTGAGTGTAATTATATATATACAAATACTATATAATATGTGCCAAAATTTCATGATTATATGATTATTTTTGCATATTACGATAAAGTGCATTTTTAGTGTAAAGTTGTGCGCAAGTTTTCTTTTAAAAAAATCTCTCTTCTTAAAGGAAATACCAACGTCACTAATTCATTCTTTTTGAGGAAAATCACTATTTTGATATTGATTTAGTCTTTACTTCATTTTCGTTCTACTTTAAGGTTAATACTAAGGGCAGTGCTACGCTTCCGCCGGATGATAAACCGATTAGATCAGCCACCTCAGCAGCCGTCGGATGCCGGCTGAAACAGCCGTCCGATCTACCGCCCGTCCGATCTACCGCCCCAGCCAACTGAGGACCTTTGCAACAACTAGCTTGTTGCGCTCACGGGCTTTGCAATAAGGACCTTATTGCAATGGTCCACCGAGACAGCACCGCTGCCCCGCCGCCGGCCGCCGACGTTTTCGCGCCTCCTCCGACCCAATACCCCGAGCAACTGCCTCTACTCTAGCACGACGACGACGAGCTCTCACACCGAATACTCCTCTGGCGATTTCTGCAACCGAAGCTATGTTTCTTAAACATGTGTCGTGTTGCAATGCTTGTTCTTGCACGCTTTAATGCCGAGCGCTCCTTCGGCGCATTCTGCAACCGGAACTATGTTTCTGAAACAAGACCCCTGTAGCAGAAGAAAAAATATTCATCGTCGAACCGATTCTTCTTCTTTCTAAAACAAGACCTCTGTTGCAGAAACCTTCTGAAACTAGACCATGTTACTGCAAAAAACTTCACCACCGAACCCTTTTTTTCTTTCTGAAACAAGATCTCTGTTGCAGAAACCTTCTGAAACAATACGTTTGTTGCAAAAAAAAAAATGGCTGCACGGGACTTGTGGCCAGCGCGAGCGCTCGATCAAGATCAATCCGACCGCTACGCAGGCGGCGGAAGCTGTGTGTGCATCATCCGGCTGAAGGATAGCGGATTTTGTTTTTCCAAAAGTTCTACTTTTATATGCATATTCTTGAATATTTTTAAAAAGCGCAATTTTTATGTATATTTCGTGCAAATTTTGTCATTGTTTCTTTTAGGTTCTTTTTCCCATTTTATTGGCTCTTAAATGGTAATACCAATGCCACTAATTCATTCTTACTTGGGAAATTTAATTCTTTCTTTTGTGGGTATTTTTTTTCTGTTTTCTGTTTCTATGCGTTTTTATTTTTCCTTTTTTCTTTCCTTTATTGGTTATTTTTTGTTTTTGGTGGGTTTTTGGCTGAGTGTAATTATATACAAACAAATACTATATAATATGTGCCAAAATTTCATGATTATGATTATTTTTGCATATTACGATAAAGTGCAATTTCAGTGCAAAGTTGTGCGCAAGTTTTTTTTTATTTTCTTTCTTCTTAAAGGAAAATACATCATTTCAGTTACACTATATGTAAGTTATAGTAGAATGCGAAAATTGCACTATTATATGCTTATTCTTTGCATATTTCAAAAAGTGCAATTTCAGTGCAAATTGTGTGCAAGTTTTGAAAGTTTTTTCTTTTTCATTTTCTTTCTTCTTAAAGGATTTCATTCTTTCTTAGAAAACTTCATTATTTTGATTTTGTTTTAGTCTTTTTTTTTGAAAGGGTAATAACAATGCCACAAATTCATTCTGACATAGAAAACATCATTTTTTTAAATTTTGTTTTAGTTTTATTTCAATTTTGATTTTGTTTTAGTTTTCATTTCTTTTCTTTTGTAATGGTAATACCGATGTCACTAATTCATTACTTTTTAGGAAACACTTTTTTGCGGAAATCTCACTATAATATGCACGGTTTTGCGTTATTTTTTTATTTCTGTTTTCAGTTTCTATGCGCTTTCGTTTTTTCTTTGCTTTATTGGTTATTTTCGTTTTTGTGGATTTTTGGCTGAGTGTAATTATATACAAACAAATACTATATAATATGTGCCAAAATTTCATGATTATATGATTATTTTTGCATATTACGATAAAGTGCAATTTCGGTGCAAAGTTGTGCACAATTTGTTTTTAATTTTCTTTCTTCTTAAAGGAAATACATTATTTCATTTACACTATGTGTAAATTATAGTAGAATGCAAAAAATGCACTATTATATGCTTATTCTTTGCATATTTCAAAAAGTGCAATTTCAGTGCAAATTGTGTTCAAGTTTTTTCTTTTTCATTGCACATATAGTCACTAATGATCTCATACAACCCATTGCGCTGCCGTTCGGATAATGGCTGTGACGGCTGGTTTTCATTGTGATTAATTAAATGCTAATGGCCGGTGCTTAATGAACTAAATATTGCTCATGAGCTTGTGCAGTTGTGTGCATGCATGCATCGCATGGAAGTGAACAAAGAACTGGTTCCAGCTCCGCGCTCTGTCCCTCCATTCCCACTAGGAGCAAATCGACTGAAACAAACTTGGGTCAGTCTGACCCAAATTTTGCTTTCAGCTTATTTCCATTAAGCAATGGTCGTTAAGCAATTAATAGAAAGGGGGCTGGCCCGGTAGAGAAGAAAAATCGTCATCGTCTGCCACCACTGAGGCCCTGCCCTGTGATCCATCAGCGTTCCAAACTACCGCCAGTCCACAGCTTGTGAGGAACACAGTTCAACCCAGAATTGATACCCCCATTAAGCATTACTATCAGACATGCCCCAAACCTTTTTCTCTGACGACGAACAGCTTAGAGCAGAAATCTCTGGGAGATAATATCACGATAGAATAACTGAGAGACAGTCTTCGATAACACGGGCAGAGTTTTGTTCATCAGTTGCAGAGAGAGACTACAAACTAAGCAGCCATTTCAGACATGGCCTGATGCATACATATTCCCATCGAAAATGACAAGTACAGACGTACCATAATTTACAGATCCAGTTCCATGCCCTACGTATACTACCACCAACTGGCCTAACATAATTCCGCTGCCGCCCGGACCCAGAAAATTTAGTTTCCAGGCGAAATTGATCTTCTCAGCTCGAGCACACATGCTCCCGATGCTACAGTAAAATCGAAAAAAATAGCAAAAAAAGTCAAAAAATTCTGAATTTTTTTTGTGAGAAACATTGATGTTTTCCCCACACGCCTGAAAATTTTCATCACCAGATGACATTCGTGGAAAATGTGGCAAAAAAACAAAATCGATGCTCCAAAAAGTCTGTTTTTTGTACCGTTTTGGACATCGATTTTGTTTTTTTGCCACATTTTCCACGAATGTCATTTGGTGATGAAATTTGGCAGGCATGGGGTGAAAACATCAATGTTTCTCACAAAAATAATTCAGAATTTTTCGAATTTTTTTGCTATTTTTTTCGATTTTACTGTAGCAGCGGGAGCATGTGTGCTCGGGATTAGGACATCCTCGTCCGTTTCCAGGAGCTTACAGAGCTGTTGGCTTTAAACCAGCGCTGTTCCGTCGTACTTGATTCAAAACTGGATCAGCAAAACTGGTTCTTAGGAACGAAACCTGCCCGACTGCTCGCACCTTCTTGAAATTCAGCATTACTGTTTTCTGAAGAGCAATTCTTCAAGAAAGATGACAAGTCGTTTGCCAACCAGACATGTAAGAGCTCGAAGGATGGTCCTCCTAGAAACAAGAAAAGAGATATTCAAAAGTATCAATATTTCAATTTATTCTCATAATACATGAACACGATACAGTGAACCTAGGAGAACGCTCAAAAGAACCAGCCTATATATCATGATGATGGTGGTGATTTTTCCCATGAAATTCCTGTCGCGTGCAAAACAAAGGGTGGTTGAAGAGTAGGTTGCTACTTTCTGACTTCCTCCGAAATAAAAATGAAGGTTTTTTTAGCCTTTCAAGCTCCTCCTACACCCCCTATGCACTTTTCTTTGGCTGTTCCAATTTAGCCCCTCATTTATACCCAGTGTCAAAAGCTCCCAGACAAGGTGGGGTCTGGGGAAGGGAATTTATAGACAGCCTTACCCTTACACAACAATTCTGCAAGGAGGCTGGTTTGAACCCAAGAACCCCAGGCCACAAGTGGAGACTCTACCACTACACCTGGCCCGCCCTTCCTAGCCACTCATTTATCATAAAGAAGAATGAGCCTATAACTCTAGCATTTATTGTATTTAGGAGGAAAAAGAGAAAGTATTTGAAATAAAGGAATGGTAATATGGCATTTTACCAATAAATACTTGAGTAAAATTCTAAAAGGACGTATATTTTCAATACAAGGTAGTGTCTTTTACAGCTCTATACATTTACAGATTTACTACAAAATACATCCTGTTTCCTCTACCATTAAAATTAATGGAAGTACATTGCTGGATTCGACACAACATTATCAATAAACTAGCGATAGAAGTTCCTCTCTCCAAATATAGTTACATAATGCTACATCCATTTGTCTTTACTCTGGAGCCTCAATCCAGTAAAGGTTCATTAGGCAAAAAGATTATACACCACATTAGTCTAGCGGAGAGCTTATCATTTCATTCCCCCCAAAATATTGCTCCTCCTACATTATGATAACATATACGACACTGTGTGCGTGTCTGCATTGTGGTAAACTGTTCAAATAGGAAAAGAAAGTGCAAACTAGCTGCATTGTGATAACTCTCTGAATCAACAGGCCATGCTATTACTGATAGCAGATGGTATGTTCTTAATAAGAATAGAACTCAATGATAGGTCCACTAATTTAGCAGCTGAACCTTCGGAAAGAACCAGTGACTTTGTTTAGTCCATTTCACAGAAACTTACATCAGGAAAACAGAACTCATGCATGTAAATAGTTATTCAAAAATAAGCATCAACAACTAAAGTTAATTGTTCATAATTTTACCCATGTGAATGGTGCACAAAATATAGGAGCTGATAACACTTAAAACTTGTGTAGATATGTCAGCTTCAAAAACTGAATATATTATCACATTACTAATATGAAATGAACCAAAAAAAAAAGGAAGATACCGGATAGCATTTGAGAATAAATAATCTTACTGTATGGTAGTCTCAGCATCATCAAGGGAATATACCATGAAAGATTTATAACTTACACAATATGGAGTCTGCCTTCACTAAGCTCAGCAAATTTGGTATCTGCAACTAAACACGGGCAGTAACCTCGTTTATGTGCTTAGATTTTGTTTTGTTGCCTCCATTTTCAACAATAACTCCCTAATGTTATCTTTCATCCTTGTTTTCATGCTGAGAAATTGATGGTACGATCTTTCAATGACTTGAAGTTCTTCAATGTTTTGCTTGCGCCTCTCTTGCAACTCATTTATGTGGAGTTCAGAAATTTGAGTAGCATAATGTTCTTCAATGCGTGCATATTTTACCATCACGATATTTTTCAGACTCTCAGCTTCTTTACGTGCTTCATTGGCACGTTCCTGGTACATATTTGCTTCAGCCTGCTTTAACCTCACTAGACCATCCAGTTCATCAGAAACTGGCTTATTATTGACTGCCTGAAATCCAGTTTCAGCTATTTTTCTAGACATTGATTGGCTCCCAGTAGTAGAAACAACACCTGCTTTTTGTAGGAACGGAACTCCTTCTAAGGTAACTGATGGTAACCACGTTGCTGTTCGACTCGAACTAGGAATCCCATTTATTCCTTCAGCAATGCTGCATGGAATGCCCTTTAGTGGCACTAATGGACCACTACCCATGTTAGGATTGTCATCTGGAATTAGAAACAGAGCGTTAGCAAGATATAATTTGCCAACAGGTGACAGCTTGCACTCATATTTACACCAGTTTTGAAAGCATGGACCACAAAATCTGTAGTACTGGAGAATCCTTAATGAGAAAGCCTACAAGCTGGGTAACCGTTATTGGTTTGAAGATCAAGCACGGTTGACGTTAACATGGTTACTAGTCTTATATGTCTAGAAATATATAAGTAAAAGCAAGAACTGAACAAGCATGGCAATGTTAACTATTATTTCTCACTACTTATGGTAGCGGCTTACCAGAAAAGAATGCAATGACATATTTGATGACTTCAGAATAATAACCCCTGGTTTCCAATTTAATCAACATCTGCTTGACAAAGTCCCCGACTCTCCTACCCCTTGCATCATCACTTGCAGAGAAGATCCTTTCCACATATTGAAGCTCTCTGATCAGAGCCTCCACCCTCCATTGTTTAGCACATGTTCGGAAGACTTCTTTCACAAAACCATACATCTCAGATGGATGTCCACAAGCACCGCAATGAAACTGCATTTCATTAGTACCATGTGCCCTAGAACCAGCTCCCCCCTTTCGAATAAGGGAGTGGCGTAAGCCACAATCCGTATGGCACCAATGAAGACAGACATCACAGCCAACCCAACTACATGTATTAGATGCCGTGTCAAACTTCAAGCAGACAATGCACATGCAAGAACTACAGAAACCATTCTTCTGCTTACAAATTTTACAATCACAATCAACCACTGGTAGAACGCTTTGGCATGAGAGATTGCGGCATTTCAAATTCAAAAAAATGTCAACCAAATCAGGTGTAGCAATGCTGCTGCTTTTCTTTAAAAAATCTGAAAGACCCGTCCTTATAGCAACAAGTATCTCCAACAGCACCCGTGGACACCTTTGCAGTATTTCACTATTCAAGTCTGATCGTTTTTTAAGTGCCTCTTGCAACACTAATATTTGTCCTCTTTTATCAGCATTAACTATGATCTCAGAAATGGCCTCCCTCAAATATGCTCTAGAATTGCCTGTCATCTCTTGAAGCATCCTTCCTGTATAATTCAGAGGGTCTGAAACAATCTTGGAAATAACCCTCTCAACAACACCAGCACCATTCAGAACAAGCTGTTCCTCATGCTGCAGCTCACCCCTTGAAAGACTGCTGCTACTTCTCTCTCTTGTGAGCTGCCTTCTATGTCTACTATGTCCCAATCCAGCATCAAGAGAACCGTGATTATGCGCTGTCGACAGGACTGGCGATAGCCCATTGTTCTGCATGTTCACACCAACCAAAGTGTTATCTGACAAATGACCATTTTGGAGTACTTTCTGAAGTAGCGGGGTAGGGTTCCCTTTCTCGGTAGATATGTTTGACGACAACTCTACTTGCCATCCTGTGCTGTTGCTCACCTGATCAACTCCTTGAAACAAAGGTTTACTGCCTACTGAATGCTCACAATTGTCCAATGACCGTTGAGTATGTGAGAAACTAGGGTTGCGAACAAATGCTTGAGAATTGGTCAATGACACGGAAGCTGTTATTCCATCTGAATTTGTGCAGAATGATGATGATGACGACGACAACTGAGAGCATGGTCCATGGGCTACAGAATCAGGTCTGGGAACAAAACTTTTGAATTCAGGATCCTGTAAACCACCTGACAAGCTTAGTGAAAGATCGAGTCTCCCTATCTTGAGTGTGTCATCTTCCTGCTTTACGGAAGTAGTGCTTGTAGATTTCCATGCTTCTTTTTCGTCTGTGTCAGGCTGCAATCCTATGTCAAAACCTCTCCCCACTAAAGTACCACCACCTGCCTTATTAAGGACATCAAATGCTATACCCTTTCCTTTATCTTCAGCCCTTGGCTTCTCCATAATCAGATCCAAAATCGTGCCCTCTTCCTCGGTATCCTTAATATGGTCCTTGGGTGGTTGAAGGAAAGCACCAGTACCTGCAAGTTTGGCCTCCAGATCAACATGTTTTACTTGTTTTGCAGCGATTTCATTCTCAACTGCTGCTTCTTTTTCTTCTACAACTTCAGTTTTGTCAAGCGCAACTCTATTTTCACAACCATACCTCTCGAGTCCCTCTTCCACTGGCTGGGATGCGATAGATTCAGTTGTTTCATCAATCTTCTTGTCTCCAACATTTCTTATTTCAGTTTCTTTAATTTCTTGAGACTCTTGGCAGAGAGAAGTCATGACATCTTCCTGGAGCATAGTAGATGAGTTGTTCTTTCCAGCTATGTCAAGCGCATTGGCAGTTAGTTCTTTCGTGGTTACTGTCTCATGCATTGCTTCCTCCAGCATAACGGATGAATTGCTATCTCCTAGCAAATTAATGGTTTTAGCAGTTAGCAGTGCGTCGTCTTCACGCACCGCTTCCTTCGGCATACTGAAAGAACTGACCTCTTTCGGCGCATCAGCAATATTGGCAACTACATCTACATATTTCACTTCCTCTTGCATCGCCCCCTGCAGGATATTGGACGAAGCGCAATTTCCAACACCGCCACCGGCATTGATGTTTCCATCTGTTGCTTCTTTAGGAAGAACTTTCTGCAGCGTAGTCGATGAACTGCCAATCCAAACAATATCATCATCACTAGCAGTCTCACCTAATGCCATTACTACATCTTGCAGTGATTCCTTTTGTGTGTTGGATGAAGTGCCCTTCCCAGTATCATTGACAGCAATGGCAGTTTCAACTTGTGTTGTCACTTCTTCCATGGTAGCCTCCTTCAGGATACCAGATGAAGTGCTCTGCCCACCCACATCAGCAGCATTGACACCATCTTGTCGTGTAACCACTTCCTCATGCCGTGCTTCCAGCTGCATAGCGGAGGAAGTGCTCTGTCCACCTTGATCAACGGCACTGGCAGCTTCATCTCCTCCACACACTTTCTCTGTGACATCCGATGCTGATTTCTCATGCTGTGTGTTTGTTACTTTCCCTGTGACATCCGATACTGATTTCTCATGCTGTGTGTTTGCTACTTTCCCTGTGACATCCGATGCTGATTTCTCATGCTGCGTGTTTGCTACTTTCCCTGTGACATCCGATGCTGATTTCTCATGCTGCGTGTTTGTTACTTTCCCTGCTTCTGCAACTGCATCATCCCTGATCTTCCCTTTCTCCTTCCCCAAGTTGTCGGCAGCTTGAGTTCTCAAATCCACTCTTAGTCTCGGCCCAGGAGAATCCACTTTCTTCAACTCGCATCTCTTACTAGTTCCCTTGTCATCAGGACGGCCTGAGTCAACCCACTTCTGATGCTCCGCGGCGGCAGGCGGAGGCGGAGGCGGGGCTTTGGTGTCCGGATCTGGCGCGACTTCCCCTTCCTCGATCTCACCGGCGCCGCAGTTGTGCTTCCTCAACTTGTCCCCCTTGGGACCATCTATCCTCCTCCTCGGCTCACTAGGAGACCGACGAGGGGGCGTCGGCGGCGATGGTGCCTGCCGCCTGGTCGCAGACTTGTGGCCGTCCAAGCCGTGCGGATCCCTCCAGGGGCCACCGGGACGCCGCCACGCCGAGCCGCCGCTGCCGCTGCTGCTCGCATCCCAGCGCGACCGGTCGCGGTCGGCGCGGAACCCCTTGGGGAACTCGCGGCGGAAGCCAGAGAAGCTCTCGGAGCGGTGCATCGTGCGGTCCCCTCCATAGCCCCGCGGCGAGGGGGACTCCCGGTAGCGATGGTCGTAGAACCTGCCGCCGAAGCCGCTCCGGCGGTCGAACTCGTCGCTCTCGTACTCCGCGGGGCGGCGCCGCGGCGGGGACGGCGGCCCCCCGCGGTCGTAGAACCTCCGCCTGTCGCTGTCCGGGTCGTCGTCGTCGACGTAGGACGACCGCTGGCGCTTCATGCCAGATCGGCCGCGCCCGGGCTCGCCGAGAAGGGTGGGGGGGCTGCCGCTCGGGAGAGATAAGGAAGGAGCGGGTGAGCGAGTACGGGGAAATGCGTGCGCGAGGTGGCCGCTGCTGCTCGCGTCGCCTCGGCTTGCTTCCGGCTCACTCCTCCCCTCTTCCTCCCTCCCCCGGCTCTCGCTCGCTCCCGGCCACTCCCCTCCTAGTCGCGGTCAACGGGCGTCACCCAGATTTGGACCCGGGTCTCGGAGCCAGCCGGCCCTGCTTCCTCCTCTCTTTTTTTTACCGCCGACGGACGGAGCGCGGCGCAGGCCCGTGGTTTCTGACGCGCGGGAGTCGCTCGGCCGGGCCCGCCTTCATAGATGGCAAGCGCAGCGGATCCGGCGCCGAACAGGGGACGCGGGGCCAGGCGTCGTGGCGCGGTGGCGCGTGGCGGGGCGGGGCGAACGGCGATGGTGGACTCGTGGGCGTGGATGTGGTGAATTTTTGTCTAAAAAGACCACCTGCGGAGTGCTATTGTCAAAAAAGACCACCTGCGAGTGGCATTGTCAAAAAGGACCCCCCTGCCGCCAGCAGCGGAGGGCCCGGTGGGACCTGCCGCCACCACTCCTGGCGGCCGGCCGGTGTGTGGGACCTGCCGCCACTGCCGCCGGCGGCAGGGGGGAATCCCGTTGCGCGCTGTGCTGCGCCGTAACGGACGGCAGGTGGTGGGCCCTGCCGCCAGCAGCGGCGGCGGCAGGCACTGTGGGCCCTCGCTCGCGCGTCGAAAGCGCTCGCTAGCCGACGCCGCGTGACTGCGCTGAAAACGAGGCCGAGCCGGGCAGGAAACTGCCGACGTCTGCTTTCGCTTTTTTTAGTGCGGCACTGTAGTGATTACGCTGATTCCGAGGCTGACAAACTGTAATGACTGCGCGCGCGGGAACTGCAGTTAGTATTTTTTGCTAGATGCTGCTGCTGCGCGCGGGAACCTATTCTGCCGACAATACAGTGCTCGTATTCTATTTATACACGATGCCAGCGCTCTATCGCACACACACCCTGTCTGCTCTCTCACACAGACACACTGCCTACTCTCTCGCGCGCACACACTCAGTGGAGTAATTTGATCAAGGTATGATCTTTGCAATACATGAATTTTTTTGTGCATGCACGTTGCAAAGTAGTTAGTATTTTAGCCCGTTATTAGCTATGCGATGTTTACTTTTGAAATCATATAAACGTTTTCATATGAGATATTTTATAGCCCGTCATTTGCAATTATAGTAATATTTGTTAGAACAGTATGTTGAAGATGTTGTTATTAGGATTTATGTTAAACGTTTTGGTTTTAAATGTGTTGTTATTTCATGTGTTGTTATTTAATGTGTCATGTTTTTTAACATGCATGATTAAACGTTTTTTAACATGCATGATTAAATGTGTTGTTATTTCATGTGTCATTTTTTTAATAGTCAGCATGAGTTTGCCTTGCTCGAATCAAAGCATTAGGCCTAAGAAAATGAAGAGTGCGACTTTGCCTCGGGGGATGGAAGTAGTTCGTTGTTGGTGTGGCGATCTCTGCAAGGTGAGGGAGGTGACGGATTTTTCAGATTGGTTGGGCATGAAGTTTTTCATGTGCGCCAATTATGAGGAAGATCCACCCGTTGCTATTTCACCGTACGTCAGGCCTCCGGTATGTTTCAGTTATCAAGAATAAAGACGTTGTTGATATTATTATTGTGAATATATCACCGGTAATATATCAACGGGGTCGACCTATTATCACATGAAAACAAATTAGACGATCATGGGGATGGGGAGGGCCTTGACCCCTGCTGGCCACCCCTGCCTCCGTCACTACCGATGGGAACCAGTCCGCGGACAGCGATACGAGAGTCGGCCATCCAACAATGCCCGCGTACATTTCAAAACAAGTTGAACTAAACAGATGAATTTATCAAACATGACAGATTTCATTAAAGTTCGGACATAATTTACATAAGCCGGCTGATATTTTGACCGTTTAACTAAGAACTGGAGCAAAAAACACTAGGAGGCTAACTTGTAGCGGACGATGACGGTGCGAAATACCGTCAGATCCCTCGGTAGGGGTCCAAACGCAGCTGGAAGTCTTAAATCGGAGATCACACGAGGGTCTTACCCAGGTTCGGGCCTCCGAAGAGTAATACCCTACATCCTGCTTGTTTTGGTTATTCATGATGGAGGGATACCTCATGCGAGGGGTTACAATGGTGTATGAGATTGCTATATCTGAGAATAGATGCGCTTGAGAGTTCCCTGGCCTTCCCTTATATAGACGGTGGAGGCTGCTACTTGTTATAGGCATTGGGATTCCCCGAAGAGGAAGGATGATGTTGTTGGAAATATGCCCTAGAGGCAATAATAAATTGGTTATTATTATATTTCCTTGTTCATGATAATCGTTTATTATCCATGCTATAATTGTATTGATTGGAAACTCAAATACATGTGTGGGTACATAGACAACACTGTGTCCCTAGTAAGCCTCTAGTTGACTAGCTCGTTGATCAAAGATGGTTAAGGTTTCCTAGCCATTGACATGAGATGTCATTTGATAACGGGATCACATCATTAGGAGAATGATGTGATGGACAAGACCCAAACTGTAAACGTAGCATTTGATCGTGTCAGTTTATTGCTATTGTTTTCTGCATGTCAAGTATCTGTTCCTATGACCATGAGATCATGCAACTCCCTAACATCGGAGGAGTGCCTTGTGTGTATCAAACGTCTCAACGTAACTGGGTGACTATAAAGGTGCTCTACAGGTATCTCCGAGGGTGTCTGTTGGGTTGGCATGGATCAAGACTGGGATTTGTTACTCCGTATGACGGAGAGGTATCTCAGGGCCCACTCGGTAATACAACATCACAATGAGCCTTGCAAGCAATGTGACTAAAGTGTTAGCCACGAGATCTTGTATTACGGAACGAGTAAAGAGACTTGCCGGTAACGAGATTGAACTAGGTATAGTGATACCGACGATCGAATCTCGGGCAAGTAACATACCGAAGAACAAAGGGAACAGCATACGGGATTAACTGAATCCTTGACATAGAGGTTCGACCGATAAAGATCTTCGTAGAATATGTAGGAGCCAATATGGGCATCCAGGTCCCGCTATTGGTTATTGGCCGTAGAGGTGTCTCGGTCATGTCTACATAGTTCTCGAACCCGCAGGGTCTACACACTTAACGTTTGGTGACGATTAGTATAATTGAGTTATTATGTTGGTGACCGAAAGTTGTTCGGAGTCCCGGATAAGATCCCGGACATGACGAGGATCTCCGGAATAGTCCGGAGGTAAAGATTGATATATGTGATAATAGTGTTTTGATCTCTGGAAGGGTTCCGGAGTTCACCGGAAGGGGTTCCGGATGTTTACCGAAGTGTTCGGGTGCAGCAACACTTTATATGAGCCAAAGGGATAAAGCCCACAAGGTATTGGAAAGTGCAAAAGTAGTTTTGCTGCCGCGTAAGCGGTACTACCGCTTGGTGAAGCGGTACTACCGCTTGTGTGAAGCGGTACTACCGTCCAAGCGGTACTACCGCTTGTGTGAAGCGGTACTACCGCTTGTGCGCGGCTGTGCACGGTTCGGCAGGGATCCGAGTTGGACTCTTTCCCTGCGGGCCAAACCGACCTTGTGCGGGCAAAACCGACCCGGAGGAGGCTTTTACTCCAAGTTTAGACCCCAAGGCTCAACATATAAATAGAGGGGCAGGGCTAGCACACGGGACACATCAGGATTTCCCAAGCCGTGTGCCGGCAACCCTAGCCCTCTAGTTCCTCCGTCATAATCTCCGTAGTGCTTGGCGAAGCCCTGCAGAGATTGTTCCTCACCATCATCACCACGCCGTCGTGCTGCTGGAACTCAACCACTACTTCACCATCGCTTGCTGGATCGAGGAGGTGAAGGCGTCATCAAGCCGTACGTGTGTTGAACGCGGAGGTGCCGTCCGTTCGGCACTAGATCGGAAGGATCGTGATTGGATCGCGGGACGCTCGGCGATTTGGATCGCGAAGACGTTCGACTACATCAACCGCGTTTATTAACGCTTCCGCTTAGCGATCTACAAGGGTATGTAGATCCACTCTCCCTCTCGTAGATGCTCATCACCATGGATAGATCTTATGTGTGCGTAGGAAAATTTTTGTTTCCCATGCAACGTTCCACAACAGTGGCATCATGAGCTAGGTCTATGCGTAGATGAGATCTCGAGTAGAACACAAACGAGTTGTGGGCGTGGGTGTATACATATTGCTTGCCGTTACTAGTTGATACTTGATTCCGCGGTATTGTGAGATGAAGCGGCCTGGACCGACATTACGCGTACACTTACGCGAGACAGGTTCCTTCAACTAACATGTAACTTCGTTGCATAAAGATGGCTAGCGGGTGTCTGTCTCTCTCACTTTAGTTGAATCGATTTCAATGAAGAGGGTTCTTTTAGAAGATCAAAAAGCAATCACTACACCACGTTGTAGTTTTGCGTAGGTAAGAACGGTTCTTGCAAACCCGTAGCAGCCACGTAAAAATTTGCAACAACAATTAGAGGACGTCTAACTTGTTTTTGCAGGGTATGTTGTGATGTGATATGGCCAATTACATGATGAGATATATGTGATGTATGAGATGATCATGTTTTGTATAGAATATCACGACTTGCATGTCGATGAGTACGGCAACTGGCAGGAGCCATAGAGTTGTCTTTAATTATTGTATGACCTGCGTGTCAATCATTAAGCGCTATGTAATGCTTTACTTTATCGCTAAACGTTAGCAATAGTCGTGGAAGCAACAGTCGGCGCGACAACCTTATGGCGACACGTTGATGGAGATCATGGTGTCATGCCGGTGACGATGGAGATCATGCCGGTGCTTTGGAGATGGAGATCAAAAGCACAAGTTCATGGCCATATCATGTCACTTATGATTTGCATGTGATGTTAATCCTTTTTATGCATCTTATTTTGCTTAGGACGACGGTAGCATTATAAGGTGATCCCTCACTTAAATTTCAAGATAAAATTGTGTTCTCCCCAAGTGTGCACCGTTGCGAAAGTTCGTCGTTTCGAGACACGCCGTGATGATCGGGTGTGATAGACTCTACGTTCGCATACAACGGGTGTAAGCCATGTTACACGTGCGGAACACTCGGGTTAAACTTGACGAGCCTAGCATGTACAGACATGGCCTCGGAACACAAGAGACCGAAAGGTCGAACATGAGTCATATAGTAGATATGATCAACATGAAGATGTTCACCATTGAAACCACCTCAACTCACGTGATGATCGGACTTGAGTTGGTGGATTTGGATCATGTTACACTCGAATGATCGGAGGGATGTCAATTTGAGTGGGAGTTTTTTAAATATGATTAACTAAACTCATTATCTAAGAACAATAGTCTAAGTTGTCTTTGCTATATTTATGTTGTAGATCATGGCTCGCGCAGTAGCACCCCTGAATTTTAATGCGTTCCTAGAGAAAGCTAAGTTGAAAGATGATGGAAGTAACTTTGTGGACTGGGCCCGTAATCTAAGGATTATCCTTACGGCTTCCCAGAAGGCTTATGTCCTTGATGCACCGCTTGGTGATCCACCCGCTCCAGTTGAGTCTCTAGACGTTGTGAACGCCTGGCAGGCTCGTTCTGATGATTACTCAATAGTTCAATATGCAATGTTGTATGGCTTAGAACCGGGACTTCAAAGACGTTTTGAACGTCATGGAGCATATGAGATGTTCCAGGAGTTGAAGTTTATCTTTCAGAAGAATGCCCGGATCGAGAGATATGAGATCTCCGATAAATTCTATGCTTGCAAGATGGAGGAGAACGGGTCTATCAGTGATCACGTGCTCAGAATGTCTGGGTACTCTACCCGTCTGGCTGAATTGGGGATGCCCCTTCCGCCAGAGGCTATCACTGACAGAGTTCTTCAATCATTGCCACCTAGCTACAAGAGCTTCGTGTTGAACTATAACATGCACGGGATGAACAAGTCAGTCGCCGAGCTGTTTGCGATGCTGAAAGCCGCTGAGTCTGAAATTCAGAAGGAGCATCAAGTGTTGATGGTCAATAAAACCACTAGTTTCAAGAAAAATGGCAAGGGTAAGAAGGGTAACTCCAAGCAGAGTGGCAAAGCAGTTGCTCCTCTCGTGAAGAAACCCAAGGCTGGACCCAAACCAGAAACTGTGTGTTTTCATTGCAAGGGAACTGGACACTGGAAGCGGAATTGCCCCAAGTATTTGGCTGACAAGAAGGCGGCCAACAACAAACAAGGTATATATGATATACATGTTATTGATGTGTACCTTACCAACTCTCGTTGTAGTGCCTGGGTATTTGATACCGGTGCGGTTGCTCATATTTGCAACTCAAAACAGGAACCGCGGAATAGACGGAGGCTGGCAAAGGACGAAGTGACGATGCGCGTGGGAAATGGTTCCAAGGTTGATGTGATCGCCGTCGGCACGCTCGCTCTTCGATTACCGTCGTGATTAGTGATGAACCTAAATAAGTGTTATTTGGTGCCTGCGTTAAGCATGAACATTATATCTGGATCTTGTTTATTGCGAGACGGTTACTCATTTAAATCAGAGAATAATGGTTGTTCTATTTATATGAGTAATATCTTTTATGGTCATGCACCCGATGTGAAGGGTTTATTCTTATTGAATCTCGATAGTAATGATACACATGTTCATAACATTGATGCCAAAAGATGTAGAATTGATAATGATAATACCACTTTCTTGTGGCACTGCCGTTTAGGTCATATTGGCGTAAAACGCATGAAGAAGCTCCATGCTGATGGACTTTTGGAGTCACTTGATTTTGAATCACTTGACACATGTGAGCCATGCCTCATGGGCAAGATGACTAAAACGCCGTTCTCTGGAATAATGGAACGGGCAAGTGACTTATTGGAAATCATACATACTGATGTGTGCGGTCCGATGAGCATTAAGGCGCGCGGTGGTTATCGTTACTTTCTCACCTTCACTGATGACTTAAGTAGATATGGGTATATTTACTTAATGAAACACAAGTCTGAAACATTTGAAAAGTTCAAACAATTTCAGAGTGAAGTTGAGAATCATCGTAACAAGAAGATTAAATTCCTACGATCTGATCGAGGAGGAGAATATCTGAGTTATGAGTTTGGCAGTCACTTAAGACAGTGTGGAATTGTTTCACAATTAACACCGCCTGGAACACCACAGCGTAATGGTGTGTCCGAACGTCGTAATCGAACCTTATTGGATATGGTGCGATCTATGATGTCTCTTGCCGATTTGCCACTATCGTTTTGGGGTTATGCATTAGAGACAGCTGCATTCACTTTAAATAGGGCACCATCGAAATCCGTTGAGACGACGCCATATGAACTTTGGTTTGGCAAGAAGCCAAAGCTGTCGTTTCTTAAAGTTTGGGGATGTGATGCTTATGTCAAAAAGCTTCAGCCTGAAAAGCTGGAACCCAAAGCGGAGAAATGCGTCTTCATAGGATACCCAAAAGAGACAATTGGGTATACCTTCTACCTCAGATCCGAGGGCAAAGTGTTTGTCGCTAAAAACGGAACATTTCTTGAGAAAGAGTTTCTCTCGAAAGAATTGAGTGGGAGGAAGATAGAACTTGATGAGGTTGTTGAACCTTTACTTCAACCTGAGAGTAGCGCAGCACAGAAAGTTGTTTTTGTGGAGCCTACATTAGCTGAAGAAGAAGTTAATGATGATGATCATGAAGCTTTGGATCAAGTTGCTATCGAACCTCGTAGGTCGACAAGGACGCGTACTGCTCCTGAGTGGTACGGCAACCCTGTCTTAGAGGTCATGTTGTTAAACAACGATGAACCTACGAGCTATGGAGAAGCGATAATGGGCCCGGATTCCGAGAAGTGGTTAGAGGCCATGAAATCCGAGATGGGATCCATGTATGAAAACAAAGTATGGACTTTGGAAGTATTACCTGAAGGGCGTAAGGCCATTCAGAACAAATGGATCTTTAAGAGGAAGACGGACGCGGACGGTAATGTCACCGTCTCTAAAGCTCGACTTGTGGCAAAGGGTTTTTCACAAGTTCAAGGAGTTGACTACGATGAGACCTTCTCACCCGTAGCGATGCTTAAGTCCGTCAGAATCATGTTAGCAATAGCTGCCTTTTTTGATTATGAAATTTGGCAGATGGATGTCAAAACAGCGTTCCTTAACGGTTTCCTTAAGGAAGAGTTGTATATGATGCAACCAGAAGGTTTTGTCGATCCAGAGAATGCTGACAAAGTTTGCAAACTCCAGCGATCCATTTATGGACTGGTGCAAGCATCTCGGAGTTGGAATCTTCGTTTTGATGAGGTGATCAAAGCGTTCGAGTTTATACAAGTTTACGGAGAAGCTTGTATTTACAAGAAAGTGAGTGGGAGCTCTATAGCGTTTCTAATATTATATGTGGATGACATATTGCTGATTGGAAACAATATAGAAATGCTGGAAAGCGTAAAGGAATATTTGAACAAGAGTTTTCAATGAAGGACCTAGGAGAAGCTGCTTTCATATTAGGCATCAAGATCTATAGAGATAGATCGAGACGCTTAATAGGACTTTCACAAAGCACATACCTTGACAAAGTTTTGAAGAAGTTCAAAATGGATCAGTCCAAGAAGGGGTTCTTGCCTGTATTGCAAGGTGTGAAGTTGAGTAAGACTCAATGCCCAGTGACTGCAGAAGATAGAGAAAAGATGAGTGTCATCCCCTATGCTTCGGCCATAGGCTCTATCATGTATGCAATGCTGTGCACAAGACCCGATGTCAGCCTTGCCATAAGTATGGTCGGAAGGTTTCAAAGTGATCCAGGAATGGAACACTGGACGGCGGTCAAGAATATCCTGAAGTACCTGAAAAGGACTAAGGACATGTTTCTCGTTTATGGAGGTGATCAAGAGCTCGTCGTAAAGGGTTACGTCGATGCAAGCTTTGACACTGATCCGGATGACTCTAAGTCGCAAACCGGATACGTATTTATTCTTAATGGGGGTGCGGTTAGCTGGTGCAGTTCCAAGCAAAGCGTGGTAGCTGATTCTACATGCGAAGCGGAGTACATCGCTGCCTCGGAGGCGGCGAAAGAAGGTGTCTGGATGAAGGAGTTCATGACAGATCTTGGAGTAGTGCCTAGTGCACTTGACCCAATGACTCTGTTTTGTGATAATACTGGTGCCATTGCTCTAGCCAAGGAACCAAGATTTCACAAGAGGACCAGACACATAAAGCGACGTTTCAATTCCATCCGCGATTACATCAAGGAGGACGACATAAATATTTGCAAAGTACACACGGATCTGAATGTTGCAGATCCGATGACTAAACCTCTTCCAAGGGCTAAACATGAACAACACCAGAACTGCATGGGTGTTCGATTCATTACAATGTAAATCACATAGTGATGTGAACTAGATTATTGACTCTAGTGCAAGTGGGAGACTGTTGGAAATATGCCCTAGAGGCAATAATAAATTGGTTATTATTATATTTCCTTGTTCATGATAATCGTTTATTATCCATGCTATAATTGTATTGATTGGAAACTCAAATACATGTGTGGGTACATAGACAACACTGTGTCCCTAGTAAGCCTCTAGTTGACTAGCTCGTTGATCAAAGATGGTTAAGGTTTCCTAGCCATTGACATGAGATGTCATTTGATAACGGGATCACATCATTAGGAGAATGATGTGATGGACAAGACCCAAACTGTAAACGTAGCATTTGATCGTGTCAGTTTATTGCTATTGTTTTCTGCATGTCAAGTATCTGTTCCTATGACCATGAGATCATGCAACTCCCTGACATCGGAGGAGTGCCTTGTGTGTATCAAACGTCGCAACGTAACTGGGTGACTATAAAGGTGCTCTACAGGTATGTCCGAGGGTGTCTGTTGGGTTGGCATGGATCAAGACTGGGATTTGTTACTCCGTATGACGGAGAGGTATCTCAGGGCCCACTCGGTAATACAACATCACAATGAGCCTTGCAAGCAATGTGACTAAAGTGTTAGCCACGAGATCTTGTATTACGGAACGAGTAAAGAGACTTGCCGGTAACGAGATTGAACTAGGTATAGTGATACCGACGATCGAATCTCGGGCAAGTAACATACCGAAGAACAAAGGGAACAGCATACGGGATTAACTGAATCCTTGACATAGAGGTTCGACCGATAAAGATCTTCGTAGAATATGTAGGAGCCAATATGGGCATCCAGGTCCCGCTATTGGTTATTGGCCGTAGAGGTGTCTCGGTCATGTCTACATAGTTCTCGAACCCGCAGGGTCTACACACTTAACGTTTGGTGACGATTAGTATAATTGAGTTATTATGTTGGTGACCGAAAGTTGTTCGGAGTCCCGGATAAGATCCCGGACATGACGAGGATCTCCGGAATAGTCCGGAGGTAAAGATTGATATATGTGATAATAGTGTTTTGATCTCTGGAAGGGTTCCGGAGTTCACCGGAAGGGGTTCCGGATGTTTACCGAAGTGTTCGGGTGCAGCAACACTTTATATGAGCCAAAGGGATAAAGCCCACAAGGTATTGGAAAGTGCAAAAGTAGTTTTGCTGCCGCGTAAGCGGTACTACCGCTTGGTGAAGCGGTACTACCGCCCGAGCGGTACTACCGCTTGTGTGAAGCGGTACTACCGTCCAAGCGGTACTACCGCTTGTGTGAAGCGGTACTACCGCTTGTGCGCGGCTGTGCACGGTTCGGCAGGGATCCGAGTTGGACTCTTTCCCTGCGGGCCAAACCGACCTTGTGCGGGCAAAACCGACCCGGAGGAGGCTTTTACTCCAAGTTTAGACCCCAAGGCTCAACATATAAATAGAGGGGCAGGGCTAGCACACGGGACACATCAGGATTTCCCAAGCCGTGTGCCGGCAACCCTAGCCCTCTAGTTCCTCCGTCATAATCTCCGTAGTGCTTGGCGAAGCCCTGCAGAGATTGTTCCTCACCATCATCACCACGCCGTCGTGCTGCTGGAACTCAACCACTACTTCACCATCGCTCGCTGGATCGAGGAGGTGAAGGCGTCATCAAGCCGTACGTGTGTTGAACGCGGAGGTGCCGTCCGTTCGGCACTAGATCGGAAGGATCGTGATTGGATCGCGGGACGCTCGGCGATTTGGATCGCGAAGACGTTCGACTACATCAACCGCGTTTATTAACGCTTCCGCTTAGCGATCTACAAGGGTATGTAGATCCACTCTCCCTCTCGTAGATGCTCATCACCATGGATAGATCTTATGTGTGCGTAGGAAAATTTTTGTTTCCCATGCAACGTTCCACAACAGATGTAGTATAGTAGCAAATAGTATTTTCCTCGGTTAAAAACCAAGGTTTATCGAACCAGTAGGAGACAGCACACAAACAAAATAAGCGGTACTTGCACATACACACACAAAGCAAATGCTTGCAGGCAAGAGGGTTGTCAATCCCCTTGTTCTCGCCAATTGCAAGGATTAAATCTGATAGTGGTAGATATATACAATAAAATAAAAACAACGAGAAAATTTAGGGTTTTAGTAAACATGGAAAATGGACTCGGGGACCATAGGTTCACTAGAGGCATCTCTCTCATAAGCATTGCAACGGTGGGTAAACAAATTACTGTTGGCCAATTGATAGAATATCGCATAGTTATGATGATTCTTCATGGCATAATTAACATATAGGCATTACGCCCGTGACAAGTTGACCGTTAAACTTACTGATGTCTGCTGCTATTACTCCACCCCAAGACCGCTATCTAGCATGCATCTCAAAGTATTAAGTTCATGACAAATAGAGTAACGCTTTAAGCAAGATGACATAATGTAGACAGAATAAGATCATGCAATATGTTCAAACCCCGTCGTTTTACCCTTAGTAGCAACAATATAAATACGTGCCTTGCAACTCCTCCTGTCACAGAGTAAGGACACCGCAAGATTAAATCTACTACCATGCACCTCTCCCACTGAAGATAAATCGATCTAATTGGCCAAAAGAGATAGATAGATCGGAGAGAAATACAAGGCTATAAAATCACACATAAATAAATCTCAGAAAAGACTCAAATACTTTCAATGAATAATAACCCATAATTCATCGGATCCCAACAAACACACCGCAAAAATTTACATCGGATTGATCTCAGATGAGATCATTGTATTGAAGATCAAAAGAGAGAGAGAAAGCCATCTAGATACTACTATGGACCCGTAGGTTTTGTGGGAACTACTCATACATCATCATGGAGGAAGCAAGGTCGATGAAGATTGCCTCCCCAATGGTTTCCCTCTTCGGTAGAGTACCAAAAAAGGCCCCCAGATGGGATCGCGGAAGAACAGAGGCTTGCGGCGTCGATAAAATTGTTTCAGGACCTCCCTTGAGGGTTTTGGATATATGAGAATTTATAGCGCTGGAATTAGGTCAAACAGAGGCAAAGGGGGCCACAAGGCACATGGGCGCCCCTTGCCTTGTGGCCCCCTCATGTAACTTATGGCGTTCCCCCGAAGCTTCCAGGGTCTCTTTTTGTCTAGAAAAAATCGTCAAAAAGTTTCGTCGTGTTTGGACTTCGTTTGGTATGGATTTTCTGAAAAACCAAAAACATGCAGAAAACAGGAGCTGACACTGGGCACTGAGTTAATAGGTTAGTCCATAAAAACAATATAAAATGGCATATAAAGTATACAACATTGATAATATAATAGCATGAAACAATACAAAATTATAGATACGCTGGAGATGTATCAGCATCCCAAAACTTAATTCCTGCTCGTCCTCTAGTAGGTAAATGATAAAAACAGAATTTTTGATGTGAAATGCTACCTAACATGTCTTAGTCATGTAATTCATTTGTGGTATGAATATTGGGAAGCGATGATTTAATATATATCAAAACGATAATATGCAAGAATGCTAGAAAATAATCATTACCCTTGAAAATAAAGAGTGATAGCGAATGTTATTCCTACTCATTTAATCATGTAAGCATGGCATAGCTCGATCTTCCTAACATAAAGTATAAATCATGAGTCACCCCGGTGCCAAACCAAGCAATTGTATCATACTTTTTTCTCGCTTCAGCTTTTTCAACTCCACTCAATACATGAGCGTGAGCCATGGACTTAGCACTTTGGATGGCAAAGAGAATGATGGTAGGGGTTTATAAGGGAAGACAAAAATTTGAGAAAGTCTCGCATCAACTCGGCGGATCGTTAGGCAATGGAGAGGCCTTACAATCGATATCGATGCGAGGAGTAGGGGTTGACATGCAACGGATGCACTAGAGTTATAAGTGTATGCAAGCTCTCTATATGAAACTAAGTGGGTGTATGCATCCAACTTGCTTGCTCATGAAGACCTCGAGCATTTGAGGAAGCTCGTCATCGGAATATACAAGCCAAATTATATAATGTAAAATTCCCACTAGTATATGAAAGTGAAAAATAATGGAGACTCTCTATATGAAGAACATGATGCTACTTTGAAGCACAAGTGTGGAAAAGGGATAGTAGCATTGCCCCTTCTCTCTATTTCTCTCATTTTTTCCTTTTTCTTTTCTCATTTTTTTAGAACAATATCATGAACCTCATCCCCACTTTTTCAAGGACTCATTAGTCTCCATCATTCTTTTACTCACTGGGACAATGCTCTAATAATGATGATCATCACACTTCTATTTACTTACAACTCGATAAACTGAGTAATATGACTCTATATGAATGCCTCTGGCAGTGTACCAGGATGTGCAGTGATCTAGGGTAACATATATAATAATGATGAACGGTGGCTTTGCCACAAAATATCATGTCAGCTCTATATGATCATGCAAAGCAAAATGACAATGAATGAGCAATTGCCTTACTGAAAGAACATGCGCTGCCCCCATGTTTGGTTTTGGTAATTGATGACAATCCCTATGGACTAATGGTTGCCTTGAGTTATATTTGAAGGATTTGTCCATAGGCTTTGCTTGTAGACCATATGTTGGTCTCAAGGTGATTTGAAGAAGAATATGAGATGACCAAGGTGGTTATTCATGGAGTTATCCAAAGATTGGTCATGTAAGAGATGAGCCTATTGCAAGCACGTCTTGAAGAAGAAGATTGTGTGGACATTCATGTTTACCTTCAAGACATCATCTTAATGAAGAGAATTGGAAAGATTCAAGGTTGATCAAGACTAAATATGAAGAGTGATTCAAGTTGATCAACACACAAAGCGTAGAAGATGTACCGAGTAGGATCAAGTGATCTCACGGTATGGTAAGCATTGTCCATTACGCTTTGGGTACTAACCCATGTTCTATGCGAGAGTTCTATGTGGGGTTAGGTATATGTCCATGGGCTTGCGTCAAGAGGAAGATCTCATTCAACCCATGGAGGATGACATCAAGTGGTGATCGTCATCAAGATTGCGGTGTGCAAGTTCAAGTGGAGCATCACGAAGAGATCACATGCTTGAAGCTTGCCGTCCATTGTGGTGACAATGGACTTGTGAAGATGTGCCGAAGAGTGGCTCACCCATAGTGGAGTATGGGGGAGCAATCAACTAGTCTTCATCGAGCCGGCGCAATCAAGAAAGGTGGTCCAACTTGAGGAGGTCAAGATCGTCATCATCTAGCTCAAGTGGACTATGCGCAAGGCAAAGGTTTGCCCTTGATAGGTTTTCTATTTTACCGGTCTCATGGTGGTAGTTGGGAGACTGGGTTATAGGATCGATAGCCGTACTATCAAGGGGGGCTCTCAAGTGAGTAGCTTGATCGTATCGTTCGTAGAGAGCTCAAACCATTGCATCCTTGCATCATCTTTCTTGGTTCTTGTTTGGTATTTCTCTTTGTGAGTTTTTGAGCTTATGGTCATCTTCATGACAAGCTCGAGTTCATCGAAAACGGAGTTCATATATGCATCTTCTATGATGTTTTCGATGTTGGAGTTTATGCCGGTTCTTCATTCATAGAGGTTTCTCATCTCTATATCTTAGGCATTTCTCCACTGCCACTTCTTATTATAACCAGTCGATGTTGGATAGTATTTGTCGTCATCTATCCAACAAGCTTGAGTTTGCTCAATTCGGAGCTCATTTGCAGAAGTTATGGCAGTTCTGGTTTTATTTGTATCCTCTGTTTTCTGTGGATTTTCAGTGGCATGCAAGCGGTAGTACCGCTGGTGCCCACGGTAGTACCGCTGGGTACTTCCGTGGCACTGCCGCTTGGGGTTTCCCCGAGCGTGCAACTCTCTATTGCCAGTTTTCCATTCACGGTAGTAGCACGGTAGTACCGCTCTGGCGGTACTACCGCCGCCACTACCGCTTGCGGGGTTTCCTCAGTGCACGCTTCTGTTTCCATTTTCCCTTAAGCGGTAGTAGAGCGGTACTAGGACGGTAGTACCGCTTCTCACGGTACTGCCGCCCTGGCTGCCTCTACTACTGCTGTCTCTCCTGGTCTAAACCCCCTAAGCGGTAGTACCGCCAGGGGAAGCAGTAGTACCACTCCGGCGGCACTACCGTGGTACACTTAGTGTGTTTCAGGCTAGTGCGAGGTTGTACCGCCTAAGCGGTAGTACCGCTTGGCTGCGGGCGCAGGGCAGATAACGGTTGATTTTCCCCCTCCTATAAAAGGGGGTCTTCTTCCCCATTGGACCTTAATCCTTTTAGCTCGTGTTCTTCCCCCATTGTTGACCTTCTTCGAGCTTGCTATCTCTCTATCCCTCCAATGATTCTTACTAGTTCTTGAGGGAAAAGAGAGAGGAGATCTAGATCTACGTTTCCACCAATCACTTTCTCCTCTATGTGAGGGGAACCCCTTGGATCTAGATCTTGGAGTTCTTCGTGTTCTCTTCTTCGTTCTTCCTCTCATTTTCCTCCCTAGCATTAGTTGCTTTGGTGGGATTTGGGAGAGAAGGACTTGGGCACTCCGTGTGCCCTTGCCATTGCATTTGGTGCATCGGTTTGAGTTCTCCACGGTGATACGTGGAAGTGAAGTTTGAGAAGCTTATTACTCTTGGGTGCTTGGCACCCTAGAGCTTGTTCCTCTTGGGTGCTTTGGCGCCCTAGACGGTTGGTGGTGCCTCGGAGCTCAATCATTGTGGTGCAAAGCTCCGGGCAAGTGTCGGGGTCTCCAATTAAGTTGTGGAGATTGCCCCGAGCATTTGAGGTCACCGCGGAAGCCATAGTTTATTGTGGTGAAGCTCCGTGGTGTTGTTGGGAGCCTCCAATTAAGTTGTGGAGTTTGCCCCAACCTTGTTTGTACGGGTTCGGTGACCGCCCTCAAGGGTCCCTTGGTGGAATCACGACATCTTGCATTGTGCGAGGGCGTGAGGAGATTACGGTGGCCCTAGTGGCTTCTTGAGGAGCATTGTGCCTCCACACCGCTCCAAACGGAGATTAGCATCCGCAAGGGTGTGAACTTCGGGATACATCGTCGTCTCCGCGTGCCTCGGTTATCTCTTACCCGAGCCCTTTACTTATGCACTTTACTTTGTGATAGCCATAGTGTTTCTTGTTATATATCTTGCTATCACTTAGTTGTTTATCTTGCTTAGCATAAGTTGTTGGTGCACATAGGTGAGCCTAGTCGTTTTAGGTTTCGTGCTTGACAAATTAAACGCTAGTTTTATTCCGCATTTGTTCAAGCCTTAACCGTATTTTTTTTAAAGCGCCTATTCACCCCCCCCCCCCTCTAGGCGACATCCACGATCTTTCACTTACCTCAAAAGATATAAGTGAAGCATAATGAGCATTCTATAAATTGCGATGAATGTGTGTCTCACATAATTGGTGTGATCAGGAAACAACGATTGTGGAAACAAGCAAACAAATAAAACAAAGACACACTTACGCTCCAAGCAAAACACATATCAGGTGATGAATCTCTACTCCTAAGGGACGACTTGGTAGTCTCCGTTCGCCCGGTTTATTTTCGTCTCAACCTCCCACATTTGTCTGGTTTTTTTTTGTCCCTCCTCCCACCATCATCTATTTCGTCTGGTTTTTTTCGTCATCCTCCCGTCATCATAAAAAAAACCAGGAAACGAGCCCCCTCGCACGTAACGAAAACGACAAAAAATCAGACGAACTAGAGGAGACTAGTAAGCGTGCACGTGTAACACACGTATAATCATAGGAAACAATTTCCTCCTTCATCATACTTAGCAGACGACTATTTAAAGAAAATAAGAAGTCTCGCTATCGTATGTATATGTCACACATCAAGGGCAATCAAAGAAGTCTAGTGTATAGTAAAACGGTAGTAAAATATCCTAGAATGTCTATATTTTGTAATGCAAACTTCATAGTAATTATGATACGTGCAAAAATTGTCCAAATGAACATGACAGAGATGCAAACGTGGATCAAAGTTGTAAAGTTTCTCATAGGTATAACTCATTAAGAGCCATACACTGTCGCAGGGAAAAGCATTCGCTTTTAATGCAGTGAAAAAGGTAAAATCATAGTATGATTGTTCATAGTTCTTACATGATGAACCATAATTTTCCACAAAAATACAAGGAAAAAAGGATCATATATTATCTGATTTAAGAGCATGATCATGTCATGCATGTATGAGAATAACGCCAAATTCACAAATAAACTTCAATCACAAGTAGAACAATGTCACGTGTGTTGGAAATATGCCCTAGAGGCAATAATAAATTAGTTATTATTATATTTCCTTGTTCATAATAATCGTTTATTATCCATGCTATAATTGTATTGATTGGAAACTCAAATACATGTGTGGGTACATAGACAACACTGTGTCCCTAGTAAGCCTCTAGTTAACTAGCTCGTTGATCAAAGATGGTTAAGGTTTCCTAGCCATGGACATGAGATGTCATTTGATAACGGGATCACATCATTAGGAGAATGATGTGATGGACAAGACCCAAACTATAAACGTAGCATGTGATCGTGTCAGTTTATTGCTATTGTTTTTCTGCATGTCAAGTATCTGTTCCTATGATCATGAGATCATGCAACTCCCTGACATCGGAGGAGTACCTTGTGTGTATCAAACGTCGCAACGTAACTGGGTGACTATAAAGGTGCTCTACAGGTATCTCCGAGGATGTCTGTTGGGTTGGCATGGATCAAGACTGGGATTTGTTACTCCGTGTGACGGAGAGGTATCTCAGGGCCCACTCGGTAATACAACATCACAATGAGCCTTGCAAGCAATGTGACTAAAGTGTTAGCCACGAGATCTTGTATTACGGAACGAGTAAAGAGACTTGCCAGTAACGAGATTGAACTAGGTATAGAGATACCGACGATCGAATCTCGGGCAAGTAACATACCGAAGAACAAAGGGAACATCATACGGGATTAACTAAATCCTTGACATAGAGGTTCGACCGATAAAGATCTTCGTAGAATATGTAGGAGCCAATATGGGCATCCAGGTCCCGCTATTGGTTATTGATCGTAGAGGTGTCTCGGTCATGTCTACATAGTTCTCGAACCCGCAGGGTCTACACACTTAACGTTTGGTGACGATTAGTATAGTTGAGTTATTTTGTTGGTGACCGAAGGTTGTTCGGAGTCCCGGATAAGATTCCGGACATGACGAGGATCTCTGGAAGAGTCCGGAGGTAAAGATTGATATATGTGATAATAGTGTTTTGATCTCCGGAAGGATTCCGGAATTCACCGGAAGGGGTTCCGGATGTTTACCGAAGTGTTCGGGTGCAGCAACACTTTATATGAGCCAAAGGGATAAAGCCCACGAGGTATTGGAAAGTGCAAAAGGAAGTTTTGCTGCTGCCTTAAGCGGTACTACCGCTGGTAAGGCAGTACTACCGCATAAGCGGTACTACCGCGTAAGCGGTACTACCGCTTGTGTGAAGCGGTACTACCGCGTAAAGCGGTACTACCGCTTGTGTGAAGCGCTACTACCGCTCAAGCGGTACTACCGCTCGTGAGCGGTACTACCGCTTGTACGCGATACTGCTGGAATCCGAGTTAGACTCTTTCCGTGCGGGCCAAACCGACCTTGTGCGGGCAAAACCGACCTTGTGGAGGCTTTCTCTCCAAGTTTAGACCCCAGGGCTCAACATATAAATAGAGGGGCAGGGCTAACACACGGGACACATCAAGATTTCCCAAGCCGTGTGTCGGCAACCCTAACCCTCTAGTTCTCCCGTCATAATCTCCGTAGTGCTTGGCGAAGCCCTGCAGAGATTGTTCCTCACCACCATCACCACGCCGTCGTGCTGCCGGAACTCATCTACTACTTCACCATCGCTCGCTGGATCGAGGAGGTGAAGGCGTCATCAAGCCGTACGTGTGTTGAACGCGGAGGTGCCGTCCGTTCGGCACTAGTTCGTGATCGGATCGAGGGACGACTTGCGATTTGGATCGCGGAGACGTTCGACTACATCAACCGCGTTTCTTAACGCTTCCGCTTAGCAATCTACAAGGGTATGTAGATTCACTCTCCCTCTCGTAGATGCTCATCACCATGGATAGATCTTGTGTGTGCGTAGGAAAATTTTTGTTTCCCATGCAACGTTCCCCAACAGTAGTATTAGAGCTAGGTCTATGCGTAGATGAGATCTCGAGTAGAACACAAACGAGTTGTGGGCGTGGGTGTATACATATTGCTTGCCGTTACTAGTTGATACTTGATTCGGCGGTATTGTGAGATGAAGCGGCCCGGACCAACATTACTCGTACGCTTACGAGAGACCGGTTCCTTCAACTGACATGTAACTTCGTTGCATAAAGATGGCTAGCGGGTGTCTGTCTCTCTCACTTTAGTTGAATCGATTTCAATGAAGAGGGTTCTTTTAGAAGATCAAAAAGCAATCACTACACCACGTTGTGGTTTTGCGTAGGTAAGAACGGTTCTTTCAAACCCGTAGCAGCCACGTAAAATTTGCAACAACAATTAGAGGACGTCTAACTTGTTTTTGCAGGGTATGTTGTGATGTGATATGGCCAATTACATGATGAGATATATGTGATGTATGAGATGATCATGTGTTGTATAGAATATCACGACCTGCATGTCGATGAGTACGGCAACTGGCAGGAGCCATAGAGTTGTCTTTAATTATTTTCGCCGTTTTGCTTTACTTTATCGCTATGAGTTAGCAATAGTCATGGAAGCAACAGTCGGCGCGACAACCTCATGGCGACACGTTGATGGAGATCAAGATGATGGAGATCATGGTGTCATGCCGGTGACGATGGAGATCATGCCGGTGCTTTGGAGATGGAGATCAAAAGCACGAGTTCATGGCCATATCATGTCACTTATGATTTGCATGTGATGTTAATCCTTTTATGCATCTTATTTTGCTTAGGACGACGGTAGCATTATAAGGTGATCCCTCACTTAAATTTCAAGATAAAATTGTGTTCTCCCCGAGTGTGCACCGTTGCGAAAGTTCGTCGTTTCGAGACACCACGTGATGATCGGGTGTGATAGACTCTACGTTCACATACAACGGGTGCAAGCCAGTGTTGCACATGCGGAACACTCGGGTTAAACTTGACGAGCCTAGCATGTACAGACATGGCCTCGGAACACAAGAGACCGAAAGGTCGAACATGAGTCATATAGTAGATATGATCAACATGAAGATGTTCACCAGTGAAACCACCTCAACTCACGTGATGATCGGACTTGAGTTGGTGGATTTGGATCATGTTACACTCGAATGACCGGAGGGATGTCTATTTGAGTGGGAGTTTTTAAGTAATATAATTAACTAAACTCATTATCTTGAACAATAGTCTAAGTTGTCTTTGCTATATTTATGTTGTAGATCATGGCTCGCGCAGTAGCATCCCTAAATTTTAATGCGTTCCTAGAGAAAGCTAAATTGAAAGATGATGGAAGTAACTGTTGGGGAACGTTGCATGGGAAACAAAAATTTTCCTACGCACACGCAAGATCTATCCATGGTGATGAGCATCTACGAGAGGGAGAGTGAATCTACATACCCTTGTAGATCGCTAAGCGGAAGCGTTAATAAACGCGGTTGATGTAGTCGAACGTCTTCGCGATCCAAATCGCCGAGCGTCCCGCGATCCAATCACGATCCTTCCGATCTAGTGCCGAACGGACAGCACCTCCGCGTTCAACACACGTACGGCTTGATGACGCCTTCACCTCCTCGATCCAGCGAGCGATGGTGAAGTAGTGGTTGAGTTCCAGCAGCACGACGGCGTGGTGATGGTGGTGAGGAACAATCTCTGCAGGGCTTCGCCAAGCACTACGGAGATTATGACGGAGGAACTAGAGGGTTAGGGTTGCCGCACACGGCTTGGGGAAATCTTGATGTGTCCCGTGTGCTAGCCCTGCCCCTCTATTTATATGTTGAGCCTTGGGGTCTAAACTTGGAGTAAAAGCCTCCTCCGGGTCGGTTTTGCCCGCACAAGGTCGGTTTGGCCCGCAGGGAAAGAGTCCAACTCGGCTCCCTGCCGAACCGTGCACAGCCGCGCACAAGCGGTAGTACCGCTTCACACAAGCGGTAGTACCGCTTGGGCGGTAGTACCGCTTCACACAAGCGGTAGTACCGCTCGGGCGGTAGTACCGCTTCACACAAGCGGTAGTACCGCTCCGGCGGTAGTACCGCTTCACCAAGCGGTAGTACCGTTTACGCGGCAGCAAAACTACTTTTGCACTTTCCAATACCTTGTGGGCTTTATCCCTTTGGCTCATATAAAGTGTTGCTGCACCCGAACACTTCGGTAAACATCCGGAACCCCTTCCGGTGAACTCCGGAACCCTTCCAGAGATCAAAACACTATTATCACATATATCAATCTTTACCTCCGGACTATTCCGGAGATCCTCGTCATGTCCGGGATCTTATCCGGGACTCCGAACAACTTTCGGTCACCAACATAATAACTCAATTATACTAATCGTCACCAAACGTTAAGTGTGTAGACCCTGCGGGTTCGAGAACTATGTAGACATGACCGAGACACCTCTACGGCCAATAACCAATAGCGGGACCTGGATGCCCATATTGGCTCCTACATATTCTACGAAGATCTTTATCGGTCGAACCTCTATGTCAAGGATTCAGTTAATCCCGTATGCTGTTCCCTTTGTTCTTCGGTATGTTACTTGCCCGAGATTCGATCGTCGGTATCACTATACCTAGTTCAATCTCGTTACCGGCAAGTCTCTTTACTCGTTCCGTAATACAAGATCTCGTGGCTAACACTTTAGTCACATTGCTTGCAAGGCTCATTGTGATGTTGTATTACCGAGTGGGCCCTGAGATACCTCTCCGTCATACGGAGTAACAAATCCCAGTCTTGATCCATGCCAACCCAACAGACACCCTCGGAGATACCTGTAGAGCACCTTTATAGTCACCCAGTTACGTTGCGACGTTTGATACACACAAGGTATTCCTCCGGTGTTAGTGAGTTGCATGATCTCATGGTCAAAGGAACAGATACTTGACATGCAGAAAACAATAGCAATAAACTGACACGATCAAATGCTACGTTTACAGTTTGGGTCTTGTCCATCACATCATTCTCCTAATGATGTGATCCCGTTATCAAATGACATCTCATGTCAATGGCTAGGAAACCTTAACCATCTTTGATCAACGAGCTAGTCAACTAGAGGCTTACTAGGGACACAGTGTTGTCTATGTACCCACACATGTATTTGAGTTTCCAATCAATACAATTATAGCATGGATAATAAACGATTATCATTAACAAGGAAATATAATAATAACCAATTTATTATTGCCTCTAGGGCATATTTCCAACAGTCTCCCACTTGCACTAGAGTCAATAATCTAGTTCACATCACTATGTGATTTACATTGTAATGAATCGAACACCCATGCAGTTCTGGTGTTGTTCATGTTTAGCCCTTGGAAGAGGTTTAGTCATCGGATCTGCAACATTTAGATCCGTGTGTACTTTGCAAATATTTATGTCGTCCTCCTTGATGTAATCGCGGATGGAATTGAAACGTCGCTTTATGTGTCTGGTCCTCTTGTGAAATCTTGGTTCCTTGGCTAGAGCAATGGCACCAGTATTATCACAAAACAGAGTCATTGGGTTAAGTGCACTAGGCACTACTCCAAGATCTGTCATGAACTCCTTCATCCAGACACCTTCCTTCGCCGCCTCCGAGGCAGCGATGTACTCCGCTTCGCATGTAGAATCTGCTACCAAGCTTTGCTTGGAACTGCACCAGCTAACCGCACCCCCATTAAGAATAAATACGTATCCGGTTTGCGACTTAGAGTCATCCGGATCAGTGTCAAAGCTTGCATCGACGTAACCCTTTACGACGAGCTCTTGATCACCTCCATAAACGAGAAACATGTCCTTAGTCCTTTTCAGGTACTTCAGGATATTCTTGACCGCCGTCCAGTGTTCCATTCCTGGATCACTTTGAAACCTTCCGACCATACTTATGGCAAGGCTGACATCGGGTCTTGTGCACAGCATTGCATACATGATAGAGCCTATGGCCGAAGCATAGGGGATGACACTCATCTTTTCTCTATCTTCTGCAGTCACTGGGCATTGAGTCTTACTCAACTTCACACCTTGCAAAACAGGCAAGAACCCCTTCTTGGACTGATCCATTTTGAACTTCTTCAAAATCTTATCAAGGTATGTGCTTTGTGAAAGTCCTATTAAGCGTCTTGATCTATCTCTATAGATCTTGATGCCTAATATGAAAGCAGCTTCTCCTAGGTCCTTCATTGAAAAACTCTTGTTCAAATATTCCTTTACGCTTTCCAGCATTTCTATATTGTTTCCAATCAGCAATATGTCATCCACATATAATATTAGAAACGCTATAGAGCTCCCACTCACTTTCTTGTAAATACAAGCTTCTCCGTAAACTTGTATAAACTCGAACGCTTTGATCACCTCATCAAAACGAAGATTCCAACTCCGAGATGCTTGCACCAGTCCATAAATGGATCGCTGGAGTTTGCAAACTTTGTCAGCATTCTCTGGATCGACAAAACCTTCTGGTTGCATCATATACAACTCTTCCTTAAGGTAACCGTTAAGGAACGCTGTTTTGACATCCATCTGCCAAATTTCATAATCGAAAAAGGCAGCTATTGCTAACATGATTCTGACGGACTTAAGCATCGCTACGGGTGAGAAGGTCTCATCGTAGTCAACTCCTTGAACTTGTGAAAAACCCTTTGCCACAAGTCGAGCTTTATAGACGGTGACATTACCGTCCGCGTCCGTCTTCCTCTTAAAGATCCATTTGTTCTGAATGGCCTTACGCCCTTCAGGTAATACTTCCAAAGTCCATACTTTGTTTTCATACATGGATCCCATCTCGGATTTCATGGCCTCTAACCACTTCTCGGAATCCGGGCCCATCATTGCTTCTCCATAGCTCGTAGGTTCATCGTTGTCTAACAACATGACTTCTAAGACAGGGTTGCCGTACCACTCGGGAGCAGTACGCGTCCTTGTCGACCTACGAGGTTCGATAGCAACTTGATCCAAAGTTTCATGATCATCATCATTAACTTCCTCTTCAGCTAATGTAGGCTCCACAGAAACAACTTTCTGAAGCTGCGCTACTCTCAGGTTGAAGTAAAGGTTCAACAACCTCATCAAGTTCTATCTTCCTCCCACTCAATTCTTTCGAGAGAAACTCTTTCTCAAGAAATGTTCCGTTTTTAGCGACAAACACTTTGCCTTCGGATCTGAGGTAGAAGGTATACCCAACTGTCTCTTTTGGGTATCCTATGAAGACGCATTTCTCCGCTTTGGGTTCCAGCTTTTCAGGCTGAAGCTTTTTGACATAAGCATCACATCCCCAAACTTTAAGAAACGACAGCTTTGGCTTCTTGCCAAACCAAAGTTCATATGGCGTCGTCTCAACGGATTTCGATGGTGCCCTATTTAAAGTGAATGCAGCTGTCTCTAATGCATAACCCCAAAACGATAGTGGCAAATCGGCAAGAGACATCATAGATCGCACCATATCCAATAAGGTTCGATTACGACGTTCGGACACACCATTACGCTGTGGTGTTCCAGGCGGTGTTAATTGTGAAACAATTCCACACTGTCTTAAGTGACTGCCAAACTCATAACTCAGATATTCTCCTCCTCGATCATATCGTAGGAATTTAATCTTCTTGTTACGATGATTCTCAACTTCACTCTGAAATTGTTTGAACTTTTCAAATGTTTCAGACTTGTGTTTCATTAAGTAAATATACCCATATCTACTTAAGTCATCAGTGAAGGTGAGAAAGTAACGATAACCACCTGCGCGCCTCAATGCTCATCGGACCGCACACATCAGTATGTATGATTTCCAATAAGTCACTTGCCCGTTCCATTGTTCCAGAGAACGGAGTTTTAGTCATCTTGCCCATGAGGCATGGCTCACATGTGTCAAGTGATTCAAAATCAAGTGACTCCAAAAGTCCATCAGCATGGAGCTTCCTCATGCGTTTTACGCCAATATGACCTAAACGGCAGTGCCACAAGAAAGTGGTATTATCATTATCAATTCTACATCTTTTGGCATCAATGTTATGAACATGTGTATCATTACTTTCGAGATTCAATAAGAATAAACCCCTCACATCGGGTGCATGACCATAAAAGATATTACTCATATAAATAGAACAACCATTATTCTCTGATTTAAATGAGTAACCGTCTCGCAATAAACAAGATCCAGATATAATGTTCATGCTTAACGCAGGCACCAAATAACACTTATTTAGGTTCATCACTAATCCCGACGGTAATCGAAGAGCGAGCGTGCCGACGGCGATCACATCAACCTTGGAACCATTTCCCACGCGCATCGTCACTTCGTCCTTTGCCAGCCTCCGTCTATTCCGCAGTTCCTGTTTTGAGTTGCAAATATGAGCAACCGCATCGGTATCAAATACCCAGGTACTACAACGAGAGTTGGTAAGGTACACATCAATAACATGTATATCATATATACCTTGTTTGTTGTTGGCCGCCTTCTTGTCAGCCAAATACTTGGGGCAATTCCGCTTCCAGTGTCCAGTTCCCTTGCAATGAAAACACACAGTTTCTGGTTTGGGTCCAGCCTTGGGTTTCTTCACGAGAGGAGCAACTGCTTTGCCACTCTTCTTGGAGTTACCCTTCTTACCCTTGCCATTTTTCTTGAAACTAGTGGTTTTATTGACCATCAACACTTGATGCTCCTTCTGAATTTCAGACTCAGCGGCTTTCAGCATCGCAAACAGCTCGGCGACTGACTTGTTCATCCCGTGCATGTTATAGTTCAACACGAAGCTCTTGTAGCTAGGTGGCAATGATTGAAGAACTCTGTCAGTGATAGCCTCTGGCGGAAGGGGCATCCCTAACTCAGCCAGACGGGTGGAGTACCCAGACATTCTGAGCACGTGATCACTGATAGACCCGTTCTCCTCCATCTTGCAAGCATAGAACTTATCGGAGATCTCATATCTCTCGATCCGGGCATTCTTCTGAAAGATAAACTTCAACTCCTGGAACATCTCATATGCTCCATGACGTTCAAAACGTCTTTGAAGTCCCGGTTCTAAGCCATACAACATTGCACATTGAACTATTGAGTAATCATCAGAACGAGCCTGCCAGGCGTTCACAACGTCTAGAGACTCAACTGGAGCGGGTGGATCACCAAGCGGTGCATCAAGGACATAAGCCTTCTGGGAAGCCGTAAGGATAATCCTTAGATTACGGGCCCAGTCCACAAAGTTACTTCCATCATCTTTCAACTTAGCTTTCTCTAGGAACGCATTAAAATTCAGGGGTGCTACTGCGCGAGCCATGATCTACAACATAAATATAGCAAAGACAACTTAGACTATTGTTCTTAGATAATGAGTTTAGTTAATCATATTTAAAAAACTCCCACTCAAATTGACATCCCTCCGATCATTCGAGTGTAACATGATCCAAATCCACCAACTCAAGTCCGATCATCACGTGAGTTGAGGTGGTTTCAATGGTGAACATCTTCATGTTGATCATATCTACTATATGACTCATGTTCGACCTTTCGGTCTCTTGTGTTCCGAGGCCATGTCTGTACATGCTAGGCTCGTCAAGTTTAACCCGAGTGTTCCGCGTGTGCAACATGGCTTGCACCCGTTGTATGTGAACGTGGAGTCTATCACACCCGATCATCACGGCGTGTCTCGAAACGACGAACTTTCGCAACGGTGCACACTCGGGGAGAACACAATTTATCTTGAAATTTAAGTGAGGGATCACCTTATAATGCTACCGTCGTCCTAAGCAAAATAAGATGCATAAAAGGATTAACATCACATGCAAATCATAAGTGACATGATATGGCCATGAACTTGTGCTTTTGATCTCCATCTCCAAAGCACCGGCATGATCTCCATCGTCACCGGCATGACACCATGATCTCCATCATCTTGATCTCCATCAACGTGTCGCCATAAGGTTGTCGCGCTGACTGTTGCTTCCACGACTATAGCTAACGTTTAGCGATAAAGTAAAGCATTACATAGCGCTTAATGATTGACACGCAGGTCATACAATAATTAAAGACAACTCTATGGCTCCTGCCAGTTGCCGTACTCATCGACATGCAAGTCGTGATATTCTATACATCACATGATCATCTCATACATCACATATATCTCATCATGTAATTGGCCATATCACATCACAACATACCCTGCAAAAACAAGTTAGACGTCCTCTAATTGTTGTTGCAAATTTTACGTGGCTGCTACGGGTTTGCAAGAACCGTTCTTACCTACGCAAAACCACAACGTGGTGTAGTGATTGCTTTTTGATCTTCTAAAAGAACCCTCTTCATTGAAATCGATTCAACTAAAGTGAGAGAGACAGACACCCGCTAGCCATCTTTATGCAACAAAATTACATGTCAGTTGAAGGAACCTGTCTCGCGTAAGTGTACGCGTAATGTCGGTCCGGGCCGCTTCATCTCACAATACCGCCGAATCAAATATCAACTAGTAACGGCAAGCAATATGTATACACCCACGCCCACAACTCGTTTGTGTTCTACTCGAGATCTCATCTACGCATAGACCTGGCTCTGATACCACTGTTGGGGAACGTTGCATGGGAAACAAAAATTTTCCTACGCACACGCAAGATCTATCCATGGTGATGAGCATCTACGAGAGGGAGAGTGAATCTACATACCCTTGTAGATCGCTAAGCGGAAGCGTTAATAAACGCGGTTGATGTAGTCGAACGTCTTCGCGATCCAAATCGCCGAGCGTCCCGCGATCCAATCACGATCCTTCCGATCTAGTGCCGAACGGACGGCACCTCCGCGTTCAACACACGTACGGCTTGATGACGCCTTCACCTCCTCGATCCAGCGAGCGATGGTGAAGTAGTGGTTGAGTTCCAGCAGCACGATGGCGTGGTGATGGTGGTGAGGAACAATCTCTGCAGGGCTTCGCCAAGCACTACGGAGATTATGACGGAGGAACTAGAGGGTTAGGGTTGCCGCACACGGCTTGGGGAAATCTTGATGTGTCCCGTGTGCTAGCCCTGCCCCTCTATTTATATGTTGAGCCTTGGGGTCTAAACTTGGAGTAAAAGCCTCCTCCGGGTCGGTTTTGCCCGCACAAGGTCGGTTTGGCCCGCAGGGAAAGAGTCCAACTCGGATCCCTGCCGAACCGTGCACAGCCGCGCACAAGCGGTAGTACCGCTTCACACAAGCGGTAGTACCGCTTCACACAAGCGGTAGTACCGCTCCGGCGGTAGTACCGCTTCACCAAGCGGTAGTACCGTTTACGCGGCAGCAAAACTACTTTTGCACTTTCCAATACCTTGTGGGCTTTATCCCTTTGGCTCATATAAAGTGTTGCTGCACCCGAACACTTCGGTAAACATCCGGAACCCCTTCCGGTGAACTCCGGAACCCTTCCAGAGATCAAAACACTATCATCACATATATCAATCTTTACCTCCGGACTATTCCGGAGATCCTCGTCATGTCCGGGATCTTATCCGGGACTCCGAACAACTTTCGGTCACCAACATAATAACTCAATTATACTAATCGTCACCAAACGTTAAGTGTGTAGACCCTGCGGGTTCGAGAACTATGTAGACATGACCGAGACACCTCTACGGCCAATAACCAATAGCGGGACCTGGATGCCCATATTGGCTCCTACATATTCTACGAAGATCTTTATCGGTCGAACCTCTATGTCAAGGATTCAGTTAATCCCGTATGCTGTTCCCTTTGTTCTTCGGTATGTTACTTGCCCGAGATTCGATCGTCGGTATCACTATACCTAGTTCAATCTCGTTACCGGCAAGTCTCTTTACTCGTTCCGTAATACAAGATCTCGTGGCTAACACTTTAGTCACATTGCTTGCAAGGCTCATTGTGATGTTGTATTACCGAGTGGGCCCTGAGATACCTCTCCGTCATACGGAGTAACAAATCCCAGTCTTGATCCATGCCAACCCAACAGACACCCTCGGAGATACCTGTAGAGCACCTTTATAGTCACCCAGTTACGTTGCGACGTTTGATACACACAAGGTATTCCTCCGGTGTTAGTGAGTTGCATGATCTCATGGTCAAAGGAACAGATACTTGACATGCAGAAAACAATAGCAATAAACTGACACGATCAAATGCTACGTTTACAGTTTGGGTCTTGTCCATCACATCATTCTCCTAATGATGTGATCCCGTTATCAAATGACATCTCATGTCAATGGCTAGGAAACCTTAACCATCTTTGATCAACGAGCTAGTCAACTAGAGGCTTACTAGGGACACAGTGTTGTCTATGTACCCACACATGTATTTGAGTTTCCAATCAATACAATTATAGCATGGATAATAAACGATTATCATTAACAAGGAAATATAATAATAACCAATTTATTATTGCCTCTAGGGCATATTTCCAACAGTAACTTTGTGGACTGGGCCCGTAATCTAAGGATTATCCTTACGGCTTCCCAGAAGGCTTATGTCCTTGATGCACCGCTTGGTGATCCACCCGCTCCAGTTGAGTCTCTAGACGTTGTGAACGCCTGGCAGGCTCGTTCTGAAGATTACTCAATAGTTCAATGTGCAATATTGTATGGCTTAGAACCGGGACTTCAAAGACGTTTTGAACGTCATGGAGCATATGAGATGTTCCAGGAGTTAAAGTTTATCTTTCAGAAGAATGCCCGGATCGAGAGATATGAGATCTCCGATAAGTTCTATGCTTGCAAGATGGAGGAGAACGGGTCTATCAGTGATCACGTACTCAGAATGTCTGGGTACTCCACCCGTCTGGCTGAATTGGGGATGCCCCTTCCGCCAGAGGCTATCACTGACAGAGTTCTTCAATCATTGCCACCTAGCTACAAGAGCTTCGTGTTGAACTATAACATGCACGGGATGAACAAGTCAGTCGCCGAGCTGTTTGCGATGCTGAAAGCCACTGAGTCTGAAATTCAGAAGGAGCATCAAGTGTTGATGGTCAATAACACCACTAGTTTCAAGAAAAATGGCAAGGGTAAGAAGGGTAACTCCAAGAAGAGTGGCAAAGCAGTTGCTCCTCCCGTGAAGAAACCCAAGGCTGGACCCAAACCAGAAACTGTGTGCTTTCATTGCAAGGGAACTGGACACTGGAAGCGGAACTGCCCCAAGTATTTGGCTGACAAGAAGGCGGCCAACAACAAACAAGGTATATGTGATATACATGTTATTGATGTGTACCTTACCAACTCTCGTTGTAGTGCCTGGGTATTTGATACCGGTGCGGTTGCTCATATTTGCAACTCAAAACAGGAACTGCGGAATAGACGGAGGCTGGCAAAGGACGAAGTGACGATGCGCGTGGGAAATGGTTCCAAGGTTGATGTGATCGCCGTTGGCACGCTCGCTCTTCGATTACCATCGGGATTAGTGATGAACCTGAATAAATGTTATTTGGTGCCTGCGTTAAGCATGAACATTATATCTGGATCTTGTTTATTGCGAGACGATTACTCATTTAAATCAGAGAATAATGGTTGTTCTATTTATATGAGTAATATCTTTTATGGTCATGCACCCGATGTGAGGGGTTTATTCTTATTGAATCTCGATAGTAATGATACACATGTTCATAACATTGATGCCAAAAGATGTAGAATTGATAATGATAATACCACTTTCTTGTGGCACTGCCGTTTAGGTCATATTGGCGTAAAACGCATGAGGAAGCTCCATGCTGATGGACTTTTGGAGTCACTTGATTTTGAATCACTTGACACATGTGAGCCATGCCTCATGGGCAAGATGACTAAAACGCCGTTCTCTGGAACAATGGAACGGGCAAGTGACTTGTTGGAAATCATACATACTGATGTGTGCGGTCTGATGAGTATTGAGGCGCGCGGTGGTTATCGTTACTTTCTCACCTTCACTGATGACTTAAGTAGATATGGGTATATTTACTTAATGAAACACAAGTCTGAAACATTTGAAAAGTTCAAACAATTTCAGAGTGAAGTTGAGAATCATCGTAACAAGAAGATTAAATTCCTACGATCTGATCGAGGAGGAGAATATCTGAGTTATGAGTTTGGCAGTCACTTAAAACAATGTGGAATTGTTTCACAACTGACACCGCCTGGAACACCACAGCGTAATGGTGTGTCTGAACGTCGTAATCGAACCTTATTGGATATGGTGCGATCTATGATGTCTCTTGCCGATTTGCCACTATCGTTTTGGGGTTATGCATTAGAGACAGCTGCATTCACTTTAAATAGGGCACCATCGAAATCCGTTGAGACGACGCCATATGAACTTTGGTTTGGCAAGAAGCCAAAGTTGTCGTTTCTTAAAGTTTGGGGATGTGATGCTTATGTCAAAAAGCTTCAGCCTGAAAAGCTGGAACCCAAAGCGGAAAAATGCGTCTTCATAGGATACCCAAAAGAGACAGTTGGGTATACCTTCTACCTCAGATCCGAAGGCAAAGTGTTTGCCACTAAAAACGGAACATTTCTTGAGAAAGAGTTTCTCTCGAAAGAATTGAGTGGGAGGAAGATAGAACTTGATGAGGTTGTTGAACCTTTACTTCAACCTGAGAGTAGCGCAGCACAGAAAGATGTTTCTGTAGAGCCTGCATCAGTTGAAGAGGAAGTTAATGATGATGATCATGAAGCTTTGGATCAAGTTGCTATCGAACCTCGTAGGTCGACAAGGACGCGTACTGCTCCTGAGTGGTATAGCAACCCTGTCTTAGAGGTCATGTTGTTAGACAACGATGAACCTACGAGCTATGGAGAAGCGATGATGGGCCCGGATTCCGAGAAGTGGTTAGAGGCCATGAAATCCGAGATGGGATCCATGTATGAAAACAAAGTATGGACTTTGGAAGTATTACCTGAAGGGCGTAAGGCCATTCAGAACAAATGGATCTTTAAGAGGAAGACGGACGCGGACGGTAATGTCACCGTCTATAAAGCTCGACTTGTGGCAAAGGGTTTTTCACAAGTTCAAGGAGTTGACTACGATGAGACCTTCTCACCCGTAGCGATGCTTAAGTCCGTCAGAATCATGTTAGCAATAGCTGCCTTTTTCGATTATGAAATTTGGCAGATGGATGTCAAAACAGCGTTCCTTAACGGTTTCCTTAAGGAAGAGTTGTATATGATGCAACCAGAAGGTTTTGTCGATCCAGAGAATGCTGACAAAGTTTGCAAACTCCAGCGATCCATTTATGGACTGGTGCAAGCATCTCGGAGTTGGAATCTTCGCTTTGATGAGGTGATCAAAGCGTTCGAGTTTATACAAGTTTACGGAGAAGCTTGTATTTATAAGAAAGTGAGTGGGAGCTCTATAGCGTTTCTAATATTATATGTGGATGACATATTACTGATTGGAAACAATATAGAAATGTTGGAAGGCGTGAAGGAATATTTGAACAAGAGTTTTTCAATGAAGGACCTAGGAGAAGCTGCTTTCATATTAGGCATCAAGATCTATAGAGATAGATCAAGACGTTTAATAGGACTTTCACAAAGCACATACCTTGATAAGATTTTGAAGAAGTTCAAAATGGATCAGTCCAAGAAGGGGTTCTTGCCTGTTTTGCAAGGTGTGAAGTTGAGTAAGACTCAATGCCCAGTGACTGCAGGAGATAGAGAAAAGATGAGTGTCATCCCCTATGCTTCAGCCATAGGCTCTATCATGTATGCAATGCTGTGCACAAGACCCGATGTCAGCCTTGCCATAAGTATGGTCGGAAGGTTTCAAAGTGATCCAGGAATGGAACACTGGACGGCGGTCAAGAATATCCTGAAGTACCTGAAAAGGACTAAGGACATGTTTCTCGTTTATGGAGGTGATCAAGAGCTCGTCGTAAAGGGTTACGTCGATGCAAGCTTTGACACTGATCTGGATGACTCTAAGTCACAAACCGGATATGTATTTATTCTTAATGGGGGTGCGGTTAGCTGGTGCAGTTCCAAGCAAAGCGTGGTAGCTGATTCTACATGCGAAGCGGAGTACATCGCTGCCTCGGAGGCGGCGAAGGAAGGTGTCTGGATGAAGGAGTTCATGACAGATCTTGGAGTAGTGCCTAGTGCGCTTAACCCAATGACTCTGTTTTGTGATAATACTGGTGCCATTGCTCTAGCCAAGGAACCAAGATTTCACAAGAGGACTAGACACATAAAGCGACGTTTCAATTCCATCCGCGATTACATCAAGGAGGACGACATAAATATTTGTAAAGTACACACGGATCTAAATGTTGCAGATCCGATGACTAAACCTCTTCCAAGGGCTAAACATGAACAACACCAGAACTGCATGGGTGTTCGATTCATTACAATGTAAATCACATAGTGATGTGAACTAGATTATTGACTCTAGTGCAAGTGGGAGACTGTTGGAAATATGCCCTAGAGGCAATAATAAATTAGTTATTATTATATTTCCTTGTTCATAATAATCGTTTATTATCCATGCTATAATTGTATTGATTGGAAACTCAAATACATGTGTGGGTACATAGACAACACTGTGTCCCTAGTAAGCCTCTAGTTAACTAGCTCGTTGATCAAAGATGGTTAAGGTTCCTAGCCATGGACATGAGATGTCATTTGATAACGGGATCACATCATTAGGAGAATGATGTGATGGACAAGACCCAAACTATAAACGTAGCATGTGATCGTGTCAGTTTATTGCTATTGTTTTTCTGCATGTCAAGTATCTGTTCCTATGACCATGAGATCATGCAACTCCCTGACATCGGAGGAGTACCTTGTGTGTATCAAACGTCGCAACGTAACTGGGTGACTATAAAGGTGCTCTACAGGTATCTCCGAGGATGTCTGTTGGGTTGGCATGGATCAAGACTGGGATTTGTTACTCCGTGTGACGGAGAGGTATCTCAGGGCCCATTCGGTAATACAACATCACAATGAGCCTTGCAAGCAATGTGACTAAAGTGTTAGCCACGAGATCTTGTATTACGGAACGAGTAAAGAGACTTGCCAGTAACGAGATTGAACTAGGTATAGAGATACCGACGATCGAATCTCGGGCAAGTAACATACCGAAGAACAAAGGGAACAGCATACGGGATTAACTGAATCCTTGACATAGAGGTTCGACCGATAAAGATCTTCGTAGAATATGTAGGAGCCAATATGGGCATCCAGGTCGCGCTATTGGTTATTGATCGTAGAGGTGTCTCGGTCATGTCTACATAGTTCTCGAACCCGCAGGGTCTACACACTTAACGTTTGGTGACGATTAGTATAGTTGAGTTATTTTGTTGGTGACCGAAGGTTGTTCGGAGTCCCGGATAAGATTCCGGACATGACGAGGATCTCTGGAAGAGTCCGGAGGTAAAGATTGATATATGTGATAATAGTGTTTTGATCTCCGGAAGGATTCCGGAATTCACCGGAAGGGGTTCCGGATGTTTACCGAAGTGTTCGGGTGCAGCAACACTTTATATGAGCCAAAGGGATAAAGCCCACGAGGTATTGGAAAGTGCAAAAGGAAGTTTTGCTGCTGCCTTAAGCGGTACTACCGCTGGTAAGGCAGTACTACCGCTTGTGTGAAGCGGTACTACCGCGTAAAGCGGTACTACCGCTTGTGTGAAGCGCTACTACCGCTCGTGAGCGGTACTACCGCTTGTACGCGATACTGCTGGAATCCGAGTTAGACTCTTTCCGTGCGGGCCAAACCGACCTTGTGCGGGCAAAACCGACCTTGTGGAGGCTTTCTCTCCAAGTTTAGACCTCAGGGCTCAACATATAAATAGAGGGGCAGGGCTAACACACGGGACACATCAAGATTTTCCAAGCCGTGTGTCGGCAACCCTAACCCTCTAGTTCTCCCGTCATAATCTCCGTAGTGCTTGGCGAAGCCCTGCAGAGATTGTTCCTCACCACCATCACCACGCCGTCGTGCTGCCGGAACTCATCTACTACTTCACCATCGCTCGCTGGATCGAGGAGGTGAAGGCGTCATCAAGCCGTACGTGTGTTGAACGCGGAGGTGCCGTCCGTTCGGCACTAGTTCGTGATCAGATCGAGGGACGACTTGCGATTTGGATCGCGGAGACGTTCGACTACATCAACCGCGTTTCTTAACGCTTCCGCTTAGCGATCTACAAGGGTATGTAGATTCACTCTCCCTCTCGTAGATGCTCATCACCATGGATAGATCTTGTGTGTGCGTAGGAAAATTTTTGTTTCCCATGCAACGTTCCCAACAACGTGAAGGCTTTGAATACTACATGAATCATCAATTATAAACTCACCAATCTAAATGATCACAATGGCATTCAATTTTACACATGGAGTCATCGGACATAGTGCTCCTAAAGGCAATGCCTTCATCTTGGTAGAGTTCCCATTGATAGATAATGACACATCAAGTGCATCACCGATACAGGTGAGGTTGTGGTAACAATAGCTCCTTTCCTGAAAGGAAAATATGAGATACAATACAAATCACTATCTAACAATAGCACACTTACAAAAAGTTGGACCATCTCAAGGTTTTCTTCTAGCTCTACACCAATACTTTTTACTGAAAAAAAGAATCATACGCGCCTACCTATGTATGGTATGACATAGCCATAAATCTGTCATAAAATGATACCATGAATCTAGTGAATCCACGATGAATATTTTAACTGAACTAAAACCACGACAAGAATTATGGAACGGAGGAAGTAATATTTTAACATGCTTTGGGATTGTACAATGGAATACGGATAAGTTAATCTTAAGGCCCATAAAAATATCAAAACAGAATTAACCTACAATATATAGTAAGACAACAGTCAACTAAAAATTGACTGTAGAACAGTAGGATGTTGGTTTATTACCAATACAATTCATTGCTGATTAGTATAGCCAAGTTTCCTCTGAAGGATAAGAATAATGGCGGCATGATCTTGAGGAGGAGCATCAACGTGATTGCAGCGTACCTAATGCTCAACCCCTGAATCTTCCTTCAACTATTGCCATGCCCACGTTTATCCACCTGCACCGTGAAACTCAATCAACTGAACAAAAGCTATAATGTAAACAAATTAATGTAACATTTTCTAAGTCTGTCCTCTTCTTTAGCATACTAAACCTTCCTTTCTCTAAAAGAACAATTCCATACACAATATGTACACAAAAGGAAAACCAAAAAACTCCAGTTCATGACAAGTAGATAGTTTGATAGATAGAAAGACTCTTACGACATGGATCATAAAATAATTTGTGGAAATATATGTACGTTTGTCCTTAAGTAGATTAAACATCTTAGCTCGGAGAAAATAAGAAGTACATAAGAAAATTTTCAAGGGTTCTACATTCAACGGCTGCAAAAACTTCAGGTAGTACATGATATACATGGCATAAGTTTCTTTCATATTTATCACATACCCATAAATGCAAGCCAACCCAAACAGTGCCTTGCCCGAACAAAACAAAAAGAAATCACTCGTAGAAAAATCAGATCACCATATGAAGTTATTAACTTCCACCTTCTCATCATTCAAATGCACCCTCTAGGAGCAGCAGTGGATAAACTGAATCCTTGCAAGCCAGTAACTAAAATAACCCCACAAACTACAATAAAAAACTGAATCCATGCTAGGAAAAATCTAAACTGAATGCCCTGTAGAACATGCCACATATGCTCAAAATAGACAAACGAATCAACATGACAGTAGGTTAATATATCACGGCAAGAATGAAGTGGGTATATCAACTTATGGGGTAGAGCAAACGACGTGTTGGGGCGATAACTACAGGGAGTCAATCGCGGGGGAGGCGGCTGACTGGTGAACATTTGCGATATTTTCTAGGCCACAAAAAGTGTCTGAGACCAATTAAGTCATTCCCAAAAACAAATATGAGGCGAACCTGACGGATCATTGCCTCAATTTTTGCCACCGCATTGTATGCGATCCCCTAATTCGAGTGTGGTGGATTGGTGCAGACATTCCCCCAAGCCAACAAAAACTGCATTCAGTTTCAGTAAGGAGATACATGATTAAAGGAGTATCAAACACTCACCTCTATGTTTAAAGTAGAGGAAACAATTCCTTGGAGCTAGTGGTGCGTAAAAAATATTTTCTATACATTGACTTGTACATGATGTTTCCTGTCTCCAAACATTTATTGGCATGACCAACATGGAAGGAACATAGCATAGCTATCAAGGATCAAGTATTTGCAATGTAAGCAGCAAAATTCCACAAAGCTACGAAGCATTCAGTAACCCCCACAATTTGCCAAATTTAACTATTTAAGAATGGGGTCACAATAAAAAAATGCAGTGCTAGTCAACCAAAAAGATTAATCTTAGGATTGTGAGTCTACAGTGCAAAACTGCAAATAATAAGCAGTACACATCCCAATTTAAAATTTCTAGCAATGCTTTTTTTTTTTTTGAAGAAAGCAATGCTTTTCATGTAACATTTTCATATATAGAGTACGTATGAGCCCATAAAGACATCCTACCACATGTCATGATTACTAATTGTGAACAAGCAACTAAAACCAACCTTCTGATAAATATGGCATCGCCGCATTACAAACGATAGCCGAGCTAAGATTACAAACATGAGAAAGTAAAAAATACATGTACGCTATTGCTAGTACCATCAATCCAGAACAAGAACATATATTTTTTTTCGAAAATGTATATGCCCACAAAGAAAAAGGAAATGGTGAATGCTCTGTAGAACACGAAACATATGCTCAAAATAAAGATCCAAGCTAACAAGACAGGGGCTGAATAGATCAAGGGAAAATCAGTTACACTCTTTGTTAGTGATATAGATATGTTTTAGTATATCGTTTTGCTAATTATTTGCAGGCCTATATATTTGCATGGAGTGCATGTCCAGATGTCTAGTTTCTGACGGCATGTAAGTAGGCCAAATGAAATTGTCATGTGGAATGCAATGTAGACAACTCACATGCATGCACATTGTATCCTTTCCCTTACCAGATTCTAAACTGAACTTAAACATTAATAAGAATTCCTCTAGCTTACATTACTTTAGGCAATGGAGAGGGTTGTACGCCGCTTCTCGTTGTATTCCATTATCTTCTCATCAGACACTTGGGCATCCCAATTTTGACCCCTATTCAGTCGTTGTTCTCGCAGATTTTCACGTAGGGCATTTGCATTCCCATGATTAGGCGTGATTGTCAGGTCCTTAAACGGAGAGCATTCTTCTGATCGTAATGGAGATGCAGGTGGATGATGATAATTCATCTGTGTGAAGGTAAATCCATGGGGAAGTGAAGAAATCAGTACAAGCATATAACTTTTTTTTTCCGATAAAGAACATTTCATTCCATTGATATATCGAGGTGATACAACCGCATTGAAGAATGCCCGGCCTCTGCATAGCGCGATGCACACAGCCAACAAGTCCAACAAGCCTAAAAATAAATATCGTTTTGCAGCAAAAGTAAATCAGTTCAGCCTAGGGTGGGACAAATCCTATCCGGAGATTACACCGTCATCCATGTTGGGAGAAAACCTCCCTGGCTGTAACAAGCATATAACTGAACATAAATACTTGCTCCTTATTGATGATGATTACTTACGAGAAAGGATATGGGTTTCCTTGGCGCTCCAATTGGCGAGGGATTTGCTGCAGAAAGAGCTCTCCGGGCGTGTCGTGGGAGGCATGGAGGGCCGTCGGCGACGTGCGCGGGGAGGCGTGGAGCGGACGCACGCTGGGGGCGGCCGGGCGGGTGCGGAGGGCACTGGTGGAGGAGCGTTGGCTATGGTAGAGGAGCAAGGGCGGACGGGTGCGGAGGTGCGCTGGCGGAGGAGCAGGGGCGACCAAGCGCGGAGGCAGGAGCGGGGCGGAGGGGCAGGGGCGGCTGGGCGCGTCGGATGCAGCGGGGCAGAGGAGGATTAAGCGAAGGGCGTGGGTTGCTGCGTGGAGGAAATTTTAGTGGCTTAACCGTACAGTAACCGCATGGTTGATGCTAAACATTAAACATTAGGATAATTTTGATCGTTAGATCCCTCGATTAGACGGCTGAGATGTATTGGTTCTTCGTCCTCTCGTGCTTTTATAGGGGTATTAGATAAGCGGGCTAGGGTTGCCCAGCCGCCACGCTCCTTGTCCCGCTCCCTCACATCCCTCCCTAGCCGCACCTTTCCCGCATGGATGGAGGCTCTGCCGCCGTAGCCCTAGGCGGAGTGATCTACGCGGAGGTAGCGCCTTGTTCGTCATGCGTCGCGGCCTCTGACGCCCATGTGTGGATGCTGATGACGCCGCTTCCGTCGACCCCCCGTCCCCCCGCTCGCCTTCTCCCCCGCCGGGGAAGCTCGCCCTCGCTCCCGGTCGCCACGCTGTGGCGCCCTTCGTGGACGCCATGAGCTCCGAGGAGGCCAGCGCCGCTGTCACGTCGGCCTCGCTGGTCGTGATCCACGAGGTCACATCGCTCAACGGGTCCTCCCTCTCTGGGCTCCGCACTGCACGAGGTCGTCGACTCCGTCGCAAGCCCCCGTTTTGAGGCCAATCCCGATTCTGCGGAAAGTTGATGTAAGTGATTTTATTACTGTCATATGCAAGTTACAGAAATTGGGAGTAGTCGTGTCACAGAAAGCTTGTGTTGGAAGAACTGATGATTGGGTCTGCTGAATATCATCGTGTTACAGAAACAATGATCTTTTCTCAGTCTACTATAATGACTGACTATTGTTGCAGAACATCCATCCTTAAGCTATTCAGTTATTATTATGTTTTGAACTGGGATTAGTTCCTTCGCATTTCAAAGTGTTGTGTGTGCATTCGCATAACTACTTGTGTTACAAGTGCAGGATTCTGTTGGGAAATCAATGGGGACATTAACTTCAATTTGGAGAAGTCGCTAGAAAATAAGGTCAGAGCCATAACCTTGGTTGAACACATTCGTTGTTAATATTTGGCAGACGTATAGATGATGCCTATGAGGCTATGACCCAATATCATTATTCTTTATCTTGCAGACTCAAGAAAAATATTAGATTAAATGGATTGTACAAGAGAATTCTTGCTAATTCTGGTATGACGATGTTTGAAGGGGCTAGAAGTATAATTGATTCTCATACTGCTTTTCTAAAGCTGATGCTCATGCTATTGAACTTAGCTAACTAGATGTTTCAAAGCAAAGGCACATGAAGAAACACATATTAGTTTCAACTGGTAGCTCAGCACAGCTCGTCAACATTCCTAGAAAGGTTTAGGAAGATTTCCATGATAAATTTTTATATTAGTTACTTGTACGGGTGATGGTAATGGTAACATGTTTTCTTGGCTCCTTTGTACAAGGATTAGGCTTGTTCAGCACAACTCATTTTCTCAGCACAGCTTTGCCCTGGGAAGACACCATAGCATGTATAAGGATTAGGCTTGTTCTTTCTGTACTGAAAACAGTATTCGTAGTAGCATGCATTTTCACTCAGGTTTTTTTTTGTAGGAGACCTCAACCTGGTAACCACACTCTCCACGTGGACGTGGGAATAAGAACGAGTAGCAGAGACATGAAAAGGTGGGGTGCGGCCTTGAAATGCTCATCAAATTGCCAGCTCCATGTTGCCTCTCCACTGTCATCATACTTGTCTGCCTCAAGATTAGTCTAGGCGCTGGTGCTGGTGGAGGCGCGCCGGTTGAGCTCGGCCGGGCAGCACTTTGAGCCGCTATAAAAATATCATGATCATCTTTTGGCGAATACAAAGATGTTTATAACCTTATAAGCAAAGCTCTGTACTGCTGCTTGTATATTGAGAGATACTACAGGAATTGATACACTCATAGCTTATCTTTCTGATCTCTGTCATGCATATGTTTCAACTAAATTATGGTTATTGTTTATGGTTGTCAAATTAAGCCATTGATAGGATAAGCAAAAGTAGTTGTTGATTGACAAAGCTGAGAGACAACTTACAGACATTATAACAGTTAGGAATTTATTGGTGGGACAAAATTATGTCATGGTTTATATACAGGCCATTGATTCTTCAGGTAGCTCACTACTTGATTCCATAGATCAAACACTAACAATTTTTCTTTGGATACAACAAGGATCATACCCCACCCACGCGGTGGCACGACGCAGAAGGGCTACATGGGTTAATAGCGGCGTGTGCAATGGAAGGACGCCTACGAGAACAAGCTCGCCGAGGTCTTGGAATTCCAACCTAGGTAAACAAGTGAACTCATTTTAACAGTTTACCCTTTTTTGGTGATGCGGGCTAGCTCATTCATTAAGGGCTACTCAGCTTTGTATTTTTCTCTCTTTGGTGATTGGATTATTGCTACTCTGTGTTGAAGGATCTTTTCATGCCAAATTTAATAAATCTTGTCATGTTTTCATAGATTGCCTATTTGCTCGCTCTGCGTAGAATGGTGAACGTTTGTAGCATGGTCACTTGGTCAGGGTTTGATTATTTTTATCAGTGCACATACCTTCAGAAAATGACCCAACGAGGCTGCTAGCTTGTTCTTTCTACTTATATACCTACACATGGGATGCTCTGTTAGTTTTGTTGTGCAAATAATCATTCTTTGTGTTGATAAGCAATGATAATGACTCCTAAAATTACAATACTTGCTGAAAGTACGCTTTGTTGCAATACAATCCTATTTATAAACAGTACATTTTCCTGATAGATTGTGATTAAAATTTGTTGCTTTATACCGGTACCGGTCATGAAGGCTTCGCCCTTCTCAAGTCAAGTGCAGAAGCGAAATCCGTTGAGCCACTTTGGTGCTGCTTCAGTGTATGCGTACTAAATTGTAAAAGAAGATGATTGTATCTTTTGCTTTATAGTGCACTGGTTCACGAGAATAATGCTGAGAAGATTCAGTTTGGCGTGCTACACATGAGAAGATTCTTTTGCTTGAAAATATATTGCTTTCTCGGTTCAGTTTTCTGTTATCTTCATGTTATACAAGTGTACTTCATCTTTTTATATATATACTTTAAGTCTCCGTGATGTAATTATCACAAGATTTATGTTGGAAGAATATCAGTACAAAGTTTGGTTACATATAATTGAAAAAGATTATCATTATTCGCCCGTAATGTTGCATAGAAGAGATTGTTTTCTCAGTTCAGGTTGCTGTTATCTTCATGTTATATGAAGTGGACTTCACCTTTTTTTATACACACTTTAAGTCTCGGTGATGTAATTATCATAAGATTTATGATGGATATGTATTCTTTGTTGATAGGATAGTTTGGGCATGACTTTGTAGTAAGTAACTTGACAAATAGTTTGTTTTTACTCTCTCTGGACTTTGGATTGTATCCCATAATTAAACTATCATATATTTGGAACTCCAATAAGTTGTCTATGCATGTAACAAATGTTATAAGTATTTTAGTATTTGAAGATATTAAAACTACTATCACCTGCATCCGCATGTCTTGATGCTTCATCTCTAATACAGATAAGGAAGTTCTGCGACGACGCTAGCGAAGGAACGAGAGTTTCCAGAGACCAACAACAGGGAGCTCCGAACCAGCCAAGCCACTGTCGCTCGATCGTCCCCGGAGATCGTTTGGTGATGTCCAATGCACTTCCCTTCCCCAGATTTGATGTTGCCGCCTGTCGCTCGATCATCCCCGGAGGTCGTGTGATGATGTCCAATGCACTTCCCTTCGCCAATTTTGGTGCCGCCCCCTACCAACATGCAGTGCAGGCTTGCTCGACCCAGCCTCTTGTGTTCGTGGTCGCCTTGATTTTTCCTTTAGAGAAAGGGTTTTAAAGTAGGTTATGTGCTTTAGACGACTGAATGTCTTGCAATATCATCAACCTTCAGCGACCAGTGGCTCCAAACTCCATCGTGTCAAACGGCATATGATAGATTAATATTTGCCATCATGTGCTTTGTGAGCCAATTTCAGCTGGCCTTGACCCTGCATGTATCTTCATTTTCAGTTGTCGAACTGTAGACTATGAAACTGAGAAAGACCTAAGGCTTTTGATAGGTCAGGCATTTTTACTAAAATGTTGGATTTCTAAGAAAATGTCCAGCAATATAAGCTCTCGTTGCATCACTGGCCCAATCCCCATCTGCATGGAAGCTACTATATCTTTGATAGATAGAACAAGGAGACGCTTCGATAGGAGAAAAGGAAACGGAAGAGCATGACAGAGGACGACTTCAAACATGCATAACAGAAGAACCGTTTCAAATGTCACTATGTTCCTTTTCGCTATTAGATGTTGAGAACCTAAATAATGCACACAGGTTTATATATTCCTTGTGATGGAAGTGTGTCGTTGTAGTTTTTTGTTAACCAGGTGTGTTGGTTGTCCTACTTAATGTTCCTTTTCTCTCTAAAAAAAAAACTTAGTGTTCCTGTCAGTTCGAACTCATCACATCGTTCTTGATTTTCAGCCATGCTTTGAGCTTTCATTTGCAACTATATGAAATCAAAAATCATGTCTTAGGCTCAAGGTAATGTTGAAACTTGGAGGCGATCAAATCATATGCTTTTTGGGATGTAAGAGCTTAAACTAACTATTGCATACATCTTGGCTCTAGATTTCTGGTTTGTATTTTCCCAAGATGAAGATACGGCGCACATAGAGCTTGATTTGTTAATCTTTCTTCTATACTCAAGGAGGTCAAATGGTACCTCTTGTTAACAAAGAGGACAACCTTGAACTCAAGCTGCCCCTTCATAGAGAAGTACTTGAACGGAATACCTTAAAAAAAGTGCTTGAACAAAGATTCTCCTCCGTCATCTGATGTATATAGAAATAGCTTTTCTGATGGTCAGATGTTTTGTACTCCCTCCATTCCACAATGTAGTGCGCCCGCGCTTCCCGAGATCTAAGTTTGACCATAAATTTAACCAACGAGACCGACTGCGGCGGGAGCAAAAATTAACGAGACCGACTGCGGCGGGATCTAAGTTTGAAAGAAATTCCCTTCCCTTCCCGGGAGCATAAATTTATGGTCAAACTTAGATCTCGGGAAGCGCGGACGCACTACATTGTGGAATGGAGGGAGTAGTAAATATAACTCTTTTGCAAGTCATTTTTAACTTGGGTCAGGAAGTAGTATATGCTATTTAAGAGGGGTTTTTCGCGGGATGTTATTTAAGAGGGTCTATTTTTCTAGAAAAAAAGTTTTTATTCTTTTCTTTCTATACAATATTTTGCACGCTCATAGAGTACATGTTTCATTTTAGTTAGTTGTGAGTGGTATTGCTTAATTTTCTTTCAAGTAATTGATTGCCAAAAAGAGATTAAAAGAATATTTCAAATCGATAAAAATATATAAGATATAAAGTAAAGAGTTTTGAAAAGAGGGCTCACACACTGTGATGAGAAAAAGGTGAAGGGAAGGGAATGGCAAGGAGAAAGATGTACCTTTATCTTCTTGCAAGGAGAGAGTGGTTAAAGAGAGACGAAGATTGCCTACGAAGGAAGAAGCGGGAAAGAGCATAAACAAATTTTGCCTCATGGCGGGCAGTGAGCGCGTTGTTTTAAAGGCTCAAAACTGGCAGTAGAAAGTGACAAAAAATGAAAAATTTCACACACAAACGTATGCATGTGCAGTCAAATTTCGTTCAAAAGTATGTTATATTGTGTGCTGCAAAAAAGACAAAAATCCAGAAAAAAAAACAAGGTGATTTTTGCAGGAGTATGTCTTTTTTATTTCTCACATACAAACACGGATTTTATGAAAATTCGTATGAATATACTACACTTCTGTTTGTGCCCATGCAAAAAAAAGTTTGGTTTTCTTAGCTGTATAAAAATCCATTTCTTTGAAATAAAAAAGGGCTCAAAGTCCGCGGGCTCCAAACACATTATTCGGATAGAGAATCAATTTGTTATAGGAATTGGAACTACATGATGTCAGGTTCAATGCACATTTCTCAATTAGAATAATTATTTAATTACCATATTTTTTTTGTTCCATGGCAACAAACGAGCATTCAATTAGGTTGATTAGGTTCGATTTTCGTCCGATGCCTTTTTGTTTGGTTGATTAAGATCAATTTTCATCCTACGTTGTTGTGTTATACACTGGAGTGGGATTTGCGTAGCATTGTGCTTTTTCTAAGGAAGACTATAATGGCTCTCTTGCATTATTTATGAGATTACATCGAAGGAAGGGTTCATCCACCCAATACAATGTTTCTTATAATTAAAACAAAACACGGCTAACTCTTTCATCATATGAATAGCTTCTCTTCGGAAGTGCTTAATTTAACCTTCCCATTTGATCGTCAAAATTTAAGCATGTTAGGGAATCACAGTGGTCAATGGAAAGGTGGGATATGGAAGAGGAACTTTAGCGCTTGTTGTAACGTGCTCGTGGCATTTCTCGCCTTCTGCCCGTAGCAACGCACGGACATTTCTGTATACACATGTGTGAAGATGAGGTGGGAGTCATCCGATTTTAAAGGAGCGGGCTCCAGCGAGAAATGTCTCGATACGACGGGAAACCGAGCGGAAAGGAGATGGTCTGGTAGAAAAAGGGAAGGGTGCGTCGTGGGGTGGTTTTTTTTTGTTGGACCCGCGTGTTGAAGATAACATGAACGGATAGTCCGAACAACCACACCCCCCACACATATGATCTGGATTTGGGGAGCCCGGACTGTCCAGACGGTTGAATTTGGGACCCGCTGGACAACCATACATGCCCGGACATATGAGGGAGAAATGAGCTTCGACCATATGAGGGAGAAATGAGCTTCGACCTTGGAGATGACCTTAATCATTTGTTTGTTTCATTTATACGCACTGTAGCCCGTAGCAACGCACGAGCATTCTACTAGTAAAAATATAGCTCCAAGTGATATTATCGATAGATTGGAGACGAAATAGGGGATGCCTTCCGGGGCATTCCCAAGCTTAGATGCTTGGATCTTCCTTGAATATTACCTTGGGGTGCCTTGGGCATCCCCAAGCTTAGGGTCTTGCCGCTCCTTATTCTTTCATTCATCGTCATCTCACCCAAAACTTAAAAACTTCAATCACACAAAACTCAACAAAACCTCATGAGATCCATTAGTATAATAAAATAATCATTAACTTAGGTACTTGTCGAAAGTGGGGCTCCGGGGACCCAAAGGTTCGAACACTGGGGTGAGCTCGTTCTACTACTTCCTCTCCTACCACGGCAACGCTACGGCGAGACTACGGCGAGGACGCGCTAGCGTAGGACGGGCGAGGACACAACGGTTTACCCAGGTTCGGGCCACCTTGCGGTGTAAGACCCTACTCCTGCTTGTAGTTGGGATTATTGTGGGTGAGAGAGTTCTCGCGTACAAGGTTGAAGATGATGGAATCTAGAGCTCTCTCTTTCCAATGGCTGCTCTGCCCCTTTATATCGGCCTTGGTCCTCTTCCCCCTCAAAGCTTAGGCGGGAAGGGTTGCCACACTTGGCTATTTTAAAGGGGACAGGCGCTCAGGCTATCCTGACTAAAGGTGGTCTTCGCCTGCCAAAGCATGATCCATGACGCGCCGGTGGGCTCGGTGATGACCTCCGCCCTGCGCGCCCGCCGTCTTGGTCTTCCTTCGCCGATCGGGCAACCTTTGGGGTTGCTTTGGAGAGTAGATAGCTGGCCCTGCTTCCCTAACACAAAAGAGGAAACCATCTGCATCCGCGCCTGCTGGCGCGGCCTCTGCTGCTGCCCGTCGCCGTGCGCGTCACCCACGTGATGGGCTCCAGACCACGCGACACGCCGAACGGCCTCCGTCTCGAATGCCTGTGGGAGAGGGCCTCGGAAGGCCACCTCGGGAAGCCGCCTCGTGAGGCCACTCGGGAAGCCGCCTCGTGAGGCCACTCAGGAAGCCGCCTCGTGAGGGGACCTCGCGAGGCCGTTGATGGTGGTGCTGAGCGTAGCCTGCTACTCCCTAAGGAGGGGGCCTCAGGAGGCCAGGGCCTCATGAGGGGTCTTGGTGAGATGCTTGGTGGCGATGGCCCGCCGGGCCCACTCCAGGCGTTGCGCCCTGGGCCAAAGGCAGACGGGCCTGGATACCCCGGGTTCCATGGGCCCGACAGTAGCCCCCGGGCCCGCGGCGCGCACGTTCCCGCCTACAGAGGGGCGAAACGGCGCGGGCCCTAACTGCCTGCGGCCTGGCGCGACGCGTGGCGCACAATGCGACGGCGACGCCCCCACTTCTCCACGACACCTCGGGAACTACCGCGCTGACATAAATCTTGGCGCCGGAGAAGGCGGAGCGACGAGGGGAGTCCCGCGCCGAGATAAAAAGGGGGGAAGGGAGAGCCGGAGCCCCCTACTCATCTTCTCCTTCCTCCAACTTCCTCGTCTCCTTGCTAGAACTACCGAAGAGATGGCGAGAGGACGAGGGCGCGGCCGTGCTTCCGCCGCCGCATCGCAGGTCCCGCCCCGGGGGCGTGGTCGATCCTCGACGGCCGCCGGCGCTGGGCCCAGCAGTCGTGGAAGGGGCGCCGCTTGCGGGCGCGGCGGGCGAGGCGCACAAGGCCGAGGCGGTCGTGGCGGAGCGGCTGCATTTCCGCCCCAGGCGGGGAGCCACTCGGCGGAGACGCCACGCGAGTTCATCGTGAACATGCACCGCAGCCCCTGCACCTGGCTCCGGCTCCCGGACTCCTTCGCGGCGGCGATGGCGGACCGCGCGCCCTTGGGCCTGTGGGTGCAGGCCGACGGTTGCTGCAACGGCCCCTCCTGGGTGGCAACGGAGCGCTCCGCCTCGGGCTTCATGTTCCTGAGGCAGGGGTGGAAGTCGTTCGCCCTCGCCCGCGGCCTGAAGCAGGGGCACGTCCTCCAGTTCAAGTACGACGGGGCCGCCACGCTTTTCGTTAAGATCTTCGGGCTCTCCGGCAGCCGCCTGGAGTGCTGCGCCGAGAGCGAGGACAGCTACAGCGGCTCCTCCAGCGAGGACGGCTCCTCTGACGGTGTCGCCCCCTCCGGCGGGGTCGGAGGCAACGGTGGCTCCCCCCGCGTCAAGAGCGAGGACGAGGACTCCGACTAGGCGCGCGTGATGACGACTCCAGAGCCGGGACACCGCGCGTACGGTGACGGGGACGCACTCGCCTAGGCCTTTCCTTTCTTTTCGTTTTCCTGCATTGAACCGATGTAACCCCGCGGGGGCGTGAAACAGTATCTTCTTATGTTTAACATAATACTTTTGTGACATGGGGTTGCATGCATTCTCTCCCGAAGTCCTCTCGTGAGGCTGTTTTTTTTTCTTTGCTCGCCTCAGCGCTCTACGCCGTCAGGGCCTAGCCCCCGGGCGAGCCTCAGCCGCCGCTGGTATGTCCGGTCGCGATGCCGGGACAAGGCCAGGAGGTGAGGGGCACCGTGAGCTAGTGAGGGCTCCTGAGGCGCGATGCTCAGGACGCCCCCCTTTGGCGTGCAAGCGGCTTACACAGAAGAAAAAACGCTAGCACTCAGTGGGATCGCGAGGGGAGAGAGCTTGAGTGAAGGTGAGGGCGTCTCGCGAGGCAGTCAGACTTAGCTTTGGTGGAGGGCGACGACGGGCGAGCCTCAACTCGTGAGGGGCTCAAGCAGCTCGCGAGGCGCGCTCACGAGGCTCGGCGATCGAAGTATCTTCGTCTCGCGAGGCCGGCTCATGAGGGGCTGCGGCGAGGTCCTCGTGCAGTTCGCCTCCTGAGGGACTGCATGTCAACAGATTCACGGTGGGGGAGCGGCACGCGCTTGCTATCTCGCCCGTGGCCGTTGCGTGAGGGGATAAGACACCAAGGACCTTGGTGAGGTGACGTGCGCTGGAGCAGGCCCGCGAGCCAGAGCTCAGTCGCTTGGATTTTGCGGTACTGCAGGGACGGACCCAAGCACAGGCACCGTGCCTCAGCCCCCGCTCACGGAACTGGTCAGGGGAGGGGTCGCGAGCACGTGGCGCTCTCCGGCCAGCATCGAACTTAACATAGAAATTAGCGGGTACAAAAACTCATTAGGGCGAAATCAGTGAAATCCATTACGCGGCCAAAAGGATAAGGTTCCGGGAGCGAAGCTCGAGAGGCGCGGCAGGAAGGAGTGAGGGTCGCGCGAGGCGAAGCACCGGGCGCACCTGGCAGAACCACACTGTAGTGACGTCAGACCACTCGGCGCGGCGCGCCAAGGGAGTCTGCTTCTTCGGGGCCAGGGGGCTCACGAGGCGCTGGGAGCTCGCGAGGCGCGGGAGGCTCACGAGGCCCTGGTGGCCTTGGTGCGAAGGGCGCCAGCCTCTGGAAAGAGGCGCCGGCGTGCCTTAGCCCGAAGGGCATGCACGTGCCGCCGACGGTGGGGCCAACGCCGTGGCCACCTCGCGGCAGCTGGAAGGGGTCACGAGGGCAGGACTTGTTGAGGCTGGTGAAGTCGACGCACATGCGCTCCTTGCCGCCCTTCTTGGGGACGACGACTGGGTTGGCGAGCCATTCGGGATGGCGCACCTCACGAACGACTCTGGCTTCTTGGAGCTTCTGAACTTCGTTGACGTTGAACTCTTGCTTCGCTGGCGCCTGGCACCGCGCTTTCTGCTTGACCGGGCGTGCATTGGGGCACACCGCTAAGTGGTGCTCGATCACCTCCCTCGGCACACCGGACAAGTCGGATGCTTTCCAGGCGAAAACATCCGAGTTTGCCCGAAGGAAGGTGACGAGCGCGCTTTCCTATGCAGGAGGGAGGCCCATGCCGATGGTGAAGGCGGGGCCGGAGCCGCTGCCGTCCACAGACACCTTCTTCGTCTCGGCGCGGTCCTGAGAGAACAGCTGCTTCTTCTTCGCGGGCGCGGCCTCGGAAGGCTCAGCCGCGTCCTCGTCGGCTGGGTGCGCGACAGCGGCAGCCTTGTAGGCGCGCTCGAGGGTGCTGGCCGCGTCCTTTTCATCGCAGGTGACGGTGATGATGCCGTTGCAGCCGGGCATCTTGAGGACGTTGTAGGCGTGATGAGTGGCCGCCATGAACTTGGTGAGAGCTGGGTAGCCCAAGATGGCATTGTAGGGCAGGCCGATGTGCGCCACGTCGAAGTCGATGAGCTCGGTGTGGTAGTTCTTGCGGGTGCCGAAGGTGACGGGGAGGCGCACCTGCCCCAGCGGAATGGTGGAGCCATCGGTCACTCCGGAGAAGGGCCTGGTCGGCATCAGCTAGTCGTAGGGCACCTGAAGCGTCTCGAAGGTCTCGATGGAGAGCACGTTGAGGCCGGCACCCCCGTCGATGAGGGTCTTGGTGACCGCGACGTTGCTGATGGTGGGAGTGCACAGCATGGGGAGCGTGCCTGTGGAGGCCGTGGACTTGGGGTGGTCCTTGGGGTCGAAGGTGATGGCGTACTGCGACCACTTGAGGGGCCGCGTGACCTCAGGCCTCGGGAGGGCGGCGTACACCTCACGAGAGAGTTGCTTGAAGTGGCGGACGGACGCGGGGGCTTGGGACCCGCCAAGGATGCAGGCGACCGCGCGAGGCTCCTGGTAGCCCCCAGCGCCCTCGTCAGGCTGGTTGACGTCGTTCCTCCGAGGTGGCGGAGGCAGCGGCGGGAGAGCGGCATTAGCCTGAGGGATCGCCTCACGAGGCTGGTCGCGCCAGGCAGCCTCACGAGGCTGATCGCGCCAGCCCTGGCGGTAGTTGCTATTATTGTTACGGCTGTCCCAGCGGTGGCCGCTGCGGCCACCTCCGCGGCCGGCGCCGCGGCCGTTGCGGTCGTCTCGGCGGCTTTGGCGCTCGTCGCGGAGCAACTTGAGCTCATGACAGTCTTCGGTGCTGTGGGGGCGGACGTTGTGAAAGGCGCAGAGTGGCCGGTTGTCCTTCCTGGGCTCGTCGAGGTCAAGGCCGCGCTTCTGCTCGGACTCCGCCGCAAGCACGGCAGGGCCCTTGCGCTTGACGTCCTTGCTCTTGGCCTTGGTGCCGTCGAGCGCCGTGTCGGGGTCGTTGTGGACGAAGAGGCGGCCTTCTTCAGCCTTGGCGCACTTGTCGGCAAGGTCGAGCAGCTCGAGCATGGAGTCGAGCTCACCGTTGATGGCGAGCTTCTCGCGCATCTTGATGTCCGTGACGCCGGTTGAGAATGCGGAGATGACGGCCGCGTCGGAAGCGCGCGGGATCTTGTTGCACACCTGACTGAAGCGCTGGATGTACTTGCGGAGGGTCTCGTCTGGGCGCTGTCGAACACGCCGCAGGTCGTTGATGGTGAGGGAGCGGTCTTGTGTGCCCTTGAAGTTGGCGATGAACTGGCTGCAGAGCTCGGCCCACGACGAGATGGAAGCCTCGGGGAGGTTCATGAGCCAGGAGCGCGGGCCGTCCTTGAGGGCCATGGGGAACCAGTTCGCCATGACCTTGTCGTCTCCGTTCGCCGCCTCGACACTCAGCGCGTAAAGCTGGAGGAACTCCGTGGGGTTGGGGGTGCCGTCGTAGCGCGGAGGCAGCTCAGGCTTGAACTTCGTGGGCCAGACCACGCGACGCAGCTCGCGGGTGAAGGCACGGCAGCCCACGCCGCTCGAGGGGACGCCGCCAGCGAGGGCGGCGCGGTTTTGACGCCCGGCCGCTGCAACGTCTTGAACGGCCTGGTCCTGGCGCTGGCGTTGGCGCTCGAGGAGCACTCGCACGTCGGGGGGCGCGCGGTGGATGATCTGGCAGCTGGGCTCGCAGTGGTCCGGAGAAGACGCGCCTCAGAACGGCTCACGAGCCCGCGCGCTGCGCTGGGGCCCGGCGCGCTCGTCACGTAGAGGAGGCGGCGGGGGAGCGCCGTGCGCCAGGTCCCCAGCACGAGACGGTGGAGGGCGGAGCGAGTGAGAAGGCGCCGGGGCATCCCCGGCGACATTGACGAGCTCGGTGATGCGACCAAGCCAGGCGTCGTAGCCGGCGTCATCAGGACGGTAGCGGAGCAGCTCGCGCGCCATGAGCAGCGCGGCCTGCGGGTTCGGCGGCCCACGGTTGGCGAGGGAGGAGGCCGTGGCGGTGTGGCCGTCCTCCCGCACGGAGGGGTGCAGGAAGGAGGCCTGCTGCTCGCGGGCAGCAGGGTCGGTGGCGGCGGCAGCCTCGGCGTCGGGGCGGCGGCGATTGCCGCGGGCAACCGGCTCTGTCTGGGTCACGCGGCCAGCCCTGCGCTCATCGCGCTTGCGACGGGCGTCGGCCATGGGGCTGGTGGAGCTGAGGGCGGAGCAGAAGAACAGTAGCGCACCCCTACCTGGCGCGCCAAATGTCGGAAGTGGGGCTCCGGGGACCCAAAGGTTCGAACACTGGGGTGAGCTCGTTCTACTACTTCCTCTCCTACCACGGCAACGCTACGGCGAGACTACGGCGAGGACGCGCTAGCGTAGGACGGGCGAGGACACATCGGTTTACCCAGGTTCGGGCCACCTTGCGGTGTAAGACCCTACTCCTGCTTGTAGTTGGGATTATTGTGGGTGAGAGAGTTCTCGCGTACAAGGTTGAAGATGATGGAATCTAGAGCTCTCTCTTTCCAATGGCTGCTCTGCCCCTTTATATCGGCCTTGGTCCTCTTCCCCCTCAAAGCTTAGGCGGGAAGGGTTGCCACACTTGGCTATTTTGAAAGGGGACAGACGCTCAGGCTATCCTGACTAAAGGTGGTCTTCGCCTGCCAAAGCATGATCCATGACGCGCCGGTGGGCTCGGTGATGACCTCCGCCCTGCGCGCCCGCCGTCTTGGTCTTCCTTCGCCGATCGGGCAACCTTTGGGGTTGCTTTGGAGAGTAGATAGCTGGCCCTGCTTCCCTAACACAAAAGAGGAAACCATCTGCATCCGCGCCTGCTGGCGCGGCCTCTGCTGCTGCCCATCGCCGTGCGCGTCACCCACGTGATGGGCTCCAGACCGCGCGACACGCCGAACGGCCTCCGTCTCGAACGCCTGTGGGAGGGGGCCTCGGAAGGCCACCTCGGGAAGCCGCCTCGTGAGGCCACTCGGGAAGCCGCCTCGTGAGGGGACCTCGTGAGGCCGTTGATGGTGGTGCTGAGCGTAGCCTGCTACTCCCTGAGGAGGGGGCCTCAGGAGGCCAGGGCCTCATGAGGGGTCTTGGTGAGATGCTTGGTGGCGATGGCCTGCCGGGCCCACTCCAGGCGTTGCGCCCTGGGCCAAAGGCAGACGGGCCTGGATACCCCGGGTTCCATGGGCCTGACAGTACTGTCATAAATAGGTTCATAATTGTTCTCGCATAATACCTACTGTATTCTATCATCTCCATGACTTGTGCGCGTGCCTGCACCCGCCGCGTCCATGCCCGTGCGCGCGCCTGCACCCGCCGCGCCCCCCTTAGCGGCATGGGATGCCGCCGTCGACCGCTTCCTCGCAGCGCCGCGAGTCGCCGTCCCCCCGCCCCCCGCCCGTCGATCGCACGATGACAGACTCTTTGATGCGGAAGTCCAGAACATTCTGGGCTGGCTTGAAGACTTGAACAACGGCGTCCCGGAGGACAACAACACCGGCGCAGGACGCCACCGCCGGTGCAATTAGTTTTTTGTTTAATATTGTATCTCGATCGTATGAATGTAAAGTCAGAGTGTGACTGAATGAAATCTATGGTTTGATCAACTGAGTGTTTTGCTACAGACTTATCGAAGTAAAAAACATCAATGTTTTCTCTGAATAAAACACTCATTGCAAACGTTTCAGATTGAATACCTGTGTCTGTTCCAAATAGTATTCATCACATATACAAAGCGAGAGCTATGGTTCCTTCGCCAATAAGCTAAGCAAAAATTTGGCGCGAAGGATTTGTGCATCGCACACAGTTTGCCGCCAACATACGTTTGTCATCGCAAATGATTTTGTATGATGACTCGTGTGCTACTATAGACAATTTGGTAAGATTTGCATCTGTCATATTGGTTATATTGCCATTTGTCAAATTGGAAACATTGGCATTTGTCAATCTAGTAACATACCATTTGTTAACCTTGTAACACTATCATTTGTCAAATTTTGCAGATGAAATTCACTAGTACTGTCTAATTTTGCAGCTGAAATTCACTAAACATAGATTTCATTCATAGATTCAGCAGTCGTTCTTTATACAAACAGTTCAACTCGACAGCTGAACCGAACAAACTTTTCCCCAATTGTTGCTCACCACGTACTGAAATAGCTAGTTCAACTGTATATACTAGCTAATTTTAAGTACGTAGTATAGTTCAACCATATCCATAGTCAGATGAACTGGACAAAATGGCCCCTAAATACTACGGAGGGTCTTTGTACTACTTCCAGCAGCCTCTCCTCTGCCGAGCGCACTTAGTAAGAGGCAGAGGAGGAGGAGCCTACCGATGAGCTGGAGGAGTGGAATCCAGTGCCTGCCACTGCTGCACCTTGAGCGACGCGTAGCTCGTAAGCCCTCTGCCGCTCCTGACGATCCTGCTCGAAGTGGCAGGACTCCTCATAGATCTCCGCATTCCGCGCCACTGCCGCGACTTCTGCTGCGGCCATGGCGGCGGTAAGCTTCATTGCATGCACGACCTGGGGCTCTTCCTCCTCCCCGAGGAAGTCGATGTAGTGCGCAAGGTTGCTGACGCAAATGTCGAGCGGCTGGCCTTCGGCGGCTGCCACCTCCCGCCTTTGGGCTGTGGTGGCGGAGTGGGTGATGGGCCTGGTGGCCGATGGTGTGGGGGGGGGGGCACGGCGGCCGACGGTGGGGGGCGGCCACTGCGGTCGACGGTGGGGTGGCGGCCACAGCGGCCACGGCGACCGACGGTGGGGTGGCGGCCACGGTAGCCTGCACCAGCTGCCGTTGGGCAGCGGTGGTGGAGCGTGTGGTGGTTGCTGTGCACACACCCAACAGGGCCGCCACACGCACTACACGCGGGCGGGGACTGCACCGCCGCCGCGATGCAGCCTCCCAGCTGCAGCTGTCCTCTGCCGGAGTGGCGGAGCGACGATGACGGACCGGTGCCATTGGCGATTGGGGGAGAAGCAGACGAGATAAGCTACGGGGATGGAGGGGAGAATGCGATGCGGAGCCGCTAGCCATGAGGGTTTATATAGCAGGCCGGTAAGTATTGGGGTTTTTGGGGATTTCGCCAAGCCGGGAGGGAAGTGATGGCTCTATATTTGACGAATCTTAAGAGCTCATTTGTTGCATGTTCTCTTCATATAATATGTCCCATTGAACCAAATAGTTGCCCATTATGCATAATTATCGGTATTTACACTTTCCCTTGTGAGCATTGCACATTTAGTATTTTATTTGGTTTTTATTAATTTTCTTTCTTTTCTTGTGTCTACATGTGTTTTGGAGCAACCTAGGACCAAGCACAATGAAAGGATCAAAGATGGGTTCAATACGAAGACACCTAGGGGCTAGACTTAGCCATTTCGGAGGTCGGAAAAAGTCATTTTTTCAAAGCACTCCAAATCATGATCTAAGACCAAAAATTGATCGGCGTTGTTCTCGCGAATCCAACGAGCCCAAGAACGTCAAAATCGGAGTCCGTATAAAGAAATGGTGACCGTTTTATCGGAGAAGGACACCACAAAAAGACAACACGAAAGACGGTGTACCATATGACCATCCATGGTCGTATGACCTCGTGACATCTTCAAAGGTTGCCCTTTCAGACGGGATTCTTCACCGATTTCGTCCCCAATTGTTCCCACGAGATCCTTGGCTCATAAAGAAGAGATTGGGAGAGGATAAGGCTCAACTAGAGCCCTTGGATGCATCACCTCAACGGAGGAGACCGAGCAGGTGCCCTTTATATGCACCTCCATACCCTAGCCGCTGCCTCCATCGTCATGATCATCTCCATCATCTCATTCATCACCATCAACATCCAATTTCATCTCCATTGCTGCTCCACCACCGTATAAGGAGGGACAGCACCAAGGGAAGAGGAGGAGGCTCCGCCACCAAGAGCACCGGCCTTCGGGTCGGTGGCATCGTGCTGGCGCCGTCACCGGCGCCGCCCCTATCTCCATCACCACCGGCGCGACCACCATCATCATCATCTCCACCGCGCCGCCGTCTCCATCAACACCACCATGCCTTCTCCCTTCACCTGCTTGATGTCGGCTTGTAACCTGTCCCTAACCTTCATGTCTTTGTTTGAGTAGTTGTTCTAGTTCTTGAGGATATGGTTGAACCCTATATGATTCTTGATGTGATCCAATATCTTATGTTCATGATTCGAGTTAGTAGCCTTCGCGAATATTGAGAGAAGCACTCACTCATCCAATATCTTTGTAGGTTATCCCAAATAGTTGGGTATTCCTCTATCACTATGCCGAGGCAAAGTGTTCTGCCAAAGTGCGGTAAATTTTGAAGAAAATGTTTTCTGCAAAATAGTGAGTGGGAGGACAGTGCAACTCGACAAGATTATAGGTTCTTCGTAGTCAGGTCAAAGAAAAGAAACGCTGGAAATGCTTCTAGAATTTCCTACCACGACTGATACAGAAACCTTTACATGAGATGTAGAGACTTCGGTCGAACTTGTAGTTGAACTAGATAGGTTGGGCAAACTCGTGCAAACCTTCATGGTGTGCAGACGAGATATTGTTGAACAAACAATAAACCTATAATACCCAAAGAAGCATTGATGGGCCCTGACTCCAGAATTGGCTATAAGCCAAAATAATCTGAGATAGTATCCATATACATAATTCAAGTTTAGAACTTGATGAACCCTCCGGAAGACTTAGAGTCTGAAGTATAGTAATGGATCTATAAACTGACAAAAATAAAAATGTTTTATAATGCTTGACTTGTTACAAATAGTTTATGACAAGATCAAGGAGTTGACAATGACGAGATTGTCTCATCATCGCAATACTTAAAGTCGGTTTGGATTAAAGTAGCAATTACTAAATATTTCAATTATGAGATATAATAGATGGATGTAAAAATGATTCCGATGAGATAGAAATAGAACCAAGGTTGTATATTTGATACGGTCCATGGTAATTTTGTCGATCCAGAGGATGCTAGTAATTGTGCAAACTTCAAGAGATCCTATAATGATCTGAAGCATATAGTGGAGTTAGAACCTTCGTTCTGATGAAATGCTCAAAATTTGATTTCATTGAGGAAAGTGAAGATGCTTGTGTTTACAAGAAAGTAAGTGGGAGCATAATAATATTTCTAAACAACTATGTGTGCATAGCATTTGTTGATCGGAAATAATATTCTTGACATAAATTATGACTTCATTAAATAGTTTTCAGCAAAGTGCTTAGGAAATATAGCCTTGGTATTTGACATTATGATCTATGGAGATAGTAGTACCTAATCGGGCTTAGCCAAAATACATATTGACAAGATACTAAAAGAATTTTAGTATGAAAAATGCCAAGAAGAGTTTCTTGTCAAAAGTCACATGGAAGGAGTTTTAAGCAAGAATCGGTATCCAGAAATACTGATGAGCGAAATACACTTGTGTTAATGATATTCCATTGCATGTAAAAAACCAGATATGTCCAGTACTGCAAGTAAAGTTACCAGATTGATCAAAGTGTTGATCATAGGACAACAGTGAAAATGTCGTTAATTGCAAAGGCGACATGTTTCTCAGATTGTTGGTACAATAATTTGCCTTCTTATGTTTTGGAGATTTTTGTCATAAATAGTAAGGGACTAATGTGTTTGCTAGTGCACACAGAGTAACAAGTCCTTGGAGTCATGTGCAGTTTGGTACAAACTCCGAAAATAATCTCCTGCGTAGCAACGAAGATTATCACCGAAGATTATGCCTGTCGAAAGTGACCCCCCAAAATTGTTGACGAAAAGTAATTGGTTCGGTGTCCGAAGAAATCGACTGCAGCCGAGAAGTTGAAGACGAAGTGAAGACGTAGCATTTGTTTCGTTCTTCTTCTTTCTCTTTCTTGAGTCATAGGATGACCGTACTATTAAGAGGGGTATAGTTATTGAAACTTATGGTTCTCTGATGCTAAACCCGAATCCTATGTGAGTTGAGAGAAATCTCTTTGTGTTCCGAATAAATACTCGCCAGCCAGAAACGTTGTTCTTGTTCGCTGCGAGAGATTTGATTCGGACCAAGGAGTTAACATTACTTGTTCCTCAAGTAATGTTATCGTTCTGCTAAAAAATCCGACCGTTGGAAACATGTCGGTTGGCCATTGGCTGGACCGCGTGTCCTAAATGGTCATTTCCCATCCGGGAAGGCTGCGGCTATAAATAGCCACCCCGCACCAACATTGTCCGTTGGCTCCTTCGTGTGATTCCGAGAAGATTGTGTGAGCACCCTCTCTCCCGAGTGATTTGAATTTAAAATCCACTGGGAAAAAACCCTAGAGCCAAAAAATGAGATAGTGGTTTAGCATCACTTGAATCTAATTCTAGTATGCTCCACCTATTACTCTTGAGAGCTGCGAACTCTCTAGGCGGTTAGGTGTCAAGTTCTTCAGAGACCAAGAGTCATTGTGGTTCTTGAAGAAGAGTCTGTAAAGGTTCGGAGATCACCTCAAGCATCTACCACGAGTGATCGACACTGGTTGACGAATCAGTTGCCGAGGAGAATAGGGCGAAGAGAGTGTATCTTCTGTGTTAAATCACAACCCCTCCAACCAGATGTAGTCCTTTTGCAGAAAGGCGAACTGGTCTACCAAATTCCTGGTCGCCATCGAGCATCATTGGTTACCTCTTCCCCTCCTCATTTACCTTCGGTCTGTGCTGTATGATATGTTTCAATCACGTGATTCCTTTCGATGCATGTTTTAGTTCTTATTCTCTAGTTCTTGTTCGCTTGTTGTACTCTGTTTACGTTCGCTCCGCTGCTAGGTTTCGAGAGATTTGAAGTTTCCGAAAGAAATTTCAAATCTACCATTCACCCCCCTGGTAGACATACTTCGTTCCTGCAACAACAGTGAAAATGTCGTTAAATGCAAAGACGACATGTTTCTCGCATACTGGGAAAATGAAGAGATTGTTGTAAGAAATTACATCAATACAAGACTCGTTGTAAGTAGTTACATTGATGAAGTCAATGCTCCAAGTGATTTTCAAGTTCAATTAAAGGATATGTGTAATACGTTAAATGGTGGCGCGATAAGTTGGAATTGGTCCAAGAAGGTTACCGTGGCGAATTCTATGACAAAGGCTAAGTATGTTGTTGCTTTAGAAACAACAATGGAGGGTGATGGATCAAGTAGTTCATTTATGAACTTGGTATGATTTCATAGCTCAGTCTAAGGAATCAAAGGTCCTACCAGTGATTCAAGACATACAAAGCTAGTTCCACGAAAATTATGAATTTTGTGGAAGCATGAAAGATGCATGGGAATGCAAAGATACACTAAGATCTGAACTTGTCAGATTTGAGAAGATGAAGGCTATACCACAAGCAAAGTATGAACTAACACCGGATTGCCATTGGTGTAAAAGGAAAAATGTGCTAACTAGATTATTGACTCTGGTGCAAGTGGGAGTCTGTTGGAAATATGCCCTAGAGGCAATAATATTGTATTATTATATTTCCATGTTTATAATTAAGAGTTTATATTCTATGCTATAACTGCTATGATCCTAGAATATGCGATTCAGTGGAAACACATATGCACGTGTGGAATGATAAACGGTAAAACCTGATTCCTAGTGTCGCCTCTAAGATTAGCTCAAGTGTTGTTTGTAATCATGTTTTCCGGATCTTAGGATATCGTTAAGTGTAACGATAGTCCTAAAACAACTTTGTGAATATGACATTGGTAGAACGATCATATTGAATTGACCCAAACTTGTTTGTTATACTTTGAGATACAATCATCACAAGTCAACTTTTATAACACGGAGAGTTAACGTATGCTTTAGTTCCTTAGACCATGAGAGTATCGTAGTCACTTCTTACCGTATGATGGACTTTGGGGTTGCTCAAACGTCATCTGTAACATGGTGATCATAACGACAACTTACAGGTTCATCGGAAAGTTTGACAAGGGGCTAGATAGCTCAAGAGTGGGATTTGCTCCTCCGACGATGGAGAGATATTCTTAGGGCCCTCTCGGTGTGACGGCATCCATCATCGTCTGGCAAGACACAGGTGACTAGGTCACAGGGATGCCGGAACATGTCAACGAGAAAGCAGAACAAAACCGGTAACGAGGAGACTGGTAAAGTGAGCATGAGAATGACTCAAGAGGATACCGATATATCTCACCTCGGGTTTTGTAAAGTATCACGAAGCAAAGGGAATAGCACATGATAACCAAAGGTTCACTTGAATGTCATTCGTGTAATCATAGGGATCGATATGGATGTCCACGATTCCACTATCGATTATTGAACGAAAGGGGTTTTGTTCATGTCTATGTTTTACCAAACCTATAGGGTCACAAGCTTAAGGGAATCACGATCTATTGAGTGTTAGTGGAGCAAGAGTTATGAGAAAATATTTATGAAATAGTTTCATTAATATTAGAAATAGTTTTGAAAGGAACCGGAAGTGTTTCGGAGTTACCAGAAGAGTTTCGGGGTTTACCGGGTAATACCGGGAATTGATATATAGGTATGTGATACGTCTCCAATGTATCTATAATTTATGAAGTATTCATGCCATGTTTACAATAGTTTTATATGGTTTTGGTGCACTTTTATATTATTTTTATGGACTAACTTATTAATCTAGTGCCCAGTGCCAGTTCCTGTTTTTTTGCATGTTTTTTGTTTCGCAGAAAAACCATACCAAACAAAGTCCAAACGCGATAAAATTTTATGGAGATTTATTTTAGAATATATGTGATTTTTGGGAGGAAGAATCAACGCAAGACGGTGCTCGAGGGCTTCACAAGGCAACAGGGCGCGACCTACCCCCTAGCCGCGCCCCCTTGCCTTGTGACTCCCTCATAAGTCGGTTGGAGTCCTTCTTTCGCCGCCAGAAATATAATTTCCGGATAAAATCCCCTCAAAATTTCATCCCAATCGGAGTTACGGATCTCCGGAAATATAAGAAACGATTTTTGGCCAAAAACAGGGGCGCAAAAACAAAAGAGAAACAGAGAGAGAGATCCAATTTCGCAGGTGCTCCTGCCCTCTGGGAGCCATGGCGGCCAAGGACCAAAGGGGAAACCCTCCTCCCATCTAGGGGGGAGGCCAAGGAAGAAGAATAATGAGGGGATCTCTCTCCCCCTCTCTCCCGGTGGCGTCGGAGTGCCACCGGGGGAACCATCGTGACGACGATCTACACCAACAACTTCGCCGCCGTCATCACCAACTCCCCCCCTCTATGCAGCGGTGTAACACCTCTTCTCCCCGCTGTAATCTCTACTTGAACATGGTGCTTCATGCTATATATTATTACCCAATGATGTATGGCCATCCTATGATGTTTGAGTAGATTCATTTTGTCCTATGGGTTGATTGATGATCGTGATTGGTTTGAGTTGTATGTTTTATTTTGGTGCTGTCCTCTGGTGCCCTTCGTGTTGCGCAAGCATGTGGGATTACCGCTATAGGGTGTTGCAATATGTTCATAATTCGCTTATAGTGGGTTGCGTGAGTGATGGAAACACAAACCCGAGTAAGGGGGTTGTTGCGTATGGGAGTAAAGAGGACTTGTTACTTAATGCCATGGTTGGGTTTTACCTTAATGATCTTTAGTAGTTGCGAATGCTTGCTAGAGTTCCAATCATGAGTGCATATGAGCCAAGTACGGAAAGTATGTTAGCTCATGCCTCTCCCTCATATAAAATTGCAATCATGATTACCGATCTTGTTATCAATTGCCTAGGGACAAATCCTTCTCTTGTGTTACAAAAAGCTTTCTACTAAAGAACTAACTTTTATTATCTTGCAAATTACTCGTAGTTTTATTCTCGCTAAGTACTTCTAGTTTTATCCTTGCAAATTTATCCTACTAGACCTACAAAGTAGTTTTATTCTTGTTCTAGGTAAAGCGAACGTTAAGTGTGCGTAGAGTTGTATCGGTGGTCGATAGAACTTGAGAGAATATAAATTCTAGGGATTTCTATTTTCATGCCCCTGGTTCCTTAGTTGTGCTCAGTTTTGCCCAAGCCAACTAATTTTGCTCACTTCTCCCCTCCCCCCTCCCCCACCTGCTCGCGAAAGCCCAAACGGAGCCTTGCCGTCGGGTCAAAGTAGTTAACCGTTACCTGCTCAGTTACTGACGCGTGGGGGACGAAGAGCTTCGGACATGTGGGCCGCGTATGACAGGTGGGCCGTGGCCGTGACTGCCTATGACAAGTGGGACCTGGGCAGCGTGAGCTATCACTTTCTTTTGCCTAAATTAGCCCAACCCAAGCGACCAACCGCATCCCCCACACAGACCCACGCAGCAGCCGCCGCCGTGCCCGTAGCAGCCCCGCCGCCGTCGTGCCCCTAGCAGCCCTGGTGCCCACTCGGACCGTCCGCCTGAGCTCAGATGGCGAAGCGACCGGGTGCTACGACGCAGCCCTTCGGCACATCTGCAGGTACCGTGCATGACAATTGGGCGGCCGGTACGTTTTGATTCGAAACCCTAGCAATTAGGATTTTGTTATCAGTCGATTGAATGGACGATTGAGCGATTGAATTTGTGTCCGTTGAGTTGCTTTAGTTTGCAATCAATATCGACATTTATTTAGGATTGGATTTGTGCGTTTGGAACTCGTGGCTGCTAGTTTGGAAACAGAAAACCCTTGAATTTAGGATTATTTCATCTTTAGTTATTTGTGCGTTTGGAATTGTAGTTTGTTTTTAATTATTTGTTTTGCAAAATTTCGACTTTGATTGATGGCTAGCAGTTCCTGGATGGAAGAGGGCGATGGAAGAGTGCAAGGAAATATGCTCCTGGTTTCCGAGCATGAACGCTCTCGTCACTCACGCGCTGGGCCTGACCTTGGAAGTGACCAAGGGTGAGCTGAAGCGGATGGTTCCTGGAGATAAGGAGGCAATCTCAATGGAGATTCTCCTCTTGGCAATGGCAGAGGCGATGGAGTCGCCGAATCCTCGACAGCGAGCTCGCTGGTACGAGTACCGCTCCCGCCTCGCGTCGCCGAATCCAGAGGTAGAAGGGCCGGTTAATTTGCGTATTATTGAGGTCGTCGATGATGAACCAGAAGAGGAGGACGCAGACGTTGAGGAGGAGGAGGGTTCTGACGAGGAGGAGGAAGATGAGGATTCTGACGAGGAGGAGGAGGAAGACGATTCTGATGAGGAGGAGGAAGATGAGGCTTCTGACGAGGAGGAGGAGGAAGACAATTCTGATGAGGAGGATGAGCAGCTGGAGGATTCTGACGAGGTGCAGGAGGAGGATGCAGAAGATGATAGCTACCAGGGGGGGTCTGCAGATCATCGCAAAGGAGGAGGTTGCAGAAGAGGTGGGCAATCAGGGGGGGTATGGAGATCATCGCTTCGCCTGCTGGCATGAATCTGACGATTCCAGTGGACGACTGGGATGAGCAGATGGATGACCAGGTGCTGTTGGATGCTGATGCCAGGGAGGATCTGCTGCTGCTCACTTTGGAGACCAAGCCATATTGCAAGACTGCCCCAATAGTGGTGGAGCAGTATGAGCTCTCGGCTCAGTTCGAGCAGAATGCTGAACGGTCCCACCGCCGCCTGGCTCGCCATCTAAAGCGTCGCCCGCCCCCTACTCGCTAGTGCTGAGGATCCAACATGTGGATGTCCAGTGTTTAATGAAAATAGTATGTTGTTGCTATGCAAACATTTGCTAAGCTTAATCATGCCATTAACTTTAGTTTGAATGTGGTTACTAAGTTGGTGTATGCTACGTTTTGGATTTCCTACGTGGAGTGCCATTTGCATGTTGAAAAACAGTGCAGCATGCAAAGTTACCTAAAATAGCAACATGCAAAACTTACTTAAAAAGGTGCAACAAGCAAAACTTACTTAAAAAGGTGCAACATTCAAAAATAACCAAAAATAGGTCAACATGATTTTTCCCAGTAACTAGTTGACACAAAAGGGTTCCATGCACAAGGATTTCATTTTTTGAGGCTTTTTTCATTTTCTTTGAATTTTTTTCAAAATGAGGTTAAACTTGCAAGGTTGACCAATCCTACAAGATGGTTGGGAATTTCAACTTTGGTTGTGCCCAGTGCCTACACCACCAATTCAAAAGGTTAAAATATTTTTTGCCAATTTTCAGGACCAACATACATCACACTTGTAGTTCAAATCTGAGCAATTCCTCATAAACCTCTAGAAATTCACTAAATGGATGAAATATAGGAAAAATACTAGAAAATTCATGAAACTTGGGCATTGTGCATCAAATGTGGTCTACTTTGGATGCAAAATTAAAGGGACCCATTTTCAAACTTATTTCAGGCACTTCACAAAAAATGTCATTTCTTGCACCAGAAAAATGGAAAAATAAGTTTTTATTCAAAAAATATATATAATTTCTATGCAAACATTGTCCACAGTGGTAACACCCATGGTTGTGCCAAATTTTGACATGTTATTATGAACTATGCCATGGATTTGGCCATGACCATGGGCATCTCCCTTGAAATCCAGACAAGTTCATAGTAGATAGGCCATTCTGTGAAGGTTTTTTTTCCATGTTTGTGGTATTGCAAGTCTATGATTTTTCCCAGTAACTAGTTGACACAAAAGGGCTCCATGCACAAGGATTTCATTTTTTTAGACTTTTTTTCATTTTCTTTGATTTTTTTCAAAATGAGGTCAAACTTGCAAGGTTGACCAATCCTACAAGATGGTTGGGAATTTCAACTTTGGTTGTGCCCAGTGCCTACACCACCAATTCAAAAGGTTAAAATGATTTTTTCCAATTTTCAGGACCAACATACATCACACTTGTAGTTCAAATCTGAGCAATTCCTCATAAACCTCTAGAAATTCACTAAATGGATGAAATATAGGAAAAATACTAGAAAATTCATGAAACTTGGGCATTGTGCATCAAATGTGGTCTACTTTGGATGCAAAATTAAAGGGACCCATTTTCAAACTTATTTCAGACACTTACTTCACAAAAAATGTCATTTCTTCCACCAGAAAAATGGAAAAATAAGTTTTTATTCAAAACATATATATAATTGCTATGCAAATATTGTCCACAGTGGTAACACCCATGGTTGTGCCAAATTTGGACATGTTATTATGAACTATGCCATGGATTTGGCCATGACCATGGGCATTTCCCTTGAAATCCAGACAAGTTCATAGTGCCATTCTATGAAGGTTTTTTTCCAAGTTTGTGGTATTGCAAGTCTATGATTTTTTCCAGTAACTAGTTGACACAAAAGGGCTCCATGCACAAGGATTTCATTTTTTGAGGCTTTTTTCATTTTCTTTGATTTTTTTCAAAATGAGGTCAAACTTGCAAGGTTGACCAATCCTACAAGATGGTTGGGAATTTCAACTTTGGTTGTGCCCAGTGCCTACACCACCAATTCAAAAGGTTAAAATGATTTTTGCCAATTTTCAGGACCAACATACATCACACTTGTAGTTCAAATCTGAGCAATTCCTCATAAACCTCTAGAAATTCACTAAATGGATGAAATATAGGAAAAATACTAGAAAATTCATGAAACTTGGGCATTGTGCATCAAATGTGGTCTACTTTGGATGAAAAATTAAGGGGACCCATTTTCAAACTTATTTCACGCACTTCACAACTAGCACCCAAACCCCTCTCAAAACCCTGCACTACCAGGGCCGTTGGATAGCTGTTTGGGAACGGTTTAGATGAGGCGCTAGGGTTTGCTATGGTCGATCCGCGAGATGAGGCCTGATTGGCTGGATCGGGCGGGTGCTCCGTGGATGCGGAGATGAGTGGCCCACCTAGCAGCGGGGGAACAGGGACACCCGACAGCGGCTGTGGGCCGCGTGCTTGGTCGATGGGCCATCGTAGAGGCCTAGTCTCAACCTGCCATGCATGCGCGAAGCCACTCGAAGCAGCCCGCCCTGCATGCACGCTGCCACGCAGTTTCGTCGCATCAGGGCAATTAGTGAACCCTCGGGACGCAGCTTTACCGATTGACACGCCTCGATTCAATGTGAAAAGACAGAGGCAGTGCTCCGTTGAACTCCCCGCACCGACGGTCCACTCCCCTGCCCCATTGCTCCACACCTCGCACTCCTCTGATTAAATACCGGCGTGCGGCATCGTTCCACCGACGCTTCACTCCATTGCTTCCACGCGCCACGCAATCCAAAGCTAGTTCAGCCACTATGGTGAGGCAGCTACAGACCGCAAGGATCTCCACGGGAGGTCTCTGCCCTAGGGCGCCGGTGCCCGGCACCGGCGGCGGCTCCAACACTGGAGTGGCTGCGGACTCCAACTCCGACTCAGGCTCCAACTCCGGCGCATCCTCGTTGGGCTCCAACACCTACTCCAACTACTCTGAGCTCGAGCCCATGCCATCCGAGCTGTCTCGTAACTGTAGGGAGCTCGAGGAGGAGGACGCTGAGGAGGAGGTGGCCTTCGAGGCGATGCAGGAGCACCTCGACATCTACGGCATGGAAGATGCGGCCGAGAAAGACACACCGCCTCGTGCGCCCGATGCTACCGTGCTCACTGCCCAGGCCGAGGAGGCCCTGCGCGCGGCGCAACAGCAGCTCGACGAGGCGGTGCTAGCCGCATCTCTGTCCACGGCGCAGGCAGAGGCTGTCAGGCGCCGGGCGGCTGAAGAAGAAGCCGCAGCTTGAGAGCAGAGGAGGGCGGCTACTCTGCGTGCAGCGGCCGCCGTCGAGGCGGAAGGCGAGGGACCGGACATCATTATCCTATCCTCCTCCGACGACGAAGGCCACAACGATGACGACGGCACCATCGTCCTTTCGGATGATGAAGACTAGTAGCCGTCCATCTGTAGTCGCTGTCGGCCGGCCATCTTATGTCGCCCCTCCCCTTAAAATATGTATTAGTTAGTGTAATGTCACTATATTAGTTCGCTCTCTTAATCTATGAACGTGTTTGTTAAGTTAATCCGAATCTCTGAATCTATTAATATGCTGTGTTTTACACCACCGTGTTCTCTCTTTCCAGTGCCACTGATTCGTGGGCCCTTCTGTAACGTAGAAATGTCAAGTCGACTAGCCCCGACTCTGCCCATAAGCAAACAAACGCACACAGCTGAAATGGCTAGCTCGATGCATAATCAAGTGATGGTGCCGGGTTCGACCCCCACGGGAGGCATTATTATTCCACTGCATTTTGCAAATAAATCAGACACTGACAGGTGGCTCCTGCGGTGTCCCAATCGTCAATATATTTCACTATTTTTTTTAACTAATATACTACACACTGACAGGGGGGTCCTGGGTGTCCCACGCGTCAGCATATGCGCCAGGTAACGGTCAACTACACTGACCCAACGGGAACGCTCCGTTTTGGGCAGACTTGAGTGTGGGCCAAGTGGTGGAGGGGAAAAGTGAGGGGCGTTAGTTGGGTGGGGGAAAACTGAGGAGTGCTAAGCAACCGAGGGCACAAAAATAGAAATCCCTAAATTCTACCTTTACCTCCTCGTTGGGTTCGACACTCTTACTTATCGAGAAAGGCTACAATTGATCCCCTATACTTGTGGGTTATCAAGAACTTTTTCTGGTGCCGTTGCCGGGGAGCAATAGCGTGGAGTGAATATTCTCTCGTGCGCTTGTTGGCTTTATCACTAAGTAGTTTTTGTTTTCTGTTCCACTAAGTAGTTTTTATTTTCTGTTCTAAGTTGTTTTATATCTTTAGTTATGGATATGGAACACGAAAACCCAAAAAAATTAGTTGTACATGCTACTCATGGAGATGGGGAACCTCCTAAAACCCTTGATGCTGGTTATGTGGAAAACATCAAATACTACTTTAATAATCCTGATAAATCTCCATTCAACTTGATAATGGGAGATACTTTGGATCACCGGGAATACTTTAGGGATTATCACTTGTCTCAAAAAGGGAAACACTTATGGGATCAAATTAAAATGTTGCGTTGGTATGCTTGGAATTCAAGCTTAAGATGTGATTATACTTGTTGCTCTAAGATGGAGGTTCCACACCTCCCTTTTCAATGTTGTCGGGCCCGTGGAACCCAGGGTATCCCGGCCCGTCTGCCTTTGGCCCAGGGCGCAACGCCTGGCGGAGGCTCAACAGGCGGCCACCAGCGGGCATCTCAAGCAAGACCCCTCATGAGGCCCTGGCCTCCTGAGGACCCCTCCTCATGGAGCGAGCAAGCAAGACTCAACCACTTCACCGAGAGCCTCGCGAGGTGGCCTCCCAAGGTTGCCTCCTGAGGCACCCTCCCGAGGGCGCGCAAGACAAGTGCTGTTCGGCTCGGTCGCGCGGTCTCATGCCCATCACGTGGGTGACACGCGCGGCGACGAACGGCAACAGAGGCCGTGCCAGCAGGTGCGGATGGAGAAGATTTCTTTGTGCTAAGGGAGCAAGGCCAGCAATCCACTTCCCAAAGCAACCCCCAAAGGTTGCCCGATCGATGAAAGAAGACCAAGACGGCGGGCGCGCAGGGCGGAGGTCATCCCCGAGCCCACCGACGCGTCATGGATGGTCGCTTTGCAGATGAAGACCACCTTTTGTCAGGATAGACTGCGCTCCTGTCCCCCTTCAAACTTGCCGTTGTGTGGCAACCCTTCCCGCCAATGTTTCCGAGGGAAGAGGACCAAGGCAGATATAAAAGGAGGGCAGGGTGCCGCTGTAGAGGAAGATCCCTTCATCTCCTGCCTTGTACGCGAGAGCATCCTCCTACCCAGAGCAATCCCAACCAAGTAGGAGTAGGGTTTTACACCGCAAGGTGGCCCGAACCTGGGTAAACCGCCGAGTCCGTGACCCGCTCCCGTTAGCACGCTCTCGCCATAGCTTCGCCGTAGTTTAGCCGTGGTAGGGGACGAGGAGGTAGGAATGAGCTCACCCCAGTGTTCGAACCTTTGGGTCCCCGGAGCCCCAACTCCGACATTTGGCGTGCCATGTAGGGGTGCGCTACTGTTTTTCCTCTCCGTCCTCCGCTCCACCAGCCTCATGGTCGACGCCCGCCGCGAGCGTGCTGAGCGCGGGGCGGGTCGCGTGGCCTAGACGGAGCCGGTGGCCCGCGGCAACCGCCGCCGCCCTATCGAGGCCGGTGCCGCCACTGACCCTGCCGCCCGGGAGCAGCAGGACTCCTCCCTGCACCCCTCCGTGCGGGCAGAGGGCCACACTGCCACGGCCTCCTCCTCCCTCGCCCGCCGTGGGCCGCCGAACGCGCAGGCCGCGCTACTCATGGCGCGTGAGCTACTCCGCTACCGTCCAGCTGACGCCAGCTACGACGCCTGGCTTGGTCGCATCACCGAGCTCGTCAACGCCGCCGGGGATGCTCCGGCGCCTGCCCACTCGCTCCGCCCTCCGCCGTCTTGCGCTGGGGACATAGCGCATGGCGCTCCCCCGCCACCTCCTCTGCGCGACGAGCTCGCCGGGCCCCAGCGCAACGCGCGGGCGTGTGAGCCGTCCTGCGGCGCTTCCTCGCCGGTCCGAGACGAGGCCAGCTGCCAGATCGTTCGCCGCGCACCGCCTGATGCACATGTGCTCCTCGAGCAGCAGTGCCGGTGCCAAGACCGGGCCGTCCGGGAGGTCGCGGCAGCTGGCCGCCAGAATCGCGTTGCCCTCGCCGGCGGTGTTCCCTGGAGCGGCGTGGGCTGCCATGCCTTCACTCGCGAGCTGCGTCGGGTGGTGTGGCCCACGAAGTTCAAGCCGAAACTGCCTCCACGCTACGACGACACCCCCAACCCCGCGGAGTTCCTTCAGCTCTATGCACTAAGTGTTGAGGCGGCGAATGGCGACGACAAGGTCATGGCGAACTGGTTCCCCATGGCCCTCAAGGACGGCCCGCGCTCCTGGCTCATGAATCTTCCTGAGGCGTCGATCTCATCGTGGGCCGAGCTCTGCAGCCAGTTCATCGCCAATTTCAAGGGCACGCACGACCGCTCCCTCACCATCAACGACCTGCGGCATGTGCGGCAACGCCCAGACGAGACCCTCCGCAAGTACATCCAGCGCTTCAGCCAAGTGCGCAACAAGATCCCGCATGCCTCCGACACGGCCGTCATCTCTGCGTTCTCCACCGGCGTCACGGACGTCATGATGCGCGAGAAGCTCTTCATCAACGACGAGTTGGACTCGGTGCTTGAGCTGTTCGACCTCGCCGACAAATGCGCCAAGGCTGAAGAAGGTCGCCTCTTCATCCACAGCGACCCCGATGCGGCGCCCGACGCCACCATGGCCAAGAACAAGGATGTCAGGTGTAAGGGCCCTGCCGTGCTTGTGGCGGAGCCCGAGCAGAAGCGCGGCCGTGACCGCGATGAACCCAGGAAAGAGGGCTGCCCGCTCTGCGTCTACCACAACGTGTGCTCCCACAGCACTGAAGACTGCCAGGAGCTCAAGCTGCTTCGCGACGAGAGCCAGGGCCGACGAGGCGACCGCAACGACCGCGGCGCCGGCCGTGGAGGTGGCCGCGGCGGCAACCGCTGGGACGGCCACAACGGCAATGGCAACTTCCGCCAAGGCTGCCGCGACCAGCCTCGTGAGGCCGCCTGGCATGATCAGCCTCGTGAGGCAAACCCTCAGGCCAACGCCACTCTCCCGCCGCCACCCCGGAGGAACGACGTCAACCAGCCCGACGAGGGCGCCGGAGGCTACCAGGAACCTCACACGGTTGCCTGCATCCTTGGCGGGGCTCAGGCTCCCGTGTCCAACTGCCACTTCAAGCAGCTCTCTCGCGAGGTGAGCGCCGCCCTCCCGAAGCCTGAGGCCGCGCGGCCCCTCAAGTGGTCGCAGTACGCCATCACCTTCGACTCCAAGGACCACCCCAAGTCCACGGCCACCGCAGGCACGCTCCCCATGCTGTGCACTCCCACCATCAGCAATGTCGCGGTCACCAAGACCCTCATCAACGGAGGCGCCGGCCTCAATGTGATCTCCATCGAGACCTTCGAGACGCTCCAAGTGCTCTACGACCAGCTGATGCCGACCAGGCCCTTCTCCGGAGTGACTGATGGCTCCACCATCCCTCTAGGGCAAGTGCGCCTTCCCATCACCTTCGGCACCCGCAAGAACTACCACACTGAGCTCATCGACTTCAATGTGGCACACATCGGCCTGCCGTACAATGCCATCTTGGGCTACCCAGCTCTCGCCAAGTTCATGGCGGCGACCCACCACGCCTACAACGTTCTCAAGATGCCTGGCTGCAGCATCATCATCACCGTCACCTGCGATGAGAAGGATGCGGTCTGCTCCCTCGAGCACACCTACAAAGCTGCCGCTGCCGCGCATCCGGCTGACGAGGACGTGGTCGAGCCTCCTGAGGCCGCACCCGCGAAGAAGAAGCAGCTATTCTCTCAAGACTGCGCCGAGACGAAGAAGGTGTCAGTTGACGGCAGCGGCTCAGGCCCTGCCTTCACCATCGGCACCTGCCTTCCTCCTGCATAGGAAAGCGCGCTCATCGCCTTCCTTCAGGCAAACTCGGATGTTTTCGCCTGGAAAGCATCTGACTTGTCCGGTGTATCGAGGGAGGTGATCGAGCACCACTTAGCGGTGTGCCCCAACGCACGCCCCATCAAGCAAAAAGCACGGTGCCAGGTGCCCGAGAAGCAAGAGTTCATTGTCCAAGAAGTGCACAAGTTGCAAGAAGCTGGAGTCGTCCGTGAGGTGCGCCACCCCGAGTGGCTCGCCAACCCGGTCGTCGTCCCCAAGAAGGGCGGCAAGGAGCGAATGTGCGTCGACTTCATGAGCCTCAACAAGGCCTACCCTCAGGACCCCTTTCTGCTGCCGCGTGTCGGCCAGGGCACGGACTCCGCCACCAGCTACGCCCGCATGCCCTTCGGCCTGAGGAACGCCGGCGCCGCCTTCTAGCGGCTGACGCGCTTCAAGCCCCCTGGGCCTCAGGAGCCCCTCAGTCCCTGAGGAGCAAGCTTCCGCGGCAAACCTTGCTGAGCGACCCGCGCACTTCTCCAGTACAGCACTACCAGGTAATTTTTGGGTTGTTTAATTGAGGGCGCCTCACGGGCCGCACCAACCTCAAGCTGATCCGTGCCGAACACGGCAGCCTTGCCCCTCTCCCTTTTGGTTGTGTAATGGTCCTACTGATTACGCTCTAATAAGTTTATGTTGCTTACATAATTGCGTATTTGGTACGATGTCGTCTCGAGAGCGCCGCGCGCTCGTGACCCCTCTCCTGACTGTTCCATGAGCAGGGGCTAGGCACGGCGCCTGTGCTCGGGTCCGTCCCTGCAGCGCCGCTAAATCCAAGTGACTGAGCTCTGGCTCGCGGGCCTGCTCCCGTGCACGTCACCTCACCAAGGTCCTTGGTGCCTTATCTCCTCACGCAATGGCCACGAGCAAACTAGCAAGCGCACGTCGCTCCCCCATTGTGAGATTTGTCGACATGCAGTTGTCTCAGGAGGCAAGCCGCTCGGAAGCCTCACGGGCGGCGTCTCGCGAGCCGGCCTGCGGCGGTCACCTAATCGGAAGGCCTCGCGAGACGAAGACTTCGAGGGCCAGGCCTCAAGAGGGATGCCTCGTGAGCCGTGCACGCCGCGCGCGCCTCGTGAGCTGCGGCTCGCCCAACGCTACCCTCCGCGAAAAGCTAAGTCTAACCACTTTGTGAGATGCCCTCACTATCACTCAAGTGCCCTCCCTTCGCGATCTCGCTAAGTGCTGGCATTTTTTCTTTCGCGTGAGCCGCTTGCACGCCAAAGGGGGGCTCCCTAAGCATCGCGCCACAGGGGCCCTCACTAGCTCCCGATGCCCCTCACCTCCTGGCCTTGTCCAGGCATCGAGACCTGACATACCAGCGACGGCTGCAGGCCCGCTCGGGGGCTGGGTCCTGATGGCGTAGAGCGCCAAGGCAAACGAGAAAGAGAAAAATAGGCCTCACGAGAGGACTTCGGGAGGGAACACACACATTCCAAACCACAAAAGCATTAAATTAAAACATAGAAACCACTGTTTTCACACCCCCATGGGGATACATCGATCCAGTGCAGGAGAAAAGAGGAAAAGAAGAAAGAGGCCTAGGCGGGGCGCTGTCATCCCCAAGACTCCAACATGGACGCCGCGCGTGCCTAGTCGGAGTCTTCATCTTCGCTCCCGCTTCCACCGGAGAAGGCGGCACCGTTGTCGCTGTCGTCCTTGCTGGAGGAGCCGCTGTAGCTGCCGTCCTCGCTCTCCGCGCAGCACTCCAGACGGCTGCCGGAGATCCCGAAGATCTTCACGAAGAGCGTGGTGGCCCTGTCGTACTTGAACTGAAGGACGTGGCCCCGCTTCAGACCGTGAGCGAGGGCGAACGACTTCCACCCCTGCTTCAAGAACATGAAGCCTGAGGGGGTGAACTCCGTTGCCACCCAGGAGGGGCCGTTGCAGCAGCCATCCGCCTGCACCCACAGGCCCAAGGGCGCGCGGTCTGCCATCACCTCCGCGAAGGAGTCGGGAAGCCGGAGTCAGGTGCAAGACCGGCGATGCATGTTCACTATGAACTCATGAGCTGCCTCCGCTGAGTGGCTCCCTGACTGGGGAGGTAGGGCGGCTGCCCCGCCGCGGCCACCTCGGCCACGGGCCCCGCGCCCTCCGCGCCCGCGGGTGGCACCCCTTCCATGACCACTGGGGCCGGCGCCGGCAGCCACCGGAGAGCGCCCGCGCCCCCGAGGCGGAACCCTGGATGCAGCAGCAGAAGCGCGAGCTCGGCCTCTTCCCCTCGCCATCGCCGCGGAGGCCAGCCTGGATCGTGGAGTAGGAGGGAGGAGCTGGTGGAGAAGATGGGCGGGGAGTCCTTCCTCTTCGCCTTTATAGCGCTCGAGGGAGGCGCGCTCAGCACCGTTATGCCTTCGACGCGCGTGGGGAGATGGAATGCGCGAAGGAAGGCAATGATGGTCTCGCGTCGCGCGCGGGCAGGCTTTATGTCAGCACGGGCAGTTACCGAGGCGTCGTGGGAGAAGGGGGCGTCCCCCACCACATCGTGCGCCGCGCGTCGCGCCTGGCCCGCAGGCGGTTAGGGCCCGCACCATTTTGCCGCCGAAGTAGGCGGGAACGTGCGCGCCGCGGGCCCGGGGGCTACTGTCGGGCCCGTGGAACCCAAGGTATCCCGGCCCGTCTGCCTTTGGCCTAGGGCGCAACGCCTGGCGGAGGCCTAACAGGCGGCCACCAGCGGGCATCTCAAGCAAGACACCTCATGAGGCCTTGGCCTCCTGAGGACCCCTCCTCAGGGAGCGAGCAAGCAAGACTCACCACTTCACCGAGAGCCTCGCGAGGCGGCCTCCCGAGGTTGCCTCCCAAGGCACCCTCCCGAGGGCGCGCAAGACAAGTGCTGTTTGGCTCAGTCGTGCGGTCTCATGCCCATCACGTGGGTGACGCGCGCGGCGACGAATGGCGACAGAGGCCGTGCCAGCAGGCGCGGATGGAGAAGATTTACCCTTTTGTGCTAAGGGAGCAAGGCCAGCAATCCACTTCCCAAAGCAACCCCCAAAGGTTGCCCGATCGGTGAAAGAAGACCAAGACAGCGGGCGCGCAGGGCGGAGGTCATCCCCGAGCCCACCGGCGCGTCATGGACGGTCGCTTTGCAGATGAAGACCACCTTTTGTCAGGATAGACTGCGCTCCTGTCTTCCTTCAAACTTGCCGTTGTGTGGTAACCCTTCCCGCCAATGTTTTCGGGGGAAGAGGACCAAGGCAGATATAAAAGGAGGGCAGGGTGCCGCTGTAGAGGAAGATCCCTTCATCTCCTACCTTGTACGCGAGAGCATCCTCCTGCCCAGAGCAATCCCAACCAAGGAGGAGTAGGGTTTTACACCGCAAGGTGGCCCGAACCTGGGTAAACCGCCGAGTCCGTGACCCGCTCCCGCTAGCGCGCTCTCGCCGTAGCTTCACCGTAGTTTAGCCGTGGTAGGGGACGAGGAGGTAGGAACGAGCTCACCCCAGTGTTCGAACCTTTGGGTCCCAGGAGCCCCAACTCCGACAAATGTGAATTTAATGATAATGAAACCTTGGCTTCTTATGCTAATGGTGTATATGATTACTATGATGTGGAACAAATAGAAGAATTTGTTGCTTTAAAGGGTGCTTATGAAATTGAATCTTTGTTTGAAGAGTATGAAGATTGTGATGATGCTCTTTATAGATCTGAAAATTATGCTATACTTAAATATTGCTATGAGACTTATGAATACAGTGCCGATATTAATGAGTTTATTGGGAGTCTCCACTGTCCAAGAAGAGACTAATATTTTGCAGGCTCCTATGGAAGAAGAAATTGATGACACTGTGAGCTCATTAGATGAAAAAGATGAGAAGGAGAGCGAAGAACAAAAGGAGGAAGAAAGGATTAGCTACCCGTGCCCACCTTCTAATGAGAGTAACTCTTCAACTCATACATTGTTTATTTTCCCTTCGTGCTTACCGAAGGATGAATGCTATGATCCCTTGGATTCGTTTGAAATATCCCTTTTTGATGAAATTGACGCTTGCTATGCTTGTGGCCATGATGCCAATCTGAATGATGCTTATGGAGATGAACTTGCTATGGTTCCTTATGTTAAACGTGAAATTGTTACTATTGCACCCACACATGATAGTCCTATTATCTTTTTGAATTCTCCGAACTACACTATATCGAAGAAGTTTGTGCTTATTAAGGATTATATTGATGGGTTGCGTTTTACCGTTGCACATGATGATTTTGATGTATATAATATGCATGTGCTTGCTGCTCCTACTTGCAATTATTATGAGAGAGGAACTACATCTCCGCCTCTCTATGTTTCTAACACAATAAAATTGCAAGAAACTGTTTATACTATGCATTGGCCTTTACTTGGTGTGCATGAATTATTCTTTTATGATATACCGATGCATAGGAAGAGAGTTAGACTCTGTTGTTCTATGATATATGTTTCTTTGTGCTCATTACTAAATTATAAATCATTGTTAATTAAAATTGGCTTTGATATACCCTGGGATCCGGGTGGATCAATTACTTGAGCACTATATGCCTTGCTTAATGGCTTTAAATAAAGCGCTGCCTGGGAGACAACCCAGAAGTTTTAGAGAGTCATTTTATTCTGTTGTCTGCTTTTAAAAAGTTTAAAAACAAAAAAATATAGAGGGGAACCTAAAAACTGTTTCAAAAAGATAAACGATTGGAAGGTTATGCATTGAAGAAGTGAGGGTCGACCTTGAACACTTGTGTTCATGCTCATGGAAACAATGTAAAAAAATTCATGGAAGTTTCTCAAAAAAATAATTATCCCATTGTACAAATTCATTGTATTAAAAAAATAATGTGCCAAGTAAAGCCTTTGGGATAGTGTGGATGCTTGTTGATTTGATTCTGTGCAAAAACAGAAACTTTTGCATCCAGTGCTAGAATTTCTTTTCTGTACTGGAGCATGAGAAAATTCTGATATTTTTACACAATATTGGGTTACAAAAAATTTCGTTGTCCTAATTTCTTAGAATTGTTGGATGTACAGAAGTATGCTTTTTAATTCGCTCACTATATGCTGTTCTGTTTTTGACAGATTCTGTTTTTATTGGATAGTTTACTTGTTTTAGTGCTTCCATAGCTTATATTGAGTAATATAAATTGTGGAAATGATAGAATACAGTAGGTATTATGTGAGAACAATTATGAATCTTGTCTTGATAGTACCAAAGTGAATGATTTATTTTCATACTAACCTATCTCATGGAGTTCCGTTAAGTTTTATGTGATTGAAGTTTTCAAGTTTTGGGTGAGATAACGATATGAGGAGAATAAGGAGCAACAAGACCCTAAGATTGGGGATGCCCAAGGCATCCCAAGGTAATATTCAAGGAAGACTCAAGCGTTTAAGCTTGGGGATGCCCCGGAAGGCATCCCTTCTTGCGTCTTTGAAAGCACATTTGCTCCCTTGGTGGTTTTGGTAATTCATAACAACATATATCTCATTGAACTAATATCCATTCAAGATTAAGATTTCAGGATGTTCAATGATTGGCATGGCATGGACTAGAGATGTTGACCCCTCAAAATGCTAAGGACAAGAATTGGCAAAGGATCAAGACTCTACATTTTTGGTTTAGTGATCCAAGATCACATTGAGTCCATAGGAAAGCCAATACTATTAAAAGGGGATGAGGTGTTGCTTAATGGTCTTTTTGCTCAAGTGCTTAGTGACAGCATTCCTAAACCCTCAACCACTCTCTCTATCCCAAATATGTCCAAAACCCAAAGTCCAACTCGGCCCCACCGAAATTTCCAATCCGGCCTCACCGAGTTCATCCAAGACTTAGCCACTGCCAAACCCTAACAAATCGGATCCACCGAAATGGATCTCGGTCCCACCGAGATGGCCTTGCCAACTCTCTGTAATCGTTTGCATTTACTTCGGTCTCATCGAGTTTGCAAATCGGTCTCACAGAGATGGCTTGCCAACTCTCTGTTGCCTCATTGCTTCACTTCGGTCCTACCGAGTTGATGCAATCGGTGCCACCGAGATGAGGATTGCCCTAAGCCATTGCACTTCGGTCCATCCGAGTTGTTCGTATCGGTCCCACCGAGATTCCTAAAGTTCATATCTTTTACACAGTTCGGTGCTACCGAGATTATCGTTTCGGTGCCACCGAGTTGGGTCAAAAGTGTGTAACGGTTGGATTTTGTGTGGAGGCTATATATACCCCTCCACCCCATCCTTCTCAGTAAGGAGATCCATCAGAACGTGCCTACACTTCCACCATTCATTTTCTAAGAGAAAACAACCTACTCATGTGTTGAGATTAAGATATTCCATTCCTACCATTTGAACCTTGATCTCTAGCCTTTCCCAAGTTGCTTTCCACTCAAATCCTTCTTCCACCATAGCCAAATCTGTGAGGAGTGATTGAGTGCTGGGAAGACTATCATTTGAAGCACAAGAGCAAGGAGTTCATCAACAACACACCGTCTATTACCTTTTGGAGAGTGGTGTCTCCTAGATTGGTTAGGTGTCACTTGGGAGCCTCCAACCAGATGTGGAGTTGAACCAAGAAGTTTGTAAGGGCAAGGAGATCGCCTACTTCGTGAAGATCTACCCCGAGTGAGGCTAGTCCTTCGTGGACGTAAGCCATGGTGGAATAGGCAAGGTTGCTTCTTCGTGGACCCTTCGTGGGTGGAGCCCTCCGTGGACTCGCGCAGCCGTTACCCTTCGTGGGTTGAAGCCTCCATCAACGTGGACGTACGATAGCACCACCTATCGGAACCACGCCAAAAACCGCCGTGTCTTCATTGCGTTTGAAATCTCCTACCCCCTCTCTACATACATATGCAATTGCTTACATTCCGCTGCTATACTCTTAGAATTGCATGTGTAGGGTGATGCTTGACATGTACTATTGCTAAAATCTGCCTACAACTAAAATCTGGGAAAAGGTTAAGTTTTATTTGGTCAAGTAGTCTAATCACCCCCCCTCTAGACATACTTTAGATCCTACAAGTGGTATCAGAGATTTGGTCTCCGTAAGCCTTGATTTCCATAGCTTTGGTGATCATAGCCTTGGTTTCACAACCTAGGAGAGTATGGCGTCTAGTGAGGGTAACTATCACCGTAGAGGTCCATATTTTGATGGTACAAACTTTGATAGTTGGAAACATAAGATGAAAATGCATATTCTTGGTCATAACCCTGCCGTTTGGGCTGTTGTTCGTATTGGCTTGCAAGGTGACTTCTTTGAGGATGGCAAGGAACCGGATCGTGAGGCAACCTCGGAAGAATTGAAGATGTTGCAATACAATGCTCAAGCTTGTGACATTCTATTCAACGGTTTATGTCCCGAAGAATTCAACAAAATCAGCCGCCTCGAGAATGCATAGGAAATTTGGGATACTTTGGTTGATATGCATGAGGGTACCGAGTCCGTCAAGGAATCTATGTTGGATGTGCTCCAAATTCAACTTGATAAGTTCAAGATGAAGGATGGTGATGGAGTCGCAGAGATGTACTCTAGGCTTGCTCTCATCACAAATGAGATTGCCGGCTTAGGAAGTGAAGAGATGACCGGCAAATTCATCATCAAGAAGATACTTAGAGCTTTGGATGGAAAATATGATACCGTCTGCACATTGATCCAAATGATGCCAAATTACAAAGATCTCAAGCCCACGGAAGTCATTGGAAGGATTGTCGCTCATGAAATGTCGCTCAAGGACAAAGAGGAGCTGCACAACAAGTCAAGTGGTGCTTACAAAGCCTCAACCGATCCTCCAACAACTTCAAGTGACCAGCTAGTATCCAATGAAGAGATTAGCCTAATGGTGAAAAGGTTCAACAAGTTCTACAAGAACAAAGGAAAAGAAAGAAGCTCTAGCTCAAGACATTATGAGAGAAGATCATCAAGTCGTGACCATAATTGCTACAATTGTGGAAAGCCTAGACACTACTCAAATGAGTGTACGGCTCCCTACAAGAAAAGAGACAAATCACCAAGAGGAAGACACAGAAGAGATGAATCACCTCGTAAAGAGAGAAGGAGTAGAGATGATTATTATGAACGAAGACACTCTCGAAGAAGCAAGGATTCAGAGAGGAAGGACAAGTCATCAAGGAGCTACACAAGAAGAAGACATCAAGCTCATGTTGGTGAATGGATTTCCGGCTCCGACTCCGACAACCACTCCGAGAGAAGTTATCACTCCAACTCCGACTATAGTCAAGATGAAGGTGTTGTAGGGCTTGCACTTGTGTCATCCAACTCCTACGATCTATTTGACTCACCAAATGAAGGAATTGGAAGATGCTTCATGGCAAAAGGCCCTAAGGTATCACACCCCGAGTATCTTGATTTTAATAGTGATGAAGATGATTTGCTTGGTGATGATGATTTTCTAATTGATAGGGCTAGTGATGTGAGCCATAATGAAAATGCTAGTAATCATGATAGTCAAGAGGAAACGAGTGACAATGCTATGAAGGAGATTGAGCGCCTAACTAAAGAACTAAATGCTCTTAAGTTAGCTCATGAAACAACTCAAGAGGATCATAGAGAACTTCTAAGAACTCATGAGAAGCTATGCTTCGAGAAGCTAAATTTAGAGCAAGAGCATGAGTTTCTTAAAGCTATCAATGACGATCTTCGAAAGAAGAGTTCTTCATATCTTGCCAAGCGTTTACTCTTGTCTACCTTTATGCCACAAGTTAAACCTAAGCAAACTAGCAACAAGGGTAAAAATGGTTCTACCTCTAGTAGTAACAATAACAATGCTAAATCCAATATTGTTGCTTCTAGTAGTTCTATTGATTCCACTAATGATTCTCTTAGCCAAGTTACACTTGAGCAAGAAAATATGCTATTGAAAGGAATTATAGAAAAAGGTGTCTACAAGAGCCTTGCCGGGAGTAAATAATTTGAGGAAATTGTACGCAAGCAAGGAAGGCATCGGAAGAACCAAGGTGTTGGTTTTGAACGAAAGTTCAATGCCGATGGAGTTGAATGGGAAGAAGGTCAGTACCTCAAGACGAAGTTTGTTCCTCAACAAGAGAAGTATGACCCTACTTCCTTCAAGGGAACACAAGCTCAAGAAGACCTTCCACCACAAGACCACAAGCTAAAAGGCAAGGACAAGCTTCAAGAAGAGATTGATTCATTTGAAGAAGCTCCTCAAGCCATGGTCAAGTGGGTTCCCAAGACTTCATCAAGTTCTACTTCATCAAGTGCTACTACAACTCCAAGGATTCCCATCAAGTTGATGTGGATCCAAAATAAGAAGAACTAGAGAGTTCTTGAGGGTGACTCCGCCAACAAACTTCACTCATATTCTTTATGGCAAGGACTTGTGCAACCAACTTCCACATTTTGCACTAGTTCATGGAGTCACAAACCCTCTTATTGGTAAGGCAAGGGACAAGGTAATCAATGCATTCATGGACATCATCATATGTGTATTTCACTCTATGTCTATGGATATCCTTGTATGTTCCTTGTGTGGGACTAACCCATGTAGGTATTGAAATCACAAAACTCCAAAGGATTGCTCCCAACTCTTGATGGTCTACATCAACATTGAGCATCCACATCTTCAACATCTACATGAAGTCATCATCGACAAAACCCAAGGTTAGTTCAACCCTCTTAGGGGGGATATCACATCTAGGGGGAGCTTTTCTCTAAACAATTGAGCTAAAGCAACTCTAATGGTGTGAACACATTAATGCTTTATGTAAAAGTGCTAACCCCACTTGTGCTTAAACGATGAGTATGACCTATGATCAAATGTTCTCATTTGGCTCCTAAGTCAATATACTCATATATAGATGACCTAGTCATCGCCATTGCTTGATAGATGCTAGAATTGGTTGTGCATGTTTGACACATATTTCATTTGCTATCTTATTGTGTGAGCATGTTGATTTGCATGTTTTCATCATTCGAGGACATCCATTTGTTGTTTTGATTGTCTTGGTTTTTCTGGCCAAGTGGATGTACAAGAATGCCTAAGAACCTTCTCTAGCTATCTATGCTTTCTTGTCTCAAATTCTATTCTTGCTGCATCACAAAAATTGAACAAGTCATTTTCGGACCCTCCGGGTGAGGAGCACTCGGAGCCACCGATCTGAAAGGGCTGAACCTCCAAAACCTTCTAATTGATTTCGGTCAGACCAACCTACTCAAACTTGGTAGAACCGAAAGCATTTAGATTGATCTAGGTTTTCATCTCGGTGCTACCGATTAGACCAACTCGGTCGGACCGAGTTGCTGTAACTGCAAGCAGTTGCACGTCTCGGTGCTACCGAATTGTTCCACTCGGAGCCACCGACAGCGAATGGGTATATATTCCCAGTGAACCGTGCGGTTGAAAATTTCTTCAAACGTCACGTGCCCGCGCCCCATTACTGCCGCCCCTTTGGTCTTCGAATCGTCGCCGTCGTCGCCTATGCGCTCTCGCCGCAGGAACCCGTCGCCGTCAATGGTAATCTCCACCGCCGTTGCCGCCGTAGAGGAACTCCACCAAGTTAGTGTGAGTTTCGATCCCTTTCGTGCTTCCCTTTTCCAATTCAATGCACGATTGGATTGCCTGTAATCTTGCCACGAATGCAATTCACTCTCCACCAGATTAGTTCGTTTGAACGAGATTCGAGCAAAAATTTTAGGGTTAGGTTTCCGCCGAATGCATCTCGGACCGACCAAATAGGAATTTTCGGTCCCACCGATTTGGCCCTGGCCATAGCACAAGTACATCTCGGTGCCACCGAGTTGTGCGAATCGGTAAGACCAAAAGTAACGTCTCAGTGAAACCCTAGCATCTCGGAGCCACCGAAACCCATCTCGATCAGACCGAAATGGCGTGCCATGTCTCTGTAGTGTGCTTCGGTGTCACCGAGATTACCAACTCGGTCCATCCGAACTGCATTCTGTGAAAACCTAGAACTAAAGTTTGAACTCATTTTTATGAAAAATAATCTGCTTTTTGTGATGACTCATCTACTCTACCCATACCTATCTATTCACAGGGTCAGCTCAGCTCAATGTCTGATGTCAGTGACAGTCAAAACAGGTCAGAGCAGCATGAAGAGCAAAGTGAAGGATCAAGCCATAATGAAAGTTACTATGAGGGAGAGAGAAGCTCTCCAGATCTTCCTAAAGCTGCAACCAGAACACGGAAGAAGAAAACCTCAGATAGTGAGGATGAGGACTTTGTTGCAAGTGAAACTGCACAAAAGAAGAAGAGAGTAGTGCTAGCTAAGGAGTACAGCACAAAGCCTACTTCTGTCAAGGAAAGAACAGCTGTGAGGAAAGTACCTCAGAAGACTATGCAAGAGCCTAGTGAGGCAGCTGCAGGTGCCAAGAAGAAAAGAGTAAGGAAATCTTTTGCCCGAGTGATTGGCAGACCTACTATGATGATTGACGAGGAAGAAGAAGAGGAGGAAGAGCCAGCTGCTGCACCCCCTGCAAAAGCACAGAAGCTCATGTCTGATGCTATCAAGACTGCTGCACCTCCCAAGTCAAAGCCTAAGGCACCAGCACCCAAGAGATCAACCAGAAACATATCTGCTACAGAGAAGAACAAGGCCCCAGTGCCTGAATCAACTGTTGATGAAGAGCCTCTAGTGCTCAGAAAATTGAAGCCCAAGATACCAGAACATGACAACGCACACCCAGTAGCTGAGAACATGATGTTGAGAAAGGACAAAGGACCGCGTCAATGGAGATTGTCAGATCCTTATGCTATCAGAAGGAGAACTGCTTGTGATTATCGTTTTCACGCCCGTGAGCAACAGGATTTCTATGAGACAGTATTGCTTGACAAGAAGCCCATAGTCAGTGACATGAGATGGGTGGATTGGGAATACATCGATGAGAACGAGGATTATTTCCCCCATGTGCATGAAAGCTTCAGAATTGCAGGTGTTGATGAATTTGTTGGGAAGAAATTGACTAAGTGGAATGACGAGATGGTCATGCAATTCTACTCCACAGCACATTTCTATCCAGATGGTCGCATAGTGTGGATGACTGAGGGCATTAGATATCAATCAACTATTTCTGAGTGGGCAAATCTTCTTGGTGCACCCAAGGAAGAAGATGATGATTATGATGTTTATGCCAAGCTCAAGTTTGATCACAATTCTATGAAGAACATGTACACTGCTATTCCCCAGGAGGATCTTGATACTCACAAGCTTGGATCAGTGAAGCATTTGCTACCAGGTCTGGCCACCTCAAACACTATACTGCGGTACACTCTGCTACCCAAGTCAGGAGATGATAAGATGATTCGTGGCCACTCCATCAACTTGCTGCATTTATTCGATACACCTCAAAAATTCAAGGTGATGAGCCTGATAGTCGAGACTATCAAGAGGACAGCAGCAGATCAGAAGAGATCGTGTGGTTATGCTCCACATATTCAGTTGTTGATCAATTCCAAGGTTGGAACCAGCACGTATCTTCTTGATCGAGAGCATTTGCCACTCCGTCCAGATTTTGAGGACAACGTTATAGTGATGGATCCTTCGCATCCCACTTCTGCCCAAGCTCAAGAGGAAATCCGCAAAGCACAAGAAGCTAAAGTAGCTCAGGAAGCAGCAGCTCCAAATGCTCCAATTGCGAATCTCAAGACACCAAAAGATCAAATGCAATATCTGCTTGAAGCCACTCTGAGGATTGAGCGAAGTCTGGCCAACCTCACCCAGACCCAGGCTAGTTTTGAGCGGATTATTGAGACAAAGTTTCATGACTTGGATGTCAAAGTGACTGAGATTCAGACTTCAGTGGAACAGCTGCAAGGAGATGTCGATGCTATCAAGCTTGCCAGATCAGATGACAGTGAAGATGAGAGACCGACTACAGAGCAGTTTCAGTTAGTGCCTAGGGCTGCCAGGTCAGCTGCGATACCAGTTGTGGATCCACGGACCACAGTATCTGCACCAGCCGCCACAGCCACAGTGCTACATCAGGTCTCCACTCCTCCAGTCCAGCAGTCGTCAGCAGAAGCATTCGCGGACGCTCTCATCTCAACGCCGTCTACGCACACCGGAGCCACCAGCAGGAGATCGCCTTCGGAGGATCGTGCCTAGAGAGCCGACTAGTGCTATACGATTCGAACTTTTTGGTACTTGTTGCCAAAGGGGGAGGATTTGTATAGATCATAGGCTTCGAGAGAGAGAGAGTTTCTTGTTTTTGATTTGCTTCAAGAGTTTCTTTTGCTACTTGTTTGCTACTTGTTTGATCGTTCGTTGATACTTTGTTATGTGTGTGCTTGCCTACAGTATTCTGTCATTTATACTTGTGAGATACGATGGTGATTGATCATATTATGCCTATTGTGATATTCCATGTTTATCTCTACTATTATCTTGTATGATCAATTACTTATGTTGGTGATGCGTGCCTATTATTCCAATCATATCATTTTGCGCGCTCCACCAAGATGTATGTCACATGGAAGAGTGACCCATGAGCCTAATCGATTGTGCATTTGCATTCAAACGCAAATTTTTAATAATGCACAAATTTAGGGGGAGCTCTTGCTTATCACATACTTCTCAAAGCGACGATGTATTTCATTTACTTAATCATCTGTCGAAGCTTTGATCTATATGTTGTCATCAATTACCAAAAAGGGGGAGATTGAAAGCACATTTGCTCCCTTGGTGGTTTTGGTAATTCATAACAACATATATCTCATTGAACTAATATCCATTCAAGATTAAGATTTCAGGATGTTCAATGATTGGCATGGCATGGACTAGAGATGTGGACCCCTCAAAATGCTAAGGACAAGAATTGGCAAAGGATCAAGACTCTACATTTTTGGTTTAGTGATCCAAGATCACATTGAGTCCATAGGAAAGCCAATACTATTAAAAGGGGATGAGGTGTTGCTTAATGGTCTTTTTGCTCAAGTGCTTAGTGACAGCATTCCTAAACCCTCAACCACTCTCTCTATCCCAAATATGTCCAAAACCCAAAGTCCAACTCGGCCCCACCGAAATTTCCAATCCGGCCTCACCGAGTTCATCCAAGACTTAGCCACTGCCAAACCCTAACAAATTGGATCCACCGAAATGGATCTCGGTCCCACCGAGATGGCCTTGCCAACTCTCTGTAATCGTTTGCATTTACTTCGGTCTCATCGAGTTTGCAAATCGGTCTCACCGAGATGGCTTGCCAACTCTCTGTTGCCTCATTGCTTCACTTCGGTCCTACCGAGTTGATGCAATCGGTGCCACCGAGATGAGGATTGCCCTAAGCCATTGCACTTCGGTCCATCCGAGTTGTTCGTATCAGTCCCACCGAGATTCCTAAAGTTCATATCTTTTACACAGTTCGGTGCTACTGAGATTATCGTTTCGGTGCCACCGAGTTGGGTCAAAAGTGTGTAACGGTTGGATTTTGTGTGGAGGCTATATATACCCCTCCACCCCATCCTTCTCAGTAAGGAGAGCCATCAGAACGTGCCTACACTTCCACCATTCATTTTCTGAGAGAGAACCACCTACTCATGTGTTGAGATCAAGATATTCCATTCCTACCATTTGAACCTTGATCTCTAGCCTTTCCCAAGTTGCTTTCCACTCAAATCCTTCTTCCACCATAGCCAAATCTTTGAGGAGTGATTGAGTGCTGGGAAGACTATCATTTGAAGCACAAGAGCAAGGAGTTCATCAACAACACACCGTCTATTACCTTTTGGAGAGTGGTGTCTCCTAGATTGGTTAGGTGTCACTTGGGAGCCTCCAACCAGATGTGGAGTTGAACCAAGAAGTTTGTAAGGGCAAGGATATCGCCTACTTCATGAAGATCTACCCCGAGTGAGGCTAGTCCTTCGTGGATGTAAGCCATGGTGGAATAGGCAAGGTTGCTTCTTCGTGGACCCTTCGTGGGTGGAGCCCTCCGTGGACTCGCGCAGCCGTTACCCTTCTTGGGTTGAAGCCTCCATCAACGTGGACGTACGATAGCACCACCTATCGGAACCACGCCAAAAACCGCCGTGTCTTCATTGCGTTTGAAATCTCCTACCCCCTCTCTACATACATATGCAATTGCTTACATTCCGCTGCTATACTCTTAGAATTGCATGTGTAGGGTGATGCTTGACATGTACTATTGCTAAAATCTGCCTACAACTAAAATCTGGGAAAAGTTTAAGTTTTATTTGGTCAAGTAGTCTAATCACCCCCTCTAGACATACTTTCGATCCTACAGTCTTCAACACTATCGGTAACCTCACTCGGAACTATATTTTTATTCGTCACATAATATGTGTTTTGCTTGGAGCATCATTTTATTTTAGTTTTCTTTGCTTGATGTTATTAATAATCATGTTTTCACCATTTTATCTCAATAAAATGTCAAGTATAGCCTTTACCATGCTCAGTTTGCAAGTTTAAGTGTTGCTGTTTGAAAACAGAAAGTTTCTGTTATGTCCTGAATATTTGTGAATTGTTAGAACATGATAAAAATCTGAAATTTTTACACAGTAAGCATGCATGAGTTATCTGTCACATGGTAAATTTTCTGAATTTTTGGAGTTAGGGAAGTATGAATTTGTATTCCCCCTTTACAGACTATTATGTTTAGACAGATTTTAGTTATAGTTGCATTGTTTGCATATGTTTGCTTGTTTAATGTTTCTATTTGTGGATAGGAGTATGAAATATGCAGAGGCATTTAGTATGCAATGTTTAATTATAATTTTAGTGATTTGCTACAGTAGAGAATGTTAAGGTTTTGAGTTGATTTATACTAACTTATCTCATGAGTTCTTGTTGAGTTTTGTGTGGGTGAAGTTTTTAAGATTTAGGGAAACCACGATATGAGAGGAATTAAGGGGACACAAGAGCTCAAGCTTGGGGATGCCCAAGTCTCCCCAAGTTAATATTCCAAGAAGTCTCAAGCATCTAAGCTTGGGGATGCCCCGGTAGGCATCCCACCTTTTATTCATCAACGACTATCGGTTAGTTTTGGTTGAGCATGAGTTTTTACTTGTTCACATGATATGTGCTATTCTTGGAGTGCCCTTTTATTTTTGTTTGCTGTTTGAATAAAATTCTTAGATCTGAAAGTTTTAAATGAGAGAGAGGGTCCTCATATAGCTACTTAATTATTTGACTACACATTGATCTTCACTTTTAATCTTTGGAGTAGTTTGTCATTTACTCTCGTTCTTCACTTATATCCTAAGAGTAAATTGTTGAAAGAATTGAATATCATAAAATTGAAATTTTATGTGCTTCATATGCTTGTCCCATGGGGAGTAATGACTTCACATATAAGAAGTATAATTGGTAAAATTTATTGAAAGTTAGGAAACACAGCATTGGTCACTTGAACAATTCATGAAAAGAATATTAAAGGAAGAGAAATTTCACATATAAATATACTATCTTGGACATCTTCTATGATTGTGAGCCCCCATTAATTATTCTCAAGCTTGATCAAGTAGTTGACGTTGGACAAGGAAGACAACGTAATGGGTTATGTTTGTTTATATTCACATAGAAGTTATATTGTCATGGATCCTCTAACATGTGGTGCTTGCTTAGGAACTTTTGCTAGCCAAAATTTCGTACTAAGTAGAGATACTACTTGTGCATCCAAAAACCCTTAAACCCAGTTTCTTGTCATGAGAGTCCACCATATCTACCTATGGATTGAATTAGATCCTTCAAGTAAGTTGTCATCGGTGCAAAAAGCAATAAAAAATGCTCCTAAATATGTATGATATTTTATTGAAAGGGAAAATAAGCTTTGTACGAACTTGTTATGGTGAAGAAATAAAAGTGACGGACTCCATAATAAAGGTTGCTATCACAAGGGGCAATATAAAGGGACATTCCTTTCCATTAAGAGCTTGCACATCCAAAAATAAAAAGCGCATGACAACCTCTGCTTCCCTCTGTGATGGGCCTATCTTTTACTTTTCTGTATTTACTTTTATGCAAGAGTCAGTAATGTTCATCCCTATTCCGTTCTATTTATTCTCTAGTGGGAAAGCATCATGTGGTAGGGAATGATCCAGGCACATATATCCAGTTGAATATAGGTGATCATGAGTTATTATTGTTGACATTATCCCTGAGATAAATAAGTTGGGAGGCGAAACATTAAGCCCCTATCTTCCTATGTGTTTGACTGAAACGGTTTGTTCTAAAAATAGGTTTTGAGTGTCAGCAATCATGGAAGACTAAATGATAGTTGAGTATGTGGAATTTGCTAAAACAAAGCTCTTACATAGACCCTTCCTGAAAATAAGATGAATTGTAATTGTTTGGTGACTGAGAACATAGTTTGTTGGTTTTCAAGAAAGTTTATGGTCTATACTTTAAACATGTGAATAGCTTGCTACTTGATCATGAGAAGTTTTACGAGATGAGCTATTGTTTATGATATATATTAATGCTAGAAAAAGTGTTTGAAATTATCATCGATCAAACTTATGCACTATGCTAGCATTTACACTTCATAAATTATTTCTTTTATCATTTACCTACTCGATGACGAGCATGAATTAAGCTTGGGGATGCTGATACGTCTCCAACGTATCTATAATTTATGAAGTATTCATGCCATGTTTACAATAGTTTTATATGGTTTTGGTGCACTTTTATATTATTTTTATGGACTAACTTATTAATCTAGTGCCCCGTGCTAGTTCCTGTTTTTTGCATGTTTTTTGTTTCGCAGAAAAACCGTACCAAACGAAGTCCAAACACGATAAAATTTTATGGAGATTTATTGTGAAATATATGTGATTTTTGGGAGGAGGAATCAATGCAAGACGGTGCTCGAGGGCTTCACAAGGCAACAAGAAGTGGCCTACCCCCTGGTCGCACCCCCTTGCCTTGTGACTCCCTCGTAAGTCGGTTGGAGCCGTTCTTTTGCCGCAAGAAAGATAATTCCCGGATAAAAATCCCCTCTAAATTTCAGCCCAATCGGAGTTACGGATCTCCGGGAATATAAGAAAATGTTTTCGGCCAGAAACAGGGGCGCAGAAACAGAAGAGAAACAGAGAGAGAGAGAGAGAGAGAGAGAGAGAGAGAGATCCAATCTCGGAGGGGCTCCTGCTCTCCGGGAGCCATTGCGGCCAAGGACCAGAGGAGAAACCCTCCTCCCATCTAGGGGGGGGGTCCAAGGAAGAAGAAGAAGGAGGGGAGCTCTCTCCCCCTCTATCCCGGTGGAGGCGGACTGCCGCCGGGGGGAACCATCGTGACGGCGATCTTCACCAACAACTTCGCCGCCGTCATCACCAACTCTCTCCCCCTCTATGCAGCGGTTTGCTACTTGTGAACTGCGTTGGGATTTCCCCGAAGAGGAGAGTATGATGAAGTACAGTAGAGATAAGTATTTCCCTCAGTTAAGAACCAAGGTTATCAATCCAGTAGGAGAACCACATAGAACCTCGTTAGCAGCACCTACACACACAAAAGCAAACACTTGCACCCAACGCAAATAAGAGGGTTGTCAATCCCCTTAGCGGTTACTTGCAAGGATTAATTCTGATAGTGATAGATAGAAAAGTAAATTGCAAAAGAATATAAAAGTAAATAAATTGCAGCAAGGTATTTTTGGATTTTAATATGTGATAAAAGTAGACCCGGGGGGGCATAGTTTTCACTAGAGGCTTCTCTCTCGAATACATAGCATACGGTGGGTAAACAAATTGCTGTTGGGCAATTGATAGAAAAGCGCATAGTTATGACGATATTCAAGGCAATGATCATGTATATAGGCATCACGTCCAAAACAAGTAGACCGAATCCTGCCTGCATCTACTATTATTACTCCACCATCGACCGCTATCCAGCATGCATCTAGGGTATTAAGTATAAAACAGAATAACGCCTTAAGCAAGATGACATGATGTAGACAAAGTAAACTCAAGCAATGTGATTAAACCCCATCTTTTTATCCTTAATGGCAACAATACAAATACGTGTCATGTCCCTTTCTGTCACTGGGATTGAGCACCGCAAGATTAAACCCATCACAAAGCACCTCTCCCATTACAAGATAAATCAATCTAGTTGGCCAAACCAAACGGATAGATCGGAGAGAAATACAAAGCTATAACAATCATGCATAAAAGAGTTCAGAGAAGACTCAAATATTTCTCGTGAATAATCTGATCATAAATCCACAATTCATCGGATCCCAAAAAACACACCGCAAAAGAAGATTACATCGAATAGTACTCCAAAAACATCGAGGAGAACATGGTATTGAAGATCAAAGAGAGAGAAGAAGCCATCTAGCTACTAGCTATGGACCCGTAGGTCTGTGGTAAACTACTCACACATCATCGGAAGGGCAACAAGGTTGATGAAGAAGCCCTCCGTGATCGATTCCCCCTCCGGCAAAGTACCAGAAAAGGCCTCCAGATGGGATCGCGGAAGAACAGAAGCTTGCGGCGGCGGAAAGGTTTTCTCTCTGTCTTTCTGGTATATGGGGAATATTTTGGAATTTATAGCGCTGGAATTAGGTCAAGAGGTGCCACGAGGGGCCCACAAGCCTGGGGGGCGCGCCTACCCCCTGGGCGCGCCCTCCGGGCTTGTCGCTCCCTCGTGAATCTTCTGGTCTTCTCCCGAAGCTTGTAGGGTCCCTTCTGCTCCAGAAAAAATCAATCCAAAGTTTTTTCTTCGTTTGGACTCCGTTTGATAATGATTTTCTGAAAAGGCAAAAACAGGCAAAACAAAACAACAACTGGCACTGGGCACTAGGTTAATAGGTTAGTCCCAAAAAATGATATATAATTGCATATAAAACATCCAAGATTGATACTATAATAGCATGGAACAATAAAAAATTATAGATACGTTGGAGACGTATCAAGCATAATAATATCCATGAACATAAGAAGGATAATCATTAACTTTCAAAATATACGATCCTTAACGAGTGTTATCCCTACTCAGTTTCTCATATTAATCATGGCATGACTCTGTCTTCACCACAAATATATAAATAGTGAGCACCCCGGTGTTAAACCAGGCAATTGGATCGTACTTCTAACGCGATTCAACATTTTCATCTCTCACGCAATACATGAGCGCAAGCCATGGATATAGCACTAGGTGGAATAGAATGTGGTGGTAGGTATCAAATAATGGAAAGGAGAAGAAGAAAGTCTTGCATCAACTCGGTGGATCAACGGGCTATGGAGATGCCCATCAATCGATATCAATGCGAGGAGTAGGGATTGCCATGCAATGTGTCGGAGTCTAGGATCTGCGTCCAAGAAACTTCTCCAAGAGCTTAGGATTCGAACTCTGGGGGACTTTGCTTGGCAACCTACGACGGGACTACGTCGGGGACATGCCGGACTCGCTGGCTCTCACCGAACACGAAGGGGATGCGCGAGCTACCCAGGTTCGGGCCACCGTGCGGTGTAATACCCTACTCCTGCTTGTGTTGGATTGCTCTGTGAAGGAGAGCTTGTGGCTCCAAGTACACGAGGTGTGGGGGAGAATGGGTCGATCCCCTTACATGGAAGCAGCCCTGCCCCTTTTGTAGTGCCTTGGTCCTCTTCCCCGAAAATATGAGCGGGAAAGGGTTGCCACAAGGCGGCAATTCAAAAGGGGACAAGAGTGCAGGCTTATCCTGACTAAAGGCGGTCTCCGCCTGCCAAAGTAGCTCCTTGTGACACGCTGGTGGGCTTGGCGATGACCTCCATCCTGGCGCGCCGATCCGTCCTGATCTTCTATCACCAAAGAGGAAAGCCTTTGGGACTTGCTTTTGGGGGAGGCAGACGCCGCTGCTCCCTTATCACCAGAATGGAAGCTAGGCTTGGTCGCGCCCCGCTGTCCTTATCCTGACAGCGGGACGTCACCCATGTGCGGGGCGTGGAGGACTGCGGCTGGCGCTGTACGACTTGCCTTGTGAGAAGGCCTCGCGAGGGAACCTGGTGCTTGGCGGCCCCGGCAGGGCCTGGCCTGGCGGGGAGGGGCCTCGGGAGGCTCGCCCCTCGTGAGGCGGCCTCCTCCGAAGCAGCCGTGGCAGGGCCACTCTCATGGGCCGGCCGCCTAGCGTGGCCCTCTGGGCCAGAAGAAGACGGGTCGTGGTACGTTGCTTTCCACTGGGCCGACAGTAGCCCCCGGGCCCGCGGCATGCACGTTCCGTTCGTAGGGACGAAACGCCGCGGGGCCCACAGAGCTGCCGGGCCTAGAGGCGACGCGTGGCGGCTTTCACGGGGAGGGTCGCCCCCACTCCCCACGACGCCTCGGTAACCACCGTCTTGGCGATAGAGCCTGCACGCTCGGGGCGCAGGCGCATCATTGCTCTTCGTCCCCATCTTGCCCTTCGTCTCACGCGAGCAGCTTCCCTATTACTCCTCCTCCAACTCCCAATCTCTCCACCACCATGGCCCCAGGCAAGAAACCCGCGGCCGCCGAGGCCTCCTCTAGCAAGAGCTCCCCGACGGCGGAGCTTGGTCCGGCCTTGCTGCCGGCCACCATCAACGCAAACGGGCTGGCCAGGGCCCGCCCCCTGTTGGCCTCGGCGCACTTTGAGGGAGGCGCCACCCAGATCTGGCCGGGCTCGGTCCCACGGGGCGACCTCGGCCTCATGGTAATCCCCGTCTTCTTCCACTCGCTCTTCACCGGGCTGGTGCCGCCCTTCTCCGACTTCCTCTACGCCATCCTTGAGCATTATGAGATTTGCCTTCTCCACCTTCTGTCGGGCCCATGGAACCCGGGGTATCCAGGCCCGTCTGCCTTTGGCCCAGGGCGCGACGCATGGAGTGTGCCCGGCGGGCCGTCGCCACCAAGTGTCTCGCCATGCCCCCTCATGGGTCCCTAGCCTCCTGAGGCCCCCTCCTCAGGGAGTAGCAGGCAACGCTCAGCACCACCATAAACGGCCTCGCGAGGTCCCCTCACGAGGCGGCTTCCCGAGTGGCCTCACGAGGCGGCTTCCCAAGGTGGCCTTCCGAGGCCCCCTCCCACAGACGCTCGAGGAGAATACCGTTCGGCGTGCCGCGCGGACTGGAGCCCACCACGTGGGTGACGCGCGCGGCGACGAGCAGCAGCAGAGGCCGCGCCAGCAGGCGCGGATGCAGATGGTTTCCTCTTTTATGCTAGGGAAGCAGGGCCAGCTATCTACTCCCCAAAGCAACCCCAAAGGTTGCCCGATCGGCGAAGAAAGACCAAGACGGCGGGCGCGCAGGGCGGAGGTCATCACCGAGCCCACCGGCGCGTCATGGATCATGCTTTGGCAGGCGAAGACCAGCTTTAGTCAGGATAGCTTGAGCGCCTGTCCCCTTTCAAAACCGCCAAGTGTGGCAACCCTTCCCGCCTAAGTTTCGAGGGGGAAGAGGACCAAGGCGGCATAAAAGGGGCAGTGCAGCCACCGTAGAAAGGGGGGATCCATCATCTTCAACCTTGTACGCAAGAACTCTCTCATCCATGATAATCTCAACCACAAAGCAGGAGTAGGGTCTTACACCGCAAGGTGGCCCGAACCTGGGTAAACCGCTGTGCCTTTGCCCGTCCTACGCTAGCGCGCTCTCGCCGTAGTCTCGCCGTAGCACTGCTGTGGTAGGGGAAGAAGTAGTAGAACAAGCTCACCCCAGTGTTCGAACCTTTGGGTCCCCGGAGCCCCACTTCCGACATTTGGTGCGCCAGGTAGGGGTGCGCTACTGTTCCTCTGCTCGCCCTTCAGCTCCACCAGTCCCATGGCGGACGCACGTCGCGAGCGCGCTGAGCGCAGGGCTGGCCGCGTGGCCCAGATGGAGCCGGTGCCCCGCGGCAATCGCCGCCGCCCCGACACCGAGGCGGCCGCCGCCACCGACCCCGCTGCCCGCGAGCAGCAAGCCTCCTCCCTGCACCCCTCCGTGTGGGCGGACGGCCACACCGCCACGGCCTCCTCCGTCGCCAACCGTGGGCCGCCGAACCCGCATGCCGCGCTGCTCGTGGCGCGCGAGCTACTCCGCTACCGTCCTGATGACACCGGCTACGACGCCTGGCTTGGTCGCATCACCGAGCTCGTCAACGTCGCCGGGGACGCTACGGCGCCTTCTCACTCGCTCCGCCCTCCACCGTCTCGTGCTGGGGACCCGGCGTACAGCGCCCCCCGCCGCCTCCTCTGCGTGACGAGCACGCCGGGCCCCAGCGCAGCGTGCGGGCTCATGAGCCGTCCCGCGGCGCGTATTCTCCGGACCACTGCGAGCCCAGCTGCCAAATCATCTGCCGCGCGAGTGCTCCTCGAGCGCCAGCGCCAGCGCCAGGACCAGGCCGTTCAAGATGTTGCAGCGGCCGGGCGTCAAAACCGCGCCGCCCTCGCTGGCGGCGTCCCCTCGAGCGGCGTGGGCTGCCGTGCCTTCACCCGCGAGCTGCGTCGCGTGGTCTGGCCCGCGAAGTTCAAGCTTGAGCTGCCTCCGCGCTACGATGGCACCCCCAACCCACGGAGTTCCTCCAGCTCTACGTGCTGAGCGTCGAGGCGGCGAACGGCGATGACAAGGTCATGGCGAACTGGTTCCCCATGGCCCTCAAGGACGGCCCGCGCTCCTGGCTCATGAACCTCCCCGAGGCTTCCATCTCATCGTGGGCCGAGCTCTGCAGCCAGTTCATCGCCAACTTCAAGGGCGCACAGGATCGCTCCCTCACCATCAACGACCTGCGGCGCGTTCGACAGCGCCCAGACGAGACCCTCCGTAAGTACATCTAGCGCTTCAGCCAGGTGCGCAACAAGATCCCGCGCGCTTCCGACGCGGCCGTCATCTCCGCGTTCTCCACCGGCGTCACGGACATCAAGATGCGCGAGAAGCTCGCCATCAACGGTGAGCTCGACTCCGTGCTCGAGCTGCTTGACCTCGCCGACAAGTGCGCCAAGGCTGAAGAAGGCCGCCTCTTCGTCTACAATGACCCCGACGCGGCGCTCGACGGCACCAAGGCCAAGAGCAAGGACGTCAAGCGCAAAGGCCCTGCCGTGCTTGCGGCGGAGCCCGAGCAGAAGCGCGGCCGCGACCTCGACGAACCCAGGAAGGACAACCGGCCACTCTGCGCCTTTCACAATGTCCGCTCCCACAGCACCGAAGACTGTCATGAGCTCAAGCTGCTCCGCGACGAGCGCCAGAGCCGCCGAGACGACCGCAACGGCCGTGGCGCCGGCCGCGGAGGTGGCCGCAGCGGCAACCGCTGGGACAGCCGCAACAATAACAGCAACTACCGCCAGGGCTGGCGCGATCAGCCTCGTGAGGCTGCCTGGCGCGACCAGCCTCGTGAGGCGAATCCTCAGGCTAATGCCGCTCTCCTGCCGCTGCCTCCGCCTCCTCGGAGGAACGACGTCAACCAGCCTGACGAGGGCGCTGGGGGCTACCAGGAGCCTCGCGCGGTCGCCTGCATCCTTGGCGGGTCCCAAGCCTCCGCGTCCGTTCGCCACTTCAAGCAACTCTCTCGCGAGGTGTACGCCGCCCTCCCGAGGCCTGAGGTCACGCGACCCCTCAAGTGGTCACAGTACGCCATCACCTTCGACTCCAAGGACCACCCCAAGTCCACGGCCTCCACAGGCGCGCTCCCCATGTTGTGCACTCCCACCATCAGCAACGTCGCGGTCACCAAGACCCTCATCGACGAGGGTGCCGGCCTCAACGTGCTCTCCATCGAAACCTTCGAGACGCTCCAGGTGCCCTACAACCAGCTGATGCCGACCAGGCCCTTCTCCGGAGTGACCGATGGCTCCACCATTCCGCTGGGGCAGGTGCGCCTCCCCGTCACCTTTGGCACCTGCAAGAACTACCACACCGAGCTCATCGACTTCGACGTGGCGCACATCGGCCTGCCCTACAATGCCATCTTGGGCTACCCAGCTCCACCAAGTTCATGGCGGCCACTCATCACGCCTACAACGTCCTCAAGATGCCCGGCTGCAACGGCATCATCACCGTCGCCTGCGACGAAAAGGACGCGGCCAGCACCCTTGAGCGCGCCTACAAGGCTGCCGCTGTCGCGCACCCAGCCGACGAGGACGCGGCCGAGCCTTCCGAAGCCGCGCCCATGAAGAAGAAGCAGTTTTTCTCTTAGGATCGCGATGAGACGAAGAAGGTATCGGTGGATGGCAGCGGCTCCGGCCCCGCCTTCACCATCGGCACGGGCCTCCCTCCTGCATAGGGAAGCGCGCTCGTCACCTTCCTTCGGGCAAACTCGGATGTTTTCGCCTGGAAAGCATTCGACTTGTCCGGTGTGCCGAGGGAGGTGATCGAGCACCACTTAGCGGTGTGCCCCAATGCACGCCCGGTCAAGCAGAAAGCGCGGCGCCAGGCGCCAGAGAAGCAAGAGTTCATCGTCAGTGAAGTTCAGAAGCTCCAAGAAGCTGGAGTCGTTCGTGAGGTGCGCCATCCTGAATGGCTCGCCAACCCAGTCGTCGTCCCCAAGAAAGGCGGCAAGGAGCGCATGTGCGTCGACTTCACCAGCCTCAACAAGTCCTGCCCTCGTGACCCCTTCCAGCTGCCGCGAGGCGGTCAGGGCGTTGGTCCCACCGTCGGCGGCACGTGCATGCCCTTCAGGCTGAGGAACGCAGGCGCCTCTTTCCAGAGGCTGGCGCCTTTCGCACCAGGGCCTCGTGAGCCTCCCGCTCCTCGCGAGCTCCCAGCGCCTCGCGACCCCCTGGCTCCGAAGGAGCAGACTCCCTTGGCGCGCCGCGCCGAGTGGTCTGACGTTACTACAATGCGGTCCTGCCAGGCGCGCCCGGCGCGTCGCCCCGCGCGACCCGCAGTCCTTCCCGCCGCGCCTCTCGAGCTTCGCTCCCGGAACCTTATCCTTTTGGTCGTGTAATGGATTTTACTGACTTTCACTTTGATGAATTATATTACCTACTCAATTGCCTGCTAATTTCTATGATAAATTCGACGCCGCCCGAGAGCGCCTCACGCTCGCGACCCCTCCCCTGACCAATTCCGTGAGCGGGGGCTAGGCACGGTGCCTGTACTAGGGTCCGTCCCTGCAGCGCTGCTAAATCCATGCGACTGAGCTCTGGCTCGCGGGCCTGCTCCCGCGCACGTCACCTCACCAAGGTCCTTGGTGCCTTATCTCCTCACGCAACGGCCACGGGAGTCGAGCTGCGCGAAGGCCTCGCGGGCAGCCTCTCACGAGCCGGCCTCGCGAGGCAAAGGCACTTCGAACGCCTAGCCTTGTGCGTGCGTCTCGCGAGCGCGCCTCGTGGGCACAGCTCGGGAGCGGCAAGGGTTGGCTCGGCGAGTGGCGGTCTGTGCCATGTCCATCCGCGCGGCGACAAGCGAACCCATCGGCGAGACCCCCGTCTTCCTCGTCTACGGCGTTGGCACGGTTCCCCTCTGAAGTTAAGCACGGTCCCCCGTGAGCCCTTGCCTTCGACAAGGCGCGTCAGGACGGCTCGCGGGAGGCCGACCTGCCACCCATTGAGGAGGGCCGCCGCCAAACCGGCCTCGCGCCCCCATTACAGCCGTGGCGTCCGCCCTCGCACTCTCGAGGTCGGCGACCTCGTCCTGCGCAGGATCCTCTCCAGAGAGGGACTTCACAAACTCTCACCTATGTGGGAAGGCCCTTTCAGGGTTACTCATGTCTGCAGGCCCGGCTCAGCCCGGCTGGAGACGGAGGACGGAGTTCCTGTGCCTAACGCCTGGAACATCCAACACCTCCGCAAGTTCTACGCGTGACCCTCACGCATACGAGCGAAACGGGGCTGTACACGCCCCGGAGTCTCTCATTGCGTTCGCCTGATGGGCCCGCGAGAGCTCCTGCCCACGTCTCAGTGGAAGCCCCATGCTCTGCGCTGGCGGAACGATCGAACCGCGATCATGCCCCCGCCTAGTGGAAGCCCCATGCTCCGCGCTGGCGGAACAATTACTTGAGGGTGCCCCACGGGCTGCACCAACCTCATGCTGATCCGTGCCGAACATGGCAATCATGTCTCTTTTTGGTTGTGTAACGAACTTATTACTACGTTTCAGTAAAACTCTATTTCCTAAGATATCTAATGTATTGCTATGTTGCTAGCCTCACGAGCTGTGCACGCTCGCGACCTTACCTCATGAGCCTCACACGAGTGGGGGCTGGACACTGTGCCTGCGCTCGGGTCAGTCCCAGCAGCACTGAAAAACCCAAGCAACCGGGCTCTGGCTCGCGGGCCTGCCCCGTACACGCCACCCCACCAAGGTCCTTAGTGTCCTGTCTCCTCGCGTAACACCGATGAGCGAATCGACGAGCGTGCGCTGTCGTTGAATGCTCTTCGTGCAGCTATTTCAGGAGCAGGTCCCTGGAAGGATCTCGCGAGGTAGCACCCTCAGGACCTCAGGAGGCCAGCAGGCACCGCCTTGGGGGCTAACCCTCGGCGGCCGTCCCAGCAGGAGACCTCGCGAGCGGAACCCTCACAAGACGTACCCTGCGAGAGGCGGCCCACCATACTACCTCCTGGAGGGCTAAGTCTCCCGCCTCGCGAGCCACCCTCGCCGTCTTGCGAGCCTTTCCCTCCGACGGCCTCACGAGCGCCTGTGTTCCTCTTGGCGCAAGCCGCTTGTGCGTTAAAGGCGGGCTCCCTGAGCATCGCGCCTCAGGGACCATCACTAGCTCCCGGTGGCCCTCGCCTCCTGGCCTTATCCAGGCATCGCGACCGGACATACCAGCGACGGTTATGGCCGCTCAAGAGCTGGGCCCTGACAACGTAGAGCATCATGGCAAGCAAAAAGAGAGAGCCTTGCGAGGGCTCGAATGTCCGTTATAGCAAACATAAAGTATTTAACACCAGGGCATCATCGTCACGCCCCCACGGGCCACATCGATCTAGCGCAGGGTAACAAAGGGAAAAAGCACCCTAGGAGCTTGCGCCGCCGTCATCTTCGCCGGCGCCGTCACCGTTGGAGCTCTCGCCACTGCCGCAGGAGTACTTCCCGAGTAACGCGCTCACATGGCCTTCCACCGCCCTTGCGAGCCCATCACGAAGCTCCTCGGGGACTGGGGCTATCACCTTGTCAAAGTCGAAGTTGGGGTCAGAGTGGAGGAGGTGGCTGAAGACGTGAGTCCCCGCCAGGAAGAAGAGGCCACGACACTCCTCCTCCAGGATACCGTCCATCTCCTTGGCTCCGTCCTCAAGCCGTTCCACGAGCTTGGTGGAGAAGTCGATGTAGTCGGTGTCGCGGGACTCGCGGAGGGCCCCAAGCTTTCCCTGGCAGATGGAATTCAGGGCGTTGTGGGCGCGGATCTCGAGGGATTAAAGTACCTTGGCACGCTCGCGATGCTCCTGTCCCTGATCAATGGCGCCAGAGCCGGGCTGCGGCACGGCTCTCCGGCGGGTCTCCGCCTCGGCGAGCGCCGCCTTGAGATCAGCGACCTCCATCCGGAGCCGCTCACGTTCTGACTCGAAGGCGTCAACGTCCTCTTGGACCTTCCTTTCTCTGGCCTCCAGTCGGGCGTTGGCGTCGGTGACGCACTTCACGTGAGCCTCCTGGGCATCGGCCAGCTGGCGCCCCAGCGTCTCCAGACGCTCCTTCTCCATGGCCTGCTCGGCCGCCTTCTTCTCGAAGCCCTCCATGCGTGACTCGAGGTCTGCCTCGCGGGCTGCGGCCTCCTTCTCGCGAGTGGCAAGGGTGTCTTCCCGCACGAGGAGCGACCGCGCCCGCTCGGCGTGTTGGTCTTGGAGCTCTTTCAGGAGGGCCTCCGCCTCTTCGCGGCGCACGATGACCGCTTCGGCCTCCTGGAGGGCCCTCGGGCGAGCTCCCTCCGCTTCGGCGGTGTCCCTCTCGCGCAATGCGCGAGCACGTTCGTCATGACTTCGGGCCGTGTCGACGGCGATGCTGAGCCGGCGCCACCCGTCGGCAAGTTTCAGGCTCTCTTCGGCGAGGCGCGTCTCCGCGTCCTGGAAGTCCGTGCCGAGCCGAGCGAGTGCGGCCTTGGCGTCGCGCAAGGCTTCAGGCCTGAGCAAGGCACGGTCACTCGCGAGGACCGGGGGCCAGTCCGGGCCGGGCCCTCTGGCACCCTCCGCTGCGACGGCAAGGGAGCCCTTGGTGCCGCTTGCGTGGGGCGGCGGGCTCGCCAGAACGCCCCCCTCGTTCAGCTGCGGTGGTGCGCTACGGGGGCTGTCAGTGCCGGTCCTGGCACGCCCCGCAACTCCTTCCCCAGCGCCCAAGGAGGCCCCCGGCGGGGGCCAGACGCTTCGGCCTCCCTCGTCGTCGCTTCCTTGCCCGCAGCAGGGCCAAGGGGGAGGGCGTCTCCGCCTCCTGAGGCTGCCTCCCGAGGCTTCCCCATTTCGGCCTCACAGGATGCGCCCGTGCGCGACCCTGGAGGAGCGGCTGTCCCTTCCTCGATTTCTATGCACCCCGCTTTGGCGTCGGGACGGCGGGTGGCCTCTCCACGCCCTTCGGCACCAGCGGTGGACATCGACGCCCCCTGCGGGCTGGGGACGGCTGGCTGGCGCGGACGGGTGAGTTAGCAAGCGCGTGCCGCTCCCCCTATTGTGAGATTTTTCGACATACAGCCCTTCAGGAGTCGAGCTGCGCGAAGGCCTCGTGGGTAGCCTCTCACGAGCCGGCCTTGCGAGGTGAAGACGCTTCGAAGACCGGGCCTCGCGAGCACGCCTCGCGAGCTGCGTGAGCCCCTCATGAGCCGTGGCTCACCCAACACCGCTATCCGCCAAAAGCTAAGTGTGACTTCCTCATGAGGCGCCCTTACCATCACTCAAGCTCTCTCCCCTCCCGATTCCGTGGGTGCCGGCGTTTTTCTTCTGCGTAAGCCGCTTGCACGCCAAAGGGGGGCTCCCTAAGCATCGCGCCTCAGGAGCCTTCACTAGCTCACGGTGCCCCTCACCTCCTGGCCTTGTCCCGGCATCGCGACCGGACATACCAACGACGGCTAAGGCCCGCTCGGGGGCTGGGTCCTGACGGCGTAGAGCGCTGAGGCGAGCAAAGAAAAAAAAACCAGCCTCACGGGAGGACTTCGAGAGAGAATGCATGCAACCCCACGTCACAAAAGTATTAATATCAACACAAGAAGATACTGTTTCACGCCCCCGCGGGGTTTACATCGGTTCAATGCAGGAGAACGAAAAGAAAGAAAGGCCTAGGCGAGTGCGGCCCCGTCACCGTGCGCACGGTGTCCCGGCTCCGGAGTCGTCGTCGCGTGCGCCTAGCCGGAGTGCTCGTCCTCGCTCTTGACGCGGGGGGAGCCGCCGTCGCCTCCGCCCCCGCCGGAGGGGGCGACACCGTCGGGGGAGTCGTCCTCGCTGGAGGAATCGCTGTAGCTGTCCTCACTCTCCGCGCAGCACGCCAGGCGGCTACCAGAGAGCCCGAAGATCTTCACGAAGAGCGTGGCGGCCCCGTCGTACTTGAACTGGAGGACGTGCCCCCGCTTCAGGCCGCGGGCGAGGGCGAACGACTTCCACCCCTGCCTCAGGAACATGAAGCCCGAGGCGGTAAGCTCCGTCGCCACCCAGGAGGGGCTGTTGCAGCAACCGTCGGCCTGGACCCACAGGCCCAAGGGCACGCGGTCCGCCATCGCCGCCGCGAAAGAGTCTGGGAGCCGGAGCCAGGTGCAGGGGCTGCGGTGCATGTTCACGATGAACTCGCGTGCCGCCTCCGCCGAGTGGCTCCCCGCCTGGGGCGGAAGCGCAGCCGCTCCGACGTGGCCGCCTCGTTTTTGCATGCCTCGCCCGCCGCGCCCGCGGGCGGCGCCCTTTCCGCGACTATTGGGCCCGGCGCTGGCGGCCGTCGAGGATCGACCACGCCCCCGGGGCGGGACCTGCGATGCGGCGGCGGAGGCACGGCCGCGCCCTCATCCTCTCGCCATCTCTTCAACAGTTCTAGCAAGGAGACGAGCAAGCTGGAGGAAGGAGAAGATGAGTGGGGGCTCCGGCTCTCCCTTCCCCCATTTTATCTCGGCGCAGGACTCCCCTCGTCGCTCCGCCTTCTCTGGCGCCAAGATTTATGTCAGCGCGGCAGTTCCCGAGGCATCGTGGGGAAGTGGGGGCGTCGCCCGTGAAATCGTGCGCCACGCGTCGCGCCTGGCCGCAGGCGGTTAGGGCCCGCGCCGTTTCGCCCCTCCGTAGGCGGGAACGTGCGCGCCGCGGGCCCGGGGGCTACTGTCGGGCCCATGGAACCCGGGGTATCCAGGCCCGTCTGCCTTTGGCCCAGGGCGCGACGCCTGGAGTGTGCCCGGCGGGCCGTCGCCACCAAGTGTCTCATCATGCCCCCTCATGGGGCCCTGGACTCCTGAGGCCTCCTCCTCAGGGAGTAGCAGGCAACGCTCAGCACCACCATAAACGGCCTCGCGAGGTCCCCTCACGAGGCGGCTTCCCGAGTCCCCTCACGAGGCGGCTTCCCGAGTGGCCTCACGAGACGGCTTCCTGAGGTGGCCTTCCGAGGCCCCCTCCCGCAGGCGCCCGAGGAGAAGACCGTTCGGCGTGTCGCGTGGACTGGAGCCCATCACGTGGGTGATGCGCGCGGCGACGAGCAGCAGCAGAGGCCGCGCCAGCAGGCGCGGATGCAGATGGTTTCCTCTTTTGTGCTAGGGAAGCAGGGCCAGCTATCTACTCCCCAAAGCAACCCCAAAGGTTGCCCGATCGGCAAAGAAAGACCAAGACGGCGGGCGCGCAGGGCGGAGGTCATCACCGAGCCCACCGGCGCGTCATGGATCATGCTTTGGCAGGCGAAGACCACCTTTAGTCAGGATAGCCTGAGCGCCTGTCCCCTTTCAAAACCGCCAAGTGTGCCAACCCTTACCGCCTAAGTTTCGAGGGGGAAGAGGACCAAGGCGGCATGAAAGGGGCAGTGCAGCCACCGTAGAAAGGGGGGGGATCCATCATCTTCAACCTTGTACGCAAGAACTCTCTCATCCACGATAATCTCAACCACAAAGCAGGAGTAGAGTCTTACACCGCAAGGTGGCCCGAACCTGGGTAAACCGCTGTGCCTTTGCCCGTCCTACGCTAGCGCGCTCTCGCCGTAGTCTCGCCGTAGCACTGCCATGGTAGGGGAAGAAGTAGTAGAACGAGCTCACCCCAGTGTTCGAACCTTTGGGTCCCCGGAGCCCCACTTCCGACACCTTCATCCCAACTCCGTCCTCGTCCTTGCTCTCTTCGCATACCTCTGCGAGGCCTTCCTGGGAGTGATGCCGTCCGTGGCGCTCTTCCGGACCTTCTATAGCCTGCGGGTCTTTTCCTCGGGGAACCACCACTCCGGAGGTGCCTCCTTCCGTATCGACGACGAGATGGGCAAGGTTTTCATCGACATGAAGATCTCAGAGAAGGTGGAGAACTTCCGGTCGCGCTGGGTTTATGTTGATGCCCAGCAGACCAGTCCTCTCCTGGCGGTCCCTACCGAGCCGGCTGATAAGACCCCCCGCTGGGAGCACAAGAAGCTCGCCGGCGCCGCCCTGAGGCCGATCCTGACGAGGCTGGCGGAGCTGCGCAGGGCCGGGCTTACGGCGGGCATGATCGCCAAGGAGTTCCTCCACCGCCACATCGCGCCCCTGCAGAGCACTCGCACCCGGTGTGGGACATTACCGGACCCGAGGACGAGATCAGGCTGGCACGGGAGCCCCTCTCGGCCGAAGCCGTGGCCGATGCTTGGGAAGTTTTATTTCCAGGGGAGGCAGAGGATGTGCCTTACGATGCGCGCCCGGTGTGCCGCTGGTCCAACAAGGCTGAGTTGGTCGCGGCGATGCCCCAGTTCGACCAGTGGGGGCCGATTCGGACGGACCTCGAGGAGCCTGAGGAGCCTCTTGAGGATTCTTCGGAGACAGAGTCCTCCTCCGGCGACCATGAGGCCTCCGACTCCGGGCAGGGGAGCAGCGTGGCGTCGTCTCCGCCACTCCCTCTGTCCCCACCGGCGCGTCATCGGCTTCGTCTGGGCGAGGACGAGGGCAACGACGGGGGCGCATTTCACGTCGTGCCGGCCAGGCCCGTGCCGAGAGGGAGGGAGGAGGCGATGCCGCGGAGAGCGACGAGCCCCTCGAGGAGCGGGAGGAGGGGGCCACCGGGGTCGCCGACCCCGACAAGAATCGCGCCGCGCCCTCGGGTGTCCGCCCAGGCGCCCCGCGCGATGGGGGCGGCAGCGGCGGCGCCATCAGGGAGCGGAAGAGGAGGCACTTTTACCCCAAGGACGAGTAAGTTCCTCCGCCCCTCCCCATCGATCCCTGCTTCCTGGCTGCTGCAGTCCTGATGAGCTGTCGCCTGCGCAGGAGCTCGAAGCCGGCCGCCGGGGAGGAGGAGGAGGAGGAGAAGACCAAGAAGAGGAAGGCCGAGGTCGAAGGGCCCTCCCCTCCTCTGAACACTGCCTCGCTCGCCGCGCCGACGCCTCCGGTGGCGAGACCGAGGGGTGGTGAGGAGACCGCGCGGGCGCCTCCCGAGGCGGTTCCCGTCACCGGTGTCGAGATGGCGGGGAAGGAGGGCGGAGCAGTGGACCCTCTCCAGCGCACCGCGCCCGCCACGGCGGGGGCCACCGCAGCCCCCACGGGAGCCACCTCCGGGCCCGAGCGCGGGGCGACGCCGCCGGCGCCGGAAGTGGCCATCCCGAGGCCCCCGCGCCAGACGGCGAGCGCAACCCTTGCCGGGAGCGACGGCGCGGGGCAGCCGGAGGGGCTCAAGGTTGTTCCCTCCCGCCTGCCGATGCCAGCAGATGATGAGGAGGCCTGGGCGAGCCGCGCCTTGGTGCTGCGGGAGGACGGCACCGCGCCCTGGAGCGGGGCCGTCAACGGCATCAAGGCGGCCCTGGAGGCCCTCGAAGGCGAGCTTGGGAAGGAGGTGGAGCTCTGCGCGGAGGAGCGGCGGAGGCTGGCGGAGGAGTGGAGCCAGCTTCGTGAGGCGGCGAAGCTCGACCGCCGGCGGGACGAGGAGGCGCTGGCGCAGCGCGAGCAGCTCGCCAAAGAGGCCCAGGCGTCCCTCGCGAAGGCCCTCGAAGATGCCCAGGAGGCCAAGCGACAGCGGGAGGAGGCGGACACTTATGAGAAGACGCTCCAGGAGCAAGCTGCCTCGCGCGAGCGCCGGCTTAAGGCGCGGTAGGAGGCCGCGGAGGCCCTCGAGGGCCGGCTCGCGTCCCACGAAGCTGAGCTCCCGAAGCGCGAGGAGGAAATCCTCAGGTCCCTGGAGGCGGTCGCTACCCGCGAGGCGAACGCCAAGGCCCGGGAAGACGAGCTCTCGGCATCTGCGTCCGCACAGGGGGCAGAACGGGAGTGCCTGCTGGCGAAGGAGCGCACGCTGGCGGCTGCCCAGGCCGCTCTCGACGAGCAGAGGAGCCTCGCGGCCAAGCGGGACGAGCTCCAAGCCGAGGTTGACGACCTCAAGAAGCAGCTGCTGGACACGGAAGCCACTGTCGAGGAAGCGTGCCGCGACCTGCTGACCCAGGCGACGACGCGACTCTTCAGCCACCTCCTCCGCCTCGATGATCGCTTCGACTTCGGGCGGGTGGTGACCCCTGTCCCGGCGGAACTCCGCAAACCCCTTGAGGAGGCTGTGAGGGAGCGCGTGGCCGGCTTCGTCGGGCTGTACACCTTCGAACCTGAAGTTAGCGGCGGCAGCGGCGAGCCCCCTTGCGATGGCGGTGGGAGCGGCGACGGCGGCGCCTCACGCGCCTGAATTCCCCTTGACCTGTTGCTGTAATAGGATAGACGTGGCCCCGCGGGGGCGTGAAAATGTTTGCATGGTACTTTTGTTGTTAAGTACTTAATGATCCGCGTGTTTTCGTTTCCCTCCCGAGGCCTTTATTTCCCTATTACATTGCCTTTGTGCCCAGTGTCGCTGGGACCCAGTCCTCGAGGCAGGCTACACCATCGCTGGGATGCCCAGAGCGTGCGCTCGACAAGGCCAGAGGGTGTAGGGCTCTTAGGGCTAGTAGGAGTCCCTGAGGCGCGATGCTCAGGGTCCACCCCTTGACGCGCAGGCGGCTCGTGCCAAGGAAATCAGGATGCCACGAGAGAGAAACGAGAGGGAAGAAGACCCGAGGGGTGCTTTAGACTTAGCTCCTTTGAGGCGTGTGGCTTGGGGCGAGTCCTTTGCAAGGCATGGCTCGTGAGGCGCAGTCCCTCGTGAGGCCCTCCGCCCGTAGGACCCGAGGGGGGGCTCCTGAGGCCTTCGTATCCTGCACCAGGGAAACTGCCAAGTTTTTGCAAATAGCGCAGCAGGGCACGCTCGCGAGGTCGCCTGTGGGTGTTACGCGAGGAGGCAAGAGCACCAAGGACCTGGTGAGGTGACGTGCACGGGAGCAGGCCCGCAAGCCAGAGCTCGGTCGCTTGGGTTTTTCAGTGCTGCTGGGACTGACCCGAGCACAGACACCGTGCCCAGCCCCCGCTCGCGTGACAGGCATGGGCGAGATCATGAGCGCGCGCCCTGAAGTGGCAAGCACACATGGTTTTGAAGGAAATAAGCTTTACTGATGCATGAAGCAAGTTCATTACATAACAGAAAGATATATGCTACCGTGTTCGACACGGGTCAGCTTGAGGATGTGACGGCCGAGGGCCCCTCAAGTAGGCCGCCAGCGCGGAGCATGGGGCATCCGCCAGCGCTGAGCATGGGGCTTCCACGAGAGTGGGAAGGAGCTCTCACGTGCCGAAGGTAGCGCGGGTAGAGAGAGCTCCGAAGCGTGTACAACTCCATGTCGCTCGTATCTGTGGGGAACGGATAGAACTTATGGTGATGGCGGGCGTTCCATGTGTTTGGTACCGGAACACCCGCCTTCGTCATGAGTGGGGCCGCGGCGGGCCGGTGGGCGAGTGTTAACCACCTCCGTACTCCTTGCGATGTGGGGCTCCAGGCTCATGGGCATCAGCCTCGCGAAGGTGGCCGCGGCACCCTCCAGGCCGAACGGCATACGCATGGGCCAGGGCGAGCCTGCGGCGATGCGCGAAGGAGGGAAGGGGCCTGCGGGGCAAGCCTGGTTGAGGGCGATGAAGTCGACGCACATGCGCACGCTATCCGCGGCCTGGCGACGGGGGTGAGGCTGGCGATCCTCCTGGGGTGGGGGGCTTCTCGTGCGATTCCAGCATCCTGGGGCTTGTTGACTTCCTAGGTGACGACTCCCTACTTCTTGGGTGCTTGACAAAATTCCTAACGCTTGACGGGCCGCGCGCTCCGGCATGCGGCTGAGTGGTGCTCGATCACCTCCCTCGGCAGGCTGGGCGCGCCTGATGCTGTCCAAGCCAGCTCATCAGGGCACGCCCGGAGGGAGGTGATGAGCGCGCCTTCCTATTTGGGGGAGGGCCCGCTGCCAGCGGCGAGGGAGGGGCCTGCTTCGCCCCCATCCAGCAATGCCGTCTTGGACTCGACCCGCTCCTGAGGGAGCAGGGGCTTCTTCTTCACGGCCGTCTCCTCGGCAGGCCCAGGCACGTCCTCGTCGGCCGAGTACGCGACGGAGGCAGCTTTGTAGGCGTGCTCGAGGGTTTGCAGCGCATCCTTCTCGTCGCAGCGGACGGTGAGGGTACCGCGGCTGCCGGGCATTTTGACGAGGCCATAGGCGTGGTGGGTTGTGGCCATGAACTTGGTGAGCGCCGGGTAGCCCAAGATGGCGTTGTAAGGCAGGCCGATGTGAGCCACATCGAAGACGATGAACTCCGTACGGTAGTTTTTGCGGGTGCCGAAGGTGACAGGAAGGAGCACCTGCCCCAGGGGGACAGTGGAGCCGTCGGTGATGCCCGAGAAGGGCCTCGTGGGCATCAGGCGCTCGTAGGGCACTTGAAGCGTCTTGAAGGTCTCGATGGAGATCACGTTGAGGCCGGCGCCTCCATCGATGAGGGTCTTGGTGACGGCGACGTTGCTGATGGTGGGGGGTGCACAACAGGGGGACGGCGCCCACGCCCTTCGTGGACTTGGGGTGGTCGCTGGCGTCGAAGGCGATGGGGAACTCGGACCACTTGAGGCGGCCGGTGGAATCGAGCGACGGGAGGGCCGCGTTCACCTCCCGAGAGAACTGCTTGAAGTGGCAGTTGGATGGAGGGGCCTGGGCCCCGCCGAGGATGCAGGCCACCCTGCGGGGCTCCTGGTAGCCCCCAGCGTTCTCAGCGGGAGGGGAGTCGTTGGCGCGTGTTGGGGCGGCGTTGGCCGGAGGGTCGGCCTGCCGCGGCTGGTTCTGCCAGCCTTGACGGTTGCTGTCGCCAGCGCCGTTGTTGTGGTTGTCGTCCCAGCGGCCACCTCCATTGCCGCCACCGCAGCCCTTGCCGCGCTCCTTGCGGCGCTCGGTGCGGCCCTCGCGAAGCAGCTTGAGCTCGTGGCAGTCTTCTGTGTTGTGGGAGTTCATGTTGTGGTAGGCGCAGAAAGGGCGGGCGTCCTTCTAGGCCTCGCCGCGGTCGCGGCCACGCTTGCAGTCCGTCTCCGCCGCGAGCACGGCTGGGCCTTTGCGCTTGGTGTCCTTGGCCTTGGGCTTCGCCGCGTTAGGCTCAACGTCAGCGTTGTCGTGGAGGAAGAGGCGCCCCTCTTCGGCCTTGGCGCAGCGGTCGGCGAGGATGAACAGCTCTGCTGCGGAGTCAAGCTCGTCCCTGACTGAGAGCTTCTCGCGCATCTTCACGTCCATGATGGCACTGGTGAAGGCAGAGACGATCGCGGCGTCGGAGGCCTTCGGGATCTTGTGGCACACCTGGCTGAAGCGCTGGATGAACTTGCGAAGGGGCTCACCAGGGCGCTGGCGGACGTTCTGCAGGTCGTTGATCGTGAGGGCACGGTCGCTCGTGCCCTTGAAGTTGGTGATGAACTGCTTGCACAGGTCCTCCCACGAAGAGATGGACGCCTCGGGGAGGTTCATGAGCCACGAGCGCGCAGTGTCCTTGAGGGCCATGGGGAACCAGTTCGCCATGACCCCATCGTGCCCCCTCGTGGCCTGGATGCTGATGGTGTAGAGCAGGAGGAACTCCGTGGGGTTGGCGCTGCCGTCGTAGCGCTGAGGGAGCTCTGGCTTGAACTTGTCGGGCCACACCACGCAGCGCAGCTCGGGGGCGAGGGCCGGGTAGCCCCAGTTGGTGACGGCTCCACCGTTGAGGGCTGCGCGGTTCTGGCGCCTAGCCATGGCGACGTCGTGGAGGACGCGATCCTAGCGGTCGCGCGCCCTCTCGAGGCCCACACGTGTGTCCTGGGGCACGGGGTTGACGATCTGGCAGCTGTCGCCGTCGCCGCCTGGCGCGAGCGAGCCGCGAGACGGCTTCGGGGCACGTGCGGCGGGGCGGCGCTCGGCCACGTCGCGGTCCGGAGGAGGAGGAGGAGGTGGAGGAGCGCCGCGCCCAGCCTGGTCGGCGCAGGACGGCGGAGCAGGCGGGGAGTGGGAGGGCGCCTGGCCATCGCACGCGGCGTCGACGAGCTCGGTGATGCGCCCCAGCCAGGCGTCGTAGGCATCCTCGGTGGGGCGGTAGCGCAGCAGCTCCTGCGCCATGAGCAGCGCAGCGCGCGAAGCGGGTGGATCGCGACGCGCGAGCGAGGAGGAGGCCGCGGAGGGGCCGTGCGCCTGCTCGTTCACCGACGGGTGGGCAGAGGAGGCCACCCGCTCCCCAACGGGCTCGGTGGCGGCTCGAGGGCGCCGCCCAGGGGCACCGCGGGCGGCGGGCGCCGCGGGGACCCTGACGGCGGCACGGCGCGCGGCGCGTTCCCGGCGAGCGGCGGCGGCGTCCATGTCGATGCTGTTGTCGAGGTCGAAGGCGCGAAGACGGCAAGCCCCCCTACCTGGCACGCCAAATGTCGGAGTCTAGGATCTGCGTCCAAGAAACTTCTCCAAGAGCTTAGGATTCGAACTCTAGGGGACTTTGCTTGGCAACCTACGACGGGACTACGGCAGGGACGTGCCGGACTCGCTGGCTCTCACCGAACACGAAGGGGACGTGTGAGCTACCCAGGTTCGGGCCACCGTGCGGTGTAATACCCTACTCCTGCTTGTGTTGGATTGCTCTGTGAAGGAGAGCTTGTGGCTCCAAGTACACGAGGTGTGGGGGAGAATGGGTCGATCCCCTTACATGGAAGCAGCCCTGCCCCTTTTGTTGTGCCTTGGTCCTCTTCCCCGAAAATATGAGCGGGAAAGGGTTGCCACAGGGCGGCAATTCAAAAGGGGGACAAGAGCGCAGGCTTATCCCGACTAAAGGCGGTCTCCGCCTGCCAAAGTAGCTCCTTGTGACGCGCTGGTGGGCTTGGCGATGACTTCCATCCTGGCACGCCGATCCGTCCTGATCTTCTATCACCAAAGAGGAAAGCCTTTGGGACTTGCTTTTGGGGGAGGCAGACGCCGCTGCTCCCTTATCACCAGAATGGAAGCTGGGCTTGGTCGCGCCCCGCTGTCCTTATCCTGACAGCGGGACGTCACCCATGTGCGGGGCACGGAGGACTGCGGCTGGCGCTGTACGACTTGCCTCATGAGAAGGCCTCACGAGGGGAGCCTCACGAGGGAACCTGGTGCTTGGTGGCCCCGGCAGGGCCTGGCCTGGCGGGGAGGGGCCTCGCGAGGCTCGCCCCTTGCAAGGCGGCCTCCTCCGGAGCAGCCGTGGCAGGGCCACTCTCATGGGCCGGCCGTCTAGCACGGCCCTCTGGGCCAGAAGCAGACGGGTCGTGGTACCCTGGTTCCCACTGGGCCAACACAATGGATGCACTAAGAGCTATATGTGTATGACAGCTCAAACTAAAAACTAAGTGGGTGTGCATCCAACTTGCTTGCTCATGAAGACCTCGGGCATTTGAGGAAGCCCATCATTGGAATATACAAGCCAAGTTCTATAATGAAAAATTCCCACTAGTATATGAAAGTGACAACATAGGAGACTCTCTATATGAAAAACTTGGTGCTACTCTGAAGCACAAGTGTGGAAAAGGATAGTAACATTGCCCCTTCTCTATTTTTCTCTCATTTTTTTGGTGGGCTCTTTTTGGCCTCTTTTTTTTTCATCCGGGGCCTCATCCCGACTTGTGGGGGAATCATAGCCTCCATCATCCTTTCCTCACTGGGACAATGTTATAATAATGATGATCATCACACTTTTATTTACTTACAACTCGAAATTAAAACTCGATACTAGAACAAATATGACTCTATATGAATGCCTCTGGCAGTGTACCAGGATGTGCAATGATCTAGCGTAACATGTATAAAAATGAAGAATGGTGGCTTTGCCACAAATACTATTTCAGCTATATGATCATGCAAAGCAATATGACAATGATGATGTGTGTCATATAAACGGAACGGTGGAAGTTGCATGGCAATATATCTCGGAATGGCTATGGAAATGCCATAATAGGTAGGTATGGTGGCTGTTTTGAGGAAGGTAAAAGGGGTTTATGTGTGAAAGAGCGTATCATATCACGGGGTTTGGATGCACCGGCAAAGTTTGCGCCAACTCTCGAGGTGACAAAGGGCAAGGCACGGTACCGAAGAGGCTAGCAAGTTACGGAAAGATAGGAGTGCGTATAATCCATGGACTCACATTAGTCATAAAGAACTCACATACTTATTGCAAAAGTCTACTTAGCCCTCGAAGCAAATCACTTCACCGCATGCCCCTAGGAGGAGGGTTGGTAGGAGTTAACCATCGCGCGACCCCGATTATAACAACACTCAAGGTTTTCATTTCAGACCTATAAATGCTCCAACTTCCTCGCCATGCCACAACTAATATTTAGGTGAATATGCCACAACAAACTTTAATACCGATATTTCTACTAACCAATGGTCATGAACCTATATCCTTTCATATTACGACATTAATAAAATTAACCATGCACTTCATACTTAGTGATCTACATGAAGGTTTTTATTATATCCCCCTTGGATACCTTATCATATCAGGACCATTCTTTTAACACGTGCAAATTGCCATTACTTTTTATTAGACTCTCAAAAAGATATAAGTGAAGCATGAGAGTGCAACTATTTCTTTAAAATATAACCACGGCCGTGCTATAAAAGATATAAGTGAAGCACTAGAGCAACTGCCTAGCTCAAAAGATATAAGTGAAGCACATAGAGTATTCTAACAAATCACGAATAATGTGTGTCCCTCTCAAAAAGGTGTGTTCAGCAAAGATGATTGTGGTAAACTAAAAAGCAAACAAAAGCAAGCAAACTATCGCACAAGACGCTCCAAGTAAAACACATGCCATGTGATGAATAAAAATATAGCTCCAAGTGAGTTACCGATAGATTGTAGACGAAAGAGGGGATGCCTTCCGGGGCATCCCCAAGCTTAGACGCTTGAGTCTTCCTTGAATATTACCTTGGGGTGCCTTGGGCATCCCCAATCTTAGGCTCTTGCCGCTCCTTATTCCTTTATCCATCGTAGTCTCACCCAAAACTTGAAAACTTCAGCACACAAAACATAACAGAAACCTCGTGAGATCCGTTAGTATAACAAACAAATCTTAAACTTTAGGTACTGTTGTAAATTGATTCATATTTAATATTGGCATAATTCTACTGTACTCCAACTTCCGCATGGCTCATACCCCCCGATACGATCCATAGATTCATCAAAATAAGCAAACTATGCAACAAAAACAGAATCTGTCTAAAACAGAACAGTCTATAAAGATATATTTAAAATCCATATTTATGTAACTCCAAAAATTATGAAAACTTAGTACAACGTAAACAATTCATATACCAATACTGTGTAAAAATTTCAGAATTTTATCATGTTCCAGTACAGAAGGAAAATTCCAGAACTAGGCGCAAAAGTTTCTGTTTTTAGACAGCATCAATTATACTATCATCCAAATCATCCCAAAGGCATTACTTGGCACAAACACTAATTAAAAGATAAAAACACAATCATAAATGAAGCTAAATTGTGTAAACACACAAAAACAGAAAGTAAAACGAAAATTTAAGATACATATTGGGTTGCCTCCCAACAAGCGCTATTGTTTTATGCCCCTACCTAGGCATAATGCATTGTTTCAAGTGTTGTCATCCTTCAAATTAATTCCATAGGTGGCCCTCATAATAGATTCATATGGTGGCTTAATTCTCTTTCTAGGGAAGTGTTCCATCCCTTTCTTTAATGGGAATTGAAATCTTATGTTACCTTCTTTCATATCAATAATAGCACCTATGGTTCGTAGGAAAGGCCTACCAAGTATTATAGGACAAGACGGATTGCATTCAATATGAAGCAGAATAAAGTCCACCGGCACATAATTCCTATTTGCAAGAATAAACACATCATTTATTTTACCCAATGGATTTTTAATAGTGGAATCCGCAAGATGTAAATTGAGGGAACAAGGATCCATCTCGGTGAGACCTAGCACATCACATAAAGATTTTGGTATAGTAGAGACGCTAGCACCTAGATCACATAAAGCATTATATTCATAATCTTTAATTTTAACTTTGATAGTAGGTTCCCATTCATCATGTAATTTTCTAGGAATTGAAACTTCTAATTCAAGCTTTTCTTCATGAGCTTTTATCATAGCTTCTACAATATGTTTAGTGAAAGCTTTATTTTGTTCACAGGCATTAGGTGAATTAATAATGGATTGCAACAAGGAAATACATTCAACTAAAGAGCAATTAACATAATTAAAGTCCTTGTAATCCAAAGTAGTGGGTACATCACTATTTAAAGTTTTGACCTCTCCAAACCCACTTTTGTCATTTTTATCATTGAGATTATCACCCTCCAAATAATTGGGACGCCTTCTAGCTAAAGTTGACTCATCTTCAGTCCCTTTTTCATCAATTTTTATATTACTAAATAGAGATTCAATAGTTGAGACACCAATCATTTTAATATCTTCATCTTTACTACGATAGAAACCGGGTGGAATGGCTTTTTCTAGAAATTCTCGCTTAGCCCTCAACCTAGCGGTTCTTTCTTTACTTTCATTAATGGAGACATAGATAGCTTTAATGGACTCATTTATATCATGCTTGGGTGGCAAAATTTTAATTTTAAGAGTTTCAACATCATGAGCAATTCTATCCATGTTCCTAGCCATGCCATCAACCTTATTCAATTTTTCTTCTACCATAGCATTGAAAATCTTTTGAGAATTAATGAGTTATTTAATATTACTTTCAATATCAGAGGGTATCCTATTATTATTATTATTATAAGAATTACCATAATTATTAGAGGAATTTCCGGGAAACGGCCTAGGATTGAAATTACCCCTATAAGCATTGTTGTTGAAATTATTTCTAGAAACGAAATTCACATCAATAGAATCATTATTTTGCTCAATCAAAGTAGACAATGGCACATCATTAGGATCAATATGATCACTTTTACTAGCAACCAATTTCATAAGAGTATCCATCTTATCACTCAAAGTATTAATTTCTTCGACAGAATTTACCTTCTTACCAGTTGGAGTTCTTTCAGTGTGCCATTGAGAGTAATTTTTCATAATATTATCAAGGAGTTTTTTAGCCTCTCCCAATGTAATTTCCATAAAAGTACCACCTGCGGCAGAGTCTAGAAGATTTTTAGAAACAAAGTTTAGTCCCGCATAATTTTTTTGTATGATCATCCATAAGCTTAAACCATGAGTGGGGCAATTTCTAATCATTAATTTCATTCTCTCCTAAGATTGTGCAACATGTTCATGCTCAAGTTGTTTGAAGTTCATAATTTGATTTCTTAAAGAAATAATCTTAGCAGGAGGAAAATACTTGGCAATAAAAGCATCCTTACACTTATCCCAAGAATCAATACTATTTCGAGGCAAGGATGAAAACCAAGTTTTAGCACGATCTCATAGTGAGAATGGAAATAATTTCAATTTAACAATATCATTATCCACATCTTTCTTCTTTTGCATATCACAAAGTTCAACGAAAGTATTAAGATGGGATGCAGCATCTTCATTAGGACTACAAGAAAATTGTTCTTTCATAACAAGATTAAGCAAAGCAGCATTAATGTCACACGACTCCACACTAGTGGTGGGAGGTGCAATTGGAGTACTAATAAAATCATTATTATTAGTATTGGAAAAGTCACACAATTTGGTATTTTCTTGAGACAGCGCGACAAAGCAAGCAAACTAGCAAACAAGCAAACGAAAATATTTTTGTGTTTTTGTAAAATTGTTTTAGAAGTGGGGGAGATGAAAATGAGAGGCAAATGCAAATAAAAGGCAAATGAAAATAAGAACAAGTGGATGATAGTTTGTGCGAAGGTACTTGATAGGTTTTGGTGATGTCTCCCCGGCAACGGCGCCAGAAATTCTTCCTGCTACTTGTGAACTGCGTTGGGATTTCCCCGAAGAGGAGAGGCTGATGCAGTAAAATAGAGTTAAGTATTTCCCTCAGTTAAGAACCAAGGTTATCAATCTAGTAGGAGAACCACACAGAACCTTGTTAGTAGCACCTACACACACAAAAACAAACAATTGCACCCAACACAAATAAGAGGGTTGTCAATCCCCTTAGCAGTTACTTGCAAGGATAAATTCTGATAGTGATAGATAGAAAAGTAAATTGCAAAAGAAAATAAAAGTAAACAAATTGCAGCAAGTCATTTTTGGATTTTAATATGTGATAAAAGTAGACCCGAGGGTCATAGTTTTCACTAGAGGCTTCTCTGTCGAACACATAGCATACGGTGGGTAATCAAATTACTGTTGGGAAATTGATAGAAAAGCGCATAGTTATGACGATATTCAAGGCAATGATCATGTATATAGGCATCATGTTCAAAACAAGTAGACCGACTCCTGCCTGCATCTACTACTATTACTCCACCCACCGACCGCTATCCAGCATGCATCTAGGGTATTAAGTATAAAACAGAGTAACGCCTTAAGCAAGATGACATGATGTAGACAAAGTAAACACAAGCCATATGATTAAACCCCATCTTTTTATCCTTAATGGCAATAATACAAATATGTGTCATGTCCCTTTCTGTCATTGGGATTGAGCACCGCAAGATTGGACCCATCACAAAGCACCTCTCCCATTGCAAGATAAATCAATCTAGTTGGCCAAACCAAACAGATAGATCGGAGAGAAATATAAAGCTATAACAATCATGCATAAAAGAGTTCAGAGAAGACTCAAATATTTCTCATGAATAATCTGATCATAAACCAAAAATTCATCGGATCCCAACAAACACACCACAAAAGAAGATTACATCGAATAGTACTCCAAAAACATCGAGGGTAACATGGTATTGAAGATCAAAGAGAGAGAAGAAGCCATCTAGCTACTAGCTATGGACCCGTAGGTCTATGGTAAACTACTCACACATCATCGGAAGGGTAGCAAGTTTGATGAAGAAGCCCTTCGTGATCGATTCCCCCACCGGCAGAGTACCAGAAAAGGCCTCCAGATGGGATCGGGGAAGAACAGAAGCTTGCGGCGGCGGAAATGATTTCTCTATGTCTTTCTGGTATATGGGGAAATTTTTTGGAATTTATAGCACTGGAATTAGGTCAAGAGGTGCCACGAGGGGCCCACGAGCCAGGGGGGCGTGCCTACCCCCCTGGGTGCGCCCTCCAGGCTTGTCGCTCCCTCGTGACTCTTCTGGTCTTCTCCCGATGCTTCTAGAGTCCCTTCTGGTCCAGAAAAAATTAATCCAAAGTTTTTTCTTTGTTTGGACTCCGTTTGATAATGATTTTCTGAAAAGGAAAAAACAGGCAAAAAATAGCAACTGGCACTGGGTACTAGGTTAATAGGTTAGTCCCAAAAAATGATATATAATAGCATATAAAACATCCAAGATTGACACTATAATAGCATGGAACAATCAAAAATTATAGATACGTTGGAGACGTATCACGGTGTAACACCTCTTCTCCCCGCTGTAATATCTACTTGAACATGGTGCTTCATGCTATATATTATTACCCAATGATGTATGGCCATCCTATGATGTTTGAGTAGATTGGTTTTGTCCTATGGGTTGATTGATGATCGTGATTGGTTTGAGTTGTATGTTTTATTTTGGTGCTGTCCTATGGTGCCCTTCGTGTCGCGCAAGCGTGTGGGATTACCGCTATAGGGTGTTGCAATACGTTTATAATTCGCTTATAGTGGGTTGCGTGAGTGACGGAAACACAAACCCGAGTAAGGGGGTTGTTGCGTATGTGAGTAAAAAGGACTTGTTACTTAATGCTATGGTTGGGTTTTACCTTAATGATCTTTAGTAGTTGCGGATGCTTGCTAGAGTTCCAATCATAAGTGCATATGATCTAAGTACGGAAGTATGTTAGCTCATGCCTCTCCCTCATATAAAATTGCAATAATGATTACCGGTCTAGTTATCAATTGCCTAGGGACAAATCCTTCTCTTGTGTTACAAAAAGCTTTCTACTAAACAAGTAACTTTTATTATCTTGTAAATTACTCGTAGTTTTATTCTCGTTAAGTACTTCTAGTATTACCTTGCAAATTTATCCTACTACACCTACAAAGTAGTTTTATTCTTGTTCTAGGTAAAGCGAACGTTAATTGTGCGTAGAGTTGAATCGGTGGTCGATAGAACTTGAGAGAATATTAAATCTACCTTTAGCTCCTCGTTGGGTTCGACACTCTTACTTATCGAGAAAGGCTACAATTGATCCCCTATACTTGTGGGTTATCAAGACCTTTTTCTGGTGCCGTGCCGGGGAGCAATAGCATGAGGTGAATATTCTCGTGTGCGCTTGTTGGCTTTATCACAAAGTAGTTTTTATTTTTTGTTCTGTTCTAAGTTGTTTTATATCTTTAGTTATGGATATGGAACACGAAACACCAAAAAAAATAGTTGTACTTGCTACTCATGGAGATGGGGAACCTCCTAAAACCCTCGATGCTGGTTATGTGGAAAACATCAAATACTACTTTAATAATCCTGATAAATTTCCATTCAGCTTGATAATGGGAGATACTTTGGATCACCAGGAATACTTTAGGGATTATAGCTTGTCTCAAAATGGAAAACACTTATGGGATCAAATTAAAATGTTGCGTTGGTATGCTTGGAATTCATGCTTAAGATATGATTATACTTATTGCTCTAAGATGGAGGTTCCACACCTCCCTTTTCAATGTGAATTTAATGATAATGAAACCTTGGCTTCTTATGCTAATGGTGTATATGATTACTATGATGTGGAACAAATAGAAGAATTTGTTGCTTTTACGGGTGTTTATGAAATTGAATCTTTGTTTAAAGAGTATGAAGATTGTGATGATGCTCTTTACAGATCTGAAAATTATGCTATACTTAAATATTGCTATGAGAATTATGAATACAATGCTGATATTAATGAGTTTATTGAGAAAGTTTCCGCTGTCCAAGAAGAGACTAATATTTTGCAGGCTCCTATGGAAGAAGAAATTGATGACACTGTGAGCTCATTAGATGAAAAAGATGAGAAGGAGAGCGAAGAACAAAAGGAGGAAGAGCAGATTAGCTACCCGTGCCCACCTTCTAATGAGAGTAACTCTTCAACTCATACATTGTTTAATTTCCCTTCGTGCTTACCGAAGGATGAATGCTATGATAATTGTTATGATCCCTTGGATTCGTTTGAAATATCCCTTTTTGATGAAATTGATGCTTGCTATGCTTGTGGCCATGATGCCAATATGAATGATGCTTATGGAAATGAACTTGCTATGGTTCCTTATGTTAAACGTGAAATTGTTACTATTGCACCCACACATGATAGTCCTATTATCTTTTTGAATTCTCCAAACTACACTATATCGAAGAAGTTTGTGCTTATTAAGGATTATATTGATGGGTTGCATTTTACCGTTGCACATGATGATTTTGATGTATATAATATGCATATGCTTGTTGCTCCTACTTGCAATTATTATGAGAGAGGAACTACATCTCTGCCTCTCTATGTTTCTAACACAATAAAATTGCAAGAAACTGTTTATACTATGCATTGGCCTTTACTTGGTGTGCATGAATTGTTCTTTTATGACATGCCGATGCATAGGAAGAGAGTTAGACTCCGTTGTTCTATGATATATGTTTCTTTGTGCTCATTACTAAATTATAAATCATAGTTAATTAAAATTGGCTTTGATATGCCTTGGGATCCGGGTGGATCAATTACTTGAGCACTATATGCCTAGCTTAATGGCTTTAAATAAAGCGTTGCCTGGGAGACAACCTGGACGTTTTAGAGAGTTATTTTATTCTGTTGTGTGCTTTAAAAAAAATTAAAAACAAAAAATATAGAGGGGAACCTAAAAACTTTTCAAAAAGAGAAGCGATTGGAAGGTTATGCATTGAAGAAGTGAGGGTCGACCTTGAACACTTGTGTTCATGCTCATGGAAACAATGTAACAAATTTCATGGAAGTTTCACACAAAAATAATTATCCCCTTGTACAAATTTATTGTATTATAAAAATAATGTGCCAAGTAAAGCCTTTGGGATAGTGTGGATGCTTGTTGATTAGATTCTGTGCAAAAACAGAAACTTTTGCGTCCAGTGCTGGAATTTCTTTTCTGTACTGGAGCGTGAGAAAATTCTGAAATTTTTGCACAGTATTGGGTTACAAAAACTGTTTACGTTGTCCTAATTTTTCAGAATTGTTGGAGGTACAAAAGTATGCTTTTGAATTCGCTCACTACATGCTGTTCTGGTTTTGACAGATTCTGTTTTTATTGCATAGTTTGCTTTTTTAGTGCTTCCATAGCTTATATTGAGTCATATAAATTATGGAAATGATAGAATACAGTAGGAATTATGTAAGAACAATTAGGAATCTTGACTTGAGAGTACCAAAGTGAATGATTTATTTTCATATTAACCTATCTCACGGAGTTTCGTTAAGTTTTATGTGATTGAAGTTTTCAAGTTTTGGGTGAGATAACGATATGAGGAGAATAAGGAGCGGCAAGACCCTAAGCTTGGGGATTCCCAAGGCACCCCAAGTTAATATTCAAGGAAGACTCAAGCGTCTAAGCTTAGGGATGCCCCGGAAGGCATCCCCTCTTTCGTCTTCAACACTATCGGTAACCTCACTCGGAACTATATTTTTATTTGTCACATAATATTCGTTTTGCTTGGAGCATCATTTTATTTTAGTTTGCTTTGCTTGCTGTTATTAATAATCATGTTTTCACCTTTTTATCTCAATAAAATGTCAAGTATAGCCTTTACCATGCTCAGTTTGCAAGTTTATGTGTTGCTGTTTGAAAACAGAAAGTTTTCTATTATATCCTGAATATTTGCGAATTGTCAGAACATGATAAAAATCTGAAATTTTTACATAGTAAGCATGCATGAGTTCTCTGTCACGTGGTAATTGTTCAGAATTTTTGGAGTTAGGGGAGTATGAATTTTTATTCCCCCTTTACAGATTGTTCTGTTTAGACAGATTTCAGTTATAGTTGCATTGTTTGCATATGTTTGCTTGTTTAATGTTTCTATTTGTGGATAGGAGTATTAAATATGCAGAGGCATTTAGTATGCATTATTTAACTATAATTTTAGTGATTTTCTACAGTAGAGACTGTTAAGGTTTTGAGTTGATTTATACTAACTTATCTCACGAGTTCTTGTTGAGTTTTGTGTGGATGAAGTTTTTAAGATTTAGGGAAACCACGATATGAGAGGAATTAAGGAGACACAAGAGCTAAAGCTTGGGGACGCCTAAGGCTCCCCAGGTTAATATTCCAAGAAGTCTCAAGCATCTAAGCTTGGGGATGCCCCGGTAGGCATCCCACCTTTTATTCATCAACGACTATCGGTTAGTTTTGGTTGTGCCTGAGTTTTTACTTGTTCACATGATATGTGCTATCCTTGGAGTGCCCTTTTATTTTTGTTTGCTGTTTGAAAAAATTCTTAGATCTGAAAGTTTTAAATGAGAGAGAGGGTCCTCATATAGCTACTTAATTATTTGACTACTCATTGATCTTCACTGTTATCTTTTGGAGTAGTTTGTCATTTACTCTCGTTCTTCACTTATATCCTTAGAGTAAATTGTTGAATGAATTGAGTATCATAAAATGTGAAATTATATGTGCTTCATATGCTTGTCCCATGAGGTGTAATGACTTCACATACAAGAAGTATAATTGGTAAAATTTATTGAAAGTTAGCAAACACAGCATTGGTCACTTGAACAATTCATGAAAAGAATATTAAAGGTAGAGAAATTTCACATATAATATACTATCTTGGACATATTCTATGATTGTGAGCCCCCATTAATTATTTTCAAGTTTGATCAAGTAGTTGACATTGGACAAGGAAGACAATGTAATGGGTTATGTTTGTTTGTATTCACATAGAAGTTATATTGTCATGGATCCTCTAACATGTGGTTCTTGCTTAGGATCTTTTGCTTGCCAAAATTTCGTACTAAGTAGAGATACTACTTGTGCATCCAAAAACCCTTAAAGCCCAGTTTCCTGTCATGAGAGTCCACCATATCTTCATATGGATTGAATTAGATCCTTCAAGTAAGTTGTCATCGGTGCAAAAAGCAATAAAAATTGCTCCTAAATATGTATGATCTTTATTGGAAGGGAAAATAAGCTTTGTACGAACTTGTGATGGTGAAGAGATAAAAGCGACGGACTACATAATAAAGGTTGCAATCACAAGGGGCAATATAAATGACGTTCCTTTCCATTAAGAGCTTGCACATCCAAAAATAAAAAGCGCATGACAACCTCTGCTTCCCTCTGTGAAGGGCCTATTTTTACTTTTCTGTATGTACTTTTATGCAACAGTCAGTATTGTTCATCCCTATTCCGCTCTATTTATTCTCTAGTGGGCAAGCATCATGTGGTAGGGAATGATCCAGGCACATATATCCAGTTGAATATAGGTGATGATGAGTTATTATTGTTTACATTATCCCTGAGATAAATAAGTTGGGAGGAGAAACATTAAGCCCCTATCTTCCTATGTGTTTGACTGAAACAGTTTGTTCTAAAAATATGCTTTGAGTGTCAGCAATCATGGAAAACTAAATGATAGTTGAGTATGTGGAATTTGCTAAAACAAAGCTCTTCCATAGACCCTTCCAGAAAATAAGATGAATTGTAATTGTTTGATGACTGAGAACATAGTTTGTTGGTTTTCAAGAAAGTTTATGGTCTATACTTTAAACATGTGAATAGCTTGCTACTTGATCATGAGAAGTTTTACGAGATGAGCTACTGTTTGTGATATATATTAATGCTAGAAAAAGTGTTTGAAATTATCATTGATCAAATTTATGCACTATGGTAGCATTCACACTTCATAAATTATTTCTTTTATCATTTACCTACTCGAGGACGAGAAGTAATTAAGCTTGGGGATGCTAATACGTCTCCAACGTATCTATAATTTATGAAGTATTCATGCCATATTTACAATAGTTTCATATGGTTTTGGTGCACTTTTATATTATTTTTATGGACTAACTTATTAATCTAGTGCCCCGTGCCAGTTCCTGTTTTTGCATGTTTTTTGTTTCGCAGAAAAACCATACCAAACAAAGTCCAAATGCGATAAAATTTTATGGAGATTTATTTTGGAATATATGTGATTTTTGGGAGGAAGAATCACCGCAAGACGGTGCTCGAGGGCTTCACAAGGCAACAGGGCACGGCCTACCGCCTGGCCGCGCCCCCTTGCCTTGTAACTCCCTCGTAAGTCAGTTGGAGCCCTTCTTTCGACGCAAAAAGATAATTCCCGGATAAAAATCCCCTCAAAATCTTAGCCCAATCGGAGTTATGTATCTCCAGGAAAATAAGAAACGGTTTTCGGTGAGAAACAGGGGCGCGGAAACAGAAGAGAAACAGAGAGAGAGATCCAATCTCGGAGGGGCTCCTGCCCTCCGGGAGCCATTGCGGCCAAGGACTAGAGGGGAAACCCTCCTCCCATCTAGGGGGAGTCCAAGGAAGAGGAAGAACGAGGGGAGCTCTCTCTCCCTCTCTCCCGGTGGCGCCGGAGAGCCGCTGGGTGTCGTGGGTACGACCATCTATGGGGCCATCTAGCGCCTTTGTGGTTCAGCAGGGGGGATCAACGTGCACAAAGAGCAGAATCAATGGAAGGCGCGAGGGATTTACCCAGGTTCGGGCCGCTGAGAAGCGTAAAACCCTACTCCTGCTTTCGTGTATTGGTTGTATGGGAGCACAAGTACAAGGAGCACTTCTTCCGGCAAGGTGCGGAGAGAGCAGCTACACGAGATGTGCTGGTGTTTGAAAAAGGATCCGACCCCTCTAACTGTTGCCCTGGCCCTCCTTTTATAGAAGAAAAGGAGTTACCACAATGGCAAAATGGTAAATACAGAGGGTAGATAATGGCTTGACATGCATATGGACATGTGTCAATAAAGATGTTCTTCAGGCGGCGAGCTGCCACGTGCCCCGACAAGCTTCACCTAACTACCTGCTCGCTCGACACCTGTTGGTGAGCCTCTGACAGGCCGCCGAGGTGGAGCGGTGGAGTAGCGACAAAGGGAGCTTGCCGGCACGGAGCTTGCCGGGTCGTTGCTTGCTGGTGCGGAACTTGCTGGTGGCCATAGATTTGATCTTCTGGATGACCCGCCTGGAGTCTTGTCTTGCCGGCTCCGCCTTGCCAGATGAAATGAGCTGCCGGGAAGAGCTCCTCCCCGGCAAGCTCTTGGTCTTGCTTGCTGGTGGAGTACTTGCCGACCACATCACCTTGCCGGAGCTACTTCGCAACAGCTTTAGATTAGCATAACCCCAAGCCTAGAAGGTTTATGAGACCCTATTTCTCATTACACCAACAGGAGCCCCCGGGACCGCCTTCAGCAGAGAACTCGAAAGATCTCGATGCTGGAGGTAGGACCAAAAACTTGGCTTGGGTTATGACAATCACATCTTTTCCGGTAACTAATATACCCGACAAGCAGCCTCCGGGAAAGGTTGTTCCAAAAGGTGTCCAGCCCCCGAGCTCATCTATAGAGAGCTCGGGAGATCTTCATGTTGAAATATCCGTTTAGCAGAGAACTTTAAAGATCTTGATGCTAAAAAAAGACTTGTTTATGGCAGAGAACTTTAGGTTTCTCGATGCCAATTCTGTTTTCAATGGAGAACTCTATGGTTCTCGACGTTGGCTTCCGGGAAGGCTTTAGCTTCCGGCAGAGAACTTTAAGGTTCTCGATGCCGATTTTTGATTTCAGCAGAGAACTCGAAGGTTCTTGATGCCGGCTTGCCGGGTGCGCCAGCCCTCGACAAGGCTTTTGGTTTCAGCAGAGAACTCGGAGGTTCTCGATGCCGGCTTGCCGAGAGGGCCAACCCCCGGCAAGGCTTTTGGTTTCAGCAGAGAACTCGGAGGTTCTCGATGCCGGCTTGCCGGGAGGGCCAGCCCCCGGCAAGGCTTTTGGTTTCAGCAGAGAACTCGGAGGTTCTCGATGCCAGCTTGCTGGGAGGGCCAGCCCCCGGCAAGGCTTTTGATTTCAGCAGAGAACTCAGAGGTTCTTGATGCTCAATGGCAGCTTCCAGAAGTACCAAAGCTGGTGCTACCGTGAAGCTATCTTCCACTCATTTATCTGCAACACTGATTCGGGCGTAAAAATGCCACAACAGTGTTTTAACACAACAAGTTAATTAGCGTCTGATTCGCACTTAACTCATGTGAAAACTTGATTTCTGCTGAATATTCCCCTTGCTTGCCAGAGTGCTTCCCAGTGCGCACGCTCTGGTCAGCAGCGCTTGAGGGAACGGGCCCTTAGCAGCTTGCCGGGAACGTTGCTTCCCGAAAAGGTTTACCTCGTCGGTCCTAATGCAGCTGCTCATGTTGCCGAGCGGACTCGAGGCAACTAGGAGCGCAACTAGTCCCGAAAAGGCTCCTTAGCGTACAGGTCACAGAAATCTTAAAAAGAATAAAAACTGTTAAGTCTTTTCCTTAAATGATTGCATTTTTGCACAATTATTCCCTACGCTTGCCGGAATGCTTTCTGATTGCGCACGATCTGGTCGACGGCGCTTAGGATTAGGTCCTGTTTAGCAGCCTATCGAGAACGCCGCCTTCTCGGAAGCTTAACACTCTAGAAACAAACGCAGCCGCAGCGACATTGTTGGGCGGACCCAAAACAACTCAGAGCGCAGAATATTTCAAGAGTGCTCCTCCGCGCACAGGTTAAGCGCAAAAATGCCATTCGAGGAAAAGGCTAGATAACAGAAAGTAACTAGAGTATTAGAACTTAGCTCTTTCTGTAGCATGGTGAAAACACAACGTTTCTTCAGAGCGTCACGCAGGGCGCTCGAATTGCTCGCGGCGAATGCTGTGCCACCGATGTCGCCGATATGGTGATAAGTTTGGTCACCACCGTCTTCACCATCGGAAACAGTTAAGACTGCGCTTTGGAAGTAAACGCGGCGGTGACGCCCTTGCTCTTGTTGGACGCCGTTGATGATGAAGATGAAGCTGATCCTGCTGGAGCAGATTCGCGTACCCGTGCCCCCTACCTGGCGCGCCAAAGACTTCGTGGGTATGACCATCTATGGGGCTATCTAGCCCCTTTGTGGTTCAGCAGGGGGGATCAACGTGCACAAAGAGCAAAATCAATGGAAGGCGCGAGGGATTTACCCAGGTTCGGGCCGCTGAGAAGCATAAAACCCTACTCCTGCTTTCATGTATTGGTTGTATGGGAGCACAAGTACAAGGAGCGCTTCTTCCGGCAAGGTGCAGAGAGAGCAGCTACACGAGACGTGCTGGTGTTTGAAAAAGGATCCGACCCCTCTAACTTTTGCCCTGGCCCTCCTTTTATAGAAGAAAAGGGGTTAGCACAATGGCAAAATGGTAAATACGGAGGGTAGATAATGGCTTGACACGCATATGGACATGTGTCAATAAATATGTTCTTCAGGCGGTGAGCTGCCACGTGCCCCGACAAGCTTCACCTAACTACTTGCTCGCTCGACACCTGTCGGCGAGCCTCTGGCAGGCCGCCGAGGTGGAGTGGTGGAGTAGCGACAAAGGGAGCTTGCTGGCACGGAGCTTGCCGGGTCGTTGCTTGCCGGTGCGGAACTTGCTGGTAGCCGTAGATTTGATCTTCTGGATGACACGCCTGGAGTCTTGTCTTGCCGGCTCCGCCTTGCCGGATGAAATGAGCTGCCGGGAAGAGCTCCTCCCCGGCAAGCTCTTGGTCTTGTTTGCTGGTGGAGTACTTGCCGGACGCATCACCTTGCCGGAGCTGCTTCGCAAGAGCTTTAGATTAGCATAACCCCAAGCCTAGAAGGTTTATGAGACCCTAGTTCTCATTACACCGACACCAGGGGAACCATCGTGACGACGATCTACACCAACAACTTCGCCGCCGTCATCACCAACTCTCTCCCCCTCTATGGAGCGGTGTAACACCTCTTCTCCCCGTTGTAATCTCTACTTGAACATGGTGCTTCATGCTATATATTATTACCCAATGATGTATGGCCATCCTATGATGTTTGAGTAGATTCGTTTTGTCCTATGGATTGATTGATGATCATGATTGGTTTGAGTTGTATGTTTTATTTTGGTGCTGTCCTATGGTGCCCTCCGTGTCGCGCAAGCGTGTGGGATTACCACTATAGGGTGTTGCAATACATTCATAATTCGCTTATAGTGGGTTGCGTGAGTGACGGAAACACAAACCCAGAGTAAGGGAGTTGTTGCGTATGGGAGTAAAGAGGACTTGTTACTTAATGCTATGGTTGGGTTTTACCTTAGGGATTTCTATTTCTTTGCCCCTCATTCCTTAGTCCTCCTCAGTTTTGCCCAAGCACACTTATTTTGCTCACTCCCCCCCAGCGCGCCACCCACCCTCACCAATGCCCAAACGGGGGTTTGCCGTTGGTCAAGGGAGTTGACTGTTAGCCGGCGCTGTTACTGATGCGTGGGGCACACCGTGCCAGGTGGCGTTCTCATAATCGGCGATATGCATGCATGAGTAGTTACATCGCGGTCACATCGGTGCTTTCACACATGGGGAGTACGCACCGCGCGATTTCCCATGCGAGGAGTCACGTCGCTGGCGTACCCGGTAGGCGTCTATTAATGCATTTAATAGCCACGCGGGGCGCACCGTCATGCACCCACTCCTGTCCAAATCCCCTCCCCTCCCGTCGCCGCCCCACAGCCTCCTCCGCCGTGCGCCTCCACCAAACCCTAGCCATCTCCACGAAACCCTAGCCGCCTCCCCCTCCGCAGCCGCAACCATGGCCAGCCACGATGGTAGGACGGGAAGCAGTCGCTGGGAGCGACGTCACGCGTATGTCATTCCCGGCCTGCCGCGTGCCCTATGGGTCGAGGAGGCATCGCTCCTCGCCCGCTGCGGCATCATGGTGACACCGGACACGCGCCTGCCGGCCGGATGGCACCTGAGCGCTGGGGGGCTCCTGGTGGAGCCTGTCCCCACCGTCGGCACGTCGCCATGTCGCGCGCAATACACGACTTTCTGCAAAGCCTGCTGCCGGAGGAGCGGTCGAAGCAGTGCTACGCGACCAACAGCCCGCGGTGGTCGGAGATCCTGGCGGCGGAGAACGCCGCCCGTATCTAGTTCTACGACGGCCATCCAATGTGGCCTGCTTTTAATGAAAAATGAAATGGAACAAATTTCAAAATTATTTGAGGCACTTCCTTCACAAAAAAGTCATTTCTGGGCTCAGAAAATAGAAATTTTATTTTTATTACAAAATAATTGCAAATTCCTATGCAACATTGTTCACAATGGTAACACCACTAGTTGTGCCAAATTTGGGCATGTTATCATGGATTTTGACATGTATGTGGCCATTTCCAAGTGCATATGCCTTGAAATCCACACAAGTCCATACTAGATAGGCCAATTTGTGAAGTTTTTTTTTTCAAACTTGTTGTATTGCAAGTTTAATATTTTTCCTTCAGATTAGTGCACATTAGATGGCTCAATGCAAAGGCATTTGAATTTTTGAGCCTTTTTTCATTTTCTTTGTTTTTTTCAAATTGGGGTCAAACTTGCACTGTTGACCATTCATACAAAATGGTTTGGAATTCCTACTTTCCTTGTCCCAAGTTCATCCACCACCAATATTGGAGCATAAAATGATTTTTTGAAATTTTCAGGACCAAACTACGTCACACTTGTAGTGCAAATTTGGGTCTTTTCTGATAATTCATTGAAACTCAACTAAATGTATGGAATATAGCAATATTACTCTAAAAATGCTGAAACTTGGTCAGTGGCCATCCAACGTGGCCTGCTTTTGATGAAACATGAAATGGAACAAATTTCAAAATTATTTGAGGCACTTCCTTCACAAAAAAGTCATTTCTTGGGCTTAGAAAATGGAAAATTTATTTTTTATTACAAAATAATTACAAATTCCTATGCAACATTGTCCACAATGGTAACACCACTAGTTGTGCCAAATTTGGGCATGTTATCATGGATTTTGACATGTATGTGGCCATTTCCATGTGCATATGCCTTGAAATCCACCGAAGTCCATACTAGATAGGCCAATTTGTGAAGGTTTTTTTTTCAAACTTGTTGTATTGCAAGTTTAATATTTTTCCCTCAAATTAGTGCACATAAGATGGCTCAATGCAAAGGCATTTGAATTTTTGAGCCTTTTTTCACTTTCTTTGTTTTTTTTCAAATTGGGGTCAAACTTGCAGTGTTGACCATTCATACAAAATGGTTTGGAATTCCTACTTTCCTTGTCCCAAGTTCATCCACCACCAATATTGGAGCATAAAATGATTTTTTGAAATTTTCAGGACCAAACTACGTCACACTTGTAGTGCAAATTTGGGTCTTTTCTGATAATTCATTGAAACTCAACTAAATGTATGGAATATAGCAATATTACTCTGAAAATGCTGAAACTTGGTCAGTGGCCATCCAATGTGGCCTGCTATTGATGAAAAATGAAATGGAACAAATTTCAAAATTATTTGAGGCACTTCCTTCACAAAAAAGTCATTTCTTGGGCTCATAAAATGGAAAATTTATTTTTTATTACAAAATAATTGCAAATTCCTATGCAACATTGTCCACAATGGTAACACCACTAGTTGTGCCAAATTTGGGCATGTTATCATGGATTTTGACATGTATGTGGCCATTTCCACGTGCATATGCCTTGAAATCCACACAAGTCCATACTAGATAGGCCAATTTGTGAAGTTTTTTTTCAAACTTGTTGTATTGCAAGTTTAATATTTTTCCCTCAAACTAGTGCACATAAGATGGCTCAATGCAAAGGCATTTGAATTTTTGAGCCGTTTTTTATTTTCTTTGGTTTTTTTCAAATTGGGGTCAAACTTGTAGTGTTGACCATTCATACAAAATGGTTTGGAATTCCTACTTTCCTTGCCCCAAGTTCATCCATCAGTAATATTGGATTATAAAATTATTATTTTTAATTTTCAGGACCAAACTACGTCACACTTTTAGTGCAAATTTGGGCCTTTTCTGATAATTCACTGAAACTCAACTAAATGTATGAAATATAGCAATATTACTCTGAAAATGCTGGAACTTGGTCAGTGGCCATCCAATGTGGCCTGCTTTTGATGAAAAATGAAATGGAACAAATTTCAAAATTATTTGAGGCACTTCCTTCACACAAAAAAGTCATTTCTAGGCTCAGAAAATGGAAAAATTATTTTTTATTACAAAATAATTGCAAAATCCTATGCAACATTGTCCACAATGGTAACACCACTAGTTGTGCCAAATTTGGGCATGTTATCATGGATTTTGAGCCTTTTTTCAATTTATTTGTTCTGTTTTCAAAAATTACGTCACCCTTGTAGTGCAAATTTGGGCCTCTCCTGATAATTCACTGAAACTCAACTACATGTATGGAATATACCAATATTCAGGAGTAAACTAATTTGGTTGACTCAAGTGCATCCGCCACACCAAATGGTTTAATAAACCACCTCTTTTTTTTCCAGGCATTCTGTCCACAAACCACGGCGGACCAGCTGACAGATGGACCCGCCATTGGTGTCCCACGCGCCAGTTACTGCGCCCACCACCAACGACCGCGCAGCCGCTGACAAAGGTGTCCCACAAGCCAGTAACTACGCCCACCACCTACCTCCGCGAAGCCACTGACAAAGGTGTCCCACGCGCCAGTAACCGCTACCACCACTTACGACCGCGCAGCCGATGACAGAGGTGTCCCACAAGTCAGAATACGCGCCCACCGTTGATGAGCGCGCAGCCGCTGACAGAGGTGTCCCACAAGTCAGTATATGCACCCACCATCGACGACCGCGCATCCGCTGACAGAGGTGTACCACAAGTCAGTATATGCGCCCACCATCGACGACCGCGGAGCCACTGACAGAGGTGTCCCACAAGTCAGTATATGCGCCCACCATCGATGACCACGCAGCCGCTGACAGGGGTGTCCCACAAGTCAGTATATGCGCCCACCATCAATGACCGCGTAGCCGCTGACAGCGGTGTCCCACGTGTCAGTAACCACGCCCGGTAATGGTCAAAGACTTTGACCAGACGGCAAACCCCCATTTGGGATTTTGTGAGGGTGGGCCACGCGATGGAGGGGAAAAGTGAGGACTGCCAAAGAGCATGGGCAAAATTAAGGAGGACTAAGCGATGAGGGGCACAGAAATAGAAATCCCTTTACCTTAATGCTCTTTGGTAGTTGCGGATGCTTGCTAGAGTTCCAATCATAAGTGCATATGATCCAAGTATGGAAAGTATGTTAGCTCATGCCTCTCCCTCATATAAAATTGCAATAATGATTACCGGTCTAGTTATCAATTTCCTAGGGACAAATCCTTCTCTTGTGTTACAAAAAGCTTTCTACTAAACAACTAACTTTTATTATCTTTCAAATTACTCGTAGTTTTATTCTCGCTAAGTACTTCTAGTTTTATCCTTGCAAATTTATCCTACTACACCTACAAAGTAGTTTTATTCTTGTTCTAGGTAAAGCGAACGTTAAGTGTGCGTAGAGTTGTATCGGTGGTCGATAGAACTTGAGAGAATATTAATTATACCTTTAGCTCCTCGTTGGGTTCGACACTCTTACTTATCGAGAAAGGCTACAATTGATCCCCTATACTTGTGGGTTATCAGTGTGATATGTCTCCAACGTATCTATAATTTTTTATTGTTTCATGCTATTATATTACTAATCTTGGATACTTTAGATGCTTTATATAAATTTTTATATCATTTTGGGAACTAACAGAGTAACTCAGTGCCCAGTGCCAGTTCCTGTTTTTTGCCTGTTTTTGGGTTTTTTAAAAATCAGTACCAAACGAAGTCCAAACAGAATAAAACCTTTAAAATGATTTTTTCTAGACCAGAAGGGTCCCTAGAAGTTTCAGGAGGAGGCCAGAAGACATACGGGAGAGCCACGAGCTCGCCTGGCGCGTCCCTGGGGGGCGTCACATGAGCTCGTGGGTCCCACGGAGCTCCGTTTAACCTAATTCCACTTCTATAAATTCCCAAATATTCCAAAACCAACAGAGTGCCACCCGAAATAAATTTTCCATCACCGGAAGCTTCTGTTCTTCAGCGATCTCATCTGGAGGCCTTTTTCGGTGATCTGCCGAATGGGGAATCAATCACGAAGGGCTTCTACATCAACCTTGTTGCCGTTCCGATGATGTGTGACTAGTTTACCACAGACCTACGGGTCCATAGCTAGTACCTAGATGGCTTTTTCTCTCTCTTTGATCTTCAATACAAAGTTCTCCATGATCTCCATGGAGTTCTATCCGATGTAATAATGTTCTTTTGTGGTGTGTTTTTTGGGATCCGATGAATTGTGGGTTTATGATCAGATTATTCATTGAAAGTAATTGAGTTTTTTCTGAACTTTATTATGCATGATTGTTATAGCTTTGTATTTCTCTCCGATCTATCCGTTTGGTTTGGCCAACTAGATTGATTTATCTTCAGTGGGAGAGGTGCTTTGTGATGGGTTTAATCTTGCGGTGTCCTCACCTAGTGATAGAAGGGGTAGCGAGGCATGTATTTGTATTGTTGCCATTATGGATAAAACGATGGGGTTTATTTATATTGCTTGGATTTACTTTGTCTAAATCATGTAATCATACTTCATGCATTACTCTGTTTGTTATGAACTTAATACGTAGAGAGGCAAGCATAGAAGCGCTCTCGAAGTGGAGTAATAGTAGTAGATGCAGGCAGGAGTTGGTCTACTTGTCATAGACGTGATGCCTATATACATGATCATTGCCATGAATAACATCATAACTATGCGATTTTCTATCAATTGCCCAGCAGTAATTCGTCTACCCACCGTATGCTATGTTACGAGAGAGAAGCCTCTAGTGAAAACTATGGCCCCCGGGTCTAATTTTATTATATTACAAAACCCTAATTTACTTTGCTGCAATTATTTTACTTTTTATTTACTTTTCAATTTATATATCTATCACTATCATATTTAATCCTTGCAAGTAACGAGTTCAAAGGGATTGACAACCCTCTTGCCCGTGTTGGGTGCAAGTATTTGCTCTTGTGTGTGCAGGTACTGTTTGACTAGGATTTGCTTGGTTCTCCTATTGGTTCGATAACCTTGGTTCTCATGGAGGGAAATACTTATCGCTACTATATTGCTTCACCCTTCCTCTTCGGGGAAAAACCCAACGCAGCTCACAAGTAGCAGAAAGAATTTCTGGCGCCGTCGCCTGGGAGACATCATCAAATACCTATAGGTCCCTTCACACAAACTATCATTTACTTGTCTACTTTTTATTTGCCTTTATTTGTTAGTCTCGTGAAAAAATAATCAAAAATACAAAAATATTTTACTTTGCTTGTTTGCCTGCTTGCTTGAAGTTGTTATCATGTCTGAGTTTGAGAAAGTTATTGTTGAAAGTGCTAGTGAAGATAGTACTAATGAGTCTCTTGAGGAAAAGTCTAAATTATTTGATCTTAATCATGACCCTCCGAAAAATAAAGCTCCCACAAACTTTAAAACTAAAACTTATCATGTGGGCAGCGGGAATATAATTGGAAAGAATGTCATTAAGGAATTCTTTAATTGCACGGGGGTCATACCAATAATTAAAGGATCTATTCTTGAGAAAACAAATTGCTATGTGGATGTTATTGCTACGCTTGTGGTTAAACTAGAAAGAAAATTCTTGCATATCCATCCTGCTTTACAACATATTCTTTGAGCTCCCCAACATCCATAATCCTAGGGCTAAAAAGATTGCCACTATTATCCTTATGCATGAATTTTACTACATAGTCCAAGAATCTAGGGACATCTTTTCTTTTTATAAAATTAATTTTGAGCATCCTCCAATAGAAGAGATCCCCCATGATAAGGACACCATACGTAGGTTGGAATCTAATGATTATTATGCTTATGGTGAAAATATTAGGAGGAAAGTCCCTTATGTTGAATTAATGAAAACCTTGTACCACCACAGTTGTGATAAATTTGAATTGATAACTAAAGGACTTGATGAGGGATTTAGTGAAGAAATTTTGAAAATACTGCTAGAGATCCTATTGATGATGAAATCCATGTTTTATATGAGGATCTCTATGGTGATGATTCAGAGTTTGAAGTAATGAACATTAAAATTACCAAACAAAGTCCCTTCAATTATTTGAGTTCCCCTACCAGAAAAGTAGATTATGAAAGTAGGGAATTAATGAGGAAAGTTTTTGAAGATTTGATTCAAAAGGATTTGGAATCCAAGGATGACAATACTTGAAATAATGCATTATGCCTAGCTAGGAGCATAAAACAATAGCGCTTGTTGGGAGGCAACCCAATATTTATCTTGATTGCAATTTTTATTTTCTTGAGTCACACAATTATAGATACTGTAATTATTGTGTTTTTACCTTGTAATTAGTGTTTGTGCCAAGTAATGCATTTGGGATGATTTGGATGATAGTATAATTGATGCTGTTTGAAAACAGAAACTTTTGCGCCCAGTTCTGGAATTTATGTTCTGTACTGGAATGCGATAAAATCCTGAATATTTTACACAGTATTGGAATACAAATTGTTTACGTTGTCCTAAGTTCTCAGAATTTTTGGAGTTACATAAGTATGATTTTAATTCAGATCTTTACAGACTATTCTGTTTTAGACACATTCTTCTTTTAATTGCATAGCGTGCTTGTTTTAATGATACTATGGATTATATCGGGGGGTATAAGTCATGGAGAAGTTAGAATATAGTAGGTATTATGCAAGAACAATTATGAATGAGTTTATAACAGTACCTAATGTGGATGATTGATTTATTATACTAACGGATCTCACGAAGTTTCTGTTGAGTTTTGTGTGCTGAAGTTTTCAAGTTTTGGGTGAGATCACGATGGATGAAGGAAAAAGGAGCGGCAAGACCCTAAGCTTGGGGATGCCCAAGTCACCCCAAGGTAATAATTAAGGAAGACCCAAGCGTCTAAGCTTGGGGATGCCCCGGATGGCATCCCCTCTTTCATCTACAATCTATCGGTAACTTTGCTACATTTTTATTCATCATATGATATGAGTTTTACTTGGAGCATCTTGTTCTATAGTTTTGTTTGCTTTTAGTTTGCCACAATCATTGTTTGCTGGACACACCTTTTGAGAGAGACACACAATTTATTGTGGTTTGTTAGACTACTCTATATGCTTCACTTATATCTTTTGAGCTAGGCAGTTGCTCTTGTGCTTCACTTATACTTGTTAGAGCACGGCGGTGGTTATATTTTAAAGAAATGATTGCACCCTAATGCTTCACTTAAATCTTTTTGAGAGTCTTAAATAGGAAGTGGTAATGTGCACGAGTTATGAGATTAGACCAAAAAGGATAGGTATTCTAGAGTGGTGTAACAAAAACTTTCATGTAGATCACTAAATATGAAACGTATGTTTTAATTATATTGATGTCGTAATATGAAAGGGTATTAGTTCATGATCATTGGTTAGTAAGAATATCGATATTAAAGCTTGCTATGCACAACACTTTTAAGTGTCCGTTATGGCATGGTGGGGAGGTTTGAGCATTTTTATGTCTGATTGAAATTCTTGAGTGCTGTCATAATCGGGGGTGCACCATGGTTAACTCCTGCCAACCTCCTCCTTAGGGGCATGCGAGTAGTACTTTGCTTCGAGGGATAATAAAACTTTCACGATGAGTATATGAGTTCTTTATGACTAATGTGAGTTCATGGACAATTACCCACTCCTACCTTTCCACAATTTGCTAGCCTCCTCGGTATCGTGCATTGCCCTTTCTCACCTCGAGAGTCGGTGCAAACTTCGCCGGTGCATCCAAACCCCGTGATATGATACGCTCTATCACACATAAGCCTCCTTATATCTTCCTCAAAACAGCCACCATACCTACCTATCATGGCATTTCCATAGCCATTCCTAGATATATTGCTATGCAACTTCCACCGCTCCGTCTTATGACATGCGTGTTCATCATCATATTGCTTTGCATGATCATATAGAGCTGACATGATATTTGTGGCAAAGCCACCATTCATCATTGTTATACATGTTACGCTAGATCATTGGACATCCTAGTACACTGCCAGAGGCATGCATATAGAGTCATTTCATATCAGTTTATCGAGTTGTAAGCAAATAAAAGTGTGATGATCATCATTATTAGAGCATTGTCCGAGTGAGGAAAAGAATGATGCAGACTAATGAGTCCTCCAAAATGGGGGGATGAGGTCCATGAGATTGTTGTAATAAAAAGAAAGAAAATAAAATGAGAGAAAAAGAGAGAAGGGACAGTGCTACTATCCTCACCACACTTGTGCTTCAAAGTAGCACCATGTTCTTCATATAGAGAGTCTCCTGTGATATCACTTTCATATACTAGTGGGAATTTTTCATTATAGAACTTGGCTTGTATATTCCGATGATGGGCTTCCTCAAATGCCCGAGGTCTTCATGAGCAAGCAAGTTGGATGCACACCCACTTAGTTTGCATTGAGATTTCATACACTTATAGCTCTTACTAGATCTGTTGCATGGCAATCCCTACTCCTCGCATTGATATCGATTGATGGGCTTCTCCATTGCCTATTGATCCGCCGAGTTGATGCGAGTCTTTCTTCCTTTTTGACTTCTCCATATATCTCTATCACCGTATTCTATTCCACCTATAGTGCTAATGTCCATGTCTCACGCTCATGTATTGAGTGGAGTTGAAAATGTTGAAGCGCGTTAAAAGTATGATACAATTGCCTGGTTTGACACCGGGGTGCTCATGATTTATATTTATGCGGTGAAGGCGGAGTCATGCCATGCTTACATAATTCAATGAGTAGGGATAACATTCTTTGAGCATCGTATATTTTGAAAATTTAATGATTATGTTCTTATATTCATGGATATTATTACGTTGATATCAATTACTTCATCGTTTCTCAGTATTTACACCATAAGAGAGATTACATGATAAACATGCTAGGTAGCATTCAACATCAAAACTTCTGTTTTTATCATTTACCTAATCGAGGACGAGCAGGAGTTAAGCTTGGGGATGCTGATACGTCTCCAATGTATCTATAATTTTTGATTGTTTCATGCTATTATATTATCAATCTTGGATACTTTATATGCTTTATATGCAATTTTATATCATTTTGGGAACTAACCTATTAACTCAGTGCCCAGTGGCAGTTGATGTTTTTTTGCTTGTTTTCGGTTTTTTACGAAATCAGTACCAAACAAAGTCCAAACGGAATAAAACCTTTAAAATGATTTTTTTGGACCAGAAGGGACCCTAGAAGTTTCGGGAGGAGGCTAGAAGACATACGGGAGAGCCACGAGCTCGCCTGGCGTGCCCCTAGGGGGGCACCACCTGAGCTCGTGGGTCCCACGCAGCTCCGTTTGACCTAATTCTACTTCTATAAATTCCCAAATATTCCAAAACCAATAGAGAGCCACCTGAAATAACTTTTCCGCCGCCGCAAGCTTATGTTCTTTCGCGATCCCATCTGGAGGCCTTTTCCGGCGATCTGTCGGAGGGGGAATCAATCACGGAGGGCTTCTACATCAACCTTACTACCCTTCCGATGATGTGTGAATAGTTTACCATAGACCTACGGGTCCATAGCTAGTACCTAGATGGCTTCTTCTCTCTCTTTGATTTTCAATACAATGTTCTCCATGATCTCCATGGAGTTCTATCCGATGTAATCTTCTTTTGTGGTGTGTTTGTTGGGATCCAATGAATTGTGGCTTTATGATCAGATTATTCATTGAAAGTAATTGAGTATTTTCTGAACTTTATTATGCATGATTGTTATAGCTTTGTATTTCTCTCCGATCTATCCGTTTGGTTTGGCCAACTAGATTGATTTATCTTCAGTGGGAAAGGTGCTTTGTGAATGGTTCAATCTTGTGGTGTCCTCATCCAATGACAGAAGGGGTAGCGAGGCACGTATTTGTATTGTTGCCATTAAGGATAAAACGATGGGGTTTATTCATATTGCTTGTATTTACTTTGTCTACATCATGTCATCATACTTCATGCATTACTCTGTTTGTTATGAACTTATTACGTAGAGAGGCAAGCATAGAAGCACTATCGAAGTAGAGTAATAGTAGTAGATGCAGGCAATAGTCGGTCTACTTGTCACAGACGTGATGCCTATATACATGATAATTGCCATGAATAACATCATAACTATGCGCTTTTCTATCAATTGCCCAACAGTGATTCGTCTACCCACCGTATGCTATGTTTCGAGAGAAAAGCCTCTAGTGAAAACTTTGGCCCCCAGGTCTTCCTTTATTAGATTAGAAAACCCTAATTTACTTTTATGTAATTATTTTAATTTTTATTTACTTTTCAATTTATATATCTATCACTATCAGATTTAATCCTTGCAAGTAACGAATTCAAGGGGATTGACAACCCTCTTGGCCGCGTTTGGTGCAAGTATTTGCTCTTGTGTGTGCAGGTACCGTTTGGCTAGGATTTGCTTGGTTCTCCTATTGGTTCGATAACCTTGGTTCTCACTGAGGGAAATACTTATCGCTACTATATTGCTTCACCCTTCCTCTTCGGGGAAAAACCCAACGCAGCTGACAAGTAGCAAGGTGGAAATTGTTTCCGAGGACTTAAATATAAATTATAAAGGGCTCTAATATGATTAGGAGGCCTCTGGAATTTATTCACAATCAGTGGGCTAAAGAAAATAAGAAAAGGCCTATTAGGGGAGAGTTAATGTGCCCTAAGGCCCATTAGTGGAGGGACCCAAAGGGGAGGCCGAATTGGGGAGGTGGAGTTGGACTCCACCAGCCCCTAGGCCGGCGCAAGGGGAGGGAAACCCCTCCCCTAGTCGGCCACCCCTCCCTCCCCCTTCAACCTATATATACTAGAGGATTTTGGCCTTTGTAGACACAAGTTTTGGAGCCTCCTCTAATCTCTAGTTCTAGTTCTAGTTGATCCAATCAGAGCTATATCTAATCCTCGTAATTAGAAGCCCATTGTGGTTCTAGTATTCTCCCTCTAATTCTCTAGCAGTAATTAGCTCTGGATGACAAAGTTCTGCCGGATCGTGAAGATCGTACGCTTGCAAACTGTGGAGAGGTCATGCTTTCGGTCTTCCATTCGAGGGATCGTTCATCAGCGGTTCGAAGGACTTCAAGTACGATCTACACCAACTCATCTTCTTCCACTGCAACTCGGAGTTGGTAACGATCTGATCTAAACCATTATTGCATATTCATAGTGTTCCTGGTTGATCGTAGGCCAATTGTTTTTTTTGTTTTCTACTACATTTCCCAACATGGAGCGCAGGTCACACCTGAGGATGAGCAAGGGGCCTTCAAGGAGGCCGCCTCGCCCGACAATGCTAAGGCTTGTGGCCCGCTTGACTTCTGTGGTAGCCAGTTGAGGTCGGTTTCTGACCTTCTTAATTTCGATGTACCTGAAGGCACAACGAAGTAGGACGGGAGCAAGGTCGTGATGAAGACTGGGGGTGACAAAGCCCTGGTAGAGCCCCCGGCTGTCGCTCTCCCGCCTTCTTCCAATGATGCAGCCAAGGGGTTGTCGCGTTCGGAGGTCACGCTTGTGTCGAAGAAGCCGGCAGTGCCGATGAAGGAGGCCTCGATGGCCAGTACGTCCGGGCCTGCCATCTCTGCGAAGTTGGTCATCGCGTTTGATGATGCTGATGGGATGCTTGGGCGGTTTTGTTCTACCTTCCGGAGCGCGGACGATTTTACCAAGTCTAGATGTCATGTAGGAGGCCCACTCTTTGTTAAATACTTTTGTTGAGGTGGTAGTGGTAGTAGCCCCTGAGGCTAGGTGCGGAGTCTGTAGAGACCCAGGCCTAGGCTCTTCTATGACTTGAATTTAATATTTCTTGTTCTTCTTGTGTAGGCCTTGTTGTAGAAGAACGGTGATCTTGATGTCGAGGTTGCTCATTTGCACGAGCAGCTTGAACTATAGCGACAAGAGAATGAGTGGCTGACTCGTTTGATGAGAGGAGCTGTTTGTAGGCGCCCTGTCTTATCTTTGTTTGGTTGTCGCCTTTACATTCTACCTTTTCCCTATGTAATATTGTGCCTTGTGTTGCAGGAGCCGAGGAGGTCGACAAGGTCCAACTTGAGTTGGACAGTTTGAAGCAAGCGCACAGCGAAGCCCGGGCCTCGATTACAGTAGCTGATGACGAGCTGAAGAATTATAAGGACAAAATATGCGATGGTTGGTGCTGTCTTGAAGGATCAGGAGCTGCATCGTCAGGAGAAACTGTTGCGAAAGCGTCATGCCACAATTGATCAACTTCGGGATGCCAAGTTTAAGGGATCTGATAGATGAAAAAAAAGGTTTAGTCTTTTAAAAATTATAACTTTGTGGGATAAGGGATAGGTTTTGCACTTTTTAGGATTGACGATCTGCTAAAAATGTTCTAACTCGCATAGTTTACACTGCTATTGTTGTTTTGCATGGTCCGCTATGGGCCAGGCACGACACGAGCTAAGCGGGACATGCCTGGCACACGGCACACCAGGGGCCATGCCTGGGCATGGAGGCTAGGTACGCGTACCGGCATCCACTAGTACCATTACTGTCGGGCCCGTGGAACCCGGGGTATCCCGGCCCGTCTGCCTATGGCCCTGGGCACAACGCCTGGCGGAGGCCCAATAGGCGGCCACCGGCGGGCATCTCAGGCAAGACCCATCATGAGGCCCCGGCCTCCTGAGGACCCCTCCTCAGGGAGCGAGCAAGCAAGACTCAGCCGCTTCACCAAGAGCCTCGCGAGGCGGCCTCCTGAGGTTGCCTCCCGAGGCATCCTCCCGAAGGCGCGCAAGACGGGCGCTGTTCGGCTCGGTCGCGCGGTCTCGTGCCCATCACGTGGGTGACGCGCGCGGCGACGAACGGCGACAGAGGCCGTGTTAGCAGGCGCGGATGGAGAGGTTTCCCCTTTTGTGCTAAGGGAGCAAGGCCAGCAATCCACTTCCCAAAGCAACCCCCAAAGGTTGCCCGATCGGTGAAAGAAGACCAAGACGGCGGGCGCGCAGGGCGGAGGTCATCCCCGAGCCCACCGGTGCGTCATGGACGGTCGCTTTGCAGATGAAGACCACATTTTGTCAGGATAGACTGCGCCCCTGTCCCCCTTCAAACTTGCCGTTGTGTGGCAACCCATCCCGCCAATGTTTTCGGGGGAAGAAGACCAAGGCAGATATAAAAGGAGGGCAGGGTGCCACTGTAGAGGGACCCGACCGGCTCCCATCATCTCCTACCTTGTACGCGAGAACATCCTATTGCCTAGAGCAATCCCAACCAAGCAGGAGTAGGGTTTTACACCGCAAGGTGGCCCCAACCTGGGTAAACCACTGAGTCCACGGTCCGCTCCTGCTAGCGCGCTCCTACGGTAGCTCCGCCGTAGTTCAGCTGTGGTAGGGGATGAGGAGGTAGGAATGAGCTCACTCCAGTGTTCGAACCTTTGGGTCCCTGGAGCCCCAACTCCGACATTTTGGTGCGCCAGGTAGGGGTGCGCTACCGTTCTTCCACTCCGTCCTCCACTCCACCAGCTTCATGGCCGACGCCCGCCGCGAGCGCGCTGAGCGTGGGGCTGGCCGCGTGGCTCAGATGGAGCCGGTGGCCCGCGGCAACCGCCACCGCCCTGTCGAGGCCGCTGGCGCCACCGAACCTGTTGCCCGGGAGCAGCAGGACTCCTCCCTGCACCCCTCCGTGCGGGCAGAGGGCCACACCGCCATGGCCTCCTCCTCCATCGCCCACCGTGGGCCGCCGATCGCGCAAGCCGCGCTGCTCATGGCGCGCGAGCTGCTCCGCTACCGCCCAGCCGACGCCGGCTACGACGCCTGGCTTGGTCGCATCACCGAGCTCGTCAACGCCGCCGGGGACGCTCCGACGCCTTCCCACTCGCTCCGACCCCCGCCGTCTCATGCTGGGGACGTAGCGCATGGCGCTCCCCCGCCACCTCCTCTGCGCGATGAGCTCGACGGGCCCCAGCGCAATGCGCGGGCGCGTGAGTCATCCCACAGCGCTTCCTCGCCGGTCGGCGACGAGGCCAGCTGCCAGATCATCTGACGCGTGCCGCCTGATGCATGTGTTCACCTCGAGCAGCAGTGCCGGCGCCAAGACCGGGCCGTCTAGGAGGTCGCGGCGGCTATCCGCCAGAATCGCGCCGCACTCGCCGGCGGTGTCCCCTCGAGCGGCGTGGGCTGCCGCGCCTTCACTCGCGAGCTGCGTCGGGTGGTGTGGCCCGCGAAGTTCAAGCCGGAGCTACCTCCACACTACGACGGCACCCCCAACCCCGTAGAATTCCTTTAGCTCTATGCGCTGAGCGTCGAGGCGGCGAACGGCGACGACAAGGTCATGGTGAACTGGTTCCCCATGGCCCTCAAGGACGGCCCATGCTCCTGGCTCATGAACCTCCCTGAGGTGTCAATCTCATCGTGGGCCGAGCCCTGCAGCCAGTTCGTCACCAACTTCACGGGCACACACGACCGCTCCCTCACCATCAACGACCCGAGGCATGTGTGTCAGCGTCCAGACGAGACCCTCTGCAAGTACATCCAGCGCTTCAGCCAGGTGCGCAACAAGATCCCGCGTGCCTCCGACGCGGCCGTCATCTCTGCGTTCTCCACCGGCGTCACGGACGTCAAGATGCACGAGAAGCTTGCCATCAATGACGAGATGGACTCGGTGCTTGAGCTGTTCGACCTCGCCGACAAATGCGCCAAGGCTGAAGAAGGTCGCCTCTTCGTCCACAACGACCCCGATGCGGCGCCCGACGCTTCCAAGGCCAAGAGCAAGGACATCAAGCGCAAGGGCCCTTCCGTGCTTGCGGCGGAACCCGAACAGAAGCGCGGCCGCGACCACGACGAGCCCAAGTGTTAGGGCATTTCCTGCCTTAGGGTTTTGGTGATGATGACAATGCACTTGTGGACTAATCGTGCGCCCTAGTTTATTCAGGTACACCTTAATTGGCGCAAGACGGTTAGGCATTCCCTCTGGACGGAAAAGATCGAAGACGGAGTTTCCGACGCTTTTATTGCTTTGGTCGTAGGAAATCCGTACTATTAAGAGGGAATCCACATCGGAAGGTACTGGGTGAATCAATGCACGTACACATTCTATTGCACCCACGATATATCCTTCCGTTCGAGGAGAGAGGTCCTCAAAGTCTTTCTGTGGCAGTGGTTTTAGTGCCCAGCGGTTGTACCGCCTGTGTAAGCGGTTGTACCGCCCGACCGGTTGTTCCGGCCCTACACCGCTCCACTACCGGAATGCCTTCTGTAGTGGAGCTGTTGTTGGGCGGTGGTGGCCCGGTAGTTCCCGGACGGCTTCGGCGAACCGGTACTACCGGTGCCTGGAGCGGTTGTACCGCTCCAGACTTAGCCACAACATGGACACTGGTCTAGCGGTTGAACCGGCACAACCACCGCCCAACTACCGCTATGGGGTGACTCCCCTTCTGTAATGAGGCGGTTGTTGGGCGGTGGTGGAGCGGTAGTTCCTGGTTGGCTCCGGCCGACCGGTACTACCGGTTGCTCCACTGGTTGTACCGCTAGGGCATTTCTGCAGTGGGAACCCGTGAATACCGGTTGTACCGGTGCTCCAAGCGGTTGTACCGCTGCAGTGTAATTTCTGCTCTAACGGTTGGATTTTGGGGGCACTATATAAGTAGGTGGTTCCCCCACCTACCTTTCACCTCTTGCCTCTCTCTCTCCCCCATTGTTGCCCCTCAAGCTTTCTTGCCCGATCTCTCTCTCTAGCCACTCAAACTTGTTGATTTGCTAGGGATTGAAGGAGGAGACCTAGATCTACACTTTCACCAAAGGAAATTTGATTCCCCCATACTCTCTTGTGTGGATTTTGTTACTCTTGGGTGTTTGGGCACCCTAGATGGAAGAGGTCACCTCGGAGCCACATTCCATTGTGGTGATGCTCTGTGGTGGTGTTGGGAGCCTCCAATTCAGTTGTGGAGAGAGCCTCAACCTTGTTTGTAAAGGTCCGGTTGCCGCCTTCAAGGCCACCACTAGTGGAATCACGGCACCTTGCATTGTGCGAGGGCGTGAGGAGAATACAGTGGCCTTAGTGGATTCTTGGGGAGCATTGTGCCTCCACACCGCTCCAACGGAGACGTACTTCCCCCTAAAGGGAAGGAGCTTCGGTAACACATCCTCGTCTTCACCGGCTCCACTTGTGGTTATTTCTTACCTTTACTTTGTGCATGCTATTGTTGTGTTGTATCCCTTGCTTGCTTGTGTTATCATTGTTATTAGCATCATATAGGTTGCTCACCTAGTTGCACATCTAGACAACCTATTTTGTTGCTAACCCTAATTTGTTAAGAAAAGCTAAAAATTGGTAGTTGCCTATTCACCCCCCCTCTAGTCAACCATATCGATCCTTTCGATTGGTATCAGAGCCTCGTCTCTTTATTAAGGGTTTCACCACCCGAAGAGTATGGTTGACGAAGGGGATCGGGTTGAGGAAGTGCCCGAGGCCATGGAGTTGAACTCGGTCTCCCGAGACGACTTAAATGAAGCTATGGCTTCACTTAAGACGTCTATGACGGCCGAGGTCAAGTCCATGCTTAAAGAACTCCTTGAGGGGTTGAAGTCCACTCCCGATTCGTTGCTTGTGGTTAATCCCACCGCATCGGCATCGGAGGCCAATTCCGGCAATGAAGCGGCTAAAGACACTCAAACATCTTCCCCTCATGGTAAGAATGGGACGGGAACCTACGCCTCGGTTCCCCCTCCCCCGGTCTATGGAGGACCGGTCCCTACACCGCATATTAACCATCTTGGTCCTCCTCCTAAGCTTGTGAAGGGTGATTTTGCTAATTGGGTTTTTCGTATCAAGTCTCATTTGAATCACAGCTCAACAAATCTTTGGAGAATCATCGAGCAAGGCTTCTACCCACACGACCCAAGCAACCTCACTCCAAGAGAAGAGCCGGACAATCAATACAATCACTCCGCATTGTTCATCCTCCAATCCGCGGTGCCTCCCGAAGATCTAGCTCACTTGCACCCTTTCTCCCATGCAAAAGATTGTTGGGAACACATTATATCCTTGTACAAGGGGAGCTCAAGCATTCAACGGTCCAACTTTGAAGTGGTGCTTGATGAGGCCGATGAGTTTGTGATGAATGAAGATGAAGATCCTCGTGATCTCTACCGAAGATTGACAACTCTTGCGGTCGCTCTTCAAGATCATGGGAGCAAGGATACGGATGATAATTGGATCAAGCGCAAGTTTCTCAAGGCCATCATGCCATTTAACAAGGCAATGTCCTCTGTGATCCGTCAAAGACCGGACTTCCACACATTGTCTTCAAGTGAAGTGTTGGATGAGTTTATTGCCATGAACATCATGAACAAGACCGCCGACAATGCTCTAGCTCGTGTCCGGTCAAAGAAAGGCTCACCCAACCTTGCTTGAAGGCCAAGGGTATTCCGGAAGAAGAAGAAGAGGAAGAAGAAGAGTGTTGCCCCGAAGACACCAAATATGCTTACCACGAGCACATGGCTCTTGCGTCAAGGCAATTTTGGGGCAACAAGAGAAACTCAAGGCCCAACTCCTCCAAGAACAACTCAAAGGGCAAGCAACGAGTAAGGACTTGCTACAATTGTGGCAATGTGAGTCACTTTTTGGTGGATTGTCCGTATGAGAAGAGGGAGGACAATGGTGGCAAGCTCATCCGCAAAGACAAGGCCAAGTCCTTCCCCAACAAGAACAATTTCAACAAGAAGGTGCCTCCAAAGGGCTTGATGGTGCAAGAAGAGTACAACTCCGATGATGATGATGATGATGATGATGATACAAGTGATGAAGTGTTAGCAACGGCCACCGTGGCCATTGCCACCTCTTCTCCAACTTCGGTGTCCCTCTTCAATGCCCCCAATGAGAACATCATCGCCAAGTGCCTCATGGCCAAAGGTATCAACAAGGTAACATCCAACATCAAAACCACTACCACTACTACTCCTTCATTGTTGGATTGTGTGGATGATAGTGAGATGGTAAAGGTTGATGAGAACGAGTTTGATAAGTTCTTGAGTAAGCTCAAAGGTGAGACCAAGAAGCACTTTGTTGCTCTCTTGGAACAACTTGGTGAGGCCAATGATATCATTGAGTCTCACGAAGAGACTATCACTAACTTGCAAGGCCATAGTCGTGATTATGCCGATGAGATTGCGGATCTTTCCATTGCTCTTGAGGAAGAGCGAGGTCTTCGTTTGGCTCTTGAGGAGTCACACAACGTTGACCTTGCTCGACTAAAGAAAGATCTTGAACATGCTCAAGTTCTTACTCGTGTGCTCAAATCCGACAAGGTTGACCTTGGAGTTGGCCATGCTAGACTCAAGGAGGAGTTTGAGCTACTTGACAAAGCCCACAAGGTTTTGAAGAGTGCTCATGGCTCTCTCAAAGAGTCTCATGATCAACTCCAAGTGAAGCTAACAACGGAAATAGCCACTTGTCCTCCGTTCGTTTTAATTGATAATGCCATTGCTACTAACCCTTGTTGTGAGCATGAGCATCTTGTGGAGGAGAATTCCAAGTTGAAAGAGCAAATCGAGAAAGGCCTTGTGACTTGCATACAAGGCGAGAAGAACCTCAACGAACTTTTGAGCAATCAAAAGGAAGTTGTGGCAAAGGAGGCACTTGGGTTTGTGCCCAAGTCAAAGAAGAAGAAGAACAACAAGACCAAGAAACCTCTCCCTCTCAAAGAGGTATTTGTCAAGAAGGGAGAGGGTGCTCATAAGGAGAAGAAGAACAAGGTGGTGGGTGGAAATGTCAAGAAGGACAAACTCACACCATCAAACAAAGCCGGCGACTTTAACCCTTCTTATGTTTTATGTCGTGCTAGTGATGGGCATGTTTATGCCAAATTTGTTGGTTCTTATTATGAGTACATTGAATGGTCTATTTGGATTCCTAAGACCCTTATTACTAACATCAAAGGACCCATTCAAAAATGGGTACCTAAAACCAAGCATTGATCTCTTGTAGGAGTTTGCTTCCGGTGGAGGATCATGGTTGCTTGATAGTGGAGCAACAAATCATATGACCGGGAGCAAGCATTTGGTGGTGGACGTGCAACCAAGCTCATCTATGCCCACCCATGTTCAATTCGGTGATGCCTCAACATCTAAGGTATTGGGTCTTGGCAAGGTTGTGATTTCTCATGATTTATCAATCGAGAAAGTCATGCTTATTGAGACCCTTGCATACAATTTACTTTCCGTTCGTCAACTTGCACTTATGGGATTTGCCACATTCTTTGACCTTGATACCGTGGCCCTTTTGTGGAGCAAGACTCTTAAAGTAGCTTTTGTTGGGCATGTCGAGAACGGACTCTATGTGGTTAACTTCTCTGAGCGACCCACTAAGACCGCGACTTGCCTAATGGCTAAAGTTGATGTGGGATGGCTTTGGCATCGCCGACTAGCCCATGTCAATATGAGATCTTTGCAAAGTCTCCTCAAAGGGGATCACGTTCATGGACTAACAAATGTGAGTTTTGCCAAAGATCGTGCTTGCAGTGCTTGTATCGAAGGAAAGCTACATGAGACGGCTCACCGACCCACGACTCTCATCTACTTGAAGAGGCCCTTGGAGCTCCTTCACATGGATCTCTTTGGACCTCCATCCTTTGATAGTCTTGGGGGGAGAAAGTATTGCTTGGTGATTGTGGTTGACTATTCAAGATACACTTGGGTATATTTCTTCAAGAGGAAGAGCGAGACCCAACAAACCGTCATCGACTTTGCCAATGAAGCTCAACGTCAACATGAGGCAAAGATATTGATGATTAGAAGTGAGAACGGCACCGAGTTCAAGAACTACACCTTGGAAGAGTTTCTTAGTGATGAGGGGATCAAGCATCAATACGCCGCACCTTATACCCCTCAACAAAATGGTGTAGCGGAGAGGAAGAACCGGACGTTGATGGACGCAGCAAGGACCATGATGGCGGAATTCAAGTCTCCGTACAACTTTTGGGCAGAAGCCATCAACACCGCGTGTCATGCATCCAATCGGCTTGAACAAGACTCCATATGAGATACTTACCGGTAACAAGCCCAACCTCAAGTACTTCCGGGTGTTCGGATGTAAGTGTTTCATTCTCAAGAAAGGTACTCGTTTGTCTAAATTCGAATCTAGAGCTCAAGAGGGCATATTTGTTGGTTATTCCTCAAACTCTCATACTTACCGTGTCCTCAACAAGTCCAACGAACTTATTGAGGAGACGTGTAACGTAGAGTTTGATGAAAATAATGGCTCCCAAGTGGAGCAAAGTGGTCTTTGTGATGTAGGTGATGAAATTCCTCCCCAAGCCATAAGAAGAATGGGGATTGGTCAAATACTCCCCATTGAGGAACCCCTTGTGGCCGAAGGAGAAGGACAATGCTCTACTCAAGTGGAGCCATCACCAACCATTGACCCACACGCTTCCGAAGAACAAACCGAAGGCCCTCAACCAAGTGATCAAGATCAAGGGCAAGATCAACCTCAAGATGATGGCGATGCACCAAATGATGCCCAAGATCAAGATCACAACACCGAGCAAGCTCAAGATCAAGGGCAAGATCATGATCGAGAGCAAGCTCAAGATGACGCTCAAGATGTTCAAGATGATCCTCCTCAAGTGACTTCGGAGGAGTTATTGGAGCGTCGTGCCTCCAAGATTGCCTCTAAACTCAAGCATCAACAACATGTCTTGGAGAATGTCTATGGAAGCTTGAAAAGAGGGGAAACCACTCGTAGTCAATTAACAAACTTTTGTGAGCATCACGCGTTTGCTTCTTGTGTTCAACCCCAAAAGGTACATGAAGCGCTCGAGGACACGGATTGGCTTGAAGCCATGCATGATGAACTCAACAACTTTGAGCGCAACAAGGTGTGGACATTGGTGCCAAGGCCGACGGAGAATCATAATGTCATTGGAACCAAATGGATCTTCAAGAACAAGCAAGATACGAACGGTGTTGTCACTCGAAACAAGGCAAGATTGGTGGCACAAGGCTACTCCCAAGTCGAGGGTATCGACTACGGTGAAACCTTTGCTCCCGTTGCTCGTCTTGAATCTATTCATATGTTGCTTGCATATGCATCTCATCATGATTTTAAGTTGCAACAAATGGATGTAAAGAGTGCATTTCTTAATGGTCCTCTTAATGAGTTGGTGTATGTCAAACAACCCCCAGGGTTCGAGGATCCCAAGTTCCCCAATCATGTATACAAGCTCGATAAGGCACTCTATGGCCTTAAACAAGCCCCACGTGTGTGGTATGAGCACCTTACCGAGTTGTTGCAAGATCGTGGGTTTGAAATTGGGGTAATCGATCCCACTCTTTTTACTAAGAGGGTTAAAGGGGATTTGTTCATATGCCAACTATATGTTGATGGTATTATCTTTGGTTCTCCTAACAAAGCTTTCAATGATGAGTTTGCCGCACTCATGACCGAGAAATTTGAGATGTCCATGATGGGTGAGTTGAAGTTCTTTCTTGGGTTCGAAGTCAAACAAAGAAGAGAAGGAACCTTCATCAACCAAGCTAAATATACCCAAGACATGCTCAAGAGATTGAAGCTAGAAGATGTCAAACCGGCCAAGACTCCAATGCCTACCAAGTGCCAACTCGACATTGATCCAAATGGTAAAGTGGTGGATCAAAAGGTATATCATTCTATGATTGGATCCTTGCTTTACCTTTGTGCATCTAGGCCGGATATCATGTTGAGTGTGGGAATGTGTGCACGGTTTCAAGCCGCGCCTAAGGAAAGTCACCTTGTGGCGGTCAAGCGAATCTTTCGATATTTGGCTCATACCCCAAACTTTGGCTTATAGTACCCCAAAGGAGCAAGCTTTGATCTCATGGGATATTCGGACTCGGATTGGGCGGGAGACCGTGTGGATAGGAAGTCAACCTCCGGAGGGTGCCAATTCCTTGGTCGTTCTTTGGTGAGTTGGTCTTCGAAGAAGCAAAATTGTGTGTCTCTCTCCACCACCGAGGCCGAGTATGTAGCCGCCGCAAGTTGTTGTACACAATTGCCATGGATGAGGCAAACTTTAAAGGATTACGGTGTCACTTGTGGCAAAGTGCCTCTTTTCTGTGACAATGAAAGTGCAATCAAGATCTCCTACAATCCGGTGCAACATAGCAATACGAAGCACATTGAGATTCATCATCATTTCATCCGGGATCACGTCAAGCGTGGAGAGATTGATATTATTCATGTTGGAACTCAAGAGCAACTATCGGATATTTTCACGAAGCCATTAGATGAAGCAAGATTTCGCGAGTTAAGGCATGAGCTAAATATCATTGATTCGAGCAACGTGTCTTGAAATCCGTCACACCCCACCGCATTCATCATGATTATCTTGTTCTAGATGTAGGCATGGATTTAGGGGGAGTGTTTTTCTCTCAATGAACTCTCCCTCCCCCTATTATGCCAAAATTAACCCAATCTTTCACATTAGCCATTTTTGATGGTACTAGTGCTTCAAAGATGAGTTTTGGTCATGGGCCCAAGGTTAAAATCTTCGCGGTGCCATACCAATCTCCACCGGAGTCACGGACGTCAAGATGCACGAGAAGCTCGCCATCAATGACGAGCTAGACTCGGTGCTTGAGCTGTTCGACCTCGCCGACAAGTGCGCCAAGGCTGAAGAAGGTCGCCTCTTCGTTCACAACGACCCCGATGCGGCGCCCGACGCTTCCAAGGCCAAGAGCAAGGACATCAAGCGCAAGGGCCCTGTCGTGCTTGCGGCGGAGCCCGAACAGAAGCGCGGCCGCGACCACGACGAGCCCAAGTGTTAGGGCATTTCCCGCCTTAGAGTTTTGGTGATGATGACAATGCACTTGTGGACTAATCGTGCGCCCTAGTTTATTCAGGTACACCTTAATTGGCGCAAGACGGTTAGGCATTCCCTCTGGACGGAAAAGATCGAAGACGGAGTTTCCGATGCTTTTATTTCTTTGGTCGTAGGAAATCCATACTATTAAGAGGGAATCCACATCGGAAGGTACTGGGTGAATCAATGCACGTACACATTCTATTGCACCCACGATATATCCTTCCGTTCGAGGAGAGAGGTCCTCAAAGTCTTTCTGTGGTAGTGGTTTTAGTGCCCAGCGGTTGTACCGCCTGTGTAAGCGGTTGTACTGCCCGACCAGTTGTTCCGGCCCTGCACCGCTCCACTACCGGAATGCCTTCTGTAGTGGAGCTGTTGTTGGGCGGTGGTGGCCCGGTAGTTCCCGTACGGCTTCGGCGAACCGGTACTACCGGTGCCTGGAGCGGTTGTACCGCTCCAGACTTAGCCACCACATGGACACGGTCTAGCGGTTGAACCGGCACAACCACTGCCCAACTACCGCTATGGGGTGACTCCCCTTCTGTAATGAGGCGGTTGTTGGGCGGTGGTGGAGCGGTAGTTCCTGGTTGGCTCCGGCCAACCGGTACTACCGGTAGCTCCACCGGTTGTACCGCTAGGGCATTTCTGCAGTGGGAACTCGTGAATACCGGTTGTACCGGTGGTTCCCCCACCTACCTTTCACCTCTTGCCTCTCTCTCTGCCCCATTGTTGCCCCTCAAGCTTTCTTGCCCGATCTCTCTCTCTAGCCACTCAAACTTGTTGATTTGCTAGGGATTGAAGGAGGAGACCTAGATCTACACTTCCACCAAAGGAAATTTGATTCCCCCATACTCTCTTGTGTGGATTTTGTTACTCTTGGGTGTTTGGGCACCCTAGACGGAAGAGGTCACCTCGGAGCCACATTCCATTCTGGTGAAGCTCCGTGGTGGTGTTGGGAGCCTCCAATTTAGTTGTGGAGAGAGCCTCAACCTTGTTTGTAAAGGTCTGGTTGCCGCCTTCAAGGGCACCACTAGTGGAATCACGGCACCTTGCATTGTGCGAGGGCGTGAGGAGAATACGGTGGCCTTAGTGGCTTCTTGGAGAGCATTGTGCCTCCACACCGCTCCAACGGAGACGTACTTCCCCCTAAAGGGAAGGACCTTCGGTAACACATCCTCGTCTTCACCGGCTCCACTTGTGGTTATTTCTTACCTTTACTTTGTGCATGCTATTGTTGTGTTGTATCCCTTGCTTGCTTGTGTTATCATTGTTATTAGCATCATATAGGTTGCTCACCTAGTTGCACATCTAGACAACCTATTTTGTTGCTAACCCTAATTTGTTAAGAAAAGCTAAAAATTGGTAGTTCCCTATTCACCCCCCCCCCTCTAGTCAACCATATCGATCCTTTCACCAAGAAAGACGGCCGCCCGCTCTGCGCCTACCACAACGTGCGCTCCCACATCACTGAGGACTGCCAGGAGCTCAAGCTGCTTCACGACGAGCGCCAGGGCCGCCGAGGCAACCGCGGCGGCAGCTGCTGGGACGGCTGCAACGGCAACGGCAACTTCCGCCAGGGCTGGCGCGACCAGCCTCGTGAGGCCGCCTGGCGCGATCAGCCTCGTGAGGTAAACCCTCAGGCCAACGCCGCTCTCCCGCCACTGCCGCCGCCGCCCCGGAGGAAGGACGTCAACCAGCCTGACGAGGGCGCTGGGGGCTACCAGTAGCCTCGCGCGGTTGCCTGCATCCTCGGCGGGGCTCAAGATCCCGTGTCAAACCGCCACTTCAAGCAGCTCTCTCGCGAGGTGAATGCTGCCCTCCCGAAGCCTGAGGCCGCGCGGCCCCTCAAGTGGTCGCAGTATGCCATCACTTTTGACTCCAAGGACCACCCCAAGTCCGCGGCCACCGTAGGCACGCTCCCCATGCTATGCACTCCCACCATCAGCAATGTTGCGGTCACCAAGACCCTCATCGGCGGAGGTGCCGGCCTAAACGTGATCTCCATCGAGACCTTCGAGACGCTCCAAGTGCCCTACGACCAGCTGATGCCGACCAGGCCCTTCTCCGGAGTGACTGATGGCTCCACCATCCCTCTGGGGCAAGTGCGCCTTCCGTTCACCTTCGGCACCCGCAAGAACTACCACACCGTGCTCATCGACTTCGACGTGGCGCGCATTGGCCTGCCATACAACGCCATCTTGGGCTACCCAGCTCACGCCAAGTTCATGGCGGCGACCCACCACACCTACAATGCCCTGAAGATGCCTGGCTGCAGCGGCATCATCACCGTCACCTGCGACAAAAAGGACGCGGTCTGCTCCCTCGACCACGCCTACAAAGCCGCCGCTGCCGCACATCCGGCTGACGAGGACGCGGTTGAGCCTCCTGAGGCCGCACCCGCGAAGAATAAGCAGTTGTTCTCTCATGACTGAGCCGAGACGAAGAAGGTGTCGGTTGACGGCAGCGGCTCAGGCCCTACCTTCACCGTCGGCACCTGCCTCCCTCCTGCATAGGAAAGCACGCTCATCGCCTTCCTTCGAGCAAACTCGGATGTTTTCGCCTGGAAATCATCTGACTTGTCCGGTGTACCGAGGGAGGTGATCGAGCACCACTTAGCGGTGTGCCCCAACGCACACCCCATCAAGCAAAAAGCACGGCGCCAAGCGCCCGAGAAGCAAGAGTTCATTGTCCAAGAAGTGCACAAGTTACAAGAAGCTGGAGTCGTCCGTGAGGTGTGCCATCTCGAGTGGCTCGCCAACCCAGTCGTCGTCCCCAAGAAGGGCGGCAAGGAACGTATGTGCGTCGACTTCATGAGCCTCAACAAGGCCTGCCCTCAAGACCCCTTTCTGCTGCCGCGCATCGGCCAGGGCACGGGCCCCGCCACCGGCAACGCCCGCATGCCCTTCGGCCTGAGTAACGCCGGCGCCACCTTCTAGCGGCTGACGCGCTTCGAGCCCCCTGGGCCTCAGGAGCCCTCAGTTCCTGAGGGGCAAGCTTCCGTGGCCGACCTCGCTGAGCGACCCGCGCGCTTCTCCAACAACGGTACTACTAGGTGATTTTTGGGTTGTTGAATTGAGGGCGCCTCATGGGCTGCACCAACCTCAAGCTGATCCGTGCCGGACACGGCAGCCTCGCCCCTCTCCCTTTTGGTTGTGTAATGGATCCTACTGATTATGCTCTAATAAGTTTATGTTGCTTACATGATTGCGTATTTGGTGCGATGTCATCTCGAGAGTGCCGCGCGCTCGTGACCCCTCTCCTGACCATTCCGTGAGCGGGGGCTAGGCACGGTGCCTGTGCTTGGGTCCGTCCCTGCAGCGCCGCTAAATCCAAGTGACTGAGCTCTGGCTCGCGGGCCTGCTCCTGTGCACGTCACCTCACCAAGGTCCTTGGTGCCTTATCTCCTCACGCAACGGCCACGAGCAGGCTAGCAAGCACACGTCACTCCCCCAGTGGGTGATTTGTCGACATGCAGTTACCTCTGGAAGCAAGCCGCTTGGGAGCTGCGCGGGCAGCGTCTCGCGAGCCGGCCTGCGGCGGTCGCCTCGGCAGAGGACCTCGCGAGACTAAGACTTCAAGGGCCAAGCCTCGAGAAGCACGCCTCGTGAGCTGCACGCGCCGCGCACTCCTCGTGAGCTACGGCTCGCCCGACGCTACCCTCCGCGAAGAGCTAAGTTTGACCACCTCGCGAGACGCCCTCACTATCACTCGAGTTCCCTCCTTACGCGATCTCGCTAAGTGCTGGCATTTCTCTTTCGCGTGAGCCGCTTGCACGCCAAAGGGGGGTTTCCTGAGCATCGCGCCTCAGGATCCCTCACTAGCTCCTGATGTCCCTCACCTCCTGGCCTTGTCCAGGCATCGCGACCTGACATACCAGCGACAGCTGTAGGCCCACTCGGGGGCTGGGTCCTGACGGCGTAGAGCACCAAGGCAAATAGGAAAGAGAAAAACAGACCTCGCGAGAGGACCTCGGGAGGGAACACACACGTTCCAAACCACGAGAGCATTAAATTAAAACATAGAGGCCACTGTTTTCACACCCCCATGGGGATGCATCGACCCAGTGCAGGAAAAAGAAGAAAGAGGCCTAGGCGGGGCGCCGTCGTCCCCGAGACTCCAACACGGACGCCGCGCGTGCCTAGTTGGAGTCTTCATCTTTGCTCTTGACGCGGGGGGGGGGGGAGCTATCATCGCTCCCGCTTCAACCGGAGGAGGCGGCACCGTTGTCGATGTCGTCCTCGCTGGAGGAGCCGCTGTAGCTGTCGTCCTCGCTCTCCGCGCAGCACTCCAGACGGCTGGCGGAGATCCCGAAGATCTTCACAAAGAGTGTGGCGGCCCCGCCGTACTTGAACTGAAGGACGTGGCCTCACTTCGGGCTGCGAGCGAGGGCGAACGACTTCCACCCCTGCTTCAAGAACATGAAGCTTGAGGGGGTGAACTCCGTCGCCACCCAGGAGGGGCCGTTGTAGCAGCCGTCCGCCTGCACCCACAGGCCCAAGGGCGCGCGGTCCGCCATCGCCTCCGCGAAGGAGTCAGGAAGCCGGAACCAGGTGCACGGCCAGCGGTGCATGTTCACTATGAACTCGTGGGCCGCCTCCGTTGAGTGGCTCCCTGCTAGGGGAGGTAGGGCGACTGCCCCGCCGCGGCCTCCTCGGCCGCAGGCACCGCGCCCTCCACGCCCGCGGGCGGCGCCCCCTCCATGGCCACTGGGACCAGCGCTGGCTGCCGCCAGAGAGCGCCCGCGCCCCCGGGGCAGAACCCTGGATGCAGCAGCGGAAGCGCGAGCTCTGCCTCTTCCCCTCGCCATCGCCGCGGATGCCGCCTGGATCGTGAACTAGGAGGAAGGAGCTGATGGAGAAGATGAGCGGGGATTCCTTCCCCTTCGCCTTTTATAGCGCTCAAGGAAGGCACAGGGAGACGATACACGAAGCAAGGCAATGATGGTGTCGCGCCGCGCGCGGGCAGGCTTTATGTCAGCGCGGGCGGTTACCGAGGCATTGTGGGAGAAGTGGGGGCGTCCCCCGTCACATCGTGCGCCACGCGTCGCGCCTGGCCCGCAGGCGGTTAGGGCCCGCGCCGTTTCGCCCCCGAGTAGACGGGAACGTGTGCACCGCGGGCCCGAGGGCTACTATCGGGCCTGTGGAACACGGGGTATCCCGGCCGGTCTGCCTTTGGCCCAGGGAGCAATGCCTGGCGGAGGCCCAACAGGCGGCCACCGGCGGGCATCTCAGGCAAGACCCCTCATGAGGCCCCGGCCTCCTGAGGACCCCTCCTCAGGGAGCAAGCAAGCAAGACTCAGCCGCTTCACCGAGAGCTTCGCGAGGCCCTCTCGCAAGGCGGCCTCCTGAGGTTGCCTCCCGAAGGCGTTGTTCGGCTCAGTCACGTGGTCTCGTGCCCATCACGTGAGTGATGCGCGCGGCGACGAACGGCGACAGAGGCCATGCCAGCAGGCGCGGATGGAGAGGATTTCCCCTTTTGTGCTAAGGGAGCAAGGCCAGCAATCCACTTCCCAAAGCAACCCCAAAGGTTGCCCGATCGGTGAAAGAAGACCAAGACGGCGGGCGCGCAGGGCGGAGGTCATCCCCGAGCCCACCGGCGCGTCATGGACGGTCGCTTTGCAGATGAAGACCACATTTTGTCAGGATAGACTGCGCCCCTATCCCCCTTCGAACTTGCCTTTGTGTGGCAACCCTTCCCGCCAATGTTTTCGGGGGAAGAGGACCAAGGCAGATATAAAAGGAGGGCAGGGTGCCGCTGTAGAGGGACCCGACCGGCTCCCATTATCTCGTACCTTGTACGTGAGAACATCCTCTTGCCCAGAGCAATCCCAAGCAAGCAGGAGTAGGGTTTTACACTGCAAGGTGGCCCGAACCTGGGTAAACCGCTGAGTCCACGGTCTGCTCCCACTAGCGTGCTCCCGCGGTAGCTCCGCCGTAGTTCAGCTGTGGTAGGGGATGAGGAGGTAGGAATGAGCTCACCCTAGTGTTCGAACCTTTGGGTCCTCGGAGCCCCAACTCCGACAGTTACGTGCTATACAAATGGTTTTTACCCCCTTTCCGCGACGGAGTTTTAAACCGTCGTCTTGCCTGTGTGTGCGATAGGGGGGTCTTCCCACATGACCCAGAAAACGTTTGCGATAGGGCGACCCGCTGCTAACGACTTTTGTAAAGTAATCGTATGTGAAGTAGCGGACTATCCCACACGTTAGACACGGGCACTATGTTTGTGATCCGCGACACATCAGAAACGATATCGCAGATATCCATGTGTGCAAAAGGTGGATATCACAAACATGTATTTCTACCGTTCTGTTTGCGATACGTACACTATCACACACAGTTCAATAATATAAAATGTGTGCGGTGTCTTTACTATCGCCAGCGTGTCCATTTTCATAACTGTGTGTGATAGGTATACCTATCACACACGGTCTCCAAATGTGAACTGTCTTCTTTTTATCCAAGAATCGCACACGCACATCGTATGGAAACGTGTGTAATACTTATGGCAATCCCACACGTGTATGAGAATAAACCGTGCGTCCGACCGCTGAGTATCGCACACGTTTTCTGTGAAAGAACCGTGTGTTCTTTATTTTACCATCGCACACGTTGTTTTATTTCTAACCATGTGTACGGTGTTCTAATACCTGCTGTTTAATTTTATTTTTTCTTGTAATTTATTATTCGAATTGGAAAATTTCAAATTTTGAATACATGGAATTTAAATATTTCATATTCTCATCACAATGGTTCGACAACCAATCCATAAATCAAAATCTCAGTACAATGTGTTTAGTAATTACAGAATTAGGTAGCAGAATATCTATGATGAACCACAATATTGAGAGGCGGTAAAGGTGAAGAGAGAAGTGTAAATCATTTTGGCTACCGATAGTGTTGCAGAAGCAGAATGCCCATAATGTGCCCTCCTCCATGCCAAAGGCGCGCACAACTTTTGTCCAACCCCTTGTTACGATCGCCCTCTCATCCTTCACCGCCTTGAGGAAGACTTCTAGACCATTATCATGCTAGTATGAATTATATACTTTAACCCTAGTTGCCTCCACTCCAGTCATGTAGTTTGCAAGGTAATCATGAGTAAATTGCTTCGGAAACCACTGAAAAGAGAAAACTTTCAGAAATTCATGTCTAATAGAGTAACTCGTTGTGGGCAGGGGGAAAAGGCAACAGATTACTTACCATCCTAAAGTTCACTGTTGTCTTGGATAAAGTGTAAATAAAGAGTTTAATTCCCATCACCCGTCTCCTCTACCTAACAATCTTTCGTAGTTTCCTCACTTGACGCTTGTTCATGAATATCTCATTGCCCCAACCGCAAAAGGGGTCGAAGCTTGGATCAGTACCGCTGATATATGTACCTACAAGCAACCAGTAAATGTTAGAAGCTAAACTTCAATTGCACAAATGATGTAAAAAACTATAAGACATGGCATGCAACTAACCTCGATGGCAAACAACAGCATCGCCCATTGCGGCCCTGCGTAAGTACATGGAAAAGCATGTTAACTACATCCACTAAAAATAGCAAATGGTGATAAAACGATAGCATCTCTAGTGATATCTCCATTGCGAAGAGTAGCACGGTAGTAAAGGGACAGCTTAAAAAATGGATAGAACTATTTGCTACAGCAGGCTTGACAGCAACCTAAGTCAGGCATTGTAAGTTTCTAGCTGGTATTGGTGAAATTGAACTGGACAGTTCATACTTGAACATGACAGTGTACATTACTGAAATAAACAAGGCATGTGTTAAGTACAAACAACCTAATATAGCCATTGAAACTGGTACTGATGAAATTGAAATCGACAGAGTTAAACATCGCAAGGCAAGTGCTGCTAGAGCAGAGAATGGCCCAGTTGTCTATAAAAAGGTATGGAAAATAGCTAAGAATGGTTAGGCGTGTTTACTACAATAGGCTTAACACATCAACTATACAAAACATAGCCATTGCAACAGGTATTGGTAAAATTGAACTGGACAGTTCCTACTTGGTAAATCCCGAGGGGTAGTTGGTGGGGCACTTCATCTGGGCCAGAGCCCGCCCCAAGTCGGTGGCGGCGGAGGCGAGGTGTTCCTCCGGGTTGAAGCGGGGATCAGTGTCGCTGACATGTGTACCTACAAGAAGCACGTTGACGAGGACATGCACTACGGATAGGGTAACAGGCCTGACCTACAGACCCTACCCTAGGACTCCACACGCCTTATACTGGGCCCCAGGGCCAGATCAGCAACCAAGAATTCTGCAAACTGACATTCACTCGGAGTTCAATGAACCACTCGGGAAGCAGGAGTTCACTCGACCGACTATTTCACTCGGACTACCTGACAATCACTCGACCAGAGAAGACCAGGTGACTCCAAGAACGCAACGGTCAGGACGTGTGTTCGCCCGTATTAATTGTAATCAATGCGCCCGTTACCTGGCGCCCTTAAACCCCCTCTTAACCCCTGGTAATGGCGGCATTGGTGGGGGGACTTGGCGGACACTATATAAGCCACCCCCAGCTCCATTCCAAGGGTTTGCAATCTCTTTGTAACATATACACTCAAGTAATCAAGCTCCAGAGCACCGAGACGTAGGGCTGTTACCTCCACCGCTGACGGGCCTGAACTCGTAAATCCGAGTGTAACACCTGCGCCGTAGCTAGGCTCTGCCCACTCATCCGTACCCCTACTCACTAATGTTAGGCTTGCACCCACGACAGTTGGCGCCCACCGTGGGGCAGGCGTCTAGCGACTTCCGGCGTAGTTGCATTTATCCCATCTTCACCATGGTTTCCAGCGGCGGACTGACCCTGGGCGGCGAGATTCGTTTCGGCGTCCTCAGCTTCATCGCCGACGATTCGCCGTGGCTCCAAGAAGCCCCGTTGGATGTTGAGGCGTTGCCCATTCGCGGCGCAGCGCACTTCCGCATGAGTTCCTTCGGCGTTCTCCTTCGACAACCGTCAACTCCGTACCAGTCGACGTCTGCGCTCTCCACCAGTCGTCGTCGCAAGCGTTCCGGACGCTCATGGCTTCAGCGGTGGATCAAGCACGCGGTGGCCCTTCAGGTCGTGACTCTGCAGATCGCGGCAATCGAACCCGATGAGCCTGTCTTCGACCTGTTCGCCTCCGTGCATGAACACTCGGAGAGCTTGTCCGAGTGCAAGAGCAGCGATCCCGTTGCAGAGGTGCTGATGGCCGATTCCCCGCCCAGTCCGCCTGGGTACGGCCGCGGCACGGAGACAGGTGACCCGTCGTGCACTGATCTTGGCGGCGGTGGAGACCGTCACGACGAGTACTACCCCCGACCTCTCACTCGGCAGCAGAGGGAGGAGCTGCAGCGCAGAACCGAGCAGACCCTCCAGACGCCCATCGTTGGGACGGCCCCCGAGGCTCAGGCTTTGGAGGCCGCGCGCCAGTCCAACTTGGCTGAGCGCAGTCGTCTGGAGGCGCTCCAGAAATCACTCGACGACCGCGCCCGCAAGCAGCATCCGCCCAGTTCCAGTCGGCAGCAGCGGCAGTTGTTCTCGAATGACCAGCAGCAGAGCTTCCAGGTATTCCGCACTCCTGTCCAGAATCTGGCGGCGGCCACTCGGATATCATATTCCACTGAGCCATCCCGATCCGAGGCGGGAGAGGGTCTTCGGCAGATCCGGGCCCTGCTCAAGGCAGCTGAAGAGCAAAATTCAGCAGTGTCCCAGTCGCGCAACAGGATTCACAGCAGATCCATTCGGGCCGACACCGTCCAGTCGGCCCACAGTCCGATGTCCCCAAGAAGAAACAGACACACGCCTCCGCGGCGAAACGACCAAGACCGCCACCCAGACCAGTACTCGGGGCAGGATCGCAGTCGGAATACGCCTCCGCGGTGTCAGGACGATCGTCGTCGTATGCAGTCGCCCCCTCCGCGGGATGGCTCGTACGCGCCCCGGCCGTATGATGACAGGTGTCCTTACGGCAATGATCGGAGGGCCAGCCCTCCCCGCCATGGTGACGGTTATCACCAGAGAGAGCCAGTCGACCATCGTGACCCACAGTTCAACGCGAGATCCGTTCTCGCTCAGAACCTGGTTGACAGAGGCAGAGCTCTGAGAGAGAACTTGGACAGAGATCGTCCGAGTGGAAGTGGAGCCTTCATCCCCGGGCCCGAGTGTTTCAGCAGGGCCATCAGGGTCACCGAGATTCCCCCAAACTTTAGATTGGCAGCTGGAGTAAGTAAGTTCACCGGTGAGTCTAAGCCAGAAACTTGGTTTAGAGGATTACCGAGTGGCTGTGCAGATTGGAGGAGGAAATGACTATGTGGCTATGAAGCATTTGCCATTGATGCTGGAAGGGTCCGCCCGCGCCTGGCTCAATCAGCTCACTCCAGCCAGCATATACTGCTCGGAAGATTTGGCCCGAGTGTTCATCAAAACATTCGAGGGCACATGCAAACGCCTGGCTGGATTGTCTGAGTTACAGCATTGTGTACAGAAGCCGAATGAAACCTTGAGGGAGTATATTCAGCGGTGGACAACCTTGCATCATGTGGTGGAGAATGTCACGGAGCATCAAGCAGTGTGTGCCTTCAAGGCAGGAGTCAGATATCGGGAGCTCATCCTGAAATTCGGTCGGTCAGGATCTCTGACCATGAGCCGAATGATGGAGATTGCCACTCGGTATGCAAACGGAGAAGAGGAAGACCGTCTCCGTAACGGCAAAGGGAAAACCTGTGAGCCCAACCCCGGAAACAGTAATCCCAGTCGGAAGCCGAAGCGCAAGGCTGATGGTTTGGCTCAGGCCGAGGCTGCCGCACTGGCCGGCCAAGCCAAGAACAAGGGGAAGGCCAAGGAAAAGTGGATCATAAAGAAAAAGAGAGATCAGTCGGGCCAAGATGTCCTCGATTTGCCGTGTCACATCCACACCAGAAAAGATGAGGAGGGCAATCTGATTTTGCCCAAGCATACCACTCGATAGTGCAGGTTGCTGATACAACAGTTTCGAGAAGGTCCGTCGAGTGAGAAGAGCCCGGAAGATGCTGATGATGGAGACAAAGATGAACCTTTTCCCAGTGTCAACGCAACCCTGATGATCCTTGCAGATGTAGAGAGCAGGAGCCGGTTGAAGGTTATCAACCAAGAAGTGAACATGGCCATGCCGGCGATGACAAAGTTTCTGAACTGGTCAAAGACTCCGATCACCTTTGATCAGTCGGACAACCCGGCCTACATTGCCACCCCTGGGCGGCAGGCGCTGGTGGTCGATCCAGTCGTGGGAGGTGTCCGATTGCGCAAGGTCCTCATGGACGGTGGAAGCGGTCTGAACATACTGTACGCTGATACTCTGGAAGCGATGGGCATCCCGATGTCCCGTCTCAGTGAGAGCAGCATGTAGTTCCACGGAGTGATCCCCGGCAAGAAGGCAAAGTCACTCGGGAAGATCGCCTTGGATGTGGTCTTTGGAGATGACAAGAACTTCAGGAAGGAAAGGCTGACCTTCGAAGTGGTCGACTTCCGCAGCGCCTACCATGCCATCCTTGGTCGGCCGGCTTACGCACGTTTCATGGCCCGCCCATGCTATGTGTATCTCAAGCTGAAGATGCCCGGCTCCAAAGGTGTGATCACAGACACTGGCAGTCGGCAGCGCGCGGAGGAGTGTTTGCAACAAGGGTCCAAGAGCGCTGATGAGCAGATGGCCATGGTGGAGTTAGAGGAGTACAAGAAAAATGTTGATCCAAGTGATCTGCTGCACTCCAAGAAGCCAGCTGCAGAATCTGCGTTTCAGTCGGCCGGAGATACGAAGCCTGTGCACATCCATCCAGAAGATCCCAATGCCGCGCCCACCAATATCTCAACGACACTCGACATCAAATAGGAAGAAGCGCTCATCCAGTTCCTCCGTGAGAACTGGGACATCTTCGCATGGAAACCATCCGACATGTCGGGTGTACCCAGGGAGCTGGCTGAGCACCGTTTGCGAGTCGGCCCAAAGGCAAAACCTGTGAAGGAGCATCTTCGTCGCTCTGCTACACAGAAGAGGAAGGCCATTGGCGAAGAAGTTGCTCGGCTCCTCGCAGCCGAGTTCATCCGTGAGGTGTACCACTCCGAGTGGCTCGCCAACGTCGTCATGGTCCCTAAGAAGGATAAGTCTCTCCGAATGTGCATTGATTTCAAGCACATCAATCGGGTCTGTCCCAAGGATCATTTCCCGCTCCCCCGCATAGATCAAATCGTAGATTCCACCGCGGGTTGTGAGCGACTATCTTTTCTGGATGCGTACTCCGGGTACCACCAGATCCGACTATATGGGGTAGATGAAATAAAAACAGCTTTTATCACCCCATTCGGGTGCTTCTGCTATATCACCATGCCATTCGGTCTTAAAAATGATGGTGCCACTTTCATGCGCATGGTGCAGAAGTGTTTGCATAAACAGATCAGTCGGAACATCGAGGCATACATGGATGATATAGTGGTCAAATCCAGAAAAGGTTCCAACCTACTGGCTGACCTAGCCGAAACTTTCGCAGATCTGCGGAAGTATGATATCAAGCTGAATCCGGCAAAGTGCACTTTCGGAGTTCCTGGAGACAAGTTACTCGGTTTCCTCGTTTCCGAACGAGGGATAGATGCCAATCTTGAGAAGATCGGGGCGATTGTACGAATGAAACGTCCAGAACATCTTCATGATGTACAGAAGCTTACGGGCTGCCTCGCAGCTCTGAGCCGATTCATCTCCCGTCTCGGTGAGAAGGCACTGCCCCTGTACCGATTGATGAAGAAATCTGATTCGTTCGAGTGGACTGCTGAAGCACAAGCAGCGTTTGTTGAACTCAAAGCCCTACTTTCCACCCAGCCGGTGTTTGCTGCTCCAAACAGCAACGAGCCGTTACTCCTGTACATTGCGGCCACTGGTCAAGTTGTCAGCACTATCCTCACAGTCGAGCGAGAAGAACAGGGCAAGACTTACAAAGTCCAGCGCCCAGTCTATTACATTTCTGAAGTTCTGACTCCGTCCAAGAAGAGGTATCCTCATTACCAGAAGCTCGTTTACGACATCTACCTGACTGCGAAGAAAGTAGCATATTACTTCCAAGAGCACACCGTGTCAGTCATCAACGACGCCCTGCTGTCTGAGATCATGAACAATCGGGATGCGACTGGTCGAGTGGCGAAGTGGGCTATCGAGCTCCTGCCCTTGGACATCAAGTTCGAGGCGAAAAAGGCGATCAAGTCCCAAGCATGAGCCGATTTCCTAGCCGAGTGGACAGAACAACAGCAACCGACTCAGAGTCACCCAGAGCACTGGACCATGTTCTTTGACGGTTCCAAGATGCTGAATGGTTCAGGAACTGGAGTTGTGTTAGTATCTCTGAAGGGCGATCGTCTCAGATATGTTCTGCAGATTCATTTCGATTCCTCCAACAACGAAGCCGAGTACAAGGCGCTCCTTTATGGTCTTCGTATGGCCATCTCACTCGGCGTCCGGCGCCTGATGGTCTATGGAGACTCGGATCTAGTTGTGAACCAAGTGATGAAGGAGTGGGATATCAGAAGCCCCACTATGATAGGATACTGCAATGCGGTGAGAAAGTTGGAGAAGAAATTCGAGGGTCTAGAGCTGCATCACGTTCCCCGAGCCAAGAATCAAGTGGCGGATGATCTGGCAAAAATTGGGTCCACTCGGAAACCTATACCCAGCAATGTGTTCCTCGAGCATTTACATTCTCCGACAGTGAAAGAAGATCCCTTCACGGAAGAGCCCCCGCAAGCGGTCGGTCCGTCCGATCCAACTGAAGTCGAGGTCCCGGCAGTCATTGATTTGGTCATGGAGATCCTAGCAATTACGCCCGAGTGGACAGTGCCCTACATTGCATACCTGCTCAGGCAGGAACTTCCAGAAGATGAAGCTGAGGCCCGCCAGATTGTTCACAGGTCCAAAGCCTTTACAGTGATGGGCGATCAGTTATACAGAAAGAGCGTCACCAGTGTGACTCAGCGCTGCATTTCTCCGGAACAAGGTCGATTGATCCCGGAGGAGATTCACTCGGGAACTTGTGGACACCACGCGTCCTCTCGGACAATCATGGCTAAAGCTTACCGAGCTGGCTTCTTCTGGCCACGTGCCAATGAAGGTGCACAGGAGATAGTCCAACACTACACTGGATGCCAGTTCTATGCAAACTTATCACACAAGCCTGCGTCTGCTCTAAAGATGATTCCACTCGTTTGGCCGTCGCAGTTGGGGGACTCGACATGGTGGGACCCCTTTGGACAGGGGCGAGTGGATTCACCCACTTGCTGGTGCAGTCGATAAGTTCACTAAGTGGATCGAAACCAAACCCATCAAGAAGCTAGACTCTCGCACAACGATCAAGTTTATGAAGGAGATAGTCTTCAGATATGGTGTGCCCCAGCAATATCACTGGCAACGGCTCAAACTTCGACTCGGAAGAGTTCAGGGCGTTCTGTGCCGCGCAAGGCACCCGAGTCGACTATGCATCTGTGGCGCACCCGCAGTCGAATGGACATGCTGAGAGAGCAAACGGACTGATCCTTCAGGGGTTAAAGCCGCGACTCATGCGCGATTTGGAGCACGCAGCTGGAGCCTGGGTCACCGAGTTGCCGTCAGTTCTTTGGGGCTTGAGGACGACCCCCAATCGGTCTACCAGTCATACTCCTTTCTTCATGGTGTACGGAGCTGAAGCCGTCTTGCCGAGTGACTTGCTCCACAATTCACCCCGAGTGGAACTATACTCCGAAGCTGAAGCAGAGCAGGCGTGGCAAGACGCGGTTGATCTCCTGGAAGATGAGAGAGAGAGATGGCTCTTATCCGCTCGACCATTTATCAGCAAGATCTACGACGCTTTTACAGCGGGCATGTCAGAAGTCGGACCTTTCAGGAAGGAGATCTTGTGCTCCGAGTGGACCAGCAGCGACCTCACAAGCTTGCTCCTGTGTGGGAAGGTCCTTTCGTCATTTCAAAGGTTCTGCATAATGGAGCATATCACATGTACAACCTTCTAAAGCAAGCAGACGAGCCCCGCGCTTGGAATGCAGACTTACTTCGACATTTCTATACTTGACGAGGAGATGTAATAAAAGTACTCGAGTGATATTTCATGAATAAAAGCATGACTTTTCTAGTTCCGCATTTGAGTTCACTCGTACGCATTCTCTGGCTTACAACCCCCAGTGGGTATACGCCCTTCAACTTAGCTGCAAACCAGTTTTTGCCTAAGTTAAAAACCTACTCCAAGGGAAGAGCGTCCCTCCCACTCGGGGGCTTGGCTGCGAACCAGCTTTCGCCCAAGTTAAAACCTACTCTGAGTGAAGAGCGTCCCTCTCACTCGGGGGCTTGGCTGCGAACCAGCTTTCGCCCAAGTTAAAAACCTACTCCGAGTGAAGAGCGTCCCTCTCACTCGGGGGCTTGGCTGCGAACCAGCTTTCGCCCAAGTTAAAAACCTACTCCGAGTGAAGAGCGTCCCTCTCACTCGGGGGCTTGGCTGCGAACCAGCTTTCGCCCAAGTTAAAAACCTACTCCGAGTGAAGAGCATCCCTCTCACTCGGGGGCTTGGCTGCGAACCAGCTTTCGCCCAAGTTAAAACCTACTCTGAGTGAAGAGCGTCCCTCTCACTCGGGGGCTTGGCTGCGAACCAGCTTTCGCCCAAGTTAAAACCTACTCCGAGTGAAGAGCGTCCCTCTCACTTGGGAGCTTGGCTGCGGACCAGCTTTCGCCCAAGTTAAAACTTACTCTGAGTGAAGAGCGTCTCTCTCACTCGGGGGCTTGGCTGCGAACCAGCTTTCGCCCAAGTTAAAAACCTACTCCGAGTGAAGAGCGTCCCTCTCACTCGGGGGCTTGGCTACGAACCAGCTTTCGCCCAAGTTAAAACGATTCTCCGAGTGTAGAGCATCCCTCTCACTCGGGAGCTTAGCTGCGAACCCGTTTTCGCCTAAGTTAAAAACCCACTCCAAAGATTTGAAAGACTCGAAAGAAAGAATTCAGATAACTTCAGCAGTTCGAAAGCAAACACGAGTACGCAGGCCCAAAGCCCGTAAGAGTTTAATGGATATAGTTCCACTTGGCATACCGAGGCTAATGGGTAAGACTTAAAGTTTTCTCACGCCCCTATGGGCTGGCCGGCTCAACAAAGGAATCCAAGTCGATGCCGTCTGCGATCCGACTGGCCGCTTCGATGAATGTCTCCATGAAGTCCTCAAACTTGAGTTTCTTTGTGTTGGCAACTTGGAGAGTCTTCAGTTTCTCCTCCTTGGCGTCCTTGCAATGCACTCGGACCAGGGAGAGGGCCACATCAGCTCCGCAGCGGGCAACCGACTTCTTCCACGCTTGCACTCGGCTGGGAACGTCGTTGAGACGAGCCATCATGGCTTCCAGGTCGGTGTCAATGGTGTCTTCTGGCCACAACTCCTTGTCGATCCTTTCGAGTGCACCCCGCAGGCGGATGATGTACCCTTGGACGTCTTCAATACGAGATTCGACCCGCAAGACACCTAGAGCAGCCATGTCACCGACGAGTGACCTGGAAGGATCCAGATCCCTCTCAATTCTGTCAGTTTCAAGCTTGAAGTCCCGACAGTACTCTGTAAACGAGAAAAGAGGAGAGTCAAACATCAGCATGCATAAACTTCACTCGGAGATAAGTTGAAATGTACTCGGATGCTATAATTTACCTGCAAGCTTGGTGCACATCTCCTCCGTGAACTCCTCTATATACTTCTCCAGAGCATTCTTCTTCTCGATGAGCTGGTTGATCTTCTCATTCAGAGTCTCCTTCTCCTGCTCATGAGCATTTGCTTGGGCCTTGAGCTTGCCGTCCCACTCGGCCTTTTGCTTCTTGAGCTCGGCCACTTCCTTTTTCGCCTCTGTGAAGGCGGCCTTCAGCGTCTTGTTCTCTCCTTGAAGCTTCTCGAGTGAGGCCAGCTTCTCTTCAGCGGCTTTGGTCTTTTCCTTCGCTACTTTATGCGCTCCCGCCAGCTTGTTGTCCTTGTTCTCGAGTGCCTGCTTCATAGTTTCTAAAGAGACAGAGGTTCTGAGCCGCACTTGGAGTCGATGGTTTTCACTACGCACATCTGTTCGAGTGAAGTCACTCGGTTCAAAGAATGGAAAAAGGCGAAGGCAGAATGCTCGGTAATTGAAGCTTACCTCCCATGGTCTTGAGCTCTGCTTGAGCGCGCGCCGTGTTCCTCCTCTCCACCTGCAAATCCAGCTGGAGCTGGGCCGTCTCTTTCTCTAGTGCCACGTACTGAGTATGAAGCTCGCAAGTTTTCTGAAATACAAGTGAGAACAGGTCAGATAATGTTAAGGAATATTTCGAGTGCTAAGAGACCGATGCTCCTGGAAGGAACAAGCTTGACCAGTATCAAATCCTGAAGTACCCTTTGACAGGGAGGAACAAGCTTGACCAGTATTAGATTCTAAGTTCTAAGACTCCCGCCGACTGCCCGCAGCCGACGACAGTCTCGGGGACTACACCCAGTGGGTGCACTCAGCGTGTCCCCACTGGAACGGTATCCACTCGGACCGGTCCGCCCGATCCGAGTGATGGCCGAACACAAAAAAAAGAAAGAGAAACAGCTCTAAGACTCCCGCCGACTGCCCGCAGCCGACGGCAGTCTCGGGGACTACACCCAGTGGGTGCACTCAGCGTGCCCACACTGGAATGGTATCCACTCAGAACGGTCCGCCCGCTCCGAGTGATGACCAAACATAAAAAAAAACAGCAACAACAACAGAACAGGTTTTAAGTTCTAAGACTCCCGCCGACTGCCTGCAGTCGACGGCAGTCTCGGGGACTACACCCAGTGGGTGCACTCAGCGTGCCCCCACTGGAACGGTATCCACTCGGACCGGTCCGCTCGATCCGAGTGACGGCCGAACACAGAAAAACACCCAGTGGGTGTACCGGATATTTTCCGACTGAAATTCCTACTGAAGAAAAATGACTCGGAGATCGACTTACAAGGGTACTTACTCGAACGTTCTCCTAGAGAGCAGCACTATCATCGTATGCCAGCTTCCCAGCTGCGCACATCTCCTTGAGCCGATGGGTCATCAGCTCCGCCTGGATCATCGCCTCCTTGCTGGCTCCAGTTTGGTCCTCCGGCACCTTATACAGACTGAAGATATTGATGGGAGGAGTCGGAACCGAAGCCAGAGCAGTCGACGGAACCGCAGCAGAACCAGCCCCAGCCTGAGAAGAACCTAGCCCTAGAGGCACGGTCACGGCAGGTGCAGGGGGAACTTGAGGCGCTTTGCTCGGCGGCGTCTTCCGCGTGGTGGTCTGAGAAGCAGTCGGAGCTGCGTTCCCCTTCTCGGTGTCCTTCTGTGGCGGCTCTTCATCATCGTCCCCGACATGGATGACCTCTGCAAGCGCTACGTTCACTCGACGCAAATCAGTCGCAGTACACAATTCAATCGGATGAAGACATTTCAGTCGAATGATAGGTCGCAGTAAAAATGAAGTCATTATTACCTTTTCGAGAAGTGGCCGCGTCTGCCGACTCGACCTCGGCGCGATCCCCATCAACCTGCATGGGAGACGTCGTCGAGGTTGCAGCACTAGTTCATAAGATTCGCTCGGTCAGAAGAATCCCGAAAGATGACAAAGACCGAAAAGAAAAGCTGACAAAGACACTCACGTTGAGGCGACAGGCACAGTGACCTTGATCCTGGGCAGAGCCTTCCGAGGCTTGGGGGAGGCGACCTTGGGTAGCTTGGCGGTCTTCTCAGTCGGCTCGGGCGACGAAGTCCGAGTGCGCTTCGGAGCCTTAGTACTCGGAACCACCCCCTTCTCCGGGCTAACACTCGGATCATGAGCTAGCTTGGAACGGCGCTCGGAGCGTAGCTCCGAAGACTGGGAAGATTCGATCTTGTCGCTCTATTCCGAGTCTTCGCTTTCCTCCTCGCTGTCCTCCGCATAGCTGCCCTCGGCGCTGCCATGTTCGCTCTCCGCGCCTCCGGCAAGTTGTTCTCCATTCGGCACAGGCGAGAGCATCTTCTGGAACTCCTGCAAGACATGAAGATCAGTGACATCAGGTTCAGTTCACTCGGATTACCCAGTTCACTCGGAGAATTTGCGCATATGGAATTCACTCGGCAATGCTTGTCATACCTCCAACGGTAGGTTATTGGCGTCGTAGGGCGGGATTCATCTCGACCCTCGCAGATTGTCGCGCGCACCAGTGATGCACCTGATCCACTGTTCCACTGTTTTATCCTCGACATCTTCTGGATGCACTCGGGTCGAGTCGTTGGCCCCAGTGTAGCGCCACATGGGGTGAGCAACCTCCTGCAGCGGCTGGATCCTCCGACTGAGGAAGACCTCCAGAATATCCAGGCCAGTCACTCTGCCCTGAATCAGACCGACCACGGCACTCACCAAGACCCCTACGTCAGCCTTCTCCTCCTTACCAATCGTCAGCGAGGGAGGGGTCTTGACTCTTTCAGTTGTGTAAGGGGGAAGACCAGTTGACGAGCTAGAGCAAGGCAGGTCGTTGTAGTAGAACCAGGTCGACTGCCAACCCCTAACCAAATCGGGAAAAGACATGGATGGGAACGCACTCTTACCCCTCATCTGGATACCTAAGCCACCGCACATCTGGGTCACGTGAGTCCTATCTCCATTGGGATCAGCCTTTTTAACCGACTGAGATCTACACTTGAAGATGTGTTTGAACAATCCCCAGTGCGGCTGGCAGCCTAAAAAATTCCCGCACAAGGAAACGAATGTGGCGAGGTACACTATGGCATTCGGGGGCAGGTGGTGGAGCTGAGCACCGAAGAAGTTAAAAAATGCACGAAAAAAGGGGTGAGGTGGCATGGAGAAACCTCGCTCCACATGTGTGGTGAGGAGCACTCGCTCCCCGGGGCGCGGCGCGGGCTCGGTCTCCCCTTCCTCCGGCAGCCTCCACGTCCCGTCGTGGATCAGCCCGTCCACGACGAGCCCACTGATGTCGTCGACCGTGGTGGTCAGCGGAAGCCAGTCGCCTTGGATCCACCCACGCGGGGGCGCAGCTCGGGAGCTCGACGCCTTCCTCCCCTTCGCCGCCTTCTTCGCCTTCTCGAGCTTCGCCGTCTTGTCCTTCGCCATCGTCGCCGAGCTCTCCAGCACCGAGGATGGATTCGCGCAGAGTGGGTTGCGGGAGAAGGGATTGGGCGGACTGGAGAAGTTGGGGAAAAGGGGATCTGCCTCTCCCTCCCTCTTCAATGCGGCGGCTCTATATATCGCCGCCCGCTCCGCTCCCCAATCCACACTGCTGAATCGTGGGTCCACAGATCTCCTCAAATCACGCCGTCGAAGATCCAGCGGTACGTGACGGAAAGCGGGGCGAAAATCGAGGCGTCACGCCCCACTTTCCCCACTCGCTGCGCTGCAACCGTTCGCGCGCGCTCAAATATGGTTTCCAATCCCGCGAAATCTGGAGTCCAGCAACCCGATAGCTCTCACTCTGAAGATGTGCCATGTACACTCGGATCCGCTCCGGCACACGGCATATGACTACTCATTTCACTCGGATGGAGACTACTCATTTCACTCGGACGACATACGGTCTGGAATCTGTCAAGGTGTCACACGAAGACAAGGCCGTCCAAAGACCAGTAAGAGTTCCTGAGCGCCCCCGTAGCGCTCAACTCACCTGGGAATTCGCCTTGACTCGACCCGCTTAACCTCGACCGATTTGAGGGCTAATGACGAGGACATGTACTAGGGATAGGGTAACAGGCCTGACCTACAGACCCTACCGTAGGACTCCACACGCCTTATACTGGGCCCCAGGGCCAGATCAGCAACCAAGAATTCTGCAAACTGACATTCACTCAGAGTTCAATGAACCACTCGGGAAGCAGGAGTTCACTCGACAGGCTATTTCACTCGGACTACCTGACAATCACTCGACCAGAGAAGACCAGGAGACTCCAGGAACGCAATGGTCAGGACATGCGATCGCCCGTATTAATTGTAATCAATGCGCCAATTACCTGGCGCCCTTAAACCCCCTCTTAACCCCTGGTAATGGCGGCATTGGTGGGGGGACTTGGCGGACACTATATAAGCCACCCCCCAGCTCCATTCCAAGGGTTCGCAATCCCTTTGTAACACATACACTCAAGTAATCAAGCTCCAGAGCACCGAGACGTAGGGCTGTTACCTCCACCGCTGAGGGGCCTGAACTCGTAAATCCGAGTGTAACACCTGCGCCGTAGCTAGGCTCTACCCTCTCATCCGTACCCCTACTCACTACTATCAGGCTTGCACCGACGACACACGTAAATGCTATAAGCTAAACTGCAATTGCACAAATGATGTAAAATACTATAAGACATTGGGATGGAACTAACCTCGACGGTAAACAACATCATTTCGCATTGTGGCCCTGCGTAAGTACATGGAAAGGCATGTTAACTACAACAGGGTTAACATCCAGCAAAAATAGAAAATGGTAATAAAACGACAGCATCTCTAGTGATATCTTCATTGCGTAGAGTAGCATGGTAGTAAAGGGATAGATTAAAAATGGATAGGAATGTTTGCTACAACAGGCTTGACAGCAACCTAAGTCAGGCATTGTAAGTTTCTAGCTGGTATTGGTGAAATTGAACTGGGCAGTTCATACTTCAACATGACAGTGTACATTACTGAAATAAACAAGGCATGTGTTAAGTACAGACAACCTAATATAGCTATTGAAACTGGTACTGATGAAATTGAAATTGACAGAGTTAAACATCGCAAGGCAAGTGCTGCTAGAGCAGAGAATGGCCCAGTTGTCTATAAAAGGTAGGAAAATAGCTAAGAATGGTTAGGCGTGTTTACTACAACAGGCTTAATACATCAACCGTACAAAACATAGCCATTGCAACAGGTATTGGTAAAATTGAACTGGATAGTTCCTACTTGGTAAATCCCGAGGGTAGTTGGTGGGGCACTTCATCTGGGCCAGAGCCCGCCCCAAGTCGGTGGCGGCAGAGGTGCGGTGTTCCTCCGGGTTGAAGCGTGGATCAGTGCCGCTGACATGTGTACCTACAGGAAGCACGTAAATGCTATAAGCTAAACTGCAATTGCACAAATGGTGTAAAATACTATAAGACATTGGGATGGAACTAACCTCGACGGTAAACAACAACATTTCCCATTGTGGCCATGTGTAAGTACATGGAAAGGCATGTTAACTACAACATGCTTAACATCCACCAAAAATAGAAAATGGTAGTAAAACGACACCATCTCTAGTGATATCTTCATTGCGTAGAGTAGCACGGTAGTAAAGGGATAGATTAAAAAATGGATAGAACTATTTGCTACAACAAGCTTGACAGCAACCTAAGTCAGGCATTGTTAGTTTCTAGCTGGTATTGGTGAAATTTAACTGGGCAGTTCATACTTCAACATGACAGTGTATATTACTGAAATAAACAAGGCATGTGTTAAGTACAGACAACCTAATATAGCCAATGAAACTGGTACTGATGAAATTGAAATTGACAAAGTTAAACATCGCAAGGCAAGTGCTGCTAGAGTTGAGAATGGCCCAGTTGTCTATGAAATCATAGGGAAAATAGCTAAGAATGGTTAGGCGTGTTTACTATAACAGACTTAATACATCAACCGTACAAAGCATAGCCCTTGCAACTAGTATTGGTAAAATTGAACTGGACAATGCGTACTTGGTAAATCCCGAGGGGTAGTTGCTGGGGCACTTCATCTGGGCCAGAGCCCGCACCAAGTCGGTGGCGGCGGAGGGGAGGTGTTCCTCTGGGTCGACACGCACAGCGGTGACCGTGCCATCGACTGCCATTAGCTCCTCGACCTCCCGCGTGATATGTGGTTATGCTTATGCGGCGATGCTCTGCAGTAGGGGGTGGGGATTTGGAGGCATGAGGATGTTTCGCAGGTGCCATCTAAGCAATCAGGCTGGGGCAGTGATGGAGATCGGTGGGTTACCTGACTGGATCGATGAGGCTCGGGCAGAACGTAGATGTGGTTTAAGCTGTGGTTGCGGCGGCGGCGGTTTGAGCTGCCGGGAGTGGGGGGAGGGGGCACTATAAAAAACACTTCCGTGATGATACGTCTTTGTCACAGTAGGTCAAGTTTTCTGTCATGCATGTACACCCGTGACAATTTTATGACAGAATCAAGATAGTCATACCTGTGTTGTCGTAGAAGTGTTCCATGACAATACTGAAATTATCATCACGGAAGTGTCCACTTCCATGACGATAAATGTCGCGTCATGGAAGTGTTTTCGTCAAGGGTGACCGACACGTGGCATCCACCATAACGGGTCGCCGTTAAGCTATCGGGTTCCAGTTTGGATCCGATAACCCGTTAACAGCCCTGACCAATGGGGATTTTCCACGTGTAAAATTCTCATTCGCCGGTCGATCCACGTGTCCGCTCGGCTTCGCGACAGATGTCATCTACCCAATGGATGAGATGCGCCTATGGAAAAGTGACACATGGCACGGCCCAAAACAGGCCCATTTAACTAAAAAGGCCAGCCCAGTCAAAATAAGCGGGCCGGCCTATTTATGGCCTACTTTTGTCTGGCCCATTTACAAAAACGGCCCATACGAGATATGCCAATTCGGCCTGTCAATGGCCCATTAACGATTTGACACCATTGCGGCCCATCTTCTGTTCCAGCCCGTTAACAGCCCGCTATGTCTTTGGGCTCATTTGCCGGCCGAGGTTCTTTCAGCCTGTTAGAGGCCCATTATGGAGATGGGACTATTTCCAGGCTATACGACTTTCGGCCCGTTAGAGGCCCAATATAGGCATGGGCCAATTTCCTGGTGGTACGTATTTCGGCCTTTAGCATCCCATTAGGGGTTTGGGCCAACTTCCAGCCCGGTGTATCTTTCGGCCTGTTAATGGCCCACACCGTAGTTGGGCCATTTACATTCCGAACTGACTTTCGGTCTCTTAACGGCCCATGTTCTCCATGGACCAATTCCAGCCCAATATGACTTTCGGCCTGCTAAAGGCCCGTTTTGTATATGGACCCACTTATGGCCCGATTGGCTTTCGGCCTGTTAACGGCCCGACTCGGAATGGGCCAAGCAGTAATTTTGATCTATTTCGGCTTGCTAAGGGCCCGTAGGCCCGTTTCCACTGTTGGAGCCCAATCAAGGTTTCGACCTGCTAACGGCCCGTCAACTAATTGGGCCTGCTAAATTTCCTACATGGCTACAGGCCCATTGAATGACAGGGCCGAATACAGTCCATCGAAGGCCCACGTAGATTTGGGCCCAGCTACTACTTTGAACCCATTACGAGGAACAATTATGGACTGTGGCAGAGCCCATCTAGTAACTGCAGGCCGACTACCGGGCCATTACAGGCCCTGGGCCGTTCCCCTAGAAGAAGGGCCCACGTCGCATTGTTCCAGTTATTAATTGCACTGCATATTGTGGCTTGTTTGCCGCCAGTTGAGGTTTCGGCTGAGAAAGCTCGGGTGCAACCCCGTGCTAAGCAAATATACGCATAAAAGGGAAAACGTAGCACATCGAAGCATATATTACAGGAAATTACATCCACTGGGCAATCAAAGATTGATGCCAGTGCAAATAAACGAACAGAGCTTAACGATCTACAACCTCACAATCTGCAACCTCAACGCGGATGATGCCCATAAGCATGTGAGCAAGTTCTTTCTTCTTTGCTATACTGTCACTGAAATCATCGATCGGTTGTTGTTGCGCAAGAATGTGCACCTCTGATTCCTCCATGATTTCCATCATTGCTTCAGCCAGTAATTGGTTCACAAACATACATCTTTTCCGTTGGATTCGAGACAGAGGAAACTGAACAGATTCATATGGGGATTTTGGCAGGCTTGTATCAATGATAGTGGAAAGTGTCTCGACCACTGCATCATAACTTAAATAAGAGGGGAAACTGAACAGATTAATCAAGAGTTATTTCCATATTACCTTCGCTAGATTTATTGGAGAGAAACAATGGGGTTGCCTTGCTGTCTTGAGACTTTGTCGTATTATCTTTAGCAGCCTGCACCAAATCATCGGCCAGGTCAGTTAATACTTAATAGGAAAGTAACATTCACACAATGAACGTTTGGGCAACCAGACCACACCAGCCTACACCGAATTAACACAACATGGCACTGCTATCATCAGCCGGGTAAGTTTATAGGAAAGCAACATTGACATGATGAACGATTGGGCAAAAAGACCACACCACTAGATTTTAGTAATGTGCAATATATGAGATAGTACAATCATGTAGCTCAATATGCAAAACTACCAGGCAGTTACCCTTACAAAAATCTACATTAGCGCCTTAATTATACATTTTGCTACAAGTAAATTTAGATCATATAATTGGTGTGGGTAGTGAAGGTTGGATTCACGCCCATGGTACTTAATAAACTACATACTGATGTAAAATTATAGTGATATACAACAGGTACTTACATCAGCATTGGAGCGCAGAGCATTGCTGCAAGATACTTTCCTCGAACACGATCCTAGTTTAGAACGTTTGTTGTCCTTTAAGCATATTTTCTACAACAAAGATGTGTAAGACATGTGTAGAATATATAAGATCAAATGTGATCTGAATACTATAAAATTCCATGATGCGAGGATACGCACACTCTTCCTAGCAAGGAGTTGACATGTTTTTGTTGAAATGGAGCTAACTGATTCTTTGGCCACTAGAATCTGGTTATTATCTGGAGGACTTGGGTTTCCCTGTGCTGGAGCAGTTCCGATGAACACTTGAGTTGGGTTACTATCTCCTGGAGTTTGGATCTTTTGCAAAGAACTTGTTTGTACCCCTTCAGATTCTAACATAGCCCTTTTCCACTTACATGCCTTGTATAGAAGAATGGTGCTTCAGTTATAAAACATGCTATGGCAGAGAGATGGAATAGGTACTGAAGAATAGAAAGGCATGACATATTGACATGTACTCCCTCCATCCGGAAATAAATGGATGTGTCTAGACGTATTGTAGTCCTAGATACATCCATTTTTTATGCATTTCTGCCACAAGTAATACAGACGGAGGGAGTATGATGTTCTCCCTCCGTAAAGAAATATAATAGTGTTTAGATCATTGTTTCTTTACAGAGGGAGTATAAGCTAAGGATACGACATGACAACAGAGTAAAAGAAATAGTCGTTGAATGTAAAACTGTATGATAGCTGGAATAGGTACAGAAAAACAACAAGGCAACGTAATTACATGTATGATGGGCAAACTAAGATCACATTGCAACAGAGTAGTAGAACAACACTTTAATGTAAAAAACCATGGTATGGTAGACGGATGGAGTACATACTGACGAACAACAATGCATGAGATATTCAGAAGGATGATGTCCAAACTAAGCAGATGGCATTGCAGCAGAGTAGAATGATAGTACTTGAATTAGAAAAGATGTTATCATGAATGGAACAGGTACAGACAAGCTGGAAGGCATGACATATTCACATGTATGATCAGCGGGCTAAGCACATGGCATTGCAATAGAGTAGATGCATTGCAAGACATTATATGCACGATGCTACCCATATCACGGGTCAAGATAGAGCAAAGACCTTCTGGGGTGAATAGGAATCATTATCTCTCTGCAACTCTTCTGAAGAACAACATTTAATTGTTCCATCATATTGAATATCATTGAGGTCGAGTATGTTGGCCGTTGCATTGCTCCGTGAGTTTCTTTTAGTGGGTTTGTTCTGATTTTCAATATCACTGTGTGCAATAATATCTGACATGCATGGAAAACAACTAGTAGTGAGATTATGTAATGAGTGCCTGTAGCAGACGACATAAATAGTAGGAGTCCACTTAAATAGCAGCAACATGATGATACCTCAAAGACTAAAGAGAGAACACACATGATAGCTACAAAATATATACTGTTTGTACTCGAGATTAACTAAATGGCACACAAAAGTCCTACAGAACAACAGCATAGGTAATACTAGAAGGGGTATAATCACCAGCCTGTGGGATAGCTTTGGCTGAGGGACGATAACTATGGAACAATGTTAACTCCTGCACAAGTCTCTTATCTGAAGTAAGACTAAGAGATCAACATGAATGTACAGTGACAAGTGATAATCTATTTTCCATGCTTAGATGAAGAACGAAGCCATAAATGTTGCACACAAGTAAGATGAGGGTACAACCTATCTTGCCGCCCTCCGTAGGAGTGAGCATCATCTGCTGAATCGTCGATGGCGCTACGGTTGTTGTGGCTGTCCATGTCTGGCTGGCACATATGAGGCAGGGAACTCTTGAGTGGGGAGTATAGCTCCCATCTGGTGCATGCGTCCCTTGTTGGAGCAGCTCCGGTGAGAAGGAAGACGGTGTGGCTGAAGATGCAGAAAACATACAATGTTAAGAATGACACATATTTCTGATCTGAAGAAATACGATCAACACTCAGGTACGAGACAGGTCACACGTCAGTTCACTGAAAACTAAATTGTGGTCACATGCTTTTTTTTCACTGTCTGATCCACGCCGGATGGCTGGATGGCCGTCTTGTGCCTCCCGGCTGTCACTGTTCAGGATCTTCCTCGAACAGCCAGCGAGCACCGGCAGAGCAGCCTGCCTCCGCCGTCCCTGGCTACGGCAGCTCCGACCTTGACCGCGCCCCCCACCCCACCGCACTGCCGTGGTTGCACCGTCCCCCGGCCATACCTCAAAGACTCGCCATCATCCAGATCCAGCACCAGCAGTACCTTGACCCCACGCAACACTAAGATAGGCACCGAAGCACTGCTTCCGCGGTGAACCTGCACCCCCTTCCCGCACCCCTACAATAGACAACGAGGCACTCCTTCCCCGGCCAACCGACAGCTTAGGAGCTCCGCCACCTCGAGGGGAGCTGCTTCCTTCCATTTGGAACCAACTGACCCAGAATAAAAATCCAGGCGACTGACGCCTAGGTAAAGTGAATAAGATGAGTGTACGACCTATCTTGCGGCCCGGTAAAGTAGGCAGCTGTAACACCCCAAAAATTTAACCACATTTTATTAAGTAAAATTTGGCCAAAATAGAATTTTGAATTATACTAGGTCTTTTATTAATTTCAGAGTATTTTCTGCTTTCTGTTTTCCAAAATTCTTCCCTCCATATAGAAATTTTTGGTAAAATATTATGGGCTTTGGTAGTTTTCTTAAATCATTTCATTTATACTTTAATAACAGTAGGAAATATTTTCATAATAAAATTTTGCCCAAGATAATCATTTTTATAGCATTTTCAATCTTTGAAATTACCTCTGTTGCACTACAACTATTTTAAATAATTCTTTAAAAATTCGACAAAAATTATGAGGGGTCATGTGATGCCTATAGATCACTTTTATGCAAAAACCCAACTTGGTCTTTCGAAAAATTTGAGCACAACATCCTCTTTTCAATTTTGTCCCATTCTGGAGTTTTAACTACAACCTCAATTTTTCTTGCTCCAAAAAGTCTGAAATTATTCCACCTTATAGTCCTTCCAACCAAACCCGTAAGTCCAGAAGATCAGCTCCAATTATCCCTTCTTAGTTCATCAAATAATTTCCTCAAAATCTGGTCCAGAACTGAATTTGGCCAAAATTTGCATTTGTAAGTTATTCTTTTTGTCCAACCAAACTTAACATCCTCACTATCATCTAAGGAGAGACCAACCTGCCAATTTTCATAGTCAACAAAAGTGCCTAGATTGCCTTAGCATTTTGTCAAGCAGGTTGTGAGCATGGCAGAAACTTTGCATCCTTCTAACATGCATTGCACACTAGCTCACCTGGCCAAACTAGCATGTCCAGAATCCATAGCATTTCCAGGAGCCCAACCCTGTCAAGTTTCATTTGCAACAAATCCTTCTAGAGCCACCTGGCATTCGGTCGAGCGCATTGTGTGCGTGCACTGGGCGTGGCCAGAGCGCCCGTAGTGCACGCCCGAAGGCCATCCGAGCCCTGCCGACCCCGCTGTTGCCTCCCCTAGCTCGCTTCGCTCTCTTGCTAGCCACCTGCACCAGCCGCCACCTCCCCACCCTGGAGCTCGCCCCCTAGCGCCGGCCAGCGCCGCCACCGACAGCCACCCGTTGCTGTCACGCGCCGCCCAGGACGCGTGGCCCGCCCCCTCGCCAGCCAGCGCGCCCCTGGAGTAACTCTGGACGGCCACCGGCTTCTCCTACCACACCGACCACCACCGACCCCTCACCGGCCTCAACGGCGCCATAAATGGCCGCTCGCCGTCGTGCCTTCCTCTGGAAGCCAAGGGCACGGCCACCCCGTGCTATATAAGCTGCCGTGAGCTCGCCTCGTTGCACCGGATGATCTCCCTCTCCCCTAAGCACCTCCTCGAGCAGCCACCCGGCCGAGAATGGCCGTCTCCTTCGTCTCCCGCAACTACGGCCGCCGCCACCTCTCAGATGATTCCGAGCCAACCAGAGGCTCCCCCTCTCTTCTTTCTCCACCAAAAGATTCCCATGAACCCCGCAAGCACTACCAGCCGATCAATTTCACCGGAGATAACCCATGGGCGAAAGCCCTCTTTCAATTTCCGCCGGAGCCTTTCGGAAGTCCTCGCCGCCGGTGAGATAGGACTCCCCGGCGACCGTACCGTACCTCGTCGGGATCACCAGGCTCTCGTGGACACGCAGGTGGTCTCAGCTTCCCGGTAGGCGCCGCCGTTCGCCGGCGAGCCTCGCCGGAAGCGCCGCCTCTGTTCGGCCAGGGAAGAGGAGGGAGGTGGCGCCGACGTGGACCACGGTCAAACCTGACTAGTGGGCCAGGTGGGGCCCACTGTGAGTGACCCAGCAGCTCGGCTTAAGTGGAGACGGGCTCCCCTGAGGTCGTTTTCGCGCGGGGAAAGCGTAATTCCAGGAATACGCCATCGAGGTCATTAGCCCTCTCGCACGGCCGAACGGCTGGGCCTGGCCCAGTAGCAAAAGACGACTAAACAGCGCTCAGGGCGCAGCTCTGCTCTTTTCTTTTTCTTTTCCAACATATTTCAAATAATTCTGCAATAGCCATTTCAAAGACAAATCTGATGATTCAAATTTCTAAATACTCCTAAATTCATGCTCTATTAATCTAGCTAGGGTGAACATTTTTCCTAAGCTTTGTCTCTACTGGATCTTTTAAATAGTCCATTTCCTTAATTATCTCAGCTTAGAAAATACCTTGGAAAATCATCTGAACTCCAAATAATTTGATTCTTCTTCTGACATTCCTCATTTTTCACCTAGTTTATTTTAGTATTTATTTCAAAAATTTATGAAACACTTTTTTTGTACTGTTTTTTACTTTATGTGGTAATTGCAATATTTTTGAAAATAGGAAATGGAGGGAAGACAAAATTTTCAAAGGTTTGGAGTGCACCCAACACTTCTGCATGCTCAAGGCAAGCATCTTGAACACTTGATATGGTGATTGCATGGTTAAATGTTTGCAAGAATAATTGTATCATGCATAAGTTGAATTCAAATAAAACTTGCATGCATGTAGTGTTGGCATGTTTCCTCGTACCGTGCAACGTGTGCTTGTCATGACTAACTTGCAGGAGCAGGTATAAGAGAAATACCGTTACCGGCAGAAGGGTGATCACGTCAGAGCGTGATCATGCCTTGTTGGTTATGCATATTGGGATATGCAAGGGTTGTGGCCCTGTTTTAGTGTTACTGTTGAAAGAACACTTTTTTGTGCTAACCACAGCAGGAAATACATAAGCCTCCTGAGTCGACCGTAGATTGAGTCTTGTTTCGGTAACCCCCAAACTTGAACCATGCTACCACATGTCCCTGCCGCAGGTAGGGTACGGTTCAGTAAGTTGTTAACCCCTTTCCTGCACACACCGTACAGAGAGGCCATAGTGAAAGATACCATCTGATCACTGGTAGGCATGTCACTTGGTCCGGGGGCATGAATGGCCGGTCTGGGACCGAAGCTGAATGTTCATGCTATTGGAGGCCGTTGTATGAGGCCTTCCCACTTAGAGTTTTACTTTACCGTTGCTTTGGGTGATTCCTGGCCCGCAAAAAATTAAGGCTGGTGCGTGCGGGTTAGGTGTGTTTTCAACCCAAAGACCGTAATGGGAATTAGTCAGCGTCTCGGTGCTGGCTAAAGAAATCCTTTACTTGTGGGTAAAGAGTACACCCTCTGCAGAGTTATACCTATTCGAATAGCCGTGTCCGCGGTTAAGGGCTACAGTCTGGGTTGGTCAAGTGTCGGTCTTAGTGTCGGTCTCCGGAGGAAATAATTAAATTGGTTGTGATCCATTTTTGCAGGATTATTATTGACACTACTGATGATATCATGAATATTATTGTTATCATAAATATCATTATGGACTAATCTTTTCTTTTATGTGCATCTTTCCGAATATCTCTTGGGATGGCTGGACTACCCGAGATATTCATTTTTGTTTTCTCAGTACCTCATGGGATGGCTAGACTACCCGGATACTCAGTTTTATTTTCTTTCTGGATATATCTTGGGATGGCTCAACTACCCGAGATATTCATTTATTTTCAAGACCTCTCGAGGCGTCTCTTTTAGACACCCATTTGGCATTTCTTTTCAAGACCTCTTGAGGTGTCGCTTTTAGACACCCGTTTGGCATTTCTTTTCAAGACCTCTTGAGGCGTCGCTTTTGGATACCCGTTTGGCATTTCTTTTGGATTCTCGGGAGGTCCTGTCTCACCTAATTCTCCACTTTTATATTTTCTTTTGGATTCTAGGGCGGTCTTGTCTCGCCTGATTCTCCACTTTTATATTTTCTTTTGGATTCTCGGGCGGTCCTGTCTCGCCCGATTCTCCACTTTTATATTTTCTTTTGGATTCTCGGGCGGTCCAGCGCCCGATGTTCCATTAACTTTCTTTGTTTGTCACTAAAATTTTAGATTTATTCTTCCGCGCTGTATTAACATTTATCCATGCCATGCTTTAATTTCGGTCAGCATATGCATATAATTTAACCCATCATGAACATATGCATTCGGTATATCTTTTGTTCATCACGTTTGCGAGTACATTCCAACGTACTCACTGGCTTGTCCCTGGCTATTTAATTGGCCAGGTCAGGATTTCGGCAAGGAGTATTACCACGACGTCGATGCGGAGCCTAGGATAGCAGCCACGCGGGATAGGAATTATCCAGGTCAGCTGTTCCTGTGGGAATGGAGCCCCATCGGCACTGGAGAACCACGAGTTGCTTCCGTCACTAGAAATCATTGTTGTATCATTAGACCTTTATGGTATTGTACCCAATTCTTGTAATTGCTTGGTAATCTGTAACAAGGACGTGTCCACCAGTAACAGTAATCCTGGGGCTGGTGGTGACACGAGGGGTTATTCCTGGGATTTTATGTCCCGAAAATCCGGCCCCGACAGCCTTGGTATCAGAGCCAGGCTGACCATTGGCTAATCCTATCTTAGCCTGGTCATTATCCTTAGGTTTCCACACCGTCCAAATCTTTCCTGTTCGTAGTCATGCCCATCTCATCCGATAAGCTTACACAGTGGCCAGCCGACATATTTTGACAGTCGGTGGCCAACCTATCAGCCCTGCCCATAGGCCGTGTGCCTGTGGCCGACACCTGAGTTGTCCCATCCACAAGCGTGCGATGGAAGACTCAGCTGGCTTATAAAGGAAGCCTTGCCCCAGTCCAGCACATCACAACCTCACTCTCAGTTCGATATCCAATCACCAAGATGCCTGGCCCCATCGTTCGGAACGAGACCACCACAGTCGAGCTAGGAGACTTTGTAGTCATCCTCGCCAATCTCACCCGTCGTGCTTTTGGCATAGAAGAGCCCCCGGAGTATGTCGGGTACCAAGAGCACACGAGTGATGCCATCCACCACTTCTGGGTCACGGTGCACATCTACGGGAGGGGCATCACATCGGAACGCCCCTACCGGTTCACCAGGAGGACGACCTCCGACGAGCCCCAAGCCATCCAACTTGCAGCCCGAGAGGCTGTAGTTAATCTCCGGCATTTGTCGCCGAGGGTTAACATCCGCCCCTTCTACTACTACCCTAGCCGTGATGGCTATGGTAGCCCGACTCAAGTCACCAATGGGGACCATGAGACGGATCCTGCCCTGGTGCATCTGGTGCGCTACCTGAGAGCGCAAGAGGCACTATTTGATCAGGTCACCCATGATCTGATTGCGACCCGCAGGACGCTCACCCTCCTGACCCCGGTGAGAAGTGAAGCTGCACCCGCCACCGACACCCTGATAGTGCTGCTTGGGAGGCCAGTTGAGCCCGCAAGGTCAGCCCCGGTTATCTACCCGGGCGATGCCTTCGCCTCCCCAGGGGAACTCCGTCGTCTCATGGAGACCCACTCCAACGGGGCGATGACCTCAACACCCCGCGTGGGACACCGCCGCTACCCCAGTCCTGTAACTCCTCATCCTACCCCGGCCAACTCCGACATGGAAGCTCACGGAGAGGCCTCGACATCTGCAAGACCCGCCCGGCTAGATGTCAATGAGGTGGATTGAGTCCACCAAATTTGTAGTCGAGCCTTAGTGGCCCGGTTTCCCTGTATTTTTGTAGTAGCAGTTGTATGGCGTAGAAAGTTGTAAACTACTTGTGTGCCATTGTCTTAATAGTAGTATGCGTGTTTTAGCATAAACTGTTGGTGTGTGGTGGCAGAGTAAATCCCAGACGTGACTGCCGAACCCCGAACCGACACGCACAGTAATACGTCACATTCCTTTCGGGGAGTGGGGTCTGAGTTTTTGACCCAGACAGCCCTGCGCGAGAGCCGGTGCACAAGTCGTATCGACACCGCCTAATGTTTCCTAACCCAGGTATTTTATAAGCAGCCATATCCCACTCCACACCAGCCACCATCAACTTCGAGCACTGCTTTTCCCCATCCATCCATCCATGTTTTCCCCCGGAGCCTACATAAGAACCCCAGATGCAAGCCCTGGTAGTTTTGTTAAGATTTTGTGGGATCTTACCCGCAATACCCTTGGTTCCATCCACCCATCCCAGTATGAGTTGTACAAGATGAGGATCACCTCTGATTCCTCAAAATACTGGGCAGTTGTGCAAATCCCACTAGCAGATTTGAACCAAGGCCCTCCGTATGTTGTCTTCATCGGGAGATCCATGCCAACCTCAGGCATGGCCATTGAGGCTGCTGCTTACGAAGCAGTTACCCGTCTTCGATTTGCAGTCCCCTGTGCCAGCAAAAGGGAATACTGCTATTTTCCGAGCCGCGCAGCTTTTGGAGCAGAAGCTACGTTCCGCTGCGAACGTATAGAAAAAGATCCAGCTCTGGTTTATCTCATTCAGTATGTGATGGCCTAGGAGCATTTCACCCAGCAACTAATGGATTATCTCCATTATCTTGCTGTCCTGATTCCCCAGATCGCCATTGGCGGACCACCTCTGCCAACTCAGGGAGGGCACGTTCTTCGATTGCTTCCTCCACTTCCTCCGGAAGAAGAAGAATGTGTTCCAGCACCAGGAACCCTTCCGCAAGACCCGGTAGATCTCACCTTCGAACCATAGGCAGTCAGAGAGTGTGTTGACACGGGGTGTAGCACTTGTTTCTTGGTGCAATTTTTGCGATGTATTTTAGGGCATATGTCATGAATGCATTAATATGATTGCAGTTTGCCTACGAATATTTAATTCTGGTGATCTGCATTTAGTTCTTCCGCCCTTAACAAATCTCGAGGATGAGATTTTCTTAAGGGGGGTAGAGTTTGTAACACCCCAAAAATTTAACCACATTTTATTAAGTAAAATTTGCCAGAAATAGAATTTTGAATTATACTAGGCCTTTTATTAATTTCAGAGTTATTTCTGCTTTCTGTTTTCCAAAATTCTTCCCTCCATATAGAAATTTTTGGTAAAATATTATGGGCTTTGGTAGTTTTCTTAAATCATTTCATTTATATTTTAATAACAGTAGGAAATATTTTCATAATAAAATTTTGCCCAAGATAATCATTTTTATAGCATTTTCAATCTTTGAAATTGCCTCTGTTGCACTACAACTATTTTAAATAATTCTTTAAAAATTCCACAAAAATTATGAGGGGTCATGTGATGCCTATAGATCACTTTTATGCAAAAACCCAACTTGGTCTTTCGAAAAATTGAGCACAACATCCTCTTTTCAATTCTGTCCCATTGTGGAGTTTTAACTGCAACCTCTATTTTTCTTGCTCCAAAAATTCTGAAAGTATTCCACCTTATAGTCCTTCCAACCAAACCCGTAAGTCCAGATGATCAGCTCCAATTACCCCTTCCTAGTTTATCAAATAATTTCCTCAAAATCTGGTCCAGAACTGAATTTGGCCAAAACTTGCATTTGCAAGTTATTCTTTTTGTCCAACCAAACTTAACATCCTCACTATCATCTAAGGAGACACCAACCTGCCAATTTTCATAGTCAACCAAAGTGCCTAGACTGCCTTAGCATTTTGTCAAGCGGGTTGTGAGCATGGCAGAAACTTTGCATCCTTCTAACATGCATTGCACACTAGCTCACTTGGCCAAACTAGCTTGTCCAGAATCCATAGCATTTCCAGGAGCCCAACCCTGTCAAGTTTCATTTGCAACAAATCCTTCTAGAGCCACCTGGCATTCGGTCGAGCGCATTGTGTGCGTGCACTGGGCGTGGCTAGAGCACCCGCAGTGCACGCCCGAAGACCGCCCGAGCCCTGCCGACCCCGCTGCTGCCTCCCTAGCTCTCTTCGCTCTCTTGCTAGCCACCTGCACCAGCCGCCACCTCCCCATCCCGGAGCTTGCCCCCTGGCGCCGGCCAGCGCCGCCACCGACAGCCACCCGTCGCTGTCACGCGCTGCCCAGGACGCGTGGCCTGCCTCCTCGCCAGCCAGCGCGCCCCTGGAATAACTCTGGACGGCCACCGGCCTCTCCTACCACGCCGACCACCACCAACCCCTCACCGGCCTCAACGGCGCCATAAATGGCCGCCCGCCGTCGTGCCTTCCTCTGAAAGCCACGGGCACGGCCAGCCCATGCTATATAAGTTGCGCCGAGCTTGCCTCGTTGCACTGGATGATCTCCCTCTCCCCTAAGCACCTCCTCGAGCAGCCACCCGGCCGGGAATGGCCGTCTCCTTCGTCTCCGGCAACTACGGCCGCCACCACCTCTCAAATGATTCCGAGCCAACTAGAGGCTCCCCCTCTCTTCTTTCTCCACCAAAAGATTCCCATGAACCCCGCAAGCACTACCAGCCCATCAATTTCACCGGAGATAGCCCATGGGCGAAAGCCCTCTTTTGATTTCTGCCGGAGCCTTTCGGAAGTCTTCGCCGCCGGGGAGATAGCACTCCCCGGCGACCATGCCATACCTCGTCGGGGTCACCAGGCTCCCCTGGACACGCAGGTGGTCTCAGCTTCCCGGGAGGCGCCGCCGTTCGCCGGCGATCCTCGCCGGAAGCGCCGCCTCTATTCGGCAAGGGAAGTGGAGGGAGGAGGCGCCGACGTGGACTGCGGTCAAACCTGACCAGTGGGCCAGGTGAGGCCCACTGTCAGTGACCCAGCAGCTCGACTTAAGTGGAGACGGGCTCCCCTGAGGTCGTTTTCGCGCGGGGAAAGCGTAATTCCAGGAATACGCCATCGAGGTCATCAGCCCTCTCGCGCGGCCGAACGGCTGAGCCTGGCCCAGTAGCGCAAGACGACTAAACAGCGCTCAGGGCGCAGCTCTGCTCTTTTCTTTTTCTTTTCCAGCATATTTCAAATAATTCTGCAATAGCCATTTCAAAGCCAAATCTGATGATTCAAATTTCTAAATACTCCTAAATTCATGCTCTATTAATCCAGCTAGGTTGAACATTTTTCCTAAGCTTTGTCTCTACTGGATCTTTTAAATAGTCCATTTCCTTAATTATCTCAGCTTAGAAAATCCCTAGGAAAATCATCTGAACTCCAAATAATTTGATTCTTCTTCTGACATTCCTCATTTTTCACCTAGTTTATTTTGTACTGTTTTTGCTTTATGTGGTAATAGCAATATTTTTGAAAATAGGAAATGGAGGGAAGATAAAATTTTCAAAGTTTTGGAGTGCACCCAACACTTCTGCATGCTCAAGGCAAGCATCTTGAACACTTGATATGGTGATTGCATGGTTAAATGTTTGCAAGAATAATTGTATCATGCATATGTTGAATTCAAATAAAATTTGCATGCATGTAGTGTTGGCATGTTTCCTCGTACCGTGCAACGTGTGCTTGTCATGACTAACTTGCAGGAGCAGGTATAAGAGAAATATTGTTACCGGCAGAAGGGTGATCACGTCGGAGCGTGATCATGCCTTGTTGGTTATGCATGTTGGGACATGCAAGGGTTGTGGCCCTGTTTTGGTGTTACTGTTGAAAGAACACTTTATTGTGCTAACCACAGCAGGAAATACATAAGCCTCCTGAGTCGACCGTAGATCGAGTCTTGTTCCGGTAACCCCCAAACTTGAACCGTGCTACCACATGTCCCTGCCGCAGGTAGGGTACGGTTCAGTAAGTTGTTAACCCCTTTCCTGCACACACCGTACAGAGAGGCCATAGTGAAAGATACCATGTGATCACTGGTAGGCATGTCACTTGGTCCGGGGGCATGAATGGCCGGTCTGGGACCGAAGCTGAATGTTCATGCTATTGGAGGCCGTTGTATGAGGCCTTCCCACTTAGAGTTTTACTTTACCGCTGCTTTGGGTGATTCCTGGCCCGGGAAAAATTAAGGCGGGTGCGTGCGGGTTAGGTGTGTTTTCAACCCAAAGACCGTAATGGGAATTAGTCAGCGTCTCGGTGCTGGCTAAAGAAATCCTTTACTTGTGGGTAAAGAGTACACCCTCTGCATAGTTATACCTATTCGAATAGCCGTGTCCGCGGTTAAGGATTACAGTCTGGGTTGGTCAAGTGTCGGTCTTAGTGTCGGTCTCCGGAGGAAATAATTAAATTGGTTGTGATCCTTTTTTGCAGGATTATTATTGACACTACTGATGATATCATGAATATTATTGTTATCATAAATATCATTATGGACTAATATTTTCTTTTATGTGCGTCTTTCCGAATAGCTCTTGGGATGGCTGGACTACCCGAGATATTCATTTTTCTTTTCTGAGTACCTCATGGGATGGCTAGACTACCCGGATACTCAGTTTTATTTTCTTTCTGAATATCTCTTGGGATGGCTGGACTACCCGAGATATTCATTTATTTTCAAGACCTCTCGAGGCGTCGCTTTTAGACACCCGTTTGGCATTTCTTTTCAAGACCTCTCAAGGCGTCGCTTTTGGACACCCGTTTGGTATTTCTTTACAAGATCTCTCGAGGCGTCGCTTTTAGACACCCGTTTGGCATTTCTTATGGATTCTTGCGCGGTCCTGTCTCGCCCGATTCTCCACTTTTATATTTTCTTTTGGATTCTCGGGCGGTCCTGTCTCGCCCGATTCTCCACTTTTATATTTTCTTTTGGATTCTCGGGCGGTCCAGCGCCCGATGTTCCATTAACTTTCTTTGTTTGTCACTAAAATTTTAGATTTATTCTTCTGCGCCGTATTAACATTTATCCATGCCATGCTTTAATTTCGGTCAGCATATGCATATAATTTAGCCCATCATGAACATATGCATTCGGTATATCTTTTGTTCATCACGTTTGCGAGTACATTCCAACGTACTCACTGGCTTGTCCCTGGCTATTTAATTGGCTAGGTCAGGATTTTGGCAAGGAGTATTACCACGACGTCCATGCGGAGCCTACGATAGCAGCCACGCGGGATAGGAATTATCTGGGTTAGCTGTTCCTGTGGGAATGGAGCCCCATCGGCACTGGAGAACCACGAGTTGCTTCCGTCACCCGTCACAAGAAATCATTGTTGTATCATTAGACCTTTATGGTCTTGTACCCAATTCTTGTAATTGCTTGGTAATCTGTAACAAGGACGTGTCCACCAGTAACAGTAATCCTGGGGCTGGTGGTGACCCGAGGGGTTATTCCTGGGATTTTATGTCCCAGAAATCCGGCCCCGACAGCAGCTCCATCTGCCGAGTCGGTGAGGCCAGCGCGGTTACGGTGACTGCCGGCGGCGGGAAAGCAGATATGTGGCGGCGGTCGACGGCTACGGGGGACCAGCGCCGGTGCGTTGGACGCGTCCGAAGTACGAGCCGCTCTGGCACCGTACACGATGGCGTGGTTGAATCATCTCCTGCATGGTTCACGCGGTCGTTGTCGAGGCAGCTCTGGCAGCACGGAGTATGTGACACATGGCCCAGTGCCCGACGGCAAATGAACTCTAGCTCCGGCATTGGGGAGGAGGGCGGCGGTGAATCTGGTGCGGTTGGGGGGGGGGGCATGGAGGAGGGGCTAAGGTTTCGCGGCAGGGGAGAAGGTGATTTGGTGTCTGCGGTGTATGAATGGGGAATTGGGAGGGGGCCATGTCTTACGGACGCATTTGTCTGAAATGTGGGGGAAGTTACAATTCTACCCCTGTCTATTGGCTTGTGGGCTTGGGTCTGAGTCTTGAGGGTCGGGGATAGTAGGGTAACTTTGCTTCTCGCAAATAGTGGGCGCCAGCGAGGAGGGCGTGCTTGAAATAGTGGGCGCGAGCGATTTCGGCCGAGGAGAGGGTGTTTTGCCGCCCATGGTTTATGAATTATTCGGCGCCTGCGATTTCGGCCGAGGAGAGGGTGTTTTGCCGCCCATGGTTTATGAATTATTCGACGTCTGTCATTTCGGCCGATGAGAGGGCGCGCTTCGATGAAGTTACAAACCTACCCTCGGTATACAATGGGCCAATTGATGCGGGTCCCAGATAGGCTGGTAATTTCACATCTCCCATTTATTTGCTCGGGCGAATTCCACCGAGCAGAGGGTGTTTTAGCGGTTTGTTCAAATTTTGGGAGAACAAGCATCCACGTCTATCATACCAAGTCGATCTGAATCATATTTAGAAATATTAGTTCTATAGTGTCATGTCTTGCCACTTCTTTTTTAGATGGTGAGATGATGCTCGGGACTAATGTGTATTTACATGCTCGTTGCTACCGATTAATTTGACATATAGTTGACCCACTTAAAAACGGGAATCAAACCAGAAATGAGATATCTCAATTCAATGAAATAGCTTTTTGACCCGGTCAAAATTGTGGACTACATCCAAAATTGAACACATCAATTGAATAGCATGTTGTATTATAGTACTCCATGAACATGCTCAAAGTCAAATTAATGAACCTATTTGATACGCATATCTCCGTTCATGTGTGAATTGCAAACACCATGTTCTCCAATTCAAACATTTGAATACAATTTTATACTGAATCATGGTTTATGTCAATCTTCGATGCAAAAACGCGACCTCTCCCCTCTCCCGCACTCCCGTTCTCTCTCTAGCCGACACTCTTTCTTTCTATCGCGCGCACATGAACAAAATCCTTATCGGTCTCTCTCTCCTTCTCTCTCTCTCGCTCTCTAGGTCTTTCTAGTTCGCATGCACACTCTATGTATAGGTCCCCCTCGCACACAATGTATGACTCTCTGGTCTAGGCTAAATAGCTAGCTAGGGTGCACTCATAGTACACATACAAATTCTCTCGCTCGTTGTCCATAACTCTCTCATGCACCACTCCGTCGTCTCCCGGCTCCTCTCTCTCTCTCAAACATTCTATCTCCCTAGGTCACACATACACATATCTCACTCGCACTAGATAGACCCATCTAACATTCTCTCTTCCTCGTTCTCTCTCTGTCTCACAAGCGCGCGCACGCACACACACACACACAATCTCCCCCCTAGCTAAGTACGAGTATCGACGCACTCCCCCTAGGTATGACTATCTCTCACACTCTCCATCAGAAACACACGCATTGTCTCTTTCGCTCCCTAGAACTATCTCGATCTCTCTCGGGGCATCTTTCTATCGCACACACACCTTTATCTCTCGATCTCCCACCCACATAGTCCCCTCACGATCTCGAGGGGATCTCTCTATCACAAACACACCCTATCTGCCTCCCCATGCCTCCATTTTCTCCATACGTCCCTCTCGACCTCTGTCCCTTGTTTGCCAGACCACTCTTGGACACGTGCTATAGGGGTCTTTCTCTCCATTGCAAACAACCACACACTATTTGCGTGTATATCCTCACCTCGCTTTCTCTCTCGGAGATGCATCCGTGATATGTTTGCATAAGAGACACACACACACTTTCTCTCTATTTTATCATGTGTTGTCCCTTTCTCTTTCAAACACACACTATTTTTGCACACTCACTCTTTCTCCTTCACACACACTTGATCTCTCTCTACCTAGGTACTCTGTCCGGTCCATAGCATATGGATTTTTTGAAAAGTCAAACCTCACAAAGTTTGACCAGGTATGTGGAGAAAAACATTTACATCTGGAATGGGAAACATATATCATTAGATTCATCACAGGATGTAGTTTCATATTATATATACATCTTTGGTTTTGCATATATAAATGATTTTTTCTATAAACTTGGTCGAAGTTTCCAAAGTTTGACTTTTCAAAAATTTATAGGCACTACATTATCGAACGGAGGGAGTATCTCTTTCTCTCTCTCAACTCCCTCACGCACCACTCCAGTGTCTCGGGGCTCTTCTCTCTCTTTTTCAAACTTTCTATCTCCCTAGGTCACACATACACATATCTCGCTCGCACTAGATAGACCCATCTAACACTCTCTCTCCCTCGTTCTCTCTCTATCTCACACGCACGCACACGCCCCCCTAAGTACGATTATCTCTCACTCCATCACACGCACATGCACTTCCCCCTAGGTATGACCATCTCTCACTCCCCATCACAAACACACACATTGTCTCCTTCCCTCCCTAGCTAGGCATATCTCATTCTCTTCCGGGGTATCTTTCTATCGCACACACACCTTGTCTCTCGATCTCCCACCCATATAATCCCCACACGATCTCTAGGGGATCTCTCTATTACAAACACACCCTCTCTCCCTCCCCATGCCTCCATTTTCTCCATACGTCTCTCTCGACCTCGTCTCTCCCTTGTTTGCCAAACCTCTCTTGGCCACGTGCCAGGGGTCTCTCTCTCTCTCTCTCCGTTGCAAACAACCACACAATATATCTCCGTGTATCTCCTCACCTGGCATTCTCTCTCGGAGTTGCATGCGTGATATGTTTTCATAAGACACACACACTTTCTCTCTACTTTATCGTGTGTTGTCCCTTTGTCTTTCACACACACACACTCTCTCTCTTTTTGCACACTCACTCTTTCTCCTTCACACACACTTGATCTCTCTCTAGTCATGTACTCTCTCTGGTCCATAGCATATATACATTTATTGAAAAGTCAAACCTCACAAAGTTTGACTAGGTATATGTGGAGAAAAACATTTACATCTGGAGGGACAAACATACATCATTAGATTCATCACAAGATGTAGTTTCATATCATATATCTTAGGTATTGTAGATATAAGTAAATTTCTCTATAAACTTGGTCAAACTTTCAAAAGTATGACTTTTCAAAAATTTATAGGCACTACATTATCGAACGGATGGAGTACCTCTTTCTCTATCTCTACCTCTCACGGGCCTCCCCTCTCACTCGATCTCTCTTTACAGAGGGATTATACGGTCACTGGCTTAGCGTATAGCTCCGTATATAGTCTAGTTGACTGGTCAACCAGTCTACATGGTGCCTTGTCAGCTCGTGTTCTCTATGGGTGCGCGGGCCCATGTGGCAGTGGGTGAAATTAAATAAACTAGACGCCCATCTGCCACGGGGTGAAATAAACAAACTAGAAACTACTTGCGGTAGAACCCCGCACGCTACTAAATTGAGTGCACACTTCTTCCTCGTTAAAACAGTACTGTGGTACTCCCTCCGTTTCTTTTTAGTCTGCATATAAAATTTGGTCAAAGTCAAACTTCATAAACTTTGACTAACTTTATAGGAGAATATCAACATTCACAGTATGAAATCAATTTATTTAGATGCATCTTGAAATTAATTTTCATAGCATATAGCTTTAGTATTGTAAATGTTGATATCTTTTGATATAAAGTTGGTCAAACTTTGCATAGTTAGACTTTGACCAAATTTTATATGCGGACTAAAAAGAAACGGAGGGAGTACTAGATTAACACCTTCTTAGATGCCTCCACGGACACAAACTACGACAACGCACATACACCACTGCGCGGCATGCACGCAAGGACGCACTCGCGCACACCCAGCACACAATACACACCAGCACACGTGTACACCGGCGTCACCGCCGGTTGAGATGGAGGACGAGGCGGCCAACAAGCGGAGGCGGCCCGAGCCAAAACCGCATCCGGTGAGCCTGGACTTCATCAGCAGCCTCCCCGACGACATGCTGCTCGTCATCATCGCCCTCATCCCCACCAAATCTGCCGTGCGGACCACCCTTCTCTCCCGGCGGTGGCACCCCCTCTGGCGTTGTGTCCCCCTTAACCTCACCGTCGACGGCTGCCTCTGTGATGGGGATTGCAAACGAATGGCCGCAATCTTCAAGATCCTTGCATCGCACCCTGGGCTAACTAGACGCCTTGACATCCGCATGTTCAGTACCAACTGCATTGTCCAAGCCAAGTTCGACGAGTGGTTCTTATCCCCCGCACTAGATCAGCTCGAGGAGCTCAGGTTTGAAGGTGGACGATGTCGCTCCCTGCCGTTGTCCGCTGTCACGCCTAATATGCGGTCCAATCCCCAAGGAACTCGGAAGTTCCACTAAGGATAAAAGCGCATATCGAAGACGCTTCGCAAGGTGGATATCATTACAACATACCATGTACTGAATAGATGAGAATACCAGATAAAGGCTTACACTCGCCACAAGGTACATCAAAATACATCAAAACATCAATACAAAGCAATCATCATACAGAAGAGCAGGATCCGACTACGGATGAAATCAAACAAAAAAGAAGAACAACATCCACCCTGCTAATCCCAGGCTGCCAACCGGGAACCCATCCGATGATCGACGAAGAAGAAGAAGCAGAAGAAGAACTCCAAAAGCAAACATGCATCGCGCTCATGTCAAATCATCGCTTTACCTGTACCTGCACCTGTTGTTGTAGTAAACTGTGAGCCACGAGGACTCAGCAATCCCATTACCATGGGTATCAAGACTAGCAAAGCTTAATGGGTATGGAATGGATAAGTGGTGAGGTTGCAGCAAGCACTAAGCATTGTATGGTGGCTAACTTATGAGTACAGGAATAAGAAGAGTAACTACGCACAACGGTCGCAAACTAATAATGATCAAGAAGTGATCCTGAACACCTACTTACGAGTCAAACATAACCCCACCGTGTTCACTTCTTGGTTCAAACCTCACAAGAAGAGACGATCACGGTTACGCACACGGTTGGTGTATTTTAATTAAATTTAGTGTCAAGTCCTCTACAACCGGAGGTTATAAATTTCCAAGTCGCCACATAACCGCGGGCACGGCTTCGCAAAAGATTTAACCCTACAGGGGTGCTCCAAGTAGTCCATTATAAATTATCACACGCATCCGATGGAATATCCTCACACCATGATAACACGATGCTTAAGATAAGGAATCCCGGTGGACAAGCCACTCGTAAAAGGTAAAACTAAACCAGCAAGACCTCCCAGCGTGTCGACGATCCCGATAGGAGCCACGTATCTCGTTCTCAGGACACGACCGGATCGTCCAAACTTCCGGTAGGCCAATACCAGAGTTGCCCCTGGCGGCCACCGACGGTTGACAGGTTTGGACCAACACTGATGAGGAGCACTGGCTTGGGTTGTTGATTAATTATCCACGGGGTCCGGAAAGTCCCTATGCAAATTTTAGTTGTTATTAGGCAAATGGTAAAACCAATGTTGGGCCTTGCTGGAGAAGTTTATCCTAAAACGAATGATCAGGGGGGTTCCCATATGCCCTACATGTGTTAGAAGCGCTCATCAAGGAACATAACACCGGTATTACGGAAACTAGGGTGGCATGAGTGGAACAAAACACCAGGCAAAAGGCCGAGCCTTCCACACACAACCAAGTATATAGATGCATTAATTAAATAAGAGGTATTGTGATATCCCATGATATCCATGTCCCAACATGGAACAACCTGCAACTACACCTGCAACTAGCAACGCTATAAGAGGGGCTAAGCAAAGCGGTAACATAGCCAAATAACGGTTTGCTGGGATGGTGGAAGGTTAGAGGCTGTATCATGGCATATGGGAGGCTGACAAACAAGTGGTAGGTAGCGAGACATAGCGATAGCATCGAGACAACTAGCAAGCAAAGATAGTAGTGATATCCAAGGTAATGTTCATCTTGCCTGATATCCCGCTAGGAAGAAGACCGAATCCATGAAGTAGTCGAACAAGCGTAGACGAACGAATCCTAACAACTCCGGAACGTAACCGAAACTATCGGGAAGAAGCACAACCGGAAAGAAGCAAACAACATGGTAAACACACAAGCAAAAACATGGCATGATGCACAATCAAGTATGATGCATGTCCGGTTAAAGAGGCATGTCATGGCAAGATGCAACAACCAAATACTACACATTAAGTGAAGCTCAATATGCAACGAGTTGCATATTGACGAAACTCCACAACAATTATTTAGTTCAATCCCGTTTATGCTACTCATCAATATTAAATGTTATTAAACATGGCAAGAGATGAAGCATAATAAATCTACCTATCTAGGCAATTTAAATGAGGCCGGAAATAACACAAAACAATTCCGAAAAATCCCCATATGTAAATTTCAAATTTGGTATTGTTCTGCCTAAAACACAATTTTAATGTTGTTAAACAGCAAAAGTAAGTGCACCATGTTAATCTACACATTTTTTATACCATTTACATATAAAGTTCATTTAATTCGGAGCTACGGTTATTTGGTTATGAAATAAATCATTTTAACAAGTCATTATGCAAATTAATGCAAACAACAATTTTAAACATTTTTAATTGTTATTATCATGATGCGGATGACATATTCAAGTTATATGCAATTTTTATGAAGATGTTGACATTAAGCATGATATGGAGCATTTGTCGCCATGGCGGAAAGAAATGGGTGCCACGGCGGCGAAAACGGAAATGGTGCCGCGGCAACATTCCGGTTCCAGTAACTCGTTCAAGATACCGGTGCAAAGGAGTAAGGGTGTGAATGTGCGGAACATGCAAGAGATGGTGGGGTGATCCCGGTTACCGGGTTCCCACTTGTTGGTGGCAAGGCAAACGAGGAACGTGCACGAAATAACGGGCATGGTGCAAATACGGGCATCTCATACATCACGCATGCATTCGTTTACGGCCGGTCGTCTCGGCGGTATACCTTCGAAACATGCATTTTCGGAGCAGATCAAGTACGGTGCGTAGTCGGTCGCGGTTCGTAGTGGAAGTAGTTGTACTCGTGCCGTGGTGGACGTAGTTGTTCATTTGACAGCCGTGTCGGATCCATGGCGACGGTAGTGTAGTACACGGGTTGCCGTGAGAAGTAGACTTTCACGTTTCGAAGAGGAACTTGACGAATCCGAGATCTTCGGAGGCCGTCGTGGTACTTGGTGATATCCGGGACGGTCTCGTGACTTGCCAGTCTCGACGAACCGTAGGGGTACTTGTGGTCCCAGGTCTTGGCGACGGTAGGCGCTCACTGGTCATCGTGGAACTTGGCGCATCCAAAGGGTACTTGACGGGTCCGGTCAGGTGGTGAGGCATCTTTGAACTTGGCGGTCTTAGCGGATCTGGCATGGGGAGACGCTGCCCACACGGACGAGGAAGCGCTCGTTCTGACCTCGAACGAGGACGAGGCAGGAGGCAGGGGTCCAGGCCGACGCAAGGAAAAACGGCTGGCGGCGTTGGACTTGGCTGGAACGGCGCGACGACGGGGCTTGGGCGCGGGGCTGCAGGGCCGGGATGGTGCGGTGGAGGTCCGGCGAAGTAGGGATGGTGGCGCACAGATCTGAACCAGCCCGGGACCGGCAATGACGAGCTTGTACGGCAACGCCATGCAACGATGACAGCGGCAGGAGAAGAAGAACGTGGCTTGGAGGTCGTGGACGGCGCGGAGATGGCGGGGATGGACGGATCTGGCCATGGGGATGGCGTGGAGGTAACCCGCGGCGGCAGGTGAGGCAGCGGCCGATGGATTTGGAGCTCGGCGCCAGGGCTCGGGCTCGGCCATGGAGGTTGCGGCTGCGTTGGTCGCCGGGCAGAGGACGGCAGAGCACAGCGAGGAGGCCGGGAACGGGCAGGTTGGTTGCGGGGGAGTTCCTGGACGCGGGAACCGGTAGCGGCGCTGGAGCTTGCTGGATGGGGCGGGCTCGCGCGGCGGCGCCATGGCCGACCTGAAGCAGAGAGGGAGAGAGAGAACTGCGTGAGAGGGAGAGAAACTGAGGGAGGAAGGAGAAACGGGGGAGGAAGGAGGGGGGGGTCCTGCTGGCTCCGGTCGCCGACGGCAGGTCTCGCCGGAGCTGCTGGTGGTGGACGGCAGGGACGGCACGAGGCCGCGGCTGGCTTGAGAGGCGCCATGGGGATCGGGGGTGTTCGTGAGCAGGGAGGAGCAGAGGAGAGGGTGAGGGGATCGGGCGCGATGCGTCCGCATCTCTCTGCTAGCGGCGCAAGGGAGAAGGGGATCGAGAGGTGAGGGAGAGGCTGCTCGATCGCTAGGGTTATAGGGCGCCGGCTGGGCTTAGTGGGCTGGCTGGCTGGGCCCTCCCTTGTCCCTCATCTATCTCCATTCACAGAAAATGGCAAAAAAGAAAAGGAGAGGAAAGAAGAGTTGGAGAAAGAATTTGTGCAGGAGGCCAATTTTCCTGGACTCACAAAAATGAGGTTGATCCCAGAAAATTAGAAATGAGCATGCGGGAGAAGTTTGAATTTAAACTCATTTGAATTTAATTCAAATGGGTTTGAATAGGAAGTGGGTGTGGAAGGTCCAAAAATGTTGAGAATTTTGGAGGAGCCTCGATAAATGGAAAATGAATTTTTGGGGAAGCTTGGAGAACAAACTTGAAGCAGAGAAGGCATGAGATTTATTTTGCAAGTGTGTTATGGTGATCCCAAATTAATGGAATATTTATTATAGCTCCCTAAAATATTGGAAGGATATGTTATAAAGAGAAATCACCATGTGAATTCCCTCAATTTAAATAGATCAAAGGATCTATGCAATTTATTTTGATGAGTTGCAAAATTTTAATGACATGATGGCATGATGACATGATGCAATGCAAAATAAAATAAAATAGCTCAAACAATAAAATAATAATAATAACGGAAGGAATTGGTCTCGGGGTGTCACAACACTCCCCCACTTACAAGAGATCTCGCCCCGAGATCTTAGGAATGTGAAGAGGAAGAGGTAAAACTAAGTTGCTTCTTTGACAAACGAGTGAAACCAAAGAACCTTGAGAGGTTGAAAAAAACTTGAAGAAATGACACGACGGAGATAAACGAAATTGAAAACTCTCCATTAGACAAGAGGAACAAGGAGTACAACAAAACCAATAGCTCAAGGGACAAGATAGTGTACGAAACCACTCCAGTTAAAACGGGATGGACAAGGAATAAGGAAGAAAGAATTTGGACAGCCCTCCGGTTGAAAAGAGAAGGAATATAACATGAACTTGACAAGATGGGATGATACTTGACGAGAGCAACAACACAAAAGGCTCCAGAACAAAAGAAAGAGTGGATTGAAGGAACGGAAAGAGAATAACATCTTCTACCACCAAGAAGTAAAAAGAGCAAGCTTACGAGGAATGGTAGCACGGAGTTGTTGAAAGAATCAACAAGCAAAATATATGCTTGCAATGGCCATATGGAAACATCTCAAAATTATGAGGTGACAACCGGCCACTAACGGAAACAACTGATTGCTTGAGATCTCGAAGAGATGAAAACCTCTTTCACCGAGAAGAGAAGGAGAAACTTGGAACATTGATAAGCACCATAATAGCAACAATCCTGAGGATAGGCTTTAGGTGAAATCTATACCAAGATAATTCCAACGAAGAAAAGGATGGATTGAAAAGATCTCATGAGCAAAGAAAAGTTGTCAACCCATCATCTTCTCTTAGTGACTCCTCATGAATCAAGAATGATATATGACAACCTCAAAACATAAGGGGAAGGAATTGCACTTCGGATGCAAGATTAAGAATGCTTGAGCTCATTGAAGAGCACTTCAAGAATGAATTAAATCCTTGACAAACCACCATGAAGAACTCCGGTAAACAAAAGGATGATGGAAACGAAGGTTGAAAAGAACAAGATGAATCTAGCAATGATTTATATGGAGCTTCGTGACGAGATAACCGAGAAAACTTGGAACTCCAGAGAAAGATGAACAACTTGGAACCGACAAATTGATATCATGAACGAACTCCGAAAGAAGGAATTAAATCACCTCGATGAAATAAGAATAAGAATTACGTTATGCTTATCCCTCATCAACTTAAATTGATGAAAAGCAATGGATTTTGCATACTACTTATTATTTTGAAATGGATTGAGCAGAGATATAGCGCAAACTTGGGAAGTCCTTCAACGAACCACCGGTAGGATTTAAAAAGAACGAATGAATTGATACGATACAAAGGAAGAGGAATGTTGAACGAACCACCGTAAGAATTGAAAACGAACAAAGAAAAAGAGAATGAATAGCTGGCAAGAGTTAGAAAACGAATGAAGATACATGAGGGAATTTAGATACAAGAGAACGAAGAGATCACGAGCTAATTAAAGAATACTTGAACGAAGCACCGGAAGAATTTGAGAATGAGAGATAAACGTTGAGAATGAAGAATTCTTCTGAAATGATAGTCTTCAGATGATCAAAATGGAAAGAACTCATGACATGCTTCGGATGGGTATGGAAAGAATTTCTCACGATCGAAACAATTTGAGAGGATAGCAACAAGCTTGAACCATGATTTTTCAAGAGAACGGATATGATTTACGAGAAACTCTTCTTCGGTCTTCAAAGCTGAGAGTGACGATGAGAACCACCATGAAGAAATTTTTTTAGATACTCCGGATTAATGAAAAGAGAGAAGGTTGAGCCAAAGAGGAAAATAATTTGAAAGCTATCTTGGAGAGGGCAATTGACTGATAAAATCCATTCTTACGTCAAGCTTTGAAAGAATTTGAGAATAACTCCGGAAAATTAGATGAGCCAGGTAAGATCCTGGGAAAAGACCTGTGGGTTATGGGCCCACTCAAAAGAAACACCGTTGGAAACGATTGCTTGAAAAAGAGATTGCGCCGGTTAGATTTAAATGGCTTGAATGAAATAAAAACCTCAAAATAGAACGAACGGGTCTTGAATGGAAACACGAATCTTCTGAGATATCTTCAGCACTCCGGAGAAGAAATAGAGAGAGGTGAATATCCACGAGATTCTTGGATAAGAATTTCCAACATGGGAAAATATTTGAATAAAAGAAAAGGACAAGATGACCAACGAAATCTTGAATTTAGACCACCGGAGAAGAAAACGAGAACGAAGAATATTGAACCTGTAGCTCTTGAGCATCTTCATGAGAATCACAGGTTAAGAACATTGAAGGAAAAGAATGGAGAGACTTCTCATGAATAAAATGGATACTTGATTTGAGATCTCTGACTCCTTGAAGAAAAAGGGTGGGAGGGTGGGAAAAATAAAGACAACTTAGGATGGATGAAATGAACTCCATTGAGAAAACTGAGAATTGATCTTGCAAATGTTGAAAGGATCAGATCAACTTGCTGAGAAGCACGTCTGTTGAAAAGAATTGACATAAAAATCTCGAACGATTAAAGGATTAGCACTCCCATAAAAATATGAGAACACCGCTTAGGAAAGGTATGGAATCCACACTTGACTTCGAAGCAACTCGAATACCTCAACGAAAACAAAACAACGGTTTGGCTTGCAGAATAAGCCGGAACAAACATATGATAGAGATTTCGTCCGAAATTTTCGTGGTGGGGCCCACATGGGCTCGATCGTACAACGACCATCAAGTACATTGCTGCCCTTGAAATACGAAGCATCCCCGAGCCGTAGCAAAGCTACAAGGGCTCTTTAAGACACCACGAGACCACTGTAAAAACGACCGTGAGCAGGCGGACCACTAGACATCGAACCCCAATCTCATATCATGCATCTGTCGGAAAGATATCCTAGGTAACTACTTGAATTCCCACCTAAGAACTCCCAAAACTTCTTGGTTATGCGATCAGGTTACTGGTCCAGGAATCTACTCATATCAAACAACAACCTAATCAGCTGCAACTGCATCCGCAACCCTTAACACACAACCGAGAAACTTCGCAAATTCGTCTACCTCAGACCTTCAAAAACACTGCGATACTAGTCACGGTGGATCATCCGAGCTATCTCCTCCAGTACTAGGGAAAAGTCACGGCACTATTTGCCACCACAAAAAGTATAGAAGTGTTTCGATGTCGGCGTCCTATGGTATTCGGGAACTGGAACGATGGCGAATGTGACAAGAACACCTTGGAGATCAACTCCCCGGGTCCAATCCGTACGGTCAGGAGGCACCAAGAACAGAATTCTGTCACACCGATATCACAACGATTCCAAAAATACCCGCGTGATCCAAAAAAAATTTGAGTGAGAAGAGTAGTAGAATCAAAACACCTACGTCACAATTCCTCACCAGAGCGAAGAAGGGGATAAGGAGTAAAAAGAATTCCTACTCTCCGATATATAACTAGACTCAAAATAGTTTTTCTTTTCTTGACTCGTCAACGGTTCGATCAATCAAGGGGGCTCCTACGGTCGGTAGAGGCTTTGATACCAAGTTGTCACGCCCAATATGCGGTCCTATCCCCAAGGAACTCGGAAGTTCCACTAAGGATAGAAGCGCATACCGAAGACGCTTCGCAAGGTGGATATCATTACAACATACCATGTGCTGAATAGATGAGAATACCAGATAAAGGCTTACACTCGCCACAAGGTACAGCAGAATACATCAAAACATCAATACAAAGCAATCATCATACAGAAGAGCAGGATCCGACTACAGATGAAATCAAACGAAAAAGAAGAACGACATCCACCCTGCTAATCCCAGGCTGCCAACCGGGAACCCATCCTATGATCGACGAAGAAGAAGAAGCAGAAGAAGAACTCCAAAAGCAAACATGCATCGCGCTCATGTCAAATCATCGCTTTACCTGTACCTGCACCTGTTGTTGTAGTAAACTGTGAGCCACGAGGACTCAGCAATCCCATTACCATGGGTATCAAGACTAGCAAAGCTTAATGGGTATGGAATGGATAAGTGGTGAGGTTGCAGCATGCACTAAGCATTGTATGGTGGCTAACTTACGAGTACAGGAATAAGAAGAGTAACTACGCATAACGGTCACAAACTAATAATGATCAAGAAGTGATCCTGAACACCTACTTACGAGTCAAACATAACCCCACCGTGTTCACTTCTTGGTTTAAACCTCACAAGAAGAGACGATCACGGTTACGTACACGGTTGGTGTATTTTAATTAAATTTAGTGTCAAGTCCTCTACAACCGGAGGTTATAAATTTCCAAGTCGCCACATAACCGCGGGCACGGCTTCGCGAAAGATTTAACCCTGCAGGGGTGCTCCAAGTAGTCCATTATAAATTACCACACGAATGCGATGGAATATCCTCACACCATGATAACACGATGCTTACGATAAGGAATCCCGGTGGACAAGCCACTTGTAAAAGGTAAAACTAAACCAGCAAGACCTCCCGGCGTGTCGACGATGCCCATAGGAGCCGCGTATCTCGTTCTCAGGACACGACCGGATCGTCCAAACTTCTGGTAGGCTAATTCCAGAGTTGCCCCTGGCGGCCACCGCGGGTTGACAGGTTTGGACCAACACTCATGAGGAGCACTAACCCGGGTTGTTGATTAATTATCCACGGGGTCCGGAAAGTCCCTATGCAAAATTGTAGTTGTTATTAGGCAAATGGTAAAACCAATGTTGGGCCTTGCTGGAGAAGTTTATCCTAAAACGAATGATCAGGGGGGTTCCCATATGCCCCACATGTGTTAGAAGCGCTCATCAAGGAACATAACACCGGTATTACGGAAACTAGGGTGGCATGAGTGGAACAAAACACCAGGCAAAAGGCAGAGCCTTTCACACACAACCAAGTATATAGATGCATTAATTAAATAAGAGATATTGTGATATCCCATGATATCCATGTCCCAACATGGAACAACCTGCAACTGCACCTGCAACTAGCAATGCTATAAGAGGGGCTGAGCAAAGCGGTAACATAGCCAAATAACGGTTTGATGGGATGGTGGAAGGTTAGAGGCTGTATCATGGCATATGGGAGGCTGACAAACAAGTGGTAGGTAGCGAGACATAGCGATAGCATTGAGACAACTAGCAAGCAAAGATAGTAGTGATATCCAAGGTAATGTTCATCTTGCCTGAAATCCTGCTGGGAAGAAGACCGAATCCATGAAGTAGTTGAACAAGCGTAGACGAACGAATCCTCACAACACCGGAACGTAACCGGAACTATCGGGAAGAAGCACAACCGGAAAGAAGCAAACAACATGGTAAACACACAAGCATGAACATGGCATGATGCACAATCAAGTATGATGCATGTCCGGTTAAAGAGGCATGTCATGGCAAGATGCAACAACCAAATACTACACATTAAGTGAAGCTCAATATGCAACGAGTTGCATATTGACGAAACTCCACAACAATTATTTAATTCTATCCCGTTTATGCTACCCATCAATATTAAATGTTGTTACACATGGCAAGAGATGAAGCATAATTAATCTACCTATCTAGGCAATTTAAATGAGGCCGGAAATAACACAAAACAATTCCGAAAAATCCTCATATGTAATTTTCGAATTTGGTACTGTTCTGCCTAAAACACAATTTTAATGTTGTTAAACAACAAAAGTAAGTGCACCATGTTAATTTACACATTTTTCTAGACCATTTACATATAAAGTTCATTTAATTCGGAGCTACGATTATTTGGTTATGAAATAAATCATTTTAACATGTCATTATGCAAATTAATGCAAACAACAATTTTAAACATTTTTAACTGTTATTATCATGATGCGGATGACATATTCAAGTTATATGCAATTTTTATGAAGATGTTGACATTAAGCACGATATGGAGCATTTGTCGCCATGGCGGAAAGAAATGGGTGCCACGGCGGCGAAAACGGAAATGGTGCCGCGGCAACATTCCGGTTCCAGTAACTCGTTCAAGATACCGGTGCAAAGGAGTAAGGGTGCGAATGTGCGGAACATGCAAGAGATGGTGGGGTGATCCCGGTTACCGGGTTCCCACTTGTTGGTGGCAAGGCAAACGAGGAACGTGCACGAAATAACGGGCATGGTGCAAATACGGGCATCTCATACATCACGCATGCATTCGTTTACGGCCGGTCGTCTCGGCGGTATACCTTCGGAACATGCATTTTCGGAGCAGATCAAATACGGTGCGTAGTCGGTCACGGTTCATAGTGGAAGTAGTTGTACTCGTGCCGTGGTGGACGTAGTTGTTCATTTGACGCCCGTGTCGGATCCATGGCGACGGTAGTAGTACACGGGTTGCCGTGAGAAGTAGACGTTCACGTTTCGAAGAGGAACTTGACGAATCCAAGATCTTCGGAGGCCGTCGTGGTACTTGGCGATATCCGGGACGGTCTCGTGACTTGCCAGTCTCGACGAACCGTAGGGGTACTTGTGGTCCCAGGTCTTGGCGACGGTAGACGCTCACTGGTCGTCTTGGAACTTGGCGCATCCAAAGGGTACTTGACGGGTCCGGTCAGGTGGTGAGGCATTTTTGAACTTGGCGGTCTTAGCGGATCTGGCACGGGGAGACACTGCCCACACGGATGAGGAAGTGCTCATTCTGACCTCGAACGAGGACGAGGCAGGAGGCAGGGGTCCAGGCCGACGCAGGGAAAAACGGCTGGCGGCGCTGGACTTGGCTGGAACGGCGCGATGACGGTGCTTGGGCGCGGGGCTGCAGGGCCGGGACGGTGCGGTGGAGGTCCAGCAAAGTAGGGATGGCGGCGCACAGATCTGAACCAGCCCGGGGCCGGCGACGACAAGCTTGTACGGCAACGCCATGCAACGACGACAGCGGCAGTAGAAGAAGAGCGTGGCTTGGAGGTCGTGGACGGCACGGAGATGGCGGGGATGGACGGATCTGGCCATGGGGATGGCGTGGAGGTAACCTGCGGCGGCAGGTGAGGCAGCGACTGATGGATTTGGAGCTCGGCGCCGGGGCTCGGGCTCGGCCATGGAGGTTGCGGCTGCGTTGGTCGCCGGGCAGAGGATGGCACAACACAGCAAGGAGGCCGGGAACGGGTAGATTGGTTGCAGGGGAGGTCCTGGACGCCGGAACCGGTGGCGGCGCTGGAGCTTGCTGGACGGGGCGGGCTGGCGCGGCGGCGCCATGGCTGACCTGAAGCAGAGAGGGAGAGAGAGAACTGCGTGAGAGGGAGAGAAACTGAGGGAGGAAGGAGAAACGGGGGAGGAAGGAGAGGGGTCCTGCTGGCTCCGGTCGCCGACGGCAGGGCTCGCCGGAGCTGCTGGTGGTGGACGGCAGGGACGGCACGAGGCCGCGGCTGGCTTGAGAGGCGCCATGGGGATCGGGGGTGTTCGTGAGCAGGGAGGAGCAGAGGATAGGGTAAGGGGATCGGGCGCGATGCGTCCGCATCTCTCTGCTGGCGGTGCAAGGGAGAAGGGGATCGAGAGGTGAGGGAGAGGCAGCTCGATCGCTAGGGTTATAGGGCGCCGACTGGGCTTAGTGGGCTGGCTGGGCCCTCCCTTGTTCCTCATCTATCTCCATTCACAGAAAATGGCAAGAAAGAAAAGGAGAGGAAAGAAGATCTGGAGAAAGAATTTGTGCAGGAGGCCAATTTTCCTGGACTCACAAAAATGAGGTTGATCCAAGAAAATTAGAAATGAGCATGCGGGAGAAGTTTGAATTCAAACTCATTTGAATTTAATTCAAATGGGTTTGAATAGGAAGTGGGTGTGGAAGGTCCAAAAATGTTGAGAATTTTGGAGGAGCCTCGATAAATGGAAAATGAATTTTTGGGGAAACTTGGAGAACAAACTTGAAGCAGAGAAGGAATGAGACTTATTTTGCAAGTGTGTTATGGTGATCCCAAATTAATGGAATATTTATTATAGCTCCCTAAAATATTGGAAGGATATGTTAATAAGAGAAATCACCATGTGAATTCCCTCAATTTAAATAGATCAAAGGATCTATGCAATTTATTTAGATGAGTTGCAAAATTTTAATGACATGATGGCATGATGACATGATGCAATGCAAAATAAAATAAAATAGCTCAAACAATAAAATAATAATAATAACAGAAGGAATCGGTCTCGGGGTGTCACATCCGTGCTCCGCCATGCGCCAACTCTGCGCCGCACCAGGTTCAACTCCTGCTATTTTCCCCAGATTGATGCCGCGCCCGCTCTTCTTCTCCCTCAACTCAAGCAGCTCATCCTCTTCGACATTGGTATCTCGATGGAGGCTATGGAGCGGCTGCTCCGCGGCTGTACAACGCTCGAGTACCTTTGTCTTCAATAGATCCACGGGTTCATTAGCCTCCACATCGCCTCGACGAATCTCCGATGGATTTATGTGTCTTGCTGGCTCCGCAACAGGACATTACTTGGGAATAGATCAATTGAGCTATTTCACGATATGGTCATTGAGAATGCGCCTTTCCTTGAGAGATTGCTTGTATCTGATCTAGAAGGTCCAACAAAAATTAGGGTCATTGACACACCGAAATTGACAGCGTTGGACTACTCGTCTGCCAAATTCTCTGAACTTGTTATTGGATCCATAACTGTTCATGTACAACACTCTTCTTCTTCCTCCTCTTCTTCTTGAAATTCACATTTTAATTTTTTTCTTGATGTATGTTCGACTGTCATCCAGAAAATGATTCCCACAAGCTTGACCCAGTCTGTGCGCACAGTGAAGATTTTGGCAATAAAATCTATCGGCCCCAATCTGGATCAGGTTGTTGGATTCCTTAGATGCTTTCCGTGCACGGAGAAGCTACTCATCGAGGTGAAACTCCTTTCTTATTAAATGTGAACCACAACGGAGCTCAATTTTTTTGTAGTGTTCAAAACTGCATCTAGGCACTATACTGAAAGAAATGTTTTTAGTATTTTTTCTCACGTGATCACCTGCATCGTTTTTTTGTTCTTGTAGCCAAGGCTAGTCATAGTGGGAAGTAACTTTATTCTAATAGCAAGTACTACCTCCGTCCTGGTTTACTAGTCCCCTTCGTATTTTGGAGTATGAAATTTTGACCATAGATTTAACTAATGAAATGTTAATGCATGTCACTAAAAATTATATCTTTGAATTCGTATTTGAACATAATTTCCAATGGTATAATTTTTGTGACATGCAGGTCAAAATTTTACACTAAATACGAAGGGGACCTATAAACCAAGACAGACGTAAAGTGAGTAAATGACAGGAAAGAGAGAGAGAGAGAGAGAGAGAGAGAGAGAGAGAGAGTGAAAATTATCACTAGCCTTACAGCCAACCCTATTGTATGAGTGAATGATATTGGTAGCTCTTGATGACACGACAATCTTATACGGAGTATATCCAGCTCCTCTAATATGTTCTCTTCTTTGCAGATAAAAAAAGACCCGAAAGTGAAAAATGTGCTATAATATAACAACCTCATCAAATGCCTTGATCTCCATCTTACAGAAATTGATTTGATCGACTACCGAGGCACCACATCCGAGATTAAATTGGCCAGGTTCTTGTTTCTGAAGGCAAGTGTGCTCAAGGTAATGAGGTTTGGCATTCTTTGGTGCAACAATGAATGGTGTGCTGATCACCCCAAGCGTCTAAAGCTGAATGACAAAGGCTCTGCAGAAGCTGAATTTGTTTTTGAAAGATCAAGTGCTGATAGACGCGCAAGTTTATTTGCCGATTAGTGACTTGTCAAGGGCGGTGGATTTTAGTTTGTATGGTAATGCTGCATCCACATAAAGTAACGAAACTTCTTACGTAAACTTCCTAATAATTCCTTCTTCCTAGGTGTAGCATTACTACTAGCATTTGTAATATCAGTTTGAACCTTGTAAAATTACGACTATCCAGCCTGTGGTAGTACGTTATGATTATGTTCGCGTGCATAGGTGCTGCAACGATGTAACCAATATACCCATTGCAATATATTATTCAAACTAGTGGCAACGCACGGGAAAATATCTAGAACACGACTTGTTGTAAGCAGGGTAGCTTTACAGCCTTGATGATAGTGACTGCACACGGTGAGGCTGACTTTGCTAACCTGAACACGCCGCCTGCACTCCGGTGTCATCTCCGGCGCAGGGTCTTGTCACTTCACTATGAGGAGCAACACGTAATAATTTGACCAACGGGTAGTAATTTGGTACTAGTACTACAACTCCCTCCGTCTGGATTTAGTAGTACTACCACCTCCGTTTGGATTTAGCATTTGACTAACAATATATAGTAATACATGTCACAAAAAATATACTACTACTCCCTCCGTAAATAATACTACATGGAGTATTGTTTTATTCGTATTTGAGTGTAGTTTTTTTTTGACGGGGCGTATTTGAGTGTAGTTTCCGATGATATTATACACTCTCCCTTCCGGTCGAGGGCTCAAATATGAAATCTCATCAACCACACTAGTAGTACTTGCACCGCATTCGCCCCGCATTAATTGCGCCAGCTTCCAACATAATTGCACGCAGAATTTACCTCAATCTTCTCGTAACTATGCGCGCATGCAGCGAGACAGGGAGCAGTTCGTGCATGCGGAGCGGGATTTGAGGCAGCAGCAGGCATGTGATACTCTGCAAACGCAAGGGCAATTATCTCAAAAAAAAAACAGACTGAGTCAACCCTTGGTATGCGCGCTCGACCTTAGGCGCAGAGAAAAAAGGACCGGCGGGAGTACTACTAAGGAGCGAGGAGTAGATAGGCAACGCACACATGAATCCAAACGCAGTCTGCACTTCTCATATAAAGGCTCCCCACCAATCCAATCCATCTACGAAATCCTACGCACCTACACACCCTAACCAAGGGCAAGAGTGATCACTCCAATCGCAAGATCAATTGAACAGAAGCTAGAGCCATGGAGGCGATGAGCGCGAGCATGAGCAGGCTGTGCCAGATGGTCCATGACGCCGGCCTGCGGCCCGACACCGAGGAACGTCTCTAGGTCGTGCTTGAGGCCGCCAGGGCAAGAGGCCTCTTCGACGACAACTTCAATCCCCTTGTTCGACGAGGCCCTCGTCGGCTTCCTCGACAAGTTCATCGTCGTCAAGAAGCTCGCGGACGACCTTGACGTATGCTTCCAGCCCACGCGCCCAGGCTTTGCGATGCCCGCCACCCTCACCGGCCTCTATGGTGACAACCTCTTTGACGCACTGGTGGCCCTGTGACTGCCCGCCGTCGCGCCGGAGAATGTCCACCTCGAGGTCGCGCTCACCGCATAGCGCCTCGCCCAGCAAGACACCGTCAACATAATGACCCGCGTCTACGACGAAATCGTCCACAAGGACCACTACATGCCAGAGGAGGACGATAGGACGGTGGCCTTCTTGGACTGCAGAGCAACCTTGGACGGCATTATTCAGAAGCACGTTGACCTCGCCACCAACGTCGCTGCTCCTCACCCGTCGGTTGGTGGCCCGGCACACTAGGGCTAGAGGATGTCGTTTATGGATACGTATGCATATTAATATTGACCTGTAAATTATGGGCTGACATACGTACTAGAGAATATATATAGCTCGTTGCAATGCTCAGGCAATTATGTACTAGTATTGCGCTAGAAAATATTTGGCCGCGTGGCACCACCCACTCTGATAAACAACCCAGGAGGGAAGGAGGGTTCATTGGTCTTGCGTCCCACAAGTAGTACGTGCAAAAGCTTGGCTCTACGTGCAATAAATCCTTGTCCTAGGGGACGGAGTACTACTAACGTCTTATCGCCCAATAAACAAATCAAATGTCTCACTTGTGCACATGCAAGAAAGTGGAGAAGGCCAGATGGTTAGGTTATAGGAGTAGTACTTATTTTTTTTATTTTTTTTAGTCAAGGAGGATCACCCCTGCCCTCTAGAAGCCTCCAAACTTTGCAAGATTTTCCCGAGTACAACTACCAATGTCTGGATTATTAGTCTCATCTTATTTTGGGTCAACGATGGACAAACATACTACTCCTACTACTCCAATGACATTACTACGTAGTAGGAGTATTTGAGTAGCATGTCACACATTTTTTTTGTTGGATTCGTATTTGAATATGTTTTCCAATGACATTATATTGGTCACACAATTTTATTAGTTAGATTAAGGGCCAAAATATGACACAAAATACAAGGGGGACTAGTAAACGAGTACGGTTTCCGGGACGGCTTGAATGCAAATAAAGTATAGAGGGTAGCGGTTCCCGATGAACGGCCATTGATGTTTATCCTCCTTCAATTCGCATGCTGAGGGAAATAGTACTACTAAATGGGAGAAGCGGCATGCAGCCAGAAACCCAGCACCATGGGCGTGTTTGGTTGGGTCGCTCGCAAGTTTCATTTGGCCTCGTGTAACCACCATTGCATCGCGTCGTCGTGGCCTTGATTATTGCTGTATTGCATTCTCATTCCAGCTGATAAAGACGTGTGTGATCCCTTGCTCACCTTTTGCATGATGGCTTATAATAAGTGTTACACTTCACAACTTCAAAACGAGAAACTGGATCACGTACAGTCCCGTTCGCGTCGCACCCCAGACGGTCATTCCGGCCCTCCGCTCAACGCACAGTGGCTAGGCATCTCACTTACATGTGGGACCGCATACAAGGAAAGCGATGATGGCCGAAATTGGCAAAACTCCCCCGCTTATCGTGCGGGAAAAGACCAGCGCTAGCATTTTTAATCGTTATTTCTGATTTTTGAGGGAAAATCGTTATTTCTATCTATCGGTCGCGCCAAGGAGCAGAACCAAATGTTACAACTTAGAAGGTCAAAAGGAAAAGCCTGCCGTGTTCATGTTGCACCCCCACACGAATGGTGCGGCATGGTGCTCAAAGGGGAACACGCGATGTCTTGCATTTTCACTTACAAGTGGGACCGCAGTTGAGTAAACCGACTATCGGCAAACCCCCACCCCGCCCGACCGCAGTTGAGAGAAACGAGGAGGGAGAAGAGATAGCTGTAGCACGGACTCCAAGAAATGTAGTGTCAGATGGGACTCATGGTGGTGGCATGTGCCGTACTCCTGGACGTGAATGCTTGTTCTGGCCCATGCCACCCCACTATATCGAGGTGCTGGTTACATAGAGCGAGGCTAGAGCGAGCACATTAGTAGTATCTCTCCTGGACTACGGTACCACTAGTAGTAGTAGTAGTACTAGTTTTATTAACATATGGCCCACCTCACACTGTCGCCAAATTTTCTGGAGTTCGTGCTCGGCCCTCCTCTCTCTCTCCTCAGCCGGCAAGCAGACGCGCGGAGTGTGCCCATCGTCGGTTTGCTCACATTCGGTCCCACATGTCAATGAAAACGCAAGACGACGCACATTCGCTGGGTGATCGGCGTGCCTGACCCACCATGTGCAGTGCGACGCGACAGGTTGGAGGTTTAGGAAGATGATCCCGCCGTCCATTTTTCATCCAACGGCCCAAGCCAAATTGACTGGCCACAAAAAATATTCAGGCGACTGTCATCTAGCCACGCCAAAAAATATTTAGGTGACCAATCATAAATTTAGTAAGTTTATAACATGCATATGCAAATATGCCATTTATTACATACAACAAGTCAGCAACGCACAACCACAACGAGGATACATTCTAAATACTAAAGTTTTTATCACACAACAAATAACAAGCAATGAAATGAACTTTAGTTCAACCAATCCTCGGTGTTGGAAACGCTTGCTTTGAACCATAAGTGAACCTCTGGGTAGGGCCAGCTATTGTCAACATCGAGAGCAACGCAAGACCCACCATCCAGGCTGAAGCGACCTATATTAGGAGTATGAAAATTATGATAGCCAGCGTAGGGAATTATACCAATGTGTGAGGTATAGATACAATTGCTTCTCATAAATGGTAACGTTGTGCAAACAGCTGCCGGATCGCCTTTCACCATAATTGGATAGTTTAGTCCAAGGAAAAGCGAGTATTCTCCAAGACTATCAATATTGAACCAGGGAGAAGGTTCTGGCACTAGCACACTAGTATCCATTCCGAATACCCTGCAACAGATGTTGGAACGGGTCCGGAGACAACTGCGACCATGGTAGACAACACATGCTTCCTCTGTAACATCACCAGTGCCCTGTATACAGACAAGAAGAGGTGATCCATCGGAATAAGTAGCTAGGCGCCACTGAGTAGGTAGGTACCGCGCATCTTCATGCTCGTGATCATCACCATCGTCATCTCCCCCTTGGTTATAAAAGCTTCCAAGTATCGGTGGGGGGATGTTGACAGGACCTTGGAAACACAAGAAGGTTAATTAGTACGGGACCCCGCAAAAAAAGGTTAATTAGTACGGGGATAACTGGCATGCAAGGTGAATGAAACAATTATAATTATGGTGGAAGACAAACAACGTACCGAAACAATCAGGATCCCATGCAAAAACAGTGCCAGAAGTGGTGGCAGAAAACACAAGACGATCGTATTGAATTGCATCACAGTACACATGCGTGTCCAGAAACTGGTTTTCAAGCAATATCCATTGAGGCACAGAAGTAAGGACAGCAACAAGCTTGTCGAAGACAGCGATAACACAATAGTTCCTATAACTCCAAGAGCGATTGGGAACTCGACAAATTGCTATCTTCTGTAGACGACAGTCACGACAATCGTATTTGAACATACGTAGAGTATCGGTGTGCTCAACCTTAGGGCAGTCTGAGATTTTTGGAAGTGGAATCCGGTGACGAGTGTACACATTCACAAGCTCCCACTCGCAGTTGTCCCCAATATAAACAACCCAATCTCCATTTGCGCCTGCCCAGGCCTTATGCCGAAGCGATGGCATCTTAACATCACATGGATCATTATTGTCAAGTGGCATCAACTTGCACAAGGCGAGCCTTCCGTCGTCCCCGCGCCAGCGAGCAGGGTCATAGCGAAGAAGATAGGGGAGATCAAACCGCGCTTGAACCCTTGGGTTGTTTGTAATGATCTTATTTGTTGAGTCAAGAATGTTCTTGAATGAAACTGCCATTCTAGCCGCGGTGATGACGTCGCCCGATCAATGATTTCATCCACCGCATCATCTGTCGGATTGGGGCATGAATAACGGGGTCGGGTCCTGCTACGTCCATCCATCGAGAAGACGAACAATGGCAGAAGGAAGAGTCAATGCAAATGGAGGGAGGAAGAGCATGTGACAGTAGTTCAAACTCCCAAATCGAGAGGGAAAGGGGAAGAGGCAGTGGACGGTTGCCATGGTACAAGAAGAGACGAGTGGGGAGCGGACGGTTGCCACGGTAGAGGAAGAGGCGACCCGGCCTACACGTCCGTTCGGAAATTATACAAAAGGACTCGTTGTCTTCTCACTGACATGTTGGAACGGGACCCTCTCCAGATCTAAAAAAAAGACGGCGGTGGCCTAGCGATAGCGTTTTTAATTGTTATTTCTAATTTTTGAGGGAAAATCGTTATATTTGTATCTATCGGTCGCGCCAAGGAGCAGAACCAAATGTTACAACTTACAAGTTCAAAAGGACCCCCACACGGTTCGCGTCGTACCCCCTCACGGTTGGTCTGGCACGCCGCTCAAGGGGGAACGCTTGCTGTCTTGCATTTTGACTAACAAGTGGGACCGCAGTTCAGCAAACCGACTATCGTCAAACCAACTTGTCCATGCTCCCATGATACCGGCTTCTGAGAGCCCTTGGATCTGAGATCGAACGCTCGCATGCCGAGATTCTAGACCTGTGCGTAAATATTGGATCCTAGTGGGCCTATTTTGCAAACTTGTAGGAGCTCAGCATGCAACCGTTCGATCTCAAATCCAAGGGCTTTCAAAAGGCCGTATCATGGGAGCATAGGCAGCTTCGTATCACCTGAAACTCCCCCCCCCCCCGGCCGCCGCGCGATGGTTGAGTTAGAGAAACGATGAGAGAGAAGAGCTAGGTGTAGCACGGAATCCAAGAAATTTGGTGTCAGATGGGACTCTTGGTGGTGGCGTGTGCCGTACTCCTAGACGTGAATGCTTGTTTTGGCCCATGCCACCCCACTATATCGAGGTGCTGGTTACGTAGAGCGAACACATTATCTCTCCAACTTGCAAAAAGAAAAAACACATTATTTCTTCAGGAGTTCGGTACCACTAGTACTAGGCGGCCCACCTCACACTGTCGGCAAATTTCCTGGAGTCCGTGATCGGCCCTCCTCTCCCTCTCTTATCAGCCAGTCGGCAGACGCGCGGAGTGTGCCGATCGTCGGTTTGCTGACATTCGGTCCCACATACTATCAGTGAAAAGTATTTTGCCGTGTCGCAGCACACACTCTGAGAAGTGACTCGAAATCCATTCATAAATTAAGTAAGTTTATCACATGCATATGCAAATATACCGTTCACACTACATACAATAAGTCTACAACGCACAATGACAACGAGGATATACTTTGTAAATACTAAAGTTTTTCTCACACAACACGTACGAGAAATGAAAATGACCTTCATGTCAACCAATCCTCGGCGTTGGTAACGCTTGCTTTGAACCAGAAGCGAGTCTCTGACCAGGGCCCGGTGGTATTGTCAATCTTGAGACCAATGCAAGACTCACCATCCGGGTTGAAGCGGCCAATATCAGGAGCAATACTTGCATTGGAGTAGTGAGCAGCAACAGCAATGTCGGTGGTATAGATAGAGTTGCTTCTCATAAATGGCAAGGTTGTGCCAACGGGCGCTGGATCGCCTTGCACCATCATTGGATAGTTTAGTCCAAGGAAAAGCGAGTGTTCTCCAAGACTGTCGATATTGAACCAGGGAGAAGCTCGTGGCACTAGCACACTAGTATCCATCCCGAATAGCCTACAATGGAAGTTGGCATAGGTCCGCAGAGTATGACCATGCAAGACAATACTACTAGTTGCTTCCTCTGTAACATTAGCAATGCCCTGTATATAGACAAGAAGAGGTGATCCATCGAAATAAGTAGCTAGGTACCATCTAGTAGGTAGGTATTGCTCGTCTTCATGCTCGTGATCATCACCATCGTCATCATCATCATCACCATCGTCATCATCATCATCAACATCGTCATCTCCCCCTTGGTTATAAAAGTTTCCAAGTATCGGTGGAGGAATGTTAACAGGACCTTGAAAATTTTGAAGGTTAATTAGTAAAGGGATAACTCGCATGCATGGTGAATGAAACAATTCTAATTAAGGTGGAAAACAAACGTACCGAAGCAAGAATGATCCCATGCAAAAACAGTGCCACTAGTGGTGACAGCAAACACAAGACGCTCATATTGAATTACATCACAGTACTCCCTCGTGTACAAAAACTGGTTTTTAAGCAATGTCCATCCAATCCCTCCAGGAGTAAAGACGGCAACAAGCTTGTCGAAGACAGCGACAACACAATAGTTCCAGTAACTCCAAGAGCGTGTGGGAACTCGACAAATTGCTATCTTCTGTAGACGACAGTCACCAAGATCGTATTTGAACGTAAGTAGAGTATCGGTGTGCTCAACCTCAGGGTAGTCTGAGATTTTTGGAATTGGAATCCGGTAACGAGTGTACACATTCACAAGCTCCCACTCACAGTTGTCCCCAATATAAATAACCCAATCTCCATTTGCGCCTACCCAATCCTTACGCTGAAGCGATGGCATCTTAACATCGTACGGATCATTATCAAGTGGCATCAACTTGCACATGGCGAGCCTTCCGTCGTCCCCGTACCAGAGAGCAGGGTCATAGCGAAGAAGATAGGTGAGATCAAACCGCTCTTGAACCCTTGGGTTGTTTGTAATGATCTTATTTGTTGAGTCGAGAATGTTCCTGAACGAACCTGCCATGCTAGCCGCGGTGATGACGTCGCACCGATCAATGATTTCCTCCACCGCGTCACCTGTCAGATTGGGGCAAGAATAACGGGGTCGTGTCCTGCTACTTTGCTCCATCGAGAAGACAAACAATGGCAGAAGGAAGGGTCAAGGCAAATGGAGGGAGGAAGAGCGTGCGACAGCAGTTCCAACTCCCAAATCGAGAGGGAAAGGGGAAGAGGCGGTGGATGGTTGCCACGGTACAGGAAGAGGCGAGTGGGGAGCGGACGGTTGCCACGGTATAGGAAGAGGCGACCCGGCCGTACATTGACGTCTGTTCGGAAATTGTACAAAAGGACTCGTCGTCTTCTCACTGACATGTTGGAACGGGACAACACGTCAACGAAACATGTTTTCTGATTTCTCATGCAAAATGCGATCGGGCCGCGTTATTTCTTGACTTATTTTTTTTAATGGCGTGCCATTCAATTTTGAAGAATTACTACTACACATCATCCCGATTTATTAGGCCGGACGTTACATGCACGCTATCCATTGGGTGCATGCAAGAGTGAGAAAAAGTGCATGCATGGGAGAGAGATCGAAGACCTTAATTTGCCCCATTTATTGGTCCTGTTGCTCCGGCTCACGGGACTTAGAAAACCTTGACGGAGGTACTCTACCAAGTATAATATAGTACTATATGGGCTGGAGCTTCAGTGCTTGCTTGCTAGGGCTGCCCACTTGCTTCTCACACTATCACCCTCTCCAGATCTTAAAAAGACGGCAGTGGCCACTCTCTCTCCCTCCTCACCGGTGACCACAGATCTGGCCTGATCCCATCCGCCGGGGAAGAGGAGGACGTGCACTGACGACAAGGCCGTCTTCTCAGACCTAGCACCGGCGCGGGATGGCCTTCGTCCCCAAGCTCGCTGTCGTAGTGTCGGCGGAGGAGGATGATGACGAGAGAAGCCGCTTCCCGCCGACCCTCTGGTATGCTACCTCTTTTCGAACCATACCCTTGTGCTATTGCCCCATCTGCCCACGTCGCTGCATGCGGTTGTTTTTCCTCTGCCCCATCTCCCCAAGTTACTAGCATCTGCTGGTCATGCAGACAAAAACCTTAATTTGCACTATTAAAGGAAACCCTACTTCATGCAGACTAATCCATGTCTGGGTTGAATAAGGAAAGAAAGGGGGAAAGTGGTACTGTAGAAGAGACTTGGTATCGAACCTGCATCTTGGTTGAAAAGGGGAAAAGCAGTAGTAGCTGAGGAACTAGTCTCTTGTCTCTTGGTTGAAAAAGGAAAGAAAGGCAGGACAACGCAAAAGAGAATGACCAGGTCGATAGGTTTGTTGTCCTCACATAGGTAAAAGGTGGCTAAAGAGAACAAAAATGGGATGTAATCCAGATATGCTGCTTGGATATTTGTTGCTCTGGGCAACCATCCCTGCTTCACCAGTCTATGCGTCCGTGGAGGTACATTGTACCTTTTCGACCAAGGGTGGATTTTATTGGCTCAAAACGGAGCATCAAGAAGATACATAACACAGTGAGCACACACCCGGCATCTGCACAGCTAGGATACACACAGCCAACACCATGCTCTTATTGCCACTTTTTTGCTGTTAGTATAACACCACTGGTAAAATTATGCTACTGCTAAAGTGATGCCACTTTTAACTAATGCCGCAGTCAGTCTAATGCCACCGATAAATTGAAAATGGAAAGAAAGGCAGGAAAACTACTACCTCTCTTTCAAAATACAAGACGTTTTGGTACATTAAATTGAACTGCGAAAATGTCTTATATTAAGGAATAGAGGGTGTAGAATTCTTCAAATTATGCCGGCAAAGCTAGTCACACCTTTGTTAAAATTAATGTTCATTATATTATCGGAGGAGGTCTGCATTTTTGTCTATGTTGCCTATTGATTACATACCTAACATCATGATGTAATGGCAAGTCAATTTTTTTGTACAGTGTCACCGAAATGTCAAGGCAGTGATGGCATTTTATTTCAGTTGAACATCACAAAAAATTCTTAAAAGAAGAGGAAAGGTCAGGAATGGTTCAATCTTTCACAAAATACTATGTATGCTATCATGACATCCGCCGCTGTTGCCTTCTTTATTCCTTTGAACAGGTGGTTAGAAACTGTCTTGCTACCTTTTCACATTAAGAAATTTGGAATGCTTAAATTTGTGAGTCTATGCTAACTGTCAACTAGTGCCACTTTTAATCACACTTTCAATATCTGTGCAAACAGGGATGCTCGATTTTAGTGGAACTGCACAAAAAGTCCAGATGGTTCAAAATTATGACCATTATTTTCTGCAAACAGTTATATCCAATCGGTGGAACTATGAGATGTTCATTACCAAGGTACATGGTTTGCTGCTATCTTGCTACTATCTTGCTTCTGTTTTTGTACTGTCATTAGATAGTAATATTAGTGGTTTGCATGTAAATTTATTGCCAGGGTGGACCTCCATTGGTGGTGCAGGACATGAATCAATGATTGGATGCTCACTTTCGGTTGTATCGATTTCACCTCTTCCATCCCTGCAAACATGGATATCCTTGGTCTGATGAAGAATAGGCGCTATATTTCTGCTCTGTACCAGCAAATCAATTCAGTATCAAATTGTTCAGTGCAAAACATGACAGATGCTAGGCGGAAACGACTAGCAGAGACGTGGTTAAACCGGAAATACAAGGTGGAGTATATGTTAACTAGCTCCTTGATATTTGTGCAAACAGATGTCTGCTCGTTGCTATTTGGCAAACAAACACAGGGACCTCAATTTTTGTGGAACTGCACAAAAGAATAGGATAGTCACTGCATGCAGTGCCATTTGAAAATAGACACAGAAGGATTGGATAGTTCACTGCATGGGCTGCACAAAAGTAGTACTGAACTATTTATTGGCCAACACTAGGTGCTTCATTGCCCTGGTATGATTATCCAATGGGCATCATCTTGCCAAACTTAAAGTTGAATTCCAAAAATAGTCTTGCCGTGTGATCGACAGATGACCATAACATATTTTAGTGGATGTTCCTCCATCATGTGCGGTTGATTCTCATGGTTCCATTTGTTGGTGAAACCACTTACGTTTGCTAGAGGAAAAGTAGACTTTACAAACAAATTTGCCATTCACTCTGTACTGAATGTTGGCCCTGAGAAGCATCCATGTTAGTAGCAAGAACAAATATATTGTGTATGATCTGTGAATCATTGGGATGCATAAACATGTTGATCTTATGTATGGGAATCCTACTAGTTGGTTGTGAATTTGGGCTATTAATGTGAAGATATTAGTAAGCCAGGCCTGTGAGTCTGGTCTGAACATTTAGAGCAGATCGGCTCTTACTACTGTGCATAACAGTTCCTTTTTTCTCTTCGCTCAGTGTTTTCTTTTTTTTTGAAATGGAGGCAAAAGATTTGCCTCATGCATTAATTAAGAAGGAGTTCATAGTTGCTTTTACAAAGAAAAGCGAGACAGAAATTACAAAGACACTACTCTCCCGGCATGATGTGACCCAAATGTTTTGCGCCCGCGGTGACCCAAAGTTTTGCCTCAGACTGGATGTTGAACAACAGGATGGACGGAAGAGTAGACTTGTGCCGGAACACCCTAGCATTCCTCTCACACCAAATGGTCCAACATGTTCCTTATTTCTCTTCGCTCAGTGTTTACAAGTTACTGATCGATCACTAGCTAGCCTACTAATACACTCTTGGTAGTTTTAGTTGCGACGCAAAATCCAAGGGTGGCAGTTTTTAGAATAAAAATGCCTTCCTCTGAAGAAACTGACATGCTGTTCTGAAGAAAAGGCCATGCGAATCTGAAGAAACTGCCAGCAAAAACGTTCGCAAATGCCTTCTCTCCCAGCGAACGTTCATCAGCTATTGCGATCCTACACGTACACTATCCGACCGACTCGATCCTACACGAATAACCAGCGGAACACACACGTACCTCATCTGGATGAATGGAGTGCACTCGTTTGACTGTCGTGCCGATGTGCGACCCAGCACTGACGGGACGGGACGGGAGTACGGTACAATCATAATTTCAGTTTTTCCAATTTTCCATGGCAAGCTGGCGTGCTAAGCCAGGCCTGCTTATGCATTGAGTTCTGATGACCGTCGCGTTTCCCATGACACGCAGGTTTACCTACCACCCGCCTATAATTACTGGTTCCCGGCGTGCTCCGGTGGCACCTTGACCCAACGCACCCTATCCTCACAAGACCCCACCGGCCCGACGTCGCTCGCCACTTGCCCTTGCTCTCGCCACGTCCGTGATGCCCTCGCGCAGCAGCAATAGGCGCCGCCAGAGGTGCTCACCGCCGGAGTTAGTGTTCGGTTTTTCACGGGAAGGCAGACGGAGGGAGGAGGCAATCTGGCGGTCTTTAGATGGCAATGCGGAGTATGAAGATGCCTTGGAGCGCGACCGCATGGCGGAGGAGCAGCGTACCACCGATTTGCGCCGCCAGCAGAGCATGGAGGAGGAGCAGCGCACCGCCGCTCTGCGTCGCGAGCAGAGCGCCCGCAACTGGGCCGACTACGTGGAGGTCGGCGCCCGGCGAATAGCCCTAGAGGCTGTCGGGCACGCACGCATGCACCACGCTTAATTTTACTACCAGCTCGTCAAGTGGGTTTCCCACTTAGAAGCCGAAGCTTCGGTGGACCACGCCGGTACGGAAAGGGCCAACGGGCGCGAGCAACGCACCCTATCGCACCTCTGCCAAGTCCGAGGCGAGGAGGAGGACGTCGATCCCGACGTTTAGTGCGAGCCGCAGATGGCGGCCGACATCGTCTAGTTAGCTAAGAGTATGTTAGTTGTTCTAAACTCGAGTATTAGTGGGAGTAGATAGTTAAGTTGGCTATGATGGTTGTCAACGTGGAAGTTCAGTACTCTATCTCTGAATCAGTCCTGTCACTTTGCTCTGAATGTTGAACTTTCTGATTGAACGTTTGGAATGGGCTGTTATATTTTTAAATGGGCTGTACTTGTCCGCCACGGATTAAGAGGCTGACTTGTGGGCCTACTAGGTTGACGCGTACACAAGGCTTTGTCAACTTAGTCAACAAACGATTGTGGCAGCCTAAGCCGTTGGATGTCAATCCAACGTCTGTCGTGCTTTTTCAATCTCTTGTCTTCTTCCTCCAGGCTCCAGCCGCCCAAACCAAACGAACGCCGGCGGGATCGCCTGCTCCCGCCTTCCGAGGCTTGCTGCGCAACCGCCCATGCATTGCTGTCCCACTGTACCCTAACCGGTGCCAGGCCATCCCTCTACACCCCCACCCACCCCCACCTCCTGTTATTTTCCGGCGACGGCATCCCCACCCTGCACCAACCCTCTTACTCCCCTCCGTTTCCGACCACACTGCAGCATCTTCCACGGCTCCTTTTCGTTCTCGTCCGAGGCCTCGCCGTCGTCCTCCGCTTTGGTTCCCTCGCCGCGTCACCGCCTTCTGGCATTGTCAACATGGTCAACAATCGAGAGGAATCAGGAGATGATTGTACGTGGAGTGGATGACAGTAGGGACCCACCAGGGTCATGGCAGTACGCAAGCAAGTGCCTCCTTATTACAAGACAAAAAAATGCTTCCTCCTAATGGTTTCCCGACATCTTGGTCCCACCCCATTGTCAACGTAGTCAATAAACAAGAGAATTGCACAACGAGCGACTGTCAACAAATGACAGGAATTGGTGAGGACTGTACGTGGAGAGGATGACAGTAGGGACCCCCAGGTCCATAGCCGTACGCAAGCAAGTTCCTCCTTATTACATGAAAAAAAAGCTTCCTCCTAATGGTTTGCTGACATCCGGGACCTACGACATTGTCAATGTAGTCAATAAACAAAAGAATTGCACAAGGAGCGGCTGACACCAGGGACCCAGTAGCTCGAGCAGTTTTTTGTTGTTGTTGTTGAGATGGAGTAGGGTATCAACTAGGCTGTGCGGCGGCGTCTGTGGCCCGTCTAGCCCAGGCTTTATTTACAACATGACAAGCCCAACTTTTTTTTTGTCTGTGAAAATAACTAGCGCACCTTTTTTTCCACACAATACCCTACACAGGCCGATTTCCTTTTCCCCGCCCTGCTGGGCTGCAAATCTTTCAAGACGACGTGGGATACATTCGGCCTGGCTATAAAAAAAGGCTGTAAATTTTGAGAGTAATATGAAATGGGGTGTAAATATATAAAAAACACAACAAATGGGCAATTAGTTTCAAATTGTGATTTTTTTTATTTTTTTTCATATTTCATTGGATTTTAACATAATTTAAATATATTTTAAAATTTGTTTTTATCGGGCTCAAAATTTCGGGATTAGAAATAGTTCGAAAATTTCAATGACCAGTCTTTTATTTTATGTTTACCACATCACCAGCCCAGTTTTGTTTTCTTTCTTGAAACGGCTAGCCCAGTTCTACTTTCTTTTGCACAATACCCAACCGAGGCCTACTTGCTTTTCTCAGCCCTGCTAGGCTTGAAATCTTTCAAGACGAGGAGGGACGCATTCGGCTTGCCCACAACATGGCCTATTTCCCTAAAAAAATAGAAAATGGCCTATAAGCAATAAGAAATGGGCTGTAAATTTTAAAAAACACAGCAAACCGGTAATTAGTTTCAAATTTTGTTTCATTCGGATTTTGAAATTTTAAATTTCATTGGATTTTTCTGCGGTGAAAATATCATTGTATTATAATTAATATAATTTTATTTTTCAAATTAGTCTGAATCAGACTCGAAACATCGGGATTAAAAACAGTTCGGAGCCCACCAAAATATGCAAAATTTCATTGAAATTTTTAACCGTGGCCAGAATATTGGCTGTAATGCTAACAAAAAGAATATGTGCTGCAAAAAATCCTTAAGAAAGAGCAAATGGGTTGTAAATTATTAAAAATAATAGCAAATGTGTTGTATGATGTTTGCCACAGATTTGGAGGCTGACTTGGGCCTACTCCCGCCTCCCGTGGCCAGCTATGCTGCCACACAGGCCTCACCGCCCCACCCTACTCCCATCGCTGGCCAGGCCATCCCTCTACTCACCCACATCTCCTGTTATTCTTCGGCGACGGCAGCCTCACACCGCAGCCGAACCAGTAAACCCTCGTACTTCCCTCCACGTGGGCAACCACTGCCAAGTCTTCCTCGTCTCCGGGTCGTTCCCTTACCAGGCCTCGCCGTCGTCCACCGCCTTGGTGCTCTCGGCACGGCGTCGTCAACGCAGTCAACGAACGGCAGCCATCGGAAGAGAACTGTACATGGAGAGGCTGACAGCTGGGACCCACGAGGTCCATGGTTGCACGCAAGGAAGTGCCTCCTTATTACGTGCAAGAAAAATGATTCATCCCCCTGTTAGATGGGACCCACCTGATTTGGAGGCTGACTTGTGGGCCTACCAAGTTGACGCGTACGCAGGGCTTTGTCAACTTAGTCAACAAACGATTCTAGCAGCAGTGACCGTTGGATGTTAATCCAACGGCCGTGCTGCTTCTTCAATCTCTGATCTTCTTGCTCCAGCCGCCCAAACCAGTGCCGGCGGGACCGCCTGCTCCTGCCTCCCGTGGCCGGCTGTGCTGCCGTGCAGGCCTCACCGCTAAACCCTACTCCCACCGCTGGCCAGGCCATCCCTCTACTCACCCACACCTCATGTTATTCTCTAGCGATGGCAGCCTCACACCGCAGCCGAACCAGTAAACCCTCGTACTTCCCTCCGTGTGGGCAACCACTGCCTTGTCTTCCCCGGCTCCGGGTCGTTCCCTTCCTAGGCCTCACAGTCGTCCACCGCCTTGCTGCACTCGGTACGGCGTCGTCAACGCGGTCAACGAACGACAGCTATCGAAAGAGGACTGTACGTGGAGAGGCTGACAGCTGGGACCCACGAGGTCCATGGTTGCACGCAAGGAAGTGCCTCCTTATTACATGGAAAAAATGTTTCCTCCCCCTGACAGTTGGGACCCACCAGCTACATCTTTGCACGCAAGGAAGAGCCTCCTTATTACGCGCAAAAAAATGACTCCTCCCCCAGATAGCTGGGACCCAGCAGCTATATCTTCACACGCAAGGAAGTGCCTCCTAATCCTCCCTGACAGCTGGGACCCACCCGGTCGAAGCGTACATAGCGTTGTCTGTCTGGTCGCGAACGTGTACGTACATACTTGTCGATCAGTCTCTCTGCAATGATGAACCGTGGGCATGTAAGGAGCGGCACGTGTCGTAGTAGAGCCCCCAACGTAGCAGTTCAGGCAGCCCCATCTAAATCGTGTACACGTACGTACAGCCACACAGCAAAAAATACGGCCATGTATGTATATATACGGGTGGGTCTCGAACGCGTACTCACGCATACGTACGGCCAGGGTTCGTGTACATGGATGATACGACTCCAACGTATCTATAATTTATGAAGTATTCATGCCATGTTTATTATAGTTTTGTATGATTTTGGTGCACTTTTATATGGCTTTTATATGATTTTCATGGACTAACATATTGACCTAGTGCCCAGTGCCAGTTGCTATTTTCTTCTTGTTTTTGGTTTTCCAGAAAATCTATATCAAATGAAGTCCAAATGCAGCGAAACTTTTTGACGATTTTTTCTGGAACATAAGAGACACTAGAAGCTTCGGGAGGAGGCCAGAAGACCCACAGGGGCTCCACGAGCCACCAGGGCGCGCCACACCCCCAGGCGTGCACTGGTGCCTCATGGGCCCCCTGTGGCCCTTCTTCGCGTGATTCCAACGCCAAAAAATCATATATATTCAGAAACCCCCGAAAGTTAACCTAGATGAGTTTTTACGCCGCCGCAAGCCTCTGTACCTCCACGATCTCATCTATAGCCCTATTCCGGCACCCTGCCGGAGGGGGGAAAGCATCACCAGAGGCCATCTTCATCATCGCGGCGGTCTCCATGACGAGGAGGGAGTAGTTCACCCTCGGGGCTGAGGGTTTGTACCCGTAGCTATGTGTTTTATCTCTCTCTCTCTCGTGTTCTTGATTTGACACGATCTTGATGTATCGCGAGCTTTGTTAATATAGTTGGATCATATGGTGTTTCTTCCCTCTCTATCTTTGTTGTGATGAATCAAATCTTTTCCCTTTAAGGTTTCGTTATTGTCGGATTGAATATTTCATATTTGAGAACACTTGATGTATGTCTTGCATATGAATACCCGTGGTGACAATGGGGTATTATATTGATTCACTTGATATATGTTTTTGGCATTCAACTCGCGGATTCCTGCGGTATCATTGGGGTAATCTATGCATAGGGGTTGATGCATGTTTTCATTATCTTTTCTCCGATGGAAACTTTGGGGTGCTCCTTGGAGTTCTTTGTGTGGATTGAATATTATGATTATGAAGTTGTTTGATGCATATCATATAATCAACTCACGGATACTTGTGGTGACATTGGAGTATCTAGGTGACATTAGAGTTGGTTGATGTGTATCATATGGTGTTATTTTAGTACGAACTCTAGGGTTGTTTGTGACACTTATAGGAATAGCTCAATAGATCGATCGGAAAGGATAACTTTGAGGTGGTTTCGCACCCTACAAACAATTTCTATCGTATGTTCTCTGCTAATAGGAACTTGGGAGTGATTCTTTATCGCACGTTGAGGGATGGTTATATGATCCAATTATGTTAGCATTGTTGAGAGATTGCACTAGTGAAAGTATGAACCCTAGGCCTTGTTTTTAAGTATTGCAATACCGTTTGTGCTCACTTTTGTTACTTGCTACCTCGCTGTTTTTATATTTTCAGATTACAAAAACCTATATCTACTATCCAAACTACACTTTTATCACCATCTCTTCGCCGAACTAGCGCACCTATACAATTTACCATTGTATTGGGTGTGTTGGGGACACAAGAGATTTCTTGTATTTGGTTGCAGGGTTGTTTGAGAGATACCATCTTCAACCTACGCCTCCCACGGATTGATAAACCTTAGGTCATCCACTTGAGGGAAAATTGCTACTGTCCTACAAAACTCTGCGCTTGGAGGCCCAACATGAGTCTACAAGAATAAGTTGTGTAGTAGACATCAAGCTCTTTTCTGGCGCCATTGCCTGGGAGGTGAGTGGTTGAAGGTATATCTTTAGATCTTGCAATCCAATCTTTTAGTTCCTTGTTTTATCACTAGTTTGATTTATAAAAGAAAACTACAAAAAAAATATGGAATTGAGGTTGCCTCATATTCTTTGTCTTTATCATGTCTTTCTTGAAAATGATGGATCGGAAAATTTTGCTCAATTGATAGAAGAAGAATTCAATAAAATGTTTGGCATAAAATCTTTGAATGATGAGCATGATTTCAATGTTTTTAGTATGCTTTCTATGAATATCCATGATTCTAATGATACGCAAACCAACAAGCTTGGGGATGCCATGTTTGATGAAGATGATATTTTAAGCCCCCCAAGTTTTGATGAGAAAATTTATTATGATGATAACATGCCTCCTATTTATGATGATTATATTGATGAAAGTGGATTTGGAAAGGTCATGAATTTATTTAATGATGATTCCACTATTTTGAAAGAGGTTTCAATTGACTATGATAACAAAGTTGCTATTTATGATGATTATTGTGATGACATGTATGCTATAACAAATAATGATAAATATGAAACTTGTCATCATGATTTTAATTTTCAATTGGATTATGCCAATCAAGTATCTCATGATAGTTATTTTGTTGAGTTTGCTCCCACTATTATGAATGAGAAGAAAATTGCTTATGTGGAGAGTAGTAAAATTTCTATGCTTGTGGATCATGAAATGAATGCTTTATGTGATAGCTATATTGTTGAATTCATTCATGATGCTACTGAAAATTATTATGAGAGAGGATCATATGCTTGTAGGTGTTGCAATAATATCAAGTTTCCTCTCTATATGTTGAAAGTTTTGAAGTCATGCTTGTTTTGCCTTCCTATGCTAGTTGATTCTTGCTCCCATAAACTATTTGCTCACCAAATCCCTATGCATGGGAAGTGGGTTAGGCTTAAATGTTCTAGTCATATGCTTCATGATGCTCTCTTTGTGTTTCAATTCTTTATTTTTATGTGAGCATCATTGAAATCATCATGCCTAGCTAAAAAGGCATTAAAGAAAAGCGCTTGTTGGGAGACAACCCAATACTTATACCTACTGTTTTTGTGTGTCCACATGATTAATCTACTGTAGTAATCATGTTTTATATGTTTTCTTTCAATAATGTGCCAAGTAAAGCCTTTGGGATAGTGTGGATGCTTCTTGATTTGATTCTATGCAAAAACAGAAACTTTTGCGTCCAGTGCTGGAATTTCTATTCTGTACTGGAGCGTAAAAAAATTATGAAATTTTTACACAGTATTTTGTTACAAATTTTTTACGTTTTCCTAAGCTTTCAGAATTTTTGGAGGTACAGAAGTATGGTTTTTAAATCGCTTACTACACACTGTTCTGTTTTTGACAGATTCTGTTTTCTATTCATAGTTTGCTTGTTTTAGTGTTTTCATAGCTTATATTGAGTAATATAAATTATGGAAATGATAGAATACAGTATGAATTATGTGAGAACAATTATGAATCTTGTCTTGACAATACCTAAGTGGATGATTTATTTTTATCATACTAACCTATCTCACGAAGTTCCGTTAAGTTTTGTGTGATTGAAGTTTTCAAGTTTTGGGTGAGATATCGATATGAGGAGAATAAGGAGTGGCAAGAATCTAAGCTTGGGGATGCCCAAGGCACTCCAAGGCAATACTCAAGGAATACCCAAGCAACTAAGCTTGGGGATGCCCGGAAGGCATCCCCTCTTTCGTCTTCAACACTATCGGTAACCTTACTTGGAGCTATATTTTTATTCGTCACATAATATGAGTTTTGCTTGGAGAGTCATTTTCTTCTGTTGATATTTTCTTGGTGTTATCAATAACCATGTTTTGTATCTTTTAGTTCAATAAAATTCCAATTATAGCCTTTACCATGCTCAGTTTGCATGTTCATGTGTTGTTGTTTGAAAACAGAAAGTTTTCTGTTATGTCCAGAATATTCCTGAATAGTCAGAACATGATAAATATCTGAAATTTTTACACAGTAAGCATGCATGAGTTCTCTGTCACATGGTAATTTTTCAGAATTTTTGGAGTTAGGGAAGTATGGATTCTTATTCCCCTTTTACAAACTGTTCTGTTTTGGCAGATTGCTGTTATAGTTGCATTGTTTGCATATGTTTGCGTGTTTAATATTTCTATTTGTGGATAGGAGTATTAAATATGCAGAGGCATTTAGTATGCAATGTTTAATTATAATTTTAATGATTGCTACAGTACAGAATGTTAAAGTTTTGAGTTAATTTATACTAACTTATCTCACGAGTTCTTGTTGAGTTTTGTGTGGATGAAGTTTTTAAGATTTAGGAGAAACCGTGATATGAGAGGAATTAAGGAGACACAAGAGCTCAAGCTTGAGGATGCCCAAGGCATCACAAGTTAATATTTCAAGAATTCTCAAGCATCTAAGCTTGGGGATGCCCCGGTAGGCATCCCACCTTTCTTCTTCAACTACTATCGGTCAGTTTTGGTTGAGCCTAAATTTTTGCTTCTTCACATGATATGTGCTATCCTTGGAATGTCATTTTATTTTGTTCTATTTGCTGTTTGAATAAAATACTTAAGATCTGAAATTTTTAAATGAGAGAGAGTCCTCACATAGCTACCTATTTACTTAACTACTCATTTGGTCTTCACTTATATCTTTTTGGAGTAGTTTGTCATTTACTCTTCTGCTTCACTTATATCCTATGAGTAAATTGTTGAAATGAATTGAATATCATAAAGTTGAAATTTATATGCTTCATATGCTTGTCCCATGGGGAGTAGTGACTTCACATACAAGAAGTATAAGTGGTAAAATTTATTGAAAGTTAACAAACATATCATTGGTCACTTGAACAATTCATGAAAGAATTTTGAAGGAAGAGAAATTTCACATATAAATATACTATATTGGACATCTTCTATGATTGTGAGCCCCCATTAATTATTTTCAAGCTTGATCAAGTAGTTGACGTTGGACAAGGAAGACAATGTAATGAGTTATGTTTGTTTATATTCACATAGAAGTTATATTGTCATGGATCCTCTAACATGTGGTGCTTGCTTAGGATCTTTTGCTAGCCAAAAATTCATACTAAGTAGAGATACTACTTGTGCATCCAAAAACCCTTAAACCCAGTTTCTTGCCATGAGTGTCCACCATATCTACCTATGGATTGAATAAGATCCTTCAAGTAAGTTGTCATCGGTGCAAAAAGCAATAAAAATTGCTCCTAAAATATGTATGATCTTTTATTGCAAGGGAAAATAAGCGTTGTACGAACTTGTGATGGTAAAGAAATAAAAGCGACGGACTGCATAATAAAGGTTGCTATCACAGGGGGCAATATAACGTGACATTCCTTTGCATTAAGGGCTTGTGCATCCAACAACAAAAAGCGCATGACAACCTCTGCTTCCCTCTGCGAAGGGCCTATCTTTTACTTTTCTGTATTTACTTTTATGCAAGAGTCATTAATGTTCATCCCTATTCCGCTCTATTTATTCTTTAGTTGGCAAGCATTATGTGGTAGGGAAAGATCCAGGCACATATATCCAGTTGAATATAGGTGATCATGATTTATTATTGTTGACATTATCCATGAGATAAATAAGTTGGGAGGCAAAACATTAAGCCCCTATCTTCCTATGTGTTTGACTGAAACGGTTTTTTCTAAAAATATGCTTTGAGTGTCAGCAATCATGAAAGACTAAATGATAGTTGAGTATGTGGAATTTGCTATATCAAAGCTCTTACATAGACCCTTCTTGAAAATAAGATGAATTGCAATTGTTTGATGACTGAGAACATAGTTTGTTAGTTTTCAACAAAGTTTATGGCCTATACTTTAAACATGTGAATAGCTTGCTACTTGATCATGAGAAGTTTTATGAGATGAGCTACTGATTATGATATATATTGATGCTAGAAAAAGTGATTGAAATTATCATTGATCAAACTTATGAACTATGCTAGCATTGACACTTCATAAATTATTTCTTTTACCATTTACCTACTCGAGGACGAGCAGGAATTAAGCTTGGGGATGCTGATACATCTCCAATGTATCTATAATTTATGAAGTATTCATGCCATGTTTATTATAGTTTTGTATGATTTTGGTGTACTTTTATATGGTTTTTATATGATTTTCAAGGACTAACATATTGACCTAGTGCCCAGTGCCAGTTGCTGTTTTCTGCTTGTTTTTGGTTTTCCAGAAAATCTATATCAAATGAAGTCCAAATGCAGCGAAACTTTTTGACGATTTTTTCTGGAACATAAGAGACACTAGAAGCTTCGGGAGGAGGCCAGAAGACCCACAGGGGCTCCACGAGCCACCAGGGCGCGCCACCCCCCCAGGCGTGCCCTGGTGCCTCGTGGGCCCCCTGTGGCCCTTCTTCGCGTTATTCCAACGCCAAAAATCATATATATATATATATATTTATATATATATATATATATATATATTCAGAAACCCCCGAAAGTTAACCTAGATGAGTTTTTACGCCGCCGCAAGCCTCTGTACCTCCACGATCTCATCTACAGCCCTTTTTCGGCACCCTGCCAGAGGGGGGAAAGCATCACCGGAGGCCATCTTCATCATTCCGGCGGTCTCCATGATGAGGAGGGAGTAGTTCACTCTCGGGGATGAGGGTTTGTACCAGTAGCTATGTGTTTTATCTCTCTCTCGCGCGTTCTTGATTTGGCACGATCTTGATGTATCGCGAGCTTTGTTAATATAGTTGGATCATATGGTGTTTCTTCCCTCTCTATCTTTGTTGTGATGAATCAAATCTTTTCCCTTTGAGGTTTCGTTATTGTCGGATTGAATATTTCAGATTTGAGAACACTTGATGTATGTCTTGCATATGAATACCTGTGGTGACAATGGGGTATTATATTGATTCACTTGATATATGTTTTGGCATTCAACTCGCGGATTCCCGCGGTGACATTGGGGTAATCTATGCATAGGGGTTGATGCACGTTTTCATTATCTTTTCTTCGATAGAAACTTTGGGGTGCTCCTTGGAGTTCTTTGTGTGGATTGAATATTATGATTATGAAGTTGTTTGATGCATATCGTATAATCAACTCACGGATACTTGTGGTGACATTGGAGTATCTAGGTGACATTAGAGTTGGTTGATGTGTATCATATGGTGTTATTTTAGTACGAACTCTAGGGCTGTTTGTGACACTTATAGGAATAGCTCAATAGATCGATCGGAAAGGATAACTTTGAGGTGGTTTCGTACCCTACAAACAATTTCTATCTTATGTTCTCCGCTAATAGGAACTTGGGAGTGATTCTTTATCGCACGTTGAGGGATGGTTATATGATCCAATTATGTTAGCATTGTTGAGAGATTGCACTAGTGAAAGTATGAACCCTAGGCCTTGTTTTTAAGCATTGCAATACCGTTTGTGCTCACTTTTGTTACTTGCTACCTTGCTGTTTTTATATTTTCAGATTACAAAAACCTATATCTACTATCCATACTACACTTTTATCACCATCTCTTCGCCGAACTAGTGCACCTATACAATTTACCATTGTATTGGGTGTGTTGGGGACACAAGAGATTTCTTGTATTTGGTTGCAGGGTTGTTTGAGAGATACCATCTTCAACCTACGCCTCCCACGGATTGATAAACCTTAGGTCATCCACTTGAGGGAAAATTGCTACTGTCCTATAAAACTCTGCGCTTGGAGCCCCAACACGAGTCTACAAGAATAAGTTGTGTAGTAGACATCAATGGAGAGAGAGGCAACAGATGGCAGCAATGCCTCCTGTTCATCGGCAGAGAACCACCTGAGTCGGAACGGAGGAAACAGGGTCGGGAGCCAAGCGACTGGGTCGGAACGCGTCCTATTCATCGGAAGACAACTGGCTTGGACGGAACTGCCGAAACGGGGTCCTGTTCATCGACTCAGGGTCTGGCATACCGCAAAACGGAGGAAACGGCCTTCTGTTCGACCGCCCACGGTCGAAACGGGGTCCTGTTCATCGGTTGGGGGTCTGGTGTACCGCAAAACGGAGGAAACTGACTTCTGTTCGAGCGCCTACGGTCGAAACGGGGTCCTGTTGATCGGGAGGGCTATGGCGTACCGCAAAACGGAGGAAACGGACTTCTCCCCAACTGCCTACGGTGGAAACGGGGGTCTTGTTCATCGGGAGGGGTGTGGCGTACCGCAAAACGGGACTCCACGGGCTACTGTTCATCCACGGTCGACCTCCCTCCAGCCTCCACCAGCTACTGTTCATCCACCGTCGACTTCCTCCAACCTCCACCGGCTACTGTTCATCCAGCCTCCACGGGGTCCTGTTCATCCACCCCCAACCGGCTGGCCTCCTCGGGGTCCTGTTCATCCAGCGCCAACCACCTTCACACGGACAGGGTGCTGTTCATCCACAGCCAACCCACCGGCTGGGGTGGGGAGTACGAGTGGGCGGCAGCAACAGGAACTGTTCATCCACAGCCAACCAACCAGCTTGGTCAACTCACCACGTCTCGCACAAGGGGCTCGATCGATGCGTCTTGACTCGTTCTACGTATCGCGCTCGCGGCAGCAACGGGCACTGTTCATCTAGAGGCAACCCAACCGGCTATGTCTCGCACGTACAGGGGCTCGACCGGCTTCAGTTAGCAGCGAAGGAATCGCTCGGGTTCAGTTAGCAGCGAAGGGATTGATCGGCTTCAGTACGTAGCTAGTGCGATTGCTCGGGTTCAGTAAGCGAACGCCTCGCTCGGGTTCAGTTAGCGAACGCCTCGCACACACGCACGCGTACGAGAGAAAGCCGCAAACCACACTGCATCGCTCGGCCCCGACCACCCACCGTAACCGGGAATTCCCCAAAAATTTCCTCGGCCTCACTTCTACCATGATTTTTTACGCCATGGACGGCCCAAAGAATGTCATGCGGCAGCGTCTCCGGCCCGCCCAGGACGAAAAGCCCATTTTCTGTCATAATTTTTTGTCATAGAAGTAGGAGCCCACCACATCTATGATGATACATGTTTTTGTCACAATTATTGTCATAAAAGTGTCACAACCATGATAGAAAAAGTTTCGGTTCGGGCCATAATGCCACGGATGTGTCTTTTTTTGTAGTGGGGGGAGATAGTTTGGAAATGTGATGGGTGGGGATGGGGTGGGGGGTGGGTAAAAGTCTGAAATCCCGCGCCTACTGAAAATTTCGCTGCGAAACTTAAAACTTACACGGGCGAAACACACAATGCAGTCGAAGCGTATAATATACTCGTGTGCGAGAAAAGAGAAAATTGGCGGATCCCATACTCGTGTGTGATGTTTTCTAACCGACTTATGGATCATTAACGCACATAGTACGTCATAGCAACCGTATGTTTTGTGGTCTCCTAAAAATTAAAATATCTATCAGCATCTAGAGCCGCAGCCTGCAAATTTAAAAATCTCTTTCATTGTGGTAGGGCTATCATCAACGTACTTGAACGAGGCGAAGTTGACACTCGATGAACATTCATAAGTTAATGAAAATGCAATCAAGTGTCAACCCGCCTCGCTCACACAGCGAGAATTGATCGACCTATGCAACAAGAAAGATGCTTGCTACCTCCCGCCGGCGCTGCTATTTAAGCCGGTCTGCGTCCGCCTCGCGCGGCGAGGTGGGACTAAAAACCAGCTCTGGCGATCTCATCTCCGACCCGGTTGTGCCGAGATGAGAGAGGAAGGAGCTCCGGGGTGGATGCGGATTGGACCGCTATGACTCGGTTGAGTCAACTTTTTTTGACCGGGCACTAATTTGCTCTAAAAAGTAGTAGTAAGTAGTAGTAGATGCTCATAATTAATTAAACAAACATACGGTCGACACACACACACTAACTACTTCTCGCATGCTGGCCATCCCCAGACGCCGTCGTACTCCTTACCAGCCTTGTCGGCGGCAGCCCACCGTGCTTGAATCTCTGCCCAGCTCTCCTCAGCAGCGCGTGCGGCCGCTTCTTTCTTACGGCGGCGGGACTCTCTTTTCTTGAGTGCTTTCTGCCTTTTCCACTCCTTCTGTGCAGATTTGGCCTCCTCTTGCTCCACCGCCCATTCGGCCATGGCAGCTTCAAAGTCCGCCCACGTAGGTGTGCGGTCGCGGGCGTCGATGAACTCGGCGCGGCGGGATGCCATCGCTTCCTTACCACTTAGTGTGCGGTCGCAGGCGGCGATGAACTCGGCGCGCCGGGATGCCATCACTTCCTTACCAGTTAGTGTGCGGTGCGGTGGCATGGACGGCGACGCTTGGAGAGAGCTCTGGGACGGAGTGCCAGACAACCGTACGTACTGCGGTGGTTTTTTAGAGCATTCGAGATCTGATTGCCTATGAGAACCGTGTGCGCTAACCCTATCTTGCGTTGCATTCTGATTGGCTGGAACCCCAGCCACGTGGATCGCGCGTGTGGACCGTAGGATGCACCGTGATCGAACGGCAATCCACATCCCTCCCATCACACCCGTGTAGCTGTAGCTGGGATTTGACTTATATGCGCTAATTGTCAGGTAAAAGCTATAAAGTGCTTAAGTATATCAAACGAGTCCTGAAATGCGCAAAAAATTCAAATCTAGCGGCTGATGATGCTTGCGCACCGTGTAAATAGTTTGAAGGCGAAACGATAAAGTCAAAGTAAATTCAAGTCCTAATTTCCATTTATCAATTTTCTAGAGTTGGAAAACCAATAAACGACACGTTTGTGGTTGACTCTTGCCACACATGTCCTTGAAATCTCTCCCCATTTCCTCGTAAAAGGCATGCAAATTTACTAAACACCACAAGCATGATTTTCCAAACCCTTTTTTTGCACTTTTTCATGGACCGAACATGCGAAATTGAATTATGTGCATTAATGCCTAGAAAATGCACATAACGGCCCAAATATAGTAAATTAGACTAGAAAAGTGCCAAATTTGAACACGGTGCATGATAGGGTCTATGTTGATCATAGAAAAAAAACTCAAGAACAAACGACGAAGGAACTTTGGATTCCCCTTTGAACTTGGTGATTTCCCTCTCGAAACCACCAAAACTTCCTTTTGTGATGGTTCGGTCTATGAAGAGCGTGTACAACTACATTAGCCGAACCTTCTCAAAAAATTACCATGCTTTATTGAGGTCATACCATGGCACCATGCCAGGTATCATCTTTTTCAGGCATGTTTTTCAGTTTTCTAGAGTTGAAAAACCAATAAACGACACGTTTGTGGTTGACTCTTGGGACACATGTTCTTGAAATCTCTCACCATTCCTCGTAAAAGGCATGCAAATTTAGTAAATACCACAAGCATGATTTTCCAAAACATTTTTGTGAACATTTCCATGGACCGAATTGTGCAAAATTGAATTATGTGCATTAATGCCTAGAAAATGCACATAATTGCCCAAATATACTAAATTAGCCCGGAAAATTGCCACATTTGAACACCGTGCATTATAGGGTGTATGTTGATCGTACAAAAAAACTCAAGGACAAACGACGAAGGAAGTTTGGATTCCCCTTCAAACTTGGTGATTTCCCTCTCGAAACCACGAAACTGCCTTTTGTGATGGTTCGGTTTATGAGGAGCGTGTACAACGACATTAGCCGAACCTTCTCAAAAAATTACCATGCTTTTCTAAGGTCATACCATGGCACCATGCCAGGTATCATATTTTTCAGGCATGTTTTTCAATTTTGTAGAGTCAAAAAACCAATAAACGACACGTTTGTGGTTGACTCTTGCCACACATGCCCTTGAAATCTCTCCCCATTCATCGTAAAAGGCATGCAAATTTAGAAAACACCACAAGCATGATTTTCCAAACCATTTTTGTGCACTTTTTCATGGACCGATTGTGTGAAATTGAATTATGTGCATTAATTCCTAGAAAATGCACATAACTGCCCAAATATAGTAAATTAGCCCGAAAAAGTGCCAAATTTGAACATGGTGCATTATATGGTGTATGTTGATCGTAGAAAAAAACTCAAGGACGAACGACAAAGGAACTTTGGATTCTCCTTCAAACTTGGTGATTTCCCTCTCGAAACCACCAAAACTTCCTTTTGTGATGGTTTGGTTTACGAAGAGCGTGTACAACGACATTAGCCGAACCCTCTCAAAAAATTACCACGGTTTGTTGAGGTCATACCATGGCACCATGCCCGGTATCATCTTTTTCAGGCATGTTTTTCAATTTTGTAGAGTCAAAAAACCAATAAACGACAGGTTTGTCGTTGACTCTTGCGACACATATCATCGAAATCTCTCCCCATTCCCTTGTAAAAGGCAAGGAAATTTAGTAATACCACAAGCTTCATTTCTCATACTGTTATTGTGCACCTATCATGCCAATTTGAATTGTGTGCATAAATGCCTAGAAAATGCAAATAATGGCCCAAATATGGTAAATGAGCCCGGAAAAGTGCCAAATTTGAACACGGTGCGTTCTAGGGTCTATGTAGATCGTAGAAAAAAAAGGGCAAACGACCAAGGAAAATTGGATTCCCTTGAAATCCTGGTGATTTATTATCGCACACGGTTCATTTTCGCTGCTTATGAAAGCCGTGTGGGCTGAATCTATCGTGCGATGCGTTCTGATTGGCTGGAACCCCAGCCACGAGGATCGCGCATGTGGACCGTAGGATGCACCGCGATCGAACGGCAATCCATATCCCTCCCATCACACCCGTGTAGCTGTAGCTGGGATTTGACTTATATGCGCTAATTGTCAGGTAAATGCTATAAATTGCTTAAGTATATCAAACGAGTCCTGAAATGCGCAAAAAATTCAAATCTAGCGACTGATGGTGCTTGCGCACCGTGTAAATAGTTTGAAGGTGAAACGATAAAGTCACAGTAAATTCAAGTCCTAATTGCCATTTTATCATTTTGGAAACAGTGATTCTTCTTTTGAGATGCTCTCGTTTTCAAGGAGTTATCATTACAACTTCTGCCAGAATTTGCCATTTTATTTACCACATAATACTGAGGTCATACCATGGCACTAGGGGCACCATGCCAGGTATCATGTTTTTCAGGGATGTTTTTCATATTGCAAAATGAGATAATATATAGATATGCCAGCCCATACAATTGACATATTTGACATGCATGAACAAATAATCAATCGAGCATATATATGCTCAAATTGGTCCAGTGCCTAGTTCGAGGAGTAATTTACAACTATTATTAGCTCCCTAATTTACATCAATATAACAAACCACCTTGATCGATCGAGGCTGGGGCAGCCTCGACATCGGTGATCGCCGGTCTGCCTCGGGCGTAGCTCTCACCAGGGCTACCGCGACCGCCGGCTCTGCGTACATCGCCCCGGCGGCCAACGAGACGTTGGCTCTCGCCAGGGTTGCGCACTTATGTCATGAGACGTTGACATAAGTCCGCGCCTCATGCGGCGGCCGCCACTATCGCAGTTCTCCTTGCGTCGTCGCGGTTCCTGCTCCGCCGCCCGCACCATCAGCCGCACTCTGCACCGAGCCCGAAGTATCGCCCGCTGGCGATCCCTAGCCGCTTTTAGGATGACCCTAGCTAACCTGGTGGCTTGCTCGTACCGCATTTCCTGCCTCGTCTGGCTATCGTCGGGAGAGGTGGCGGCATGGCCGTCGACCGCAAAGCTGACCATCGCGCCGGCAGCCTCGATTCCGCTATCGCCCAACTCCATCCGGTCGTCGGCCATTGGGGCCGGGTATGTGTGGGTAACATGCTAGCAAGGGGATCAGTAGTGAGTCGCCGCCGCCGGCCATTGTTGTGGTTATTTATAGCTAGCTAGCAGCTGGCTAGGGGATTGGGGATTTACAATTTACCCCTATAGCTGGCGCTTGCGCGGGAAGGCATCGCTGGAGCACGGGAAGACTAAGTCACACAATTCCCAGCACACAACCGTATGCGGTGTCACGTGTTATCACACACGTGTTAACATAAGGAAACGTATGTGTAACTTACAAATCATCACTCACGAGTACTCGCACCACGCATCGTGTGCGATGCTCCTACCATCGTAAACAACTCGTTTGCATTTTCAAAGGTTTTTGTACACACACATAATCACACACGAAACATCCAGGTCCGTAGGGCGCCTAAGAGAATTCAGATTTTTCCAAGAATTTTAGTCGCACTTTCTTAATTAGCACCAATTGCCGGACTGTCTTTCTCATCGTTAAAAGTGTTTTTAGTTTTTAGTTTTTCCCCTCCCATGTATGAGCCAACCAACTACCTCCAAAATTTAGTTATGTTTGCATGCATGCATGGCGGAAGAGGAAAATGACAAGGAAGTGGGCAGTGATTCCACACTGGCAATTATAATAACCTAATTAATGGGATGTGTTCATTGGAAATTTGGCGCGGTCAATTTTTTCGCCTCGCCCACCCCCTATTCACCTTGGTAGCGCTCCTCCTCCTTCGCTCTCTATCGTCTCTTTCCTCTCACAGCCCTCAAATCTGGCCTTCCGCGTTTGCCTCCCCGGCCGCCTCACCCATCGGATTGCGCCATGGATAATACCCTAGATCCCCGCATCCCGCGGGCTTCCCTCTCGCTGCGGCCCGCGGCACTGCCGCCATTGAGCGAACCCACGTATCTATCAGAGGGGATCCATTGCTCTGGACTCACAGATCGGTGGCGCCGGAGGACATGCCGGGGCTGTGTTGGAGGTGGTGGGCAGCAAGGGCAAATCAGATCGAGGAAGCGAGGCATCGATTGGAGACATGTTCGAAGGAGCTGTGCATGGCGAGGCACAAGGCAGAGGCGGAAGTAGATCTCAGGGCAGCGATGCTGAGGGATGTCAGCATCTGGCAGCGTCGCGCCGACTTGGAGCTGGCGCTAATGGCAGAGATCATATTCACGGAGTCGACTGCGGAGGAGAGAACGCGCATGCCTGTGGAATGGTATACGAACCCGGTGCGGCTGTTCAGATGGGCGGTAGAAGAAACCAAATTGCCCAACCTACTGCAGCGGCGGCGCTGGGCATGCATCCTAGGCGAGGTGACCTGCCCTCCTTCCCCGCCAGATACTGGATGAAGATCACCTCAAGTACGTGGCCATGGACGCGTACACACGCTACGAGATGTACAGGCGGATCATTGACATGAAGAAGTGCCTCCTTACTGTAGATGACAAGGGATCGAGCCACAAGAAGAGCATTGGAGGCAAGCGTCACAACAAGTAGTTGATATGATGATCGTTTCTCCCAGTTTATTATGCATGTACTTGTTTACTTAGATGTGAAACGCTATCTGTAGTCAGTTATGTAATTGGATGTTTAATTTGGTTAGGCAATCATGTCCTTATAAGTATATATGTTGTTGTTCTGTAGACAAAGAGCGTAGATGTTATGCAGACTAAGCAAATCACATCGCACACAGATTAAACTACGGAACCCGTCGGTGATGATTTCATCAATCGTTGTCAATTCTTTACCAGCAAGCGTTTGCCCACAACACACACGGGTTATTAGCAGGAATCGTCTGTGTTGTTATCGGTATTCCCACACATTTCTGATTGCTGACCTGTTTGCCGCGTATCACACACATCTTGTTAAGTTGAACCGTTTCTATTGTGTTGGGTAATCGCAAACAGTTCATCCGAGTGAACCGCATGCCGTATAACGCACACACGTTGATCTGCCTCACCGTTTCTATTGTGTTGGGTAATCACCAACAATTCATCCGAGTGAACTGTATGCCGTGTATCGCACACTCGTCGAACTGGCTGCCCGTTTATGTTGTGTTGGGTAATCACAAACAGTTCATCCGAGTGAACTGTATGTCGTGTATCGCACACACCACGAACTGGCTGACCGTGTTAGTTGTTCTGGCTTATCGCAAACAGTTTGTCTGGATCAACTGTATGCCACGTATCGCACACACGTCTCTAATCTGAATCGTTTTTGATGTCTCCAGCATCACAAACAGCTCGTCTTATTGGGGATGGTTTTTTTACGACACCGTTTGGGATTCATGCATCGCACACAGTTTGGTCGCGGGGTCTCTGATTCATGTGTCGCGTTAGCGGTCGCCTGCAGTAGTGATGACACAACCCGTTTATATTTTTTCCTTTTCTTTTTGATTATATATATGGGCTAAAAAAATCCCAATAGGCTAAAAGTGGCCCAAAAAATAGCCCAGTAGCCCAAACAACACATGAGCCGACATGCCTGGCATGCCAACGGGCTGGCCCGATTAGCATAGGGGTCGTGTCTGGGCTGGAGGCTGCAGCACGCGGCCCGGCATGGCACGGCCCGACTAATCAGCGTGCCATGACGGGCCATGCCATGCCAGGCACGATTAGCATGGGTCGTGCCAGCCCGTTTGGCCAGCTCTGTTGTTTTGTACATTACCTTACCCTTGAGCCTTTTTGCTTCCTTCATTTTGACAACATTTTCTATAAAATAAATATAAACTAGTAAAAATGCCCGTGCGTTGCAACGGGAGAAAAAACCAGCTCCCTTAGCTAGTGCAATTGCTCAAGACCACATCATGCTCCATCACTCACATACTCTCTGTCTCTACCTATCTATGTATCTAACTATCTATCTTATTTAGACATTTCGCGAGCATCGGGCGTGTTTTGACAATAAAAAAAGTGCAGGCTTGAAGTGGTACACTGTCAGTTGTAAAAATATGGAACCGCTGATCTTGATGCATTGGATTTGCGTTAATTGCGGCCTGTTTTTTCCTAGGGAGACGTGCGCATCCCCTTCGACATAGACCAACACATGGATCAGAAAAAGAAAATTCTGATAGCAGCGCTTAGAAATGACATGTTCGTTGTCATTGTAAAAAAATGGTTAATTTAATATATAAATTACCTTACAATTTGTGAATTAACATGCATGGTGAATTGGACAACATAAGATGCAGATGCTTGAAGGTTGAATCCTTGGTGGAAAACATGGTTGTCTCGTATAAAAAAAAGATTAACAGTTTTGTAAGCATTAACATTGGAAAGAATATCTTGAAAAGCAAGTACTTGGCTAACAACATACATGTGAACAATGGCATGCAGAGTATGAATTGCTTAATGCCCCAAAAATATGTTTAAACAAGACTATCATGCAAGTTATACATCTAAATAAACAGGGGTTTAATATACTTATACTAATCTAGGGGATAAAATGAAGTGAAGGTATCCTTTCAGTAATCTTTCCAAGCAAAATCCCTTCATACCTTTAAGCCAGATTGGTTGAGCAGTTGAGCTACCTCAGGAAGTCTAAAAAATTGACACGACCAGAAGACTAACAGTGATAATCTGAACCACCTAGCTAAGCTTGTATGGCAGACCGCTCAATCCTGTTGAAGGCAAATACTTCCTCCGTCCCAAAATAAGTGTCGTTGATCTAGTACAAAATTTGTACTAATTTAGTACTAAATCCGCGACACTTATTTTGGGACGGAGGGAGTAGCAGATAATTGCTTTGAAGATTCGGATTTAGGACGTGATGACCGAAGGAGGGGCAGGCTATTCTAGTCGTGTTGTCTCAAGGGCTGCCGGAGGCCGGGCTCGGTTACAAACTATTTATTTTCAATATTTCACTCACTTTTAACTATTGTATATTTGATGATGTATTCATAAGATGTGATAGGCATGAAAAATTAAATTATAAGAGCATCTACACAGGCCGGCCGGTCACTGACCGGTCACGAAAAGTCGACCCAGCCGGGCGCCTCAAACGAGCCTCAAACGCCCGAGCTGACCGGCGCCCCTCATATCTAGCCCAACTATGGGGCGGATATGGGGCGCCCGGGTGCGCCTGCCACGTCCGCCTGACGACGGGGCCCCACGCGGACTCATCTAGAAACCTGACGGTCCGACAGACGCATCGACCGTCGCCGCGGTGTGAACGCCGCGTGGCGCTCTCCGCCCCATCCGAGCCCGTCCGCCTCCTCTCCCCCGCTCTCTGGCGTCGATATGGTCCACCGTAGGATCACCATGCATGTACGTGATGCTCACGCCGGAGCGTCGGATGCAGATCCAGGCGGAGATCCAGGCGAGGTGTGCCGCCCGCATCGCTACGGGTCTGCCTCCGAACTCGCCGGAGCCTAAGGAGGAGGAGGAGGAGGAGGAGGAGGAACAGCCGGAGGAGAAGCTGCCAGAGCCGACGGAGGAGGACAAGGTGGACCTGCCTGCTTCGGGCTCCAACATGGCGGATGCAGACGCTGAGTTCGTCGTCGCCCAAGCCGAGAAGATGGCGGAGCAGCATGCCGTCCTAGAGTCCACCCAGGATGAGGCCGAGGTGTCGGCGAACGGCAGGCCCTTCAAACAGAGGCAGGCGGAGGCCGATGCGCTCTTCGACGAGCTTGACGCGGAGATAGCAACGGAGGAGGCCGGAGCGGAGCAGCCGGAGGTGCCAGAGGTGCGGCTGCCGCCCATGTATCCGCCGGACGGCACGAAGATCATCGAAATCTTCGACGAGGAGTAGTAGTTAGGTTTCTACGTAGTACGTAGGTTTTTTCATTTCCATGCTTTTGTATGGATTTGAGAATTTAGCATGAAATGTGTAGATACACTCCTGTTTATTTGAAGCGTGCCCGATCATTGCCCACGGACGCGCCGGACGCATCCGCGAGCGTTCGAGGATCCAACCTTCGGTTGTAAATGCTTTAACAGAAACAACAAACAACAACTACTAATTGCATCTGTGCTCACTTAGAAGAAAATAATTTGCAATCGGTGCTCATGTAGAAGAAAATAATTGGCAATCGGTGCTGCCACGTATAGCAACATCTAGTAGCTTCTGGTCGGTGCACCTAATTAAAAAAGCATTCCACATTAAGAGCCATCTCCCAGTGTGTGGACCTTATCCACATCGCCGTTCCTCCAGGCGTTGCTCCCCTTTCTCTTCTCCGTGGTCCAGCCACACACACACACCCACGCTCCAGTGCCGTGCTCTAGCCCACTGAGAAATCGGATCATCCAAATGTTGTACTGCAGAAGAAAGCGGCTGCAGATGGGGGCGGCTTCCGTGCCACATCGGTGAAGGAAGCAGATGCGCGCGGGGACTGGGCATGTGGCGGAGGCATGGCAGCAGTGATGACCGGCAACTGCTTGAAGAGTCCGCATAGATCTGCGCCGGGGCTCAGGCTCCGGATCGACCCCTTTCTGCGGGGCTCAGGCTCCGGGGGTCGTCATGTCCAGCCCACCCCCCGACGGCGCCTTTCTGCGGGGCTTCGAGCCCAGATCTCGCTCCCGAGTGCTGCCTCTCCCTGCCTCCTCCAACCGCGCCTGCAGAGGAGCTCGTCTGAGCCCCGAGCTGCCTCAAGTAGCTGTTGACACCAGATTTTGGCATGGTCAAAAACATAATTAAGAAGGCCTCAAATGGAAAAGTGCTCAAAGTGAGAAAGTTCCGTATCGTCGAAAGGAGAAACTTTGATATTTGGGCCATAGCCATTCGATCTCATCTCTAAGGCCGAAGTTGTGTTCGAAGTACTGAGATTTTGTATCCAGAACACTATTCGGCTGATTAAGACCCCAAGACGACCTCATATGAGAAAATGATCTACACGGATTGTCTTCGTCTCGTCGAATCGGTCGATTTTGATATAAAAATCGTCTCAATCTGAGATCGTATGCAAAAGTAACAGCCGTTATAAGATGCTGCTATAGCAGAGGGCGGTAGTACCGCTCCCATAAGCGGTAGTACCGCTCGAGCGGTACTACCGCGCTTCTACTACCGCCCTACTACCGCTTAAAAAACACTTCTGGACACTCGCGTGGAAGTGGCGCGGTACTAATACCCGGAAGTACCGCTTGGGCGGTACTACCGTGCCAAGAAGCGGTACTACCGCTTGCCGTTCACGCAGATTCGGACAGATTTTGAAAAGTCCGAGTTTGGCTAGTATTGTTGACCCTTTGGATGGAAATTTGGGTCCGTGTCTTGTACGGGAAGTCCAACTCCCTCTTAAATAGGAGAGGTGATGGCCGATTGAAACAACACACAATGGAACAAACACATCTACATCTTTTACCCTAGTTTTATCTCTCCCTCGTTATTGCTTCCTCGTTCTTCGTCGTTCTTCGTTTTGGAGAGCTGCGAATCCCGAGGCTCTAGGGGCTAGCGAATCGACCTAGAGCAGCCCATAGCCTCCGCACTCCCTGACGGGGTCCCTCCCGGGCGTGTGGGGTTTCGGGTTCTTAAAAGCGCCCGCCGGATTGTCTTGCGTATCGCGCTTCCGGCAGGCCTCCTTCGACGTGAGCTGCGGTGCATCACCCCCGGCGTCGAGGGTACACGTGACGTGTTCGTGTGTCAACAGTAGCCCAACCAGGTGCCGCCTCTCTCGTCCTCTCCATTGATTTTTCTCTTCTCCTTCTTCTCTCTGTCTCTAATCTCTGTTTTCTCCAGGGAAGGAAGTCTGCATGGAACCATGGCACCCAGCCGCTCGCCAACGACTCCGGCCACCTCTCCATCGATCCGTTTGCCTCACCGCCAGATCCATGCCGGAGCAGACGGACCCGTCGCCTGCCTGGCTTGCCGCCGGGAGGAGGACGACGAGAGGAACGCCTGTTCGTCTGCCGTGTTGGCCACACATCTGGTTCGGCCCAGCTTGCCCGTGAAGCCGTCGTCCATTAGGAACCACATCATGCCCTGCCTGCCTTGCAGCTCGCCATCACTGGCGACCTCTCAATCGGCCTCATGCTCCTCCGCCTCGATCCATCCGCCCCGTCGCCGGATACACGCCAGAATATGATGAATGACAGTTTTTTTTTGAAAAAAGAAATGTTTCCCCAGATTTACAAAAAGGTACTGCGGGTTGATTCTATAAAAAGTGAGGTTTTTTTTCCAAAAGTGGCGACGACGTACGACCAGAAACCCACGGTGCTTTATTATTAGGTAGAGATACATTCGGTAGGGGAATACTCCTGCTATTTCGTGTAAAAAATATCAACTATTTGTCATTTTTTCAGCAGTATTACCCTTTGAAAAAAGGACTGTGCTAACGTCCGATCGTTCAGAAATTGGACACATATCCGAACGAGTGCGTCCACCACTTCACCTTATTCTACTTTCTCATGCATGTGCGTAAGGGCATCTCCAACGATGACCTGCAAATTTCGTCCCGCATTCGTCCGCGGATAGGGGGGACCAGTCTGCAGACACGGATGCGGGAGGCCGCCATCCAACGCTATCTTGTATATGTCCGCCAGTAAATTCAAATTCAAACGTACTCCGATCCACACACCGCGCCGTATCACGCCGGATCACACCAGCGCCAGATTGCATGCCCGATCACAACCAAGAAGAGGCAAGTATGCTTAGTTTTTACATGCCCATGTTGGAGATATGCCCTAGAGGCAATAATAAATATTATTATTTATCCCCATGTTCGTAATTAAGTTTATATTCTATGCTATAACTGCTATGGTTCTCGAGTCTACAATAACCACGAGGCTCTGAGGAAGACTCATATGCACGTGTGGAATATTAAATGGTAAAATGTATTCCTAGTCTGGCCTCTAAGACTAGCTCAAGTGTTGCATGATGGTTTTGTTTTCCTGATCATGGGCATGACTATGCCAGCAATTTTGAGGGCACAATGTTAGTAGAACACTTGTGTTTGAATCGACCTGAATTGATGTTATGCTATGAGATACATTCGTCACAAGTTAATGGTTAATACCACAGAGAAAGTTAACGTTTGCATAATTCCTTAGACCATGAGAGTATCGAGTTTCTTCATGCTTGCTTCATGAACTTTGGGGTTTGTTAAACGTCATCCGTAAATGGGTGGCTATTACGGCGGCTTACGGGTTCATGGAAAAGTATGTCAAGTAACTTGATAGCTCAAGATTGGGATTTGCTCCTACGACGATGGAGAGATATCTCTGGGCCCTCTCGGTGTTACGGTATCCACCATCGTCTGGCCAGACACAATGTGATTTGATCATAGGGATGCCAGAACACGGGAACGAGAAAAGAGAACAAAACTGGTAACGCGGTAACTGGCATAGTGGACAAGTTGTTGATCCACGGGGATGCCAATAAGTCTCACCTCGGGTGTTTGTAACATATCGCGAAGCAACAGGAATAGCACACAACAACTGGAGGTTCACTCGAATATTTATTCGTGTGGGTATAGGGGTCAATATGGGTGTCCACGGCTCCGATGTTGATCATTGATCGGAAAGTGTTCCGGTCATGTCTATACTTCATCGAACCTATAGGGTCACACGCTTAAGGGTCATCTATCTGCTGAATACTAGATAGGGAGTCTGAGAGAAAGTCACCGGAAAAGTTTCGGAGACAACGGAAAAGTTCCGGAGAGAGAACACCGGAATAGTTTTGGTAAAACTGAAAAGTTGTTTCAGGGTATACCATTAAGTCAAATTGGTTTCGGCACAGACCTGGAAATTTTTGGGGGGTGCCAGAATTGTTCTGGAAACTTCTGGGATTTTTCTGGAGAAAAAACCCGGAAATGATCCGTAGCTGCTGGAACCGCTTTCGTTGCTTTTCGCAGATGAAAAACACTAATCCGGAATTGTTTCGGAATGCGTCCAAAATTATTTTAGTGGGTACTGGAAATGTTCTAAGACCTACATATTTTTTTTCGGATTTAACGGTCGTGGAAAATGTTTCGTGAATAGTGGGAACACTATTATGATTGTGGAAACACTATTGGGAGAAAATATCTCATGAATAGTGGAAACACTATTGGGAGAAAATATCTCATGAATAGTGGAAACACTAGTATGAATAGTGTGAAAAAATATCTGAGGGCATTTTGGTATTTTGGGAGCCACCCTACCCCTTGGGTTTTGCTATAAATAGAGGTGGAGAGGCACTCTCCACACTCACTCTTTCTCACATACACATGCCATTGCAATGATCTGGCTTCTTCTCTCCCTCCCCGCGAATTAGTTTCGTAGAGCCGAAAGGCTGTCTGGGTTTCGGTGGGAACTAGTTCTGGACGGCGAAGCCCTGCCGAATAGATGACACCGTATGTGTGCAACCCCGTAGAGAGGTCGTAGGTTCGATCATTTTGCCCGAGGGGCTATTTGAGAGTGCCTCCCGAAGGGCTGTCCGAGTTACCGTCCGAGTTCGAGAGTGCCTCCCGAAGGGCTGTCCGTGACACCGTCCGGGGGACTGTCCGACCGCCTCCCGGATGGCTGTCCGAGGGACTATCCGAGGGGCAGACGAGGGAGTACATCCTCACGGTTGGGAGGTTGTAAATCCTAGCTGTGGGGATCTGCACCGCCGATCGTCATCGACTCTACTTCCGCCGCGCTACGAGTCGGTAACGAAAAGATCAAACCTGGTATGCATCTCCATAGTGATCCTGGGCGTGCTCGCTGTACCGAATTTTTTTGTTTTCTGTCGCGTTCCCCTACAGTGGCATCATGAGCCGTGCTATGCGTAGATGCAGGTTACGATCTAGAATACATAGAGATGTATGGTTGTTGCACAATATAATTTGTAGTAGATGAGTTCTATTACTGAAAATTATTTGTGCGGGTAGCAGATGAAATCTGTTACCCGATGTTCTTGTTGCTTCCCTGGAATTTGCATATTTCTGATCTTGTAACAGCACGGTGGAGTTTCAAAGTTCTGGCAATCCGCGATCCTGATTGATCAACGAAGTGCTAATAGTTCGTTGAATTCCACCATAGTTAGAGAGAAAGATGAAATTTCGTAGATGAAAGGGCAATGCAGATATGATCTGCACGGGGGTCATGCGTATGACGAAGTTAAGTATGGGGCTCAAGATTTTATTATCTCGTGTTTCATACACCCCGCAAAGTTAATCTAGCGACTTGAATAATCATACTTGATGATGGACGTTGGTAGCTTCGGTTTGTTTCGAAACCTTAGAAACCATGTAAAATAAAATTTTGGATCAACCGATTAGAGGCGTCTAACTTGGTTTTGCAGGATGTGCACGTGATGTGGTATAGCAATGCTCATATTAATTTGATTATGTATGAGATGACTATATGATGTAAAATTAGCATGACCTGTGTGTCATGATTCGGCATGATGGCTGGAGCCATATGATTGTCACTTTAATGACCTGTGTGTCAACCTTAAGTAATGCACTTATTTTATTAGCTATAGAGATAGCAATATTATCTGGTGCATCGACAAGGTGGTGGCAATCTTCGCGAAGGTGAACACCGACGCAAATGCCAAAGACGAAGAAATTAAAGACTTGTCCGTCAGAAAGGGCTATACCATATCATGCTATTATGAATTGCCTGAGATGTTTATCCCTTATGATGCACCCTTTTTGGTTGCGTGGTAGTCGCTTTTTATTAGGGTGATCTCTCACTTAAAATATCAAGTAGTTAGTGTTCTCCCAAGTGTAGCACCGTCACGGCACCTATCTCTTCGGGGCATCACATGATCTCCATGGGTGCGAACGATTAGAGAAGTGTGAGGCGGGTGAGTTGAGACCTCGCAGCGAGATCACTTGGTTGTCTTGACGTTCAGGCAGGACAGTCCTGAGCTCAGAACACACGCATCGAAAGATGAACAAGAATCACATAGAGATGTGATCGGCAAGTTTGCCTACCGATTGAAGTTCGCACCATTTGAGTTCATCTCGAACCGTGGCGTTGAATGGAAATGCGGGTCTTGAATCACTCACAATCAATTATGAGAGATATTGATTTGAGTGGGAGCGCACTGTAGAATTAACTTGTTTAATTCTCAATGCAATTAATTATGGACACTGTCTAAGTGTTATATGCATAATAGTTATAGAAGAATGGCTCGCGTTTCCACCTTCCCTGTTAAAATTGAATAAGATGTTAAATATCTGGTTAAAACTTTATGGTTGGTAACGTAATGTGAGGATTGTCCTCAAGTGTGCCGAGAAGGACTTTGTCCTATCGGATGCTTTCGGTATTCTCCCGCTAATGCTATGGATGATGTGACTCTCGTCCTTCGATCCAAAAGCTAGAATTTCATTACGGTCAAGTGCAATATGTTTGTTTCCATGAGACCCGAACTTCAAAAGTTTGGGATAGCTATGTGATATTCATGGAACTGAAAATTAGTTTCATATACAAACAAAGGCTAAAAGATATGAGATATCCAAAGCAATGTTTGTTTGCAAACTATTAGTTAAAGTGTTTACTATGCATTTGACTAATACGAGAGGGATCCAGAAGAACGCCTATCATATGATGAAGGTGAATCAAACAACAACTTAAAGAGAAAGGAAATGTCCAAAGGGTGTTAGTGTGACTTACACACCTAGGTACCGGGGCTAACGCCACTCTTAAGTTGAGTGCTTCTTCTGAGAGTAGGAGAAATACTGAAAGTTAAACTGTTAGAAGTATAAAGGCAAAAAGAGAGAAGACTGGAATGTCCAGCTCATGTATGAAAGTCATACAAGCTATTAATGTATAGACGAATGGTCAAATAAATAGTTCTTGGGAATTGTGATTAAATTGTTAGTCACTAATTCTTGGGTATTGTGAGTTGATCACAAAAAATACCCGCTCGATTGCATTCTGCTGCGTTTCGATGCGAGAACTACTACGGCCTAAAAGACTTGCCGGAGTGAGGTTTAGATATGCGCTGGGAACATAGTAAAAGTTGCTATACTTAGTACATTACCTATGTATTTATTTTCATAATTCATTTTAGAGTTTTTATACACTCTAGCCCATTGCATACAGTATGTTGCAAAAAGGTTGTTCATAAGAGAACTTTTGATGTTCGGTGTTATGAATAACATAAGGGCCATGCTTCCATCATGGATGGGATGTATGTTATGAATATTGATAATAATATATTACCTCCGTATTTACTTTCATAATTCATTTTAGAGTTTTTACACACTCTAGCCCATTGCATAATGTTTGTTGCAAAAGGGTTGTTCATAAAAGAACAATTGTTGTTCAGTGTTATGAATAACATAAGGGCCATACTTCCATCATGAATGGGAAGTATGTTATGAATATTTATGGTAATATGATACATCCATAACACTGACACTAAATGTCGCAAGACTAAGAGAATACCACACATGTGTGGCACTGCATTTGGTCACATTGGAGAAACCCGCATGAAGAAATTCCATAATGATGGATTTTGAAGTCGTTTGATTATGAATCATATGACACTTGCAACTTTCCTCCGAAAAGTGAAGTGACTGAAATACTATTCATAGGCCATAAGGAACGAGCAACGAACTTATTGGTGATCATACATTTTGATGTATGTAGTCCAATAAATGTTGTTGCTAGCAGTGGATTTATCTATCTTCATAAATGACTCAAGTAGATTTATGGATATTTACTTGATGAGATGTAAGTCTGGATCTTTTGAAATCATTCATAAGGTTTTCAATATGAAGTAGAAATTATTGTAACAAGAAAATTGTGTTTCTGCAATTCGATTGCGGAAAGGAATATTTGAGTTACAAGTTTAGCGATTGTCTGATGAGTTGTGAAAAGAGTTTCATAACTTACACCTCACGGAGAACCACTGTGCCGTGAAGATGTAATCAAACCATTTATGACATGGTAAGATCAAAGATGACATAAATCAATTTGCCATTATCCCTTTTAAATGTAATGCTTTAGAGACTGCGGCTTTTACACTGAAAAGAGCACCATCAGATCTGTTGAAATGACGCCATGGTATGGTAACCCCAACCATGTTATGTCTTTCTCTAACATTTGGAATATGGGGCTTGTTTACAATATTTACAAACCTATTCCAAATCAGACAAGTGCTGCTTTGTAGGTTATCCCATGTTATTGGGAATTCCTCCACCACTATACCGAGGCAAAAGGTTTTGCCACAAAACGGTATGCTTTTGAAGAAAATGGTTCTTGCAAAAAGGTGAGTGGGGGGACAGTGCAACTCGATGAGATAACAGTATCTTCGTCATCAGTTCAAAGAAAAGAAACCTTGGAAGTAATTCCAGAGTTTCCTACTGCGACTGATACGGAAGCCTCTACATGAGATGTTTGGACTTCGATCGAACTTGCAACTGAACCACGTAGGCAAAACTCGTGCAAACCTCTCAGGTGCGCAAGCGAGATATTGTTGTTAGACAACAGTATACCTACGATACACAAGGAAGCGCTGATGGGCCCTGACTCCGGAATTGGCTAAATGCCAATATAATCCGAGATAGTTTCCATATAAATGATTCAAGATTATATCTGATGGGGAACGAAGCATGAAAATCAAAAAAATTCCTACGAACACCCAAGATCTATCTAGGAGAAGCATAGCAACGAGAGAGGAGAGTGTGTCTACGTACCCTCATAGACCGAAAGCGGAAGCGTATATAACGCGGTTGATGTAGTCGTACTCTTCACGATCCGATGACGATCCAACCGATCTAGTGCCGAACGGACGGCACCTCCGAGTTTAGCACACGTGTGGCTCGATGATGTCTCCTCCTCCTTGATCCAGCAAGAGAAGGCGGAGAAGTAGATGGGATCACAACCAGCACGACGGCGTGGTGGTGATGGTGGTGGTTGAGCACCGACAGCGCTTCGCTAAGCGTCGTCGGGACGAGACAGTGGTGTAACGGGAGAGAGAGGGGCGCCCAGGGGCTGGTGTGTTTTTTGGGGCGCCCCCTCCTCTATATATATAGGTGGAGGGGCGTGGGGAACAGCCCCTCCAAGCCCTAGGGCGCAGCCAAAGGGGGGGAGGACTTGGACTCCAAGTCCAATCCTATTCCTACTAGGACTCCCCTTTTTTTCCCTTCCCTAGCCACATGGGCTTTTGAGGACTTGGTGCGCCTAGCCCAATAAGGCCAGGGCGCCTCCCCTAAGCCCATGCCAGCCCTTGGGACTTGGTGTACCCACTGGTGGACTTCCGGACCCCTCCGGAATCCTCCGGAACCTTCTGGAAGCTTCCCGGTACAATACCGAAAAAATTGCACCTTTTCCGGGACCCAAAATATGAATTCCCATATATAAATCTTTACCTCTCGACCATTCCGAGACTCCTCGTGATGTCCGGGATCTCATCCAGGACTCTGAACAACATTCGGTTACCAATCATCAAATATCCCAATACTACTTTAGCGTCAACGAACGTTAAGCGTGCGACCCTGCGGGTTCGGGAATCATGTAGTCATGACCGAGACACCTCTCCAGTCAATAACCAATAGCGGGACCTGGATGCCCATATTGATTCCTACATATTCCACGAAGATCTTTTATCGGTTGAACCACGATGTCAAGGATTCGGTTAATCCCGTATGCAATTCCCTTTGTCCGGCGATATGTTACTTGCCCGAGATTCGATTGTCGGTATCTCCATACCTAGTTCAATCTCGTTACCGGCAAGTCTCTTTACTCGTTCCGTAATGCAAGATCCCATGACTAACCCATTAGCCACATTGCTTGCAAGCTCTTTATGATGTTGTATTACCGAGAGGGCCCAGAGATATCTCTCCGTCATACGGAGTGACAAATCCCAGTCTCGATTCGTGCCAACCCAACAAACACCTTTGAAGATACCTGTAGAGCACCTTTATGATCACCCAGTTACGAAGTGACGTTTGGATACACACTAAGTATTCCTCCGGTGTCAGGGAGTTGCACGATCTCATGGTCTAAGGAACAGATACTTGACATGAAGAAAGCTATAGAAATAAACTAAACGATCTGGTGCTAAGCTTACGGTTGGGTCTTGTCCATCACATCATTCTCCTAATGATGTGATCCCGTTATCAAATGACAATTCATGTCTATGGTTAGGAAACCTTAACCATCTTTGATCAACGAGCTAGTATAGTAGAGGCTCACTAGGGACACGGTATTTGTTTATGTATCCACACATGTATTTAAGTTTTCGGTCAATACAATTCTAGCATGAATAATAAACCTTTATCATGAACAAGAAAATATAATAATAACCATTTTATTATTGCCTCTAGGGCATATTTCCAACAATATCTTGATAAACCCTTCGGAAGACTTAGAGTCTAACGAACATTAATGGAACTATAAACTGATACGGATAAAAATATTTTATCCATAAAGCTCGACTTGTTGCTTATAACAAATTCAAGGAATTGACTACAGCGAGATTGTCTCTCCGTAGCGATGCTTAAAGTCGGTTCGGGTTAAACTAGCAATTGATACATATTTCAATCTTGAGATATGATACATGGATGCCAAAAGGATTTCCATGAAATGGAAATGCAACCTAGGACTTGCATGTGATACAGTCCAAGGTATTTTGTCAATCCAGAGGATGCTAGTGAGTATGCAAACTTCAGAGTTCCAGCAATGGGCAGAAGAGAGCAAAATGGAGTTGGAATCTTCGCTTTTGATGAAATAGTCAAAAGAGTTTGATTTCATCAATGGATAACGAAGATGCTTGTGGTTTCAAGAAAGTAAGTGGGAGCATAATAATATTTCTAAAAGCCTTGTGTGCTTGACACATTGTTGATTGGAAATAATATAAATTTCTTGACACGAATTAGGACTTCATTGAAAATAGTTTTTGATGAAGTGCTTAGGCTAGGTAGCCTCGGTATTAGGCATAATTATCTACGGGATAAAATTGCCTGATAGAGCTAAAGCCAAAAATACATATTGACAAGATGCTAAAACAGTTTAGCATTAAAACACCAAGGAGTGATTCTTGCCGAAGTCACATGGAAAGGGTTTTTGCAAGACTCGGTGTCCCAAAACACTGATGAGCAAAATACATGATGGACATTTCACACACTCTTGTGTTTGGATTAATCATGTATTCCATGGTATGTAAAACAACCAGATATGTCCGACACTCCCAAAGCTGTTGCGAGTATAGATACCAAAGTGATCAAAGTACTGATCATGGGACAACAATGAAAAATGTCATTAAGTACTAAAGTAGCACTGATGACATGTTTTCTCGCAAGTAGAGATTATGAAGTGCTCGTTGTAAGTAATTACATCGATACAGTCTTCATCAATGCTCCATGCGATTTTCGATTTAAGTTAAGGGTTTTGTGTAATACACAATATGGTGGCACGGTAGTTGGAAATTGTTCCAAACAAGTTACTGTGGCGATTTCTATAACAAAGGCTAAGTATGTTGACGCTTTAGAAGTGACAAAGATGATGTTGAATCATATAGTTCATTCATGAACTTAGTATGGTTCCAAGAAGGGTTTGGTCAATGGGACACTATTGCAGATAGTTGCTCCATAGCTCAGTCTGAGGAATCAAGGTTTGACCTGTGATTCACATATATACAAAGCCAAGTCCACACAAAATATGAATTTTGTGAAAGCGTGAAAACGCGAGGAGATGCAAAGATACACACGGAACTGAAGTTGTCAGATCCGTTGGAAATCAGGCTATACCACAAGCAAAGCATATTTTACACCGGTATGCCATAGGTGTAAAGTGTTTTAGCATTGACTAGATTATTGACTCTAGTGGAAGTGGGAGTCGGTAGGATATATGCACTAGAGGTAATAATAAATGTTATTATTTATCCCCATGTTCGTAATTAAGTTTATATTCCGTGCTATAACTGCTATGGTTCTTGAGTCTACAATAACCACGAGGCTCGGAGGAAGACTCATATGCACGTGTGGAATATTAAACGGTAAAATGTATTCCTAGTCTGGCCTCTAAGACTAGCCCAAGTGTTGCATGATGGTTCTGTTTTCCTGATCATGGGCCTATGTCGGCAATTTTGAGGGCACAATGTTAGTAGAACACTTGTGGTTGAATCGACCCGAATTAATGTTATGCTATGATATACATTCGTCACAAGTTAATGGTTAATAACATAGAGAAAGTTAACGTTTGCATAATTCCTTAGACCATGAGAGTATTGAGTTTCTTCATGCTTGCTTCATGAACTTTGGGGTTTGTTAAACGTCATCCGTAAATGGGTGGCTATTACGGCGGCTTACGGGTTCATGGAAAAGTATGTCAAGTAACTTGATTGCTCAAGATTGGGATTTGCTCCTTCGACGATGGAGAGATATCTCTGGGCCCTCTCGGTGTTACGGTATCCACCATCGTCTAGCCAGACACAATGTGATTTGATCACAGGGATGCCGGAACACGGGAACGAGAAAAGAGAACAAAACCGGTAACGAGGTAACTGGCATAGTGGACAAGTTGTTGATCAACGGGGATGTCGATAAGTCTCACCTCGGGTGTTTGTAACATATCACGAAGCAATAGGAATAGCACACAGCAACTGGAGGTTCACTCGAATATTTATTCGTGTGGGTCTAGGGGTCAATATGGGTGTCCACGGCTCCGATGTTGATCATTGATCGGAAAGTGTCCCGGTCATGTCTATACTTCACCGAACCTATAGGGTCACACGCTTAAGGGTCATCTATCTGCTGAATACTAGACAGGGAGTCTGCGAGAAAGTCACCGGAAAAGTTTCGGAGACAACGGAAAAGTTCCGGAGAGAGAACACCGGAATAGTTTCGGTAAAACTGAAAAGTTGTTTCAGGGTATACCATTAAGTCAAATTGGTTTCGGAACACGCCTGGAAATTCTTGGGGGGTGCCAGAATTGTTCTGGAAACTTCTGGGATTTTTCCGGAGAAAAAACCCGGAAATGTTTCGGAGCTGCCGGAACCGCTTTGGTTGCTTTTCGCAGATGAAAATTACTAATCCGTAATTGTTTCGGAACGCGTCCAAAATTATTTTAGTGGGTACTGGAAATGTTCTAAGACCTACAGAAATATTTTCGGATTTAACGGTCGCGGAAAATGTTTCTTGAACAGTGGGAACACTATTATGAATAGTGGAAACACTATTGGGAGAAAATATCTCACAAATAGTGGAAACACTATTGGGAGAAAATATCTCACGAATAGTGGAAACACTATTGGGAGAAAATATCTCATGAATAGTGGAAACACTAGTATGAATAGTGTGAAAATATCTGAGGGCATTTTGGTATTTTGGGAGCCACCCTACCCCTTGGGTTTTCCTATAAATAGAGGTGGAGAGGCACTCTCCACACTCACTCTTTCTCACATACACATGCCATTACAATGATATGGCTTCTTCTCTCCCTCCCCGCGAAATAGTTTCGTAGACCCGAAAGGCTGACTGGGTTCCGGTGGGAACTAGTTCTGGACGGCGAAGCTCTGCCGGATAGATGACACCGTATGTGTGCAACCCCGTAGAGAGGTCGTAGGTTCGATCTTTTTGCCCGAGGGGCTGTTCGAGAGTGCCTCCCGAAGGGCTGTCCGAGTTACCGTCTGAGTTCGAGAGTGCCTCCCGAAGGGCTGTCCGTGACACCGTCCGGGGGACTGTCCGACCGCCTCCCGGAGGGCTGTCCGAGGGGCAGATGAGGGAGTACATCCTCGCGGTTGGGAGGTTGTAAATCCTAGCTGCAGGGATCTGCACCGCCGATCGTCATCGACTCTACTTCCGCGGCACTACGAGTCGGTAACGAAAAGATCAAACCTTGTATGCATCTCCATAGTGATCCTGGGCGTGCTCGCTGTACCAATTTTTTTTGTTTTCTGTCGCGTTCCCCTACAGCCCAAATCCAAACGAACATTAGTCTGGCAGTCAGTGCATTTCTGGCCTGCCAGATCGGCAATCCTAGCCATTTCCTCCCCGATCAGGGTGGTGGCGTCGCCGCCGTGTAGGCAGCCTCCGCGTCCGCATATGCCTCCGCTGCGTCCACGCCGTCCGCCGCCGCCAACTGATCTTTCTGCCACTGCAACATCTGGTAGCGGACGGATTGCACGATGATTCTTGTGTCAGCATCCAAAGAGTCCACATTCAAGGTCAACATCTGGGCCTCCTCCACATTGGCGGCGATCTACAACTTCTTTTCCACTAGCGCGGCCTTCCTCTCTTCGATCGTGGTCCTCCTCTCTTCGAGCTTGAGCTTCTTGTCCGTCGCCTCCATCAACAGTTTGAACCTCTCTGCCTTCTTCTCCTCCTTGATGTCCGAGCGCTTCATGCATGCCTCCTCCTTCTTCGCCAAGATGTCCTCGAACCTCTCCGTCAGCTTGACCGCCGCACCTTCTCGCGTCGCCCTCTCCTCCTCCCTCTTCTTCCCCCATAAATTTCTTGTAACCTTCTTCGGCGGTTCTTGGGTTGGGTCGACAGGGTGACCGGTTTCTTCCGTGTTGGCTTGGGCGGCGGTCTTGGCTATGAAAAGGTTCCACTTCGGTTGCCCATTCAACTCTAACCAACAATGCATGACGGTGAAGGACTTCTTCTCCAATTTCTTGTACACCACAGAAGCACGAGTAGGCTACAAAAGAATGCATATCCGGAGAGTGAGCAACACAACAATGCATGTCCGGCTAATGATGAACAAAGCTATGCACCTCTGACTAGTGATCAACAAAACTATGCATGTCCGGCTAGTGAGCAACAAAACTATGCATCTCCGGCAAGTGAGCAACAAAACTATGCATGTCCGGCTAGTGCTCAACATAACTATGCATCTCCGGCTAGTGATCAACAAAACTATGCATGTCCGGCTAGTGATCAACAAAACTATGCATGTCCGGCTAGTGATAAAAAAACTATGCATCTCCGGCGAGTGAACAACAAAACTATGCATGTCTGGATAGTGATCAACATAACTATGCATCTCCAGCTAGTGATCAACAAAACTATGCATGTCCGTCTAGTGATCAACATAACTATGCATCTTCGGCTAGTGATCAACAAAACTATGCATCTCCGGCTAGTGAGCAACATAACTATGCATCTCCGGCAACTGAGCAACAAAACTAAGAATATCCGGCAAGCGATCAACTTACTTGCTCGGTGACTTGAGCAATGCTAGGCCACCGTACGATGAGATGCTTCAAGTTCCCGCAATACTTGGACACGGCCTCTTGGATGGTGTACCATCGACGGTTGAGGGACTTCCATTAACGGTTGCGGATGATTGCGTCAGAGTAGGGCGCGAAATGCTTGTGTTCATGGAACCATATGTGAATGTTCCTCCAAAAGGTTGTGCCCTTTTGCTCCGTGCCATGGATTGGATCAATGCTAGTGGCCAATCTTGCATCGCACAATAGCTCGTCCTCATGCATGTTGAAGCTTTCTCCTCTATCCTTCTTCTTCGGATCGCCGGCTGTATCATCCGGATCATTGTCCTCGCCGTCCTCCTCCTCCTCCCCCTCCGGCTGCTGCTCTCCGGCGGCCCAATGCTGATGTTGCTGTGTGCCATTGCCAGTTTGGATGTAGGACTGCTGCGTGGCCGTCTGGGTGTAGGTCTGGTGCTGTTGGTAGTTGCCGGACTGGGTGGGATCCGAGTCTTCCACCTGCCCATCCTCATAGCCCCCTCCTCCTCCCTCGCCTCCGTCGTGGATGATGCCCAGCATCTCCCTGTCCCCGGCATCGTACGCCGGCTCCCCCACTCTAGGCATTGCAGCGAACAACGTGGGGGCACCCATCTGCTCCCCACCCGTCGTCCATGCCCGGACGAGCTGCGGCGAAGAATACTCGGAGAAGAGCGGTGTCACGTTAACGTCGACGACGTAAGGAACCGTACCGGCGAAGGTTCTGAGCTGCTTGGCAGCATAGTAGTATGGAGGCTTGTAATTCTCCGGCCACTACGCCGTCTGTACTGTGGGCACGCCCGTGGCGGCCGCCACGGCCGCCACGCCCAATGCGACCACCAGGCCCACCGGCGGCCAAGCGCTTCTTGAGCTTCTCCTCCTTTGCGACCCTCACTTTGACGTGGTGATTTTGCAGCGTAGCCGAGCTGATCTTCCGGGAGAGTGTGATGATCGGATCCTCCGGCACCTCCGCCGGCTCCATCTCCGGCAGGTTCTCTGACCGTTCCATTCATCGGCATCGGTAGGAAGGAGAGAATGGGATAAAAGAGCGGGAATTGGGCGGAGAGCGGCGGGGGATGTAAGACGAGAGTGGGGGATTTTGGAGCGCAAACAATGCGGGATGCTACAAAAGCGCGGGGTCCGCCTTCGTGTTGGGTGGGCGTGGGGGCAGAGAGCGACATTTCGCGTGTCCGGACTCCCGCAAATCCCCCCACGTTTCTCTCCGGTTTGCAGGAGAAAACACGTCCGGACCGCGCCGCGGACCGATACAGGACCGCGTTGGATGGCTTCCACAGTCCGGTCAGCGTGGTCCGGACGAATGCTGGAGGTTTGAGGGTCGGCGTTGGAGATGCCCTAACATTCCCTTCTTATTAGAGCAACTAATTGCATGCATGAAGGAAAAAACAGATTTGATGATGTCACCAAAGATTTTTCCCAATTCAAAAATTTAAAATGTTTTGTAGCTCAAACGGCGCTCCAATTCGAAATCTGTTTTCACATAAAAAAATCGTCGCAACAAGATCTTCAAAACTAGATCCATGTTGGTATGTTCGATGACTTTTTTTGGGGGTTCAAAGTTACCATGCCATTAGTACGTAAACTATCGTGCCTACATTACATAACTTATCATGGTGTTTACACTGAAGTTATCAGGGTATGTGTCAACTACTTTTTCAGCCTAGATCGAAAAAATACCATGATATTTATAAGTAAATTATCATGTCTGCAATACCACCGTCTGCCATTGGTGTCGTGCCTGGGCCGCGAGGTGAGGTCCATGTGGCGATACGGCATAGCCCGCTTATAAACGAAACTTTGCCGGTCCTACCGGGCTAGGCCCGTTTAGGCGTGTGCCGGGTCATGTCGCGCCCGGGCTGCCGGCATGTTGGCCACCTATGATCATGTCTCTGGTGCATAAAATATCATGGTATTTACGCAGAAGTTACCGAGGGTAAGTTTTTTCAACAACTTCTCTTCTCCGGGTCAAAGTTACAGGTGTTTGTACTTGTACGCAAGTTATCAAGTCCGTGGTCGAATATTACTGTGTTATTTACAAAAGTTGTCGGGGTTATGTTTAAAAAAAACCTAGTCAAAATTTACCACGGGGTTTGTGGTCTGCAATGCATATATTACCATGATATTTACACATAAGTTACCGGGGGGGTGTGTGTTTCCAACAACTTTTTTTGCGGGGTCAAAGTTTGTGGGTCGTGCCAGGCCAGGTCCATTTAGGCGTGTGTCAGGCCGGCCCGTTGGACACCTACGATCAGGTCTATGGCACATAAAATACCATGCTATTTACGAAGAGGTTACATGAGGTTTGTTTTTTAACAACTTTTTCCCCGGGTCCAAGTTACCGCGGTGTTTGTACGTATGTTATCAGGTTTGCTGTCAAAATATAACCATGTTGTTTACACAAAAATTATCGGGGTATGTTTAAAAAAAACCTAGTCAAAGTTACCATGGTGTTTGTACGTGAGTTATCAGCTCTGTTGTGCATATATTACCATGTTATTTACACAGAAGTTACTGGGGTTATGTTTTTCAACAACTTTTATCCCGGGGTCAAAAAGTTACCATGGTGTTTGTACGTAAATTATCATCTCTGTTGTGTGTATATGACCATGCTATTTACATAAATGTTACCGGGGGTATATCTTTCAACAACTTTTTTTGTCGAGTCAAAAGTTATCGTGGTGTTTGTACGTAAACTATCTTCTCTGTTGTGCGTATCTTCCCATGATGTTCTGTGTTCCTACCTCTCTAACTTCATCACCTGTGAAGTCATCATCGACTACATCATTAACACCATCCTCACCATCGTCGAAGCATTCACGAAGACACGAGTCCAAATAAAGCACCTGTCAAAGACTCGGCCCTCGCGGATACACAAAACTTTCTCTTGCATGAGAAGTGATACCTTTAGTATGAGAAGTCTGGATACTTTAGCATGAGCAGCCTGATTACTATAGCATGTACAACATGATAGCTTACAGTGTGCTACTGGGTAACAACATATTACATCTCGCGAGAAAATTGCTGACATCCATCTCGTACTCGAGAAGCCATGCAACTTGTCCTGTAGAAAAATCTCACCTCGACCACCGTACCATGAGCAAAAATTAGTTTAAAAATTGGAACCGTTGACCCGACATTGGCCTATGTCTGCTATGTTAAGTGCAATGCCCGTGCGAACCAACCTGTGGTTGGATGGTTAGAGGGACTGTGGTATCCCCAGCCCACCAGGGTTCAAATCTTGGTGCTCGCATTTATTCCTGGAATTATTTCAGGATTTCCGGCGATGCGCATTCAGTGGGAGGAGACGTTCCCGTCGACGACGAGGTGCCTACGGTGACTTCGTAAATTTCAAGATGATATGCCGGCTCAGTCTCTCGGAGGTGCTCATAGGGGTAGGGTGTGCATGTGTGCGTTCATAGGGGTGAGTGTATGCGCGTGTACATGAGCGCTTGCGTCTGTACTGTGTTCAAAAAAAAGTGCAATGCCTGTCAGAGTGTTCTCGAGATATATTAGTCTTATTTTTTCTACTTGAGCTGTTGCGCAAAATGATGTACTAGACAAGGCCAGAAAACACCTAGAAAATATCTCTATACTAATGCAATAGTAAATGAGGATCAAAAAGGCTGATTTTCATCTATCAAAACAAAAGTTGTGCTGAGGTTAGTTGGTTACTGGGCTACGACATGCATATGGAGATCCAGGTTCGAATCTTGGGTGAAGCACCCATGCAAGTAATTTTCTCTCTTCCCCACGTTTATTTTTCTGGCCCCACCCAATGCATGTGATCCTGATCCCCATGGCAGGTACTAATATGTGGCAGGCACTAAATGTTGTGACACCTAAAGTGACCCATCAAATGAATGATTTCCTTTGCAATGAGTATACAGTGAAGGAAGTTGAGAAAGCTCTGAATGACATGGTGATCTCAAGGCCCTCGGGGCAGATGGTATGCCTGCAATCTTCTACAAGAGATTTTGGGGTACGGTGAGCGAGGCTGTGACACAAGAAGTACTGAATGTTCTTAGAGGCGGCAGTATACTGAAGGGATGGAATGAAACGGTTGTTGTGCTCACCCCAAAGGTTCGTAACCCAGACCGCATAAAGGATCTATGCATTATTAGCCTCTGTAACGTGGTGGACAAGCTTGAGTTGAAGGTGATTGCAAATCGTCTCAAGACTATCTTGGATGAACTCATATCGACTAACTAGAGTGCTTTTGTTTCGGGGTGACTCATTTGTGATAACATTATATTGGCTTATGAGATGACACACTACATGAGGAGGAAGAGGAAAGGGAAGGACGCGTTCATGGCTCTGAAACTCGATATGAGCAAGGCCTATGACCGAGTCGAGTGGCCTTTCTTGGAAGGAATGATGAAGAAGCTTGGCTTTGCGGATGAATTTGTTCGGTTGGTGATGAATTGTATAACCACAATAACTTATCGTTTCAAGGTGAATGGAGATATTACTGATGTGGTGACGCCGGGACGTGGATTAAGGCAAGGCAATCCAATCTCGCCCGATTTGTTTTTACTATGTGCGGAAGATTTTTCTGCGCTACTGAGGAATGCGGAAGAGGATAATCTGATCCCAGGTATTAAGCTAGCCCCAATAGCCCTAAGGGTGAATCATCTTCTGTTCGCCGACGATTCCTTGCTGGTAATGGAAGAAAATGTCCACGCTGCCCAAACAATAAATCATGTCCTGCAAGTGTATGAGGAGTGCTCGGGTCAGATGATCAATAGAGAGAAATCCTTAGTCATGTTTAGCTCTAACGCTAGCCGAGCTTTCAAGAACCTAATGATGCAGGAGCTCCAGCTGGGTACAATAGCAAATGGTGGGAAATACCTTGGTCTACCAACATTCATTGGTAAATCAAAGAAAGAGTGTTTCAACTACATAAAGGACAATATCGCGGGAAGACTGCAGGGTGGGTTGGATCGATGTCTATCCACGGCAGGAAAGGAAGTTTATGTGAAGGCAGTGGCTCAGGCGATCCCGACTTGTGCGATGGGCTGTTTTGACTTGACCTAAGGTTTGTGTGATGAAACAAGCCAGCTAATCAATCACTACTGGTGGAACAAACATGGGGAGGAGAATAAGATGCACTGGGTAGGATGGGAGAAAATGAAACTCTCAAATAAGGAAGGGGGCTTAGGATTCTGGGACCTGCATTTCTTTAATATGGCCATGTTGGCAAAGCAGGGCTGGCACTTAATCCAGGAACCGGACTCGCTGTGTGCCCAAGTCTTAAGAGCCAAATACTTCCCAGCAAGAGATGTTCTAGCAGCCGAGCCAGTGAAGGAAATGAGCTATGTGTGGAGAAGCATTTTAAAAGGTATGGACATACTTAAGGAGGGGCTAATCTAGAGGATTGGGGATGGGACAAAGGTTAGAGTCTGGGAGGATCCATGGATCCCACGAGGGGTAACTCGTCTCCCATCTACAGGCCGAGGACAGAGCCTGATTTCGCGAGTTTCAGAGTTGATCGACCCGATCACTGGAACATGGGATCAACGCCTTGTAGCAGACTGCTTACACCCTGACGATGTACCTTTCACTACTGGAGGATGGTCCTAATGTGACACATGTATAGGAAACCAATCGACCAAACTGTGTGCGATGCATTAATCGCAAACGGTATTGTAATAAAACCGTCACAAATAAAACGAACTGTGTGCGATGGCGGATCCATCAAGCACGATTCAGAAAAGAGTTGCGTGTGCGAATCGTGGCATACAGTTGATCCATACGAACTGTTTGCGATGAGCCAAAACAACAGAGACGGTTAGCTAGATCAAGGTGTGTGCGATAGATGGCATACAGTTCCCTCGGATGAACTATTTGTGATGAGCCAAAACAACAGAAACAGTCAGCCAGATCAAGGTGTGTGCGATAGATGGCACACAGGTCACTCGGATGAACTGTTTGCGATGAGCCAAAACAACATAAACGGTTAGCCAGATCGAAGTGTGTGCGATAGGCGGCATACAGGTCAGTAATCAGAATTATGTGGGAAGACTGATAATAACATAGACGATTCCTCCTAATAAGATGTGTGTGTTGTGGCCAAACGGTTACTGGTAAACAATTGTCAGCGATTGATGAAATCAGCACTGACGGATTCTGTAGTTTATTCCGTATGCAATGTGATTTGCTCAGTCTGCACAACATCTATGCTCTGTCTACAGAACAACAACATATATACTTATAAGAACATGATTGCATAACCAAATTAAACATTCAATTACATAAGTGACTACACACATAACATTTGCACACACCAAAGTAAACAATTACATGCATAATAAACTAGGAGAAACGATCATATCTAATCATCATCTACTACTTCTTGTGACGCTTGTCGCCACAGCTATGCTTGTGGCTTGATCCCTCGTCGTCTATAGGAAGGAGGCACTTCCTCATGTCAATGATCCTCCTGTACATCTCGTAGTATGTGTACGCGTTCTTGGCCGCGAACTTGAGGTGATCTTCATGCAGTCTCCGCACCCAGGCCCCGTGCTAGACTGTAGGATTGATCTTGCAGCCATCCTTCATGTTCCTGTAGTAGGGGTCGGTGATGGCCCCGGTGAGGTCAACTAGGGATGCCTTCTGCTTAATGCTGCCCAGACCCTGTAGTGGCCATGGATGTCGACAAGCTTCTAGCAGGCCAGGCCCGAAGTCTCGAGCACTTTTACATCATCGATGGTCTCCACCGTAGTGAACTTGTAGTTGGGGCTGTTGACAAACCTAGTGAAACGCTCGCAATGCCTTGTGGCCAGGCGGTAGTGGTAGACGATGACATGATGGCGCACGCACAACTGGGTGACGACAACCTTCTGATCATACCCGGGATGACTGCCGGTGTACTGGAGGTCGAATCCGACCACTTTGTACTTGTCATCCTTAGCAAGCAACTGCTCCATGGTGTTGATGGAGTCCTCCACCACGACCGGGTCGTTGGTGTACACCACCGAGAGGTCCTTCTCCCTCCCGTGGGTGTCCATAGGATGCACGCCGAACTCCATTGGAGCACCGCTAGATATCCTCTCTGTATGTGTTGTCGTGGGTGTGCTTGTTGTGTTGTGGGGCACGATCGAAAGGTTGAAGAGACTAAGGTTATAATGGCCGCGGGAATAAATGGGGAAGCCGGACGGCCTGGAATATCGGCACGTCCGGATGGCAGCTTTTCCAGTGCGTAACTCCATCGTGCCACACGTAACTGCATCGTGGCGACGCACGCGTCACAACCGCATGCATATGGGGCCCCAACCATGATCGTGCGCCGGCCCTAACCACTGGCAGAGCGTGCGCGGAGGGATGCAAGAGGAGAGCGCGCCGCCTCAACAGCGAGCAGAGCATGTGGAGGGACGTGAACAGAGCACGCCGCGGCCGCCTCAAAGGCGAGCAGAGCGCGCCGCGGCCGCCTCAACGGCGAGCAGACCGCACGGAGGGACGCAAGCAGAACGCGCCGCGGTCGCCTCAAAGGCGAGCAACCACATGCATATATCACTTCTGGTCAACCGTCTGGCACCCGTGGGAGGTGCTGTCGGAAGTGGGGCTCCGGGGACCCAAATGTTCGAACACTGGGGTGAGCTCGTTCTACTACTTCCTCTCCTACCACGGCAACGCTATGGCGAGATTACGGCGAGAGCGCGCTAGCGTAGGACGGACGAAGGCACAACGGTTTACCCAGGTTCGGGCCACCTTGCGGTGTAAGACCCTACTCCTGCTTGCAGTTGGGATTATTGTGGGTGAGAGAGTTCTCGCGTACAAGGTTGAAGACGATCCGGTCTCTTTGCTATGGTGGCTGCTCTGCCCCTTTTATGCCAGCCTTGGTCCTCTTCCCCCTGGAAACTTAGGCGGGAAGGGTTGCCACACTTGGCGGTTTTGAAAGGGGACAGGCGCTCAGGCTATCCTGACTAAAGGTGGTCTTCGCCTGCCAAAGCATGATCCATGACGCGCCGATGGGCTCGATGACGACCTCTGCCCTGCGCGCCCGCCGTCTTGGTCTTCCTTCGTCGATCGGGCAACCTTTGGGGTTGCTTTGGAGTGTAGATAGCTGGCCCTGCTCCCCTAACGCAAAAGAGGAAACCATCTGCATCCGCGCCTGCTGGCGCGGCCTCTGCTGCTGCTCGTCGCCGTGCGCGTCACCCACGTGATGGGCTCCAGACCGCGCGACATGCCGAACGGCCTTCGTCTCGAACGCCTGCGGGAGGGGGCCTCGGAAGGCCACCTCGGGAAGCCGCCTCGTGAGGCCACCTCGGGAAACCGCCTCGTGAGGCCACTCGGGAAGCCGCCTCGTGAGGGGACCTCGCAAAGCCGTTGATGGTGGTGTTGAGCATTGCCTGCTACTCCCTGAGGAGGGGGCCTCAGGAGGCCAGGGCCCCATGAGGGGTCTTGGTGAGACACTTGGTGGCGATGGCCCGCCGGGCCCACTCCAAGCGTTGCGCCCTGGGCCAAAGGCAGACGGGCCTGGATACCCCGGGTTCCATGGGCCCGACAGTAGCCCCCGGGCCCGCGGTGCGCACGTTCCCGCCTACAGAGGGGTGAAACGGCGCGGGCCCTAACCGCCTGCGGCCAGGCGCGACGCGTGGCGCACGATGTGACGGGCGACGCCCCCACTTCCCCACGACGCCTCGGGAACTGCCGCGCTGACATAAATCTGCCGCGGGCGACGCGAGACCATCATTGCCTTCCTTCGCACACTCCGCCTCCCTGCGCCTTCTTTCCCACGCACGGCTTCTTCTACTTCTCCCAAAGCTCCGCCGTCCTAACCCCTTGCTGTGCCGCCATGGCACCCGCCGGAAGGGAGGAAGAGGCGGCGAACACGGTGGTCTCAGAAGTGGTGCCGGAGCCTGCTCTGGGTAGGCCCACAATCGTCAACGCCGAGGGGCTCGGCAAGGTGCTCCCAATGACCGCGGCCGCTTCCAACGAGTGGGGGGCCACTCGCATCTGGCCGGCTTCGCGCCCGACCGCCGACCTCGACGCTACCTCCGCCGTCCTCTTCCTTCCTGCGCTCTTCGCGGGCCTACTGCCTCCATTTTCCGATTTCTTCAACGCCATCCTTTCCCACTATCAGGTCCATGCGCTGCATCTCGAACCGAACTCCGTCCTCCTTCTTTCCGCCTTTGCCTTCTTATGCGAGGCCTTCCTGGGCGTGACGCCCTCCGTGGCGCTCTTCCGCCACTTCTTCAGCCTGCGGCTGACCGGGGCGAACCAGTGCTCCGGGTGCGTCTCGTTCCGCATCGCCGACGACGCGGCGGGCGACGGTATTGACATGAGGCTTACCAAGGAGGTCGAGGGCTTCAGGCGGTAATGGGTGTACGTGGACGCGGCCCAGTTCAGCCCCCTGTTGCAGCTGCCGACATCGCCGGCCGCGAGAAGCTCCGGGTGGGGGCACAAAAGGCTCGTCGACCCGCGGCTGGCGCGGGTATGGAAGAAGTTGGCCGAGCTGAGGGCCGCGAAAGTAACGGTGGTCATGGTCGTGCGGGAGTTCCTCTGGCGCCGCATAGCCCACCTGCAGCGACACTCCCGCCCGATGTGGGCCTTCACCGGCCCACAGAATCCGATGCGGTTGAGCGTGGACAGCTTGCTGCCGAAGGTGCTGTACGGGATGCTCCATACCCTGACCGGGGGAGAAGCGAGCGAGCCACCCATGGGTGGGCTTCCCTTGTATCGCTACAGGAACAAGGAGGCACTGGCCAGCTCGATGCCGCGTTTCGACCAGTGGGGACCGCTTCCAGAGGGCCTCGAAGGGCCCCGTGACAACCCTTTTTTGGCGGTCCCTGGCTCAGGCGAGCACGGTAGCGCCGTGGCCTCAGCGGGCGCAGCGGGGGGCGGAGGCCGCCAGGTTCGGCCGGCCCGCCGCCAACCCGTCCGCGAGCTTGAAAGAGACGATGGCGCCACCCTGCCTAAGGCCTCGCCTGCTACGTCCGTCCGGGCGGAGGTCGCGGGAAGCCCCCGCGCGGCAGCCACGAAGCCACGGGGCTCCGGAGGCGGTGGCGAAGGCGGGTCCCGTGGCCCTCCCGAAAGGGGGGTCGATCGCGAGGGAGGGCCCGGAGAAGGCGGCGGCAGCAACGCGCCTCCGTGGCCGCTGAAAAAGAGGAGGTGGTTTGCCAGGGACCAGTAAGCGCTTGCTTTCCTTTCTCGTGCGCCCAGCGTGTCGCACGCGTCTGAGTCCTTGCTTTTCTTTCCGTCTCCAGGACTTCCTCGAGCAAGAAGAAGAAGAAGAAGGAGGAGAGGCCTCCTGTCCTAGCGGGAGCTTCATCGCCGGTTGCTAGGACCGGGGGGCGCGAGGAGAGCACCAGCAGCTTCGCCACTGGGGCTGACCTCGCGAGGGCCGAGGAGGAGGCAGCGCCTTCTGACCCGCAGGAGGACGCGGCTCGGGGGACCCGAGCAGGCGAGCCACGGGAGGCGTCGTCGAGGAACGGCTCCGCCACTCCTGGGGCGCCCACCGCCGGGGCGGAGGCGCCGGCTTCCTCCCCCGGGAACGCTGCCGACGGCGATGTCGCGGAAGGCCAGCCGGGCTCGACAGCGCGCGGGGCCCGGCAGGCCGGGGGGTCGCTAAGCCCACGGGGTGCGTCGCCCCATCGGGACGAAGAGGGGACCCCTGCGAGCCCTTCGCTCCCGACCGGCAGCGGCGGGCCCTCGCGAGAGGGCAGTGCTCGGGCGCACACCGGTTGGGCCATGCATCTCGTGAGCGGCAGCGCCGTGCTCAAGCGCGGGGCCCTGCAAGCCGCCAGGGCTGCCCTTGACCAGCTGGAAGCAGACCTTCTGGCGGAAGAAGCGCGCATCATCCAGGAGCATCAGCGCCTCGCAGAGAGATGGCACCAGCTTGATGTGGCCATCAAACTGAGCCGCCGCCAAGACGACACCGCACGGGAGAAGCGCGAGAAGGCCGCCCAGGACGCGAAGGAGATCTTCGAGAACGCTGTCAGGGAGGCCGACGAGGCCGACAGGCAGCGCGAGGCGGCAGAGGCCCGCGGGAAGGAGCTCCAGGACCAGAACGCCTCACTGGAGTGACAGCTCCAGGCTCGAAGGGACACCATCTCCGCCCTCGAAGAGGGGCTTGTGGCCCGCGGGGCGGACCTCGACATCCGTGAGCAGGAGCTCGCGTGGTCGGCATCCGCGCAGGACTTGGAGCGCGAGCGGCTGGAGACGTTGGAGCGAGAGGTGTCCGCTGCCCAAAATTCCTACACCGAGCGCCTAGACAAGGCTAATGCCAAATTGGTGGCCAAGGCGGAGAAGATCCAGGAGGATGCCGACAGGAGGGTTGCGGAGAGCCGTGAAGCGTTTGCGAACGAGAACAACAAGAAGCTGAAACGGCAGGAGGACCGCTTCAAGGCCAAGCGCGAGGAGCTCCAGCATGAGATCGCGGGCCTTAAGGAAATGCTAGCTGAAGCTGAAAGGCAGCGGGAGACCGCTCTGAAGGCCCAGGCCAACGCCGAGGCCGAGCTATCCTCCCTCCGGCAGCAGGTGAGGGGGGGTCACTGCAGTCGTGGAGCAGGCGCGGGACGAGGCGGCCCGAGCGCGGGGGCGGCAACTCCAGTGCTCTAAGATGTTCCGCGCCCTCGAGCTCCGGGCCCGCTGCGCCTTGGGATCCATTTGCAAGGAGGACGTCAGCAGCCCCCTCGAGACCCACGACGGCAGCTACCTCGACTTCTTCACCAAGCTCGTGGAGCGGCTCGAGGCGGGCGCCCAGAAGGTAGGCGGAATCGTCGAGGAGGAGAGCCGCGACCTCCTCACCCAGGCCACGACGCGCATCTTCTGAACGCCGACCCCAACTTTGACTTCGGCAAGGTGATAGCTCCCGTCCCCGAGGAGGTCCGTGACGCCCTTGGGAAGGCGGTGGAGGACCATGTGGACGCCCTGCACGAGCACTTCGCTCCTGGCGAGAGCTCGAGCGGAGTCGAGAGGGTGACGATGACGGTGGCAGCGGCGGCTATGGCGACATGTCTTCTTAGGCCCTTCCCCATATCCCGCGCATGGCTGATTGTGACCCCGTGGGGGCGTGAGGACAATATTCTTGCATTTTAAGTACTTTGCTCTTGACTGTATCGACTACCCACGCCCTCGTAGCTCGTTTTGTTCTTTGTGCTCGTCATGGCGCTCTACGCTGTTAGGACCTAGCCCCCGAGCGGGCCATAATCGCTGCCGGTATGACGAGTTGTGAGGGCTCCGTTCGCGCGATCTCATGAGGCGGGGCCTGCAGGCTTCCTGGGGGCCTGGCGGGACCACCTCGCGAGGCCCCTCCGTGACCCTGCTCCTGCGTTAGCTGCATGTAGAGTACTCAACGACAGGGGAGCGGCGCACGCTCATCGATTCGCCCATGGGCATCACACGAGGAGACAAAACACCAAGAACCTTGGTGAGGTGGCATGCATGGGGAGCAAGCCCGCGAGCCAGAGCCCGGCTGCTTGGGTTTTTCAGCGCTGCCGGGACTGACCCGAGCACAGACACCATGTCCAGCCCCCACTCGCGTGAGGCTCATGGGGGACATCGTGAGCGCGCGGGGCTCGTTAAGCAAGAACAAGACAGAATGCCATGCAAGAAACTGAGCTTTGCTGAAGTAAGATGGCGACCCATTACATAACTAAAACGATATGCGGCTGCCGTGTCTGGCACGGATCAGCTTGAGGTTGGTGCAGCCCGTGGGGCGCCCTCAGCTGGTTGTTCCGCCAGTGCGGAGCATGGGGCTTCCACAGGGGTGTGGGAATGATCGCGGGTCGATCGTTCCGCCAACGCGGAGCATGGGGCTTCCACAGGGGTGTGGGTATGATCGCGGGTCGATCGTTCCGCCAGCGCGGAGCATGGGGCTTCCACAGGGGTGTGGGAATGATCGCGGGTGGATCGTTCCGCCAGCGCGGAGCATGGGGCTTCCACTGGGGTGTGGGTATGATCGCGGGTCGATCGTTCCGCCAGCGCGGAGCATGGGGCTTCCACTGGGGAGTGGGCGGGAGCTCTCGCGGGCCCATCAGGCGAACGCAATGAGAGGCTCCGGGGCGTGTACAACCCCGTTTCGTTCGTACGCGTGGGGGTCACAGGTAGAACTTGCGGAGGTGTTGGATGTTCTAGGCGTTAGACACAGGAACTCCGTCCTTCGTCTCCGGCCGGGCTGAGCCAGGCCGGGAGACGTGATTAAGCCGGGAAGGTCCTTCCCATATGGGTGGCAGTTTATGGGGCCCCTCTCTAGAGAGGATTCTGCGCAGGGCGGGGTCGCGGACCTCGAGAGTGCGAGGGCGGACGCCGCGGCTGTAACGGGGGCGCAAGGCCGGTTTGGCAGCGGCCCTCCTCAAGGGGTGGCTGGTCGGTCTCCCGCGAGCCGTCCTGACGCGCCTTGTCGAAGGCAAGGGCTCACGGGGGACCGTGCTTAACTCCAGAGGGGAACGTGCCAACGGCATAGACGAGGAAGATGGGGGTCTCGCCGGTGGGCTCGCTTGTCGCCGCGCGGATGGACACGGCACGAAACGCCACTCACCGAGCCAGCCTTTGCCGCTCCCGAGCTGCGCCCACGAGGAGCGCTCTCGAGACGCATGCACAAGGCTCGGCTCGTGAGAGGCTGCCCGCGAGGTCCTCACGCAGCCCGCCTCCTGAGGGACTGCATGTCAACAGATTCACGGTGGGGGAGCGGCACGCGCTTGCTATCTCGCCCGTGGCCGTTGCGTGAGGGGATAAGACACCAAGGACCTTGGTGAGGTGACGTGCACGGGAGCAGGCCCGCGAGCCAGAGCTCAGTCGCTTGGATTTTGCGGTACAGCAGGGACGGACCCAAGCACAGGCACCGTGCCTCAGCCCCCGCTCACGGAACTGGTCAGGGGAGGGGTCGCGAGCGCGTGGCGCTCTCCGGCCAGCATCGAACTTAGCATAGAAATTAGCGGGTACTATAACTCATCAGGGCGAAATCAGTGAAATCTATTACACAGCCAAAAGGATAAGGTTCCGGGAGCGAAGCTCGAGAGGCGCGGCGGGAAGGAGTGAGGGTTGCGCGAGGCGATGCGCCGGGCGCACCTGGCAGAACCGCACTGTAGTGACGTCAAACCACTCGGTGCGGCGCGCCAAGGGAGTCTGCTCCTTCGGAGCTAGGGGGCTCGCGAGGCGCTGGGAGCTCGCGAGGAGCGGGAGGCTCACGAGGCCCTGGTACGAAGGGCTCCAGCCTGTGGAAAGAGGTGCCGGCGTTCCTCAGCCCGAAGGGCATGCACGTGCCGCCGACGGTGGGGCCAACGCCCCAGCCACCTCGCGGAAGTTGGAAGGGGTCACGAGGGCAAGACTTGTTGAGGCTGGTGAAGTCGACGCACATGCGCTCCTTGCCACCCTTCTTGGGGACGACGACTGGGCTGGCGAGCCATTCGGGATGGCGCACCTCATGAACGATTCCGGCTTCTTGGAGCTTCCGAACTTCACTGACAATGAACTCTTGCTTCTCTGGCGCCTGGCGCCGCGCTTTGTGCTTGACCAGGCGTGCATTGGGGCACACCGCTAAGTGGTGCTCGATCACCTCCCTCGGCACACCGGACAAGTCGGATGCTTTCCAGGCGAAAACATCCGAGTTTGCCCGAAGGAAGGTGACGAGCGCGCTTTCCTATGCAGGAGGGAGGCCCGTGCCGATGGTGAAGGCGGGGCCAGAGCCGCTGCCGTCCACCGACACCTTCTTCGTCTCGGCACGGTCCTGAGAGAACAGCTGCTTCTTCTTTGCGGGCGCGGCCTCGTAAGGCTCGGCCGCGTCCTCGTCGGCTGGGTGCGCGACAGCGGCAGCCTTGTAGGCGCGCTCGAGGGTGCTGGCCGCGTCTTTTTCATCGCAGGAGATGGTGATGATGTCACTGCAGCCGGGCATCTTGAGGACGTTGTAGGCGTGATGAGTGGCCGCCATGAACTTGGTGAGAACTGGGTAGCCCAAGATGGAATTGTAGGGCAGGCCGATGTGCGCCACGTCGAAGTCGATGAGCTCGGTGTGGTAGTTCTTGCGGGTGCCGAAGGTGACGGGGAGGCGCACCTGCCCCAGCAGAATGGTGGAGCCATCGGTCACTCTGGAGAAGGGCCTGGTCGGCATCAGCTGGTCGTAGGGCACCTGGAGCGTCTCGAAGGTCTCGATGGAGAGCACGTTGAGGCCGGCACCCCCGTCGATGAGGGTCTTGGTGACCGCGACGTTGCTGATGGTGGGAGTGCACAGCATGTGGAGCGCGCCAGTGGAGGCCGTGGACTTGGGGTGGTCCTTGGAGTCGAAGGTGATGGCGTACTGCGACCACTTGAGGGGCCGCGTGACCTCAGGCCTCGGGAGGGCGGCGTACACCTCGCGAGAGAGTTGCTTGAAGTGGCGGATGGACGCGGGGGCTTGGGACCCGCCAAGGATGCAGGCGACCGCACGAGGCTCCTGGTAGCCCCCAACGCCCTCGTCACGCTGGTTGACGTCGTTCCTCCGAGGTGGAGGAGGCAGCGGCGGGAGAGCGGCATTAGCCTGAGGATTCGCCTCACGAGGCTGGTCGCGCCAGGCGACCTCACGAGGCTGATCGCGCCAGCCCTGGCGGTAGTTGCTATTATTGTTGCGGCTGTCCCAGCAGTTGCCGCTGCGGCCACCTCCGCGGCTGGCGCCGCGGCCGTTGCGGTTGTCTCTGCGGCTCTGGTGCTCGTCGCGGAGCAACTTGAGCTCATGACAGTCTTCGGTGCTGTGGGAGCGGACGTTGTGAAAGGCGTAGAGTGGCCGGTTGTCCTTCCTGGGCTCGTCGAGGTCGCGGCCACGCTTCTGCTCGGGCTCCGCCGCAAGCACGGCAGGGCCCTTGCGCTTGACATCCTTGCTCTTGGCCTTGGTGCCGTCTAGCGCCGCGTCGGTGTCGTTGTGGACGAAGAGGCGGCCTTCTTCAGCCTTGGCGCACTTGTCGGCGAGGTCGAGCAGCTCGAGCACGGAGTCGAGCTCACCGTTGATGGCGAGCTTCTAGCGCATCTTGATGTCCGTGACGTCGGTTGAGAATGCGGAGATGACGGCCGCGTCGGAAGCGCGCGGGATCTTGTTACGCACCTGACTGAAGCGCTGGATGTACTTGCGGAGGGTCTCGTCTGGGCGATGTCGAACACGCCGCAGGTCGTTGATGGTGAGGGAGCGGTCCTGTGTGCCCTTGAAGTTGGCAATGAACTGGCTGCAGAGCTCGGCCCACGACGAGATGGAAGCCTCGGGGAGGTTCATGAGCCAGGAGCGCGGGCCGTCCTTGTGGGCCATGGGGAACCAGTTCGCCATGACCTTGTCGTCACCGTTCGCCGCCTCGACACTCAACGCGTAGAGCTGGAGGAACTCCGTGGGGTTGGGGGTGCCGTCGTAGCGCGGAGGCAGCTCAGGCTTGAACTTCGCGGGCCAGACCACGCAACGCAGCTCGCGGGAGAAGGCACGGCAGCCCACGCCGCTCGAGGGGACGCCGCCGGCGAGGGCGGCGCGGTTTTGACGCCCGGCCGCTGCAACGTCTTGAACGGCCTGGTCCTGGCGCTGGCGTTGGCGCTTGAGGAGCACTCGCGCGTCGAGGGGCGCGCGGCGGATGATCTGGCAGCTGGGCTCGCAGTGGTCCGGAGAAGATGCGCCGCGGGACGGCTCACAAGCCCGCGCGCTGCGCTGGGGCCCGGCGCGCTCGTCACGCAGAGGAGGCGGCAGGGGAGCGCCGTGCGCCAGGTCCCCAGCACGAGACGGTGGAGGGCGGAGCGAGTGAGAAGGCGCCGGAGCGTCCCCGGCGACGTTGACGAGCTCGGTGATGCAACCAAGCCAGGCGTCGTAGCCGGCGTCATCAGGACGGAAGCGGAGTAGCTCGCGCGCCATGAGCAGTGCGGCCTGCGGGTTCGGCGGCCCACGGTTGGCGAGGGAGGAGGCCGTGGCGGTGTGGCCGTCCGCCCGCACGGAGGGGTGCAGGGAGGAGGCCTGCTGCTCGCGGGCAGCGGGGTCGGTGGCGGCGGCAGCCTCGGCGTCGGGGCGGCGGCGATTGCCGCGGGCCACCGGCTCTGTCTGGGCCACGCGGCCAGCCCTGCGCTCAGTGCGCTCGCGACGTTCATCGGCCATGGGGCTGGTGGAGCTAGGGTCGAGCAGAAGAACAATAGCGCACCCCTACCTGGCGCGCCAAATGTCGGAAGTGGGGCTCCGGGGACCCAAAGGTTTGAACACTGGGGTGAGCTCATTATACTACTTCCTCTCCTACCACGGCAACGCTACGGCAAGATTACGGCGAGAGCGCGCTAGCGTAAGATGGGCGAAGGCACATCGGTTTACCCAGGTTCGGGCCACCTTGCGGTGTAAGACCCTACTCCTGCTTGTAGTTGGGATTATTGTGGGTGAGAGAGTTGTCGCGTACAAGGTTGAAGACAATCCGGTCTCTTTGCTATGGTGGCTGCACTGCCCCTTTTATGCCAGCCTTGGTCCTCTTCCCCCTGGAAACTTAGGCGGGAAGGGTTGCCACACTTGGCGGTTTTGAAAGGGGACAGGCGCTCAGGCTATCCTGACTAAAGGTGGTCTTCGCCTGCCAAAGCATGATCCATGACGCGCGGGTGGGTTTGGTGATAAGCTCCGCCCTGCGCACCCGCCGTCTTGGTCTTCCTTCGCCGATCGGGCAGCCTTTGGGGTTGCTTTGGAGAGTAGATAGCTGGCCCTGCTCCCCTAACGCAAAAGAGGAAACCATCTGCATCCGCGCCTGCTGGCGCGGCCTCTACTGCTGCTCGTCGCCGTGCGCGTCACCCACGTGATGGGCTCCAGACCGCGCGACACGCCGAACGGCCTTCGTCTCGAACGCCTGCGGGAGGGGGCCTCGGAAGGCCACCTCGGGAAGCCGCCTCGTGAGGCCACTCGGGAAGCCGCCTCGTGAGGGGACCTTGCGAGGCCGTTGATGGTGGTGCTGAGCATTGCCTGCTACTCCCTGAGGAGGGGGCCTGAGGAGGCCAGGGCCCCATGAGGGGTCTTGGTGAGACACTTGGTGGCGACGGCCCGCCGGGCCCACTCCAGGCGTTGCGCCCTGGGCCAAAGGCAGACGGGCCTGGATACCCCGGGTTCCATGGGCCCGACAGGTGCGACGGCCCATCCATCGGGCACGATGACGATATCTGGACCATGTGTGATAGTGGGCAGACACATACACATCCGAGAACGCGGGCCCACGTATGCCATCCGGGAACCATTTCGGGCTTCGAAACCTAAACCATCAATAAATTTTAAGCTTGTTTCCTGTAACATTCCAAATTACCACGCTAGAACTAATTGCAAATCTGTTCACACCTATGAAACCTAAACGTGTTCCCACTTATCAGTTGTTTACTATTCGGCTATAAAAACTACCCACTCGAAAATTACTTCACATTCCTCTCCTCATCACCAAACAAACAGGTCTTTCTTGTTAGTCGTACCTTGCATCTGGCATGGCCGGTAGGAGGAGTTTTGAGTTGACATATAGCCAGGGAGCAAAGACCAAGGCCGCGGAAGCAATAGATTGTTTCCACTGCGCCGCGTTAGCCGCAGCAAAGATGTCCTGCAGCACCACGGAGGCCTCGAACGATCTCTCGCGAAAAGGCGAGGGCTCTCACAAGCGCATTCGCTGTGGAGGCGAACTGGACGAGTCGACAGTGGTGGATTCCTTAGCCAGCAATGACATGCACGCTGAGCTCAGTAAGCAGAAGGAGCTGAACGCCTTCTTGGTGAAGCTGCTGGAGGAGACCAATGCCTCGGTTCAGAAGGCGACCGGCCTCATCCTGCAACTTACGGGTCACAATGCGAAGCTCCTCGACGAGTGCTCCTACTTGTGAGCTGCGTTGATAATTCCCTGAAGAGGAAGGGAGATGCAGTACAGTAGAGATAAGTATTTCCCTCACTTAAGAACCAAGGTTATCAATCCAGTAGGAGAACCAAGCAAAATTCCGTTAAAGCGCACCTGCACACACAAGAGCAAACACTTGCACCCAACGCGAATAAGAGGGTTGTCAGTCCTCTTAGCGGTTATTTGCAAGGATTAAATCTTATCGAGGTAAATAGATAAACTAAACTACTAATTAAAATAAAAGTAAATAAATTGCAGCAAGGTATTTTTAGGTTTTTTATATGATGAAGATAGTCCCGGGGACCATAGTTTTCACTAGAGGCTTCTCTCTTGAGCACATAAGCATACGGTGGGTAAACAAATTACTGTTGGGCAATTGATAGAAAAGCTAAAAATTATGACGGATTCATGGAAATGATCATATATATAGGCATCACGTCCGAGAAAAGAAGACCGACACCTTCCTGCATCTACTACTATTACTCCACCCATCGACCGCTATCCAGCATGCATCTAGGGTATTAAGTATGAAACAGAGTAACGCCTTAAGCAAGATGACATGCTATAGAGAAGCAAATTCAAGGAATATGAATAAACCCCATCTTTTTATCCTTAATGGCAACAATACAAATACGCGTCATGTCCCTTTCTGTCACTGGGATTGAGCACCGCAAGATTGAACCCATCACAACGCACCTCTCCCATTGCAAGATAAATCAATCTAGTAGGCCAAACTAAACTGATAGATCGGAGAGAAATACAAAGCTATAACAATCATGCATAAAAGAGTTCAGAGAAGACTCAAATATTTCTCATGAATAATCTGATCATAAACTCACAATTCATCGGATCCCAAGAAACACACCGCAAAAGAAGATTACATCGGATAGAACTCCAAGAATATCGAGGAGAACATTGTATTGAAGATCAAAGAGAGAGAAGAAGCCATCTAGCTACTAGCTATGGACTCGTAGGTCTGTGGTAAACTACTCACACATCATCGGAAGGGCAGCAAGGTTGATGTAGAAGCCCTCCGTGATCGATTCCCCCTCCGGCAGAGTACCGAAAAAGGCCTCCAGATGGGATCGTGGAAGAACAGAGGCTTGCGGAGGCGGAAAGGTTTTCTCTTCTGGCTCTCTGGGGGTTTCCCAATATTTGTGAATTTATAGAAGTGGAATTAGGTAAAAAGGAGTCACGTGGGCCCCACAAGGTACTACGGCGCGCCCCCTGGGGAGCGCCCTAGTGCCTTGTGAAGCCCCTGTGGGGCTTCTGGCCTCCTCCCGAAGCTTCCCAGGTTTCTTTTGTCCAGAAAAAAATCTCCAAAAAGTTTCATGGCATTTGGACTTCATTTGGTACTGTTTCTCTGAAAAGCCAAAAACAAGCAGAAAACAGCAACTGGCACTAGGCACTGGGTTAATAGGTTAGTCCCAAAAAATGATATATAATTGCATACAATTGCATATAAAAACATCCAAGATTGATACTATAATAGCATGGAACAATAAAAAATTATAGATACGTTGGAGACGTATCAAGCGCGAGAAGCAGAGGGAGCTGACCGCCGGCTGGAAGAAGCTTCATGAGAAGAGTAGTGCCTCGGGGAAGAAGCTAAAAGCCCTCATCGGGAAACTGCTGGGTGACGTGACGAAGCTCCGCATCGCGCGCGAGCGGTTGGTGGAGGAATCCGTGGCTGGTGTCAAGCAAAGTCATGCGGATGTGAAGCAGAGCATCGACGCTCTCCATGAAAAATCCTACGCCATGGACGCAATGCAGAAGATGGCGGGGGAGAGGCGAGAGGAGATGAAGGTCGTGGAGGCGATGAAGAAGGGGATGGAGGAACTCCACGCCCAGCAACCCATCAAGAATTAGAGGGCAGCTACCCAGATCGTTCTCTGCATCTTCCTTCTTCTGCGTCTTCCTTTTTCTCTTGCCCCTGTGTCTTTCGGGCGTTGCCGCATGTGGCATTTTAAATTATCCTGAATATGTAACACTATTATTATCCATTGCCATTGTAAATTTGTCATCATATTATTTCGTTCGTAGGTACTGTACATGTATACAAGTCGAAAACAGGCTAAAAGGCGCGTTCTCAGCGAGGCACGAACAAAACAATGCTAACGTTGAGCGGGGCCATGGGATCACAAGCAAACTACCTCCGTCCAGGTGCACTAACCACATGTTAAACATCAGCTCGGCTGCCATTAATGGAGAAGTTGGGAGCGAGGCGGACGACGGGTGGAGTTCAAAGGGCTCGCTTCCCGGTGAGCCTGCACGCATCGCGCTGAGCCTGCACGACGGGCTGCTCGCACAAGTCCCGTCGAGCCTGTGCGGCGGATAGCTCGCATGCGTCCCATCGAGCCTGTGCGGCGGACTGCTTGCACGCGTCCCGTCTAATCAAATAGCTGCCCACAGGACACCTCCTTTCCAATAAAAAGTGGGACGCGTGGCGGCACGTATATGGTTACTGGAACGCCCATGGTTCAAATAATACAACCGTTTGCGATAATAGCGTGGCAGCTATTTGTTCCAAAAAGCCTACGTCGGCTGTTAATGTGTGCGCCTTGTCTCAAATTGGACAATTTTTTTACCATGGCATATATGTGCCATGTCATGACACGATGCCAGGTTTCATGAATTTCTGGCGAATTTTGGATTTACGGGGATTTAAAAACCAAGATTACCAATGTTTGCGGCTGAGCCACGACGCTGAGATGTTTTTAATTTCTTGCATGGGACCTAAACATGCACCCAAGGACACATAAATGATTTTTCAACCCATTTTGGTGCACTGGAGCATGTACTTATAGTTCAAATTTGAATTATGCACATTAAATGCCAAGAAAACTCAATTAATGTATAAAAAAGGCCAAACGAACCCTGAATAATTCCATATTTTGGCACGACAGTCCAATTGGTCTATGTTGCCTCTAGAAAAAAAATCCAAGCGGAGAAGAGGCAGGGAATGTCATTTCGCCCACAAGGGTGACACATTCCCTATCGGAACCACGAGGCTTCTTGTGAGAAGCTCCGGTTTGTAAGAGGCTTGTACCAAAACTTGCCCCAAATTTGACAAAATTTTACCACTGCATATATGTGCCATGTCATGACACGATGCCAAGTTTCATGAATTTCAGGCGAGCTTTGGATTTATGGGGATTTAAAACCAAGATTCTCAATGTTTGCGGCCGAGCCACGACGCCGAGATGTTTGTAATTCATTCCCATTTCTTGCATGGGTCCTAAACATGCACCCAAGGACACAGAAATGATTTTTCAACCCATTTTGGTGCATTGGAGCATGTGCTTGTAGTTCAAATTTGAATTATGCACATTAAATGACTAGAAAACTCAATTAATGTATAAAAAGGCCAAATGAACCCTGAATAATTCCATATTTCGGCATGACACTCCTATTGGTCTATGTTGCCTCTAGAAAAAAAATCCAAGGAGAGAAGAGGTAGGGAATGTCGTTTCGCCCACAAGGGTGACACGTTCCCTATCGGAACCACGAGGCTTCTTGCGAGAAGCTCCGGTTTGTAAGAGGCTTATACCAAAACTGGCCCCAAATTGGACAAATTTTTAGCACGGCATATATGTGCCATGTCATGACACTATGCCAAGTTTCATGAATTTCAGCGCGAGTTTTGGATTTACGGGGATTTAAAAACTAAGATTCTCAATGTTTGCGGCCGAGCCATGACGCCGAGATGTTTGTAATTCATTCCCATTTCTTGCATGGGACCTAAACATGCACCCAAGGACACAGAAATGATTTTTCAACCCATTTTGGTGCACTGGAGCATGTGCTTGTAGTTCAAATTTGAATTATGCACATTAAATGCCCAAAAAACTCAATTAATGTATAAAAAAGGCCAAACGAACCCTGAATAATTTAAAGCAGTTCTGGTCAACCGTCTGGCACCCGTGGCTAAGCATTGTGTGCGCACGCATCGTGCTAGCTCGTGTTTCCTTATTTCCTAAGTTTTCCATATTAATGGTGTTATATATCCAAACACGCTACCGTTTCCGCCACTCCCTCGTCGGTTTCCTACCACCAGTGTCAGTGGGCTTAAAAAGGCTGGGCGGCGACACACTGGCCATACTGTTGTATACCATTCCAAGCATGCCAATCCGGCGAAGCGCTGCCCTCGTCATCAACCTCCTCGACGAGGAGAACGAGTCGGAGCAGGCCGAAGAGCAAGAACGGCTGCGCGCCGTCGAGCAAGAGAGGCAATGCGCCGCCGAGCAAGAGCGGCAGTGCACCGCCAAGCGTTAGCGGTATCATCGCGCCCCAGTGCTTCAGCGGGCCGTGGAGCGGAGCAGAGCAAGAGTGGCAAAGAGCTGCCGCGCAAGAGCAAGAGAGCGCCGCCGCACATCAGGTGTGGTGCGCCGCACTATTTGAGCGGAGCCATGTCAGCATCCTGTTGACTCAACCACTCGAGAGGCCGTTTCCATGGCCGGTAAGCACCCCAATTCCCCGCCAGGAATGGGCAGCTGACGTCAGCACCATAATTTCCCTGAACGGCGTACGCACTACCAGAATCCGCTGCCACAACGCCAATTGGCTGGTCGATTGGTTCTTCGGCCTCCTTGGCCCCCGAGGTACCGCCAACAACGAAGCAGAGCAAAATGCTCGTCGCGGCTTGGAATCGACTGTCGCCGAGGAAATATCCTAGGCAAAGAATGATATCGTGGTACATCAGTTCCACTAGCGTATCAGACACATGGACGAAGGCATATACCAGTTCATGCTCAGCCAAGAGTTCCCGTAGGCAAGGGTCATGGACTCCGGTAGGTTTAGGCCCTGTTTGTATCGGTTTTTGCCCGGTTTTCCGCAATTAACAGGGCAACCATCTTCTTCTTAATTAATGAAAAGTCAAAGCTTTTGCTTCTTCCGGCCAGTTTTATGTAAAAAGTTATGTAAGTTTGAATGGGAGGTCCAGTATGTAAAGATTGCACATAGCTTCCAAAAGCACAAACGTGTGTGATAGGGAGTAGGTCCCACACGGTGACCATCAGGATACGCCTTAAATGCGAGGAGGCAACTCTTATCAGCAAGGTGCGGCTTCTCTTCCGCTAGTTGATTCGAATAGAATGCACAGGGCATCATAGGCCGGACTATCGGAACTCCATGTTTAGTCCCGGCGCTACGAGACGCACGTATGCCCCCAGATTTTAAGGGTCCGCGCAAGGTTCCTAATTACACAGCCGATTTGGAGCCGGCTGAGTGGATTGAAAGTTACGAGCTAGCTATGGATATGATGGAAGCCAGCGATGTTGTCTGTGCTCGGTACTTACCTCTCATGTTGGAGGGGCCAGCATGCACTTGGTTGAAAAATCTGCCCGCAAATTCCATTAACACCTGGCAAGAGTTGAAGGAGCGCTTCATCAAGAACTTCCAGGGAACTTGCAAGCGCCCAACTACAATCGTTGATCTTGAACACTGTGTTCAGCATGATGATGAGTCAGCACATCATTGGTCTCACCGGATAGCAGAAGTCATCCACTCTTCGGATAGCATCACAGCTCAGCAGGCTGTCCTTGTCCTGGAAAGAAAATGCAAGTTCCAGCCTTTGGTCCAGAAGTTGGGGCGTCGCAAGAGGAAGGTCAAAGACATGGGTGATCTCATGGATAACTCGGTATGCCGAGTCTAGTAGTACAAAGGATCCAACCTGTGATGACGAGAAGTCTAGCAAGGGCAAGGAAAACGGTGGCAAGAGTCAACAAAAGAATAATGGCAATGGAAATAACAATAACAACCACAAATGCAAGAATCACGAGGGAGGTTCTAATCTCGTTGCAAACACCAACACTAGCCCTAAAAGTCAGCGCCAGAATAATGGCTCCAGGAAGCCCTTTTCTAGTAATCGCCCTCATAGTTACGAGGAGGCTCTTAAGGGTCCGTGTCCAAAACATAGCTTTGATGGTAAGACAGCCAATCATTCGTGGGAAAATTGCTTCATCATGCAGGAATATTCCAAGCGAGTCTTCCAAAATCATCACAATGGTGGCGGCAAAGGCGGACATCCTGGTAATCCTAGACCCGGCAACTCTGGGGCCAACTTCCAGGGAGCCGGCTCACAGGGGCACTTTGCAGGCCCCGGATTCCAAGGGAACGGCGGTCAAAATTCCGGGTTTCAGGGGGCTGGTATTGGTGGAGGCAACAACCAGCGTAATAACCAAGGAAATCGGAATCAGGGAGGTCAGTCTGGATTTCAAAGTAATCCCAAGCAGTTGAATAGTGGACAATATCACGTATTTACCACAAGTACGTGTAAGCACGACCGTAAGCTCCAGAGGCGGGTTGTTCATACAGTCAAGCCGACAGTTCCTTACTACTTAAACTGGTCAGAGCAACCAGTGACTTGGAGTAGGGAAGATCACCCCCACAGATTGATAATCCAGGTGGTCATGCTTTGGTGGTGGCTCCACAAGTCGGTGGCTACACCTTGACAAAGGTACTCATGGACGGTGGAAGCAACATCAATATCCTTATTTATGATACTTTCAGACGGATGAACTTATCCGAGAAGCAGCTCACCCCTTCCACTACAGTCTTTCATGGCATTGTCCCTGGCAAGTCGGCCTACCCTATCGGCAGGATTTCTCTGGAAGTTGCCTTTGGCACTGAATTCAACTATCGTTCGGAGTTCTTGTCGTTTAAGGTGGTCAAGCTTAAGAGTCCGTAGCATGCTCTCTTCAGAAGGACGGCTTATGCGCGGTTCATGGCATGTCCATGTTATGTTTATCGGAAGCTAAAGATGCTTGGTCCAGGTGGCACTATCATTGTCAATGGTAATAGGAAAGTCGCCCTCGAGTGTGAGGAGGGAGATGCGGCTTACGCTGAGTCGGCTTGTGCGGCCAAAGAGTTGAAGTTTTACAAGGCCAATGTTGACCCGGCTGACATGACTCCTCTCAAGAAGCCAACCACAGAATCTAATCCTTTGCTTAAATTCAAGTCAGTGCATGACACCACGCAAGTTGACTTTACCCCTGGTAATTCTTCTGAGCAATTCACCATCAGGGCGAATATGGATCCCAAATAGGAAAGCATGCTCATCGAGTTCATCCGTGAGAATCGGGACATCTTTGCATGGAAACCTTCTGACATGCCGGGTGTACCGAGAGAACTCGCTGAGCACTCCCTTAATGTAGATCCTATGTTTAAGCCTGTACGGCAATACCTCCATTGTTTTAACGAGGAGAGACACAAAGCCATTGGTGAGGAAGTGGCCCGGCTCCTAGCTACCAGGTTCATCGTTGAAGTATTTCATCCACAGTGGTTGGCAAACCCAGTGCTTGTGTTGAAGAAAAACGAGACTTGGCGGATGTGTGTCGGCTACATGGACTTGAATAAAGCTTGTCCAAGTGATCCTTTTGCTCTGCCCCGTATTGACCAGATCATTGATGCTACGGCTGGCTGCGAGTGTTTATGTTTTCTAGATGCTTATTCCGGTTATCATCAGATCAAGATGAAGGAGGAGGACCAGGAAAGATAGCTTTCATCACACCCTTTGGAGCTTTCTATTATACGTCCATGCCATTCGGTCTGAAGTGTGCACAGGCGACTTATCAGCGATGTGTCCAGAACTATTTCCACAAGCAGATTGAGCATAACGTTCGTGCATACGTTGATGATATCGTGGTCAAGTCCAGGAAGAAAGAGACTTTGCTAGATGATTTAAAAGAGACGTTTGATAACATGAGAGTTTACCAGATGAAGCTCAACCCGGAAAAATGTGTGTTTGGTGTTCCTACAGGGAAATTATTGAGTTTCCTAGTTTCTAGCACGTAATTGAGGCCAACCCAGAAAAAATCAAAGCCATCACGACACTGGCCAAGCCGGCCAACATCAATGCTGTCCAAAAACTGGGAGGGCGTGTGGCAGCTCTAAGCCGGTTCATAAGCCAGCTTGGGGATAAAGCGATTCCTCTCTACTAGTTGCTCAAAAAATCAGATAATTTCACTTGGGGTGATGCTGCAGATCAAGCCTTTGAGTCCCTTAAGAAGTAATTGCCTGAGCTTCCTATCCTTGCTGCTCCTCAAGAGAAGGAGCCAATGCTGCTATACATTGCCGCCAACAGCAAGGCCGTTAGTGTTGCTGTTGTCGTGGAACGCAAGGAAGAAGGCAAGGAGTACCCAGTTCAGCGGCCAGTGTATTATGTCAGTGAAGTTTTAGCAGAGTCAAAGCAGCGATATCCGCATTGGCAAAAGCTGGTCTATGGTGTGTTCATGGCAAGTCGTAAGCTGAAACATTACTTTCATGAGCATCCCATTACTGTCATCAGCTCAGCACCTCTCGGAGACATCATCCAGAACAGGGAAGCGATAGGCCGGGTTGCCAAGTGGGCTATTGAGCTTGGCCCACATCACCTCAAATACGTGCCATGAACTGCCATCAAATCTCAGGACTTGGTGGATTTCATCAATGACTGGACTGGGTTACAAGCTCCTGAGGACAAGCCGGATGATGACCCACAAGTATAGGGGATCAATCGTAGTCCTTTCAATAAGTAAGAGTGTCGAACCCAACGAGGAGCAGAAGGAAATGACAAGCGGTTATCAGCAAGGTATTTTCTGCAAGCACTGAAATTATCGGTAACGAGTAGTTTGATAGCAAGATAATTTGTAACAAGTGACAAGTAGCAATAGTAATAAAGAGTGCAGCAAGGTGGCCCAATCCTTTTTATAGCAAAGGACAAGCCGGAACAATCTCTTATAGTAAGTAAAGCGTTCTTGAGGACACATGGGAATTTCATCTAGTCACTTTCATCATGTTTGTTTGATTCGCGTTCGCTACTTTGATAATTTGATATGTGGATGGACCGGTGCTTGGGTGTTGTTCTTACTTGAACAAGCCTCCCACTTATGATTACCCCCTCTCGCAAGCATCCACAACTACGAAAGAAGAGTTAAGATAACTCTAACCATAGCATTAAACATATGGATCCAAATCAGCCCCTTACGGAATAGCGCATAAACTAGGGTTTAAGCTTCTGTCACTCTAGCAACCCATCATCTAATTACTACTCCACAATGCATTCCCTTAGGCCCAAAGATGGTGAAGTGTCATGTAGTCGACGTTCACACGACACCACTAAGGGAATCAACAACATACATATCATCAAAATATCGAACGAATACCAAATTCACATGATTACTTATGACAAGACTTCTCCCATGTCCTCAAGAACAAAAGTAACTACTCACAAATCATAATCATGTCCAAGATCAGAGGGGTATTGAATAGCATAATAGATCTGAACATATAATCGTCCACCAAATAAACCAACTAGCATCAACTACAAGATGTAATCAACACTACTAGCAACCCACAGGTACCAATCTGAGGTTTTGAGACAAAGATTGAATACAAGAGATGAACTAGGGTTTGAGATGAGATGGTGCTAGTGAAGATGTTGATGAAGATTAGTCCTCCCACGATGAGAGGATCGCTGGTGATGTCGATGGCGACGATTTCCCCTCCCGGAGGGAAGTTTCCCCGGCAGAATCTCTCCGTCGGAGAGCAAAAGAGCTCCTGCCCAAGTTCCGCCTCGAGACGGCGGTGCACCGTCCCGAAAGTCTTCTCTATGTTTTAGCTAGGGCAAATGGACTTATATACCAGAAAATGGGGGCCACTGGCTGGCCAGGGGCCCCACGAGGTACCAGGGCGCGCTTGGGGGGTGGCGCGCCCTGGTGCCTCGTGGGCACCTGGGTGCCCCCCTCTGGTACTTCTTGCTTCCAGTATTTTTTATTTATTCCAAAATAAATCTCCACAAAATTTCAGCTCATTTGGAGATGTGCAGAATTGGTATCTCTGACATAGCTTTTTCAGGTCCAGAATTCCAGCTGCTAGCAATCTCCCTCCTTGTGTAAATCTTGCATATTAAGAGAGAAAAGGCATTAGAATTGCTCCACAAAGTGTTATATTGATCAAAAACACTATAAATAATAGTAGCAAAACATGATGCAAAATGGACGTATCAACTCCCCCAAGCTTAGACACAAGCGAAAGCCGATATCGATAATCATGTCCACATGTTTAGAGAGAGAGGTGTCGATAAAAAGAAAATACGGACATAGTAGCATCATGATCATTATTATAACAGCAATATTTATTATCTTAAACTTCTCATGAGCAAGTAACAATTCATCACAACAAGGGAGTATAAGGCATAAACTTTCTTGAAAACTAACAAACTATGTTCTGAGTCAACAATGCAATTGCAATTCATCATATTTTCAGGAACGGTCTCATGTAGGAGCTATTTAGCAAGTCCACATACTCAACCATCATTTAGTCTTCTATGATTGCTAACACTCACGACATATATATATATATATGGAGCAAAAAGTTTCAGCCAGACACATAGAAAGATAGGGGCGTGTGAGTTCTCCTCCCAACTTATTCACCTCAAGGGTGATGTCAACAATAATAACTCATGATCACTCATATCCAACTGGATATATGTGCCTAGATCTTTCCCCACCACATGATGCTTGCAAAAGAGAAAAATAAAAAGGAAATAGAGGAGAACACTATTGACTCTTGCATAAAAAGTAAATACATAAAAGTAAAGGATAGGCCCTTCGCAGAGGGAAGCAGAGGTTGTCATGCGCTTTTTGTTGTTGGATGCAAGAGCTCTTAATGCAAAGGAACATCACTTTATATTGCCCCTTGTGATAGCAACCTTTATTATGCAGTCTGTCGCTTTTATTTCTTTACCATCACAAGTTCGTACAAAGCTTATTTCCCATACAACAAAAGTTCAGACATAGTTAGAGGCAATTTTTATTGCTTTTTGCACCGATGACAACTTACTTTAAGGATCTTATTCAATCTATAGGTAGATATAGTGGACTCTCATGACATGAAACTGGGTTTAAGGGTTTTGGATGCACAAGTAGTATCTCTACTTGGTGCAGATTTTTGGCTAGCAAAGATATTGGGCAAGCACCACATGTTGGAGGATCTATAACAATATAACTTCTATGTGAATATGAACAAACATAATTCATTGCGTTGTCTTCCTTGTCAAACGTCAACAATTTGACATAAAATACTTAATGGGGGCTCACAATCATAAAAGATGTCCAAGATAGTATATTTGCATGTGAATCTTCTCTTCCCTTATTAACTTTTTCATGAATTGCATCATTGACTAATGCTATGTTTGTTAACTTCCAATAAATTTTACCACTTATACTCTTCTCTATGTAATGTCATTACTTTCCATAAGATTAGCCTATGATCTTTTTCATTATTTTCATCTCTAGAATTGAAACATGAAAGTAAAGAAGCAAAAACTCAAACTACTCTTTATTATATAACTCTCAACTCAATTACGTAGATAGATAGATCACGAAGCTAACACTCAAAAATAGATCATACTAAACTTTTATTCAACTAGATCACGAAATAACTAAGGATCGAACTAAAAATAGGTAAAGATAGTAAAAGTGATGGTGATACGATACCGGGGCGCCTCCCCCAAGCTTGGGACAAGCCAAGGGGAGTGCCCATACCCATGTACTCAAGACTCAAAAAAGAAGAAGAAAAAAAATTGCGCCTAACCTAAGTATAGTGCCAGTGGTCAGCGAGGAGAAGTTCATTCCTGTAGAGAAGAGAGAGGATCCTATTTCCTTTCCCCCTTTCCCAGTATGGCAACCTTATCTTCCAGCATGAAAGTTGGTATCAGAATGTCTCCTTCTTCGGTGATGGTGGTGATGATGGAGTGGTGGGCTTGTCCTTCAGCTCAAGCAGATACATCAATCTGCGGTTGATGCTCCGAAGGGCGATGTTTTGCTCTTCCAACAAAATAACTTCACGAGTGGGAGATGTATTCTGAGCACTAACTATTTCAAAGACTCTTAGGGCTTCAATTACGGATGGGGAGAGATGATCATATAAAGGTTGAAGGATATCTCCCTTCTCCACAGTCTCCTCCATGGGGATGGCTTGCCCTCCTTCCGGAGCCTGGGCTCCTGCAACTTCCTCGACCTTGTCCTCCTTGCCATTGTCTTCTTCTCCCGACGATAACTCGTAGTAAACCTCGCTGTAGGGGCGCTTGCCCGGCGATGGTTGCATAATGCGGTGCTTGGCACGGAGCTTTTGGGCAGCCATGGTGATCTAAATCTATCAAAAAAATAGCACGAAACAAGAACAGAGGAGATTTCTGCGATACGGTGGTCAAAACGTACGGGAGTATATATAAAGATTTTTATCTTGCAAAACAAGTAATCCAAGATAAAACGGAGTCGGGAAGGTTCACGTGGGGCCCACGAGCCACCAGGGCGCGCCTGGGGAGGGGGTGTCGCGCCGTGGTGCCTCGTGGGCACCAGGTGGCTCCCCTCGGCTGTTTCTTATTTTTGTATTTTTTTCTAATATTCCAAAACTGACAGAAAGTATTTTTATGGAATTTTTGGAGTCGGTTTACTTACCGTATCACGTACCTCTTCCTTTTCAGGGTTCTAGAGTGTTCGGGAATGTCTCTCTTATGTATTCCTCCGGTGTAATTGTTTCAATAATATTAGTTTCAACATTAATGGGGGTACCTGAAATATAGTGCTTAATTCTTTGCCCATTCACCACTCTCGGATTAGTGCCTTTGGAGTTGTTTATTTTGATGGCTCCGGAGCGATAAACTTCTTCGATGATATACGGTCCTTCCCATTTAGAGAGAGGTTTTCCTGCAAAGAATCTCAAACGAGAATTGTACAATAGAACTTGCTCACCTACTTTAAATTCCTGTTTTTGAATTCTTCTATCATGCCATCTTTTAGCTTTTTCTTTAAATAATTTGGCATTTTCATAAGCTTGGGTTCTCCATTCATCTAATGAGCTAATATCAAATAACCTCTTTTCACCAGCAAGTTTAAAATCGTAATTGAGCTCTTTAATTGCCCAATATGCTTTATGTTCTAACTCAAGAGGTAAATGACATGCTTTTCCATAAACCATTTTATAAGGAGACATACCCATAGGATTTTTATAAGCAGTTCTATAAGCCCATAATGCATCGTCAAGTTTCTTAGACCAATTCTCTCTAGATCTATTGACGGTTTTCTGCAGAATTAATTTTATTTCTCTATTGCTCAATTCAACTTGACCGCTAGTTTGAGGATGATAGGGAGATGCAATTCTATGGTTGACATCATATTTAGCAAGCAATTTACGGAATGCACCATGAATAAAATGTGAACCACCATCAGTCATTAAATATCTAGGGACTCCGAACCTTGGGGAAATAACTTCTTTAAGCATTTTAATAGAAGTGTTATGATCAGCACTACTAGTTGGAATAGCTTCTAACCACTTAGTAACGTAGTCAACAGCAACTAAAATATGAGTATACCCATTGGATTTAGGAAAAAGTCCCATATAATCAAATCCCCAAACATCAAATGGTTCAACAGCAAGTGAATAATTGATAGGCATTTCCTGACGTCTACCAACATTACCAATTCTTTGACATTCATCACAAGATAGGACAAACTTACGAGCATCCTTGAAAAGAGTAGGCCTATAAAAACCAGATTGTAATACCTTGTGTGCAGTTCTGTCTCCCGCATGGTGTCCTCCGTAAGCCTCAGAATGACACTTCCGTAGGATTTGTTCCTGTTCATGCTCAGGTATACAATGCCTAATAATACCATCTACTTCTTCTTTATAAAGATGTGGGTCATCCCAGAAGTAGTGTCTTAAATCAAAGAAGAACTTTTTCTTTTGTTGGTATGTGAAACTAGGTGGTATAAATTTAGCAACAATATAATTAGCATAGTCCGCATACCATGGAGTATTACGAGAAGCATTTATGACAGCTAATTGTTCATCAGGAAAATCATCATTAATAGGAAGTGGGTCATCAAGAACATTTTCCATTCTAGACAAATTATCTGCTACGGGATTCTCAGCTACCTTTCTATCAGTAATATGTAAATCAAATTCTTGTAGCAATAAAACCCACCTAATGAGTCTAGGTTTAGCATCTTTCTTTTCCATAAGATATTTAATAGCAGCATGATCGGTGTGAACAGTTACTTTAGAATCAACTATATAAGATCTGAATTTATCACATGCAAACACAACTGCTAAAAATTCTTTCTCAATAGTAGCATAATTTCTTTGGGCACTGTCTAGAGTTTTACTAGCATAATGGATAATATTTAATTTCTTATCAACTCTCTGTCCTAGAACAACACCAACAGCATAATCACTAGCATCACACATAATTTCAAAAGGCAAGTTCCGATCAGGTGGTTGAACAATTGGTGCAGTGGTTAAGGCTTTCTTAAGTGTTTCAAAGGCTTCTACACAATCATCATCAAAAACAAATGGAACATCTTTTTGCAAAAGATTGGTAAGAGGCCTAGAAATTTTAGAGAAGTCTTTAATAAATCTCCTATAGAAACCAGCATGACCTAGGAAACTTCTTATACCTTTAATATATTTAGGACATGGCATTTTCTCAATAGCATCAACCTTAGCTTTATCAACTTCAATACCTCTTTCAGAAATTTTATGCCCCAAGACAATGCCTTCATTCACCATAAAGTGGCACTTCTCCCAATTCAAGACAAGATTAGTTTCTTCACATCTCTGCAAAACTCGATCAAGGTTGCTTAAGCAATCATCAAAACAAGTTCTGTAAACGGAGAAATCATCCATGAACACCTCAACAATCTTTTCACAAAAGTCAGAGAATATAGCAGTCATACATCTTTGAAAGGTACCAGATGCATTGCATAAACCAAAAGGCATACGTCTATACGCATAAGTTCCAAAAGGACAAGTAAAGGTGGTTTTCTCTTGATCGGGTTGTGATACGGGTATTTGAGAAAAACCAGAATAACCATCTAGGAAACAAAAGTGTGTATGCTTAGACAATCTTTCTAACATTTGATCAATAAAAGGTAAAGGGTAATGATCTTTTCTAGTAGCTTTGTTTAATTTTCTAAAATCAATTACCATCCTATAACCAGTTACAATTCTTTGTGGAATGAGTTCATTTTTATCATTAGGAACAACGGTAATACCTCCTTTCTTAGGGACACAATGAACAGGGCTTACCCATCTACTATCAGCTATGGGATAGATTATACCTACTTCCAAAAGTTTTAATATTTTGGTTCTTACCACCTCCTTCATCTTAGGATTTAATTGTCGTTGGTGATCGACAACTGGTTTAGCATCAGGCTCCATATTAATTTTGTGCTGACATAGAGTGGGACTAATGCCCTTAAGATCATCAAGAGTATATCCAATAGCAGCTCGGTGCTTCCTCAAAGTTTTTAGTAATCTCTTTTCTTCATGCGCTGAAAGGTTAGCACTAATAATAACAGGATATATCTTCTTTTCATCAAGATAAGCATATTCAATGTATCAGGCAATTGCTTCAATTAAAATATAGGATCACCCTTAAGTGGAGGAGGGCCTCCAAGAGTTTCAACAGGCAAATTATGTTTAAGGATAGGTGGTTGATCAAAGAACATCTTATCCATTTCATTTCTTTCATTCATATGCATATCGTTTTCATGGTCTAGCAAATATTGTTCTAACAGATCAATAGGAGGTACAGCAATAGAAGCAAGACCAATAATTTCATCTTTACTGGGCAATTCTTTATCATGAGGTTGTCTACGAAACTTCAAGAAATTAAACTCATGAGACATACCACCAAAATTAACACTAACAGTTTCTTTAGCGCAATCAATCTTGGCATTAACAGTGTTCAAGAAAGGTCTACCAAATATAACGGGACAAAAATCATCTTGTGGAGAACCGACTAGAAAATCAGTAGGGTATTTTATCTTTCCACACATGACTTCAACATCTCTAACGATCCCAAGTGGTGTAATGGTATCTCTGTTTGCAAGCTTAATAGTAACATCAATGTCCTCTATTTCAACAGGTGCAATATCATTCATAATTTCTTGATATAAGGTAAACGGGATAGCACTCACACTAGCACCCATATCACACAAACCATGATACCAATGATCTCCAATCTTGACAGAAACAACAGGCATGCCAACTACGGGCTTGTTCTATTCTAACATATCTCATTCATTTCTAACAGGTTTAGCAATTCTAGCAGCCTCATCACAAAAGTAAATAACATGCCCATCTATATTATCGACTAAGAGATCTTTAACCATAGCAATATCAGGTTCAACTTTAATTTGTTCAGAGGGTCTAGGTGCTCTAATGTTACTTTTGTTAAACACAGTTGAAGCTTTAGCATGTTCCTTAATCCTAACAGGAAAAGGTGGTTTCTCAATATAAGCAGTAGGCACAACTGGATCAGCATGGCAAACAATTGTGTCTTCTTTAACACTAACGGGTTCCTCAATCTTTTCTTTAACAGGGGGATGATATTTAAACCACTTCTCCTTAGGGAGATCAACATGAGTAGCAAATGATTCACAAAAGGAAGCTACTATGTCAGAGTCAAGTCCATATTTAGTGGTAAACTTATGAAAAGCATCGGTGGCCATAAAAGATTTAACACAATCGAACTCAAGTATTATACCTGACTCATTATCTTTGTCGAGTTCCCAATCTTCAGAGTTGCATTTAATTCTTTCCAGAAGATCCCATCTGAATTCAATAGTTTTCTTCATAAAGGAGCTAGTCGAAGAAGAACGAGCATAGTTTGATTATCATGAGAAAGCCGAGCATAAAATTTTTGTAAGATAATTTCTTTCGAGAGCTCATGATTCGGGCATGTGTACATCATGTACTTAAGACTTCCCAAGCTTGAGCAATGCTTTCTCCTTCACGAGGCCAAAAGTTATATATATAATTCCGATCACGATGAACCAAATGCATAGGATAAAATTTCTGATGGAATTCTAGTTTCAATCGGTTCCAGTCCCATGTATCAGTATCATCACATAGCCTATACCACATCAATGACTTTCCCTCCAAAGATAAAGGGAATACTTTCTTCTTAACTCCATCTCCGGATAAACCTGCAAGCTTAAACAATCCACAAATTTCATCCACATAGATCAAGTGCATATCAGGATGTACTATTCCATCTCCTGCATAAGGATTAGCTAGCAGTTTCACTATCATACCTGGAGGAATTTCATAATAAATATTTTCAGTAGGTGCAGTGGGTTGGGGAGCAACTATTTGTGTTTCCGGTCTAGGTGAAGATACCCCGAACAAACCCCTCAAAGGATTACTTTCCATAGTGACAAGTGACAATAAATTTCAGCACGTAATATAAATTTTTCCTTACCAAATTCCACTCACCAAAGGCGCTTCACTCCCCGGCAACAGCGCCAGAAAAGAGTCTTGATGACCCACAAGTATAGGGGATCAATCGTAGTCCTTTCCATAAGTAAGAGTGTCGAACCCAACGAGGAGCAGAAGGAAATGACAAGCGGTTTTCAGCAAGGTATTTTCTGCAAGCACTGAAATTATCGATAACGAGTAGTTTGATAGCAAGATTATTTGTAACAAGTGACAAGTAGCAATAGTAACAAAGAGTGCAGCAAGGTGGCCCAATCCTTTTTATAGCAAAGGACAAGCCGGAACGATCTCTTATAGTAAGTAAAGCGTTCTCGAGGACACATGGGAATTTCATCTAGTCACTTTCATCATGTTTGTTTGATTCGCGTTCGCTACTTTGATAATTTGATTTGTGGGTGGACCGGTGCTTGGGTGCTGTTCTTACTTGAACAAGCCTCCCACTTATGATTACCCCCTCTCGCAAGCATCCGCAACTACGAAAGAAGGATTAAGATAACTCTAACCATATCATTAAACATATGGATCCAAATCAGCCCCTTACGGAATAGCGCATAAACTAGGGTTTAAGCTTCTGTCACTCTAGCAACCCATCATCTAATTACTACTCACAATGCATTCCCTTAGGCCCAAATATGGTGAAGTGTCATGTAGTCGACGTTCACACGACACCACTAAGGGAATCAACAACATACATACCATCAAAATATCGAACGAATACCAAATTCACATGATTACTTATGACAAGACTTCTCCCATGTCCTCAAGAACAAAAGTAACTACTCACAAATCATAATCATGTCCAAGATCAGAGGGGTGTTGAATAGCATAATATATCTGAACATATAATCTTCCACCAAATAAACCAACTAGCATCAACTACAAGATGTAATCAACACTACTAGCAACCCACAGGTACCAATATGAGGTTTTGAGACAAAGATTGAATACAAGAGATGAACTAGGGTTTGAGATGAGATGGTGCTGGTGAAGATGTTGATGAAGATTAGTCCTCCCACGATGAGAGGATCACTGGCGATGTCGATGGCGACGATTTCCCCCTCCCGGAGGGAAGTTTCCCCGGCAGAATCTCTCCGCCGCAGAGCAAAAGTGCTCCTGCCCAAGTTCCGCCTCGAGACGGTGGCGCACCATCCCGAAAGTCTTCTCTATATTTTTTCTAGGGCAAATTGACTTATATACCAGAAAATGGGGGCCAGAGGCTTGCCAGGGGCCCCACGAGGTACCAGGGCGCGCTGGGGGGGGGGGGTGGCGCGCCGTGGTGCCTCGTGGGTACCTGGGTGGCCCCCTCTGGTACTTCTTGCTTCCAGTATTTTTTATTTATTCCAACATAAATCTCCACAAAATTTCAGCTCATTTGGAGATGTGCAGAATAGGTATCTCTGACATAGCTTTTTCAGGTCCAGAATTCGAGCTGCCGGCAATCTCCCTCCTTGTGTAAATCTTGCATATTAAGAGAGAAAAGGCATTAGAATTGCTCCACAAAGTGTTATATTGATCAAAAACACTATAAATAACAGTAGCAAAACATGATGCAAAATGGACGTATCACCGGATACAACATACTGGACAATACACTTCGACGGATCCAGACAATTGGAGGCCTCAGGGGCTGGAGTTGTGATAACTTCCCCGCTGAGGGTGTCCCGGACTAAGGTGTCCTCGGGCTGCCAGCTAATCTCTCATGGGCCGGACTGATGGGCCGCTCTTAACTCACCGAAGGAAGGCCGGACTACGGGCAACCACGGGCTCTAGAAGGAAACCTCCAAAGACTTGGCGTCTCCTCCAAGAAAAGTTAGCGTGACCGGCATGGTTATCTCCTGATAGCTACCGATCATTTGTAACCCTAGGTACCCTTGGTGTCTATATAAACCAGAGGGTTTGGACCGTAGAGGGGGAACCATTATTGTTCGCACACGAACACGTCAACGTGTACCCGCAGAGCCGGGGGTGATGCACCGCAAGTCGCCCCGCGGGAGGCCGGCTCACAGCGCGATACGCAAGACAGTAAGCCGGAGCTTTTGGGACCAGACGCCCCGGTTCCTCGGGAGGGACCCCGTCGGAGGGAGCCGGCGACGATTGGCTGAACCGGGTTGATTCGCTCGCCCCCGGCTCGGTTGTCGATATTCGATGAACTTATGCTAAGTCGCCGAATAACGGAAGCATGAACAAGGGTTAAGGGGTAAAAAGTAGATTGTATTGATATGTCGATTGTGTGCTTGCTTCCATCGGCCATCACCTCTCACATATATATGAGGCGGCTGGACTTCCCGTACAAGTAAGAGACTCCTACACGGATTACAAGTTACAATCAGAGTCGGTTTCTAACCCTAACTAGGTAAGTCACCTGCCAGGGCCGTCTTGGGCTCGGACTCTCTATTGGGCCGGTTTACAGTGTGAGTCACCGAAAGCATGGGCCGGCCTTGGTCTTCTGAGTCCACCTTCAGCTTCTCGCAGTCAGCTTTCCTTCTTCTGAGCTGTAGAGCCGGCTTATAGACCCTGGCTTTCTGAGTCGCCCTTTGCTCTTGGCTTCCTGAATCGCCCGTTGCTCTTGGCTCCTTTAGTCGCCCGTTGCTCCTGGCTCCCTGAGTCGCCCGTTGATCTTTGGCCCCCTGAGTCACCCGTTGCTCCTCTGTGTTGATGCCAGCTCACTTTGCTTCGTAATCCGCCACTTTGCTGATCAGCCGCCTTGCCGGGTCTCAACCTCGTCAGCCCTTGATAACCTTGTGAACTGGGACATAACATGATCAACAGTCTTTGAACTACGCCGGCTCAATACGCTAGCGGTGGCTCAGAGTCGCCGGTACTGTGAAACCGAATCCATGATGAGCCGGTTTTGACCTTGAGCTGTCACTAGCCGAGTCATCGCCACACCGGGTCATCCTGGCGGCGGGTCATTAGCCTTGAGTCGCATTCTGCCAAAAATGAGTGCTAACATATGCCCCCCAGTTTTCTAGCAGAGCTTGCATGCTAGAAAATACTCCATGTAGGATTTTTGACTAAGGACGATGCTTACGTTCATCGGCCACGTGGTCTAAGGGCGATGTTTGTACTCATCGGCCATAAGGTCTAAGGGCGATGTTTGTACTCATCAGCCATAACCACGATCTTAGGCGGATTGCCACACACTTGGGTGGAACTTATTTAAGTATTTTCCGTTGATAGCTCGAGGTAGTAAGTCGCCCTCCAAAGTTTCCACAAAATAAGAGTTGCCGGGTGTTATTCTGGCGACTCGTAGCGGTCCTTCCCAACTTGGTGACCACTTGCCAAATTTCCGGCTTTTGGAGCCGACCGGTAGTATAACCTTCCACACTAAGTCGCCAACCTGAAAATCTTTGAGCCGGACTCTCTTATTGTAAGTCCTTGCCACCCGCAACTTTTCCTTCTCAATGTCCCTTAGAGCCTTTAATCGTTTGTCGGCTACATCGTCTAGGTTATCCATCATCAAGCCGTAGTAGTCATCAGCCGACAAATCGTTCTGCTTAGCAAACCTTAAGGCGGCCAGATCCACCTCAACTGGTAAGACGGCCTCTTGCCCATATACTAACTCAAAAGGAGTAACCTTGGTAGCCCCATGCCTTGAGACCCGGTGAGCCCATAATGCTTTGGATAGTACCTCATGCCACCGCCTTGGGTGATCCTTGACCTTTTTCTTAATCAACTTGATCAAGATTTTATTACTAGATTCGGCCTGTCCATTGGCTTGAGCATAATATGGAGATGAACTGAGCATCTTGATCCCAAGTGATTCGGCAAACTGTCTAACCTCCTTTGCCATGAAGGAAGTTCCTTGATCTGTAGTGAGAGTCTGTGGAATACCGAATCTGTGAACAATATGCTCAGTAATGAATTGAATTACCTCCTTGTGAGTCATGTTCCTGAGAGGTACTGCTTCAGACCACTTGGTAAAATAATCTGCGGTAACCAACACGAACCGATGCCCTTTTGATGAAGCCGGGTGAATCATGCCAATAAAATCAAGTGCCCAACCCCGGAAAGGCCACGGTTTTATGATAGGATTGAGCTTGGAAGCCGGAACTAGCTGGATGTCCCCAAACCTCTGGCAAGCCTCACACCCCTTATAGTATTTGAAGCAGTCATTGATCATCGTCGGCCAATAGAATCCGGCTCGCCGGAGCATCCACTTCATCTTATGAGCCGACTGATGTGTTCCACATAAACCATTATGTACCTCTCCCATGGCGACTCTGGCCTGATCCTCATCCAGGCACTTCAGCAGGAGACCATCAGCCGTTCGGCGGCATAAGTCGCCATTATCTAGTGTATACTTGAGAGCAAGTCGCCGAACGGCTATGTCTGTTCTCTGACTCGGATCCTTCAGATAACTCACGATAGGTGCTCTCCAGTCAGAAATCCGGGTTGCCCCTTCCTCAGCAGCCGATTCATTTGAGCCGGCTTCTTCTCCATCAGCCGGCTTATCTAAGCCGGCGTCTCCCTTGTCAGCCGGCTCGCCTGAAACGGCTTTTCCTGCACCAGCCGACTTACCTGAGCCGGCCTTCTCTGAGTTAGCAGCAATCAACATCGGCTTTTCTGCTATGAAGAACATGCCTCTGTGGACATGATAGCCTGATGCCTGTTGTGCTAACTCATTGGCAAGCCAATTATCCTGCCTAGACACGTGAGAGATAGAAAAGTAATCCAGGCCTGCTATGATGTCTAAGCATTTATCGAGGTACATGTTGAGTGATTCGTCGTTGCACTGAAACATTTCTGTCACTTGTTGAACAATTAGCAACGAATCACCATATGCCTCGATATGAGAAACCCCTGCATTGACTAAAAGCTCGAGCCCGAATAGAAGTGCTTCATATTCAGCTTGATTGTTAGTACAAAAGTAGTTAAGCCGGCAGGAGGCTTCAAATACAGTACCGTGGGGTGAGATGTATGCAACGCCGGCTCCTTGCCCATTCTTGCAAACTGAGCCGTCAAAATAGAGCCGCCACGGCTTAGCCGACACAACGTGTAAGCCGGCTTCTTGCTCCGGGTCAATCCGATGCTCAACAATGAAATCAGCTACAACCTGGCCTTTCACAGATTTGAGAGGTTCATAAGCCAGGTCATACTCAATTAACCCATACGCCCACTTGCCGATTCGTCCGCTGAGAATCGGCCTTTGAATCATGTGTCTGATAACATCGGTCTGACCCACCACCTTACACTCACTAGATAAGAGGTAGTGGCGTAGCTTAGTGCAGGCATAATAAAGGGATAAGCACAATTTTTCCACAAAGCTGTATCTTGACTCGGCGTCTATCAAACGGCGGCTTATGTATGTGATGACATACTCTTTCCCTTCGGCTTCTTGGGTTAAGGCAGCTCCTATCACTCTCTCTTCAGCAGCAATGTAGAGCCGGCATGGCCGACCGTGAGCCGGCGCTCTTAGAACCGGAGGGGTTGATAAGCACGTCTTTATCCTTTCAAACGCCTCTTGCTGTTCTGTCCCCCAAGAGAATTCATCATCGTTCTTAAGCCGAAGAATCTGAGTAAATGCATCGACTTTCCCGGACAGGTTAGCAATAAACCGCCTCAAATAATTGACCTTACCGAGGAACTTCTGCATGTCTCTTTTGCAAGCCAGCGCCTGTACCTTTTGAATAGCTTTAACCTTTTCCGGGTCAACCTCTATGCCATGCTCATGTATGATGAAACCCAGAAACTTCCCAGCTGATACGCCAAAGGCACACTTCAACGGATTCATCTTGAGCCCATACTTTCTCATCCTCTCAAACGTCAGTCGTAAGTCGGCCAAATGATTTAACCCGCCGTCTGACTTAACCACCACGTCATCAATGTAGACTTCTAGTATGACTCCAAGAAGGTCATGAAATATTAAGTTCATCGCTCTTTGATAAGTAGCACCAGCGTTCTTTAATCCAAAGGTCATCACTACCCACTCAAATAGACCAACAAAGCCGGGGCAGCGAAATGCCGTCTTAGCCGAGTCCTCTTCGGCCATTAATATCTGGTTATACCCTGCGTTACCGTCCAAGAAGCTGATAATCTTGTGTCCTGAGGCTTCGTTGATAAGCATATCGGCTATTGGCATAGGATACTCATCTTTGGGTGTAGCTCGATTTAAATCTCTGAAGTCTATGCATACCCTTATCTTTCCTGACCCCTTTTTCTCAACCGGGACAATATTTGAAACCCACTCAGCATATTTACAGGGCCGGATGAACTTTGCTTGGATAAGCCGGCCGATATCTTCCTTGACCCGGCCATATATCTGTGGATTGAACTTTCGAGCCGGCTGCTTGTAAGGTCTAAAGCCGGCTTTGATGGGCAACCGATGCTCAACGAGCTGGCGGCTTAACCCAGGCATCTCATGATACTCCCATGCGAAGCAGTCTGCATACTCTTTGATCAGGGCGACTAATTCCTGCTTATAGCCGGGTTCCAGATTCCGGCTTATAAACGTCGGCTTTGGCACTGTGCTGTCTCCAAGGTCCACCTCTTCAAGCGGGTCAGCCGACGTAAAGCCTTGCCCCAATTTGTCCAAGTCGCCAGGCTCTTCAATAGTTTCAAACATATTGTTCCTGTTGGCCCGATACTTGTCAAGCCGGCTTTGGAGCCACTCATCATTGTTATCCATTCACTTGAGTCTAAGCCGGTTTTCACCAACCGGCTTTAAAGATACTGGCACAAACCCGTCTCTGGTAGCGCTTAGGAAATCAAACCCGGACAAGTCACGCCCCGAAAGACATGTAGCAGTGGAGTGTTGCCAGTCAACTAGTGACTCGGCCAATGCAATGCAGGCCGAGTTATCTGCAGGGACGATTTCCACTTCATCGTCAACCCATTGAACCAGCTATTGATGCAGAGTAGATGGAACGCACTGGTTTGCATGTAACCAGTCTCGTCCTAGTAGCACATTGTAATTCCCTTGCACCTCAGCAACAAAGAAGGCAGTGGCCAAGGTCTTGTTTCCAACGGTGAGCTCTAAACTGATAACCCCTTTAGCTTCCACTCCTTCTCCACCTTCGAACCCGTTGAGTACCATGCTCGTCTTCATCAAGTCATTATCATCAAGTTGTAACCTTTTGAAGACTGAATAAGGCATCAGATTGACCACAGCACCGCCATCAACCATCATCCTGGTAACCGGCTTCCCATTGATGTGCCCTTTGATATACAAAGGCTTGAGATGCTTAACCAGTTCCTCCGGCTTCTCGAAGATTACGTTCTTGGGTCCGAAGTTAATTTGAGCTACTGAACCAGTTTCGTCAACGGCACGAAACTCATCAGACAGATAGTATACCATGTTAATGTCCATGCTCATGTGAGTCAGCGTTCCTTCATAGTTCAGAAGCTCTTCATCATCTGCTGACTCGCCTGGTGGGTCATCAATGGCCGACTCTCCTGGGACTGGCGGCTCATCTGTCACGAGGTTTGGAAGCTCCTCGTCAGCCGCTGACTCGCCAGACAGGTCATCCATGGCTGAGTCTATGGTTACCGGCTCTCTCAGCATTGGTTCTGTCATTGCTGACTCATTCACCGCTGAATCATTTGAGGTGAGTTGTGACATTACCGACTCGTCAGCGGCTGGCTTACCTCTTGCTAGGTCTGCAGTTTCAACCTCATCAGCCCACGATGAATAAGTAACAGCCGGTATTTCAACCGGCTTTTTGCCCTTCTCCAGCACAGAGTCCAGTACGCCGGGTGTTTGGGTTATGAACTCTGCCGGCTTAGGCACCCAGACTTGAGAACGTATCATTGGGCGATCCTTGTTAAAACCTGCATCCCTGATCCGCTCAGCTTCTTCTGCAGCCTTCTCTTGATTCCTCAACCTTTGCAGTTTTCTCTTCTGCGTCTTGGTTAACCTGGCAGGGCACCATCTTGGTTGAGTGTATTTTGGGTCACGCGGCTCAGTCTGACTGGAGCTAGCTTCATGGTCATTCGCCGCGCCGTTAGGCCCGATAACAAGTATCGGTCTACCTCTTGCCGACTCTATAACCGGTTCTTTTATCTTCAGTATCTGGCTGCCGATGGTAAGTGAGCCGCCATACATGTTTTCCGGCCCACCAACCCTAACAGCTCGCGGCTTGACACGCCACACCTTTCCTCTCTCTGGACTTGGCATATGCTCCTTGAGCCGGCTTACTGGCCCAAGCCGGCTTTTGTCAAAAGTGCTTTTCAGAGGTGGCGTCTTTGCTACAGCTGGCTTAACGTACCGACTGAACTCTGCCGGCGACCTTGAACGCTTTCCATAGGGCCGGCTTGTGCTTGAGCCGGCTTGTCTGACATACTTACTCATCAACATGTCGAAAGTCGGCTTAATGCGTTTGTACCTAGCATTAGCTGTGTTAACCCTCCACTGGCCGACTTCCGGGCTCTTCGGCTTAATAAACCTTTTAGGTGATCTGGGCGGCTCTTCCTGTTGCCCCCCGAGCGTAGGATTGCTGATGGTAATCTTGATAACCTCCTTGCCGCCGGGTTCTCGACTTATAGTCGCCTTCCTCCCAGTCACCATGTTGGCGGCTTCCGTGTCCCTGGGCTCACCAACAACAACGTTAGCTTTGTTAGATGATCCGGCCGTCTCTGCCCGAATGAGTACCTTTTTTCCCTCCAGGTCTAGCGCGTTCATTGGGAACGGCTGCTGATCAATTGCCATGCTAGCAAAGCACAATCGTCCGTCATTAAGGGCCGATTGGACCTGTCGACGAAAAACATTACAATCGTTAGTGGCATGAGAGAAAGAATGATGATATTTGCAATAAGCCCGCCGCCTTGTCTCTTCGAGCGGTGGTATGACATGATTGATCTTTATAATTTTGTCTTTCAACAAGGCGTCAAATATTCTATCACACTTGCCTACGTCGAAAGTACATTTAAACTCATCTTCCCGATTCTTACGAACCGGCTTAAGATCATCACACACATAAGGTTTGGCTTTACCCGGCCAAACAAACTCAGCAGTATAAATATCGGTTTCCTCGTCTGAGCCGGCACTCCCCTCGATGGTGTTAAGCCGGCTCCGGCTCACCCGATGTGATTCTTTCATCTCATTGGCCCGGCTCTCCTGAACCAGAGCCTTTTCTTGCACTTGGCTGACACTTAGGAACTCATACCCCTCTAATTTTTCTTTTAAATGGGATCATAAACCATTAAGTACTAAGTCGGCCATATCCCTCTCGGTTATAGCTAAGCTATAACATCGGTTTCTTGTGTTCCTAAACCTTTTGACATAGTCGGATACCGACTCGTCATGCTTTTGCTTAACCGATGTAAGGTGAGATAATTTTAACTCAATTTCTCCGGCAAAAAAGTGTTCATGAAACTTCCGCTCTAAATGAAACCAAGTATGTATGGAATTAGGAGCTAAAGCAGAAAACCATGAAAAAGCAGTGCCGATTAAAGATAATGAGAACAAGCGAACTTTATGATGCTCATGATTGGCTTCACCTAGTTGAGCCAAATACCGACTAATGTGTTCCCATGTTGATTTATTAGCCACCCCATTGAACTTAGAAAATTCTGGAACTCGATAACCAGGGGGATAAGGTTGTAAATCAAAATATTCGGGATAGGGCTTAGTATAATTTCTAGGCTTTAGTGTTATCCCGAATTTATCGTAAGCCATCTGATCCAACTCACTCCTCAGCTTGGCCACCATATCGTCCATGTTGTACGATTGAGCCGGCACAGTGGATGAGTTGGTCAAAGGGGCGGCTTGTGCCCAAAGAGCCGAATTCTGAGTCGGCGTCGGCTCATCTCCAAAACGTACTGCTTGATCCGGCTGTCTAGCCGAATAAGGTATGCTTTGGATGGGAGTCGGACTTGATAGCATAGGCATAAGCCGGTTATCTTTATTCTGGCTCATCGGCTGTAACTCCGATGGCCGGCTTAGCGGCGTGTTTTCTTTAGCCTTATCACATTCCAGCATCACATCATAAATATTATTTGTACTTTGTCCAATATGATAATGGATTTCGGCTAATTGCTCAGGAGTAAAGGGGCTATTGCTTACGGCGGGTTGGCTGATCTTGATGTTCAGAGGCACGTATTCCGGCTCTTTGATCGGTGAGATGACTCCTTGTCGATCCTTCTTGAGACTCGCCAGATACAGCTCCCGATCTGCTTCAGCCTGCTTCTGCCGCAACACCTTGAACTCCTCGTCACGCTTCTTCTCCCAAGCCGCCAAGCCTTGGCGTTGTGCTTCTGGCAGCTCCTCAAGATCCGATTTGATGATGTTGTCAGTGCTGATACCAGCGGCGTCGGTCTTAGAATTGGTCATTGCTGTCCAATTTTAGATCGAATCGTCCCCAGCGGAGTCACCAAAAAGTGTGTTCGCACACGAACACGTCAACGTGTACCCGCAGAGCCGGGGGTGATGCACCGCAACTCGCCCCGCGGGAGGCCGGCTCACAGCGCGATACGCAAGACAGTAAGCCGGCACTTTTGGGACCAGACGCCCCGGTTCCTCGGGAGGGACCCCGTCGGAGGGAGCCGGCGACGATTGGCTGAACCGGGTCGATTCGCTCGCCCCCGGCTCGGTTGTCGATATTCGATGAACTTATGCTAAGTCGTCGAATAACGGAAGCATGAACAAGGGTTAAGGGGTAAAAAGTAGATTGTATTGATATGTCGATTGTGTGCTTGCTTCCATCGGCCATCACCCCTCACATATATATGAGGCGGCTGGACTTCCCGTACAAGTAAGAGACTCCTACACGGATTACAAGTTACAATCAGAGTCGGTTTCTAACCCTAACTAGGTAAGTCACCTGCCAGGGCCGTCTTGGGCTCAGACTCTCTATTGGGCCGGTTTACAGTGTGAGTCGCCGAAAGCATGGGCCGGCCTTGGTCTTCTGAGTCCACCTTCAGCTTCTCGCAGTCAGCTTTCCTTCTTCTGAGCTGTAGAGCCGGCTTATAGACCCTGGCTTTCTGAGTCGCCCTTTGCTCTTGGCTTCCTGAATCGCCCGTTGCTCTTGGCTCCTTGAGTCGCCCGTTGCTCCTGGCTCCTTGAGTCGCCCGTTGATCTTTGGCTCCCTAAGTCACCCGTTGCTCCTCTGTGTTGACGCCAGCTCACTTTGCTTCGTAATCCGCCGCTTTGCTGATCAGCCGCCTTGCCGGGTCTCAACCTCGTCAGCCCTTGATAACCCTGTGAACTGGGACATAACATGATCAACAGTCTTTGAACTACGCCGGCTCAATACGCTAGCGGCGGCTCAAAGTCGCCGGTACTGTGAAACCGAATCCATGATGAGCCGGTTTTGACCTTGAGCTGTCACTAGCCGAGTCATCGCCACACCGGGTCATCCTGGCGGCGGGTCATCAGCCTTGAGTCGCCTTCTGCCAAAAATGAGTGCTAACAATTATCATCAAACCCACCTAGGGTTTAGTCCATCCGATTTCGAGGTAGATCAACTCTGTAATCATCATACACAAACACATCAATACAATCAAGCAGGACGTAGGGTTTTACCTCTTCGAGAGGGCCCGAACCTGGGTAATCACTATCTCTACGTTCCTTGTTATCCATTGACTCCAAGATCCACAGCTCGGACCCCCTACCGGAGATCTGCCGGTTTTGGTACCGACATTGGTGCTTTCATTGAGAGTTCCACTGTACGGTCATCAAGGATCAATGGCTCGCCTAGTCATCAGCAACAGCATCCGCTGCAGGGACGTCTTCGTTCCCAGCCAGCTCTCCGCGTTCCGCAGCGTCATGCTACACGCCGACCCAACCGGTCGCCTCGACCGGGTTGGTAGCTTTACCCCCGATCAGGAGATCAGGTTTGGAAACCTAGAGTTTCTCGCCGACTCCCGGGGAGACCTTATTCTCACAGGATTCTCAGCTTTGCCCGAGGGACCCACAAACCCTGAAGTCTTAACTTCGGGCACGGCTAGCCCCGCTATCGGGTCGGCCGCCACCGCGGATCTGACCCTGAGCTCGGATCCAATCTCTACGCTCGACAGCCCAAGATCGGCCTCGGCCGAGCATGACTACGGGGCAACTTCAAACGCTCCCAGCGCAACAATACTGCGGGTTGACCCCGAGAACTGCCAGAATATGGATCCGACGGATCTCTCGCTATTAAACGGGATACTAGATCGGATCAAGGCCATGGGGATCACCGACGGCCAATCCTCGGTCTATGACTAAATCAGACTTAAAGCTGACGACAGGGAGATTTATGTCCCTCCTGCCATCCACTTAGTCGCCACTATCAAAAACTCGGACGGGGGCTCACACCTCCTCCCGCTGGAGCCAAGAGCGGATTGGGCACACCTTTCCGGTCATCAAGCTCCATCCTCCAGCTCGGCCTCTAGCTTGGCAGCCGATCTCCACTCCGGAGAGAGACCAGAGCCAAAGTCTGATTCGGTGCACAACCTCGAGTCTATGCAACCGTGCCTGGCCGAGAACTAAAATCCAGAGCCCGGCACGCCGGACTCCATATCGGTCCAGGACAAAGCCACCGAGACCCTGGACTCGCATCCTATTGGGATCAATTTTTTTATCCCACCCACCCCCCACATCGAGTACTGTCCAAGTAACTCAGGACAGCCTGACATATGGGATTTAATGTACATCAAACAACAGCCCGAAGAAACAGTCTGGCAATTCTGGACTAGATTCCTTCCTGTCAAAAACAAAATAGCAAACTGTTGCGACACGGAAATCCTGGCGGCTTTCCGACATAACTGCCGAGCCAAAGGCATCTTAAACGCCCTCGCCCGCCATCACATTCAAAACTTCTCCGAGTTATCAGACTTGGTGTTCAAATATTGCGCCATGGAGGATGCTTGGCAGGCTCAGCAAGAGCAAACGGAGTTAATCGTTGCCAAGGAATCAAGACGAGCTCGGGCGAAACGCGCACACCCTCACCGGTCAGCTCAGTATGAGCCGTCCGAGAAAAGGAAGAAACTCCTGACAGGATCCAGAACGGTCCTCAACGAACTACTGGACAAACCATGCCCCATACACTTTGTCCTGGTCAACACAAACCCTACTCATAGCATTCGAGCTTGCTGGGTGGTCAGGCAAGTGGCCAAGAGCGGAGAAGCCATCCTCGGAGGCTCATACGCAGATAGATGCCTCGCAATGCCCTTGGATGATCACGCCGAGATCCTAACGAACTACGAGACGTATTCCTCAAAGAATCAGAGGAAGAGAGCCCTTCGAGAGCTCTGTCAAATTCACCGTGTAGTGGAGGTGGACTCATGGGCCGATACACCTATCACTTTCAGCGAAGAAGACTAGCCGAGATCTCGCCCTACCCGAACTGCCGCCGCCCTTGTCCTAAATCCCATAGTGGACGGATTTCGACTCCAGAAGGTGTTAATGGACGGCGGCAGTGGGTTAAACCTCATTTATGAGGACACCTTGGACAAAATGCAGTTCGACAGATCTCGTATCGAACAAAGTCACACCGCCTTTCGAGGGATCATCCCCGGAAAGGAGGCACATTGTAGTGGTCGGGTCACCCTTGATGTAGTCTTCGGAACTCCCGAGAACTATCGATCCGAGGAGTTGCTCTTCCACGTTGTGCCCTTCCGCAGTGGCTACCACGCCCTGCTGGGACATGACGCATTCGATCGATTCCATGCTATCCCACATTACGGATATATGAAACTTAAGCTACCAGGGCCAAACGGCGTGATCACAGTCACAAGCGATCCGGATAGAGCTCTTCGGGCCGAGAACAAAATAGCGTCGCTCGCCCTCGAAGCATTATCCGAAGCCCTCGCAGCCAAAGAATTAATCGCACTCCGTTCAACGGTGAACAAGGATGATGTAATCCTCGACAAAAGGTCCAAATCTACATCTTTCAAACCAGCAAATGAAATTGTCAAATTCCAAGTGCATCCAACAGATCCCAACAAGACGGCATCCATTGGAGCTCAGCTGGACCCCATGGTCGATGAAGAACTGCGCAATTTTCTGCGCGAAAATTGGGACATCTTTGCTTGGCACCCTTCGGACATGCTAGGGATTCCACGAAGTTTAGCCGAGCATAGCTTGAACATAATTAACGGTTTCAAGCCAGTCAAACAGGCTTTACGCCGGTTTTCTGAACCCAAGCGTCAAGCTACGGGCGAAGAATTAGCAAAATTGCTCAAAGCCGGATTCATCCGAGATATCAAACATCCTGAGTGGTTGGCTAATCTGGTCATGGTGCCTAAGAAAGATAAATTCTGGCGGTTGTGTGTCGATTTCAAAGACCTAAATAAGACCTGCCCCAAGGATCCTTTCCCCTTGGCCCGCATAGACCAGATCATAGACGCCACCGCCGGACATGACATGCTGTGTTTTCTCGATGCTTACTCTGGATACCATCAAATTAAAATGAAGGAGTCTGATCAAGCGGCCACAGCATTCATCACCCCCTATGGGCCGTTCTGTTTCAACATAATGCCCTTCGGAATAAAAAACGCAGGGGCTACATACCAGCGCATGATCCAAACATGTTTGGAAAAACAGATCGGCAAAACGGTCGAGGCGTATGTGGACGACGTGGTTATCAAAACCAAACACATCGGTCAGCTGGTGGACGACCTCCGTCAAACCTTCGACAGTCTGCGAACTTTCGATATATGGCTCAATCCGGAAAAATGTGTCTTCGGAATGCCTGCAGGCAAGCTGGTTGGATTTATTGTTTCCCATAGAGGAATAGAGGCCAACCCGGCAAAAATCCGGGCACTGTCCCAGCTAGCGGTTCCTACCGAACTAAAGCACGTCCAAAAACTGGTCGGCTGCGTGGCAGCCTTGAGCCGTTTCATCTCACGCCTCGGAGAAAAGGCCCTACCACTTTACAGGCTGCTTAAACGGACCAAGAACTTTGAATGGACTAGCGAGGCAGTGGCCGCACTAGAGGAAATTAAAATGCTACTGGCTAGCAACCCCATCTTGGCAGCACCCGGCTTAGGTGAGCCAATGCTGCTATACATTTCGGCCACAAACAAGGTTGTCAGAGCAGTTCTCGTCATTGAACGAGAGGCAGAGGGTCACAGGCTCCTGGTGCAGAAGCCAGTGTACTATGTCTCCGAAGTGCTTACCCCATGTAAAACAAGGTACCCGCATTACCAGAAGATAGCCTACGTGGTTTTCATGGCATCCCAAAAGCTCCGACACTATTTTCAAGAGTGTTCGGTCACGGTGGCATCCGAAGTACCCCTGAATGATATAATCAACAATAGAGACGCCACTGGCCGTATAGCCAAATGGGCCATCGAGCTCCTCCCCTTCGAAATCATATACCGACCGCGCTGAGCTATTAAATCTCAGGTGTTGGCGGATTTTGTGGCAGAATGGACGGAAGCCGAGCTCCCTAGAGAGTACAGTACATATTCACATTGGACGATGTACTTCGACGGCTCCAAAATGCTCGCCGGACTAGGGGTTGGAGTAGTTCTCACATCCCCCACTGGCGACAATATCCGGTACGTGCTGCAGATCATGTACACCGACTCTAACAACGCGGCTGAGTACGAGGCTCTGTTACACGGACTTCGGATGGCAGTGTCAATGGGTGTACAGCGCCTCGAGGTACGGGGAGACTCCAATCGTGCCATCTCTCAAGTCAACGGCGAATTCGACACAAAAGACCCCAAAATGACAGCATATCGTAATGCCTTCCTAAAAATATCCGCTCGTTTTGAAGGGCTGGAGTTCCACCATGTTTCTAGAGACAGCAATCAAGTTGCCGATGTCCTTGCTCGAATGGGCGCTAAACGCGATCGCGTCCCTGAGAACACCTTTTTGGAACGACTCTTCAAGCCGTCCGTAGTGTGGCAGGAGGATGGCAAGGACGCTAAAACCAAGGCCTCAGGAGAGCTCGTCCTTCCAACCATAGAACCAGACGAAGGCATTATCGGGGGCTCGGCCATCGAAGCAACATCTTCGGCTCACGAAGGCATGGCGATAATCGCGCCATGGACCGAGCCCTTCCTCGCCTATCTTCTCTGCCGAGAGCTACCCGATGACTAGACTGAGGCAAGGCGCATAATTCGGCGATCTAAAGCCTACAAGGTCCACGAGGGCGAACTATACAAGAAAAGCACTACCGGCGTCCTTCAAAGATGTATATCCGAAGAGGAGGGCAGACAGCTCTTGGCCGAAATTCACGCTGGCATGGGCGGTCACCACGCAGCAGCTCGGGCCCTGGTTAGCAAGGCCTTCCGAGCTGGGTTCTTCTGGCCCACTGCCCGTGCAGAAGCCCAAACATTGGTCCAACATTGCGTTGGATGCCAACTCTTTGCAAATCAAAGTCACATGCCCCCTACGGCTCTTCGGACGATACCGGTTACTTGGCCTTTCGCGGTCTGGGGGCTGGACATGGTCGGACCACTTAAAGGGGTGACCAGGAAGAAGAAATATCTACTCGTCATGGTAGACAAATTCACAAAATGGATTGAGGCAAAACCAGTAACCTTAGCCAAGTCCGGGCCAGTCATTGATTTTATATCCGGCGTGGTTCACCGTTACGGTGTCCCCCATAGCATAATAACGGACAATGGATCCAATTTTACTGCCCAGGAAGTAAAGGACTGGTGCGCTAACCTAGGCATTAAGCTTGATTATGCCTCTGTATACCACCCATAGTCCAATGGACAGGTCGAGCGAGCTAATGGACTAATTTTGAGCGGCATTAAGCCCCGTTTGGTCAGATCTTTAAAGGAATCCAACTGCCACTGGGTTGAGGAGCTCGACTCCGTATTGTGGGGCCTGCGCACCACTCCCAATCGATCCACGGGCTATACACCGTTCTTTATGGTGTATGGGGCTGAAGCCGTTCTCCCCAGCGATCTTATTCACGACGCACCTCGAGTATGTATGTATGAAGAAAGAGAGGCCGAGCTGGATCGACAAGATGACCTGGACGCCCTCGAAGGAGAGCGTGACGTAGCTCAGGCTCGTTCTGCCTTTTATCAATAGCAGGCCAGACACTATCAGAGCAGGGAAGTACGAGCAAAGGCCTATAACGTGGGCGACCTCGTCCTGCGCCTCTCGGAGAAGCAGAAGCATAAGCTATCACCTAAATGGGAGGGGCCCTTCATAATCGATCAGGTACTCGCAGGCGGAGCGTATCGTCTCCGCGACCCAAAGGACAACCGCCTCGAACCAAACCCATGGAACGCGGCTCGGCTTCGACGCTTCTACGGCTAAACCAGCGTTATCACCCTCTTCGGTTTATCCTTCTCGGATTTATATTTTGTATTTTTCACATGGCTAGTCTTTCCTGGGTTGTGTTCGGTCAAGCCGAGCTACGTTAAGTTTTTTTTCGGCAAAACATCTTCAAATGTACCACACGTTTTTACCTGGGGGCTTCTTTTACGAAGCCGGTAATATATTATTTGTGCAACCATCATTTTTACCATGTTTAAACCCTTCCAATATCATTCTAAAGCCATCATATGCATCAATTTGACTTAAGATTTGGCCAAGCTGGGTTGCCTCGCTCCTATGCTTACTCCCTACGTTCCCAATTGTTCGGCTAGGGAGTAAAGGGAGCACCTCTGCGATTGTTACGTCCGAATTACCCGGGTGCGTACCTCAGACGGGTGAAGCCAAAAGCTAGCGTTCTTAAGAATATAATTGGTCGGCCACAAGGGAAGTGAAAATAATTGGTAGGTATTACCAAATTCCGGGGTTATTTTCCCGAAGTAACCACTACCTATATATTTCGGGTATTAGGTTATACGCCATGGTCAACATGAAAACCCGAAGAAAGGAACCCATGGAGGAACTATTTTCTTCGAAAGATGTTTCTTACGTTAAACAGTAATATAACATAACTCCCTGAGTGCGTTTTGTCTATTTGCACCACATGGCCGGATTGCCTAGTTCTCCAAAGTATTTTTCTGATGTTCTCGGATCACATAGTAGGAAACACTCCTCGGCCCTTGGCTGAGGGGGCAGAAGCCGATGGCCGGTTAAGACAACGTTTCAAGCACAGTTTGGAGAATATTTGATGTAAAGTACATAGATACATAGAATCAAAATGTTACTCTTGGTCAAGGCCATCTATTATGGTCTCCAGAGCACAATCTTCTTGGGACAACCGAGCTGCGGGCATAACTTCGTCATATACCAAATGTGTGGCCACTTCCTGCCCATCCGGCCCTACCGGCCCAACCCTAGCCAAATGCTCCAGTTCAAGCTTGGTGAAGCGGGTCTTAATCATCGCCCAAGCTTCCCGTGCTCCCTCTCGACAAGATGATATTTTCCATAACTCAAAGTGGTGACGAGCTCCTTTGAATCGATTAGCGAGTTTGGTTATCCCTTTCGGAGCCAACTCGCCAGGCCACAATGCCTTGAACATGCTCTTCATAGCTTTTCAGGCCCGCTCATGCACGGCGGATAGCTCCTTCAGCAGGACCCGTCCGAAAGAGCTGGCCTCCTCTTCGGGGCGTCCGGTCAGAAGAACTAAAAGGAGACATGGCATTGTTCATATTGTTGTCTAATACACATAGTCTATGTATTGAAAAACTAGGTTTCACTTACCGAACATGCCAGATTTCAGTCTCTGGTTCTCCTCCTAGGATAGAGCCAGTTGAGCTTTCAAGTTCTTGATTTCTTGGGCCTGTTGTTGATTTTCCGCCTTGAGCTTATCCCTTTCCTCATGACTTCGGGTCAGCACGCGGTAGCCAGCCTCCTACTGTGATTCCGCATACCTTTGAGCCTCTCTGGCTGTGTCCAGATCCTTCTGCAGTTGATTTATCGACTCGGCTGCTATGGACCAATCTTTCATTAGCAAAGGTGTCCCATATAATTTTTTATGACACACATTTAAGTCTGTCACTTACCGTGTGCCTCTCTAGTCCATTTCTTGACCTCACTCAGCTCGGCCTCCACAGATTTAAATTGTCTTTGTGTCAGCCCGAGGTCTTCGGCCAGCTTTTTGTTCTGCTCCCGAACAGTCTGCACCATAGTACGGTGTTATAACATCAGATCCTTAACTCGGCCGTCCTGCCCAAATTAAGGCTCGGGGGCTACTGGGTTAAGCAATCGGTTATCAAAACCAATGGCATACCTGCAGACTGGTAGACATAAGTTTAACTACCCCCTCGAGTCCTGTTCGGGTAGCTCCGAGGTACGCGTCTACCGAACTAAGAGCGCTAAACTCTTGATCAGAAAACGCAGAATGCCATAGCGATGCCTTACGCCGTCGGTGAGTCATCACACTTTCGACCTCGGAGTTGGTGACCGAGATGCCCCCTGAATCCTCCGGATGTTGGTCTTCGGCAGGGAGCCCAGAAGTTGCACCGACCGTGGCAGGGGACCTCGGTCTTGGGTTACCCCCCGGCGCCTCTTCGATATCCTCGGACGAAGGCGCTTCTACATATCGCCTGCAGGCCGCAGCAGAAAAAATTGCTAAACATCCTCAGCGGTTGTCGAAAATAAAGACACTAAAAGTAAAGTGGATACATTACCTCTTTGGGAGGGGCACGGATGACGTGACTCCCGTTGGCACCGCACGTTTGGACACCCTGCGGCCACTTGCCGCTGGAGCCACCGGTGCCGCTCTCATAGATGTCCGGCGTGTCGTATGGCGGCCCTTGAGAGTAGAAGTCAGTGTACTCGGAGCGGCAGGAGCTGAGCGTCTTTTTCGAGAAGAAGCCCGTTGGTCACTTACAGCGGAGGAGGGGAGTGCCCCGGGGTGATCGGCCAATAGGGCCACTTTAGAGCCGTCGAGACCCTCCTGGTAGAAGACCCCCTCCTCGAAGTCAATCGACATTTCGGGATCGTCGTGAAACCCAGGGTCGTCATCGCGAGAATGACTGTCCGGTTGAGGAGCAGGGCAACTCACCGTCTCGATCCAGCGCCTCCAGCTCTGTTCGGATAAACCAAAAATCCAATTAAGGAAAATTGGTGTACCATCCGAGCTATAAAGTGTAATTGGACTCACCGCTTCGATGGGTTTATAGCCCGAGAAGCCATCCTTGGGCCTTAACCGAGCAAACTATTGCTCTTCCCCATTGAAGAGATCAGCCAGTATGGCTGCCATTGCTGCCTGGTCAGCGGGTCCTTTCCGTGTGTATCGGGTCGAGTCATTCACCCCGTTGTAACACCATAGGGGGTGCACCCTTTGCTGAAGAGGTTGTACGCACCGAGCAATGGCTGCTGCCATCATGTCGATGATGGTCAACCCATTGTGGGTTAGACACCTCACTTGAGCGGCTAGGCGCGTTACCTCGGCACTTTCTTCTTGAGAAGAGCCCTTCGGGCGCCTGTTGAACCGCTTCTTCGGAGAAGCGAGTGAAAGTTCGGGCAACCCTCTCCAAGCTGGATCGAATAGGGGGACATCTTCAATATAAAACCATTCCGAGGTCCACTCCTCGGCATCCTTCTTGGGAGTCCCTATAGGATATCCCGTTCTGACAATGCGCCATACCTCGACTCCGCTGACCTCGTAAATTGTCCCTTCTCGGGTGCGAGGGACAAGGCAGAAATATTTCCTCCACAACTCAAAATGAGCCTCACAGCCTAGAAACATCTCACAAAGGGCAACGTAGGCCGAAATGTGCAGGATCGACCCTGGGGTAAGGTGGTGGAGCTGGATCCCATAAAATTCTAGTAGACCCCTCAGGAAGGTATGAATGGGGAAGCCTAAGCCTCGTAAGAGGAAGGGCATGAAGCATACCCTTTCCTCCCCGTGAGGGGCGGGGAAGTTCTCCGCGAAAGCCTCCCCGTTCGCAGAAATCAAACCGGGACGGGTGGACGCGAGATCTGAAGTGGGCAGATACCCCTGCGTCTCGAGGCTACCCAGTTGGATGCGGGAGACTGAGTAGCTCGCCCAATCACCTTGAAGGGGGCCTGGAACGCTCGCCATTGTTTGCTGGCTATGGCTTCTCGGTGATGGGGGGGAGAATGGCAGGGGGTGGGGTATGTTGACCTTCACGCCCTTGGCCTGTTAAATAGGCGTTTCCCCCCCAAGCAAGGTGTTTTTGTAAAAATCTATTGGGCCGTCTGCATTCCCCTGGCGCGTAGAAATCGAGGGGCGTCATTAATTCTGAATAAAGAAAATGGTACGGCGGGCCCCGCAATGCCTCGCCAATCAAAGGATTGTGGGTGGCCGAACTATTGCCAAGCCGAACACAGGAAATGGAAGGAACTCACCCCTCAAGCCGAAGATCTTCGAAGCACAGAGCTGACGAAGACTGTCGAGCTCGGCATTGGAGGCTAGTTCGGGGGCTACTGAGGGTGTCCCGGACTAAGGGGTCCTCAGGCAGCCGGCCTATCTCTCATGAGCCGGACTGATGGGCCGCTCTTAACTCACCGAAGGAAGGCCGGACTACGGGCAACCACGGGCTCTAGAAGGAAACCTCTGAATACTTGGCGTCTCCTCCAAGAAAAGTTAGCGTGATCGGCATGGTTATCTCCTAATAGCTACTGACCATATGTAACCCTAGGTACCCCTGGTGTCTATATAAACCAGAGGGTTTGGACCGTAGAGGGGGAACCATTATCATCATACCCACCTAGGGTTTAGTCCATCCAATCTCGAGGTAGATCAACTCTGTAATCATCATACACAAACACATCAATACAATCAAGCAGGACGTAGGGTTTTACCTCTTCGAGAGGGCCCGAACCTGGGTAATCGCTGTCTCTACGTTCCTTGTTATCCATTGACTCCAAGATCCACAGCTCGGACCCCCTACCCGAGATCTGCCGGTTTTGGTACCGACACCCGCGAGGTGATAAATTTTGTTATTGTCGGGCCATTGGGAACCAGGGTACCCCAGCCCGTCTGCCTGTGGCCCAGGATACGACGCCTAGCGAAGGCCCAAGACGCGGCCCATCTAAGGGCACCGCGAAGCGAAGACGTCACCCGAGGCGCCGGCCTCCTGAGGACCCCTCCTCAGCACACGACTTGCCAGCACTTAGCCGCGGCAGCGGCAGGAGCCTCGCGAGGCCGTCTCTCAGGGCGCACTCCCAACCCGGGCGCTTGAGTGACGCGCGTAGCGATGAAAGGCGGCAGAGACCGCGCCAGCGGGCGCGGATAGAAAAGCTTTCCTCTTTGGTGCTAAGGGGGCAGCTCCAGCTTCCCATCCCCAAAGCGAGTCCCAAGGACTACCCGTTTGGTGATAGAAGACCGAGACAGCAAGGCGCGCAGGGCGGAGGTCATCACCGAGCCCACCAGTGCGTCATAGATCATGCTTTTGCAGGCGAAGACCGTCTTTAGTCAGGATAGACTGAGCGCCCGTCCCCTTTCAAAACCCGCCAAGTGTGGCAACCCTTTCCGCCTAGTTTTTGGGGGAAGAGGACCAGTGCGGCTATAAAAGGGGCAGAGCTGCCATTGTAGAGAGGATCGATTCCTTCATCTCCTACCTTGTACGCGACAACACCTTCTTGCACATAGCAATCCTAACCACAAGCAGGAGTAGGGTTTTACACCACAAGGTGGCCCGAACCTGGGTAACCGTCGTGCCCCCTGTCGTGCTCCCGCGTAGCGCTCTCGCCGTAGCCTCGCCATGGTCACCTTTAGTTGGAAAGAGCTAGCGTTCTCCCAGTGTTTGAACCTCTAGTTCCCTGGAGTCCAGGCTCCGACATTTTGGCGCGCCCGGTAGGGGGCGGCTTCGTTTCTTTCCGCTTCCTCGCCGCCATGGCCGACGCTCGCCGCGAGCGCTACGCGCACCGAGGGTGGCCCAGCCGGAGACCGTCTCCCGCGACAACCGTCGACGCCACGCCGCCGGCGCTGTCACCGACCCCGCTGCGAGGGAGCAGCATGCTTCTTCCCACCACCCGTCCGTGCGGGAGGACGGCCACACCGCCACAGCCTCTTCGCTCGCCCAGTGCGACACGCCGGCCCCGTAGGCCACGCTGCTCATGGCGCGAGAGCTCCTGCGCTACCGCCCCACCGACGCCGGCTATGACGCCTGGCTTGGCCACATCACCGAGCTCGTCAACGCCGCAGGCGACACCCCGGTGCCCTCTCACTCGCTCCGTCCACCGCCATCTCGCGTCGGGGACGTGGCGCATGACGCGCCTCCTCCGCCTCCTCTGCACGGCGAGGGCTCCCGGCGCAACCATGACGTGCGGGCGCATGAGCACTCCCACGGTGCGTCTTCGCCAGACCATGGTGAGCCCAGCTGCCAGATCGTCTGGCTTGCGCCGCCTGACGCGCGCGTCCTCCTCGAGAAACAGCGCCAGTGCCACGACAGGACCGTCCCAAGAAGTCGCGGCCGCCGGCCGTCAGAACCGCGCCGCCCTCGCCGGCGGCGTCCCCTCCAGCTACGTGGGCTACCGTGCCTTTACTCGCGAGCTGCGTCGCGTGGTGTGGCCCACCAAGTTCAAGTCAGACTTGCCTCAGCGCTACGACGGCACCCCCAACCCCGCAGAGTTCCTGCAGCTCTATGCCCTGAGCATCGAGGCAGCGAACGGCGATGACAAGGTCATGGCGAACTGGTTTCCCATGGCCCTCAAGGATGGGTCGCGCTCCTGGCTCATGAACTTCCCCGAGGCGTCCATCTCTTCATGCGGCGAGCTCTGTCGGCAATTCGTCGCCAACTTCAAGGGCATGCACGAGCGCTCCCTCAAGCTCAATGACCTACGCGCTGTGCGCCAGCGCCCCGACGAGACCCTCCGCAAGTACATCCAGCGCTTCAGCCAAGTGCACAACAAGATCCCTCGCGCCTCTGAGGCTGCCATCGTCTCCGCGTTCTCCAACGGCGTCACGGACGTCCAAATGTTCGAGAAGCTCACCATCAATGATGAGCTCGACTCCGTGCTCGAGTTGTTCGACCTCGCCGACAAATGCGCCAAGGCCGAGGAAGGCCGCCTCTTCGTCCACAACGATGGAGGCGCCGGCCTTAACGTGATCTCCATCGAGACCTTCGTGACGCTCCAAGTGCCTTATCACTAGCTGATGCCGACTAGGCCCTTCTCCGGAGTGACTGATGGCTCCACCATTCCTCTGGGCCAAGTACGTCTCCCCGTCACCTTCGGCACTCGCAAGAACTATCATACTGAGCTCATCGACTTCAACGTGGCGCACATCGGCCTGCCGTACAACGCCATCTTGGGCTACCCAGCTCTCGCCAAGTTCATGAAGGCGACCCACCACGCCTACAACGTCCTCAAAATGTCGGGCTGCAGCGGCATCAACACCATCTGCTGCGATGAGAAGGACGTGGTCCGTTCCCTCGAGAGCGCCTACAAAGAAGCCGCCACCGCCTACCCTGCCGACGACGATGCCGCCGAGCCTCATGAGGCCGCACCCGCAAAGAAGAAGCAACTGTTCTCTCAGGACCACGCCGAGACGAAGAAGGTGTCGGTGGACGGCAGCGGCTCAGGTCCTGCCTTCACCACCGGCACTGGCCGCTCTCCTCCATAGGAAGATGTGCTCGTCACCTTCCTTCGGGCAAATTCGGATGTGTTCGCCTGGATGGCATCTGATTTGTCCGGTGTGCCGAGGAAGGTGATCGAGCACCACTTAGCGGTGTGCCCCAACGCACGCCCCGTGAAACAGAAGGCACGGCGTCAGGCGCCAGAGAAGCAAGATTTCATCGTCAAGGAAGTTCAGAAGCTCCAAGAAGCTGGAGTCATCCATGAAGTGCACCACCCTGAGTGGCTCGCCAACCCTGTCGTGGTACCCAAGAAGTGCGGCAAGGAGCGCATGTGCGTCGACTTCACGAGCCTCAACAAGTTCTGCCCTCAAGATCCATTTCTGCTGCCCCGCATCGACCAGATCGTGGACTCCACCGCCGGGTGCAAGTTGCTATGCTTCCTAGATGCCTTCTCAGGCTACCACCAGATCAAGATGGCGGCCGAAGATGTGGAGAAAACGGCCTTCATCACCCCCTGCGGCATATTCTGCTACATCTGCATGCCCTTCGGCCTCAGGAGCCCCGGAGCCACCTTCCAGAGACTGATGCGCATCGCCTTGGGGCCCCAGATGGGAAGAAATGCCGATGCTTACATCGATGACATCGTCGTCAAGACTCGTGAGGCCTGGTCCCTCCTCGCGGACCTCCAGGAGACATTCGACAACCTGCGCAAGGTCAACCTCAAGCTCAACCCAGACAAGTGCATCTTCAGAGTCCCCTCCGGCAAGCTGTTCAGCTTCCTGGTCTCCCACCGCGGCATCGAGGCGAACCCCGAGAAGATCAAGGCCATTGAGAAGATGCGTCCTCCCCAGAGCCTCAAGGAGATGCAGCGCCTGGCAGGATGCATGGCCTCCCTTGGGCGATTCATCTCCAAGTTTGGCAAGCGAGCCCTGCCATTCTTCAAGCTCATGAAGAGATCCGCCCCCTTCAAGTGGACTCCCGAGGCCGATGCCGCCTTCCAAGACCTCAAGAGTTACCTCACGAGCCCGCCCAACATGGTCGCGCCACGCTCTCGCGAGCCCTTGCTCCTATACTTGGCGGCTACTCCCCAGACGGCCAGCGCGGCTCTGGTGGCAGTTCGAGAAGAGCGCGTCCCCGCTCAGAAGAGGCTTGCCGCGCCACCGCCTCCCGAGACCGCGCCATTGCCTGTCAAGGCCTCGCCTCAGGAGGCCCCCAGTGAGCCGCCTCGCGAGCCGCCTCCCGAGCATCCTGAGCCTCATGAGCCCCTCGGGCCCCCTGAAACCAAGCTGCTGCAACAACTACCCGCCTCGTCGAGCACCCCGTATACTTCATTAGCACGGTGCTGCTAGATGCGCGTGAACGTTACCCCATGCAGCAGAAGCTCCTCCTCGCGCTCCTCGTCGCGCTAGGAAGCTGTGCCACTACTTCCAGGGCCATCCCATCAAGGTGATCTCGTCTTACCCCCTGGAGCAAGTCATGCACAGCCCCAACGCCGCTGGCCGCGTCGCCGAGTGGAGCATCGAGCTACAAGCCTTCGAGCTAGAATTCTGCACCACAAGGGTGATCAAGGGTGTCGGGAGGGATGACCCCTGGGTAGGCAAGCAGACCCGGAGCCCCTTTTCAAAACTTCAGGGTGGCCCGTGCCCCTCCCCATCGGCTGGCCGTCCGGCCGGCTTCCCAACGCGAGCCGGCTAGGCCCGGCCCCGGGCCGGGTCCGGCTGTCCGCTAGCCGGCTGGCGACGGGTCAGCGGCCGTCCCATCGCTCCCAACGACAAGACAGCCCCCCACGACGGGAGAGCGTGGCTACAGTGCAATCCATCTCGGGAAGGCGCGGCGACAGGGCTGCCCACCCCGCTGACCGGGACGACCAGCGTCAGCACCAGCGCACCACTGCAGCCCCCACGACGCCAACCACTCCATGACGCACGAGGCGACAGACCACAGTGCCGAGCAGCCGGTGGGGCCCAGCAACTGGCGGGCTCCACAGCCGGCTCCAGACGCCGACGTCCGGGTCCTGCCGAGTGTAGTTTTACCTATGTAACCCTGGGGGTCGAGCTATAAGACCGCCCAGGAGGCCTCCATGCAGGGGGGTCGCTCGCACTATCTTCGGCCACACACACACACTCACAGCAGAGGTGGAACGGTGGCCTAGCCCCTTCTTCCTCCTCCGTCCGAACAGCTCCAGGAGCATCATTGTAACCTTTGAGCCTATCATCCCATTTCGGCAGGAGTAGGGGTGTTACCTCCCCGGAGGGCCCCGAACCTGGGTACGCCTTGTGTCTCCCGCACGCGTGTGCCAACCTCGCTTCCGGAACCCACCGGTGTCCTCACGCAGCCCCCCACTTTTAGCCATCTCATGGCATCTACCGTGATTTCACCACAACAGTTGGCGCCCACCGTGGGGCTGCTCGCGGCGTCGGCCGGAGTCAAGTTCTGGACGAGGCCCTTCACCAGCTCCGGCGAGCGCATCGCGCACGGCTTAGTCCGCGCGCCTTGCGCGGCCAACATGGCCGGCTACGATGCTGCGCCAGGCGCGGACGCCGCTTGCTCCGCAGGCTGCCTCGTCGTCCCTTTCGGCGCGCTGCGCGTTTTCGTCGCGCTCATCCCCGACGAGTACCCTAGCGAGGTACACAGCTTCACCGACTCGCCTGTCCCCGTTGGCTGCGCCGTCTCCGACGACGTTGCCATCCTCTGCACCCGTGCGGAGGTGTTGACCATCGACGCTAGCTCCAGCTCCTCGCGCAGCAAGGAGAAGGCTGTCGCGGCCGCCGCTGCTGCGGCCCCATGTCGCCGGGTCGACCCGCTTCACGAGACAATCCAGAGCCTGCAAGCCCCCATCACGCCCGACGCCGACACGGTGGCCGCGGCGGCTCAGCTCAACGAGGATCGTCAGCAACTGCTGGTCGAGGCCACGGCGCTCGCGGCAACGCGGTGCCGGTTGGAATCCGCCCAGCGGGAGTATGATAGCGTTCACGGCTTCACACCGGCTGCCGCTGAGCCCAGCCGGCTTGTGGAGGTGCGAATCCGCGGGGGCACAATCGGCCGCGCGCTAGGCGTAGGTCGGCCCGTCTACGACACCCCCGTCAAGAACATGCGTGCGGCGCAGGCGGCCATGGCGGATCTCGAGTTCCTGGAGGGCGAGGAGCTGCTGCAGCAGCAACAACGTATCCGCGACCTCATCACCGTGGCAAACGAGTAGCAGAAGCGTTTCGACCTAGCCCAGCCATTCGCCTCCGCTTCAGGAAACACCGCGAACCCGGAAAGGGCCCTTCGGGACATGCAGCAGGCGTCTTCCCCTGCCGGCAGCGCCAGCCGCTCTGGCCGGCGCCGGGCAGGCCGGAGCCGGCACAACCGGGGCGCGACTACCGACGACGGCATTGCCAACGAGACCGCTTGTAACGACCGGGTCCAGCAGCCGGAACTTCCTCCCCCGCCGCCTCGACGGCCCCAGCCAGTTTCCGCTGGCGCAGGGCCACGCGGCCCCGTCGCAAGCCAGCTGGGTCCCCGCGAGCCCTATGATGAAGCCGATGCCCGCCATTGCATCGACCGGCTGGCGTGTTCCACGGCTCTTGAGGAGGAGAGTTCCGTCGGCCCCGCCTGCTTCGGACCCCGCATCCGTGAAGATCCCTTCCCCAAAGGGTTCACGTTGGCCCGCGACACCCCCAAGTACAGCGGCGTCTCCAAGCCAGAAGACTGGCTAACTGACTACACCACGGCTCTCGGCATTGCCGGCGGCAACCGGCGCGTGGCGGTCCGCAACGTCCCTCTCATGCTGCTCGGCTCGGCCCGGACATGGCTTAACAGCCTGAGGGTCGGCAGCGTCAACTCCTGGTTGGACTTTGAGGATGCATTCGTACGCAACTTCACCAGCACGTACAAGCGTCCGGGTCGGCCTCGCCAGCTCTCCATGTGCATCCAGGGCCCGGGCGAGCCTCTCCACGATTTCCTCACACGGTGGACCGAGCTGCGCAACTCCTGCGAAGGGGTCCACGAAGTACAAGCCATCCAGTACTTCGTTGACGGGTGCCGAGACGGCACCCTGCTCAAGCACCGGCTGATGTGTGACGAGCCGGACAACCTGGCGGAGCTCATGGCGGTGGCGGACAAGTACGCCACGGCCGACTCCGCGATGCGCGTAAAGATCACGGTCGACGCGGACGGCAAGCCCATCCAGGTCCAGCCGGTGACCCCAAAGCCGGCTGGTGAAACCAACCAGCGCCGGCAAGACAACAACAACAACAACAACAACAAGCGGAAGGCCGAGCAGCCGGCTCCTCGCTACAACAACCAGCAAGTGGCCGCTGTGGCGGAGGAACAGCCGGCCGAGCAAGGCGGCGTCAAGCGCCAGCGCACCGGCAAGATGGCCTGGCAGCCCAAGTTCTCCTTTGAGCAGATGCTGGATGCCCCCTGCAAGCACCACAGCGGTGTGAAGCCATCCACACACACGCTCCAAAATTGCAGCATCACCCAGCGCCTGATGCGTGGCGATTTCCCACTGCCACCGCTAGGTCCCGACCCGCAGCTACCACCACCTCCCCCGCCACCTTCGACAGCCGGCGCCCTCGCCAACAACGCCTACCCACAGCAGGACGCGGCCTACGTTGTCTTTACCAGCGGGGGCGACGACAAGCATAGCAAGCACAAGTACCAACACGAGGTGAACGCCGTCGTTCCCCCGGTCCCCCAGTACATGCACTGGTCCGATCGTCCCGTCAGCTGGACCCGGGAAGACCATCCGACCGTGATGCCCATGCTGGGTGGCTACGCGCTCGTCCTCGACCCCACCTTCGTCGCCGAGAAGCGCACCTGCCACTTTTCGCGGGTGCTGATCGATGGCGGCAGCAGCATCAACATCCTCTACCGCGACACCGTGGTCAAGCTTGGCATCGAGGAAAGCCAGCTGCAGCCTACCCATACGGTGTTCCACGACATCTTGTTGGGCGCCTCGTGCTCCCCCATCGGCAGGATTCGGCTGGACATGCTATTCGGCACCAGCGCCCACTTCCGCCGCGAGCCGATCTGGTTCGAGGTAGTCAACCTCGCCAGCCCCTACCACGCGCTTTTGGGTCATCCCGCCCTGGCCAAGTTCATGGCGATCCCCCACTACGCCTACCTCAAGATGAAGCTGCTGGGTCCCAAGGGCATCATCACCATCACCGGCGATTACAAGAAGTCCCTGGAGTGCGCCAAAGTAGGCTCTAAGCTAGCCGAGTCGCTGGTCATCACCAAGGAGAGGCGCCAGCTCGACCGTCTCGTCGCGCTAGCCGGCGAGCAGCCGGTCATGCCGGCTCAGCTCAAGCAGCCGGCCGACGAAGGGTCCTTCAAGCCGGCCAAAGGCACGAGGAAGGTCTCGCTCGACCCGTCCAACCCCAACTCCAGCGAGTACGTTGTTGTGGGCTCCGGCCTCGACAACAAATAAGAAGGCGAGCTCGTCGACTTCCTCCGTGAGAATCGGGATATCTTCGCATGGTCCCCTAAAGACATGACGGGTGTTCCGAGGAAGTTCGCCGAGCACAAACTACACATCCGGCCGGATGCCAAGCCGGTCCGGCAGCCGCTACGCCGCTTCTCCGAGGAAAAGTGAAGAACCATTGGCGAAGAGATCGCCCGGCTGCTCAAAGCCGGGTTCATCATGGAAGTGTTCCACCCCGAGTGGCTGGCCAACCCGGTCCTCGTCCTGAAGAAGAATGGCACTTGGCACATGTGCATCGACTACACCAGCCTGAACAAGGCCTGCCCCAAGGACCTATTTCCCCTACCCCGGATCGACCAAGTCATCGACTCCACCGCCGGCTGCGAGCTTCTGTCCTTCCTGGACGCTTACTCCGGCTACCACCAGATCAAGCTGGACCCGGTGGACGCCCTCAAGACGTCCTTCATCACCCCCTTTAGGGCGTATTGCTACATCACCATGTCATTCGGCTTGAAGAACGCCGGCGCCACCTACCAACGCTGCATGCAAAAGTGCCTCCTGCCACAGATCGGCCGGAACATGCACGTCTACGTCGACGACATCATGGTAAAGACCAAGCAGCACCTCACCCTCCTCGAGGATCTCAGGGAGACGTTCTCCAATCTGCGCCAGTTCCAGATCAAGCTCAACCCAGAGAAATGTGTCTTCGGCGTGCCGGCCGGCCAACTCCTTGGTTTCCTCGTCTCGGAGCGTGGCATTGAGGCCAATCCGGAGAATATCAAAGCCATCGAGCGCATGCGCAAGCCGACTCGGTTGCACGATATCCAGAAGTTCACCGGCTGCTTGGCCTCTCTCAGCCGGTTCGTTAGCCGGCTAGGGGAGAGGGCCCTGTCCCTGTATCAGCTAATGAAGAAGACGACGCCATTCGAGTGTTCCGACCAGGCGGACGAAGCTTTCCGCGACCTTAAGCGCATGCTCTCCACCACACCCATCTTGGCCGCGCCGGCGGAGAAGGAGCCGCTCCTAATGTACATCGCGGCAACCACCCCCGTGGTCAGCGTGGTGCTAGTGGTAGAGCGCCCCGAGGAAGGCAAGGCACAGCCGGTCCAGCGCCCTGTTTTGACACCCTGGTTTTCGCTCCTTGTTTTTTTCCTTCGCGGGATTTGACTCCCGTCTTTTTTTTCGATGTTATCAGATTTTCTCTCGCTCTTGGGTATATGAAGATGGTCATTTAGCCTTGCCTTTCCTATCCAACCAAAGATTCTCTCCGATTCAACCTTGCCACCAAAGATATTTTCTCAGGATTTTGCCACCGAAACCCTACCTTCCGAGTTACCGGAAGGGAAACCCTAATTCTTCCCGTTACAAAGGAACCCCAATTTTCTTTGATCTGTTGCCTCCCAAACTTTTCCCAGTGACCATCCCATATTTATAAACCCTGGATATGTAAAAATATTGCCAAGTCATTTGCAATATTTTTCATTTAAAATTAATTCCTTTTTCTGCTATTTAAAGGAGTTAAATCCAGGAAAATATCTATCCATCTCAAAAGTTCATGAAAACTTGTGGAGATATTATTTGTGATCATATTGAGCTCCAATAAAAATAATGGCAATAATTAAATAAGGGAAATTGCATTTTCCTATTTAAATCCAATATTGCACTTTGGGCACTTTCCAAAGGAGCTACTATTTTGGTAGCCAGGAAAAATCCCAAATAATTTGTGGAGCTTCTCCTATCTATATCTTCACCATTTCCATCAAGATCCCAAGTTCCACAGTTCAAAGTTTGAGTGCATCATCCAATTCTTGTTTCTGGATTTATTTTGAGGTTATGAAGCAACTATATTTTATATTGCTTAAAAAAATCTTGAAATTAATCCAGGACCTCTCATTCCCTATATGATGTGAGCATGCCAAAAATTCACATCATTTCATCTAGACAATTTCTCCCAAATATTCCATCTAGCTTCTGTCCAGGTTTCCAGTTTGCAAAGGAAGTGCTTGAACCCTTGATCCATTTGAGCTGAAATTTTGCATGGTGGTTAACATTGATAAATCACTCATGTAAACCAAAAATCAGCTCAACCCAGCGATCCATTCTTCCCCAGCAATTTTTCTAAGTTTTTGTCCAGATTCTAGCTCTGTGAAGGAAGTACCACCTTGACACTTCCAAATGAGCTGAAATTTTACCAGTGCCTCCATACACCCAAATCACCTCCCTCCATCAAAATTCAGCTCAATCCATCCAGCCAGCTGAGTGCAGCTTCCATTTTCCCATTTCTGTTCAGAGAGGCACTTTGCAAAGGAAGCACCAGCTAGCCTCATCCACTCACTCTGAAAAGTTACCAGGGTAGTCACCTTGGTAGATCATTCCCACATGCCAAATTCCAGCCCTTGTCACTCAGTGATCTCTCCAGAAACCACTACAAACACTTGCTGGTCAGAACCTAGGTCATCTCCAATCAGTCAAGTCAGTGTTTCCATTTGCTTCCAACCCTCACAGGTCAACTCACTGACCACTGATGCATCTATTTGACATGGCCTGGAGTCAAATAGGCGCTCTGGACGCGTGGTGCCTGCGGTGACCACGAGTTGGCCACGCCAAAACGGCGCTCTGCGCGATGAATCGCGACGGACAGCGAGCTCCAGCCGGCCATGGATCGTCTGGGCATGTCCACTGGCTCCCCAGTGGCCGCGTGCACTCTCTCCCGCAGCTTCCCCTTCCCCTTCTTCCTCCCCACGCCACGGCAACTCCGTCATACTGTGCGCCCATGACCCGCGCCATCGTCTTCCTCTGTCCCCTTCCCCCCGAGCTCTCCCGAAGCCACTGACGGCTTCTCCACTCTCCCAGAGCCTCTGCCGACATCGCCCCCGCCCTCCGCGTGTCCCCGAGCGCCAGTACGTCGATTAGGTTGCCACGGCGGCCGAGCTTCCCCGGCTATAAATAGCCCCTCCCCGAGCACACCAACCACTCCAGCAGCCCTCCCTCTCCCTCCTAGCCCTGCCCAAGCTCTTAACCGAGCTCGAGAGGCCCTCCTGCTCCTCCTATGGCCGAGCCACCGCTGCCGAGCTCCCCTCAAATTCGAGCCACCCACACCCTCCCTCTCCGCTCTGCAACTACCAGAGGACCTCCCGAGGCCGTGCGGAGCCTCCCATGTCCTCGGTTACTCCACGGGACGACCACACGCCGGGATTCAAAATCGGCCAAAGGCCTCGCCACGGGAGCCCACGCTGCCACCGCTCGGGTCCTCGCCGCCGTCCGTTCTCAAGCGGGGTGGAGGCGGCGTCCCCGTTTGAACACGACGGTGGCCAGAGCGTCCCGGGAGACGACTGGAGTCGGCCGGGCGAGCGCCGGCGCCGGCCAACCTCTCTATGCGGTCGCGTCCGTCGGGGTAGAAGAAGAAGGGCGGGAGGAGAGAGAGAGGTCAACGCGGGCCCCTCTCGTCAGCCACTTAGCCACCGGGACCGCGGGTTTAAGTGGAAGCGCACTCTCCAAAATGCGTTTTCCCTTTTGGGAAAGCGTATTTCGGCACAGCTTCAGCTAGAAATGAGCCTTCAGTATACAGAAAGCGTATTTTCCTCAAGTGCGCTTTCTGTTTAACCCCGTCGGCCGAAACCTCTAAATAGTGAATGTTCGTCTGTTAACAGCAGAAAAGCACATTTTCTATTTGTTTTTCTGCCTAAACAACGAACGGCCACAACTTTTCAACCACAACTCCGATTCAGGTGAATCCAACGCCCACATCTTCAGTTCATCGAGCCCGTTCCGATGGCATCATTTTCATAATGTTTCCACACTGTTAAAATGACCATTTTGCCCTTGCCCTTCAATCAGCCCCTCCGAGAGGGAACCTTTTCCGGCGAATTTTCCGCGAAGTGATCGCACTTCTTTCTGGAGTATTCCTTCACCCCCAGGCAAGCCGACCATCTGATATATGCCCTAAAGCAGTGCTCTGTGTTATTATTGCATGTTTAATTAATGAATATGCCTGTGTTAGAAATAATTGAACTCCTGCTAGGTTGAACTTGCTATTTGTATTACTTGCTAATGCTCATCATATTATCGCACTAATGACTCGTTGTGAGATTGTATGGAGATAGGTTGTTACCTTTTCATAGTTGTTACAGTATGCAATATTACTGTTATTGCAATGAGTAAGAATATGATATAATGACAACAACCTCCTCCGTCGGCTGGATCGAGTCATACTGCCACCGAACCGAACTTATGCGTGCAGCCACATCTGCCGGTATGGGACGGCCTTGACATGGTCTGACCGCGTGCTCTTTTATCGGTACCACCAAAAAGGGAAGGTTATGCGTGCGCGCTACCCTGGCCCGGTAGGCGGCGATAACCTTGTGAGCCCAGTTGAGTTATTTGCCGGCGTCCCCGTTTGGGACAGTTTAGTTGGCCACGACGGTGGCAGGTGTCACGGGGTGACACAGGGGCCACCCAGGACATGACCCTGGGAGGGTATGATTGTCGGTGGTACGATGGCAGAGTCACGGGTTAGGCAAGTTTCGTTGGAGCAGCACCGGTCCACCCGGAAAGGGAAGTGTACCGAGGTACGGGACCAGGAGCTTCATGGTTTGGGTAAAGTGTGCAACCTCTGCAGAGTGTAAATCTATTTGAATAGCCGCGTCCTCGGTCATGGGACACAGTTTGTACTAGGTCACACTATTTGGTCTGTGTCGAGTCTGGAGGAACAAACTATATGAGGTTAATAATGAACCAGAGAAAGGTATGATCTGTCAGACTTGCAGTACGGATGCCTGGATATCAGATGATGTCAGGGGTATGAATGTTAGCCATGCGATGGTTATGAGATGAGCGGTTGGATAACCGCAAAGTTTGGATCGGACTTGAATCGCGGGAATATTCGAGTATGGATTATTTACTTGATATGCTCTACTTTACTGTATTTACTTCAGTAGTTATCATGCTAGATAATCTTGCTATGACATGATGATTAATGCTGCTAGATGATTAATCTTGCTAGATAATCCTATCATAACAGGATAGTTAATACTGTTAAGATAACAAATGCATGCTTGAATGCCATGGATTGCTTTGCTTGGTGTATATGTTGGTTTGGTTTGCTTGCGAGTACATTCAAAAGTACTCAGCGGCCTTCAATGTGGCCAGGTTCACCTAAGGATTCGACGCCCCCTAGCGAGGAGATGGAGTGTTCGCAGGCTAGAAGAGTAACCCAGTCAGATCCCTGTGGATTGGAGCCGCACCAAGACCATGCTGCTTTAGATAGAGCTTTTACGCTGCCATCACCCTTGTAAATATCATATAAGACTTATATATCCATTAATAGAAATGCCTGTGTTCATGATACTTGTTGTAAACGCGCACGCCAGAGTGATTTCCTGGGCTAGTGTGTGCGGCGACCGTCTGGCTACAGTGGTATTCAGGCGGGGCGCTACACCTGTGTACTACTTGAGCGAGGTCCTCTCCACCTCCAAGCAGAACTACCCCCACTACCAGAAGATGTGCTACGGCGTGTACTTGGCCGCCAAGAAGCTGAGGCAGTACTTCCAGGAGCACGCCATCACCGTGGTGAGCACAACCCCCATCGGCGAGATCATGGGGTGCCGGGACGCCTCTGGCCGGATCGCCAAATGGGCCATCAAGCTAGCCGGCCACACCATCCTCTACGAGCCTCGCACCGCCATCAAGTCACAGACGTTGGTCGACTTCCTCGTCGATTGGGCGGAAACCCAGTACTTGCCACCGGCTCCCGACGCAACGCACTGGCGCATGCACTTCGACGGCTCGAAGATGGCGTCCGGCTTGGGAGCCGGCATCGTACTCTCCTCCCCCAAGGGCGACAGGCTGCGCTACGCGCTTCAAATTCACTTCGCCACCTCCAACAACGTCACCGAGTACGAAGCCATCGTCCACGGCCTCCGGCTGGCCAAAGAAATCGGCATCAGGAGTATCCTCTGCTTCGGCGACTCCGACCTGGTGGTCCAGCAGGCCTCTGGCGAGTGGGACGCCAGGGACTCCAACATGGCCAGCTACCGCAACCTGGTCCAGCAGATGACCGGCAGCTTCGACGGCTGCGAGTTCCTCCACGTCCCCCGAAACGAGAACGAGGCGGCAGACACTCTAGCCAAGCTTGGCTCCAGCGGACAAGCAATCCCAACCGACGTCTCCCTTGAGCACATGCGCAAGCCATCCATCAAGCCGTCTCCGGATTCGGAGTCCATCTTTGACCCAGCCGACCCAACGGTCCCTCCCTCCGTCTTGGGGGCTGCCAGCTCCGGCTCGGGGACTACCGTCCCGGCCCCGGGGGCTGCCGTCTCCAACCCCGCCCTGGGGACTGCTGGCTCCGGCTCGGGGACTGCCAGCGCCAACCTGGAGACTGCCATCCCAGTCCCGGGGGCTGTCGTCTCTGACCCAGCCCCGGGGGCCGCCGGCTCCGGCTCGGGGGCTGCCGGCTCCGGCCCGCCGCCTCCTGACCCGGCCGAACCTGCGCACGTGGCCGTCCTCATGGTGCTGGAGGCGCCATCTTCGGCCCAACCGATCCTCACTTTCCAGGTGAGCGGCGAGCTCCCGGAGAACGAAGTCGAGGCTCGGCAAGTGCAGTGCCGGGCCTCCGCCTACAGCATCATCAACCGCGAGCTCGTCAAGCGCAGCACAACCGGCGTCTTCCAGCACTGCATCGAGACGGCCAGAGGTCTCGAGATCTTGCTTGACATCCACCAGGGTGAGTGCGGGCATCTGGTGGCCAAAGCATTCCGCCACGGCATCTACTGGCCAACCGCCCTGAAAGATGCCGAGGAACTGGTCCTCAAATGCAAGGGCTGCCAACACTTGAAGGCTCAGAGCCACCAGCCGGCTGCGGCTCTCCAGACCATCCCCATCGCGTGGCCCTTTGCCGTCTGGGGCCTCGGGATGGTGGGACCCTTCAAAACCGCCCGAGGCGGCATGACGCACCTTTTGGTGGCCGTCGACAAGTTCACCAACTGGATCGAGGCAAGGCCGATCAAGAAACTCGACGGCCCCATAGTCGTCAAGTTCATCAAAGACATCGCTGTCCGCTACGGCGTCCCCAACAGCATCATCACCGATAACGGCACCAACATCGCCAAAGGCGCGCTGGCGCGCTACTGCTCCATCTCCGGCATCCGGCTTGACCTGGCCTCCGTCGCACATCCCCAGTCCAACGGCCAGGTGGAGCGGGCAAACGGCCTCATCTTGGCCGGCGTCAAGCCGTGACTCGTTGAGCCGCTTGTGCGATCACCCGGCAGCTGGATCGACGAGCTGCCAGCCGTCCTATGGAGTCTCCGAACCACCCCCAACCGCTCAACCGGCTTCACCCCATTCTTCCTCGTCTACGGGGCCGAGGCGGTCATCCCCACGGATCTCGAGTTCGACTCGCCTCGGGTCACCCTATACAAGGAAGTGGAAGCCCAAGCGGCACGCGAAGATGGCTTCGACTTGCTGGAAGAGGCGTGCCTGCTGGCCCTCAGCCGGTCAGCCATCTACCAGCAGAACCTACGCCACTACCACAGCAAGAAGATCAATCCCCTCACTTTCCGCGAGGGCGACCTCGTACTCCGGCTGATCCAGCGAATAGCCGGACAACACAAGCTATCCTCCCGATGGGAGGGCCTCTTCATCATCAGCTAGGCCCTGCGCAACAACGCGTACTACCTCATCGACGCGCAAAAGCAAAACAAGCGCAAGAGAGACGCCTCCGGCGAAGAGACAGAACGCCCCTGGAACGCGGAGCTCCTCCGTCCGTTTTACAGTTGAATCATGTATGTATGTATCACTACCCCTTTTGAACTTAATGAAAGCAGCAGGTCCCCCGAACGACACTTGGGGGCTACCTTTTCATCTCTATCGAGTTCTTGTGCAATTTACCGCCTTCGCTTCCCTCCCGCCGGGTCGGCACGACCGGCTCGGGGGCTCGGGGGCTCGCCGGCTAGCCCGCGCCGCGTTCTCCTCAACCCGGCCAGTAACGTGCGCACCGCCAAGGCCCTCTCTCTGCAATAAGCCACAGTCCGGCCCCCGGCTGTCCAGGCTGGCAAGAGCTAAAGGCTGAAAGCATCCCCACGTGAAAACAGCTAAGTACGAACGTCCGGCTCGGCCAACCCGGCTCTTCTCCTCTTTCATTTTCCGTCGCACAGACCGGCTGTGCTCCGGCCGGCTTCGGTGCCCGCAGCCAGCTGGCCCAGTGGGCATTTTGCTCGCGCTCAAAATCCTAAGGCCTAAGTACCGCTCGCTCACTTTCGAGTCCGGCTCCCCATCCCAGCTACAGACCGGCTCCCGGCTGTCCGGCTGGCGGGGAGGAAGGCGAGAAGGGGAAAGAACATGAAGACGGCTTGGGAAAAAGAGCAAGACCGAACCGCCAGATGGCAAACACAAGCATACAGACGGGCAAACACGCATTTACGCACAAGCAAGGCCCATGGCCAGGAATCCATTACATTTCATACACCCCCAGTGGGTGGATCTGCCGGCTAACAAAAGTTGCAAGTTCAAGAAAAAATAAAATACAGGGAAAAGCAAAAAACACCCTAGGCGGCGGCCTCGTCAGCGTCGCTCCACGCCGGACCCTCCGTGGTGGCGGTGTCATCCAAGTCGTCAGCGTCGCCATCCGCGCCGGCTCCCATCTCGGCCGAGCTACCCTCCGGGTCCTCGAGCGCCAGACCGAAGTCGTCCGCGGGAAGCTCTGAGCCGTCCGGTGCCCGCTCCAGCACGAACTCGTCGTGCGGGGTGAACGACGCGATGTCGCTGGCCCGTACAGCAATCGGCGTCGCCCGCTCCGCCAGATCTGCCTCCGCCCCAGCCCTCCGCGCCTGCAGCCGGCCCAGATGGATGCCCGGGTACCAGGACACCATGAGCCCAAGCGCCATCTCCGCGCCGGCTCGGGCCGCGGAAGCCCTCCACGCGCCAAGACACGCCGCGTCGGCTTCCAGCCAACGCGCCAGCCGGCTCTCGGTGGTCGGCACCAATGCGCCCGGCCAGAGGGCGGCCACCATCGACAAACCGGCTTCGAAGAGCCGGTTCATATCGCGCTCCACCGCCTCCAAGAGGGCCTTGGCGGCCACGGTGATCACCGCCACCGACCAGGCGGCGTACTCCTCGACGGCGGCCCCCGCTGCCATCTGCTCCTGCCGATGGGCGTTCACAGCCTCCTCGGCCGGCTCTTGGGTCTCGGGGAAGACCCCTGGAAAAGAAGGGGAAGAACATTGTTCAAGAGGCCAAAGGGCGGAAAACAGAAAGAAACAAAAACACAAGCAAGTAGAAAATGCTTACAAGTGAGGAGCTCGTCGATATACAACGCCTCCTGCAGTGCCTCCCGCTCCCTCGCCGCCAGCGCGTTGGCGATGCGGTCGCGGTCCGCCTTGAGCTGGGCGACCTCCTCGGCAGCCTTCTTCGCCGCCTCCTCCTGCCGCGCCGCCGCCTGGTGGCGCTCCTCGGTGAGCCAGTCCAGCGGCGGCCTCGTCCCTCTCCCGGACCGCCCGGGCCGCCTCCTCCTGCAGCCGGTTGCGCTCCGCGACTGCCTGGTCACGGAGCTAGCCGGCTTTGGCCAGCCGGCGCTGGAGCCCCTCCATCACGGCCGGGTCGACGGCGGCGGCTGCGCATCCGAATCCGGATTCCGGTCAGAAGCCAGACTAAAAAGCAAAGTATGGAGCAAGAAGATCCGACCTGGCTGCTGCGCAAACCGGCCCGGATCTCGGGGGCTACACCCAGTGGGTGCGCTGGAGCGCCCCCACTGGAAGAAATGCAGAAACTCGGAAGGCGTACCTTTGGCCTGGCGAAGCTCCTCCTCCTTGGCCACCAGTTGGTCCCTGGCCGTGCGGTACCGGCCCAGGAGACGGTTGTACGCCGCCACCCGCTGGTCGTAGATGGACTGCAAGAAAAGAAAAGTCAGCAAATAGACGCCTGAGAAGGCCCGACCCGCCTGCTGCGCAGCCGGCCCGGACCTCGGGGCTACACCAAGTGGGTGCGCTGACGCGCCCCCACTGGAAAGCGACCAAGCCGGTCAAAGAAAGGAAAGAAGAAACAAGACGCAAGAAAAACATGAAGGATGAGCGAACTTACCGCAAAGGTCCGCTCCAGCTGCTGCAGCCGGCCGCTCTCCGCCTGGGCGAAGCTCTGCCACTGGCCGTGGTGGTTGGCGATCTGCAGCCGTAGGGAGTCCACCGCTGCGTCCAGTTCGCTCCGGGGGGCGCCGCTCATCGCTGGAGCTCGCCGCCCAGGCCCGCTGTGGCTAAACCACGGACCCGGCACTGATTCCACTGTCGGCCGGCCTCAGCTCGAGGCTGCGCCCCGCGGCCCGCGGCTCCACGGTCACCAGGGCGCGAGAGCTCCCTGGTGTGGCCTCCGTCCTTGGGGGCGGCGCTCCTCCTCCGCCTGGCGCGGCCTCCGGCTCGTGGCTCCCTCCATCTTTGCCTCCAGCCCCGTCAGCCGGGTCGACAACCGGCGGCACCTCCGGGTCGGCCTCCGGCTCGTGATCGCCGGATTCGCCGCGACCGGCTATTTCCTCGGCGGCGGCATGGCCATCCGCCTCAGCCCGGTGGGCCGGGTCGTGCGCCGACTTGGAGCGATGCTCCGCAACCGGTGACGGCGGTGGCGAGGACGCCGTCCATTCCGGCCACGCGGCCTCCTCCGCGACCCGCCGCCGCCTCGCCACGACCTCGGCCATGGCATCGCCCCACGCCTTGGCCGACACCTCGGCCATCTCCTTCTCGGCCTCGGCCAGGGCCCTCCAGGCGTCCCGCTCGGCGTCCTCCAGGGTGGTGCCGGACTGGCGGCCCGCGAGCACCTCCTCGGTGGTCTCCGCTACCTCGCGCTCCTCCGCGTCACTCCGGCCCCGCCGCCGGTCGGCCTCCTCCGCGGCTGCAGCCGCCTCCGCAAGCTCGAGCGCGTTCCTGGACAGCGCGTGAAAGAGATGAGGAAGAAGAACAAAAACAACAACAGCAGAAAGGTAATAACTTAGAAGTAAAAGAGCAACTCACCCGATGGCCGTGGGGACCGCCCGCTTCGGGCCCGCAGGCAGCGCCATCCAGCGCGCCTTCTTGACCGACCTCTTCATGGCCCCTGGCTGCGCCGTAGCTGGACGCTTCGCAACCGGCCGCGCCTCGACCGGCTGCTTCCCGTGCGGCCGGCTTGGGCCCGCCGGCTCCCCAGCCGCCCTCCGCTGCCGCCCCCTGGGGGCGGTCCCGTCGCCCGCCTCGGCACCCTGAGGAGCTACATCGCCCGCCCCGGCCTCGTCATCTTCGTCATCACCCGGCCACTCGCGCAAAACATCCAGGACTGAAGATTTACCGGCTTGATCGGAGCCGCCGGTTTCCGCATCCGCGAGGCGCTCCTCTCCGCCTTCGGCTCCCGCACCGCCATCTCCCTCGTCCTACGGGTCTGATTCATCCCGGTCCGGCTGCAGAACCATGGGACTCGGGCCGTCATGCACCAGCTGGCTCGGAAAGCACTGCAGCCGGCCCAGGGCGTCAGGGCGCATGAAGAGGGCGGACGCCGCAAAGAACAAAGACCAGAGACTCACTGCTGGCACCGGGACATCCCGGTTGTATGGCTCTTTGCCGAATCGCCACTCCTTCACCTTGAGCCTGACGGCGGAGACATCATTGACGCGCTGGGCGATCTCGGCCGGCGTCAGCTCCTTCATGGACAGCCGGCAGGGGTCACGCCAGCCGCTCATATCGCAGATCCGGTGCGGCCGCCGCTGCAGCGGCAGCACTCGGCGGCCGATGAAGGCGGCAATGAGGTCCACGGCGGTGAGCCCCTCGCGGTCCGTCATCTTCCTGACCCGGCGGCAGACGCCGAAGATCTCCGCGAACGGGTTCTTCGGGTTGTGCCCCCAGTTCAACTTCTCAGCCGGCGGCACGTCGATGAAGGGGGGGAGGTTGATGTGGTCGTTAGCCGGGTCGACGTTCTTCACGTAGAAGAAGGACTTCTGCCACTTCTTGGCGGAGTCCTCGAGCGGCAGCTTCGGGAAGGGGCCCACCATCCGGGTAACCGGCACGGCTGCCCCGCACTCGGACATGACGCCGGCTGCTGCTCCTTGCTGCTTGAGATAAAACATGCGGCACCACAACTCCACGTACGGGAGGAGGCCGACGTAGCCCTCACACAGCAGCACGAAGCCGGCAAGCTGCAAGATGGCGTTCGGCCCCAGATGATGCGGCTGGAGGCCGATGTACGTGAGGAAGCGCCTGAAGAAGACGCTTGCGGGCAGCACGAGCCCACGGAGGAAGTGGGTGTAGAACACCACCACCTCGCCGTTCCGCGGCGCCGGCGCCATCTCCTCACCGGGCGGGCGCGCCTCCACCTCCTCCGCCGGCGGCAGCCGCAGCATGCGGCACAGGTACTCGATGCCGTCGGCGGTCACCACTGACCCCTCCCAAAAACCTTTCGGTGCGGCCATCGGCGAGAGCGGGAGGGGCGCGGTCGAAGAAGAGAGAGCGGCGGCGGTGAAGCGGGGAGAGACTGGCCGCTCGAGGGTCGCAGCGCGGCGCGGTTGCAGCTCGAGCGGGCGACGGCGTACGGCGGCGGTGTGCAGGAGAAGGAGTGTGGAAGGTGGAGACGAAGCAACGGGCGGGGGCAAGGGAGCGAATGCCTCTGCCTCTCCCCCTCCCTTTCCATTTAAAGACCACGACGGAACGTGGGGGACTGGGATCGTCTGCGCCCATGATCCCCACTCCCCCGCAATGCACGGGCGCATTAAGACATGCCTTAACTGCCCCGAGAACTCCAACAGGCACGTGCGGCCGTAGTAAATCCCGCGCGCGGGCCGAGGCAGCGGCCTGGTAGGACCCAGCCCACCGCGACGTCCCGTCGCGCGCGTGGCCTGGCAGGCCTCATCTGCCGTTGGGCTGCACGTGGCGGGGTTTCGTCGGGTGGCTGGCACGATCCCCCATGACGGCTGGACCGGCTAGCTGAACCATTTGAACTCCGCTATGGCTAAGTGCCTCGACCCGGCCCCCGGCAGCCGGCAAACGGCGGCCTCGAGCCAGCACTTCTTCGCCAAACAACCGCACTCCTTCTGGGAGGGGATAAGCTGCGAAGCCTCCCCCGCTTGGAGCCGGCGAGACATCACAGCTTTGGGGACTACTGTCGGGGGGATGACCCCCGGGTAGGCAAGCGGACCCGGAGCCCATTTTCAAAACTTCGGGGCAGCCCGTGCCCCTCCCCGCCGGCTAGCCGTCCGGCCGGCTTCTCAACGCGAGCCGGCTAGGCACGGCCCCGGGCCGGGTCCGGCTGTCCGCTAGCCGGCTGGCGACGGGTCAACGGCCGTCCCATCGCTCCCAACGACAAGACAACCCCCCACGACGGGAGAGTGTGGCTACAGTGCAATCCGTCTCGGGAAGGCGCGGCAACAGGGCTGCCCACCCCGCTGACCGGGATGACCAGCGTCGGCACCAACGCGCCACTGCAGCCCCCACGACGCCAACCACTCCATGACGCACGAGGCGACGGACCACAGTGCCGAGCAGCCGGCGGAGCCCCGTTCCCGGCAGGCTCCACAGCCGGCTCCAGACGCCGACGTCCGGGTCCCACCGAGTGTAGTTTTACCTATGTAACCCTGGGGGTCAAGCTAAAAGACCCCCCAGGAGGCCTCCATGCAAGGGGGGTCACTCGCACTATCTTCCGCCACACACACACACTCATAGGAGAGGTGGAACGGCGGCCTAGCCCCTTCTTCCTCCTCCGTCCGAACAGCTCCAGGAGCATCATTGTAACCTTTGAGCCTATCATCCCATTTCGGCAGGAGTAGGGGTGTTACCTCCCCGGAGGGCCCCGAACCTGGGTACGCCTTGTGTCTCCCGCACGCGTGTGCCAACCTCGCTTCCGGAACCCACCGGCGTCCTCATGAAGCCCACCACTTTTAGCCATCTCATGGCATCTGCCGTGATTTCACCACGACAAAGGGCGCAGCCCTGGCCAACTTCATAGCAGAATGGACAGACCCACCCCAGGAGGAGCCTCACGAGGCTGAGTCCCTCTTGCCTGGGAATGAAGCGCCTGGCGGCTGGTCCATGCACTTCGATGGCACCTTCTCCCGGCAGGGCGCGGGGGCTGGCGTCGTGCTCACCTCTCCAACGGGAGACAAGCTCTACTACGCCGTCCAACTCTGCTTCAAGCGCGACGACATGGTCTCCAACAACATCACAGAGTATGAGGGCCTCATCGCTGGCCTCAAGGTTGCCTCTGCCCTAGGCATCAAGCGCCTCGCCATCATGGGTGATTCACAGCTCCTCGTCAACTTCTACAATAAAAGCTTCAAGCCCAAGGATGAGCACATGGCCGCCTACTTAGAAGAGGTACGTAAACTTGAGAAGCGTTTCCTTGGCCTGGAGCTACAGCACGTTCCTCGCGGCAGCAACAAGGAGGCCGACGACATCACCAAGCGAGCATCTCATCGCGAGCCCCAGAGCCCTGGCATCTTCGAGGAAAGGCTCCTCAGGCCATCTGCTACTCCGCCAGCCGCGAGCACAACGCTGCTTCACGAGGAACTCCCGCCCGCACCGCCCATGGGCGCACCAGACTGCGGCCCAGCCTCAGGAGCCTGCCTGCTGCTGGCACTCGAGCCCCAAGCGGACAGCTGGGCTGCGGAGTTCAAGGCCTACTTTCTTCACGGCACCCTTCCAGAGAAGGACTTAGAGGCAGAGCGCGTGGCTCGCCAGGCCATCGCTTACTGCTTGCAAGACAGCGAGCTGTACCGCAAGCGCCCCAATGGTGTCTCGCTGCGGTGCATCTCTGAAGAACAAGGGCGCGAGCTGCTCGCCGACATCCATGGAGGAGACTGCGGCCATCACTCCTCGTCGCGCACCCTTGCTGGCAAGGTGTTCCGCAGCGGTTTCTACTGACCCACCGCGCTCCACGACGCCACTGAGCTGGTCCAATCCTGCGAAGCTTGTCAATTCCACGCCAAGCAAATCCACCAGCCGGTGCAAGGCCTCTAGACGATTCCCCTCTCATGGGCTTTCGCGGTCTGGGGGCCGGATATCTTGAGACCCTTCCCTCATGCAGCTGGCGGCTACCGCTACCTCTACGTCGCCATCGACAAGTTCACCCCTCGCGAGGTTCTGGCCTCCCAAGGACCCCACCTCAGGGAGCGGGCGAGGCAGCGGCTTCACTAGGAGCCTCACGAGGCCCTCTCGTGAGGCGGCCTCCTGAGGTTGCCTCCCGAGGCACCCTCCCGAAGGAGCACAAGGCAAGCGCTGTTCGGCTCGGTCGCGCGGTCTCGTGCCCACCACGTGGGTGACGCGCGCGGCGACGAACGGTGACAGAGGCCATATCAGCAGGCGCAGATGAGGAGGTTTTCCCCTTTTGTGCTAAGGGAGCAAGGCCAGCGGTCCATTTCCCAAGGCAACCCCCAAAGGTTGCCCGATTGGTGAAAGAAGGCCGAGACGGCGGGCGCGCAGGGCGGAGGTCATCCCCGAGCCCACCGGCGCGTCATGGACGGTCTCTTTGCAGGCGAAGACCACCTTTTGTCAGGATAGACTGTGCTCGTGTCCCCCTTCAAACTTGCCGTTGTGTGGCAACCCTTCCCGCCAATGTTTTCGGGGGAAGAGGACCAAGGCAGCTATAAAAGGGGGGGCAGGGTGCCGCTGTAGAGGGGATCGACTCCTGGAACCCAAAACCTTGTACTCTCTCTCGCTAGAGCAACCAAAACCAAGCAGGAGTAGGGTTTTACACCGCAAGGTGGCCCGAACCTGGGTAAACCACTGTGTCTCCGGTCCTCTACTGCTAGCGCGCTCTCGTCGTAGCTTCACCGTGGTACGGGACGAAGCGGTACGAACGAGCTCACCCCAGTGTTCGAACCTTAGGGTCCCCGGAGCCCCGATTCTGACATTTGGCGCGCCATGTAGGGGTGCGCTACTATCCTTCCGTTCCGTCCCCGCTCCACCAGCTTCAAGGCCGACGCTCGCCGCGAGCGCGCTGAGCGCAGGGCGGGTCGTGTGGCCCAGGCGGAGCCGGTGGGCCGCGGCAACCGCCGGTGCCCTATTGAGGCCGCTACCGCTGCCGCCACCGACCCCACTGCCCGTGAGCAGCAGGACTCCTCCCTGCACCCCTCCGTGTAGGCAGACGGCCGCATTGCCACGGCCTCCTCCTCCCTCGCCCGCCGTGGGCCGCCGAACGCGCAGGTTGCGCTGCTCATGGCGCGCGAGCTACTCCGTTACCGCCCAGCTGAGGCCAGCTACGACGCCTGGCTTGGTCGCATCACCGAGCTCGTCAACGCCGCCGGGGACGCTCTAGCGCCTTCCCACTCGCTCCGCCCTCCGCCGTCTCGCCCTGGGGATGTAGCGCACGGCGCTCCCCCGCTGCCTCCTCTGCGCGACGAGCTCGCCGGTCGGTGAACCATCCCGCGGCGCGTCCTCGCCAGTCCGAGACGAGGCCAGCTGCCAGATCGTCCGCCACGCACCGCCTGATGCGCGTGTTCTCCTCGAGCAGCAGCGCCAGCGCCAGGACCGGACCGTCCAGGAGGTCGCGGCAGCCGGGCGCCAGAACCGCGCCGCCCTCGCTGGCGGTGTTTCCTCAAGCGGCGTGGGTTGCCGCGCCTTCACCCGCGAGCTGTGTCAGGTGGTGTGGCCCGTGAAGTTCAAGCCGAACCTGCCTCCAAGCTACGACGGCACCCCCAACCCCGCAGAGTTCCTTCAGCTCTATGCGCTGAGTGTCGAGGCGGCGAACGGTGACGACAAGGTCATGGCGAACTGGTTCCCCATGGCCCTCAAGGACGGCCCGCGCTCTTGGCTCATGAACCTCCCTGAAGCGTCGATCTCGTCGTGGGGCGAGCTCTGCAGCCAGTTCGTCGCAAACTTCAAGGGCACGCACGACCGCTCCCTCACGATCAATGACCTGTGGCACGTGCGGCAGCGCACGGACGAGACCCTCCGCAAGTACATCCAGCGCTTTAGCCAGGTGCGCAACAAGATCCCGCGTGCCTCCGACGCGGCCATCCTCTCTGCGTTCTCCACCGGTGTCGCGGACGTCAAGATGCGCGAGAAGCTTGTCATCAACGATGAGCTGGACTAGGTGCTTGAGCTGTTCGACCTCGCCAACAAGTGTGCCAAGGCTGAAGAAGGCCGCCTCTTCGTCCACAACGACCCCGATGCGGCGCCGGACGCCGCCAAGACCAAGAGCAAGGACGTCAAGCGCAAGGGCCCTGCCGTGCTCGCGGCGGAGCCCGAGCAGAAGCGTGGCCGTGACCGCGATCAGCCCAAGAAGGACGGTCGGCCGCTCTGTGTCTACCACAACGTGCACTCCCACGGCACTGAAGACTGCCAGGAGCTCAAGCTGCTCCGCGACGAGCGCCTGGGCCGCCGAGGCGACCGCAACGACCGTGGCGCCGGCCGCGGAGGTGGCCGCAACGGCAACCGCTGGGACAACCGCAACGGCAACGGCAACTTCAGGCAAGGTTGGAACAACCAGCTGCGGCAGGCCAATCCTCAGGCCAACGCTGCTCTGCCGCCGCTGTCGCCGCCCCCACCTAGGAGGAACGACGTCAACTAGCCTGACGAGGGCGCTGGGGGCTACCAGGAGCCTCGCGCAGTCGCCTGCATCCTTGGCGGAGCTAAAGCCCCCGCGTCCAATCGCCATTTCAAGCAATTCTCTTGCGAGGTGAACGCCACCCTCCCGATGCCTGAGGCCACTCGGCCCCTCAAGTGGTCGCAGTACGCCATCACCTTCGACTCCAAGGACCACCCCAAGTCCACGACCACCGCAGGAGCTCCCCATGCTGTGCACTCCCACCATCAGCAATGTCGCGCTCACCAAGGCCCTCATCGACGGAGGCGCCGGCCTTAACGTGCTCTCCATCGAGGCCTTCGAGCAGCTCCAAGTGCCTTACGAGCAGCTCATGCCGACAAGGCCCTTCTCGGGCGTGACCAACGGTTCCACTCTGCCTCTGGGGCAGGTGCGTCTCCCCGTCACCTCCGGCACCCGCAAGAACTACCACACTGAGCTCATCGACTTCGACGTCGCCCACCTCGGCCTGTCCAACAACGCCATCCTGGGCTACCCCGCGCTCGCCAAGTTCATGGCATTGACTCATCACGCCTACAACGTCCTCAAGATGCCCGACTGCAGCAGCATCATCACCGTCCCCAGCGACGAGAAGGACGTGATCAGCTCCCTTGAGCACGCCTACAAGGTTGCCGCTGTCGCGCATCCAGCTGACGAGGACACGGTTGAGCCTCCTGAGGCCGCGACCGCGAAGAAGAAGCAATTGTTCTCTCAGGACCGCGCCGAGACGAAGAAGGTGTCGGTTGATGGCAGCGGCTCAGGTCCCGCCTTCACCATTGGCACCTACCTTTCTCCTGCATAGGAAGGCGCGCTCGTCGCCTTCCTTCGGGCAAACTCGGATGTTTTCGCCTGGAAAGCGTCTGATTTGTCCGGTGTACCGAGGAAGGTGATCGAGCACCACTTAGCGGTGTGCCCCAACGCACGCCCCGTCAAGCAAAAAGCACGGCGCGAGGCGCCCGAGAAGCAAGAGTTCATTGTTCAAGAAGTGCACAAGTTACAAGAAACTGGAGTCGTCCGTGAGGTGCGCCATCCCGAATGGCTCGCCAACCCAGTCGTCGTCCCCAAAAAGGGCGGCAAGGAACGAATGTACGTCGACTTCATGAGCCTCAACAAGGCCTGCCCTCAGGACAAATTTCTGCCGCCGCGAGTCGGTCAGGACGCGGACTCCGCCACCGGCTACATGTGCATGCCTTTCGGCCTAAGGAACGCCAGCGCCACCTTCCAGAGGCTGGCGCGCATCGTGCCAGGGCCTCGGACGGGGAGGGATGCGGAGGTCACAGGATGCCCCCGGTGCGTCGCTTCCTCAGACCTCCCCCTCTGAGTCTCACAAGCCCCCTGGGCCTCAGGAGCCCCTCGGTCCCTAAGGAGCAAGCTTCCACGGCAAATCTCGCTAAGCGACCCGTGCACTTCTCCAGCACAGTACTACCAGGTGATTTTGTTTTGTTCAATTGAGGGCGCCACCGCGGCCGCACCAGCCTCAAGCTGACCCGTGCCGGACACGGCAGCACTTCCGTTGAATGAGAGACTGAGGGCGCCCCACGGGCTGCACCAACCTCAATCTGATCCGTGCCAGACACGGCAACCTCGCCCCTCTCCCTTTTGGTTGTGTAATGAATCTTACAGATTATGCTCTAATAAGTTTATGTTGCCAACATGATTGTGTATTTGGTATGATGCCGTCTCGAGAGCGCCGCGCGCTCGAGTCCCCTCTCCTGACCGTTCCATGAGCGGGGGCTAGGCACGGCGCCTGTGCTCGGGTCCGTCCCTGCAGCGCCGCTAAATCCAAGTGACTGAGCTCTGGCTCGCGGGCCTGCTCCTGTGCACGTCACCTCACCAAGGTCCTTGGTGCCTTATCTCCTCACGTAACGGCCACGAGCAAGCTAGCGAGTGCGCGTCGCTCCCCTATATTGAGACTTGTCGACATGCAGTTGTCTCAGGAGCAAGCCGCTCGGGAGGTCTCGCGAGATAGCCCGGCTAGACACCCTTCCAGATCCCCTGAAGCCTCGCGGGCGGCGTCTCGCAGGCCGGCTTGCGGCGGTTAGCCAAGTAGGAGGCCTCGCAAGCAGGAGGTGTCACGGGCCAAGCCTCGAGAGGCACGCCTCGTGAGCCGCGCGCGCCTCGTGAGTCGCGGCTCGCCTGACGCTACCTTCCGCAAAAAGCTAAGTCTAAAAACCACCTCACGAGATGCCCTCACCATCACTCGAGTTCCCTCCTTTTGCGATCTCACTAAGTGCTGGCATTCTTCTTTCGGGTGAGCCGCTTGCACGCCAAAGGGGGGCTTCCTGAGCATCGCGCCTCAGGAGCCCTCACTAGCTCCCGGTGCCCATCACCTCCTGGCCTTGTCCAGGCATGGCGACCTGACATACCAGCGACGGCTGTAGGTCCGCTCGGGGGCTGGGTCCTGACGACGTTGAGCGCCGAGGCAAACAAGAAAGAAAAGCAGGCCTCGCGAAAGGACTTCGGGAGGGAGCATACATCCCAAAACCACAAAAGCACTAAGTTAAAACACATAAGCAATCATTTTCACGTCACAACGGGACTGCATTGTTCTCATACAGGGCAAGGAAGAAACATGCGCGGAGCGCGGCTCGCCCCCAAGATCCACCTCGAGCGTCACGCACGCCTAGTCGGAGTCTTCATCTTTGCTCTTGAGGCATGGGGAGCTGTCGTCGCTCCCGCTTCCACCGGAGGAGGCGGCACCGTTGTCGCTGTCGTCCTTGCCGGAGGTGCCGCTATACCTGCCGTCCTCGCTCTCCGCGCAGCACTCCAGACGGCTGCTAGAGACCCCGAAGATCTTCATGAAGAGGGTGGTGGCTCCGTCGTACTTGAAGTGGAGGAGATGACCCCACTTCAGGCCGTGGGCGAGGGCAAAGGACTTCCACCCCTGCTTCAAGAACATTAAGCCGGTGGGGGTGAACTCCGTCACCACCCAGGAGGGGCCGTTGCAGCAGCCGTCCACCTGCAGCCACAGGCCCAAAGGCACGCGGTCCTCCATCACCATCGCGAAGGAGTCTGGAAGCCAAAGCCAGGTGCAGGGCCGGCGATGCATATCCACGATGAACTTGTGGGCCGCCTCTGGCTCCTAGCCTGAGAAGGAAGGGTGGCTGCCCTGCCGCAGCCACCTCGGCCGCGGGCACCGCGCCCGCGGGCAGCGCCCCTTCCACGGGCGCAGGGGCCGGCACCGGCAGCCGCCGGAGAGCAGCCTCGGCCCCGGGTGGGACCTTGGACGCAGCAGCAGAAGCACGGGCTCGGCTTCTTCCCCTCACCATCGCCGCAGAGGCCCGCCTGGATTGTGAAGAAGGAAGAAGGAGCTGATGGGAGAAGATGGGCGAGGAAGTCCTTCCCCCACGTCTTTTATAGCGCTCGGAGGAGGCGCCCTCCACGCCGCTCTACCTTCATGGTGCGCAAGGATTTGAGGCGACAGCAGAAGGAAGGCAATGATGGTCTCGCGCCGTGCGCGGGCAGGCTTTATGTCAGCGCACGCGGTTACCAAGGCGTCGTGGGAGAAGTGGGGGCGTCTGGCGGAGGAGGCGCCCATCACATCGTGCGTCACGCGTCGCGCTTGGCCCACAGGCGGTTAGGGCCCGTGCCGTTTCGCCCCCTAATAGGCGGCAACATGCGCACCGCGGGCCCGGGGGCTACTGTCGGGCCCATGGAACCCGGGGTATCACGGCTCATCTACCTGCGGCCCAGATCACGGCGCCTGGCGGAGGCCCAGTAGGTGGCCCACCAGCGGGCGCCTCGAGCAAGACCCCTCGCATGGTTCTGGCCTCCCGAGGACCCCTCCTTAGGGAGCGGGCGAGCAAGATTTGGCAGCGGCTTCACCAGGAGCCTCGCGAGGCGGCCTCCTGAGGTTGCCTCCCGAGGCACCCTCCCGAAGGAGCACAAGGCAAGCGTTGTTCAGCTCGGTCGCGCGGTCTCATGCCCACCACGTGGGTGACGTGCACGGCGACGAACGGCGATAGAGGCCGTGCCAGCAGGCGTGGATGAAGAGGTTTTCCCCTTTTGTGCTAAGGGAGCATGGCCAGCGGTCCATTTCCCAAGGCAACCCCCAAAGGTTGCCCGATCGGTGAAAGAAGGCCGAGACGGCGGGCGCGCAAGGCGGAGGTCATCCCCGAGCCCACCGGCGCGACATGGACGGTCACTTTGAAGGCGAAGATCACCTTTTGTCAGGATAGACTGCGCTCCTGTCCCCCTTCAAACTTGCCATTGTGTGGCAACCCTTCCCGCCAATGTTTTCAGGGAAAGAGGACCAAGGCAGCTATAAAAGGGTGGCAGGGTGCCGCTGTAGAGGCAATCGACTCCTGGAACCCAAAACCATGTACTCTCTATCGCTAGAGCAACCAAAACCAAGCAGGAGTAGGGTTTTACACCGCAAGGTGGCCCGAACCTGGGTAAACCACTGTGTCTCCGGCCCGCTCCCGCTAGCGCGCTCTCGCCGTAGCTTCGCCGTAGCTCTGCCGTGGTACGGGACGAAGCGGTAGGAACGAGCTCACCCCAGTGTTCGAACCTTAGGGTCCCCGGAGCCCCGATTCCGACACTGCCGTTGTAGAGAGGATCGATTCCTTCATCTCCTACCTTGTACGTGAGAACACCTTCTTGCCCATAGCAATCCTAACCACAAGCAGGAGTAGGGTTTTACACCACAAGGTGGCCCGAACCTGGGTAACCATCGTGCCCCCTGTCGTGCTCCCGCTTAGCGCTCTCGCCGTAGCCTCGTCGTGGTCACCTTTGGTCGAAAAGAGCTAGCGTGCCCCCAGTGTTCGAACCTCTAGTTCGCCGAAGTCCAGGCTCCGACAGTTATGTTTTGAGGCTTATGTTTCCCTGTACTAACAATGCAGCAGAATATAAGGCCTTGCTTCATGGTCTCCGTATGGCCAAGGAGATGAACTTAAGCCGGGTCAGATGTTTGGGCGACTCAGACTTGGTGGCTCAGCATGTATCGGTGACTTGGGATTCCAAGGACCCCCTCATGGCGGCTTACAGACACGCAGTCACAAATATTGCTGGACACTTCAAGGGATACCAGGTTGATCATATTGATCGCCGGCTTAACGAGGCAGCAGATGCATTGTATCGTTTGGGGTCTCAGCGGAAGCCTGTTCCACCCAATGTTTTCCTTGATGTTCTGCACAACCCGTCAGTCAAATTGCCGACGGAGGAGGATATTGCTATTCCTGATCCAGAGGCAGCATTGGTGGCCGCTGTTCATGCTATACCAGATTGGACAATACCTTACCTGGCATATCTGAACCATGGCGAGCTCCCAGCAGAGGAAATCATCGCTCGGCAGATTATCAGGAGGTCCAAGTCCATGACCATTGTCAATGGTGAGTTACACAGACGAAGCGTCACAGGCGTTTTTCAGCATTGTGTTTCTCCTGACGAGGGTCGAGCAATTCTTAATGAAATCCACTCTGGCGATTGTGGACATCATGTCGGCTCATGACCGTTGGTTGCGAAAGCTTTCCGACATGGTTTTTACTGGCTCACAGCTCATGCAGATGTAGAGGATATTGTTTGCAAGTGTGATGGCTACCAGAAATTTGCTCGTCAAGCTCATGTGCCGGCTCAAGAGTTGTGGATGATTCCAATCACTTGGCCCTTTGCAGTCTGGGGGCTTGATATGGTCGGGCCTTTCAAGAGGTCCAAGAATAAACATACTCACTTGTTGGTTGCAGTGGACAAATTCACCAAGTGGGTTGAAGCAGAGCCGGTCAGCCGTTGTGATGCTGCTACGGCTATGAAATTCCTGAAGAAGTTGATCTACGTTTTGGTTATCCACATAGCATCATTACTGACAATGGAACCAATCTTTCCAAGGGAGTCATGAAGCAGTTCTGTCAACAGGAGCATATCCGACTGGACTTGACATCTCTCGCACATCCTCAATCCAATGGACAAGCGGAATGAGCTAATCAGGAATTGCTGCATGGAATTAAGGCAAGGCTCATGGTGCCTCTGGAACGCACCCCTGGCTGCTGGGAAGAGGAGTTGCCTGCAGTACTTTGGACCATACGGACTACTCCCAACAGGTCAACAGGCTATACGCCGTTTTTCCTGGTCCATGGTGCAGAAGCTGTACTTCCAAGCGATATTCGTCATGACTCTCCTCGAGTCACACCTTATGTGGAGGCTGATAATGAACAAGCTCGCCAAGATGCTCTTGATGCTCTGGAAGAAGAACACAAACTTGCCGCGTCCAGTTCTGCAATATATAAACAAGACCTACGTCGCTATCACATCCGTAGAGTTCGAAGCCGTACCTTTCAGAAAGGTGACTTAGTGCTCCGTCTGATACAAGACCAGACAGGCATGCATAAGCTCTCGCCTCCTTGGGAAGGACCCTTCGTCATCAGCAAGAATCTCAACAATGGTTCATATTACCTTGTTGATATACGTGAAGCACATAAGTCACGTACCTCTGAAGAGGAGGGCAGCCGACCCTGGAATATTGCACATCTTCGGCCATACTATACTTAAGTCACATACTTGAGAGTACCTTTTGTACATACCTTCGTCATGTATATATATTATGATCAATGAAATAAAGCCGGCATCTCTGGATAAGAGAGTTTGTCGTTTCGCCTCAAAAATTGTGTGTTGAGTCTTTATTCTTTGATCATTGGTTACTTGGGGGCTTCCAACTCATCGAGTTTAGCTATTAACATCCCACTTAACCCGGCATATGCCATTATATACTTGGTTATACCTGCCTGTTAGCAAGATGCTACTCACAAAAGGTGACCCGGTGAACGCTTGACGAGTCAATCACAAAGGTGACCTTGAACTCATCAAAGTTAAAACACTGGTGAAGTCACGTGAGAGCCGGCTTTCAGAGAGCTAGGGCAAACCAAAAGAGGCTAAAAAGCCTACTTCACAGAAGCAAATCAGACTCGAGCCTCGAAAGCCGGCTTTTATCTTTATAGTTTGCATTATATGTGTTTCCTATATTATATACCTTGCGTTTACATTGCAATTATTCGTGCATAATCTCTTATTGCAGCAAACGGCCTTATTCTTAATAAAGACCGGGTCTCTACATTTTTGATATTCTTATAATGGCGGCGTTATTTGCCGGGTTGCACTGCAATTGCATCTACTGCCAAGTCATCAAACACTAAAGGTGCTTGAAGTATTACAACGAGTCGCCACAAAGGCCGGGTCTCAGAACTCGGTCCAGATGTGTTATTGTACAATGGCGGGTAGTATTGCAATCACAGCTACTGGATCGTCTTAAACAGTCGAGTTGTCTACCTAGTCCTTCAAAGCAAGGTTTATACTTGATTTTCAACACAAAAGAGGCTTGACATTCATTGCAACAACCACAGTTTTCCAGACAAAGCAATAAGTGCATGATGGCACCAACACCAGCAGATAAAATTTTATCACTAAGCTATTACAGAGCCACATTTGGGCATATTTTCATCAAAGATTTTAAAGGAGTTCACGGTTGAGAGCCGGCAGTGTGGCCTTCCGGGTCGACGTTTGCGCCAGAAGATGATGGGTCAACATTTGCTGGCTCTTCACGATCGTCAGGGGCCGCCGCTTCTGCTTCTTGAGTTAAGGGCTCGTCTGCTACCCACTGAATGGAACGTAAAGCTTCAAAAAACAGAATCTTCCTTCATCACAGCTGAAGGGTTGACATCAGGGGCAAAGTTTTGCTTACGGCGAGGAGGCGTAAGCTCGATAGGCTTTGGATCAGGTAGGCTCATGCGTTTGCCGTCTTCTGAGTAGCCAGCTTGAAATTTCACCAAGTCCAGCTCTTCTGCAATCTTGGTGGCTGCTACCCGGGTCTCCTTCATGCAGCGCACATAGTCTTCATTTGTGAATGAAGTTCCATCCTCGTTGAACTCTGGGAACCCGTCAACTAGTAGAGCCGGCTCCATTTCTGGCAGATATGCTTTTGCCTGGGTCAGTGCATATAAAGCCCCTTGGCGGCTTGCGGACTTCTTCAGTTCCTGGATCCATTGAGGTACAGTGGAAAGTTCCTTCAGCATGTCCATGATATAATGTGGTGGTGCCTTTGTGTTCTTGACTGCCATAATGCAGTAAGACCCGCCCACATATAGCTGTTCCAGAAACTTGTACACCGCCTTCAGCTTGACAAGAGGAAGCTCAACCAAGTTATGGTTCTTTCTGCCTGTCAATACATATAACACAAGTATCAGCAACCCGGTTGACATGTTAAGCCGGAATAATTTGGCGACTTGCAAAAAATTCATTACTTACCAAAGATGGCATTACACATGTCTTTGATATGGCCCTTCAAAGCTGCTAGTTCTTGGGTTACCGACTCGAGCCTTGACTCGGCCTCTTCTACGCGCTTCACCAAGGCATCTCTTTCATTGGCAAACTCAGCTTTGGCTTTCTCCAAATTCTCAGTACAGGTGGCTAGGGATTCTTCAAAATCTGAGGACAGCTTTTCTGCTGTCTCTCGCAATTTTTCTCCGCTGCCACCTCTTCTTTTAAGCCGGCAATCTGAGACTCGGATTGCTTCAGCATATCCTGCAAACAGAATATACAGGTTATAAGCAGTTATTAGCAGTCCCAAGTCGCCGCAAGCGGCTAACCCGGTGTTGGCACGCGAAATCGCCGCGCAACACCAGGATATTTGTCATGCTTTCGTGACGACGAACGATTGCTTTACGAGCAAAGCAACAAAGATTTCCTCACTTTCGTAGAGGAGAGACGACCGTTTTCCAGCGCAAAATGGCAAAGATCAACCAAACCCTAGGGCTGCTAGGGCTCGGCAGGAGAAGAATGACGAAAAATAGATGAACGTGAAAAAGTAGTGTTTTTTGTGAATAGATCGATTGTCCCTTTGCTCAATCGGCCAGGACCTTATTTGTAAGGTGCAAGACTTTGCGTACACGGCAGATTTGGCGTACAGGAATAAGACTCTAAAAGCTAAAACCGAACAAGACTTCTCCTTTCTTGATTCGGTTACTGCCTACAAAATCTACATGCTAATTTGTAGTACGTATAGAGGTCATATCCACGTACAAGCAATATATGAATAAAATATTCTGGCAAGGTCGCTATCATATCCAGGAATAAGACTCTAAAGATTAATCATCCACCATATGTGCTTGCGCCTTTGCTTACGCCGACTTCATTACTCATGCTAAAAATCCTTCATCTTAGCAACCACGGTTTAGCCCAACGTATGAGAATTTGTCCAGGTAGCCGCTAATCCATGCGAAACTACATATATTTGTCTTGGGTAAAATAACTTGCTACGCCTAACCAAGCCTGCATTTTGAACTAAACAGCAAGTCCAAAAAATATATATATCAACAAATAATCTAATAACGATCATTTAAATAAATTTGGCCCAAAATACCTAGTAGCCAAATTATACATTGAACACATGCCCCCTTTTTTTTGTTACAATTGTATTTATCAAAAACACCATAACAATACCTTAGGGCGATGTTGATCAATCCACCGGCCATATAATTGCTCAGGGCGATGTCCAAAGTATATATCGGCCAAATTTTCCTTAGGGCGATATCTCAAATAATATATCGGCCAAATTTACTCAAGCCTCCTACCACATGCTAGGATAGTACTTTTTCAAATATTTTCCATTGAGAGCTTTGGACAACTTCTCTCCCTGCAAAGATTGTACAAAATATGAATTTCCAGGAACAATCTCTATACTTTTATACGGGCCTTCCCAACTCGGCGACCATTTGCCGAATTTCCTATCTTTAGTCCCAATAGGTAAAATCGTTTTCCATACTAAATCCCCTATTTGAAACGATTTCTCTCTCACCCTTTTATTATAAGCCTTAGCTACTCTTAATTTCTCCTTCTCAATTTCTCACAAGGCTCTTAATCTTTCTTCTGAAATGTCATCTATCCTATCCATCATCAAATCATTATAATCTATAGCCGACAAATCATTTTGTCTGGCCACTCTAAGAGCTTGTAAATTAACCTCTATAGGTAACACCGCCTCCTAACCATATACTAGATCATACGGTGCTACTTGAGTCACTCCGTGCTTAGATATCCGATGAGCCATAAAGCTTCCGAAAGTACCTCATGCCACCTTTTGGGATGCTCCTCAATTTTCTTTTTTATAAGCTTAATTAAAGTTTTATTGCTAGATTCGGCCTGTCTGTTAGCTTGAGCATAATAAGGGGACAAATTTAACAATTTAATTCCTAAAGATTCGGCAAATTCACGAAACTGATGAGACATAAAAGAAGCACCCTGATCAGTAGTTAAAGTTTGAGGAATACCGAATCTATCAATAATATGCTCTAAAACAAAACTAATAACTTCCTTATGAGTCATATTTTTCAAAGGAACCGCTTCAGTCCATTTAGTAAAATAATCTGTGGCAACTAGGACGAAGCGATGTCTTTTAGAAGATGAAGGATGTATTTCACCAATAAAATCTAAGCCCCATCCCCTAAATGGCCACGGCCTAATTATGGGATTTAACATAGACGCAGGCGCTAACTGTACATTACCAAATTTTTGACATGCCTCACAACCTTTATAGTACCGAAAACAATCCTCTAGCAAAGTCGGCCAATAAAAACCCGCTCTTTTTAATAACCATCGCATTTTGTGAGCCGACTGATGTGTTCCACATATTCCTTCGTGCACTTCACCCATAGCTATTCTAGATTGATCAGAATCCAAGCATTTTAAAAATAACCCATCTATTGTTCGGCGATACAGCTCGTCGTTAAACAAAGTATATTTTAAAGCTTGTCGCCGAATTTTCCTATCTCTCGTTTGACTTGGATCCTTTAAATGATTAACTAGAGGAACTCTCCAATCACTTAGTTCTAAATTATTTGCTAATTCGGTCGTTTGTGACTTATGCACCGAATCTGCACTACATTGTATAGCTAGTTGTTCAACTGTGCTAGGCTCAAGTGCACCCCGTGGCAAAGTATCAAACATGATTGACTCATTCCCTACATCAGCATGCACCGGCTTTTTTAATATAAAAAACTTTCCTCTACTAATGTGATAACCAGATGCTTGTTGTACTAAACAATTAGCTCTAGAATTTTGCTCCCTAGGTATATGATGGATAGTGAATGTATCCAGAGATTTAATTATATCTAAACATCGGTCCAAATAACTATTTAATAATCCATCGAAGCACTGAAATTCGCCTTTAATTTGTTGTACTACCAGAAGCGAATCCCCAAAAGCATCTATATCCTTTAAACCTATATCAACTAAATTTTGTAAACCAAACAATAAAGTTTCATACTCTGCTTGGTTATTAGTACAAGGATATTCCAAACGGACCGATGTATCATAAACAACATTATTAGGTGAGATTAAAACATTGCCGACGCCTTGTCCGTCCCTACAAACCGATCCATCAAAATAAAGCTTCCACGGGCATACACTAACATAATTAATATTTTCATCATCCTTAATCCTATGATCAACAATAAAATCGGCGATAACTTGACCCCTCATAGCACGCAACGATTCATATGTTAAATCATATTCTATTAGCGCGTAAGCCCACTTTCCAATCCTACCACTAAGAATCGGTTGTTGCAACATATACTTAATGACGTCGGCCTGGCAAGCTACTACACACGTACTAGAAAGAAGATAAGGCCAAAATTTGGTACATGCATAGTATAAAGATAAGCATAACTTTTCAATAAACACGTACCGACTTTCGGCGTCGAGCAAACGACGGCTTAAGTATGCAATGATGTATTCTTTCCCGTTGTCCTCTTGTGCCAACACCACACCGATCACCCTATCTTGTGCAGCAACGTACAACCTGAATGGCACACCGGACTTGGGCGCCCGCAATATTGGAGGATTCGACAAGCATCGCTTTATATTATTAAAAGCATCTCGTTGCTCTGCCCCCCAAGTAAATTCGGCCTCATTCTTTAGCCGAAGTAGAGGAACAAACGATTCAATTTTCCCTGCAAGGTTAGATATGAATCGTCTCAAGTAATTAATTTTTCCTAACAATTTTTGCACATCCTTTTTACACGTGGGTTCCTCCAAATTTCTAATTGCCTCCACTTTCTTAGGGTCAATCTCTATGCCATTTTCATGAATTATGAAGCCTAAAAACTTACCAGCCGACACTCCAAAAGCACATTTGAGTGGATTCATTTTTAATCCATACCGGCGCATCCTTTCAAAAGCTAATCTTAAATCGGCTAAATGATGATCAAACCCATCCTATTTAACAACTATGTCATCAATATATATTTCTAGTACAATGCCGAGAAGATCATGAAAAATTAAATTCATGGCTCGTTGGTATGTAGCACCGGCATTTTTCAACCCAAACGTCATAACGACCCACTCAAATAAACCAACAAAACCTGGGCAACGAAAAGCAGTTTTAGACATATCTTGTTCGGCCATAAATATTTGATTATAACCTGCATTACCATCTAAAAAGCTAATTACTTTATGTCCCGATGCATCATTAATAAGCATGTCGGCTATAGGCATAGGATATTCATCTTTTGGAGTAGCCTTATTCAAATCTCTAAAATCAACACAGATTCTAATATTACCAGTATTTTTCTTTTCCATGGGCACAATATTAGAAACCCAATCTGCATATCTACACGGCCAAATAAACTTAGCTTTTATCAACCGATCAACTTCTTCTTTGATGCGGTCATACAAATTAGGATTGAAACTTCTACGAGGTTGTTTATGCGGCCTAAAACCAGATTTAATAGGTAGTCTATGTTCCACTAACTCTCTACTCAAACCGGGCATCTCAGTGTAATTCCAAGCAAAGCAATCAACGAATTCTTTAAGTAATAAACATACCTTGCTTTTCTGATCGGCTTTCAAGCTAGGTTTGATAAATGTAGGCCTTGGGATACTTCCATCACCAATATCAATTTCTTCAAGTGGATCAGCCGATGAGAATCCTTGTCCAAGCTTTTCCATGTCATCAAAATCTTCAATTGTTTCATGCATATCGCTCTTTCCGGAACGATACTCCTCCGTGCGTCTTTGCAGCCACTTAATACTATCGTCTTTATTCATTATTTATATAGATAAATCATTAAGCCGAGATACATTAGCCGGCTGTGCATTTATAGGTACAAAACCATCTCTACTAATACTGATATAATCATAGTCCGATAAATCTCTATCGGTCAAACATCGCATCTCCCGTGTTGCCAATCAACCGGCGCGTCCGTCAAAGCAATGCATGAAGAATTGTCGGTCTCAATCACCTCCACATCATCATTAACCCACTGAATTAAGCACTGATGTAAGGTAGAGGGGATGCAACAATTTGCATGAATCCAGTCGCGTCCCAACAGAATATTATACCGGCCTTTGACATCAACAACAAAAAATGCAGTCGACGATGTTTTGCTTCCGACTGTGAGCTCCATAGAAATAACACCCTTAGCTTCAGATAATTCTCCTGAGAACCCGCTAAGTCCCATATTGGTCTTCATTAACTCACTCTCTTTTCGGTTCAGTTTAGAAAATACCGAAAAGGGCATAATATTCACACCTGCACCGCCATCAACAAGCATGCGACCAATAGGCTTACCATCAATGTGGCCCCTGATAAATAATGGCTTTAGGTGTTGTGCGTGCTTCTCTAGTTTCTCAAATGTAGCATTTTTCGGACCAAGAACAAGTTCAGCAATTTTAGCCTTGGGCGCGCGAAATTCAGCAGGCAACGCGAACACCATATTAACATCCACATCAGTAGGTGTGTCTCTGTTATTCTCTGAATTTTCAGCAACAATTGTGTCATCTGTATTTTTATTTTCCTCCGCTGGTATGCGCTTCTCCTTCCAAGTCTTTGTGGGTACCATTGGTTTATCTTGATTGAACCATTTATCACGCTTCTTCTCAGCTATCTCTTCCTTTATTTCCAATGTCCGCAGTCGCTGTACACGTCGTTTCTGAGTGTGGGTAAGTCCCTTTGGGCACCACTGAGGTGCTGGTTTAGTCCCTGGCGCAACTGACTTAATTTTGCTGCCCCCGGGTCCTTTGGCCTGTACTGGCGTACTTCTGTTTTTCCGGCAAATATTTTATCTCTCGCCGGAAAACTTCTCTGCTGATCATATACGTTACTAGCATTAAATTTTTGGCCGCGTACATTGCTTGAATCCCAACGTATATTTGTACTGATATTAGACTTGATACCTTTGTACGCTCCTGGGCCATAACTTCCCATGACCAAATCAGCTTGTGAGCTTGCCGATTTAGACATTTGATTAGTACGTGAGGACACCACAAATCACTTGTCTGATTGTGCATGCATGCCATGCCCAGAATTAGTTTTTTCCTCACATTGATTAGATCGGCCCATTGGCTGCACCTTCACACCATTGTTCTCCTCTGTACTAACAATTTCTTTTGGGACCGATCCTAGTTCAGCATCATTGCTTGATTCTGTGCTATTGACAACAACTTCATCTGATTAATGTTCCACCACTTTCAGACTAGCATCAAAATCATCTAGACATTTTACTGGTTTAGGTTCAGCACGCTTCATCGGCATCCATACGCGCTTGTGGTCGCCCCTATAGTTTTTGCCCTCTGCATTGCGTACCGGTGATCGACCTCCTCGAATCTCAATGGCGTCACGTGACCTAGCTCCTTCATTAAACCGAGCCCTTTTGTCGTGCATCTCCGGTCTGAACATAGGCCTCGGCGGAATCCACCCCGGCTGAAAATAACCTGCTGGCACTGTAGGATATGGCGCCCAAGGATTAAACCCCCATGGAGGAAATTGCGGATACATAGGAGGTCCACAGCCCCAATATGTCGGCTCCATTGCAAAATATGGCTGCTGGTCATATGAATTTCTTTGCCATCGTTCATGAATGTCAGGTCTAGAAGGAGATCTAGGACGCTTATTACGTCCGAGCCGGTTAAACACATTGTTGGCCTTGCGTGAAATATATTTTTCCAACAACATACTAACTGTCGGCTTTGGCCTTGGAGCTTGTTTTCTTCTGCCATTAACTTTCCATACTCCTAGTTCTGGATTTTTTGATTTGATCATCCTTGGAGGAGCACTATCATCAACAACATTTTTCTCTCTTGCGGATTCGGTTTGATCCGACCGAATAAGCATTTTTTTACTCTCAAGCTCGACCACATTGATAGGAAAAGGGTCGCTGTCGAGCTTCATCTTAGAACCTTCTGTAAACGTCAATCGTCCTTCATTGATGGCCGATTGCACATGTCGACGAAACACGTTACAATCATTAGTAGCATGAGAAAAAGAATTGTGCCACTTACAATAAGCTCTTCTACCCAATTCTTCTGGAGGTGGAATTACATGACCCTCTCTCGCTCTAATTTATTTATTTTGCAGTAACATATCAAAAATTATATCACACTTGCTTACATCAAAAGTATATTTAATTTCGTCTCTTCTAGCAGGTGTAGGTTTCAAAGCAGAACATGCAAAAGGTTTTGACTTTGGCGCTTGAACCCATTCGGCTACACATATATTAACATCATCCTCACTAGCCGAATCACTATCATAATCTAAGGCATTAACCGCATGGTTATCTTTCTCTTTATTTCTATTATCTTTAAACCGGCTATATTGTTTAATTTCCTTAGCCCGGTTTTCCTGCGCCAAAGCCTTCTATAAAACTTAATTAACATCTAAAAATTCTTGCTCTTCTAGTTTATCCTTAATATGAGCGAGTAGACCTGAAAAGGCAAGATCAGCTAAATCCTTTTCGGCTATGGTCAAGCTGAAACATCGGTTCTTGACATCCCTAAACCTCCTAATATAATCGTGAACATGCTCATTATATTTCTGCCTAACCATAGTTAAATCTGAAAGTCGAAGTTCTGTTTCACCGCTATAAAAGTACTCATGAAATTTTTGCTCCAATTGTGCCCATGTTGAAATAGAATTAGGAGCAAGCGATGTAAACCAAGTAAATGCAGTACCAGATAAAGATAAAGGAAATAATTTTAATCTAAAAACATCTGATGTGCCGACCTCGCTGCATTGTGCTAAAAATTGTCCTACATGCTCAAAAGTAGATCTACCATCTTCCCCCGTAAATTTAACAAAATATGGAATTCTAAAACCACGAGGATATAGTGTCGAGTCAAAGTAATCAGGGTATGGTTTTTGATATGCACGTGCTCTACCCTTAGGTTCTAAACGAAATTCTCTAAGTATACTAGCAAGTTGATCTTTAAAATTATCATTGGGCTGTAGAGAACTGGCTTGTGGAGCAGATGGAACACAAGCACGTGGCTGAAACTCCGGCAAAGAAATTGGAGCATGCGAAGTTTGCAACGGAGGCCCACTAAAATATGAATCAGGTACCGTCCCATATGGAACCCCGGTACCGACAGGCGGCAGTGGTGGTGTACTATATGCCACTGTCCGATAACTAGGCTGTTGCATATTAGAATTAAGCCCAAAACTTCGGTTATTGCTACTTGGATTTTGTGGAACCGTAGCTGAAACAATAGGAGAAGCAACACTAGGAATAAAATTATTAGCCGAACTACCAACATAGTTCCGGCCATCCAGATTATTGTTTAAAGGGACGTGAGGCTACATAGCATTAGCCGATGCACTAGGCGTATGTATATTACTTGGCAAATTGTTGAATCTGCTACTGACTGGTGGCATCGGTCTTTTTCCAGAATACTCATCATTGACTTGCAGCACTAATGAGCATACATGACCAAGTAGACAATTTTCAAGATCTTTATTAAACTGCACCTTAAATTCTTCAAGTCTATTAGCTACTGCTTGAGTAATTGTACGTGCCGTATTTTCCATATCAGAACCATATTTACTAGCTACGGACACATCAATTAGATGAGCAATTTCTTTGGTTGAGGATTTTAGCTGAGTGTTGAACGCATCGGAAGGGTTCGGAACTACCTTTTTGATGACGCCATTCCTCGTCTTCGTGTATCCAGCCAACTTCATCTTCAACCTCTCAACCTTCTCTCTCTCAAGCTCCTGTTCAAGCTCGTGCCGATCATCTTCCGACAGATCATCGAGTGTGACGGCGATGACATTCTCCGGGTTGATGTCGCTCCCGTTCCTGGACTCGGTACTCATCGTGTGCCTCTTCTTCTTCTCGTCCCCAGCGGAGTTGCCAATTGTGTTGGCACGCGAAATCGCCGTGCAACACCAGGATATTTGTCGTGCTTTCGTGACGACGAACGATTGCTTTACGAGCAAAGCAACAAAGATTTCCTCGCTTTCGTAGAGGAGAGACGACTGTTTTCCAGCGCAAAACGGCAAAGATCAACCAAACCCTAGGGCTGCTAGGGCTCGGCAGAAGAAGAACGACGAAAAATAGACGAACGTGAAAAAGTCGTGTTTTTTGTGAATAGATCGATTGTCCCTTTGCTCAATCGACCAGGACCTTATATTTGTAAGGTGCAGGACTTCGCGTACACGGCAGACTTGGCGTACAGGAATAAGACTCTAAAAGCTAAAACCGAACAAGACTTCTCCTTTCTTGATTCGGTTACTGCCTACAAAATCTACATGCTAATTTGTAGTACGTATAGAGGTCATATCCACGTACAAGCAATATATGAATAAAATATTCAGGCAAGGTCGCTATCACACTAGATAATAAAGATTAATCATCCACCATATGTGCTTGCTTTGCTTACGCCGACTTCATTACTCATGCTAAAAATCCTTCATCTTAGCAACCACGGTTTAGCCCAGCGTACGAGAATTTGTCCAGGTAGCCGCTAATCCATGCGAAACTCCATATATTTGTCTTGGCTAAAATAACTTGCTATGCCTAACCAAGCCTGCATTTTGAACTAAACAGCAAGTCCAGAAATGTTAAAACTTGAAGTGATTCAGAATCCAGTTCAAGTAAATCTTAAGCAAATTACTGAGCTATATTTCCTTCAGATTTGGAGGCTACATGCATACCAGTAAGTGAGGAAGCAATAAAAATTACCTCATATTTCCTTCTCAAGCTATTGAATATAGCTGCTTCAGTTTCCCGGCTCTCAGACAGCCGGGTTAGGAAAGTTTGGTGCAAAACTTCCACGTCTTGATCTTCAAAAGACGGGAACTCAAGACTGGCCTTGCCCTTATTTTTTGGCGACTCATCCTTTGCTAAAATTTTAGCCAAGACATTGGAGGAGTGTTGTGGGTCTCACCAGTGACAACCACATCATCCTGGGCCTGGCCTGTTGGCTGCTCTGCTGGGGCGGTCTCTTTTTCTTCCGCAACTCGAGTGGAAGCTCGAATAGGGCTTGGCGGGTTATCTTGGAGGGGCGGCTCGCTTTGACCCGCCTAATTATCCTGGAATGGCGGCTCGTCTTGGCCTGCCTGATTGTTTTGAAGCTCGGTATTGTCCATCTCCAAGTCATGAGATGGGTTTGCTTCAGTCTCTGCTACCGAGCCAGAAGACTCGCCAGCTTTCTTCTTAGTAACAGCCTTGGCACTGCATTAAGGAAAGATATTAATAGCTCAAAAAGGTGGAAAAAAACATGATTGATAATACAAGACAAATTATTTCACTCTTACCCTTTGTTGATGGTGAAAGCCGGCAGTTGAGTGGCGCTAGATTCATCGGAGGACGGGGAAGTCAAGTAAGCTGAATCATCCCGCGGCATTGGTTGCTTAAATAAACCGGCTTGAGGATGACTCGCCGTAGGACTTGTTGGAATGTCAAGACGAGGCCGGCGAGATGTGTCATGAGATAAGCCCTCTGAAAAGTTGACAGAGCTGCTCCGGGTCTTCCTCTTCAGATTTGCAGTATGCTGTATTTTCTTCAAAGATAAATGACGGTCCAAGTGAGCAGTTGGATGAGAAAATGGGACTTTGCAGACCGCAACCCAGATTTTTTCTTTGACCAAATGTTTCTCAGTCTGAGTCTGAAGAAATCAAGGTTACCTCTGCAATGCCGGCTCTGCTCGTTTTGGTTTGATCCTGGGACAAATCAGTGTCAGCAAGTTCGATAAAAAGGCGGCCAAGAGAATCAAGTTCTACCTCATCTTCATCATCGTCTTCCTCTTCCTCCTGGTTCTGGTCTATGGGAGGAGTGGCGGCTTCTGTCCCTGCTTGCCACCATTCAGAGTCCTCCTAAAGAGAAGAGCCAACTTGTTAAGATAAAGAAAGAACAAGGATTACATAAATACCAGGCTTGGTACGAAGGAGGGCGACTCATAGCTGGTGCCGGGTTGTCAGCGTAGAAGGGAGCAAGACCAACAAGAGCAATCTTCTCTTTTTTCTCACCAAGAAGTTTCTTGGTGGACTTGATCAATTATGTCTTAGTCAGATTTTGTGTGCTAAAACGTAGCTCATCATTTGTTTCACCAGTATAGGTGTGCATGAGCCGGGTTCTGACACTGAGTGGCTGGATTCTCCACTCCATCCATGTCCAGGTTAAGTCAACTCCGGATAACCCATGAGCTATAAGAGCGCTGATTTTGGAGTAAATAGGTTGAAATGTCTCCCTTTCTTCAGGTGGAGCATAGGCGTCAAACTGTATGGAGGCGGGGAGCCGGTCCTGTCTGTAACCCGGCAGCGGGTGCTCGTCAGTTGGAGAAGTGTCTTTGCAATAAAACCAAGTCTTGTGCCAATCCTTCGGGTGACTCGCCAGTGCCATCTCTGGAAAATATGAGTTCCTCCTCCGCTGAATGGTGACTCCACCGCACTCCAGGCTGGAGCCATTCTTGCATTCGGTTTGGTGGTTACAGTAAAAGAATATCTGAAACAGGCAGACTGTGGGCTCCATCTGAAGATATACTTCACAGAAGGTCTAGAAGTTGCTCAGATTAAGGACCGAGTTAGGCCCGAGGTCTTGTGGCCTGATGTTGAAATGATGAAGGATATCGCGGAAAAACATAGATCTCGGCGGTCGAAAACCCCTGTCCAAGTGACCTCTAAAGATTATGATTTCATTGGGGCCAGGAGCAGGCCGGGTCTCTTCTTCTGGGGTACGCCAGTTGATCTGGTTCTGTGCAGGAAGTAACCCGGCGGTTACCAGATCTTCAAGCATTAGATTAGACATGCAGGACTTGAACCAGTTGGCACCCTTGCTTACTTTGGGAGCCATTGATTACTGGAAATTAGGAAAATGGATTACAAGTCGGTTGTAATCCGGGTTATAAATACAGAATGAAAATTTACAAGGCATGGCTAAGAGTTGGCAAAACATTGTTGAAAGAGTAAGCCGGTTGGGGTGTCAGGGCAATATTGCCGAGTCAAGGTAAATAAAGCAGTGGCAATTATGGATTAAAGATGACCCGGTTAAACTGGTTAAAAATATAGCTTGCTTGTGTTACAAAGGTGGAATTGCCGGGTCTGAGAATTCATAGAACTACAGTGGTTTGAGGCTTAAGAGCCGGCAAAATAACAGTGACTTAGTATAGTTTGGCTAAGTAATGAAGTCCCAAGAAGAGCAAGGACAAAATCCGGGTCAAGGTAGTCACAAACAGTTTCTGTACAGATCGAATATCAATATGGATCTACAAAATGACCATAAAGGGAAAATAAAAAACCTAGGTTTGCTTACGCAGATGGGCACGAAACAACAATGAAGTTCATTTGAGACAATGAAGAAGATCTACAAACTGACTAAAAATACAGCGAAGCTATTTTAAGGCCTTACGAATGGAAGACATGGATACTTAAGATCTACCACTGCATATGTCGAAGGACACCGATGAACTAGTGAAGAACAGTGGCAGAAGAAGTTACAAAGATGGAATGAGGCACTCACAGATTGGCGAGGAGAGGCTTGAAGGATACGAGATCCGCAAGCGTGGCCGCGGTGTGCTTGACGGACTCCGGCGGTGGCGTCGAGGCCACTGTCGCCGCTGTCCTTGAGGTTGCCGAGCTCGAGACGTCACGGTGGCGCTGGAGGCAAGAGGAAGAAGAAGGGCTCGAGGAGGGCGCAGTAAAAGTTAATCTGGGCCCCCCTCCGGCCTATTTATCAGAAGAGTAGAAACCGAAGAGACGGGGTGAGACCCTAGGCGGCGCAGTGAATTTCGGCTACAGTGGCGCCTTGATTTTCGCGTTGACAAGATTTGACATATCCACTCAAAGATCAGTTATGATGTCATGTGCATATACCGGAGTAAAAAGGGTGATGACGTGATAAGAAATGGCAAAATAAGCCAAGTGTGGAGAATACCCATGAGAGCCGGCAAAACATTTTGACCCAGACAGATGATTTAATAAGAGGAAAAATGACAAGGATTAGAAGAACGAAGTGTGAGCCGGCTTAGAAGAAATCAAAGACCCAGAGCTTAACCCTTAATGTTTTTCTCTTTGTTTCTTATTCTCACGATGAAGTTTAACATGGATAAATCCAAATTAAACTGGGGGCTAATGTTGGGGATGTTCCCCATGGTCGACGACCCGGCATGAGTGTGACCCGGCTTTGAGCCTTGAGGCTCTGTTGGTCACCCAGCTACCGGGTCATGATGAAGGCAAACAAAGATGGTCCTGAAGCCTAGAGCGAGACCCGGCAGGAGGCCGGCTCTCACGGGCTCTGTAGGCTGGCTCAAGGAGAAGGCCCAGAAGGAGGAATTTTACCAACTTGAAGATCAAGATGAATAAGAGTTAGAATAGGTTACGGGTCACGAGTACGTCCCAGAATCTCCTGTAAACCGAGGGACTCAGCCTATTATATAAAGGGGAGTTCCTAGGACGAAAAAGACTAAGTTGCAATCTCTCGAGAGCTAGGTTAGCGAATTTGCACCCTTGTAATCGAGATCCAGAGCAATATCAATCAAGCAGGAGTAGGCTTTTACCTCCACCGTGAGGGGCCGAACCTGGGTAAACCCGTGTCTCTCCTTTCCGTTAAACCCCGTTCAAGCTTCCACACAACTGTGATGGCCTCATGACTAAGTCCTTTCACGAGGACATCTACCGTGACAAAACCACGACATTAAGCGTGCTGTGGCTGGAGCAGTCTAAGGATGGGTGACCAGATGGGAAGTTGCTATATCTCAAGCTTCATTTAAGCGATATGATATGGTCATTACAGAAATTTAGCATCTAAATGTGTCTGTAGTGACCTGTCATGTCGATTAAATAAATCTTGCGGTCCTTGTTTTGTAAATTTGGAGAATGATTTTTGTTATTTCAACATATAATGTGATTTTTAATTGATTTCAATAAGGTTTGTTATTTGTTATTTTGTAAATTTGGAGGATGATTTTTGTTATTTCAACATATAATGTGCTTTTTAATCGATTTCAATAAGGTTTGTTCTTTGTTGTTTTGGAAAATTTGAGTATGAAATTTAGTTATTTCAACATATCCCGGCACCCTGTGTCCTTTGCCATAGCTTTCCTCGAGGGTATGTTTTTGTGAGGCAGTGCCACATCAAATTAAGTTGCATTGGCTATTTAAACATCACACCACCCTATCATATACTTACGTGTATATATATTTTGGTCACACGCAGGTGGCATTAGTACGTGGTCTTCTAATCCACCCCCATCGTGCGGCTTTCCACGGCAATAGATCTGTGGGTCCGCGCGGTCTATCCCTTTGACCCACCACATACGAGAAGGTTTTAAACATGACAGATTCCTCTTGGTCTGTGTTATGATAGGTCATGTTGGCATGTCAAACCAAATTAAGTTTGAGCACATGCGTTGGATCCCCCCCCCCCGGCTCAAAGTGGGGGAACTGGCACACTACGTCTTGAACCTGGCTTCCTGGGGGATACAGTGTTTGGTTTGTGAGGCGGCTGGTGCCACATCAAAGTTGTGCATTGGGGATTTGAACACATCACGCCACCCATACATATATTTGGGCCGCATGCATGGTATAGGTCTTTTGATCGACCCCGTCTCCCTTGTGTGGTTTTTGACAACACGCCTATCTGTGGCCCCCTGGGGTCTATATATATCATCCCTTTGACCGACAACGAGAGGGGGTTTTGACGACCATGAATGGATTCCTCCTGGTTCGTGTTACGGTGGGTCATGGTGATATGTCCGAGCAAAGTTTGAGCTCACGCGTTCTCAGGATTCCCTCCCACGTGCTCGAATTGGTGGGTGGACCGACACCCTATGTACTCGTCCTTAATTACAAAGCTTTCATGCGCGTTGTCCGGTTCATGAGGTAGGTGCCACATCAAAATTGTACATTGGATATTTAAAACACATCACCCCTTCCTACGTACATTAATTTGGGCCGCATGCAGGTGGTACTGGTCTTCTGGCCCCTCTCGTGGAGTTTTCGATGGTGGTCCCATCTGTGGGCCCGCGTGGTCTATTATATCCCTTTTTGACCGACAACAAAAGTGGTCGTTTGACCAAGTTAGATTCACTTGGTCCGTGTTATGGTAGGTCATGGTGACATGCATGTCCTGCCGGCATGAAGTGGGGGTGGGGCGGGCACCCTACGACCTTAACCTGCCATTATACATATCCAAGGGGGCTTTCCGGTCTGTGAGGCAGGTGCCACATCAAAGTTGGGAATTGTGTATTTAAACATCGCACCACCCTTTTCCTACATATATTTGGTCACTTCCAGGTGGTGGTGGTCTTCTGGCCCCTCTCACCCGATCTTCGACGACGCGCCCACCAGTGGGCCCGCGCGGTCTATCCCTCATGACCGACATCGAGAGGGTCCGATTTGACCAAAAGATAGATTCTCTTGGTTGTGTTACGGCAAGTCATGGCTAAATGCCAGACAAAGTTTGAGCTAGGTCATGTACATGTGTTCATATATAGTATTCCCTCCTCCGGCACAAAGTGGAGCGACCAGCACCCTACGTTCATGTCATGAACCCTTTTCTGTCGCACTGGACGCTTTTATGCATGCATATGTATGCATCATGTGCCACATCAAAGTTGTGCATTGGTAATTTGAACATCACACGCCACCCTTTTCATACATATATATTTGGGCCACATGCTGGTGTGGTTGTGTTCTGACCCTCTCTCGCGTTTTGGCCTTTTTTTGTCAAATGGTGCTATATTAAATAACAGACGACTCAGATGAAACAACTGTCTGCGAATGTGTACGCGATGGACACGAGTGCACCGGACTAACCATGTGCGATACACGTGCCCTGTAAAATCAGCACAATGCACTGGTGGCAACTGGCCATGACCTCGCAAGCGCCAGCCCGGGTAAAGGGGTAATGTGCACAGGAAATTTAGGATGAATTCCACGTCTGCGTCTGAAAATTAGGATGAACCGTGTGCGATGAACCAGCTAACTAGAAATCTCAAAAAAAGCTACCCGCCTTGAGCGATGCAAAAATTGGTGGTTCCGCTGCTTTTCCTTATTATCATACACAATTATTATGTTTGAACCGTGTGCGATCTTGGTTGATCCCGCCCCGCTTCAATTCCTTTACCCAAATTTTAGTAGCCGCGGTATTTCAACTAGCGCCCTCACTCCTCCACCACCGACCTTATAGTAAAATTTTCAGTAGCCGGGGCATTTCAACCGTCGCCCTCCGTTGTCCACCACTATCTCCACCCACCATTACTAAAATTTTCAGAAGCCGCGGCATATCCTCAAACACCACCCCGCCCCCCTCCGCAGTCCACACACACCCACCCCTCCCCCCGCTCGAACCCTAGCTCGCCGCTGCCGCCGCCCTCCACCACCAACCTTTGCCGGTCTGCCCGTGCCTCCTAGCTTAGATAAGTTCAGGTTACCCATCGATCCCCATACCCGCGCTGCCCTGAGTTTTTAGATGAGGCCTGCGGTGTCCCTCCCCCCAGATCCCCACCCCTTACTCCAGATAATTGCAGCCTAAGCCCGACCAGATATCCCGGGGAGCCCGAGGAGTGTACGGCCAAAAAGAGGTCTATCATGGCCTCTTTGCCGGACGATGGTGAGGTGGCCACCAATCATGCCGACCTGTCGATCCCGGAGGAACACCTCCCCGCGAAAGCCGGCGAGGACGTTGACTATGTTGCCATGCCGAAGGCTTCAAGTCTGCGGGCTCGCGTATTCCTATATCTCAGGACGGCCGGCTACATCATCAAGCTCGTCGACAGCGATGGCTTCACGCGGGCCATGTCATAGGTTAAGTGGTCCATCCCCAACGGCTCTGGTTCAACCGCCGTCAATCTCTTTGAAGGCCCCGCCGCTAATCTCCTCCACCTCGTGGTCAAGGATTTGCGATCCTTGTACGCCATCGAGCCCATTTTGTCATTTCTGAAGGACACATTCTACAGCGGTGGCTTGGGATCCTCAGCTGTCAAGTCAGATCTCATCGACCACGACCAGGAGAAGGGCACCCATTATGGCTCTTCCAAGGTGAAACAGCCCATCTGCGACATCAGGGAGCGCACCCTGGGTCTGTGCTCTTCCAAGTGAAAGGAGCCCATCCATGACAAGTGAGGCAATATCCTACCATCAAATCTTACTTTTTATAGCTAGCCAACTCGTACCCATTGCTGTAGTAGCTTTTGCCATGCGATGTTTTAACTATGTCGTGTTTAATTATTTCAGTTATGCAAAAAATGTAATGTTCAATAGGGTTATCTGATGTTTAAGTATGAATTGTCTAGTTCAATTTCACGAATGGCTATATTTGGCTGTTTATAGTGAGTAGATGCCTTGTTTATCTGTATTTGGTTGTTAGGTTGGTTGCAGTGAGCATTTGTCCAGTTTTCAAGCAGATGCCTTGTTTATCTGTATTTGCTTATTAGGTTGGTTGCAGTGAGCCTTTGTCCAGTTTTCAGTGGCTATATTTGGTTGTTATAGTGAGCATATATGCCTAGTTTATTTCAGTTATTCACCATGTGATGTTCATTATGTGCAAGTATGAACGGTGCAGTTCGATTTTACCAGTTTGCACAGCTATATTTTGTTACTATTATGCCTGGTATAGTTAACACATGCCCTTTATTTCAGTTTTACACATTTATCCAGTGTGATGTTTAAACATGAGCTACATTCTATTCATTTTCAACAATATTAGTTTGAATTACAATATTTGGTCGCTGTTAAGCCTGTTGTAGTTAACATTCCCTTCCATTTTTTATCTGCTTTAACAGCATGCTGAAACCAACACATTCAAGCTATCATTTGGAGATGATGTTGTTTACCATGGCGCTATTTGGTTGATGTTAAGTCTGTCGTACTTATCATGTATTTTCATGTACTTACACAGGACAACAACGAGAGTGGCCGACGTTTTCCACCGAGGTTAGTTTCATCCCTCGGCTTATACTCTCTCCGTTCCATAATGTAGTGCATACAGATCCACGTCTGGACACTTTTTAGTTTCTAATATTGACTTGTTGCTTGTAGGTACATATGTCCTCGGAAAAGATCCACGCCTCAACCCTTTTTGCGTATGGGGCAATGAGATATTCATGAACCAGCATCAAGTGAGGAAACTGATAAGGATTGTTAGCAAAAAGATACGAATGATGACAATTAAACTATTTGTTTACGCTCTATCCAACACAGCAATGAGCTGTAGGATGGTAAATACGAACTCTGTAGCCTTCTCTTTTTACTGCCCATAATGAGTTGCTACACAACATTATCTCTGGATCTTTTTCATTTGCAGTGGTTCCCAAAGCAGTTTACTCAAGATTACATCGCAAAGTACATGATTAGTGGACATGCAATGAAGGTTAAAGTATTTTCGAGACTACAATGAGCATCGAGAAGTCCTAACGAAGACAGTGAAGGATGGGCGGTCGGCCATCACAAGGGGTTGGCCTAGAGTCGTGCGCGCATTAGGCATGGAGGAGGGCACAATATGGGCATTCCGCTTCACCTTCTCCAGCAACCATAATGTCTTTCGCCTCTCTCTTTACCGTCTTTACTACAACTGTGGTTCATCATTCTTTACTTGGTGCTTCAGTATATGTACCTGTGCATCGAATTATGCATTCGTTCTTGAACCTATATTTGCAATAAACATGATTCGATATGAAATAAGTGAATGCCTACTTTCAAATTCAAATTCTGTGAATTTTAAATTCAGAGATTAAATTATGGATAAATTATGCTCTGCAGGCCATTACACTGCACACAGTTTGCGAAAGCAAAGCGTCTGTGATAATCGTCAAGATCAGACACGTTTCTCAGATCAGTACTGTGCGATGAATCTCTACTGCACACATGATAAACCAAGAAAAAACGTGTGAGATTAACAACAGCATAGCACACAGTTCCTTCTTATTAAATGTTTGTGATAGTCTCCTTATCACACACGCTTTGCTCATAGAAGAAGCGTGCTACGGATGAATCATTTGGGACATTTTATATATCGCAAACGTTTACGGGGCAGAGCAACGTGTGGAATATTTTCAAGCTTCACATACATTTTTATAGAGACAACTGTATGCACTCTTACATCCAATCGCATACGGTACAGGAAAAGTAAATGTGTGTGATAGTCTCCTTATCATACATGTCGGGGGGATGACCCCCGGGTAGGCTCAACGAGACAAGTCACCATTTCGAAACTTTGCCAGGAGAGCGGCCCCTGGCTGGCTGGAGCCCGGAAGACGGCCGGCTGGCTTGAGCCCGGAAGGCGGCCGGCTGGCTTGAGCCCAGAAGACGACCGGCTAGCTCGAGCCCGGAAGACGGCCGGCTGGCTTGAGCCCGGAAGACGGCTGGCTGGCAACCCTGCAACTCGTCCGGCTGGCCACCCTGCAACCCGTCCGGCTGGCCACCCTGCAACCCGTCCGGCTGGCAACCCTGCAACTCGTCCGGCTGGCAACCCTGCAACTCGTCCGGCTGGCCACCCTGCAACTCGTCCGGCTGGCCACCCTGCAACCCGTCCGGCTGGCAACCCTGCAACCCGTCCGGCTGGCCACCCTGCAACTCGTCCGGCTGGCCACCCTGCAACCCGTCCGGCTGGCCACCCTGCAACCCGTCCGGCTGGCAACCCTGCAACCTGTCCGGCTGGCAACACTGCAACCCGTCCAGCTGGCCTGCCACACGAAGTCAACCACAACGTCCCGTCGGACTGCGCGGACGAGACGGCCATGCTCTACAGTGGAGCACTGTAGATGGGCAGCAGGTACTGTTCATACGTCATGTGACACCTCAAATAGTGTAGTTAGGCCATGTGGGCCACCTCTTGTCCCCTGGGCACCCCTTTATAAGGTGACCCAGGGAGCTCTCTCATAAGCATGCTCACTCACAGCCATGCTCTCACTCTCCCTCATTCTCACACACATGAGGCAAGGGGCAGTGCGCTCTCAGCCATCTGCTCCCTCCTCTAAATACAGCTCTAGGAGCGACTCTGTACAAGTATATACACCGCATATACATCAGACATGCAGGAGTAGGGGTGTTACCTCCCACGGAGGGCCCCGAACCTGGGTAAACCACCGTGTATAGTTGCCCAAACCCGTCCCGGATCTGCACTGTAGCCTTGCCCTCACCTCTTTAAGCCATCCCATGGCATCTGCCGTGATCGCACACCCCCCGCGAGAACACCACGATAATTGGCGCCCACCGTGGGGCAAGCTGCTGCTGGAACCGCGGTCCGGGCGGGACCCTCTTCATCATCGCCGCCACGACGTCGCGGCCGTCTCTCCGGCGGCGCTCGGGGGCTCGACATCGGCATGCCCCCGGCGCGACTGTGCGGGGTGGCGCGTCATCGCCGTCGGCCTCTGGTCCACGCGCGCGTGCGCCGCTTCGGCCCCTGCTCCGCCCCGCCTCCGTCCGCACGTCCGCTCCTCACCACGCCGCCTCGCTCCGGACAGCCGCGCGGCTCCACGTGCTGCTCCGCCTGCAGGCTCACGGACAGTTCGTTCCCGCTCCGGTTGAGCTCTCTGGCCGCACCACCATTTTTTTCCTCAAATCCCACCACCAGGCTTTGATGCTCATGGTCGACACTGCCACGGGCTCCCTGCCCTGCGTTCCCGCGCGCCTGGCAGCCGCGGCCACGGCCGCTGCACAGCCACGCCCGGCCACCTCGCCTCCTTCCGCATCGGCCTCCCCAAGCTGGCCCGCCTCCTCCCGCGTCGCGCTGCCCTCTGCGCCCGCGCTCCCTCCCAGGTCGCGCTCGCCTCGCATGCCTGGACGGACGGACCACCTCCAAGCTGGCCAAGATCGATGCCATGGGCTTCCCCGTGGGATACTCCGAGTTGCTGCTCCCCCGACTGCTCCCGCAGGCGCTCCTCCTAGCTGACTCCTTCTCATGGGCCGCCACCAGCTCCCTCCACCGGGCGCTCTGCCCCGCCTCTTGCGCATCCGCTGGCACCGGCTCGCCGTCGCGCGCCCCCGCGCCTCGTCCCGCCCAAGCCCCCGCGCCGCTCAGCTCCGCGCTCCGCGCCGTCCCGCACGCCCGGCCCGTGGCCGGCTGCGTCGCGCCCGTCGGCGGCCGGCTTCGCCCCGCCCCGCCCCGCGGTCGGCTGCGCCGTGCCAGCCGGCGTCTGGCTACGCCCACGCTGCGCTGCTCCGCGCTCGCTGCTGCACCCCCCGCTGGCCCCTGCGCGGCCATGATTCACCTCGAGCTCCTCTCCCTGCAGCTCTGCGCTGGCTAACCTTGTCTTTCGCATGATCATTTCCGTGGGGAACCCTCCTCCTCGCCCGGAGGCTCGGAGGCTACACCCAGTGGGTGTGCTGGCGCGCCCCCACTGGAGAGACAGCAAGCTCCGCGCCCACCTGCTGGCAGACTCCGCTCCGCGCCCGGCGGCGCGTCGCGCCCACCTGCCAGCGGACTCCGCTCCGTGCCCACCTGCCGGCGGACCCCGCTCCGCGCCCGGCGGCGCCTCGCGCCCACCTGCCGGCGGACTCCGCTCCGCGCCCGGCGGCGCTCCGCGCCCATCTGCTTCAACAAGCTGCAAGGACCCTCCGCCCGACTCTTCGAGTCGCCCGGAGGCTCAGAGGCTACACCCAGTGCGTGCGCTGGCGCGCCCCCACTGGAGAGTTAGCAAAGCTCCGCGCCCAACTGCCGGCGGACTCCGCTCCGCGCCCGGCGGCGCTCCGCGCCCATCTACTTCAACAAGTTGCAAGGACCCTCCGCCCGACTCTTCGAGTCGCCCGGAGGCTCTGAGGCTACACCCAGTGGGTGCGCTGGCACGCCCCCACTGGACAGACAGCAAAGCCTCGCGCCCACTTGCCAGCGGACTCCGCTCCGCGCCCGGCGGCGCTCCGCGCCCATCTGCTTTAACAAGATGCAAGGACCCTCCGCCCGACTCTTCGAGTCGCCCGGAGGCTCGGAGGCTACACCCAGTGGGTGCGCTGGCGCGCCCCCACTGAAAGCCAGTCGCGCCGGCCCGACTCCTCAAGTCGCCCAGAGGCTCGGAGGCTACTGTCGGGGGGATGACCCCCGGGTAGGCTTAAGGAGACAAGTCACCATTTTGAAACTTTGCCAGGGGAGCGGCCCCTGGCTAGCTGGAGCCCGGAAGACGGCCAGCTGGCTTGAGGCCGGAAGACGGCCGGCTGGCTGGAGCCCGGAAGACGGCCGGCTGGCTTGAGGCCGGAAGACGGCCGGCTGGCTTGAGCCCGGAAGACGGCCGGCTGGCAACCCTGCAACTCGTCCGGCTGGCCACCCTGCAACCCGTCAGGCTGGCAACCCTGCAACTCGTCTGGCTGGCAACCCTGCAACCCGTCCGGCTGGCCACCCTGCAACCCGTCCGGCTGGCAACCCTGCAACCCGTCCGGCTGGCAACCCTACAACCCGTCCGGCTCGCCACCCTGCAACCCGTCCGGCTGGCCACCCTGCAACCCGTCCGGCTGGCCACCTTGCAACCCGTCCGGCTGGCCACCTAGAGCCAGCTGGCCTGCCACACGAAGCCAACCACAACGTCCCGTCGGACTGCGCGGACGAGACGGCCATGCTCTACAGTGGAGCACTGTAGATGGGCAGCAGGTACTGTTCATACGTCATGTGACACCTCAAATAGTGTAGTTAGGCCATGTGGGCCACCTCTTGTCCCCTGGGCACCCCTTTATAAGGTGACCCAGGGAGCTCTCTCATAAGCATGCTCACTCACAGCCATGCTCTCACTCTCCCTCATTCTCACACACATGAGGCAAGGGGCAGTGCGCTCTCAGCCACCTGCTCCCTCCTCTAAATACAGCTCTAGGAGCGACTCTGTACAACTATATACACCGCATATACATCAGACATGCAGGAGTAGGGGTGTTACCTCCCACGGAGGGCCCCGAACCTGGGTAAACCACCGTGTACAGTTGCCCAAACCCGTCCCGGATCTCCACTGTAGCATTGCCCTCACCTCTTTAAGCCATCCCATGGCATCTGCTGTGATCGCGCACCCCCCGCGAGAACACCACGACAATACACGCTTTATAATCATGAACTGTTTGTGATGGGGGAGCGCATCGCAAACGTTGCTCCACATAATAGCGCGTACGATGGTAATGCCATCCCACACGAGTAGCAAGGACGGAGCATTTGGGAAATTGGATATACCGCAAACGGTTGGGTGACGGCTCACGTTTGGGATAGATGCGGGCATCGCATACGCTTAGTTCTGCAAAACGTATGCTTGCGTGCTCCCTATCGCAGACGTTTTCTGCGTCGTGTAGGATGGACCCCCCCCCCCCTATCGCACACACAGGCAAGGCGACGGTTTAAAACTCTGTCGCGGAAAGGGGTTAAAAACCGCTGCACCAGTGTTTTATCATGAGTATACCCACCCGGAATCAGGCGTAAGATTTTCTGGCTTGGCACTATGATAGTAGGGGTGTTTTCTCGGTCAAATTAGCATACAAGGTCCATGTAGATATGCTCAAACGAGAGGCTACCAGACAGCCTGGTCAAGGTTCTGAAACTACTGCCAAACGGACAGATTTGTTCTCCTCTATTTGGAAGATAAGCTATCCACCCAAAGTGCATCACTTTCACTTGCACATAACAGTCATCCGCTATATATGAATATCAACAGGAGAGGGGTTGATCTAGACACCAAATGTGCTGTCTGCGGGAAATTATTCGAAGATGGTGGCCATTTGTTTCTGAACTGTAATTTGGTTAAATAATGGTGGAGGGCTTTGTCTCTTGAGGATGTTAGGACACAACTTAGTAGTTTGGGCTCAGCTAAGGAGGTTATTCATGCCATTTTCAGGTTGCCAGAAGAAAGGAAACTACTGTCAGTTGCCCTGCTTTGGACTTGGTGGTCTGAACGTAATCGGAGGAAATCATGGTGAGAAAAGAATGGATACTGAGACATTCCGCTATACTGTCCAACACCATGTCAACGAATGGCAGGAATTCCTCGCAAAGAAACCGAGGGAACAAGTGCAATCCTGCTGCAATTGGGAACCACCCCCACAAAACTGTGTTAAGATCAATGTTGATGCTGCCTTTACGGCGAGCTCGGAAGGGGGGGGGGGGGGGCTAATATGCAGAGATACAGCGTCGGACATCCGGTTTGCTGTTGCTGGGTCCTCACATGCTCTTTTAGATGCACTTCATGCTGAGACTATAGCTCTCCTCCATGCGATCGATATGGGAGAGCAACTGAGAGTGGGCAGGGTGCAGTTTGAGACAGATAGCAAAACACTTGTTGAAGCCATGTCTTCCAGTGCATATGACCTGGCGCCATTGGGTCATCTTTTCAGAGAACTTCACTACAAGCTAGCCACGCAGTACAATGCTAGGTGCTTAGAAAAATAAATCGAATTTTTCTGAAGCACCGGTGCCTATTTCTACAGGAGAGACGCCTAATTAAGCGTCTGTCCTATACAAATAAGCACCGGTGCTTAAGGAAAGCTTGATTTATTTCTCTAAGCACCTCCCCTAAGCACCTTGCATTGTACATGGCCTAACAAGCCAGCTCATGTGCTGGCAGCGTTTGGTTCAGGTTTAGCTCATGTTTATCGCTGTGAATGGTTTCATAGCTACCCTGTTGATGTAACCCGTGCTGTAACCGGCGATTCCGCCGTGCTATAAATGGAATACAAGTGTTCCATCTAAAAAAAACAGTGGAGACTAGCGTGCCAAGGAATCAGGGAAACCAATCGTACGTGCATGGAAGCCGGGGGGAAAGTGGTCGTGCGGTGCGCCATGGGATCCGGATCGTGCAGTGGTCGAACCGTTCAGATCTGTTGCGAATTTTCAGGTGGTTCGGAAAATAGCTTTTTCATTAAAAAAATCCAATAATGTCTCATTTGGATCACTCAGTGAGCAAAAAATACAATCAACAGGGCGAAATCTGGTGTGATTTGGACCAAGTTGTACAAATATCTCAAGAGTATGAGCTTGCTTGGGCCAACTGCCAGCCTGCTTGCTGCTAAATGACACGCCTACTTGTCACTGTCTTCCCTTCTCCTCCTCCCGTAGTCATGACTACTTATCCTCTCGTGTTGGAGAACTCCACATAACACCATAGATCACACCTCCAGTACTCCTCCTCAAGATCGCAGCATCCATGCAATGGCCTCCCTTACCACCACCACCGCTCCACATCTCTCCCAAGCCTTGAGACGACGGCGCAACGCCGCTGTCCCTAGGCGAAGATCCTCCTTCCGCTGCCAAAACCGCCTCCCGACCGAGCCGCCGATCGGCGGCGACGGAGGAGGAGGAGGAAAGAAGACGGCATGGTGGGTGACCATGGCCGAGCGAGCGCACAGCGGCGTGGTGAAGGCGGGGATGGACGTGCGGGAGAGCCTGAGCCCGAAGCAGAAGGGGGACTGGAAGGACGTGGCGCTCATGAGCCTCTCCTTCGCCGTCTACGTCTACATCTCCCAGAAGATCGTGTGCACATACTGCGCCTGGGTCTCCATGATCAATCACTAGCTCAGATTCTTACATGTATAGTCACATATTTAGCGCCATTAAATCCTCTGCTGTTACTATTGCACTTGTAGTTCATCATTCTAGATGATTTAAAAAAACTACTCTCGTGCAAAACATGATTCAGAGTTCAGAAGTTGCATATCGTCGGATCTTGGAAGAAGCAGGAAACAAAATTGCCAATTAATCTCAGGAAAAAAGAGGCATTCGCCTTACATACACCTCTGATCGCGCCTATTCCTCGACACTGTACTACGCAAAGTAATTAACTCCGTCCCAGCTGAGCTCAGTGGCTACTCACCACCACAGACCTGACTGACGAGAAGTCAGTCGTGATTATTATGATATTAGCAGCTGTAGTAAATTACTTTATTAGAGGCTAAACTACTAAAGTGAAGTGACAGAGTTCCTCTCCCCCCACTCCTGCCGGAAACCTTGGTTCCAGCAGAGGGTCGATCCCCACGCTCGTCGTCAGCACTCACCGCTGCCGCCGCGGCAAGGCGATGTTGCCGATGTCCTGCAGCGGCGAGCGCCTCGGGATCACGCTGGGCGAGTGCTTCACGCGGCAGATCAGCACGTGCTTCTCCTTCTCCTTGCCGCAGTCCTGCTGCTGCTGCGGTGGCCGGTGGTGGTGCTGGGCCTTGGCTGCCCGCGGGTTCTCCATCCTGCAAGCTTCAGACCATGCTCGGCTGGGCAGGTTTGGGGTTGGGAAATGGGATTTGAAGGTGTGCAGCTTGCCTTGGAGCTCTGACACCTTCTTCTGGAGCTCTTCAGCATGCTGTTCCGACGCTTGCGCGCGTTGTTTCCACTCCAGCATCTGGTGAAATGTTAACAAGAATTTTCTTCAGATAACAACATCACTGGCTGTAATGTGAACATCTGAAAATGTGTAGGTCTGGATCGCAAGCAATACAAAAAGGGCGTGCTCAACTCATTCTGAAACTTTTATCAAAAAGGAAAAACCTCAGTCTGAAACTAGAGATTTGTCCAGAGCCAATACTTGAAATGAGTACTCTTTTGTTTCTGTCAATACTTCTTACTCTGAATTCCAAAAGTGGATGCACTTTTGACACGATATCAAACAAGGCACAACAGAAAGCATTTCTAGGTACTGATGATGCAAGCATAATTAGAGGCCACTGACCTCAGAATTCAAGGAACCAAGACTGATGTCAGAAGCAATGGCACGGCGCTGCCATGTATCCCTGGAAGACTGCAGATCTTGCATCTCCAGCCTGACCTGCTCCAGCATGTCCTGCATCTCAGTCCATTGCTCCGATTCCGCTCTCACTTGCTTCATTATCTTCCCCACGATCTCCTTGCAGTCGCAGCAGCTTCCAGAGCGCACCAACTTGCAGTCTTCAACCACAATCTGCATGGAGAAAAGATTTTAGCAGGACATAATTTAACTCGACTCGAGTTTTCTTTCGGTGCGCGTACTCAAAGCATGCATCATCTTTGGGCCATAAAAAGGAAGAATGTAAAGAGTGGAAGAGCGCAATAAAAGTTTCCCCAGATTGTGTCAACAAAATCCAGCTGCACTGCTGTGCCCATCCAAGCTGAAGCCTAAAATGGTGGATATCTCGGCCATAATTACAAACTGTATGATCTGTGAATGCAATGCCTCTACAAACAAGAGTTTCCTTTTTTTTTTTTTGACATAAGCAAACAAGGGTTGCCAATTCAAACTAAGTTCAGTCAACAAATAAGTTTGACAGTGTAATGAAAATGCACACTTGAGCAGATCAGATGGTCCAGTGGCACAATAGTTATTGCTGAAGTAGTTCTACAGTAACACAATGAGCACCTCAATACTATTCACTGGCCTTTGGGCCTGGCCCATACCTTTTGCATAAGACAGGAAAGGCTAGCTCTCTTCTTGTTGTGGGCACCCCAATCCTATTCACTGGTCATACATGGCCCAGATACATCATAAATCATGGCTGCCGCCATGTGCTCTCTCTTGCAAAAAAGTGCAGTTCCTTTAAAGTTTCAAATTTGCACTTGCGTGCATTTAAACATGCCCGTTGGGTGTGCGTGTGTGAACCATTGAGAACAATCAGCCATGGCAACGTCACGTTTCAGCGCCAAAGTGCTTACTACTGCTAGATCATTATTTTCCTCTAGAACAGAACCAGACATTTGTTTGATAAAAATACGCATTTCACAGAACTAGAACATTTTTCCTTTTAGAACACAACCTGTAATAATGGTTTAAAATTAACAGAAAAGTACATCTCAGTGGCACAGGTCTTGCACGAGCAATAGTACAAAAAAGGCAGCAGAATATTTTCCAAATTCCAAGACCCAGGGCAATCTCCAAAAGTAAGGGGAAAGGGCGAACCCTTGGCCCAGGACCACCAACGGCAACGACACTGACTGACAGTGTGGGCCAACTAACAATCATTGACGGGTTCAAATCATATCATGGGATCATCTCATATGGCAAAGCTATTTTTTGAATCGCCTACGGCTACGGGTAGTAGTATCGAGCTCGTGTGGAAGAAACGAAGAATGGTGCCATCCCATCCCATCCACCACATCAACTCCAACAGTGGTTAACAGAAGCATACACTGACGTCGTATCAATCCATGGATTTGATGATAGGTTTTGCTTCTGCACACAAGTGCCATTAACCTCTCGTGTTGGGTAGCTGCCAATCCATGGATGGATGGATGATCTGTGGTGGACCCGGTGGATCTGATCAATTACTCATCTCCCTACGAAACCAGTGCAAAACCCTGTACATGCCATCCCCACAGCACACAGGCTTGCGTTGCATTGCATGCACCCATGCTCAATTACTCATCTTGGCCTAGCTGCAGGCCATTTCAAAACTCCCGGATGAGACAAAAGGGACCCAATCTGATCGTGGATTCATAATGCCGTCAAATCGCTGACCAGTAGTTGTATTGTACCCACCCGAGTCAACGACATTCGGGTGCTCAAGACATTCACGCAAAGTAGTACTGTACTAACTACGCTGGCTAAGACGGAGACTAATCTTGATTTCGGAAAGAAGCAATGGGATAATAAGATAAGCAAAGTGGACTGGTGGAGTACTGAGCATAGTGGCTAAAACAGTATTATGAGCAGTAAGCAAGGAACAAATTTGAATCCTAACCTTCTGCGGGTGATGCTTCTCGGAGGCCACGCTGGCGCCGTGCGAGGCGTTCTGCCGGAACGCCGCCGCATTGCTGCCGTTGCTCGCGTTGCTGCTGCCGCTCCAGCTCCTCTGGCTGCACGCGCTCGCCTTTCGGCTGTGCCGGCTGCCGCATTTCCTGGACTGGCAGCCAGCGTTGTCGCCGCCGGCGACCGCTTCCAGCCGCCGGCTGTACTCCGCCATCCTCTCGCGCATGCCCTTCGACATCCCCTCCATCTTCACCCTCAGCATCTCCACCTGCAATGCGTACATCGTTAGCACAAATGCTGCACCTTTAGTAATGGATCATCAAACATCACAGGTTCACCACGGTTAAGATCGGCACAGGCTACGTGTTGTCTCTGGACTGGACGCGTTACGTACGTCTGACAGATTGGCGCTGGGGACGTGGTCATCGCCGTCGCTGTGCTCGGCAGGCGGAGGCGGCAGTGGGAAGACCGGACGCGCGATCTCGCGGATGTCCTTGATAGTGGGCTCGGCGTCGGCTGGTGGCATCTTCTCGAGGCGCCGGCGGAGCGAGGACGCTTGCCGATCGAAGTTCCGGCCGTGGCTCCGCCGCAGCTCCCGCATGCCGCTCATCGCCCTCCTCCCGCTTTCCTTCTCCACCCGGAGTTCCTGCATCATCTCCTCCAGGTCCTCGATCCCTTCCTCCAACGCCGCCGCCACGCCGACCTCGCCACTTCCGTCTATCTTCTTCCTCCCCTGTTGCATCATCCATAACCAAAAGCAGTACGATCAACCACCATCATCAATCACTCTGTCGCAACGAATCAGGCGATAAGTTCGATCGAGATGACTAAAAAGGTGGGTGTTTGACGTTGCCGTACCGAGGCGAGCGTCTCGACGGCGGTCTTGAGGGCGGTCTCCATCTGGCCGCGGTGGCAGTCGAGCTTGCGGAGGGCGACCTCGCGCTCCATTCGGAGGAAGTTGCACTCGGCGCGGAGGATCTCCGCCTGGAACCGCCACTTCTCCTCCTGCTCCGCGGCGTCCTCCCGCGGCCGCGCGGCGGCCCCCCGGGAGCAGGGCGGCGACGGCGGCGCGGACTCCAGCCCGCGCACGCGGCGCTCCATCTCGAACAGCGCGCCGAGGTTGACCACGCTCCGGCTCGGCCTCCCGCCCGCCGCCGACGACCTCCTCGCCAGGTTAAGGATGCGCGGCGTCGTCGTCGCCGTGGCCGTCGCGTGCTGGGCCCTGGCCGGCCGCCGCGCGGACATCGAGGACGCTCGCTTGGTTTGAACCGAACGCGGAGAGCAGAGCGCGGGGAGGAGGGTGGCGAGGGGTGCGTGCGGATGTGGACGGATGGGCGGCGTGGCGTGGCGTGGGTTCGCTTTGCCTCGATGGGGCGGGGCTTATGTGGCAACGGTCGGGTGGTGCGGGGAAAGGCGTTGGTCGGAGGAGGAAAAAAGGCAGGGCAGGGGAATGGAGGCGGTGTGTCTCGTTTTCCGTGAAAAGCCACAATTTGAAAGGGTCTTTGCACGGAAATGACCGCCGTGCCCCCGGCCCCAGACAAGCCGCGATTCCGACGGAACGCAACCACGATTGAGCAATGACTGACTGCTTGGTTGATGATGCGAGGAGACGGACGGGATCGAGCGGACAGCCTGCACTGCTGGGTGCCACAGTGTAGTTTTGGGTGACTGACTGTTGGGAGGCCTGGGCCGGGCGTTGCAGGGATGGACATTTGGCAACTTTGGCTTGTGCGCAGCAGCAGCCACTCGTGCAGCGCAAAGCTGCGGCAGCATCTTTCTTTCAAACGAGTCTGTCTAATCGTAGTATAAAATCCACTTGTGTGTACTTCAGAAGAGCAGTGAGCAAATTAAAATGAAGCTAATGGTACTTCAAAAAATTCCGTTGCATGCTTGCTTCCCTTGACTGCTTATGTTCCCTCCGTATTTTATTGCGTGGGATATTCCTCCATCAGCATGATAGTATCATCCCATCCGCCCTTCGGCATGCTCCATAAACTACCCTCTTGATATCATGCTCCATATAAACTACCTCTCGAAACAGGCTCGCACCTCGCTTTATAGATAAAACAACATACATAGTACACGGCCGAGCGATACAAAGTGAAGAGATAGCCCTCTAATACAACAGATCCTGGGATAACAGGAGCGTGACTACACTACCCAAAAAGAACACAAGGAAGTAAGAGTACAATGTCACGCCACACCCTAGCACATATAGTCTCCACGACAACGCCCTCAAGAGGGAGAACGGCGCCGAGCGTCGTCGCTGTCGAGTCCGAAGCGGACATGGGTCTTCACCCGGAGCCTTGATACGAAGAGGAGAACCACAACGACGTCTTCAAGAAGATAGCGGCGCCCACGGGGCACCGTCGTCGTCGGCGCCAAAGCGCGGAGCTTTCGCTCGGCACCTCACCCATGCCATCATGATGACGTCAGGCCACGCATGACGAGTTCCAACCCCCAGATCCGGACATGGGCGACACCTATGCCAACGACATAAAACGCGCCCGAGCCACCAGCCGCTACCCCCTCGCCGCCCACACGACCAAAAGGGTAAACCACCACCGCCGCCATGATGCCCGGCGGAGAGCCAACCATGGGGACCATCGTCCGGGGCCGCCGCCCCCGCATCCATGCCCCGAGACATCGCCACCCGACCACCTCACAGCACGCCAACCACAGCAGGAAGAGTAGAAGGTCTTCCTTCCACTCTTAGCCCGGCATCAGTCTTTGGATCTGGGTCCACACATCCACGGTTGGAGGCGTCGACACCTGCATCCCTAGCTAGTCCCGATGCACTAGTGCAGAATCGGCCTATAGTGCCGGTTCGTAAGGGCCTTTAGTCCCGGTTCAGGAACCGGCACTAAAGGGTGGGGACTAAAGCCCCCCCCCCCCTTTAGTCCCGGTTCAACACGGCCCGGGACCAAAGGCCCACCACGTGGCACGAGCCGGCGCCGGGGGCTGGGGGACCTTTAGTCCCGGTTGGTAACATTTAATTCTGGGTTTATGAATTATGGTTTATTTTTCCTTTTAATTTTGTGTTTTCCATTTAATTCTTTTTCATTTCAAACATATTTTACGCTACTACATACTGTACACGTTATGCATATATATATAAATAGAATTTCTCGTAGAACCGATCATATATATATCATCGAATTTCTCGTACGACCATTCACATACACACATATATATACAATTTGGTATATACAATTTCTCCTACAATTTGCGGATCATTACATGCAGGCATTACAGCTTGTAATGGTATTCTTCTTTGGGATCTATGACCTGGTCGAGCAAAAATCCCGCTATTTCCTCTTGAATTGCTCGTACGCGATCCGTTGGTAGGAGCTTGTCCCGCATCTCCATCAGCTTTAAAGGAGATCAAGATGAATATATTAGTTGTGTGTATATATATTAGATCATGATAAAAAATGTGGATAGTGTTCTGGCAAACGTACCCAAAGTTGTCTTTCAGATCTGCCCATTTCGGACGTCATCATGCGAATGGTCTCGCAAACGTAGTATGCGCATAAATTATTCCCCGGCGCCTGGCTCAGGAACTTTACGAGAATAAAATTCAATCAGATAATAATTAATCAAGCATGATAATGGTATTGAAACTAGAATTAAAGAGATGCACGGACGTAGCTAGCTAGTACTCCCTCCGTCCGAAAAAGCTTGTCCCAAGCTTGTGCCTCAAATGGATGTATCTAGCACTAACTTGGTGCTAGATACATCCATTTGAGAGACAAGCTTTTTCGGACGGAGGGAGTACTACTTAATTACCTTGGGTCGCACCCATTTCATCTGTTGTTTCCATTCGCCGGGGACCTCTTTGATGAACTTTTGCCAAGCCCTGCCCGCCGGCAAAGAAAATGAATAAAGGAGTTATTAATTAGTTGATATCAGGAAATGAACTAAAGAGGCCGACATAGTGCGATAATGATTGAAATTACCTGTCGACCATCCCCCTCACGATTGCGTATTCGGATGGGTCTTTATATAGTGAGTCCAGTACTTGAACTTTTCCCTTGTCAACTTCAATGATTAACAAGATCCAGTGGAAACTGCATGCGCACATGTTTGTATAATTCAGCGGGCATGTGCATAACTCATCAACTACACTTATTAACATCTAGTAAGCAAAAATAGAATTTGTAGTACAAGATATAGTAACACTCACCCGAAGTTGTAAGGAAGTAGTATTTCTGGTTGGGTGTTTAGTCGCTTCAAAAACTCTAGCAAGCTGATCTCTGTGTCTTTTCTCGACCATTCAATTGACCATGTATCTTGATTAATCGTATTTGGGTCAATGAACCCAATGCCATAGCGTCCAGTTTTTTTCATTTCATACATCTTCATTCTGCATAATACCACAGAAAAGAATATAGTGAGGATAATTACAGGTAATGAACGAGCACAGCTAGCTAGAGACTTAAATTACAGAAAGAAATCACTTACAGACAATAGCAACTGACGATAGATTTGTCGAGTGCGTCTTGATTGAATAACTGAAACATCTCTTCAAACTCAACCCACAAATCTTTTGCATGGAAGTAATGCTCTTCCTTGACTTTCACCATGAGGGACTCTCGATCGGTCTTTGCTGCTTCTATCATGTACCACTTATCCAAATTGTACATTCTCGTTGGTAGAAGCGGGACCTGCTCAGGCTTGACCAGAGGTTGGCCGCGGACATATTTCCATCTTAGTTCCTCCTCTTTAAACACGGGGAGTTCCTCGGTGCCTAGGAGTTGTTCAACAGTGAGACCGGCCTCTTTAGCCTGCCTTCTATGATCGTCGGTTATTACCAGCTGATGGGCGGTACTCACATGTGTTTGTACAATGAGCGGGGGGATCGATTGCACTGCCTGTTCTCCCAGTTGGGGAACAGTTTTCCCGCTTTTTTTGCCAACTGCTTGGCTCGAGCTCGAACTCGACTCCTTCTTTTGTTGTGCCTGATATAACTTCTTGATACATCGCTCATAGTCTGAGTCCGTATGCTTGACAGCCGGTTGAGCATTATCAATAAAGTGTTGTATGACATCCTCACGTACTTTCTCCTTTGGCGGCGGCGGCGGTTTCGGTCCAAAATGGGCCTTCAATTGGGCAGCCACTTCGGCGTTGGTTTCCTCCTCAGTCAGGTGGTAAGGCAAATTCGGAAGAGGCTTGAGGCTTGGACCATATTTGTATTTCTTGCCTGTTGTACCGCTAGCCGCCGTAGCTGCGGCGCCTCTCTTCCGCTGTTGCCTAAGCAGCGGAGCCCACTGAGGCGGCGGAGACGGCTGACGCGGTGCCGGACTTGGAGGAGGAGGAGTCGGCTGACGCGGTGCCGGCGGAGACGGCTGACGCAGTGCCGGGCTTGGAGGAGGAGGAGTCGGTTGACGCGGTGCCGGACTTGGAGGAGGAGGAGTCGGCTGACGCGGTGCCGGACTTGGAGGAGGAGGAGTCGGCTGACGCGGTGCCGGACTTGGAGGAGGAGGAGTCGACTGACGCGGCGGCGGACTTGGAGGAGCAGGAGTCAGCTGACGCGGTGGCGGACTTGTTGCAGCAGGAGTCGGTGGCCTTGGAAAGATGACGCAATCCTTTTTCCATAGAATGATACGATGTATGGCCTCTCCCAGTGTGCTCTACTCGTCACCTCCAGGAATGTCAAGCTGTAGCTCGTAATATCCTGACATCACTTCATCAACCCCGACACGAGCATAGCCAGCTGGAATCGGATTGCAATGGAAGGTTGCTTCAGGGGGGTTTGTTAAAGCATAGCCGTCCGCCACCTTCATGGATAGGTTCTTCACTTTCATGTGTAGCTCACAAGTAGTCCTATCTTTGATATCATCCACAGGGTATCTAGCCAGCAGTGCATCATCGGCCGGGGTGGAACCCACGCTGCTTCTCGGCATAGATGGGACGGTGCTATCCAATGCTGGATCGATCTGCTCCTGTTGCCGCTGAGACGCCCTTTCCTGGCTAAGTGAGTCGATCTGCTCCTGCTGCCGCCTGAAAGCGCGTTCCAACTCCAAGTGCTTTGATTCTAGGCCTTTAAGGCAGAGTGCTTCCTCCTTCCTCTGCTCCTCCTCTAGCTTCCTCTTCTGCTCCTCCTGCTGCTTCTTTCTCGCACGGCTTCTGTAATCGGCGTTCCAATCCGTAAACCCCTCAAACCACGGAACAACGCCTTTGCCTTGTGTTCTTCCCGGGTGTTCAGGATTCTTCAGGGCGCGCGTAAGCTCGCCGTTCTCTCTGTTGGGCGTGAACACCCTCGTTCGAGCTTCTTCTATTGCAACAAGCAAATCGTCCTGAGCTTTTTTAAGACTTGCCCGCTCCATAATCAGCCCTGTCTCTGGGTCCAACTTCCCCCCATGCGCATAAAACAAAGTCCTGCACCTGGGGGGGGCAGTCCAATGTAACTGGAGTGACCCCTGCATCCATCATCTTTTGCTCAGCGAGATCCCACTTAGGCAGGGCCACCTGGTAGCCACCTGGCCCCAGAGTATGGTGCCACTTCTTTTTTGCAGCATTAATCTTATTTTGTCTCGACCGTTCCTGAGCTAGTTCTGATTCCTTGAACTTCACGAAAGCGTCCCAGTGATCTCTTGCCTTCTCCAGTGTTCCATTGAATTCTGGAGTCTGCTTTCCTGCTTTGACGTACGCGGCCCATATATTTTTCTTGTGGTTGTTGAATGCTATCGCCATCTTCTTAAGAGCACTCTTCCTGACTTTCGCCAGATCTGCATCTGTCAAATGATCTGGTAGGGTGAAATGTGACATGAGCGATTCCCAAAGCAGATCTTTTGCTCTTTCGTCGACAAAAGTAACTCCCGGATCTCCCTTTGCTGGCTTTTTCCATTCTTGAACGGAGATCGGGATTTGGTCCCTGACAATAACTCCGCATTGACGAGTGAACTTGGTCGCATTCTTCTTAGGTTCAAGCGGTTCGCCATTTGATTTGATGGCATCGATGTTGTACTTTACGCCAGCCTGCAACCTTTTGGCGGGGCCTCGAACTGCCCTGCCGCTTGTAGAAGATTTGCTCGATCCGGAGGGCTAAAAGAAGAAAGATCGATTCGTTAATATATACAAATCAATTAATACATGTAATGATCACCGGATGGCTTATATAATAAATATACCTCGCCGGTCTTTGTTATTTGAAGAACATTTCCTTCGTCATCATTGTTGTCGCCTTCATCTATTTGTTCGTCTTCATCAAACATCATACCCTCACCCGTAGTGTTCAGATATTGCGAGCCGTAATCATGATCATCTGGGCTCGGGGAGCGTATGATGTCGAACAGAGCCTCTTCTCCTTCTCTGCCGGTATTGTCCATAGCTTTTATTTAACTAATCCAGAAGAAAGATAAAACAATTTAGTATTCAAATTAGAATGCATGCAATCAATAAGGAAAAACTGAATCATAGTAGATAATATGCATCTCGAATAATGCAGATAATATGCATCATCGAATATAATCTCGAATACATCGTCTCGAATATTATCGAATAATATAATCTCGAATACATCGTCTCGAATATAATCTCGAATACATCTCGAGTATTATCACTAATACATCTTGAATATTATCATATATATAACATCACTAGCTAATACAGATCGAATATTATCGAAGAATCTAGTTCACTCGCGGTTCCTGAGGCGTGGGCGGTGGACACCCAAAGAGAAGGAACCATCACAGGATCATAGCTCGGGTGAGATCCCTGAAGAACCTGCCAGGTATTGGAGAACCTAACGTCCAACGCATCCACGTAGCGACGGACATGCTCGTCCTCCTCCCTGACACGGCGACGTACCACCTCCGGCGGGGCCGGCTGCCTCCGCACCGAAAGTGGCCCACGCGAACGCCACCAAAGAAGCTCCGGGTCGACGACGGGACCCGGGGCCGGGTTCCTCACCAAGCTGCGCGCCCCTGAAGGTAGCACCTCCCAGTGCCAGCCCGGCGGAGCCCAGTCCCGAATGTGGCGCCTCTGAAGCAGGACGTCGTCGCGAACGAGTCGACGACGAGGATGCGGGCCGGGCATCGTTGACGTCGAGAACAAATTCTTATGAAAAAAAATTCCTATATATGCAATGTCATTTTATTAGGAAATTTTGAGCAAAATATCCTCTTTTCAATTATAATGTCCCATTCCTAGGTTATAACTACCCTAATAATATTCCTTTCTCAAAAAATTATGAAACTTTTCCCACTTATATATAGTCCTTCTAACAAATATATATATATGATCGGTTCTACGAGAAATTCTATACTAATTAAACACTAATTATATCCATCTAACATGCATTCATACATACATATATACTAGTGAAAAACTAATCATCTAAAACAACTAAAACATCTAAATAAAACATCAAACATTCATGCATACTTGTATAAAAAAAACTAGTGAAAAAAATCGCCGGAGGGGGCGGCCGCGCGAGCTCACAGCGGACGGACGGCGGCGTCGAGGTGCAGGGGCGCGGACGGACGGCGACGGTGACGGCGAGGTGCAGGGGTGCGGCGGCCACGACGTCGAGGTGCGGCAGAGGCGCGGACGGACGGCGGCATCGAGGTGCGGTAGGGGCGCGGACGGACGGACGGCGACGTCGAGGGGCAGGGGCGCGCGGACGGACGGCGATGGCGAGCTCCGGCAGCCTGGCGGCGTGGTGGTACGTTCGGCGTCGTCGAGAAGAAAGGCAGATTTGGGGGAAAATTCGTAAGTGTTGTATATATAGGAGGCACCTTTAGTCCCGGTTGGAGCCACCAACCGGGACTAAAGGGTGAAATTTGGCCAGGCAGAGCGGCGGGAAGACAAGCCTTTAGTCGCGGTTGGTGGCTCCAACCGCGACTAAAGGGGGGTCTTTAGTCGCGGTTGGAGCCACCAACCGCGACTAAAGGTGGTGTGCCAGGCGAGGGGCGCGGTGGATGTTTAGTCCCACCTCGCTAGTTGAGAGGAGCTCGCACCGGTTTATAAGCCCCGCCGCGGCTACCGTGTCGAGCTCCTCTCTAATGCAGGCATTCTGGGCCTACCGCACCTGTGCCGCCCAGTGGGGCCTACTGGGCCGTACGGGCCTGCATCCTGGCCCAACTAGAGGTTGGGTTTCTAGTCGTACGCAGGCCATGGCGGCCCAATTGGCGGGCTTTTTTTTAATTTATTTATTTTTTTTGTTTTTTTGTTTTCTGCTTTATTTATTTTCTTTTGTTTCTGAGTTGTTTTTTGCTTTATTTAGAGTTTCTTTGTGAATCTTTTTGCTTTAGGTAAAAAAAATTATAAACTTTCTGTTAGTGCCAGTAGTTTTCAAATTTGAATTATTTGAAATTTGTGTGAATCACTAGTTTGTGAATAACTTTACTTTAAAAATAGATTTTTTAGTGATTCTTTTTTCTGCTGTTTAATATTAGTGTGTTTTATCATTATATTCAATTTGGTATTTCTTAGGTTATTTAAAAAAATGAAATGCCTTTGTAACAGACGAGTTTTCGTCAGAAACCCTGATACTTCGAAAGAGATTGTCCAGTTTGTACACGAAGTGCATCCAGATTTTGCCGTAACCCTCTCAACTTTTTAGCACATGCTCTATGGGTGAAATGATGATACCATGCCAGCTTTCAACCTTTTCAGAGTTCATTTGTAGTGCTTTTCAATTTCAGGGTCATTTAGCTCAAAAAAAATCAGTAAATGCATGAAAAATAGCAAATGAAGTCAGAAAGGGTTGAAAATTGATGGCGTGGCTTCGAATGGTGTATACTGAACGCACAAAAAGTCTGGAGTTGAAATAAGTTTTAAAAAATGAAATGCCTTTGTAACAGATTTGTTTTCGTCTGAAACCCTGATACTTCGAAAGAGATTGTCCATTTTGTACACGAAGTGCATCCAGTTTTTTCCGTAACCCTCTCAACTTTTTAGCACATGCTATGTGGGTGAAATGATGATACCATGCCAACTTTCAACCTTTTCAGAGTTCATTTGTAGTGCTTTTCAATTTCAGGGTCATTTAGCTCAAAAAAATCAGTAAATGCATGAAAAATAGCAAATGAAGTCAGAAAGGGTTGAAAATTGATGACGTGGCTTTGGACATAATATTTCTTCGCGTTTCAAATGCCAAAACACATAAGTACCCTAACTATTACAAAGATCCCCTCCGGTTTGTCCGAAGTGGGACTTTCCAGATATATAAGTACGGAAACTCACTAGAGAAGAAAGTGATGACAGTGAAGCCGGTCACATCCCAGAGTGGGATCTTTGGGTATAAAACTTTTTCTTCGCGTGTGTCCCTTTGCGCCGTAACCATGGACAATCTTCATCGTTTAACTTGATGCTCGGGTCAATATTCACTGTAAAGGGAGCAATTTCATGAAACTTTTCATAATCTTCTGACATGTTTGTCTTGTCCTCCACTCCCACGATGTTTCTTTTCCCTGAAAGAACTATGTGGCGCTTTGGCTCATCGTATGATGTATCCGCTTCCTTATCTTTTCTTTTTCTCGGCTTGGTAGACATGTCCTTCACATAGAAAACCTGCGCCACATCATTGGCTAGGACGAATGGTTCGTCTGCGTACCCAAGATTGTTGAGATCCACTGTTGTCCTTCCGTACTGCGGGTCTTCCTTTACCCCGCCTCCTGTCAGATTGACCCATTTGCACCGAAACAAAGGGACCTTCAAACCACGTCCATAGTCAAGTTCCCATATCTCCTCTATGTAACCATAATATGTGTCCTTTGGCCTATTGGTGTTTGCTGCATCAAAGCGGACACCACTGTTTTGGTTGGTGCTCTTTTTATCTTGGGCGATCGTGTAAAATGTATTCCCATTTATCTCGTACCCTTTGAAAGTCAATATAGTCGAAGATGGTAACTTGGACAGCAAGTACAGCTCATCTGCAACAGTGTCGTCATGCATGAGACGTGTCTGCAACCAACCGGCGAAAGCCCCCGTTTGTTCATGTGTAATCCAGTCGTCAGACAGCTCCGGGTGTTTGGAGCGTAGAATATTCTTGTGTTCCTCGATATACGGAGCCACCAAGGCGGAACTTTGTAGAACTGTGTAGTGTGCTTGCGCCCAAGAATGCCCGTCATGGCATATTACTGAATTCTTTCCTAGCGTGCCTTTTCCACCCAGTCTGCCCTCATGACGCGATTCAGGAACACCAATCGGCTTAAGGTCAGGAATAAAGTCAACACAAAACTCAATGACCTCCTCTGTTTCATGGCCCTTGGAGATGCTTCCTTCTGGCCTAGCACGGTTATGAACATATTTGTTTAAGACTCCCATGAACCTCTCAAAGGGGAACATATTGTGTAGAAATACAGGACCCAGAATGGCAATCTCTTCGACTAGGTGAACTAGGACGTGCGTCATGATATTGAAGAAGGATGGTGGGAACACCAACTCGAAACTGACAAGACATTGCACCAAATCATTCTCTAACCTTGGTATGATTTCTGGATCGATTACCTTCTGAGAGATTGCATTGAGGAATGCACATAGCTTCACAATGGCTAATCGAACGTTTTCTGGTAGAAGCACCCTCAATGCAACCGGAAGCAGTTGCGTCATAATCACGTGGCAGTCATGAGACTTTAGGTTCTGGAACTTTTTCTCTGCCATATTTATTATTCCCTTTATATTCGACGAGAAGCCAGACGGGACCTTCATACTGAGCAGGCATTCGAAGAAGATTTCCTTCTCTTCTTTGGTAAGAGCGTAGCTGGCATGACCCTGATACTGCTTTGGATCCATGCCGTCTTTTCCGTGCATACGTTGCTGGTCCTCCCGTGCCTCCGGTGTATCTTTTGTCTTCCCATACACGCCCAAGAAGCCTAGCAGGTTCACGCAAAGATTCTTCGTCACGTGCATCACGTCAATTGCAGAGCGGACCTTTAGGTCTTTCCAATAGGGTAGGTCCCAAAATATAGATTTCTTCTTCCACATGGGTGCGCGTCCGTCAGCGTCATTCGGAACAGATTGTCCGCCAGGACCCTTTCCAAAGATTACTTTTAAATGCTTGACCATATCAAGTATATCATCACCAGTACGGTGACGAGGCTTCTTCCGGTGATCTGCCTCACCTTTGAAATGCTTGCCTTTCTTTCTTACGGGATGCCTGCTCGGAAGAAATCGACGATGTCCCAGGTACACATTCTTCTTACATTTATCCAAATATATAATGTCGGTATCATCTAAACAGTGCGTGCATGCGTGGTATCCCTTGTTTGTCTGTCCTGAAAGGTTACTGAGAGCAGGCCAATCATTGATGGTTACAAACAGCAACGCTCGCAGGTCAAATTCCTGCTGTTTGTGCTCATCCCACGCACGTACACCTTCTATACTCCACAGCTCTAAAAGTTCTTCAACTAATGGCCTTAGGTACACATCAATGTCGTTGCCGGGTTGCTTGGGGCCTTGGATGAGCACTGGCATCATAATGAACTTCCGCTTCATGCACAACCAAGGAGGAAGGTTATAGATACATAGAGTCACAGTCCATGTGCTATGATTGCTGCTCTGCTCCCCAAAAGGATAAATGCCATCTGCACTTAAACCAAACCATACGTTCATTGCGTCATCTGCAAAGTCCTTCCACTTTCTCTCAATTTTTCTCCACTGCGATCCGTCAGCGGGTACTCTCAACTTCCCGTCTTTCTTACGGTCTTCTTTGTGCCATCGCATCAACTTGGCATGCTCTTTGTTTTGGAACAAACGTTTCAACCGTGGTATTATAGGAGCATACCACATCACCTTGGCAGGAATCTTCTTCCTGGGGCGCTCGCCCTCAACATCACCAGGGTCATCGTGGCTGATCTTATAGCGCAATGCACCGCATACCGGGCATGCATTCAAATCCTCGTACTCACCGCGGTAGAGGATGCAGTCATTAGGGCATGCATGTATCTTCTGCACCTCTAATCCTAGAGGGCAGACAGCCTTCTTTGCTTCGTACGTACTGTCGGACAATTCGTTGTCCTTTGGAAGCTTCTTCTTTAACATTATCAGCAACTTTTCAAATCCCTTGTCAGATACACCATTCTCTGCCTTCCATTGCAGCAATTCCAGTGTGGTACCCAGTTTTTTCTTGTCATCTTCGCAATTTGGGTACAACAATTTCTTGTGATCCTCTAACATGCGCTGCAACTTCAGCTTCTCCTTTTCACTTGCGCAGTTTCTTTTTGCATCGGCAATGGCCCGACCAAGATCATCAGCGGGCTCATCTGATGCCTCTTCTTCAGCTTCTTCCCGCATTGCCGGCTCAGCTTCTTCCCCCATTGTTGTACCATCGTATTCAGGGAACCCATGGCCAGGATAGCTGTCGTCATCCTCTTCTTCTTCATTCTCTTCCATTAGGACCCCTCTTTCTCCGTGCTTGGTCCAACAGTTATAGTCGGACATGAAACCGGACTCAAACAGGTGGACGTGAATGGTTCTTGAGTTAGAGTAATTTCGATCATTCTTACAGCCAGCACATGGACAATACATAAAACCATCCGCCCGCTTGTTTGCCTCAGCCGCAACCAGAAAAGTACGCACGCCATTAATGAACTGGGGAGAGCATCGGTCATCGTACATCCATTGCCGGCTCATCTTCATTACACAACACCGAAAAGACCAAATTAATACAAGTTCATACATAAAGTTCATACACACTTGTTCTCATAAAACAACATACAAATTCTCTAGCTAAAGCATTTAAATGCAACAACAAATGCGATCAAGATCGCAACTAAGGTAACAATTGATCCAACAGCATAGTGATACCAAGCCTCACTATCAATGGCATATTTTTTAAATTTTCTAATCTTCAAGCGCATTGCATCCATCTTGATCTTGTGATCATCGACGACATCGGCAACATACAACTCCAGTTTCATCTTCTCTTCTTCAATTCTTTTCAATTTTTCTTTTAAATACTCGTTTTCTTTTTCAACTAAATTTAACTTCTCGACAAGAGGGTCGGTTGCAATTTCCGATTCACATACCTCCTAGATAAAAATATCTGTCAACTTGATGGGCATAATTGTCATAAACACGAAATGCAACAAATAGTTATAAAAGAGAATATATACCACATCCGAATCATAAACCGGACGAGGGCCCACGGGGACGGATATCAAAACCATGCCACTATGTATAACAAACAACGTACGGGTAAGAAAATTATACAAGTAACTATCTAAATCACACAAACATGATTTTCTTTTTATAAAAAGGATAAGAACAAGAGGCTCACCAAGGTGGTGCCGGCGACGGGACGGTGCGGGCGATCGACGGTGGTTAGGACGGGGACGGGAAGGCACTAAGTAAACCACACCTACACATCCAAACTAAGAAGTTAATTTGAGCTCAAATTGCATATAAATCAAATAAACTACCACATATAAATACTCCCAAACTAAAACCCACAAATCACTATACTTATAGAGCATTGCAAGAGCTAATCTAGCAATGAGAGATGAAAGGACAAAGTTGCTAACCTTTGTGAACACTTGGATGGATGGGGTGCCTCCAAATCTTGACAAATTTTGGCAAAAATGGAGGATGAGCTCGAGGAAGAGGGGAAGAACAGAGAGGAGAGGAAAGGGGAAGAACAGAGAGCTAGGGCTGGACGAAGGGTTTATATAGGAGCATCTTTAGTCCCGGTTCGTTACACAAACCGGGACTAAAGGTGAGCCTCTAGTACCGATTCGTGACACGAACCGGGACCCCTTTAGTCCCGGTTCGTGTCACGAACCGGTACTAGAGGTTCAACACGAACCGGGACTAATGATGCCCGCCCCCCTAGCCGTTGGAATCGGGACTAATGGTCACATTAGTACCGGTCCGTTTCCAAACCGGGACTAATGGGGCTCACGTAAAGTCCTTTTTCTACTAGTGATGGACCGTGTGGACACGATCCTGTAACTGCCGACGGCCGCCGTGTAGCCCGCGCAGGCCCAGCCCTTGGCTAGGCCTTGGTGATCCGAACGCTCTTAAAGAAATATAAGAGCGTTTAAATCACTACTCTAGTGATCTGAACACTCTTATAAATATTCAAAGAGGGAGTACAAAGCATTTAAGGATGAAGGTGACCCAAATACTGCTAGCACTCCTATTTGTATTGTGCTAAATCAGCGACACTTATTTGAGACGGAGAGTGTAATATATAGTAGGAGTCTACGTATTTTGTGCTCTGCTTGTATATATATTGCAATCTACACTGTTCAGTTAGGCAGTTCAAACTTGACGAGTTCAATCACGGCAATGAGGTGGCCATTTGTACCTAGGCACGCCGAATTAACGTGCAGATCCATTTACTAGGAGGTCTGTGCGGCACGACAATGCCGAAGAGGGAAATTAATTGGACGGTCTCGCGTGAGCCAGCATCACATATGGCAGCAAAGCAGCTTAGCTTTCAACGAAGCTAGTAGTAGCACAATCGAGCATTCAATCATTCCTTCATCGTCAACTTCTGGCCCGTACGTACTACAGAGCCACAATGGAAACGTGCATGCATCATCCTCAAAAAGCCTAGATTCTCACGGCAGCCTAGCTAGCCAGGCCGGTACAATGCCAGTCCTACTCCAAGACTCCAAGTCCTTGGCGTCCAGAAAAAAGGTACGTACGCACAAGGCTATCTAGAGTCCGATGCACGGCGCCTCACCCGCACGCGGTGACCGCGCCCGCGCCCGCGCCATTGCGGCCACCGGGCCGTGTCACGCGGCGACGTAGCGCATGCAGCCCCGCTCGGTGTGGTAACTTTGCCGCGCCGCTCCACGTGTCTGCCACGCCACGCCGGGACACTCGTGAGACCCGGCCCGCGCGCGCACCCGACTGCACTGCCGACTGGCCGACTGCGCGAGCTCGCCATGCAGTCAGTCAGGCGCAGAGGCAGAGCCAGAGCCAGACCGGTTGTGCGGTTGAACTCGGGCGCTGGCGCTGGACCCAGCCAGACCAAAGTTTCCAGTTTTGAAATATGCCATTACTATTCTTTGATTTAGAAACATGCCACTACAAAGTTCACAGCCTTTGAAATGTGCCATTGCATACCCTTTTAGAGGATTAGACATCATAATACGTATGTATATCTCTTCATAATTTGTACATGGACAAAAGTACCCCTTGGTCAACTGAACGACACCACCGATTCAGATCAAAAAAGAAAGAACAACCCCGATCCCCTTTTCCTCTCGTCTTTCTCTGTCTCCTCGTCCCGGCCGCCGCGCCTCCACTGCTCCCGGCAGCCGCACCTCGATTCGCTGCACCTGGCCTCCTCCTCCAGTTCTGATCCCCGCAGCCGCGCCCAGCTCTCCCGACCAACGCCCCTGCTCGTATCCTCTCTGTAAACCTAGACGAGAGACATGGAGGTAACCAGCGGTGACGGTGGTGGTGGGAGGAGCATTTGATTCCCGCAACTCCACGTGTGGAACATGGAAGAATCCAGCCCCATTCCCCCTTCCTTGTGAGTTTACTAATCCTCTCAAGCAACAATTTGTTATTTACTTTAGTTGCAATTTGTGTGTTTGACTATTTTTTTGGAATTATGCATTCTTGTTAGGTCTGGACAACCAGATTTGTTTGCGTTGGATCTTAAAGTTGGAACAGCAAGCAATGCAATGCATTCCAGTACAAGCAGATGCTGTCAAATTTGCTTCAAGTAGCTACAGGCTTCGGGTTCTGCATCTGCCGGACATTGCTACAGGCTTCAGGTTATCTGGTGGCGCACACGCCAAGGCTTTCTGTTTACCCAACACGCATCACTGCCTTGCCGCCGTTCTCGGTCGTCGTTAGCGTCGCCAACACCAGTACCAGCGGTGAGCCATGAATAGCGAGGTGCCGCACGCGACATGCACACGTCCATGCTACCCTTCGTGGCCAAACGCATCGCAACTGTGCCGCTGTTCTCGGCCTTCGTTAGCTCCAAGCACCAGCGGTGAACAGCGAGGCGTGCAGAATAGAGATGTTGGGCGAGGGCGTCGCTCAGGACCAGCAGTTATGAGGAAGTGGAGGAGGCGGCTGGGAGTAGCACCGGCGGCGGCGGCGGGGAGCAGACTTGAGAGACGAGAGGGAAAGGGAATCAGGAGTGGCACGTGTTGACTTGGCCCAAGGGGCAGCTTTGTCCATGTACAAAATACAAAAGGAAGTACTTACAGGTTAGGATGTCTATAATCCTCTAAAAGGGTATGCAGTGGCATATTTCAAAGGCTGTGAACTTTGTAGTGGCATGTTTCTAAATCAAAGAATAGTAATGGCATATTTCAAAACTGGAAACTTTGTAGTGGCATATATCAAATTTACCCTTTTTAAAAATGATCCGGCCGCTGGCTCGAGCCGGGTCTGGGGAGGCCGTAGTTTTTTTTTTTGAGGGAAAAGCAAAGTTTTATTGCTTACTTGTGCGTGGGCATATCACCCAAGGCACAGCCAGCCACAATGGGCGGAACAACGGACTCCCAGTACAAAGTTTCAGAATTAAGGCAACAATGACCAATCTTAGCTAATTCATGGGCTACAGTATTGGCCTCGCGACGACACGCTCTGACCTCGCTGAATGAGAACCACATCTTCATTTGAAACTTCAGGTCCTCGATGACTGGAGCATACGGCGACGAGTCGGCACGGGCAAAGTCCAGCGCTTCCTCCAGCAGTTTGGAGTCTGTTTCAAAAGACACCCGTAGCATACCAAGATCAGCAGTTGTGGTGATGGCACGCTCCATTGCTCCTAGCTCCGCCCCAAAAGCATCAAATATAGCAGTGGTACTTCCAGCGCCTGCATAAAGAATATGTCCCTGGCTGTTACGAGCAACGACACCCCATCCCGCACGAACATCTCCAGCAGTGAAAGCTCCGTCCACATTCAGCTTAAAGATATCATCAGGTGGCGGAATCCAGCGTGTACCAATTTTGGCTTTCACATCCTTACCAAAAAACTCAGCATATTCAAGGCTATAGCTCTTCGTTCGCCGAACAATTTCCTCGGCTGATAGAGGAAGCTCACTTTCTCGGACCTTGTTACGGTTCTTCCACCACTGCCACCACATGGTTAAGATCGCAACTCACTACCGGACTGGGGCACTACGCCGACGGCCGGCCCCCATCGGCATAGGCCTATGCCGCCGGCCGCCGTCGGCATAAGGCCGTCGTCAACTCGTACGTCGGCGTACCTGGACCCGGCCGTCGGCATAGAAAAGCCGTCGGCATAGGAACATATGCCGACGGCTTTCGTACAGCCGTCGGCATAGATTCACCGTCGGCAAACTCTTACGTATGACGGCAGCTGACGGCGCCGCCGTCAAATTGTGCCCAACCAAAGAGCGCCACGTGGCAGTTATATGCCGGCGGCCAGGCCGTCGGCATATAGCTGCCACGTGACAGCCGCTGGGGAGCCCTGGCACAGAGGTATGCCGACGGCTAGGCCGTCGGCATATCTATGTCGACGGCTTAGCCGTCGGCATACCTCTGTGCCAGGGCTCCCCAGATCGAGCCACGTGTCCATTATGCCGACGGCCAGACCGTCGGCATATATAGAAAACTATGCCGACGGCCAGGCCGTCGGCATAGTGGACACGTGGCGCCCACTGGTAGCACGGCCCACCCTATGCCGACGGCCTAACCGTCGGCATAGTTCCTGTCTGAATTTTTTTATATTTTTCTGTTTGAATTCAATTCAAATGCACAGCAAATTCACAGCACATATATATAATCAAATGCACATAGATAGCACATATAAGTATCATCATCACCACCAACTGTAGGATCGAAAGTATGTCTAGAGGGGGGGTGATTAGACTACTTGACCAAATAAAACTTAACATTTTCCCAGATTTTAGTTGTAGGCAGATTTTAGCAATAGTACATGTCAAGCATCACCCTACACATGCAATTCTAAGAGTATAGCAGCGGAATGTAAGCAATTGCATATGTATGTAGAGAGGGGGTAGGAGATTTCAAACGCAATGAAGACACGGCGGTTTTTGGCGTGGTTCCGATAGGTGGTGCTATCATACGTCCACGTTGATGGAGGCTTCAACCCACGAAGGGTAACGGCTGCGCGAGTCCACGGAGGGCTCCACCCACAAAGGGTTCACGAAGAAGCAACCTTGCCTATTCCACCATGGCTTACGTCCACGAATGACTAGCCTCACTCGGGGTAGATCTTCACGAAGTAGGCGATCTCCTTGCCCTTACAAACTTCTTGGTTCAACTCCACATCTGGTTGGAGGCTCCCAAGCGACACCTAACCAATCTAGGTGACACCACTCTCCAAAAGGTAATAGACGGTGTGTTGTTGATGAACTCCTTGCTCTTGTGCTTCAAATGATAGTCTTCCCAGCACTCAATCAACTCCTCACAGATTTGGCTATGGTGGAAGAGAGATTTGAGTAAAAAGCAACTTGGGAAAGGCTAGAGATCAAGGTTCAAATGGTAGGAATGGAATATCTTGATCTCAACACATGAGTAGGTGGTTCTCTCTCAGAAAATGAATGGTGGAAGTGTAGGCACGTTCTGATGGCTCTTCTTTCTGAGAAGGATGGGGTGGAGGGGTATATATAGCCTCCACACAAAATCCAACCGTTACACACTTTTAACCCAACTCGGTGGCACCGAAACAATCATCTCGGTAGCACCGAACTGTGTAAAAGATATGAACTTTAGGAATCTCGGTGGGACCGATACGGACAACTCGGATGGACCGAAGTGCAATGGCTTAGGGCAATCCTCATCTCGGTGGCACCGATTGCATCAACTCGGTAAGACCGAAGTGAAGCAATAAGGCAACAGAGAGTTGGCAAGCCATCTCGGTGAGACCGATTTGCAAACTCGGTGAGACTGAAGTAAATGAAAACGATTACAGAGAGTTGGCAAGGCCATCTTGGTGGGACCGAGATCCATTTCGGTGGATCCGATTTGTTAGGGTTTGGCAGTGGCTAAGTCTTGGATGAACTCGGTGGGGCCGGATTGGAAATTTCGGTGGGGCCGAGTTGGACTTTGGGTTTAGGACATATTTGGGTAGAGATGATGGTTGAGGGTTTAGGAATGCTGTCACTAAGCACTTGAGCAAAAAGACCATTAAGCAACACCTCATCCCCTTTTAATAGTATTGGCTTTCCTATGGACTCAATGTGATCTTGGATCACTAAACCAAAAATGTAGAGTCTTGATCTTTGCCAATTCTTGTCCTTAGCATTTTGAGGGGTCCACATCTCTAGTCCATGCCATGCCAATCATTGAACATCTTGAAATCTTAATCTTGAATGGACATTAGTTCAATGAGATATATGTTGTTATGAATTACCAAAACCACCAAGGGAGCAAATGTGCTTTCAATCTCCCCCTTTTTGGTAATTGATGACAACATATAGATCAAAGCTTCGACAAATGATTAAGTAAATGAAATACATCGTCGCTTTGAGAAGTATGTGATAAGCAAGAGCTCCCCCTAAATTTGTGCATTATTAAAAATTTGCGTTTGAATGCAAATGCACAATCGATTAGGCTCATGGGTTACTCTTCCATGTCACATACATCTTGGTGGAGCGCGCAAAATGATAAGATTGGAATAATAGGCACGCATCACCAACATAAGTAATTGATCATACAAGATAGTGGTAGAGATAAACATGGAATATCACAATGGGCATAATATGATCAATCACATTGTATCTCACAAGTATAAACGACATAATATTGTAGCAAGCACACACATAACAAAGTATCAACGAACAAACAAACAAGTAGCAAAAGAAACTCTCGAAGCAAATCAAAAGCGAGAAACTCTCTCTCTCGAAGACTATGATCTATACAAATTCTCCCCCTTTGGCAACAAGTACCAAAAAGTTTGAATCGTATAGCACTAGTCGGCTCTCTAGGCACGGTCCTCCGAAGGCGATCTCCTGCTGGCGGCTCCGGTGTGCGTAGATGGCGTTGAGATAAGAGCGTCCGCGAATGCTTCTGCTGACGACTGCTAGACTAGAGGAGTGGAGACCTGCTGTGGCACTGTGGTTGTGGCGACTGGAGCAGATACCGTGGTCCGTGGATCCACAACTGGTATCGCAGCTGACCTGGCAGCCCTAGGCACTGACTGGAACTGTCCAGTAGTCGGTCTATCATCTCCACTGTCGTCTGATCTGGCAAGCTTGACAGCATCTACATCTCCTTGCAGCTGTTCCACTGAAGTCTGAATCTCAGTCACTTTGACATCCAAATCATGAAATTTGATCTCAATGATCCGCTCAAAACTAGCCTGGGTCTGGGTGAGGTTGGCCAGACTTCGCTCAATCCTCAGAGTGGCTTCAAGCAGATATTGCATTTGATCTTTTGGTGTCTTGATATTCGCAATTGGAGCATTGGGAGCTGCTGCTTCCTGAGCTGCTTTAGCTTCCTTGGCTTTGCGGATTTCCTCTTGAGCTTGGGCAGAAGTGGGATGCGAAGGATCCATCACTTTGTTATTCATGCTGCTCTGACCTGTTCGGACTGTCACTGTTGTCTGACATCTTGCTGAGCTGACCCTATGAATAGATGGGTATGGGTAGAGTAGATGAGTCATCACAAAAAGCAGATAGTTTTTCATAAAAATAAGTTCAAACTTTAGTTCTAGGTTTTCACAGAATGCAGTTCGGATGGACCGAGTTGGTAATCTCGGTGACACCGAAGCACACTACAGAGACATGGCACGCCATTTCGGTCAGACCGAGATGGGTTTCGGTGGCTCCGAGATGCCAGGGTTTCACTGAGACGTTACTTTCGGTCTTACCGATTCACACAACTCGGTGGCACCGAGATGTACTTGTGCTATGGCCAGGGCCAAATCGGTGGGACCGAAAATTCCTATTCGGTCGGTCCGAGATGCATTCGGCGGAAACCTAACCCTAAATTTTTTGCTCGAATCTCGTTCAAACGAACTAATCTGGTGGAAAGAGAATTGCATTCGTGGCAAGATTACAGGCAATCCAATCGTGCATTGAATCGGAAAAGGAAAGCACGAAAGGGATCGAAACTCACCCTAACTCGGTGGAGTTCCTCTACGGCGGCAACGGCGGTGGAGATTACCATTGACGGCGATGGAGTCCTGCGGCGAGGGCGCACAGGCGACGACGGCGACGATCCGGAGACCAAAAGGGCGGCATCAATGGGGCGTGGGCGCGTGACGTTTGAAGAAATTTTCAACTGCACGGTTCGCTGGGAATATATACCCATTCGCTGTCGGTGGCACCGAGTGGAACAAATCGGTAGCACCGAGACGTGCAACTACTTGCAGTTACAGCAACTCGGTCCGACCGAGTTGGTCTAATCGGTAGCACCGAGATGAAAACCTAGATCAATCTAAATGCTTTCGGTTCGATCGAGTTTGAGTAGGTTGGTCTGACCGAAATCAATTAGAAGGTTTTGGAGGTTCCGCCCTTTCAGATCGGTGGCTCCGAGTGCTCCTCACCCGGAGGGTCCGAAAATGACTTGTTCAATTTTTGTGATGCAGCAAGAATAGAATTTGAGACAAGAAAGCATAGATAGCTAGAGAAGGTTCTTAGGCATTCTTGTACATCCACTTGGCCAGAAAAACCAAGACAATCAAAACAACAAATGGATGTCCTCGAATGATGAAAACATGAAAACCAACATGGTCACACAATAAGATTGCAAATGAAATATGTGTCAAACATGCACAACCAATTCTAACATCTATCAAGCAATGGCGATGACTAGGTCATCTATATATGAGTATATTGACTTAGGAGCCAAATGAGAACATTTGATCATAGGTCATACTCATCGTTTAAGCACAAGTGGGGTTACCACTTTTACATAAAGCATTGATGTGTTCACACCATTAGAGTTGCTTTAGCTCAATTGTTTAGAGCAAAGCTCCCCCTAGATGTGATATCCCCCCTAAGAGGGTTGAACTAACCTTGGGTTTTGTCGATGATGACTTCATGTAGATGTTGAATATGTGGATGCTCAATGTTGATGTAGACCATCAAAAGTTGGGAGCAATCCTTTGGAGTTTTGTGCTTTCAATACCTACATGGGTTAGTCCCACACAAGGAACACACAAGGATATCCATAGACATAGAGTGAAATACACATATGATGATGTCCATGAATGCATTGATTACCTTGTCCCTTGCCTTACCAACAAGAGGGTTTGTGACTCCATGAACTAGTGCAAGATGTGAAAGTTGGTTGCACAAGTCCTTGCCATAAAGAATATGAGTGAAGATTGTAGGCGGAGTCACCCTCAAGAACTCTCTAGTTCTTCTTCTTTTGGACCCACATCAACTTGATGGGAATCCTTGGAGTTGTAGTAGCACTTGATGAAGTAGAACTTGATGAAGTCTTGGGAACCCACTTGACCATGGCTTGAGGAGCTTCTTCAAATGAATCAATCTCTTCTTGAAGCTTGTCCTTGCCTTTTAGCTTGTGGTCTTGTGGTGGAAGATCTTCTTGAGCTTGTGTTCCCTTGAAGGAAGTAGGATCATACTTCTCTTGTTGAGGAACAAACTTCGTCTTGGGGTATTGACCTTCTTCCCACTCAACTCCATCGGCATTGAACTTTCGTTCAAAACCAACACCTTGGTTCTTCCGATGCCTTCCTTGCTTGCGTACAATTTCCTCAAATTGTTTACTCCCGGCAAGACTCTTGTAGACACCTTTTTCTATAATTCCTTTCAATAGCATATTTTCTTGCTCAAGTGTAACTTGGCTAAGAGAATCATTAGTGGAATCAATAGAACTACTAGAAGCAACAACATTGGATTTAGCATTGTTATTGTTACTACTAGAGGTAGAACCATTTTTACCCTTGTTGCTAGTTTGCTTAGGTTTAACTTGTGGCATAAAGGTAGACAAGAGTAAACGTTTGGCAAGATATGAAGAACTCTTCTTTCGAAGATCATCATTGATAGCTTTAAGAAACTCATGCTCTTGCTCTAAATTTAGCTTCTCGAAGCGTAGATTCTCATGAGTTCTTAGAAGTTCTCTATGATCCTCTTGAGTTGTTTCATGAGCTAACTTAAGAGCATTTAGTTCTTTAGTTAGACGCTCAATCTCCTTCATAGCATTGTCACTCGTTTCCTCTTGACTATCATGATTACTAGCATTTTCATTATAGCTCACATCACTAGCCCTATCAACAAGTAAATCATCATCACCAAGCAAATCATCTTCATCACTATTAAAATCAGGATACTCGAGGTGTGATACCTTGGGGCCTTTTGCCATGAAGCATCTTCCAATTCCTTCATTTGGTGAGTCAAATAGATCGTAGGAGTTGGATGACACAAGTGCAAGTCCTGCAACACCTTCATCTTGACTATAGTCGGAGTTGGAGTGATAACTTCTCTCGGAGTAGTTGTCGGAGTCGGAGCCGGAAACCCATTCACCAACATGAGCTTGATGTCTTCTTCTTGTGTAGCTCCTTGATGACTTGTCCTTCCTCTCTGAATCCTTGCTTCTTCGAGAGTGTCTTCGTTCATAATAATCATCTCTACTCCTTCTCTCTTTACGAGGTGATTCATCTCTTTTATGTCTTCCTCTTGGTGATTCTTCTCTTTTCTTGTAGGGAGCCGTACACTCATTTGAGTAGTGTCCGGGCTTTCCACAATTGTAGCAATTACGGTCACGACTTGATGATCTTCTCTCATAGTGTCTTGAGCTTGAGCTTCTTTCTTTTCCTTTGTTCTTGTAGAACTTGTTGAACCTTTTCACCATTAGGCTTATCTCTTCATTGGATACTAGCTGGTCACTTGAAGTTGTTGGAGCATCGGTTGAGGCTTTGTAAGCACCACTTGACTTGTTGTGCAGCTCCTCTTTGTCCTTGAGCGACATTTCATGAGCGACAATCCTTCCAATGACTTCCGTGGGCTTGAGATCTTTGTAATTTGGCATCATTTGGATCAATGTGCAGACGGTATCATATTTTCCATCCAAAGCTCTAAGTATCTTCTTGATGATGAATTTGTCGGTCATCTCTTCACTTCCTAAGCCGGCAATCTCATTTGTGATGAGAGCAAGCCTAGAGTACATCTCTGCGACTCCTTCACCATCCTTCATCTTGAACTTGTCAAGTTGACTTTGAAGCACATCCAACTTAGATTCCTTGACGGACTCGGTACCCTCATGCATATCAACCAAAGTATCCCAAATTTCCTTTGCATTCTCGAGGCGGCTGATTTTGTTGAATTCTTCGGGACATAAACCGTTGAATAGAATGTCACAAGCTTGAGCATTGTATTGCAACATCTTCAATTCTTCCGGGGTTGCCTCACGATCCGGTTCCTTGCCATCCTCAAAGAAGTCACCTTGCAAGCCAACACGAACAACAGCCCAAACGGCAGGGTTATGACCAAGAATATGCATTTTTATCTTATGTTTCCAACTAGCAAAGTTTGTACCATCAAAATATGGACCTCTACGGTGATAGTTACCCTCACTAGACGCCATACTCTCCTAGGTTGTGAAACCAAGGCTATGATCACCAAAGCTATGGAAATCAAGGCTTACGGAGACCAAAGCTCTGATACCACTTGTAGGATCGAAAGTATGTCTAGAGGAGGGGTGATTAGACTACTTGACCAAATAAAACTTAACCTTTTCCTAGATTTTAGTTGTAGGCAGATTTTAGCAATAGTACATGTCAAGCATCACCCTACACATGCAATTCTAAGAGTATAGCAGCGGAATGTAAGCAATTGCATATGTATGTAGAGAGGGGGTAGGAGATTTCAAACGCAATGAAGACACGACGGTTTTTGGCGTGGTTCCGATAGGTGGTGCTATCGTACGTCCTCGTTGATGGAGGCTTCAACCCACGAAGGGTAACGGCTGCGCGAGTCCACGGAGGGCTCCACCCATGAAGGGTCCACGAAGAAGCAACCTTGCCTATTCCACCATGGCTTACATCCACGAAGGACTAGCCTCACTCGGGGTAGATCTTCGCGAAGTAGGTGATCTCCTTGCCCTTACAAACTTCTTGGTTCAACTCCACATCTGGTTGGAGGCTCCCAAGCGACACCTAACCAATCTAGGAGACACCACTCTCCAAAAGGTAATAGACGGTGTGTTGTTGATGAACTCCTTGCTCTTGTGCTTCAAATGATAGTCTTCCCAGCACTCAATCAACTCCTCACAGATTTGGCTATCGTGGAAGAGAGATTTGAGTGGAAAGCAACTTGGGAAAGGCTAGAGATCAAGGTTCAAATGGTAGGAATGGAATATCTTGATCTCAACACATGAGTAGGTGGTTCTCTCTCAGAAAATGAATGGTGGAAGTGTAGGCACGTTCTGATGGCTCTCCTTTCTGAGAAGGATGGGGTGGAGGGGTATATATAGCCTCCACACAAAATCCAACCGTTACACACTTTTGACCCAACTCGGTGGCACCGAAACAATCATCTCGGTAGCACCGAACTGTGTAAAAGATATGAACTTTAGGAATCTCGGTGGGACCGATACGGACAACTCGGATGGACCGAAGTGCAATGGCTTAGGGCACTCCTCATCTTGGTGGCACCGATTGCATCAACTCGGTAAGACCAAAGTGAAGCAATAAGGCAACAGAGAGTTGGCAAGCCATCTCGGTGAGACCGATTTGCAAACTCGGTGAGACCGAAGTAAATGCAAACGATTACAGAGAGTTGGCAAGGCCATCTCGGTGGGACCGAGATCCATTTCGGTGGATCCGATTTGTTAGGGTTTGGCAGTGGCTATGTCTTGGATGAACTCGGTGGGGCCGGATTGGAAATTTCGGTGGGGCCGAGTTGGACTTTGGGTTTAGGACATATTTGGGTAGAGATAGTGGTTGAGGGTTTAGGAATGCTGTCACTAAGCACTTGAGCAAAAAGACCATTAAGCAACACCTCATCCCCTTTTAATAGTATTGGCTTTCCTATGGACTCAATGTGATCTTGGATCACTAAACCAAAAATGTAGAGTCTTGATCTTTGCCAATTCTTGTCCTTAGCATTTTGAGGGGTCCACATCTCTAGTCCATGCCATACCAATCATTGAACATCCTGAAATCTTAATCTTGAATGGACATTAGTTCAATGAGATATATGTTGTTATGAATTACCAAAACCACCAAGGGAGCAAATGTGCTTTCACCAACATCACAACAACATAAGTATCATCATCATCACAATCACAATAGCATCACCACCATCACAATAACATAAGAGTATCATCATCATCACAATCACAAATAACACCATACACATCACAGTATCATCATCAACGACGGCCACTACCACCGCGAAGGTCGTCACCGCCCAGACCGCCAAAGCCCAGGTCGTCACTGCTTGCGGCAGCGCTACCGCCAAGACCAGCACTACTACCGCCAAGACCGCCACCACCACCTCGGTGGATCGGAGTGACCGGGCTACCGGCACCGCTACCGCCAAGACCGGCACGACCACCAACAGATGATCCACCGGTTCCCTGGATGTTTGAAAAGACATGTTAAGGGGATATATGATTGTGTTGAATAAACGGTAAGCGGTGGTTGAATAGTTTGGGGATGTACTAACCGGAGTCCCCGTGTGCTGTGCCAGAAATTCCTCAAAGGTAAGCAGCACTGGTTGTGGTCCAGCAGGTGGTGGTTCCATTACAGGAACCGTGCCGGCTGCCATGCTCTCAAAAATGCGCTGCATGTTAATTGACCAAGCAAACACGAATGTCAGAAGAAATGAAAGTGCAAATATGGAAGTGAAATGAAAGGGGCTAAACTAACCGTCATCATGCGACTACTGTGCTCCTGGACTGCTGCAACTCTCGCGCTCCACGCCATGGTCTCCTGGCGTGTGTACTCCATGTAGGCCTACAATATGACATGATGGAACTCATAAAACATCTCAATGCGGAAAATAAAGTGAGCAAAAAAGGAAGATAAGAGGGAAAATACTTACAGAGTGCTGCTGGGCTAGGAGGGACTCTGAGTGTGCACGGGTCGTGCTCGGGTGCGGTCTCGGGCTCGGGTCGGTAGCTCGGAGCCGTGTGTAGGAGACAGAAGGAGTGATGGATGTACGATTTTATTTGGATGGTACCTTCTACCTTCCTTGTGCCACTTCATCATTTTGGCAGACTCCTCCATGATGAAAAGGCGCTGCAGTCTTTCTATGAAATGGAGATACCGAAGAACCTTTGCGGGGATGCCTAGCTGCCTCTTCTCACCATCCTCACCGACCACCTCAAGGTACCGAGAGGAACCGCACTCCCTACAGTACTTGTCATCCGCATACTCGTGCCTAAACAAAAAGCAATTCTTCGGACAAACATGTATTCTCTCATAATCCATAGAGAGTGCCTTCATGAGTTTCTTCGTGGCGTACATGCTTGTCGGCAGTTCATGACCCTCAGGGAGGCTGTTAGCCCATACTCCCAGAAATGCTTCGAAGCATTTCTGGCTACAGCCGTACTCAGCCTTGACTGCCATCAGTTGCGAGATGGCATCCAATTGAGAGAGTTTGGCACCCGCATAAAGAGGTTTCTTTGACGAGGCCAAGATCTCCAAGAAGGCCTTTGCGGTTGCCTCCGGCTCCTCCGGTTCATTCTCTGAAGGTGTCGCATGTGCCGTCTCTGCAGCAATGACATCATCTAGCATGTCTCAGACCCCGTCGTCCGCATAACCACCGATGCGTTGTCGCATAACCTCCTCTCTACCACGGTCCCGCTCGGCAAAGTTTATCGGCATGTTAAAGTTTGGCATATATCCGTGCGTGCGAAGGTGCTTAGTCATTTCCTCCTTATTTCTACGGAGACGCCTACCACACTTCGCACAGGGGCATTGTGGGATAATTCTCAGTGGACGACGGAATATCTTCTTCAAAAACACATCGGTTTTCGCGACCCACTCTGTTGTTACTCGATTCCGATGGGTAAAACCATTGTACATCCACTGATTATCTGCCATCCTCTGCTTTATTGGGAGCCACACAACAAAATTAAGGATTCATTTAAATTAATCACATCAAATTTTTATTTTTTACCGCGTTGACGGCATTGAATCCACCTACATCTCTAATAGGTAAAGATGGGTCCTAATCCCACCTGAGGATGTGTAGATTGAGTACATTCTCCATGCTCTACCCCGTTCTGAGACAAAATTTCAGCAGCACCTCCCCGCTGTTCTCCAGATACACGTCTCGGCAAATAGCCGAGAGAATGTGCTCCGGAGAACAACAGGGAGGCGCCACCGAAATCCTGTCTCGGAACGGGGTAGAGCATGGAAAACGTACCCAATCTACACATCCTCGGGCTGTCCGTGGAAAACGCTGGACAATCCGAAAGAGTTGCGGTGATGAATATGCAATTGAATGCATATTTATCGATGCAACCCTTTCAGACGGGAGACGCCTAGGTTACGCGACTTGACGTGATAATGAAATCTAGTGACAAAAAAAAGAAGAGGAGGTGAAGGGGGATTCGTAGCTCACCCTCGGCTGTAGAGGAAGTAGTTCATCAGCGGAGGGAAGATCGGGGACCAACAGCTCCGACGTCGATAAACAGTCCTCGGAGATGAAACACCACAAATCTGTAAATTGCACCCATTTAAAAATTTAGACCATCACATATCATATAGCTTTTAACAACATCTCAAATAGCACCACCCCGAATGTGAAATGCATTCATAAATCATTTATACCAAAATGCATCATCATCATCATCTAGGCAACATACATTCATCTATTCGAGCATCATCTAGGCAAAAAAACTAACAACGTTAACATCTATTCATCATCATCATATATTCATCATCATCATAATCATCTAGGCAAAAAATCTAACAACATTAACCTATCTAACTACAACATATCTAACTACAGAACATGGATACCATCATATATTCATCTAACTACAAAACAAATTGATCTAAAAACAAAAAAAATGGATGCTCACCTAGCTTCGGTCGAGGATGGCTACGCCGGTCGGTCGGCCAGAGGGGAGCCCGGGCAGGGGCCGGGGAGGGACGGCCGGAGCAGCAGCCGAGGGCCGGCCGGAGTAGCAGGGCCGGCCGGGCAGGGGCGTGGGCCGGCCGGGCAGGGGCGTGGGCCGGCCGGAGCCGCGGCCAGGCGGCCGGGGTCGTGGGGAGGCCGGGGCGGGGTCGAGGCAGGGCGGGCCGGAGGCGAGGAGGCCGAGGCGGGGCGTGTGGCCGGCTGGTGGTGGCGGCGGTGCGGGGCTACGGCAGAGGCCAGCCCAGCCGGGCTAGGGCAGCGGCGCAGACGGCCGGGGTGGCGGCGGCGCGGGCAGATTCGGGGCGGCGACGGTGGATCGGGGCGACGGCTGGTGGTGGCGGCGCGTGTGGAGAGGGCGGCGGCGCAGGTGGATCGGGGTCGGGGCAGGCGCGGGGTGTGGGACGAGGAAACGAGTGGAGGAGAAGCAATGGGGGTGGATAAGGTAGATCTATGCCGACGGCTTAGCTCTATGTATGCCACGTGTACACCTATGCCGACGGCCATGCCATCGGCATAGGTATTTTCAATTTTTCCTTTTTTTTGACAATCTCCTAGCTATTAATCAATCTTATTTTTTTAAATATCTCCTAGCAATTTGATAAATATTCACTAGCCTTCGTACCCTCCGAAGACCACCGAGCGGCCTAACCCTGTCTGGATTGACTAGTAGATCTACATACCCTACGAAGACCACCGAGCGGCCTAACCCTGTCCGTGACGGGGGTCACACTCCGGAGCCGCGTGCCGGGTGCTTGCACCTGCCACCACACTTCCATACGTATAAGAGTACCCAGCGCAAGATCTGGCGGCATTGCTACCCCCCAAGACCCCCGTCCCGTCTAACCCTGGCACAGTTGACCGGCTGATCTAGGCCTTTGACTTTCGCCGGACGGGGTTTGACCAATGGACCTTTTCACCTGGTTGTGATAGGTCGGCCCATGGGTACACTTACGATCAAGGTCCGGGCCCAACCCACCGCAAGATTCCCTCCGTGTCGTCCCGACGTGGCCGTTTCCCCCCTCCGTGTGACAACGGCAGCGACGTCCGTGAGGGGGGTCACACTATGGAGCCGCGTGCCGGGTGCTTGCACCTGCCACCACACTTCCAGACGTGTAAGAGGGCCCAGCGCAAGACCTGGCGGCATAGCTACCCCCCAAGTCCCCCGTCCCGTCTAACCATGGCACAGTTGACTGACGGATCTAGGCCTTTGACTTTCGCCGGACGGGGTTTGACCGATGGACCTTTTCACCTGGTTGTGACAGGCCAACCCATAGGTACACTTCCGATCAAGGTTCGGGCCCAACCCACGGCAAGATTCCCTCCGTGTCGGCCCGACATGGCCGTTTCCACCCTCTGTGCGACGGCGGCAGCGACGTCCGTGAGGGGGGTCACACTACGGAGCCGCGTGCCGGGTGCTTGCACCTGCCACCATGCTTCCAGACGTGTAAGAGGGCCCAGCGCAAGACCTGGCGGCATAGCTACCCCCCCCCCAAGTCCCCCGTCCCGTCTAACCCTGGCACAGTTGACCGGGGGATCTAGGCCTTTGACTTTCGCCAGACGGGGTTTGACCGATGGACCTTTTCACCTGGTTGTGATAGGCCAGCCCATAGGTACACTTCCGATCAAGGTCCGGGCCCAACCCACGGCAAGATTCCCTCCGTGTCGGCCCGACGTGGCCGTTTCCCCCCTCCGTGCGACAGCGGCAGCGACGTCCATGAGGGGGGTCACGCTACGGAGCCGCGTGCCGGGTGCTTGCACCTGCCACCACGCTTCCAAACGTGTAAGAGGGCCCAGCGCAAGACCTGGCGGCATAGCTACCCCCCAAGTCCTCCCGTCCCGTCTAACCCTGGCACAGTTGACCGGCGGATCTAGGCCTTTGACTTTCGCCGGACGGGGTTTGACCGATGGACCTTTTCACCTGGTTGTGATAGGCCGGCCCATGGGTACACTTCCGATCAAGGTCCGGGCCCAACCCACCGCAAGATTCCCTCCTTGTCGGCCCGACGTGGCCGTTTCCCCCCTCCGTGCGACGGCGGCAGCGACGTCCGTGAGGGGGGTCACACTACGGAGCCGCGTGTCGGGTGCTTGCACCCGCCACCACACTTCCAGACGAGTAAGAGAGCCCAGCGCAAGACCTGGCGGCATAGCTACCCCCCAAGTCCCCCATCCCGTCTAACCCTAGCACAGTTGACCGGCGGATCTAGGCCTTTGACTTTCGCCGAACGGGGTTTGACCGATGGACCTTTTCACCTGGTTGTGATAGGCCAGCCCATAGGTACACTTCCGATCAAGGTCCGGGCCCAACCGACGGCAAGATTCCCTCCGTGTCGGCCCGACGTGGCCGTTTCCCCCCTCCGTGCGATGGCGGCATCGACGTCCGTGAGGGGGGTCACACTACGGAGCCGCGTGTCGGGTGCTTGCACCAGCCACCACGCTTCCAGACGTGTAAGAGGGCCCAGCGCAAGACCTGGCGGCATAGCTACCCCCAAGTCCCCCCGTCCCGTCTAACCCTGGCACAGTTGACCGGCGGATCTAGGCCTTTGACTTTCGCCGGACGGGGTTTGACCGATGGACCTTTTCACCTGGTTGTGATAGGCCGGCCCATGGGTACACTTCCGATCAAGGTCCGGGCCCAACCCACCGCAAGATTCCCTTCGGGTCGGCCCGACGTGGCCGTTTCCCCCCTCCGTGCGACGGCGGCAGCGACGTCCGTGATGGGGGTCACACTACGGAGCCGCGTGCCGGGTGCTTGCACCCGCCACCACACTTCCAGACGTGTAAGAGGGCCCAGCGCAAGACCTGGCGGCATAGCTACCCCCCAAGTCCCCCGTCCCGTCTAACCATGGCACAGTTG